>JAOVFP010000019.1:1282879-2565758 GCA_025738555.1 Cyathus striatus
TAAGAACCATCCCTGGAAGATATCCAGGCAGCACAGCACATAAGCTGAAGCCACAGTTCACTTCCACACTCCTGCTTTAATGTTTCTGCACCCATACTCACTTCAGGTTTTCATTGTAGTTCTCCTGTGCCTTCCAAGCACCTTTGCATCTGTTTTCTAGTAGGAATAAACTGGTACATAACACTCACACATATTTAGTATTTACTGACTTGAGTTTGGGTATGTATTATATTACTATTTTCATGCCCACATGTACATCTTAAGGTCATGACTCACTTGAGCATGAGCATGATCAGTATTATTATTTGTGCTCACAGTTATATATATATATTAAGAGTGAACATGAATATAAGTATTATAGTAATGCTCACTATTAATTAAGATAGATTTGGGCATGTGCATAAAGTGAAGACATATTTACACTCATATATAAGTATCAATATTCATTCATACATTGAAGTGTGGCCATATCTATGTACTTATCAGTACTTACTTTTCCTCCCACATGTAAGTGAAGCCAAAATACAAATGTAACATATAATTTTTTAGTGAGTGTGAAGTAAAGACTTTGAGCATGAAAACTCGGACCCTGTGTGTGGATGTATGGACCCTGTGTGTGAGATGTCAACCCTGGGTGTGGATTCTTGACCCTGTGCATGAGATAACATCTTGACCATGATATGAGTGTGTATGCTGTTTGAGTGTGAAATATAAATATTATTCTTCTAGATTTGACTTCATATCTTAATTAAAAACCTCACTCACAGTCACAAAAAGACACAGTCATACAAAACTAGTATGTACATTTGATTTACACTCTGTTTGGCTCACAAATGGACCATTTAGAACTAATATAAATACCCTGAGTGTCATATCCTGTATCACCTACCTCCAGACTCCTATGCCTTACTCCACCTTTTCCTTTGTTTACTCCAAACCTTGCTTATGCTCTTAATGTTACTTATTGATTACTGTACATAGATTACTCTTGTTTCCTTTCCTTCCATTCTACTGAGCTATCCCCTCAGTATTGTAGTATACATCTCGTAGTGAGTCACTTATCATTCTTAAATGCACCACTATCTGTTTTACTTTACACCGCCATATGCACTCACTTCTCCGATGTGTTTTATTTTGTTTAATTAGTTATAGTCTTCATTCTATGTACACCTACCCTGACTGTACTTCTCCGCTGGCCTTTACTTACTCTGAGTCTCTAGTATTTAAGTAGTACTCGATTTGTACTTAGACTTTAGTTTCATATTGAACCACATCCTCACCCTTCAGTCTGACTTGAGTTACATCTCTTGTCCCCTCATCTCTCGTCTTCTCCGAAGGGCTTGCCCTTACTCCGAAATCTAGGACCAGGAATCCCAGGGGTGCAGCACATAAGCTGAAGTCAAAGTCCTACCCCCTGAGTTCTCGTTCTCTGCTTTCATCTCATACTCACCCCTTGCTTCTCTGCAGTCACCCTCTCATACTCCACCGCCAAGTCAGGCTAGGGGCACAGTCGTGACATTGAGTGTGAAAATTTGGCCTTGAGCATGGCACACTCAATCATGCACACTTTTGTGTGTGCACAGAATTTTCTATGTGCCCATAAAATTCTGCTAATTCCCTTCAATTCCCTTGGCATCCACTAAGGGTTGTATGTACATACATATATGTATGGCTACATTAATTTCTTAAGTGCATACCACTTGCTTCCAACCTGGTTCCCCTCTTTCACCCATATCCATTGGTATGACTCTCTTCCCATCTTCTCCTTCTTCAAAGCTACTGTACAGTTTTCATGGTGTCACTCATGGAAAATGACAATGATCTGAGTCTGGTGAGGCTCAAGTGGTGAGAGGAAAGGGTGGAACAAGGTTGGAATGATGCATGGGCTTGGGTTGGTTAAAAACTTGCAAATTTTTGGTGAGTTCCTCTCATTCTCTCCAGGGTTTCTATTGATACTATAGATAAATACTTATCATTTACAATCCCCCTATTATTCTGCACCATCTCAACCACTGCAACAGCACATGGGCTTGGGTGATGTTAAAACTGATGAGATTTTGGTGAGTCCCCCTCATTCTCTCTGGAATTTTTATTGAAGCCAGACAAGTACTCTTAATAATTGTTTACAGTCCTCCTATGATACTGCACAATCTCAATCACTCATCTCTTCAAACAATTTCTGCTCACCAGACTCACATCCTGAACAGTGACAGTAATTTACACTCCCCCAAGAGGTCTGTACGGATCTGTACGGAATCCGCACGGAATCCGAAAATTCCGTACGGATCCGTACAGACCCGTACAGACCTGTATAGATACCATACAGAATTTATATAGTAGCTATTATTATCATTAGAGGTGATTATTCTATATGGGTTCCATACATATTCTGCATGGATTCTGTGTGGATTTATGCATTGCTGCCTTGTCACACATGTCAAGTGTAACCCTAGGTGAAAAGTGTCACACTATACAAAATCCATGATACACTCAATATATAGTATCATTCTCAATGCATAGTATCACACTTAATGCATAGTGTTATGTTTAATGTATAGTGTCACACTTAATGCATACTGTCACGCTTAATGCATACTGTCACACTCAATGCTTAGTGTCATGTTTAATGTATAGTGTTACACTTAATGCATACTGTCACGCTTAATGCATACTGTCACACTCAATGCTTAGTGTCACACTTAATGCATAGTGTCATGTTTAATGTATAGTGTCACACTCAACACTTAGTGTCACGCTTAGTCACACTCAACGCTTAGTGTCACACTCAATGTTTAGTGTCACACTCAACACCTAGTGTCACACTCAACGCTTAGTGTCACACTTAATGCATAGTGTCACGCTTAGTCACACTCAACACCTAGTGTCACACTCAACGCTTAGTGTCACACTCAACGCTCAGTGTCACACTCAATGCTTAGTGTCACATTTAATGTATAGTGTCACACTCAACACCTAGTATCACACTCAACACCTAGTGTCACGCTTATAGTGTCACATTTAATGTATAGTGTCACACTCAACACCTGGTATCACCCTCAACACCTAGTGTCACACTCAACACCTGGTATCACCCTCAACACCTAGTGTCACACTCAACACCTGGTATCACCCTCAACACCTAGTGTCACGCTTATAGTGTCACATTTAACATATAGTGTCACACTCAACACCTGGTATCACCCTCAACACCTAGTGTCACGCTTATAGTGTCACATTTAACGTATAGTGTCACACTCAACACCTAGTATCACACTCAACACCTAGTGTCATGCTTAATGCAGAGTGTCACATGCAAGGAAATAAGTATAATAAAATTCTGTACAGATTCTGTACAGAATCTGTACAGAATTTTCAGGTCTGTAATGCGGAATTCCGAGGAATTCTGCGTAATCCGTACGGAATTTTCGGAATCTGTGCGGAATCTGTACAGACCCAAAAAAACCTCTGCCAAAATGAAAAAAATCTGTGCAGATTCCGCACGGATTCCGAAAATTCCGTACGGATTCCGCACGGATTCCGCGCGGATCCGTACAGAACACATGGCTAAGTGTAAAGAGCTCAACAGTGAGCAACACATCAGTGCACCAACTCTTGAGCTGTTTTCTATGTTAAATAGCTAGGTATATCATTTTACTGTTGTTATTATTACTATGAGTAAAGCTTGAATATTAGTACAGTGCCTTCAGTCACTTCTCATCATCTGACTTGGCAGGAGTACATCATTTCCACTGTAATTTGAACTACATTTCAACAACATATTATTTCAACTTGGAAACACATTTTTTGGCATTAGATAGACTAGTTCTTCTACTACAGTGCTTCCCAAGTCAATCAGACAATTTTTTTTTTCGGACCACTGAAAAAATGTAACAGACCCTATTATGTAATATAATTATACCATATATGGAAATTATTACATAATATTTATTGGCAAGCAATGATATTGTGGTCCCTCCATGCACTTTGAGGGATATGATGATGAGATGTATACTCTTTCACAGCATAAACAGCTTGTTTAATGTTTAGACCCATTCTATAAATGTTTTAAGAAAGGCTGAAGGTTCATAATATAAAACATACTTGTAAGCACTCATGAATTGATATGCAGGCTATTTTATTGTAATGTACCATTTAAATTTCGCATTCCTCATTAATGGAACTTCAGGCTGAGTGCGTCAGAGTGGGCACACAAGAGGGGGAGCCAAGATCCCGGGTGGACTCCTAAAAATAAACAAGGGATAAAAATAATGACATAAAACTAAAAAAACATATTACTCCACCTCAGTCTCGAACTTAAAGCTCTTAATAAATACCTACCTTTTCATTTCTATTTTACTTTACAATACAATAGCCTGGGTTGAAGTAATAAAACCATTTACAAAGAGACTGAAAGAACTTAGTACATCGATGAAAAAGCCAGAATATGATGACTTGCTGGTACACCTATAATAACAGACTATTTGATGATAAATGTGTGTATGATCAAGTGAGTACTGCTTGTGTAAACAGAATGAGAGAAAGACTAGAATGAGTGCAGTGATGAAGCATTGTCAAAGAGAAGTGGAGACACATCATGCATCAACACCATGGTTTCTGAATTAGGAAGGCACTAATGGAAGCGCCTGTGTGCGCACGCACTGTTGCAATAACGCAATAGATAAGGACCGTGTGAGTGCTGTATGATTGGCTGCATATGCATGGGCCAATGCTCCGTGCTGATTCACCATGGACCTAGAATAAAGATGCCATATGGTTAGAAAATTCTGTAGATAGAGAACTGTAAATAAGTGCATGAGTAATTGTATATAGAGTAGTGAGGGGGGAAGAAAATGGGAGGAACTGCATGGGTATTCTTCCCCCCCATAGACAGGGCAGTGTATCAGACAGAACAGTACAGAACTAGAATATAATTTTAATGTACCGATTTGAAACTGAACTCATTTTGAATTAACATCTGAACTGCTGATCATTAAATTGTCGAAGTCCTGCTGTGTATTAAAAATAGACCAATCATATTCTATATTTAGTTTGACTTTGAGTAGAATTGAAATCTTGCGCCCTTGAACTTATAAAATCTTTGCGCATGGGAAACTTAGAATACAAAATTGCTGGTGTGGAAGAAGATTTCTGGTTGAAGGAATTTCTTGACAAAGAAATTGCAAGTGGATAGCACATCCATCTATCCTCAGGTCCTAGTGAGGTTTGTCGAGAATGTGAGAAGGGGGGGAAAGGAACCTGTTATTCAACGAGTGTATAGTACTGTACTTAAATAGGTACAGAAACATGTAAATGAGTGAACTATTAAAAACCAACATGAGGCCAATTTTACAGTACAGGCAGAATGCCTGCTCTACACTGGAATAAGTAAAACTATTCTAAGTATAAATAAAATGTTCTAAACTCGCACACTAAGTACATCATCTGGAGCCCACCGCGAGGGGGTGAGGGTTCAATCCCAGACAAAGACATTCTGAAAAATAGAATAACTTTGAAAATAAAAGACGAATAAATATCGTAAAAATACAGAAAAATCGCCGTTAAATTCGGAGTCATTGTGGCTAGTATTAAATCAACGAAACGAACGTCTCGCACTTCGCAGAAAGCAGGATTTGAAATTTTAGAGCTACCTACCAGAATGAGAAATATTAGAAATCAAATTGAAGGCACTTCTACAGAACTTGTAACACAGTCAACAAGTAATATAGAAGGAGAACCTGAGATACAGATACCCATAGTTGAGACAGAAATTGAGACAAGTACAGTGGATCAATATATTATTCCAGGTGCTTTTTCAATACCAAGTCCACCCCCTGAATTATTAAGTGAGGACTCTGACGGATCAGAAGTAATACAAGCTTTAGCAAATACTTTAAGTCAGATCACTCTGGCAGACTTATCAGATAGAGAAAGGGAAGAGGAAATAAATCCTTTACCAGTATTTGGACCCCCAGAAAGACCACAGACCCCACCACCTGCACCACCTTCAGACAGTGATTCAGAAGACGAGATGGCAAAGGGAATACCACCACCAACAAGTCGAGACAGTCCACAGTGGAATGGAGATGGTAGACATCTAAAAGACTGGATAAGACAGCTTGAAATGCTCCATGAGCATTATGACTTAAAAGATGGAAAAAAGCGAGTGAGACATGCAGTTGGGTGCATAGAGAAGTTTGAAGTGGCAGAGATAGTTGAAAAATTTGCAGAGGCTAAAGAGAATGATTGGGAGAAGTTCAAAGCAAAACTTTTGTTAGAATATGATCCAGATGAAGGAGAACAATATGGTTCTGCATCTAAGTTAGAACAGATGGCTAGAAAACAAAGGCCAATTGGTGATGGAGACTATCGTGAATGGAAGGAGTTCAGGAGATCATTTGTTGATGAAGCAGAAAAAGGAGAAGAGACTGACAAGAACAGTCTATTTACAAACCGATTTTTGGTGAACACTATTAGTAGTGTTTTTACAACAGATTTCCAGGAGAAAGTGAATACACATTTGAGATTCAAGGACTCTGCAAAAGAGACACCAGTGAAAAGACAGAGAGAAGACCCATATACCTTAGCAGAAGTAGTAGAGGCAGTAGATAAATTAATGGGGACAGTACCTATTGGGGGAATAGCCAACTTGTACACAGAAACAGTTGGAAATTCAGCCAGTGTGATAAAGAAAGAAGTAATTGAACAAGCATTTATTGAGGGCAGCAAGCAAAGCTATGACAAATTGCATAAAGAGATGGATAGTCTGAGACTAGACATGCAAAATTTATTGCAGAGTCAAACAGCTCTAGTACAGGCACAGAGTAATCAGTACCGGCCCCCTGTAAATAATTGGGCACCTCCACAGAATACTACTTATCAGTTCTGAAACCCAGTGAACCAAGGGTCAGGAGGATTTGGAGGATGAGGTATGAACCGGGATTGTCACTATTGTGGTGATTGTACTGAGGGGATTAAAAACTGCAGAGTATGTGCTAAAGACTTGCAGGATGGGCTGATAAATGAATTGCCCAATGGAAGAATTGTGATGGGAGCAAGTAGTATGGCACTGTATAAGAAAGATGGGCCATTGCGAAGGGAGGTTGAGAGGATTATGCAGATGAAGGAGACTGAAATTCGACAAGTACAGCCAGAAGGGAAAGTGACGCTCTTGCAAAATGCTAGAGTGGGATCAGAACCTCCAGCACACTTGTTGCAACAAATGCAGCAGTACTCATCATGGTTTGAGAGACAAAGGTGGAGTGTGCCACCATCAATGCAGAGTAGCAATAAACAGTACTTGCAGACCAGGACAGGGAAAGAGACCAATCCTAACCTGGATTTTTAACAAGTCCAAGGAAGGAGAGGCACCAATCACCTGACCTGGTACCACAACCAGTAGCTGCTGGTACTCTGGAGGAAGAAGTTAGGCCAAAAAGTGCACAGCACAATATACCCAATGTGATAGAATCTGTTCCAAGTATTCCTGAAGGCGTTTCTGTGCCTATGTTAAATAAAAAGAAAGTACAAAACAAGAAAATTGAAAAAGACTCTACAAAAATAGAAAATAATAAAAACACAGAAAAAATTGGGCACATAGAAAATTCTGGGCATGCACAAAAGTGAGCGAGATTGAGCATGCCATGCTCAAGGCCAAATTTTCACGCACAAAAGTGAGCATGATTGAGCATGTCATGCTCAAGGTATTTATTTTAGCTCTAAATGGCCCATTTGTGGGTCAAAAAGAGTGTAAATCAAATGTACATACTCTAGTGTTGTATGGCTGTGTCATATTGTGAATGTGAGTGAAGTTTCTAATCAAGATATGAAGTCAAATCTTGAAGAATAATATTTATACTTCATGCTCAAGGTGTGAGTGTGGATTGAGCATGCATGCACACATCACGCTCAAGATTTTACTTCATGCTCAGGGTCAACATCTCATGCACAGGGTTCATACATTCACACACAGGGTCTGAGTTTTCATGCTCAAGGTCATCAACTCACACTCAAGGTCTGTCAACTCACGCTCAAAGTTTCTACTTCATGCTCACAAAAAAATTATATGTTACATTTATATTTTTGCTTCACTTATATGTGGGAGGAAGAGTAAGTTGGAAGTGTAATCTATGTGAGCATGAATAGGAATACCAATCACACTCAGACATTGAGCATGAGTGTAATACTTGTGAGCATGAATAAGAATACCAATTATGCTCACACTCAAGTTAAAGGACATTGAGTGTGAATAGGAATACCACACTCATGCTCAAGTTAAAAGACATTGAGTGTGAGTGTAATACTTGTGAGTGTGAATAGGAATACCACACTCATGCTCAAGTTAAAGGATATTGAGTGTGAGTGTAATACTTGTGAGCATGAATAAGAATACCAATTATACTCATGCTCAAGTTGAATGCAAGTGTAATACTTGTGAGCATGAATAGGAATACCAATTATACTCACACTCAAGTTAAATGCAAGTGTAATATTTGTGAGCATGAGTAAGAATACCAATCACACTCATGCTCAAGTGAAATATAAGTGTAATATTTGTGAGCATGAATAAAAATGCCAATCACACTCACACTCAAGTTAAAGGACATTGAGTGCAAGTCTAAATAAGTATTATAAATGTGATAGAATACCTATCATGCTCATGCTCAAATCAAATGGCATTGAGCATGAGTGTAAATATAATACTGACATGCAGTTATACTATGCCAATATGTGTGATAGGTAGTAATCTATCCTGTATTGCTCCCTGCTTTGTTGTGAATTTCCCTGCTTTGTTATTAAGCCCCCTTCCTTGTTCTGAAGTTCCCTACTTCGCTGTAAAGCCCCATTCTTTGTTTTGAATTTCCCAAGGTGTCTGCTTCACTGTGAATCCCCTGCCTTGTTCTGAATTTTCCTGCTTCATTGTGAAGCTTCCTGTAATTTTCTGAGCCCCCTGCTTCAATATAAACTTCCCCTGTTTCTACTGTTCAATATATACCATTCTCTAGCTCTATAAATTTTTAACTGTTAGTCTGAATTACTGCCACACTCTCTGAGTCATTTTTTCAACTTTTAGATCATATGTACACTCTCTGAGTCATTTATATACACTCTAAGTCATATCTAAACACTCTGGATCATTGGTATACATTTTAAATCAATATACACTCATAAAGAAGACAATAACAATGAAATATATATAAAACCCACTGGTGTTCTTCAATTATTACATTACAGTGCTTAGTATATACCAAATTGTATTAAAAACATGCTTTACTATGCCAATTATTCAGTATGTAGTTGATATAAGACAACCAGTTGGCTCACGCTCATTGATACACCTTAAAATATTTAATTGTTAAATCTCTTTATTTGTCATATAATATTAGCACTCAGTATTAGTAATGCACATCATGAGTACAAGGGTTGGGACAAGTCCCGGGCTGCCAATCAAAGTGTTCTATTTTGAATATATTACTAAGGGAATGGGACATCTGAGAGCTGGGGTTGAGTCCTGCACTGCCAGCAGAAATATCTAATTGATATATACTAAAGGAAGTACAACCAGATGTGTGTTATCTAATTACTAGAGTCCAAAAGACTATGTAAATGCACCCAGTACTTGATTGAAACTTAGCTAAGGAACGCGTTCCGCGTTCCTGTCACGTGATCAAACGCGAGGCGTTAGAACCGTTATCTCCGAACCGGTTATTGCGGTTACGCATAGACCGAAGCAAGTCATGTGACTTCGTACTTGTACTCCGAAATTATCCCGCTGTTTGATCTACCACATGGAATTCCACATGTATTGTTGCTCCTGCATGGTCAATATGTTGGAAACCACATTATGTCGTCATATAAAGTAGTCTAGAGTAGTTCCTTTCCATATATAGGTACTGTACAGTTTTATTTGTAAAAGATATATAAGGAGGACAGGAAGGAGGAGGAAAAGGAAGCAATCCCAGGAGAAATCCTAGGCTTCTTCCACTCTAGGAGTGTAATAAATTGGAATAAAAACGAATCTGAACAGTACTTGAACCGAGTAATTTCATATTAGAAAGAATATTTAATCTATAGTTTCCTATCTTTATACTAGTTTATACATTATCTGTGTTTTCTCTCCCTTGAACTTAAAGCCTGTGGTTTGCAATGATTATTTGAGTATTACAATATATATTAGTAGTATTTAAATACAAATCACAAATTCGGCACATCATCATGTAAGGATTATTCATGCTCATGTATAGAATATTCACGCTCACATATAGAATATTCACACACAGGGTCGAATTTTCACACTCAATAGGTGAGTGTGCATGCTCAACTCATGCTCACTTTTGTGCGTGCCCAGAATTTTCTTGCTGCCCGAAAAAATTATGTTACCATTTCCTGAATGTCCTTTTAAACATGTAACACCATTAGAGATGGCACCTGGCCATCTACCTATCAGACTAGATGAGTTAGACAGAAAACCACACCACAATGTGGCACTGGTTGAACAGAACATAAATGTTTCAGATGTGGTTGAGAAAATGATGCAAGTGGAAATAACTTTGACAAACCAAGAGTTGTTAGCAGTATCACCAGCTGCAAGGGCAGATGTACAAAATGCAACAACAAGTAGGCATATAGAAGTTGAAGTTAGCCATGTAGAAGAAAATATAAAAAAACAGAGTGCAGTACCAATCAGAACAGTACATATGGAAGAAGTGGATGAGGATGATGCACCACCCATACCAAGTACACAAAAAACTAGAACAGTATTGCTAAGTCAGTTGAAGTTGGAAGATCCAAAACATAGACCTTTCAACAAAAACAAACAAGGCAAAGAGGTGGAATCGGGATGGGGTTGGCAGTTAAGTGACTTAGCAGTTCAGTATTTCCACAACAAAACTGCAGACAAACAGCAAGCCACTGAACTTGTATGTGCAGCCAGGGAGTCAGAGTCTTTGAGGGCTATAAAAGGACTTGTAAATGGACAGACTGAACAGGAGGCACTTTTGGATAGTGGATCTCAGATCATCACTATGAGTAAAAAGGTGGCAGAAACTTGTGCTATTTCATTTGATCCCTCTGTGAAAATTAAAATGCAGAGTGCTAATGGAGAATATGAAATGACACTGGGACTTGCATGAAATGTACCTTTCAAAATAGCTGGAGTGACCATGTACCTCCAAATACATGTTTTAGAAAACCCACCTTACAAGTTATTGTTAGGGTGCCCATTTGACTGCTTAATGGCAAGCAGTATTCAGAATGAATTAGATGGAGGTCAATATGTGACTGTTACAGATCCAAATACATTTGAAAAGATATGTATCCCTACACATGAGAGAGGGACAATGAAGATAACTACAGAAGACAGCCAGAATTTTCACTAATTGATGATTTGATACCTGATCAAGGAGAGGCAGTGCTAATTATAATGTATAAACAGAATGAATTAAAGATGGACAGAATGTATATGAAAGATGATAAACTGATGTTAACAGTACAGGATTTGCAATGTGCATATATGATGGAACAAGCAAGAGACAGACAACTTGAAGATAAGAAAATGGAGGCTTTCTTTTTAAGCTTAGCACAAAGGTCAGCAGAAGAACTTGGTGATATAAAAACAGACAACACAGTGAGAGTGTGTCTGGCTGGTAAAAAATATAAACCAGTAGCTCAGAAAGTTAGACCAGTGTTAACAGGAGTTCCCCAAGAGTATTACATAAAGCGTGAAATAAAGGGTAATCCTTTAGAGAACATGCCAGAGTTACCAGACAGACCACCAGACTTTATTCCAGGAATAAGGTATACAGCTGAACGAAAAGATGAAATGGACAGAGTACATGAACAGGAATTTTTAATGGATGAAGAAAGGAAACTGATGCACTGGATGATTAAAGAACAGGAAGAAGCATTTGCATGGGATGACACAGAAAGAGGAAAGTTTAAAGAAGAATTCTTTCCACCAGTACAGATTCCAGTAGTACCACATATACCTTGGGTAGAAAGGAATATACCTATTCCACCAGCACTACATGAGGAGATATGCAAAATTATTAAGTCCAAAATTGATAATGGGGTATATGAACCATCTAATGCATCTTACTGATCAAGGTGGTTTTGTGTAGTTAAGAAAGGTGGAAAATGTTTAAGATTGGTACATAGTCTTGAACCATTAAACTGGGTGACTATAGCTCACTCTGGATTACCACTGGCTACTGAAGAACTAGTGAATCATTTTGCAGGAAGAGCATGTGGTGGGATATTGGACTTGTATATTGGATATGATGAGTGAGTACTAGCAGAGGCATCAAGGGACATGACTACTTTTCAAACACCCTTTGGGGCACTTAGATTAGTAACCTTGCCTATGGGATGGACTAACTCTGTACCAATCTTCCATGATGATGTAACATTTATTTTGCAAGATGAAGCACCAGAGCACACAAAACCATATATTGATGATTGTCCATTAAGGGGACCAGCTACCTGGTATGAGTTAGAGAATGGGGGTTATGAAATGATAAAAGGCAATAATGGTATCAGATGGTTTGTTTGGGAGCACTTCCAAAATGTAAACTGGATTCTACAGCGAATGAAGTACTCAGGTGGAACATTCTCAGGGAAGAAGTCCATTTTGTGTGCAGATGAATTTGAAGTGGTTGGGCACCTATGTTCTTATAAAGGATGCTGTCCAACTGCAAAGACAATAAACTCTGTACTGAATTGGGGACCTTGTGAAGATTTTAGTGACGTAAGAGCATTCTTAGGAACAGTTGTACAAGCTAGACAAAATATTCCAAAGTTTGTAGACTTAGCTGCACCACTGTATAATTTGCTAAAGAAAGATGCAGAATTTCATTGGAGTGATAAAGAACAAAACTCTATGGCAGTGTTGAAGAAAGCAGTAAAGAACAATCTACCAATTTGCAACCCAGACTATAAGAGTAAACAACCACTGGTTGTAGCAGTAGACACATCATACATTGCTACTGGCTGGTTGATTTATCAGAGAGATGAAGCAGACCCTTCTAAGATCTATTACATTAAATTTGGCTCCAAAACCTTGTCAGAACGGCAATCACAATATTCTCAACCAAAGTGTGAACTGTTAGGACTCAGAATGGTCTTAGAAGAGGAACAATATCTTCTATTTGGATGCAGGAACTTAATCATAGAAACAGATGCAAAGTACTTATCAGGAATGTTAGATAACCCTGGGCACATGCCTAATGCAACTATAAATCGCTGGGTTGATTACATCTGAACAAACTTCCACTTTAAGTTAGTACATAAAGCTGGAAAAACATTTGGACCTGATGGTTTGTCTCGAAGAAAGTTTGCAAAGGGTGATCAGACAGCATGGACGTTTACAGATGAATCTGAAGATGATGAGATGCCATATATCTTAGAGAAGAAATATGCAGAGGATCCTGATCCACTGCCACTGGAAGAATACTATGAAGAGATTGATACCCAAACAGGTTTCCTAATCGCAGAGTCTCCTCTAGACTTGAAAGATGAACTAAAAAAAGCATGGGAACAATATCAAGAAGAATTGAAAGTAAAGCAGAACTTAGTCAACAATGATAATTGTCCTGCCCAAGTTAAGCAATACTTATGTCAGTTCACAACTATGAAACCACTACTTGTAGAACCTGAGTATGTTGCACCATACCCAGAAGAACACTGTTTGGAAGCCAGTCGTATCAGAGATGAAAAGATGCAGTTGCTCAAAGATTGGCTGAAAGATACAAGTATCACACCAGTTGGTTATACTACTAGACAGTTTAAGACATTTAAACAATTTGCTAAGAAATATTTCCTTGAAAATGGAAAACTATATCTTAAAGGATTGAATGGAGAACATAAACTATATGTAGAGAAACCTTACTGAATGTACATGCTTCACTCTGCACATGATGCTCTTGGGCATTGTGGCACATATGCAACAACCAAAATTATATCAACACAATTTTGGTGGCCACAGTTAGACATGGATGTGGAATGGTATGTGAAAACTTGTGAAGAATGCCAGAAGCAACAGTGAATGTTGTTTGAGACCCCTCTGGTTTTAATGGAAACTCCATCATTATTTCAGACCTTACTGTTATATCCGTGTCCAGATACATCGTGCTGACATTCCCACATGACCTTCTAACATACCCGGTCCATTCCCGGAACGTACCCGCTTTGGGTTTACACTTCCCAATGTTCCTGCCCAGGAACATACCCGGAACCCATCGGGTTTTCTATCGGATACTTTGGATATGTACTTTCTCTTATGACGGCCTCACCATGTCATCATTCTATTACTCCTCTCTTCCATTCCTACTTATACGTTTCATTATGGCCTTTGTAGATTAGTTCCTTATTCTTCATTCTGAGTGCGTCATTTGCACCCTTACTCCGCTTTGCCAAGACTTCATTTCCTACTTACTCCTTTGACTTGTCCTTTGTATAATACTTCTACATTTGTATCTACAGGTTCCTACTTAGTATAAGTAGTCTTCCAGATGTAATAGGTAGTCTTCAGTATTTGTATCAACTCTGTACACTTTCTTCCTACACTAAGTTCCGAAACCCGCTCCGGGTTTTCCTTCGGGTTTCTCTCCCACTGCCTAGTGTAGTGGCAAAGCCCTCTCTTATACTCTGGAACATTTCCTTACATTGGATATCATCTGTTGTGAAATACGAACCATTCCCTGGGGATATCCAGGTGGCGCAGCACATACACTGAAGCCACGGTTCACTTCCGCACTTCCGCTCTCGTTCCCATACCCATACTCACTTCGGGTTTCCGTTATAGTTCTCCCACGCCCTCCAGGTGTTGTCGCATTCGTTTCCCAGTAGGAAGGGAATCGGTATGTAACACTTACATGCTAATACACTGCATATGGGGGAAGAATTTGTCTCAAATGGTTGCAAACTCATTGTACATGGACGATGTGCTCTTTCATCTTGGCCAGAAGCTAAGGCACTATGTGTAGAAAATGCAAGATCAATAGGACAATGGCTATTTGAGGACATTATCTGCAGATGGGGTTGCATACAGAAGATTGTAACAGACAATGGGAAGCCATTCCTAAAAGCTATGAAATGGTTAACAGACAAATATACCATTTCTGCAATCTCAATTTCTCCTTACAATTCACAAGCAAATGGTGTGATAGAGCACCCTCACTGGGATCTTAGAAATATGTTGATGAAAACATGTGGTGAAAACAACCAATTAAAATGGTACTACTTTCTGCCTCATGTTCTATGGGCAGATTGTATTACTCCAAGAAAACAGCTAGGATGTTCTCCATATTTTTTAGTTACTGGTGCTCATCCAGTACTACCACTTGACTTAAAAGAAGCAACATGGCTGGTTGATCCACCATCAGGGATTATGCCAACAGCTGATTTAATTGCAAGGCAAGCACAGGCCTTAGCTAAGCATGTGCACCATGTTGAACTTATGAGAGAACGGTTAACAGAAGAGAAAATATGTCAACTTGAAACTATGGAGGGGGAGGTAGAACATAAAGTACGAGAATGGGTGTTTGACAAAGGTGATTTGGTCTTAGTATGAAGTCCAAACATTGGGAAGTTGTCAAATAAAAAGAATAGATATTGTTATAATGGTCCATATGTAGTAGTAGCAAGATCAAATGGTGGAAGCTATGTACTCTGTGAACTTAATGGTGTAGTTCTGCACTGAAAAATAGCAAGAGTGCAGGTCACACCTTATTTTGCCTGTAAAAATATACCATTAGCAGACTCAGTTCAAGATGTAATCAATTTATCTGAGAAAGGACTGTGGGACATGCTCGCAGAAGAAGAACCAGAAGAAGAAATGCAAGGGGACATAGAAGATTTAATGTTCAAGAATATTAAACTTAGCAAAGAAGTGAATGAATATAGCCTGAGTGACTTAGAGATTGAAAATAACATATCTGGAGATCACTTAGACGAAATTCAGACTCAGAACATGGAGAATGAGGATGGAAATTCAGATACTTCATAGCTAAATACATACAAAGATCCTATCTACAGAGCATAGGAAGCAGAAGATGTACTCCTAAATAAAACTATGAGCACTACATCGTCAGGAGCAGTAAAAACATAGTAATTTACAGCTAAAAGAGAAGAAATACAAGTAAGAAAAGCGAAATAAGAACAGAATATATGAATAAAATTACAGTAGCAGAACCATGAGACAGTTTATCCAACTCGAACAGCATACTTTTTGTAGCGACGACATACTGCTCAATTTTGGTGGCAGCAGTGAGCAAATTGGCAGACCATTGAGCAATAATGGCCTCCTGGAAGCTAAGAGACTGTCCTGGCTTGTCAGGGAATCAATGACCTTCCATGGAGTTGATGATGTTCATGGCCCACATGCGGACATCAGGGAACTCTGTAAAGATAACATGCTTCAGACAAAAATAGATGACATAGTTTAAAATAGAAAATGTACTGGGAAAGGTCAAGTCCACACGGATATGCTTCCTTGCCACAACCTGCACAAATTTGCGGTAAGAAGGGCTGTGTAAATCAATGCGGGGAAGAGCCTCATAAGGAATACATACTACTTCAGGACGAGCCTCAGCAGCAGACTGTAATAATAATAATAATAATAATAATAATAAAAAGATATGTCAGTAAAAAAACAGAACCATAATGGAAATGGATCACACATACCGGAGTTACAATGGGAGTGGGTGCAGCGGTGTCATCAACTAGCATGTCAGTAGAGTTCTGAGAAAAGAATAAAATCAGAATATCGAAAAATGCATCAAGAAACATAAAAATACATACCATAGATGCATCAGCAATAGGTACTGTGGCAGCAGGCACTGCAACAGCAGTAACGGGGGCAACAGGACCTGCTACAGCTGCTGGTGCAGTCATAACTTCAACCTCAGAGTCACTATCAACTGTTTCAACCGACTTAATGACCTTGCCACACTACAAAAATATGTAGATTTAGCAAAATCATATGAAATGAGATGAAACAGTAGGAAATAGTACTCACACGACGTTTTACACCAGTTGGGGCAGGGGTAGTGATCAAAATGATCAGAATGTTATTCCATTTCCTGTGAACATTTGCACAGATCTGAAACACCGAGTTGTAGTACGGTTCTGGGTGAGGGTAGTCCAAACCACCCTTCTCAGCAAGGAGGTGGTAGAATTTTCAGAAGGCAAACATGGCTTCTGTAAAATTGCCCTCATGCAACGTATCAGGGTATGCTTCATGGTGAGACAATACCCAGTGCTGTATAATTAAAAATCAGCAAGGAATATAACTACGAAGAATAATAGAAACAATGTACCAATTCTGCATGAGGACCGTCAAGGCTAATGGCCTTGACATCAATGCTGAGAGAGACACAGTTGAGCAGACTGCCAACTTGATCACAAAGTATATGACAGGCACTGATGAAGGTCAGGGTGTTGGTATAGGACTTGACAGGGGAAGACATAAAGCAGTAATAAGCACAGTAGAGTGGTTAATGATCTGCACTTATGAAAACTCTAGCTTTTATCGAAAAATCCCTAGCTACTGGTTACTGTCAATGAGGTATTGTGCATTGTGGCATGATAATGCATCCATGCGACCTATGATACAAATTGAGAGATGTTGGAGGTGTTTCTGCATTCCAGGGACTTGGAGACCCTAGTGCAGGTAATACAAGGACCGCAGGGTCATTGAGATTGATGATGCAGGAAGTGTTGTTCCAAATGCAGCGAGTGCAACAATCAGATTGCTGGTAGCGACGAAGGCTGAGCTTCACAAGCTCATCAACGATCTCTTGAAGATCAGGCAGTCGAGCACCAGTCAAAGTCATCTAAATTTCGACAAGACAGTCAGTATGAAATAAAGAAAAAGAGAGAAATAACCAACATACTGTATGTTTGGAGAGTGGAATACAAAGAAGGGGGAAAATTCTGCAGACAGTGTGAACCCTCGACCTCTATAAGTCAAATATCACCAGATGCTGAGGCTGCCAGTATGAGATAAAGCCAAGAATGATAAGCAGAGCTTGGTTGCATTATTTTTCCAAGTGGACCAAGAGATCAGAAGGGACTTGCAATATAGACCCATCCATGAAAACGCATAAATTATGCAAATATGATATGCACATTACTACATCTGAAAAATAGAGGTACTTCGTCAGACTTGAAAATTGGCATACACATAAAGAAGATGACTGAGGACAGTCATTTGTTAGTGTGGGGGAGATGTAGGCCTGTCCATGGGTCAATCCGCCACAATCCATATCCGAATTATGGCTATCTGCTGGATATGGATACAGATTGACGATTAGTACGGATTTTGGCTGCCATCTGTACTCATCCATACTAGCAGTTACTGCTGCTGATCTAGATCCTAGTCAATCTAGAATAAAATGTGAATTGTCTGCTCTAGTATCTACTTTTCAAAAATAAAATGTGTGTGTTGCATTATATATCTACCTTGTATTATATCAGGCTTTGAATCAGAATTTTTAACACCATCCTTAATGTGCTATGAATATTTTCATGACTAATATCTGGTCAGTGCATACTTAGTACTTCGTACCCTGGCAGGGTCTTGGCTAGTATCAATTACTAATACTAAGTTTAGTCATTGATTGATGTCACTAATCAGTAAGCCTATGTTGTCTTCAGTCTCATTGTCATTGTATAATGTTTTTCATCAGCTTTGGTGTGAATTTTTTACAATATATAAGACATAGATACACCCTATTTACATTTAATTACATGCATTATTTTATCTGTAACTTGGGTAGATTTATTTTCATATATATGCTCTATATTGCTATTTTACTGCTACTGTACTGGAAACTAGCATTTCTCTGTACCAGACACAACCTCATTATTATATTTGAATATTATGTTACTATGATAGTTAAATACAGATATGTATTAGAAAAATGAGCGGAGAGCAATTGTGGGAGTGGCAAAATGAAAATTGTTCAGGTTCCAGGTATGTGAGGTTCTGGACAGCTGACCATAGATGGATGCCCCAGATGAGCCAAAAATATCCAAACACCCATGGGAAATTATCCAGACCCATCCGGTGTTGCCTAAATTTGGATAATATCCGTGGGTACTCAGATATCAGTTATCCATGACCAGCCCTAGAGAGATGATACGCAGGCTATTTTATTGTAATGTACCATTTAAATTTCGCGTTCCTCATTAATGGAACTTCAGGCTGAGTGCGTCAGAGTGGGCACACAAGAGGGGGAGCCAAGATCCCAGGTGGACTCCTAAAAATAAACAAGGGATAAAAATAATGACATAAAACTAAAAAACATATTACTCCACCTCAGTCTCGAACTTAAAGCTCTTAATAAATACCTACCTTTTCATTTCTATTTTACTTTACAATACAATAGCCTGGGTTGAAGTAATAAAACCATTTACAAAGAGACTGAAAGAACTTAGTACATCGATGAAAAAGCCAGAATATGATGACTTGCTGGTACACCTATAATAACAGACTATTTGATGATAAATGTGTGTATGATCAAGTGAGTACTGCTTGTGTAAACAGAATGAGTGAAAGACTAGAATGAGTGCAGTGATGAAGCATTGTCAAAGAGAAGCAGAGACACATCATGCATCAACACCATGGTTTCTGAATTAGAAAGGCACTGATGGAAGCACCTGCGTGTGCACACACTGTTGCAATAACGCAATAGATAAGGACCATGTGAGTGCTGTATGATTGGCTGCATATGCATGGGCCAATGCTCCGTACTGATTCACCACGGACCTAGAATAAAGATGCCATATGGTTAGAAAATCCTGTAGATAGAGAACTGTAAATAAGTGCATGAGTAATTGTATATAGAGTAGCGAGGGGGGAAGAAAATGGGAGGAAATGCATGGGTATTCTTCCCCCCCACAGACAGGGCAGTGTATCAGACAGAACAGTACAGAACTAGAATATAATTTTGATGTACCGATTTGAAACTGAACTCATTTTGAATTAACATCTGAACTGCTGATCATTAAATTGTCGAAGTCCTGCTGTGTATTAAAAATAGACCGATCATATTCTATATTTAGTTTGACTTTGAATAGAATTGAAATCTTGCACCCTTGAACTTATAAAATCTTTGCGCATGGGAAACTTAGAATATAAAATTGCTGGAATAAGTAAAACTATTCTAAGTATAAATAAAGTGTTCTAAACTCATGCACTAAGTACATCAGTATCTCCAACAGTGATGAAAAAATTTGTGGATTTGAGTTGTAGAAACTGCATCCAAACATTTAGGAACCAGCTCTTGGGCCTTTTTAAATGTTCCATCAGCAAGGCCACAAAATTCTGTAAATTTGTGAGGCATAATCTTAACTGAGTACTACAATATTAGTATTGAACTCACTGTATTTTGCAAGACCCCACACCATCTCAATGGGATTGAGTTCACAATGAAATTTTGGAAGAAAGAGACATTTATGGCCAGATCCTTCAATTACCAGCTGAAGAAGTGGCTTCTCTGCCTTAAAATCTGGCTGAAGAGAAAGGACCCACTGCATGCAACAATCAGATGCACAAGTTTGATCACATTCATCCATATCAGAAACTCCTTGAGCACCACTAGTGGAGTTACCTGAACCTTCAATCTCATCTTGCTTTGATTGAGCATCCTTCAGTGCAGCCTCATGAGCAGCCTGTGATAACCTGCACATTTTGCAAGTACCTACTAAGCTAGACCCATGCTTCTGTTCAAGTTCAGTAAGTAATCCATGCTCTTGTAATACCTGCTCCATTCCTTTTGGTTTACCTGCTAAGAAGTTTCCATCCTTATCAACACCTGTATAGCCTGGTGGAAATACCATGGACTGGACTTCACCAGTTGAAGGGTTAATGGTGTTGTGCATAATGGGCTGTTGACCCCCAGGATGCTGATTCATCTTGTGAGCTAGCAATGCATCTGCTGCAAAAGCCTCATGCACTGATGAGCAGTCAAATATAAAAACAGTGACACCATCAGGAAACTTTGCATTAAAAATTTTGATTGCATCTTTTGTCTGAAAAATAGATTGTTAGTTATTGTATGTATCTCAGCTGTAACAAGATTACCTGAGCAATTAATTGACCCATATCCCACCATGGATTGTAATTTGAGCCAGGAAAAACAATCCTTTGAGCACCAAAACTAGAAAGGCAATAGGACATGAAGGGAGCTGGTGGGGGTGGTGGGATCCATTCATTCTCAAGCTCTTGCATAGTCCTGAATGAAGTAGCCACAGGAGTTCTCACATTTTTAGGTTTCCTTTTTCCTGTCTTTGCTGATGTACTCAATGGAGTTGTTTCTGATGCAGGTTCTGGTGGTGGCTTTGAGCACTCAGGAAGCAACATTTGCACTGCAATCTCTTCTTCACTGAGAGCACATCGGCTACATGCTTCGATTATAAACTCTGAAACATGTACAATTCATCCACATTCTTTTTTGTGAATTGGTTGTTGACCATTGCATGCCCAAACATAGTTGTCAAGATCATTTGCATGAAAGCAAGTTTCATCATGAAATATTGGATAATGAACCTTCTGACTATCACTCAAGTTAGGCTTATCTCAACAAGGTCTTCACCCTCATATGCATTGGCAAACCTGAATGAATTAATGTTAACTAATAACCTATTAAAATTGGCAACCAGATTGTACTTACAGAAGAACTTGAGCATGAACAAAGTTCAAAAATTTGTCATGAGAAACAATAACATCAGGTCTCTCATGCCCATCAACATATATGCCCTTCCTAACATGCAACATCCAAAATCCAAGTCTTTTAAGCCATGCTACAGCTGTTGTTTCACCAATTGTGTCCTTTATACCAAGACTTGGAAAGAGGAACTCATTTACATAGTGATGTAGTTTAGGTGCATTTAACTGTTATCATAATCATTAGTGATTGAATTGAATATCATAAATGTGTATGTACTCTTCCAATAAATCCTCCCTTGTCAACTGGGATCTCTCCCTTCAGCCAGTTTTGAATTGCTGAGTTAACTTCAGCTCTATCTAAATGGGATGTGTGCTGTGTGCCTTTACCCTGTCTATTTTCTGGAAGCTGTCCAGTTTTTAGGACATGTAAAGCCATTGAACGCAATGAGCATTGAAAGTATGTTCCTCAATTGCAATGTAATGCAATCGCTTCACTGGCATTGGTTGCAGGCTGAATCTTAGCAAGCCACTTCTTAAGAGAATGCTGTGTTCTCCATGGTGCACTTTTTATCTGGGTCTTGAGATTTGCACACTCAATTGTAAATTTGAGTTGTAGATTATTATATTGCAAAATAGCCTCCAAGTCTAAGAGCTTTTGCACCACATCATTATCAGTAAGAAGAGCTTTCTTACTTTGATATTGACATTTAAGCCTCTCAATGTTATGGGCTAATTGATCATGCAGGCGCAAAAATTCTTCATCTGACAGTTCTTGTTTGCATGAACTATCCTTTTCATGATTAGGTGTGCAGCTAGCCTTGGAGCTACTGTCATTTTCATTGCTCATATGCATCACAGTATCATCAATATCAAGCTATTGAAGTGTTAGAAATTACTATTATGCTTCTTACCTCTATGGTGTCACTTGTAATGTTTAAATTCTCCTCTTCACAGTCTCTACTAGTATTAAGCTATTAATCTGTAAGAACATAGACTAATGAGATATGTAAAATTTCATACCTCTACATTGTCATTTGAAGTGTTGATGGATTCGTTATTGCAAGGGGGAGAGAGAGGTGATGTACTCATATCTAAAATTTCGTCCTGTGTGGTTATAAAGTTGATTAGAAATAGGACAAGAACAGAAGAAAAAATAATCAACATGACTCACAGTGCTGGTGGCATCATCCATTGACTCTTCTTCCTTCTGGCATGCTTCTTGAATTTTTGCAAGCTTAAACTTTGATGGTCTAGCCTACACACATATCTTGTTAAATTGTACTGGTCAAATGTAGTAGAATAAGTACCTGGAATATTGATGTGATCAATGGTTGCATTTGAATAGCTCGAGCCTTCTTTGTCTTGCCATTGGAGTTTCTCCAGTTCATTGTACAAGCAATTTTGGCTGCATGCTCCAGAGCAATGTCTGTGATCTCATGTCTTTCCTTCCACTTCATCATCTGAACCAAAAATGTCAATTAATATTCCTCAAATAGACTTGATCTCATGTCTACTATGAGCTGCTTTTTCTCATCAGCAAAGTTACCATGAGGTCGAGATGTCAGAAGCTCAACATCTGAATCTATTTCAGACTCTGCTTCTGACATTGCTTCTGTGACAGTTGGCATGTAGGTAGGGTTGTGTACGAGATCTGGATCAGCATGTTCTTTTTTGATGTCACCAATCTTGCCACATTTAGCTGCTTCTCGTCAAAGGGCAGCATCTCGTCTTGCACTCTGTTTCTTCTTAGGCATGTCATTGGCTTGAAACTATGGAATTCCCAGAAAACAGAAAAAAATTTCATACCATTACATCAGGTTGTAATCTAAAATATTTTTTTAATGTTCCTTGGCTCTTGGAGAAGCTGTCAAAATTATATTGTCTGGCCTCATAAGTGAAACACTGTGGGAAAAATATGGGTGACATTGTAAATTGATGTCTTTTGACAGGTTTCCTTCCCAAAAAAATATCAAAAAAATACAAAAAAAATTCCTTCCCCCTAAATGCCATGTGCTGGAAATGTGACCAGTAGCACTGTATACACTCTTTGTATATAGGTAGTAGATGTGATTCAATTCAGTTTATTCTACTACATATCAAATGGATGAGTAAAGAATACTGGACTATTTTGACCAAGTGTTCAGTCATGCATCACACAGGGCCTTTGAACAGAACACTGGAGTGCATTTCTCACATGTCACAATTAGCAAAAATGAAAAGTCATGCAATGACATGTGTAGCACATGCCTAGGTCATGCATGTTGATTACATGACCAGAGGCACTTTTTTGCATCATATAGAAAGCATGTAAAATTTATTCTGACTGCATCTCAATGTCATGTTGCTGTCATTTAATTTTTTCATTTTCATCCAATAGATATTAGCATGAATTAGACATGCCCAGGTCATTTTCCACTTACTGTACTATTTTGACCAACTGTTTTGTCACATGTCACAACAGACCATGAACAGAACAGTTGAGATATATACTCATGCATCACAGAGGGGCATGAACTGAGGTACAAAGGAAAATAATAGGGTACTCACAATGTTCTTATTGGTTACACTAAGCTATTGAAGCTGGTTGAAAACAGTACATGCTGTTCATCACATATTTTAGTGGCTGTCAAACAGAGGTTTGGACCACCACACTCCAATTGGTGCGAACAATTGGTCACTATGGTACAGTACTCCCCCATAGAGAGCAGTATTAAAAAAATTCCTAATCCAGGACTTGTCCTTTAAGACATAGTAGTTATAACATTCTGGCCATCATATAAAGCTCTCATGCTCATGATATGTCAAATGTACTTCACATCTGGATGAAGGTTTGGAGTTGGATTAAAAATATATGACAAATTTGCTGCAAGCTCCCTCAAGACTGAAGGAATTAATCCACAAAGATAATAGGGATTTCTATTCTGGAAAGTGGCATAACATTGATATCCAACATTATTACTGATGGCCCATATCTCTGCACACCATTAGCAGGATTCATCAATGCAACAGGACAACTTAAACAGACACTGGGCACTATACCTCTCTGGAGTCCAACACTGGATGGCAAAGAATAGAAGTAGGAGTTGGGAAGAGGCATGGATATCATTCATACTATAATTTCCATTTTCTTGATTTGTTTTGCATTGTACACAGAGCTCGCCAGGACACTGTACACACCCCAGAAGGCTGCCTTGGCATACAGCCACTTAACTTTAAAAATATGGCATGTGCTCACTGACCATGACACCTCCAGCCACATCCCTCCTGGCGCCATACCCTTGGTAGTGCATCCCAAGTTAAATACTTTACAGCTGCCTTCTCTACTCGATTTGAGATCACAGCCTCCCATAGATTACATATATAGATACCTCACTTTACAGTAGATGTTACAATGTTGTGGCATATGGCTCACCATAATCAACAATAAATACAGGATTTTTTTTTAAAAAAAAACACTGATGGCTTGCAACCAATCCATGGTAGTTGACACAGTAAATATGAGTATCATGCCCAGAGCCCAGATATCTGCTTTTTCACAGTCCCACTCTTCAGAGTGCTGATAGATCTCTGTATAATAGTAAAATAGAAGTTAAAACTCCAAGATCTGAAAAGAAAGAATAATGTATCTGGTGCCATATACCCATGTGTCCCTACTATTTCCAACCTTGTAGGCTTGCTTGTCAACAAGCCAAAATCAATCAGTTTGATAGTTGAGTCATACATGATATTATGCAGCTTGAGATCACAGTGGTATATGCCTTTTGAATGAAGATGTTCAACTCCATCAAGGATTTGTCTAAAAACTTCTTCAGTAACAGTATCTTCCCTTCCTACATACCCATATTTAATGGCATCTTGGAGCACTTTATGGTCCCCCACACATTTACGTGGAGTCCATATGGACTCCATGTAATTTTCCAGGAGCTTATGTAGAGTCCACATAGATATTAGGAGACTCTATGTGGAGTGAACATGGAGCTTACATGGAGTATAGAAGGACTGATACAGAGATAAGTCTGTGTACAGACTCTACATGGACTCCATGTGGAATACAGGGAGTGCCTATGGACTCTGGGTAAATTTTCCACATAACGTCCATGTATACACCATGTATAGTCCACATAATCCTTGTGTACTCCATGTAATCTCCATTCACTCCTTGTGTACCACTAAAGTAAACCATTCTTTACTTTATTATAGTAAAAATAATACATGTAATATGAAATGTCCCCTACAGGAATTGAACCAAAGACATGGCAGATTAACCTACCAAAAGCATGATATGACTTACTGCTACACCAACACAGTTTGTTGGTTCATACAGTATGAACTCCACAAGACCAGTGGGCACACTCAGCGGTACCCAGCCATTGGCAATGAAGTGCACATGCTGTCAATGTTGACATGTATTACTCTCCCTTCTCCCTGTTCCTCATACCTCAGCCCCTCCAGCTCTCCCCCCCTCGCTGCTCTTGAGCTTCACACTCGCTCACAATGATGGACAACAAAAATTGTTTCATTCTCTCCCTCCCTCCCCTCCCCTCCCCTTGTCATGCAAGTGATGAAGACAGGTGCCATGCTGTCTTGCCTCTCCCTCCCCGCTGCTTCCAACCCATCATTGGCACCACCTAGGACATCTCCATGGTGTGTGGAAGCCACACTGGTAGCAGAATGCTCTCAACACGTATTGGATCTTGGTAAGTCATATTCCCCAGCTTGCCCCACCTGCTAACTCGCCTCCCACAGCATTGTCTGTGCTTCATAGACAACCACATCAGTGCTGCAACATCCAGCTCTCCCCTCCTCACTGCTCTTGAGCTTCATGCTCACAATGGCAGATGGTGGGTATTGTTTCATTCTCTCCTTCCTCCCTCCCCTCCCCTCCCCTCATCATGCAAGTGACAAAGATGGGCACCATGCCATTTTGCCTCTCCCTCCCCACAGCTTCCACCCTGTCATTGGCACCACCTAGGACATCTCTCCATGGTGCATGGAAGCCACCTGGTAGCATGACACTCTCAATGTGTATGTCAGATCCTCATAAGTTATATTCCCCAGCTCATCTCACCTGCTAACTCACCTCCCACAGTGCCATCTATGCTTAGTAGACAGCCACATCAGTGCTGTGACATCCAGCCCCCTCTCCTCCCCCTGCATCATGACAATGATGCCACCCTGTTATCCACTTGTTCTTCCCTTCTCCCATGACAAGACAACAACAATGCCACTGGCAGGAATGGCATCAGTGCCATGTCATCCAGCTCTCCTCCCTCCTCCCCTATGTCAAGACACAGTGCTTGCCTGTAACCTCCTGTCTCACCCTCCCATTCCCCTCCTCCACTGTGCCAGATGACGACACCATTGGCAAAATGCACCAACACCACAGCCCCCCTGCTTCCTCCCTCCCATACATCAGAATGATGCCATGGCATCCAACACAGCATCCAGCCCCTTCTCCCTCCTCCTGTACATCAGATGACAACAGCAATACCATGTCATATGGCCCCCTTCCTCACCCCCCTCTAGTGTGATCAACTTGATGCCAATAGGAGAGTGTCTGCACTCCTTCCCTTTCCCCCTTCTTGTCTCACCAGGAATAAGTGCCAAGACATCATCCTCTTCCTCTCTTCCTCTCTTCCTCCTCCCTCAACTGTTCCCCCTTCATCTTGCAAGTGACATGTGCAGGATTGGGAAAGCACACCATGATGACAAGCACCACTCTGTAGTCCCTCTTTTTCCCACCTTCTGTCCTCAATCCTTTCCCCTGCCACATCACTCACCCACTTCTCTATCCCTCCCATAGCTCGTCAATGCAACACCAGCACCATGACACTCTCAGTGCATACATCGAATTCAGGTAAGCCTATTTCTCCAGCTTGTCTGCAACCTCCTGTCTCACCCCTTTCCATCTCCCTCCTCCACTGCACTAGACAACAATGCCACTATCAAAATGGCACCAACACCATGGCCCCCTGCTTCCTCCCTCCCATATATCAGAGAATGATGCCATGGCATTGTGTCATGACGAGGACACCACAGCATCCAGGCCTCCCTTCTCCCTCTTCCCATGTGTCAGACGAAGATGACAACACCATGTCATATGGCACCCTTCCTAATCCCCCCAGCATCTCAATGGCAATGGGGAGAGTGTTGTCCAGCCACAGCATCCACCAGCATGTGCATTCCTCCATCCCCCTCCTCCCCTGCATCACAACAAGGACAATGTCTGTTCCATTGACAAGAATGTTGTTGAGGCCACATTATCTGGCCCCCTTGCTCTCTCAATCTTCTTCCTCCCTCCTCTCTTGCATCACAGCGGTGCTGTTGGAGAGTATAGTGTCCACTGGTGCTGTCATCCAATCCCCCCTCATACCCTGCCTACATCTCGGCAATGATCATCTATGGCCCTCTTCCTCACCCTTCCCCAGCATCATAACAGCAGCACTTTAGGGCAGCAACATCACAACATCCCTCCCTCTCCCTCCCTTTCCCCTTTGTCTTGCAAGTGACAAAGACACCTCATTATGCTGTCTCATCCCTCCCCCCCTCTCCCTCCCTCCCTCTCTCCTCTCTCTCCCTCTCTCCTTGCCCTCTTGCCCTTTCTCCTCTGAGATGACACTGCCATGCCATGCCCCCCTCCTCTTCCCCTCAGTCTAGCCATGTTGTACAGATGACAAGATGAGCTGGTGGGAAGCGATCTATTATTGACATGGCATATGGGGCAACTGGCTGCCATTGCCACTGGGAGGTGATCTATTGTTGGATCACTTCTCAGTATATATTGACCAGCCATGTCCCCATTTGACATGGCATATGGGTGAGTGGCTGTCATTGCTGCTGGGAAGTGATTCATTATGAATTGCTTCTCAGCATTTCATCTGTCTATTGCCCTCATGTACAGCTACACCCTTTCTGATTACAGTAGTTTGTTGTTTAGCACTGATATAACATGCCATTAGATGTACAAATAAGTTCACTTCTCAGCTTTAAGGGTTATGTACTAAGTCTTGTGGCCAAATGCACTACTTATTTGGAATGCACATCAGATATATTTAGCATATCATTTCATATTCACACAGGTGCCATAAGTTATATTTGGTTTATACCTTATGAACTACACATGTTTTACATGTGTGTGGGAGCACAGAATTAATTTTAGTACATCTGTGTATAGTATATATTGCTCATGTGAACTATTTTGCTTTCCTTCCCCCCCCATCACTTGCCTAAGCACACAAATATCTTCAGCTTGAGTTTATTTTCTTGATAACTCTTTACACCTACAATGGCTCCTAAATCTTCCAAACAACAACAAAAATCCACAAAGTTAGATATTACTAAATTTCACTTATTTTAAGATTAATATTTCTAATTAACTATTTAGAAATTCTTCTAAGCCTGCTGTTGAAACTGACAAAGATACTATTAATAAACCAATTTCAAAATGACAAGCAAAGTAAGATCTTTCATATGAATTATATACAAAGCTAATTATCATGTCATAGAAATTCCAACAAACCTTTGGTTGAGCCAGAGGAGTCTAAGCCTAAGATGAAAAAACCCAAGTAAGTACTGATATTGATAGTATAATTTTTTATTTATATCACTTTATATTTAGAAAAACAAGCACTCAGCACATTCAAGAAGATATTAAGGAAGATGCTAAAGGTGCCCCTGAGAAATTGACAAAAGCTGCAAAAATTCTTGAAATTGGAGGTGATGCTGTAGCCCCTCCACCTATTATTTGGGCCTCAGCTTCAACTTTGCCACCCTGGCCCATGAGAGTTATTTCCTCTGATATTGAGGATGAGCTGAATACAGAACAAGCTGAGCTGATAGTACAAAAGAACATAGAATCTGGGTCTAAAGCTGAAATTGGGACTAAAGCTGGATCTGAGTCTAAGGATGAAACTGGTTCTAAAGCTGAAACTGGGTCTAATATTGAGCATGGGCTAGATGCTGATTTAGTTGACTTGAACAAACAGAAGGATGTTGAAACAGAAATAGCAAACAAAATGCAAGTTGACACTCAGACTGGAATAGGAGGGTCAAATATGAATGCTGGTGAACTTGATGAAGAGACTGATAAAGAGGAATATGAAAAGAGAGCTGAGAGTGAAATAGATGATCATTCAGATGAAGAGAGTGAAAAAGAGAAAAGTGCAGAGAATGTAAATGAGAATGATACATTTGAGATGAAAGATAACAATAAAGATGGCAGTGAAGAGATGAGTAGTGAGAATGAAGAAGATAATGATGAGAATGAGAATTTTGAGAATAATACTCCTAAGAAAGCAAAAGTCAGTACAAAGAGATATTGAGATTCTACCCCAGAAAGTCATACAGGCAGCTCTATTAGTAGAGTTACTAAGAGTAGTCACAGATCCACATCTCATAAATCTGCTGCAACAGTTCCACCTGATAGTCCTTCTCCAATTGAGCTTGAAAGTGCTTCTAGAACTCATGGTGGATTTTCTAGAGGAAGAGCTTTTGGAAATACATTTAACTCTGCTGATTTTGATAATACCAATAATGCATTGATGCATATTGAGGAATCTGATTCAGGCTCTGTAATGGGAAGAGTTATAATATACTCTGATCATTCTAAGCAAAGCCCACCATTTGTTGTTACACAGCCACTTGGCACTAAGTTGGGAGATATTCTTCACAATATATGTGTAGAATATGAGTATACTGCTATTCAATGTGAGTTAGTTACAATATAATATATAATATACTAATAACTAATATTTGTATAGCTTGTTTTATCTATATTCAAGATGATGATATGTGGGCACTTAAGGGAAAATACCACAAAGCTTTGGAGAAAAATGAGACTGTTCCTTGGATTAAAGATGAGAAGGGGAAGTATTCTATTTCTTTGTCAGCTGTAAGTTTTATATTATAACTTCTATAGCATTGCTTCTGAACTCTATAACCAGGAGAGTATTTCTGAAATGATTCCAGCACTGCCTGTAACTTTAGGTGGTGGTACTACATCTCAACACATGAAGCCATCTGGGTCAACTGCCATATTTTATCCATTTGAACTAGACTCTGTTTAATACAAGATAGCCTTAGCATTCAATGCCTCTAAGGGACTCTGTGAAAGAAATGTAAAGAAAGATATTTGAATTTCTTATCAGAAATACTTGGCTATTCATGATATTTTTGCAAAGTTTCCTGGAATGATAGCCAATAACATTTTGAAGGAGAAAAGACCTTCTAATGATGACATCATTGAGGTTTTTATGTCAAAGTCAACATACTATTTCTATTATAATAACCCATTTTCTATGGTGCCCCAGATTCCTGGATTGGATAAATGGCTCAAAGGAGATTCAGATGCACCACACACTGGTGAAGTTTGGGGTCATGGAGTAAAGCTAAGCTTGGACAACTTGAAGAAGTTGTTGGATAATATTAAGAGTGATCATTCCTCCAGTGCAAATGCAGAGAGTGAAGATGGAGAAGGATCTCATAAGAAAAAGAATGACAAAGGAAAAGGGAAGGCAAAAGGGAAGGAGAAGGAATTGGGAAAGGGAAAGGGTAAAGATAAAGAAGTGGAGGTTAAGTCTAAGGGAAAGAAGAAGAAAACCAATTTGTGAGTATAGTCATTTATGTGAAATAATGATTGTATATACATGAAACAAACAATTGATGTATTGTTGATGATTATCTTTTCTAACTGATTTCTTAAATTATATAACTCTGGTCCTTCTACTGACAATTATGACTAACAGGAACATCTGGAAGATATTAAGCAATTTGATTATATTTTATATCTTCATTGGGCTATTTCCTGCAGTTTCAGCAATGCAAGATCCATTTCCATCAGTGAAATTTTCTATATTTGCACAATTTATTGAAGACAACTTCAGTTCAGAAATTAACTTGAATACAGTTATATTACTGCTATTAACATTAACCAACAATACTGATTTATTAAACTTACATGCAAGACAATGAAATCCATCGCTACAAGATGAACATGCACAAGTTCATACTAGTTGGATGAATGCATTAAGTAGAGCACTTCATGAAAAATTAAATGAAGATATTTACAAGTTGTTCACTTCAAATGAAAATACTGAAGTAGATGAAGAAACATTTATTACAGAAGTTGGATTGAAGATGAATGCATTTTCAAAGATATTGAAATTAGATCCATATAATGAGCATGGAAGATTTACTGAGTGGCTTAAACCAATATCTCACTCTGTCATTGAGCCAATCTTTTTAATTTGCCCTGCATGTGCAGAGTGTAATAATTGCAATTGTTATAGAAGGTCATTAAGTCAAAAGTCTCAGTCTCATGATATTCCACATGTTTTATTGATCAAAGACAGTAAACAATATCTGAATTCTCATGTTCTTAGTGGCAAATGTAGTTGTTGCAAAGCAATTTATTATGTAGACCATAAAAGTGTAATTAATCCATTTAATTCTGCACAGCAGGACAGAATATACTTAAATCTGGCAAAGTACCTTAAAGTGGGAAAACAAGTTTGGGTTGATCATACATTTTCATCTGCTGTTGTAAATGCAATATACAGCTTTCATACATCTGCATCTGCATTTTCAGAATTTTGGAATACAACATTTATTATAGATGAGGGAGGATCCAAGGCAATTTCATGCCAGCAAGCTTGGCAAGCATTTGTACAGGAATCTATTCAACAAGTTGCCTTGAGTTCTAATACTGTTTTGAAAATAGCTGATGGAACAAAAATTAATGATGTAACTAGACATGGCTTTACACATTTGGGAGAAGAAGGTATTGTACAAAGTGCAAAAAATCACCACTGCAGTGAATGTACACAGAGATATAAAGCTAATGCCAATATAATTACACCTGATGATCCAACTGCAGTAGCACAAGTAGATGAAAACCAAAATATACCTGCATCAATAGGTAGGGATGCAGATAGAGCAGCTAGAGGTGCTGCTGAAGCAAGATATAATGCTCAAAATGCAATGAATGTTGATCCAAGTCCAAATGAGAGCTTAAATGAGAATTCAGCACTTGTAAATATGGTTGTTGTAGATGGCATTGTTATGGGACCTGTTCATTGTGCCATAGAGAACTGTACTCAAGATCTAGTCAATGCAAGGCAAGGTGTTTTCTGTGCTATGCATGAAGTACTACACAAAAATTTATGCAGAGTAAATGGCTGCAATAAAAATCTAGTTCAAGATACAAAGGCATGTGAAGAGCACCAGCAAAAGTGGTGATCACATTTCACAAGATTTGGCAGACAGTCATTACTTGGTGTCCAAATAATATTATGACATACTGTCATATCCATGACAATCCCTGAACCATTGAAGTCAACTCCAGGTTTACTCTGCTTTTAGTACATTTCCTCCAGACTATGTATGCTTGTTATATATTGAACTCTTCCCAGTAATTTACACTCCCCCAAGAGGTCTGTACAGACCGGTATAGATACCATACAGAATTTATATAGTGGCTATTATAATTATTAGAGGTGATTATTCTATATGGATTATGTGTGGATTCATGCATTGCTGCCTTGTCACAGGTGTCAAGTGTGACACTACACGAAATCTGTAATACACTCAATATATAGTATCATGCTCAATGCATAGTGTCATGCTTAATGTATAGTATCACACTCAATGCATAGTGTCATGCTTAATGTATAGTTTCATGCTTAATGCATAGTGTCACACTCAACACTTAGTATTACACTTAATGTATAGTGTTATGGTTAATGCATAGTGTCACACTCAACACTTAGTGTCACACTTAATGCAGAGTGTCACACTCAATGCTTAGTGTCACACTTAATGCAGAGTGTCACACTCAATGCTTAGTGTCACACTTAATGCAGAGTGTCACACTCAACCCTTAGTGTCACACTCAATGCTTAGTGTCACACTCCACAATTAGTATCATGCTTAACCCCTAGTGTCACAATCAACAGTTAGTGTCATGCTCAACCCTTAGTGTCACACTTAATGCAGAGTGTCACACTCAACACTTAGTATCACACTTAACCCTTAGTGTCACACTCAACCCTCAGTGTCACACTCAACCCTTAGTGTCACGCTTACTGCAGAGTGTCACACTCAACACTTAGTATCACACTTAACCCTTAGTGTCACACTCAACCCATAGTGTCACACTCAACCCTTAGTGTCACGCTTACTGCAGAGTGTCACACTAGTATCACACTCAACACTTAGTATCACGCTTAATCCTTAGTGTCACACTTAATGTATAGTGTCACACTCAACACTTAGTGTCACACTCAACCCTTAGTGTCATGCTTACTGCAGAGTGTCACACTTAATGTATAGTGTCACACTCAACACTTAGTGTCACACTCAACCCTTAGTGTCACGCTTACTGCAGAGTGTCACACTCAATGCTTAGTATCATGCTTAACCCTTAGTGTCACACTCAACACTTAGTATCATGCTTAACCCTTAGTGTCACACTCAACCTTTAGTGTCACACTCAATGCATAGTGTCACACTTAACCCTTAGTATCACACTCAACACTTAGTGTCACAATCAATGTATAGTGTCACACTTAACCCTTAGTATCATGCTTAATGCAGAGTGTCACACTTAGTGCTTAGTATCACACAATTTTCTATTCTAATTTTCCATAAGGAAATAAGTATAATAAGATTCTGTACAGAATCTGTACAGAATTTTTCAGGTCTGTAATGCGGAATTCTGCGGAATCCACACAGAATCAAAAATTCTGTGCAGAATCTGTGCAGAATCTGTACAGACCCAAAAAAACCTCTGCCAAAAAGAAAAAAATCTGTGCAGATTCTGCACAGATTCCGAAAATTCCCTATGGATTCTGCATGGATTCCACACAGATCCATACAGAACACCTGGCTAAGTGTAAAGAGCTCACTCTTCCTTACTAATGTTTACTTGTAACTGTTTACTTGTTCCTTCCCTTTAATATTACTACCTTGTTCTCTGGCTGCAGCCATTCCTCCTATGACTATAATCTAGAGGCGTACTACTAGTTTACCATGTTCTACATTTCATGGAGTTTACTTAACCCTAGGATGCCACATACCCATGGGTATTACTCTGTATGCATTTGGACAAAGTAGTTTACTATATAAACTACTCCTGTAATGTAGATAGACTTCAGTTTCAAATCAACTATGTTTACACCCTTCTCCCACTTGGGCCTTGAGCCAACTCCGCTATATTGCCACTTACTCTGCTTTGTTCTAAATACAGAACTGGAAGTCCAAGGGGTGCAATACACAAGTTGAAGCCAATGTTCCACTACTCCCATACTTGTTCATTATCTCCACACACCCTACTAATGTTGTACAAGTTACTCTGCTATTAGACTATCTACTCCGAGGTTCTTGTTCCTAGTGGATTAGAATGGGACATGACACGTACCCAAGAAGAACAACTCCCATGGTTACCTCAGATTAATAGACAAGTTCAAGCACATGATATTATGAGCTCCAGGGAGGAAAAGAAAAAAAAGGACTACTTTTCTCCATCACAATTTTATTGCATTGAAACAATCTGTGCACCATGTAGTGTAGTCCTTGCTTGGGCAAAGTTTGATAAGCCTGAGTCTATAGATTAAATATTTGAATTTTTAGAAAAAGTATTTCCAACTGAGGATGTCCAGCCAAGTTATGTATGCATAGATAAAGCCTGTGTTCTTCTCAAAAGTGCAGCTACAAATGGGAAATGGATTGAGTGGAAAAATACAACATGATTTGTTGTTGACTCTTATCATTATATTAATCATAGGGTGACTGATTATATATGTCATAAATAGTGTAACCCAGCACCATTAAATGGATCTGCTCCAAATCTAGTTGTGGTTGAACATGATGTGAATGGTGTTCCACATTACAAACATGCATTTAATACACAAGTTAGTTTTATATTCTTATAATTGTATAACTATTGCTAATTAGTAACATAAGGCATGTGAGCAATTAAATGCATGGTTAGGCAGCTTCCAAACAATGTTGAACAGAATGACATTATCTAATTTTAACTGGACCATGCACACACTATTGTTTTTACACACACAAAGAGTTATAAAGAAGCAACAAGTAAAAGATCAAGTGGTAGAAGAAGATGACAATGAGGAAATAGGAATTGATATAGAGAGGGATGACTAATACACCAAGTGCTGCTAAGTAGTATAGGTTAGTACAATATTTGTTGTTCATTTTCAATATATGTGTATGATGCTAGTTGTATCATTAAAATTCATGTATAAGATAGACAATTCCATGTAAATTTTATGTGGACTCTATATAAGGTTTATACATATCAGACATCATGAACTGTTCATAAAGTTCACTAGACTCCATGTGTACTTCATGTGGAGTGTACATAAACCTCTACAATGTTCTTCACATATGAATGAGGAGTTTATGTGGACTTTTATTACTACATGTGGACTCCATGTGGGTGCAATGTGGAGTAAATATGAATTTTAATCTATGTGTAAAGTTCATATATACTCCACATGGACTCCACAAGGAGTTTACATGGAATTTATGGACTCAATGTGGACTTTACATGGACTCCACATGGACTCCATATAGAATTTAAGGAGGCTACATAGAGGCTACATGGAGTCCACATATACCTGTGAGGGAGTGTAAATTACTGGCATCTTGCAACAATACACCATTGCAAAACTCCAAAACCAGATAATTATATGAACAGTCTTCAAAAATACTGCAAAATGACACCACATTCGGATGTCCTTGAACCTTCTTCAGGATTTTCATCTCATTCTTGAACATCTTGTTCTCATTCAAAGTATCATAGAAACCCTTCTTCTGGATTTTGATGGCATGGTGGGTACATCTGGTGTCGACTGCAGTATAGGTAGCTCCAAATCCACCTATTCCTAAAAGATTGATGAGCTGATATGTATTAGAACAGATCTTGTGACCATGCAAGTTCTTTAGAAGTTCTTGGTATTGAGGCTTTCTGCACTTATCCATGTGCATTGGAGGAGTGTAGTTCTTAGGCTTTTGAATCAATGTGCATTGTAGAGCAGGTGTTTCACCTGCACTACAAAAACCAATATATTACAAATTCCATTACATAATCAGCTGATGCATGCATTGACATATTTGTTTGTGTTCACATGCATGCAATCTTTCTCATCTTCTCTCCAATGCTGACACTCCTGCTTCACCTGAAACACCAAAATTACTCAAGATCATTGGTACTGCATACTACCAAGCTCCACTGAATACTGGAATTAGCATTACCAAAGGTCATGTCTCTGCACCAAGTCCCTCTCCTCAAGTTTTTATTTTACAAAACTTCTTCCAATTCATCAGTATGCTCTATGTTTCAAACTTTACCTTTTCTTCAATAGTCTACAATCCTACCCATTTAATTTTCATTAAATTTCAACCATTTCTCATTAAGTAGCCTCCTTATTCCAATTTTCTTTAAAAATCATGTATCTACTTCCTCCCAATGGAGTGAACATTTACCCTCCCTTCTCAACACCTTAGAACACCCAAGGTCAAACAGATGTTCACCAACTTGCTTACTAATTTCTTTGTTTAGGTATCAACACACTTTATGTCAGGAATAGAAGGGGGAGTTGAAGAGCTGACTGTGGAGGAAGACCAGATTGAAAATGCTGACCAATGATAGTGACAGACAAAGCTGTGAATCTAAATATGGAGAGAGAAGGCCTGTGATAGTAGACTTTTTTAGTAATATTGATGGGATCATGGTTGTCTGCTTACTAATAGCTGACTAATAGACTTAAGTGCTGTGCCATAAGAAAAGGCCTGGGAATATTGGATATAGATGGAGTGTGGAACAGCTCCTTTTGGTTTTAGATTAATGAGATTGATGGACTCCTTCAACTAAGCTTCTTGAAATGCATGTGCCACAATTGGTGCTTGATGGCTGATGGTTACTCTAAGAGCTCTGCTGCCTGTTCCATTCCCTTCCCCTCTTGAGTTTAAACAGTACAATAATTGTGTATATATTTCTGTGGATAATAATGGGTCTATAAAATTTAATTTTCGCTTTTTTTGTGGCTACTGTTACCTGTAGTAATTTATAGCATATTTGTTATAATGTTTTGTTTACTTTCCATATATTATGCTGTAATGTCTTCTCCCCTTTGAAATTAACACCACAATTAAATAAGCATATTTATGTGAATGAAAATATGACAATAATGAACAAATTATTGTTGCTTACATGGCTGCTGTAGTAATTTAGATAGGATTTGCTAATATTTGAGCTGTATAATATGTGTGTGATTGATAATTATATTTAAAATGTGAATAGAAAGACTAAGAGAAGTAGGTAATGGATTGAGGAGCAGAAGTCAAGATATATGATTAATGTAAGTACTGTGAATTAATTGATGTGTAAATAGTGATGAGTGGGGTATTGTAAGAGGTAATGAATGGGTAGTAAAATTTAGATAGATAAATATTGTGTAGCAGGGAGTGTATCTCCCAATAAAGTTAGAAATGTGACTGGACAACACACAAATTACAATGTTTCTTCATGGGTAGATATATACCTCATAGGTGAAGTAGTAGGGGGTTGGATATATTATATATCATGGCACTATAAAGATTAAAATTTCGAAGTTTTGTGGCTTCTGTAGTGATTTATAGTGTATTTGTTATAAATTCAGCTTTTGTGATGTTTTGTTATCTATGGTTATAATGTGGTGTAATGTGTTTCCAGCTTGGAATGAATAGCACAATTAAAGATGTATATTTATGTGGATAAGAATTTGATGATTATGAGTAAAAAATATTTTATTGGATGGGTGTCGTAGTAATTTAGAGTGGATTTGGTAAGATTTGAGGTTTATAATATGTGAGTATATTAAAAATGATTTAGAATGATTTTGGCTGAGAAGACTAAGAGAAGTAGGCAGTAGGTATGTGTAAAATAAATAAATAAGAATGCAAACTGACATTTGGAATTTCAGAGTAGGAGAGTTGATATATTTGTAATGTAAGTTGTATGTATTAATTGATATGTAAATATTGATGGGTATTAGAATTTAGATAGGTTAAAAGAGAAAATGCGATGTAGATATATTCCTCATGGGTAAGCAGGGGGTCTGGGGGTGCAGCCCCTCAGCCTAAAGAACTGGGATGAAGAAGCAGGGGGTCTGGGGGGCGCAGCCCCACAGCAAGCTGTCATCCGTGTGGAGCGGAGGAGGGAGCCGACAGGCTCCCGTTCCCGTAGCGGAGCACGGGTGTAAAGCTTGTTGCACAGAAGCTACAACGCGCGTACATACAGAGAACGATTACGTAACTACATTATGTAACTATGTGGCTGTGCCTCAACACGAACACCCAGATTCTAACACTTTACACCTCTACAGCATTGAGGTGATTTAAATGTTGTCGAGTTCTCCATTTGGTTTTATGATATGGATGCGGTGGAGTGTGGTGGCGGAAAATTTGGATGTTATACAGTGAAAGTGTTTGGATATGCGGTTGTGTGGTGATATACTTTCACGGTGATAGAGGTGTGATTATGATGCTGGCTGGGCGACGTCAGCCCTGTTGTTTTCGATTCGAGCTTGTCGTTATTGAATTGTTCAATTCAATGGTTCTATTGAGTTTGGGAAACTTTATTCCCGCGTCCTCTGGAATAAACAGCCACTGCCGTGTTCCAGGCTTCTCTCCTCTCCACCTTCAAGCTATCTGCAGCGTACGTTCCTTTCGTATTGCAATCAAGTAATATGAATACCAAACAACAGGACTTATGCCTCGGTATTGTGGCCTGTGATCCTCAGCATATCGCTAGCTACGCCTTGAGTCTATCCTCCTCCCAATTCCACACTCTCAAAAAGATATAAGAAACAACGAACGATTCATCAACGATATCATACAATAAACATACACTACAATACAATAATATACTTTTCAACCGGACGAATACATCTGATTCTTACCCATCATCTTCCCCTCATCACGACTCAACTTTCCATTTACCTCCCCCTTTTCCTTACCCATGTCCTTCTCCATCCCCTATCCCATTCCCATACACATACCAGTCCTTTACTCCCCAAACATCTTCTCCTACCCATCCCCATCCCGAAGAATCACCGCCACCACCACGACCCGATACATCCGCACGAACATCCATATCCAAATTCACGAGCACCCGACGTAAAAGAACCCGATCCCTGTCCGAGTCCACCAGTAGAACCATATGTCCCGCGTATGTATACCGGGAACAGTATCACGCGCTCCGACTGAAGGGTGGATTATGTGTTGCGCGTGGACGTGTAGCGTGATTATCTACGTGTATGTATGATTAGATTTGGTTTGGGGAGGGGGAGGGGGAGGGGGGGATGTACCGCCGCGAGCGGTTGTGGTGGTGGACTGAGCTGTTCCTGTGAGATATACCCATACCCGAGTCGCCCGTGGAGCCGCTGAATGTGCTCTGTAAGAAAAGCATGTATCTATGTATGTTCTGTTAGATTTGATTCCGATGAGATAAATGGAGCACCGCACCAGAGACAGACCCAGAACCTACTATTTTACCCCGAGTCACCAGGGTTCTGTGCACTTGTATCATAGAAAGTGCAGAAGAAAGATATAAGGAGGGAGAGGCTAATCGGTATAACACTGACAGACCCCAGGTTGGGTGGGCTTCACGACGGCAAGCTGCTCGATGGTAACTGGGATTACGAACACGGCGAGAAGTGGAGATGTTGGGACAGAACGGACGTGGTAGAATGTTCTGGGTAGTTGGTTGATTACTGTAATCGGAATTCGGAAAGGGCGACGCTGGTGAAGAAAGGAATAGTTGGTTGGATGCGCGCTATATGGTCGGGAACTTGAAAGGGTCCCGTTCCGCCTCTGGTGTAGAGCCAAATAATTGCCTTTAAGCTTGATGAAGAACTCGTCCATCCTGCGACCCCGCTTACAGCGCACGTGTATAGCATAGTGTAGAGAGCCAGAGCCAGAGCACCACCAAAACCGAGCGATATCGACTTGAGCAGGTAACGCATCCTAACCCAAGCACGCGCGGCGCGCCCAGCTCCACCCACACATCGAGATCCGGAAGGTAGCGTCTATAGAAATTGTGGACGCGATACAAGGGCAGATACGGAGACTAAAATAAAGAGAGTGAGACTCAGAAAGGCCCGGGAGAAGGAGAGAAAAGTCAATTCGGAGCGTACATTCAATAGACATGACACCGCTGTCCCTCCTCCACCAACATGCACAGGCATACACCCAAGAACCATATTCTCCCCGTCCGAATCCACCTCATCCCCTCTGAGACAAGAAGCACTGAAATGTGCCTAGAATTTTGCGTCGACAGTCATCCACGCTTGAGAGTGTGGGCAGCACGGGCCTGGCAGAGGGAAGCCTCTAGTCTCGAGGGTAGCCATTGGCCAATATTGAAACATTGAAGATGGTGACGTTTTCGGAAAGGTCGCCTGAGGTGGGGGATGCAGAAATCGAGATGCAACACTGCAGGTGGATCGGGCAGGAGATGGAGCAGGTACGTGTCAGAACGTTCGTCGAGGATTGGTTAGGGAAGGGAGTGTCATTCAATTCATGAGCGGCGGAGGTGAGCTTACAGGGAGAATACATAGGAGTATGTCCATGGAGACCTGTTTTCAAAGAGTGACAGCAAAAAGAGAGTGGTGTGACAGCTGACCGTGTGAATACTTCTAAATGCCTCAATTTTACGGAAGGTAAATCGATATCACCTCGAGCTGCTTCGAGGTGAATTAGCCGAACTCGTTCGCGTGCTCCGAGGAGGACAGGGAGCAGAGGAGGTACCCACAACCTTCAAGCGTCGAGGACTGGGTAATTGTTGTTGCAGGCAAGGCAGGGGGCGTCGTTCAATTCATGCGCGGCAGAGCTATAGGATATGTAAACTTGTGCTCAGTGAGATTGCAGGGAACACAGGTGAGAGTGGCAAAGTAAACATACCATTCCAACCAACCAACGCATCGATATCCTAGTATGCGCACTTGTCCCCCTTGTGCCCTTCCCGGAATCCCAAGCGTCCGCGGAGATCCAGCGAAAAGAGTCGTGTGGGAAAGAATCAATTAATAAATATCAGTAGGACAGGTGACCGTGTGAATATCCTAGTACTCCTCACCTCGTCGGTAGAAGGTACAATCAAACAGACGCTCGGAGACCACTCGCATTATATCTCCGTATCAGCGCCAACGTTACTTAAATACTTTCAGCTCCCACCGCTATGGTATCCTGGAGCACTGGGTGACTACTGCTATGCCGGAATTGGGCACTCCCGACGACAGATCTAGTCGGAGGACCATCTCTCATTGCACAGTATTTGATTTAACTGATGATGCAGATGGCAGTGCATGCTTGTAATCCGTACCTGTTACATGTTATGTATTTACATCGCTGTATTCCGGCCTTTGATTTCGTGACTCTATATGTTGTACTTGGAATTCCTGTAGATATTGAACATGAAATATCAAGGCTGAGTTCATATTCTGCTACCGTTTTAATGCCTGTACTGTACTTTCCTCGATCTCAGTCTTAACTCTATGCGTACAGACTAAGTATTTGAATTATGTTTGAATATTTATGCGCGTTGAACTGTTTATCATAATATAGCGTGCATACGAGGTTCTAAGTACTAGTGCATTACTCATGTTTAACAATGAAATTGAAATATTGGAGCTCTTTACACTTAGCCATGTGTTCTGTACGGATCCGCGCGGAATCCGTGCGGAATCCGTACGGAATTTTCGGAATCCGTGCGGAATCTGCACAGATTTTTTTTATTTTGGCAGAGGTTTCTTTGGGTCTGTACAGATTCCGCACAGATTCCGAAAATTCCGTACGGATTACGCAGAATTCCTCGGAATTCCGCATTACAGACCTGAAAATTCTGTACAGATTCTGTACAGAATCTGTACAGAATTTTATTATACTTATTTCCTTGCATGTGACACTCTGCATTAAGCATGACACTAGGTGTTGAGTGTGATACTAGGTGTTGAGTGTGACACTATACATTAAATGTGACACTATAAGCGTGACACTAGGTATTGAGTGTGACTAAGCGTGACACTAAGTGTTGAGTGTGACACTAAACATTGAGTGTGACACTAAGCATTGAGTGTGACACTAAGTGTTGAGTGTGACACTAAGCATTGAGTGTGACACTAAACATTGAGTGTGACACTAAGCGTTGAGTGTGACACTAAGCATTGAGTGTGACACTAAACATTGAGTGCGACACTAAGCATTGAGTGTGACACTAGGTGTTGAGTGTGACACTAAGCATTGAGTGTGACACTAAGTGTTGAGTGTGACACTAAGCGTTGAGTGTGACACTAAGCGTTGAGTGTGACACTAGGTGTTGAGTGTGACTAAGCGTGACACTAGGTGTTGAGTGTGACACTAAGCATTGAGTGTGACACTAGGTGTTGAGTGTGACACTAAGCATTGAGTGTGACACTAGGTGTTGAGTGTGACTAAGCGTGACACTAGGTGTTGAGTGTGACACTAAGCATTGAGTGTGACACTAGGTGTTGAGTGTGACTAAGCGTGACACTAGGTGTTGAGTGTGACACTAAGCGATGAGTGTGACACTAGGTGTTGAGTGTGACTAAGCGTGACACTAAGTGTTGAGTGTGACACTAGGTGTTGAGTGTGACACTAAGCGTTGAGTGTGACACCAAGCATTGAGTGTGACACCAAGCATTGAGTGTGACACCAAGCATTGAGTGTGACACCAAGCATTGAGTGTGACACCAAGCATTGAGTGTGACACCAAGCATTGAGTGTGACACCAAGCATTGAGTGTGACACCAAGCATTGAGTGTGACACCAAGCATTGAGTGTGACACCAAGCATTGAGTGTGACACCAAGCATTGAGTGTGACACCAAGCATTGAGTGTGACACCAAGCATTGAGTGTGACACCAAGCATTGAGTGTGACACCAAGCATTGAGTGTGACACCAAGCATTGAGTGTGACACTAGGCGTTGAATGTGACACTGGGCGTTGAGTGTGACACTAGGCATTGAGTGTGACTAAGCGTGACACTAAATGTTGAGTGTCACACTATACATTAAACATGACACTATGCATTAAACATGACACTATGCATTAAAATAATGCTATACATTAAGCATGACACTAAGTATTGAGTGTGACACTATGCATTAAGCATAACACTAAGTGATGAGTGTGACACTAAGTGTTGAGTGTGACACTAAGTGTTGAGTGTGACACTAAGTGTTGAGTGTGACACTAAGTGTTGAGTGTGACACTAAGTGTTGAGTGTGACACTAAGTGTTGAGTGTGACACTAAGTGTTGAGTGTGACACTAAGTGTTGAGTGTGACACTAAGTGTTGAGTGTGACACTAAGTGTTGAGTGTGACACTAAGTGTTGAGTGTGACACTAAGTGTTGAGTGTGACACTAAGTGTTGAGTGTGACACTAAGTGTTGAGTGTGACACTAAGTGTTGAGTGTGACACTAAGTGTTGAGTGTGACACTAAGTGTTGAGTGTGACACTAAGTGTTGAGTGTGACACTATACATGAAGCATGACACTATGCATTAAGTGTGATACTATGCATTGAGAATGATACTATATATTGAGTGTATCATGGATTTTGTATAGTGTGACACTTTTCACCTAGGGTTACACTTGACATGTGTGACAAGGCAGCAATGCATAAATCCACACAGAATCCATGCAGAATATGTATGGAATCCATATAGAATAATCACCTCTAATAATAATAATAGCTACTATATAAATTCTGTATGGTATCTATACAGGTCTGTACGGGTCTGTACGGATCCGCACGGATCCGTACGGAATTTTCGGATTCCGTGCAGATTCCGTACGGATCCGTGCGGATCCGTACAGATCCGTGCGGATCCGTACAGATCCGTACAGACCTCTTGGGGGAGTGTAAATTACTGAAATATTGCGGGTTGCACGGTCACATATAAGCGCGTTCCATTTCAGGAGCCTTGATAATGATATGTATAAATAGTGTTTTCATGATTTACGACAGTCACCATCTTTACCGTGATACAATCAGAACAGGCACCATGTGATCCACCAGTGGAATATCAGGACAGTCGAAGATCACCATATTATGCCGCTGAATCGTTTACCTTTCTCGAAGGACTCTTCTAGGTACAATGGGAAGAAAATCACTTATGTTGTGACATGCCAGCGCTCGCTGCTCAAGCAATGCTAGCTTTACATATATATACAAGATATCTCAGGGAATATACTGCTTATCATATCCTCATCCCGCTTCATAAACAAAACACGGACCACTCCTCGATGACTACCAATAGTGGGATAATTGAAGAAATAGTTCTCGGTGTAAAGTTGAATTACATAGCTGGTACGTCGTAAATCACTTCAAATGTATGAATTGTATATTCCATATATTATTCAGCTGCCGTTGCGACGTCCTTGGCGTATGATACCGCTATTTCTTTCTTCGATGAGGTACAGTGGTCATTTTTCATGAATAGACATCCGGCTTATACTTTAGTTGAAGGTAAAATACATATGGCGGTATGTCGATCCCGCTCAATAATTATCTTTCTTACAATACGAATAATAGGGGGATGAGTTGGTCTCTACCAAAAATATTATACTTTATCGCAAGATACTACTGCTTTCTCTATATATTGTACGTTGTGGGCCTCATATATACAGACCCAGCTAACTGTTAAACTAATTAGAGCCGAAGCTATCCGTGAGAACTTATTCTCACGACATAAACAAAAGTCTTACCCATATATTTAGTGCCACTCAATATTGCAACGGGACCTGTAACATTATCAGTAAGTTTCCATATATACATACACATACCGAGATTAATATTCCCGGTTAGCTGTAATTAACTACCTTTCGTTACTCATTGGTAGATCTAACTTCTGCGCAGGTGTAAAGGTGCTGCTTGGTTCCACGGATGGTAAGTTTCACGTATATACTAGTAGTCGTGGTACTTCACTGTATCCTAGCGGTGGCTTGGCTGTCATAAGCTCAACAATCGACCTCATATTCATCTTTCGAGTGAGCGCAATCTACGGAAACAGCATAAAATGTAAGACCTTTCTAAAGTATAACTTTACATTATCTTAACTCAATCATTTTAGTTAACTGCTTTTTAGCTGCCATGTTTCTCAGTGAGAATATTCACTCGTTATTGTTGTTTTCTTTAATTTCATAAATCTATCAGCGCAATTCTCAGTTTGCCATTTCTTTTAAACCTACAGATAAATAACACTAATGCGTACACATTAATTAGCTGACAGTTACAATTACATTCATAATCGCAACTTTTTAATCCAAGAATCAACGAGTAGTACCAGGATTCGGATGCCAAATAACAGGAACGGTTCCTCTACAGGTATTGTGGCCTGTAATATTCAGCATGTCGCTTGCTCTCCATAGTAAGCCTTGTTTCATTTCCAAGATACATATAATCATTAATTGTACACAGCTACGTTATTTCTACTTACTATTCTGAAAGCTAGAATATGGAGCGTTTTTAGGGACCTTGGCGGGCTACTTAATATATTAAAACGTAGTAAAACGGGTGAATTCCCTTTCGTGATTCAGACTTCGGTGGTGCGTGATGGAACATTATATTTCTTTATGCTTTTCGGTAAGGACTATCCATAAATTTTAAATCATACTAATTGTATCTAGTATCAACGATTCCTATAGCATTAGGTGCAGTGGATCCGACACTTGCGGCCAAGTCGGGGTATTCCGGGTACATAGTCACGTGCGTTCTCGTTCATACTTACCGTTATCCTGTCTTATATGTTTTCGCAGATTGTATATTGCAAGCTTATCATTCCTGGTACGGCCCCAGTCCCACCTATATTTCTTCCATTCACTAACTAAATTAATTAGGGATCTCGATTAATAATAAACCTGAGAAAATTAAGCGACTTGGATAGTGAAAATGGAGATTCTACTGTCGTTTCACGGTCGATATTTTTTGCTCAGACTTATAATGGGGCGAATATGTCTGAAGCTTGAAGTGGATTATGAAAGTTCCCATGATCTCTTTATTTATGTAGACACGTTGTAGAGGACTAAATTACGTAGCTCACGTATTTTACGGCCTTTCCTTCAGTGCGCGGATTCAGAAACTACATTCAGAATTTGACCACGTCGAAACCAAATAGCCTCTGAATAGGCCAGCGTGCCAAACCAGAACCAATACCATCCTCCTCCCAAATCCTTTCTCAAAACGGAATACAATAACCAAATTAACGATTCTAACATATTATACAATTACATACAATACAGCAAAATAAGTAACCTACATTTACACCTCCCTCAAACGGTAAACCAAATAAGCACAACACTAGTTCTTACCCGTCATCTTCTTGCCCAACTCAACCTCTTCACGACTTAATTTTCCTTTTGTCTCCCCCTTTCCTTTTCCCATGCCCTTCCCCGTTCCTTTCTCCATCCCCGTACCCTTCCCCGTTCCCATTCCCATTCCCGTCCCAGTACCCATACTCACCCCAGTACCCTTTCCTGTCTCTCCAAACATCCCCATCCCACCTCCCTCATCCCCGAAAGGTGGATTATGCGTTGCGCTTCGACATGTAGCGTGCGTATCTGTATTTGTATATATCATTAGTAGGTTGGTTTGGGGAGGGGGAGGGGTGAGGGGTGAGGGGGACGTACCGCCATGGGCAGTTGATGTGGCGGAATGAGCTGGGCATGTAATATTTCCCGAGCCGCCCGTAGTGCCGGAGAATGGACTTTTGTGAGAAGTATGTATGTCTGTGTATCATATGGTCAGTTATATTTGGATGTAAATGAAGTAGAAAGTGAGGTTACCTCCTCCCATCGTTGCACCGGGACCTGTCATCTTATCCGATTCAATAGCGCCAGAAGTACCTTTCTGCGTCCCAGCCCGTGTTTCTGCGCACTATTAGCTTCATTTCGATAGAGAGAGAGGTAGGAACGTACCGATGTTCTGTTTTCCTAACCCTAGTTTACTACTCGGCGCTTTTTCCTCTGAAAAAGCGTTTGAAGCTGAAGATGGTGACGTTTTTGGAAAGGTTTCCTGAGGTGGGGGATGCAGAGATCGAGATGCAACACTGCAGGTGGACCGGTAAATTGTTGTCGGGTAGGGAGTGGAGCACGTACGGGCCAGAACGTTCGTCGAGGATTGGTTAGGGAAGGGAGTGTCATTCAATTCATGAGCGGCAGAGGTGAGCTTACAGGGAGAATGCATAGGAGAGAGAGGTCCATGGAGACCTGTTTTCAAAGATTGACTACAGCAAAAAGAGAGTAGTGTGACAGCTGACCGTGTGAATACTCTAGTGCTCCTCACCTCGATACAATCAAACAGACGCTCGGAGACCACTCGTATTATATCTCCGTATCAGTCCCAGCGTTACTTAAATACTCTCACCTTTACAATCGGAAGACCATCTAGAGACTATCGCTGCCAAGGGGTGATCACGTGCCAATTTGTGACCAGGAAAGGTCGAACGCTATTGCCCTAACCATCACCTTATCTCACGTCCCAGCCAGCGCCCTTAACAGCTTCACACTGTAGAGCAGGCAATTTGCCTGCATAGCAAAACGTGGTTTCATTCCGTTTTCACATTCACACGTGTGACGTAGTCCGCATGTATCCCTACTTAAGTACTCGTACCCACCTGCCTTCAATTCAAGTTTGCATCCCCCCCTTTTACTTTCTCACGCAAGCTTCCCCCAACCGGGTATCTTCCTCTACAACACTTTCATTAACCTCTTACAAATGGGTATGTGAATCTGTTCGATATCATTAGCACACTCTTTCTCATCCTCTTTGCTGCTTCCAGGTATTCCAAAGGTACGCTTCACTTCGACATAACCAGGAAAGAGCATATCCTCATTTCCAACCGCAGTTCTTCCGCTACATCTCGTACGTGATTTACTACCTCTCTTCATCCAATTTGCGCTCAAACAACATCAACCAGCGAACGATATCCCTTGACATCGCAACTCATACAGGAGAATAAGATTCCAGAGTTTGGTGAGCAAAAAAAACACCCTGCATGGCCAGTACAGCCATTATTTTGGCTCTGACTAATTATCCACCTCTTACGACAGACAATCTTTATCTGGATTTCAATGGGATCATACACAATTGTGCGTCACTGTTCGACGCTCAGGAGGTTGTTGCGACTCTGGCTCTGACTCCGTGATCTTCCTAGGTTCACATCCCAACGACGAAGATGCCCATTTCCGACTGTCTGAAGAGCAGATATTCACCGCTATATTGAGCTATGTAGATCACCTCTTCGGCAAGATCAAGCCCAAGAAACTATTCTTCATGGCCGTGGATGGTGTTGCTCCCAGGGCAAAGATGAATCAGCAACGAGGAAGGAGATTTAGATCGGCCAAGGAGGCCCGAGAAGTGAGAGAAAAGGCAGAGAGGAAAGGAGAGAAGCTACCTGATGAGAAGGCATTCGATAGTAATTGCATTACTCCTGGTGAGGGTTCCCATTCTTAATTTTTCTTTTTCGTTCCCGTGGGACGAGGCGATACCCCCCATCCCTAGCCCTTCCCTTCCTATCTTCTCGTCTTCCTGTTCTACCCTTCGCCTTACCTACCAACTCATCCATCTCCCGCCTCAGGAACGCCATTCATGGCCCGCCTCTCCGATCGACTACGCTACTTTATCAATAAGAAGATTACAGAAGACTCCAATTGGAGGGACGTGCAGGTCGTCTTGTCCGGTCACGAAGTCCCCGGAGAGGGCGAGCACAAGATCATGGAGTACATCCGCCTCTCGCGCGCACAGCCCGATTACAACCCCAACGTGCGACATTGCTTGTACGGCCTTGATGCAGACTTGATCATGCTCGGTTTGTTGAGCCACGATCCGCATTTCTGTTTGTTGCGAGAGGAGGTTAAGTTTGGGCCTGCGGCGAAGAAGAAGCGTGGTACCAGGTTTGTTGATCTTGTTTCTTTATTTCTTTATTTTATTTTGTACTGACCTATTATGGGATAGCTTAGAGACGACAAACTTCTACCTCCTCCATCTGTCTCTCATGCGGGAGTACCTCGACCTCGAATTCCACGATATTGAGCCTGTGCTTCCGTTTGGTTATAGCTTGGAGAGGGTGATTGATGACTTCATTTTGTTGGCGGTGTTTGTCGGAAATGATTTCCTGCCAAATTTACCGGATTTGCATATTCATGAAAATGGACTCGGGAGGTTGTTCGATGTATACAAGAAGGTGTTGCCTAGTTTAGGTGGGTACTCTCTGTTGTTAGACTATGACTACCTTTCTCCTCGTGGGGTCTTTACACACGAGTCGTCGTAATGATGTTGGGCGGTGGTTTTATCTTAGAATAATGCGCTAATACCTTCACTTTCCAGACGGATACATTAACGAGAGCGGAACTATCAATATGAAGAGGTTGCAGGTGATACTGGACGAGATGGCCCAATGGGAGCAGGATGTCTTCCAGAAAGAGTATGCGGATTTGAATTGGTATAAGGGGAAACAGTTGAAGCATGTTCAAGATATGGAGATAGGTAGGAAGAGATCAAAGTTCGGTAGGTTTCATTGCCTCCTTTATCTTAATTTCCTATTTCAATTCTTCCATTCCCTTTCATCCTCAACTTTCGTTACTATTCGTATCTTCATTTTTCTTTTACCTTACCTTCATACATGCCTTTTCTCAACTTGTATGTTCTTGTTCTTTTGCTGACCACACGCGTTTACAGTGCTCACAAAACCCCAGCGAGAAATATTCGACGAAGTGCGGTCTTTCGTGATGAAGAATAGGAAGGGTGGAGTAAGCTCGATGAAGAACGCAATTTTGTCCATGAAGAATCAGTTCCCTGCACGCGAGCGGGCGTTCATAACGCAGCTGTCGCAGGATTTACATTTAAATGTTGCTTGGGACGAGTTCGATTCTGACGATGAGAGTCTAGTTACATGGAGGTTCCCTGAGGCTTTGGAGGAGCCGTTGCTGGATGGGGATGGCGAGAAGACAGACAGTGATGAACCTAAGAATGATGATTGGGAGTCTGTCGAGGAGGGAGAAGATGAGGATGAGGAAAGTCGGGCGGCCGTTGATCGGGTTTTGACAAAGTATGAGAAGGCGCTTGTGATGGATGAGGATGCTGATGGAGGCTTTGATGCACGGCATGAGAGGATCACGAAGGAGAAGATGGACCAATGGAAGAGGGAGTATTATAAGGTCTGTCTTTGTTCTTTTCCGTCATTCCGGCTATGCTTAATGAAATCCCTTCGCGATGCGGTGTGGTGTAGGGCAAACTGAAGATATCATATGATGACTCCAAAGAGATGGGTGACCTCGTGTATCGATACGTTGAAGGGTTGCAGTGGGTTATGCATTATTATTATAGTGGAGTAGCATCCTGGGGATGGTTCTACGATTATCATTATGCTCCTCGCATATCAGGTGAGCAGCGTAGCCTTTTGTCGCGTTCTTTTCTGTTGTTGCGCGTCTTCTTTGGAAACTGACTGGAAACCTATTAGACCTGCGAGACGTTGACAAGATGACATTCCATTTCGAACTTGGGATGCCTTTCAAGCCTTTCCAGCAGCTTATGGGTGTGCTCCCTGTCGCAAGTATGGAACATATACCTGAAGCGTATCAGGTGAGGCCACAATTATGCTCCACGGAGAGTGCGAGCAGGAACTGACAACCGGTGGCAACAGGATTTGATGTATGATCCGAACTCACCGATTCTTGACTTCTACCCCCTCGAGTTCGAGCTGGACCTTAATGGAAAGAAGCAAGATTGGGAGGCTATTGTCAAAATTCCGTTTATAGATGAAAAGAGGCTTCTTAAGGCCATGGCGTGTATGTGTGCTGTTCCCCTTGTCTTTTTCGTGTTCTTATCCTTTGGCCTTTCTGATGATCCTCTTCCTTAGCTCGTGAACACAGGCTTACTCCAGGGGAGAAGCACAGAAACTCATGGGGAAGCAGTACCAAATTCAGCTTCAGCCCAGGAGAGGCTACTGTGTACCCCTCTTCGTTCCCGAGACTCTTTCCCCCCATATACCGTTGTCAGTGTATCATGGAACCTTTCCATCTTCCAACTTTGGATGGACTGCACCTCGTCCCCGGTCTATGTGACGGCGTGTTCTTAGGTGCTGATGCACTGGCGGGTTTCCCTTCGCTCAAGACATTACCGCATAGTGCCCTACTAGGGGTCCATGGCGTAAACGTTCACGGTTCGGAGAGCCGTAACAAGTCCATGGTGGTGCACATTGAGAACCCTCATGAAGGCGTGAAGACGGAGGAGATTGGGCGAGAGATGATTGGCAAACGTACATTTTTCGGATGGCCGTTCTTGCAGGAAGGTTTAGTGGTTGCGATATCTGATTCGTTGTTCAAGTATGAGAAGATGTCAGTCACTCCAAATGCCCCGCCGAAAGTAGTCTCTACCCCTCATGCCCCTCAGGGGTTGGGACATTGGAAGATGAAGGCTAAACGTATTGGGCAGGTGTACTTGAAGCGTTGCGGTGTTATTACGGGTGATGTTGATATCTTGTTGCATGTTCGGCCTTTGAAGGGTCGGTGTCCTATTGTCTTGTTTTGGAGATTTTGCTAATATTATTCTAGGCTTGAAGCGCTTAGAAACTGGGGCATTTGTCAAGGATTATGATGGGCCTGAGAAGGAGGTAGAGCAGGCTGTTCAAATGTGTTTGTCTGAGGTTGCTTCTGAGGATCCCCGCTTTTTGGAGCGTGAGGCTCTTCCACTGTCGGAAGAGTTCCCGGAAGGCAGTAAGATTTTCTTCTTGGGTGAACATGCCTACGGCGTTGCCGCTCAAGTTTTTGCCACGACTGAATCTACGCTCTCTGTTGTCCTAGAGGTAAGTTTCTTAACTTGCAGGTTTTAACGTGTACTTACTGTCGTCTCAGTTCTACCCAGCAGAGAAACTGGAGAATGTCAAATTTAAGGCAATAGTTGACCAACGCAAGGCTGGTCGCTATTACCCCTCTTTCAAGGCGTCGGAGATGCTTGGCCTATCTGGCCGTGCTCTTTCTAAGATCACATCGAGTTTCATGGTCTTGACCTCTGATAAACAGAAGGCAAACCTAGGCCTTAGTTTGAAATTTGAGGCGAAGTCCTTGAAGGTTATTGATTACTCGCGGAAGGATGGTCGCTACTGGGAGTTTAGCGAGAAGGCTATTCAGCTTCTTAGAGAATACAAGGTCAGGATTTGTCTAGTGAAAGCTTTTGGCTACTTGTTGATGTTTCCCCAATAGGAGAAATACCCCGATCTTTTCCAATCTCTGGATAGGACTGGTGATGGTATGTGTGCTGCGGATGTCTATTTCTAGCTGATGTTGCTCATGTGCATTATTTAGCCATGGCGCAGGCGTCTGATGTTCTCTCCGGACCTGACCCTGACTCACGGGTCAAGGAAATAAAGGGCTGGCTAAAGTCGAAAGGTGTCCGCGACTTTGAACCAGTCTCTCTTTTCTGCGACCAGTTAGGGAAGGTATGTATGTATTTCACACAGCTTTGCTTCGATGCTAATGTGAATTAGGCCACTGTCGGCGAGATAGAGAAACTTGCGAACGAAATCACTCAAAACAAGTCCTTGTCAGCCATCAAGAAGGATATTGTGAAGGGTATTCCTCGTCAGGCAGGCCTCAAACCTTCTCATGCTGTGTACCGTCTCCAAAACCAACACTTCGCTCTTGGTGACCGCGTAACTGTGGTTCAGGACTCAGGAGGAGTGCCTCTTTCGGTTAAGGGCGTCGTCGTCGGGTTGAATGCAAAAACGATGGATGTGATCTGGGATGTACCATTTATGTCTGGTAGCACTCTTGGCGACAGGTCAGCAAACCAGTATCTCCCGCATTATCCAATTGATGGTGTTACAGGTGCTCGCAATATCGAGGGTCAACAGTCGAGTTCACGACTTGCTTGAACTTGACAAATCCACAATTCATCCCCAAGGTTCCTCAACCAAATACCAAAGCATGGTTCAAGCCAAGGTTTGGTCCTCACCCCCAGGTGCGCCCCACACCAGGGCAGGTACCTGCTGCAGGCTTCCGACCAGCTCATTCGTCCAGGTAAACTATTTCGGTCTTACCTGTTACATTTTGCTCATCTCCTCTCAGTTCCCCAGCGGCACCTGCACATATCATGACGAACCCTAACAGAGGTCGTGGTGGGTTCAGAGGCGGGGCCCCGGCTCAACCACCTGTGCAGAACAATGTTGACGCTACACCTACACCTACTTCTCCCGCTGCATCACATCAAAATGGCGCCCAGGTACCGGGCGGCGGAGGTCGTGGATACAGAGGACGAGGCTTCATTCCAGGATTCCGTGGGGGTCGGGGAATTGCTCCGGACTTCGATAGAGGTCGTGGTGCTCCAAGAGGCGGGTTCCGTGGTAGAGGTCGCGGATCTTTCGCTGCACCTCTATCATCATAAGGTGTAAGTATAATGTTGAAGAGAGTGTATAAAAATAGCATATCTATGAAAAGTGCAGTATTTTATGGAAGCCGTCAAATCAATGTTAACATCGCCATTTGCATCTGTCTCTGCGCCCCACTCTATTAATACCTCACAGTTAATGGTTATGTTTTAATTCATGATGGACATGGTTCTGTACCACACATACCTTAGGTTGATGGTCTGAGATGCAAGTTCAAACCTTTTTGGGTCCATTTTTGTTGTTGATATTTTTGAGAAATTTTACCAAATTATATGTCCAGAGGAGCTTCTGAAATATGTACAGGGTGATATTGCATACATAACCTGCAGTATAAGGATGATTGGATTACTTTGGGTGGATCAAAGTGAAATTGTGGTGGAATTTGATCCCTCTCATATAGTTATCTCCTTGAAACATTCCACCAAAATAAATGAATATTCTGAAGTCTACATTTACAAAACTATAATGTGCATATGGAAATATAGTTGAGTTTATAAGTCTTAGGAATCACCAACTGCATGACTTGGAGAAGAAAAGATAAAAAATAGTTACACTGAGAGATTGGAGCTCTTACTATGGTAAAGTGTAGAGCACACATTCTGCCTGCATGGTAAAATGTGGTTTCCACTCATTTTCAATTTCCGTTCCTCATTGTGTCCGCATTTTCGATTACTAATACTTACATCGTTCATTTCCGTATTCATATATCTGTCGTAGGTACGCTTTGAGAATAGCAGCTCCGCTTTCCCCCCCAATTCTTTCTCTCTTGCGAGCTCACTGGATCTGAAGGGTTGGACGGATGCGCCACCCACTCGCATAATTTCTTTGCGTTGAGGATAGCCAACCCAATATCCTCCTCTACAAAAGCTGAAGCACTACTATCTCTTATGTATTTATAACATATGCTAAGGAATGCAAGTGGATGTTACTTGTTACTAGTGTACAACAATATTCTTTGGCATCTTCTATGTGCTTGAACTTGTACAACTTTATAGAAATTACTATTGCTCCTGAGTCAATAAACAAAAATGTCCTGGGAACAGTATTTCTCATAGATGACAGAATTACACAATTAGTACTGTGTGTGGTACAAGTCATAGTTGTTACAGCTTAGTAGTAGCTACTAGCCACCTGAGTCAATTATAACATTTCTCCAAGTTGGGTGTTCAATTTCAATGTAGCATGTGGTATAGATTCACTAACCTGAGCTTCATAGGGGTTGGAAGGAAATTTGTCAGGTTTATCCCTCACCTTAGCCAATGGAATACAAACACTACCTGAAGACATGCAGTGACAAAAGGAGTACAACTGCGAGAGTGGCTGTCTGATCATCTGATGTAAGCAGAATAGGGCTGGTCATGGATAGATCCGGATGAATCCGGATAATATCCGTCAGATAAAATTAAATTCGGATAGGTATCGGATGGTATCTGCAGATTCGGCTCTCATCCGTGCTAACTTACCTTAGCATAGAGGTACAACTTAATTCTAATTTATCTATTGTAGTTCTTTACCGATTTCCATGATTTTTGGGTCATTGAAGTTGTAAAATAGCAGGGTTCATAGTTACATACCATAAGTACAAAAAAATGATACAAAAGTTCAAAAGAGCTAAAGTTGCAGTATAAGTCTTGAATTGTACTTAGCCTATTTGCAATTGAATTGAATTACATAAAAATGTATGCGGCATTCATTAAAGCGATAGCCCCGATCACAATGTGTGACCAGTCCCTTTCATGTCACGAATTCCATGAAATTCTGAAAATGACACTTATTTAAACATAGAAATACAATGACTGGTTTATTTCTTAGAAAAAGTATGTAAAATAGAAGAATACATTTATTATTATATATATATGATTTTAAAGTGGGGTATAAGCAGATAATAGTCAGTGTGTAAGGGAATAGGGGTATGCATTGGGCAGATATCTGCGGATTATCCGAATATCTGTGGGAAGATATCCGTATCCGATCTGACGGTACCGAAAACAGATAATATCTGCAGATATTCGGATACTGGCTATCTGTAACCAGCCCTAAAGCAGAATACCCGAGATAAGCGAACCAAATACAGAAATATACTCTCACGCTGGTGGTTGGTTGCCACCAAAGATGTGTTCTAAAATTTTCTGACCCCGGGTCTTGTAATATATTTCTGGAGACCCGTTGATCGCTGCACAGAATTTTATTTAACTGATGATGCAGATGGTTGTGCATGCTTGTAATCCGTACCTGTTACATGTTATCATTGTTATGTACTAGTAAAGTGGCGCTTACACAGCTCCGATTCGCACAGTATTAATAGTAATGTATGAAGTACAGTTGTCAATCTATAACAATTACACCACTGTATTCCGTCCTTTTATAAGTTTGTTCAATACTCTACAAATACTCTAGATGATGTACTCGTAATTCCTGTAGATATTTAACATAAAATATCAAGCTCGAGCTCCATGTTTTACTGCTGTATGTCTGTACTCGATCTCAACTCCACGCGTACTCATGTTTAAAAAATGAAAATGAAACCAAATTGAAGCATTGCAAGTTACACAGTCACGCGCGCTTACTATTTCAGGGACCATGAAATGATATTGTTTTCATGATCTACGACAGCCACCATCTTCTCCCCATTGACACTGTTTTACCATGATACAATCAAAACAGGCGCCATGTGATCCACCAGTGGAATATCAGGAAAGTAGAAGATCACCGTATTAGGCCGCTGAATCGTTTTTCTATCACGAAGGGCTCTTCTAGGTACAATGACAATAGAATCACTTATGTTGTGACATACCAGCGCTCGCCGCTCAAGCAGTGCTAGCTTCACATATATATACATGATACCTCAGGGAATATACTACTTATCACATCCTGATCCCGCTTCATAACCAAAACACGGAAAACTCCTCGATGACTAACAATAGTGGGATAATTGAAGAAATAGTTCTCGGTGTAAAGTTGAATTACATAGCTAGTACGTCGTAAATCATTTCAAATGCATGAATTGTATATTCCATATATTATTCAGCTGCCGTTGCGACGTCCTTGGCGTATAATATTTTCTTTGATGAGGTACAGTGGTCATTATTCATGAACAAACATCTGTCTTATACTTTGGTTGAGGGTAGGGTACATATGGCGGTACGTCAATTCTACTCACCAATTACTACCAATCGACCCCATATTCATCTTTCGAGTGAGCGCAATCTACAGAAACAGCATAAAATGTAAGACCTTTCTAAAGTATAACTTTACATTATCTAACTCAATAATTTAAGTTAATTGCTTTTTAGCGGCATGTTTCTCAGTGAGAATATTCACTCGTTATCGTTGTTTTCTTACTAATTTTATAAATCTATCAGCGCAATTCTCAGTTTGCCATTTCTTTTAAACTTAAAGATAAACAACACTAATGCGTACACATTAATTAGCTGACAGTTACAATTACATTCATAATCGCAACTTTTCAATCCAAGAATCAACTCGTAGTCCCAGGATTCGGATGCCAAATTACAGGAACCGTTCCTCTACAGGTACTGTGGCCTGTAATGTCGCTTGCTCTCCATAGTAAGCGTGCTTTGTTTTCCCAAGACATATGATCATTAATTGTACACAGCTACTTTATTTCTACTTACTACTCTGAGAGCTAGAATATGGAACGTTTTTAGGGACCTTGGCGGGCTTTTTAATATATTAAAACGTAATAAAACGGGTGAATTCCCTTTCGTGATTCAGACTTCGGTGGTCCGTGATGGAACATTGTATTTCTTTATGCTCTTCGGTATGGACTATCCATATTTTTAGTAACTGATACTAATTGTATCTAATATCAACGATTCCTGTAACATTAGGTGCAGTGGATCCGACACTTGCCGGCAAGTCGGGATATTCCGGGTACGTAGTCACGTGCGTTCTCGTTAATAATAATACTTAAGTACCGTTGTCCTGTCTTATATGTTTTCGCAGATTGTATATTGCAAGCTTATCATTCCTGGTGCGGCCCCAGTCCCATCTATATTCCATTACCTAACTAACTCTGATTAGAGAAGTCGATTAATATTAAACCTGAGAAAATTAACCGACTTGGATAGTGGAATGCACTGCAGATGGAGATTCTACTGCGGTATCTCGGTCGATATTTTTCGCTCGGACTTATAATGGGACGAATGTATGAAGCTTGAAGTGGACTATAAATTCCTTTTTTTTTAGTTGAATATCCCCCTAATCTCTATTTATCTAAACACGTTAGAGGAGTGAATTAAATTGCTCATTGAGCTTTCCTTCCGTGCACAGAAATTACGTTCGGAATAGTCGTGAACCACAGCTCGAAACCTAACGAGACAGAACCAATACCATCTTCCTCCCAAATCCTCTCTCAAAACGGAACACAATAACCAACACAACGGCTCTAATATATCATACAATACAATAATACAACAAAATAAGTAACCTACATTTACACCTCCCTCAAACGGTAAACTAAATAAGCACAACACTAGTTCTTACCCGTCATCTTCTTGCCCAACTCAGCCTCTTCACGACTCAATTTTCCTTTGGACTCCCCTTTTCCTTTACCCCTTTCCCATTCTTTTCTCCGTACCTATTCCTGTTCCCGTCCCGGTACCCGTTCCCATACCCATCCCAGTACCCTTTCCCGTCTCTCCAAACATCCCCATCCCACCCTCCCTCATCCCCGAAATATCGCTCCGGGGAACATCCCCCGCCGCACCCGCGCCCGACGTAAACGTACCCTGTCCGACCCCACCTGCCTGATACGCACCGGACTGCACACCAGTAGCATGTCCCTGCGTATGCATACCAGGACCAGTATCGCGCGCTCCGAAAGGTGGATTATGCGTTGCGCTTGGACGTGTAGCGTGCGTATCTGTATTTATATATATCATTAGTAGGTTGGTTTGGGGAGGGGTGAGGGGACATACCGTCATGGGCAGTTGATGTGGCGGAATGAGCTGGGCCTGTAAGATTTCCCGAGTCGCCCGTAGTACCGGAGAATGCACTTTTGTGAGAAGTATGTACGTCTGTGTATCGTATGGTTAGTTAGATTTGGATGTAGATGAAGTAGAAAGTGACGTTACCTCCTCCCATCGTTGCACCGGGACCTGTCATCTTACCCGATTCAGTAGCGCCAGAATTACCTTTCTGCGTCCCAGCCCGTGTTTCTGCGCACCATTAGCTTTATTTCGATAGAGAGAGGAAGGAACGTACCGATATTCTGTTTTCCTAACCCTAGTTTACCACTCGGCGCTTTCTCCTCTGAATAAGCGTACCTCGAAGACGGTTTCTCCTCGTGATGAGTAGGAAGGGACTCGGTAATACCATGTCGTGACGGGAGCGGAACATTCTGGTTCTGATTCTGGGTTTTATTCTCGTCAGGGTGAGTGGCCTGTGCGGTACCTCTCATCGAAGCTGCCAAATCAACCAACCTCAGTAAACCTATCAAAACAAAAAGAAAAGAAAGAAGAAAAGAAACGCACGAAGATAATCCTTAACAGCATCTTTAATCCCCGCACCCAAATCAATAACGCCCCCAGCAACATTCTTAGCGCCAGTAACACCAGCTCCAGCAACGTTCATGGCGCCCGTTACACCGGCCGCAGCGACGTTGCCAGCTGCCATTCCGACGGTTTCGGCTGCTTTTTCGGTTGTTCCTGGGGAGAGTTTGGTTTGGTCTTTGTGGGCTGTGCCTGTGTGGGATTGAGTGGGTTGGGTGGTGGTGGTGCCACGGAAGGGGTTGTGTGTGCCTTGTTCGTGTTGGGCTTGAGAGGGATGGGTGGTAGTAGTACTGGTAGGCGTGGTACGAGAGGGAATAACAGGTTCAGTCGTAATCGTCGTAGTCGTCGTAGTCTCTTTCATCGGGACGGATCCGTGCGTTGGGTGAGTCGCACAATAATCACGTTCGATGCGCTCGTTGGGGTTCTGGGTGTGGTGGGTGGATGACATGTTGGTTTATGGTTTATGGTTAAGAAAGTAGGAAGGAAGGATGGTTTGAAATTTGCGCAGATGGACATATATAAGGACGATCGGTGCGCTATGGCCTGTGGGAGCTCTGATGCATTCATGTACGCAATGACACGATCGTTCGATCGGTGATGACGCGACGACGGAGTGGTACATCGTCACCTAGTCACTTCGAGCGAGCTACGTAGGGTCCGTGGTAAGTAGAATGAAGAGACTAGAATCGAAGTTGTCAGCCTGCTTGTAACTTCGATATGCTGCACAACGTACTGAGTTTTAGATTCCTTAGTGTAATACTTGCAGTAAGTTCCATTACACTAAGCCTCATTTGCGGTTCGCAAGTTATCAGTTTATCGTTCAAAGTCGTCATAAGTATCCGTTTTTTATTGTTATGTACTTAACAGGATTCTGTCTAACATCTGAACTTTGTATATCTGAATTCAATCCGCTCAACCTGAATAAATTTTATTCAGATATACAGAGACGTTCAAGCCTCAAGCCGCCTCAGGGCAGAAAACCAACCACTGGCAGCTTAGTGAACCCGTGCGCAGACTCAGTGTAAGTATAGCGTCGCCGAATGCATTACAACTACGTAGTCACAGCGTCAGTCCATACTAATACGCATACTTAACAATGGACTTACGATTACTGTAAATAGAAGTCTAGAAGCAGCCTAGAGGAGTTCTAAAGTAGCAGCGTAGAATGATATCCCGCCGTCGGAGTTGGTCGGGATCAAGTTGGAAACTTTGGGAAACTTAAATCGAAGCCAACTGAGGTCACGCGCTCAAATTGTCAGCGGCTTTGGAACCAAACATCCCTGGATCCAAATACACTCAATCGGGTAGCAGGCGCTGAACTTGCGCAGCTAAACGACGGAAAGCAAAAATAAAGCCATAAATCGCCATTAAACTAATTAAATTAAATCAAGTTAAGTATTGTTAAAAGAAATCTTTCATACGAACCAATTCACGAACGTGGTAATAATTATCATGAGAAGCCGTGTCGGTCAAGTCGTCCGCGTCAGTTCTCGTTCTTTTCTAGTAGTACTACCGGATACCCCTAGGGCTCTCTGAAATGATCTTGTTCAAAGTGGAAGCTACGGAATAAACGTGATTAAGAGCGTTATTTGTATTATTCTAAAACGATTTAGATTAGATGGTAGTAAGATATAGCCTGCAACATTTTTATAGAATGGAATAAATGCGATTACGAAATTCCAGTGAGATGAGGAGAAGATTGCGGGGAGACAAGGTTTCTTCTTGTTTCGGTGCCGACTCGGATATCAGAGCTATTTTGAGAAATCGATGTGTCGCAGCCTCGCAGGAGCTGAGTGGTCGGTCGGAAAGGTGTATGAAGCTTTGAAGAAGCATATTTGAGGGAAATATTGAAACGAGTGAGCGAGGAAATGGATTTCCTGCTGATTCCGTAGTCCAATCTTCATCATCTTGAGATTTCAAATGATTCGAGATTTACAGTGCAGGCACATTGCCTCCTCTTGCACAATGAACAAAATGCTTATTTCTAGGTCCGCAGCAGCATTCGAGAACAGAAAGTAACGATGGTAAATACGTAATTCACCGTAGCTATTTATGAATTAGTGCTGCCGACACCGCAATTCTACGAAGAAAAGATGAAGAAGCAATTCATAAAGACAAAATCCGACTTACGGCCTCATTGATCCATTGACGTGTGATCAATAGAACCAATACCTATTAAGTAAGCATTGTTCGCAAAAGATGTTCGACTTACCCGTGAAACTTTTCGGCAGTGCTTGTGAAAAATGGTACGACTCTGCTCTTGTCTAAATCATGGACCAATGCAGATTCGTCGAGACAAATTATATTTACGACGAAGATGGAAGTCTTATCAGAACGGAACCACTGGATGCCAGGGCTATCTATATAAGGCATGACGGACATGGCAACAGAATACTTGGCTTTCGAAGCAAGTACTATTTATAATTACATCAAAAAATTTTCAACTTTCGTGGTCCTTTTCTCTTACTCTATCCCAGACCTAATCTCTCGTCTCTATCATCTCTACAAAATGTTTCTACTGCTTCTCATTTCAATGCTCTCCCGCTCCACAACCCTCGGACCAGCATTCGCATTTCCCATACAAAACATAACAGCGAATCTTACCTTTCCAGCATCTCCCGCTTCATCGAATATCACCATCGTGGACATTAATTCGGCTTCGTTTTCAAATTGCGACCAACGCTCTATATACGACATCGTATGGAGCTGCTTATCGACGCTCTTTCTATGTACCTGGAGTTTCGTGCATCCAAATATGATAACTCCGGATGATGAAAGTTGGAAAGTGGGGTGGATAAGGTTGAAGACAATGTATTGGGCTTTGCTTGCCCCTGAACTTGTACTGATGTGGGCATATCGGCAATCGTTAGGTGCTAAACACATATTGAGTGAGCATAAAGATTTACGTGCGTTCCTTCTATATCTTTGTTATCGTCATTGCTGTGTAAATGTAACATATAGATATCTTACAGATCCAGACTGGACATTGAAGCATGCCCACTTTCTCCAGATGGGAGGGTTTCGTATTCGCGATGGTGAAGATACAAAAGTGTTATACCCGGGCCAATTCCGTGGTCTTCTTAGGAAGGGGAAGATCTCATTACCTAACGTTACCGAAGCTGATATTGAAGACAAAAGCAAAGCCGATCCGCTCTCAAAAATGATCGCTGTATCTCAAACATTGTGGTTTTTCGTGCAATGTATGGGGAGGTTGGCACAACGGATAGTATTGACCCAACTAGAGGTGGCAACTCTCGCAATAATTTCATGTACTTTCTTGTTGTGCTTCATATGGTGGGACAAACCTTTCGATGTCCGGCAGCCGATTTACTTGGAATACAATATGGTCATTACTGAAGAAATTGATGTAAAGTCTCTCGCCAGAGGGAACACGGATATTAAAGAAAATGATGTGAGTACAGTAAAAATTACACCTCATTCGGATGCTGAGGAATATTGGAAGATTACATCCTGTTTCGATGAAATCAAATACGAGGGAGATATCATTCAAATGACGAGAACTAGTGAACGTTCCGAAGCCGATATGCCCACCATAGTACATCGAAAATGGTATCAACCTATCATAATGAAAATCAAGCGACATTTCTGCCCTTTTCCTTCTATCTACCGAGCCATGAAACATACAGTGACTGACTCCATACGAAAAGAAGGGTATCTAACTACCTTCTTTAACATAACTGTCATATGGACTATCTGGAACCCTATGAAGGAGCTCATTGAAGAAGACAACGAGAATATACACGAGACAAGTAACAGCTCATACTTTGCTGCCTCTACCATTTCAGGAAGAATGTTGGTATTACTTCTACTATATGCGGCAATCCTTGGGCTAGTCCACTGCATTTCCTGGAATTCCGATTTCCTATCAGATATGGAGAAAATACTATGGAGGATATCAGTGGTTGCGGTTGGGGTCCTTCTGATTCTTTTCGTGGGGTTTAGCATGCTCTTTTCTTGGTTTGAATATTCAATGGAATGGAACAAAGCTACCAATTGCGTGCTGTTAGTTCTGACTATAATACCCCCAGCTTATATAGCATCTCGGTATTACTTGTTGATTGAAGCCTTGTTATCGTTAAGAAAACTCCCTCTTTCAGCATATCAGACAGTCGATTGGTCAAATTATTTTCCGCATATATAATTCGTAGCACTCGAGTATTTGTACATATCATGCATGTTACATTCCTCCAGATATGCGCGTGTACACATACGAGTCTATGACCACGGCCCTGCATCATACTCTACTCAACCGGAAGAATGTAACGTCATGTGGTGTAAAAACAAAGTTTTATAGTGCAGGCAGACTCCTGCCTGATCTACGCTGCGAATGATTTTGATCTATGGGAAAGAACATAGCATGTCACAGGTAGCCAGAGAGCATGTGAGTGCTTAATGCCTTTGTTCTATCTAGGAATACGTGGCTCTAACTTATCTTATACTATTGGTTGATAAACAATCATCGTGCCATGTCGACTGCCATGTCCCGTCTCTGACCGTCAGTCTATTATCAGCGAACTATCATCTGACAAATGTCAGAAAACTAGCGAGCACAGAGATTTTTACCGTCATATACATACTAAGAATATTGTTAGTTCATTCATTACTCATGTACTACATTCTAAACGCAGGTCTAGATAAACCTTTCTGTTAGGTGGATTTACATCTGGACACACTTATAATTGTGCTACATGTGAATAGAATCACTGGAATGACACTGACCCGCAGATTTAGCTATTAATGTCAGAGAACCTGATACTTATGTGGGCCTGTTGTATTTTAAGACTGATGATTAGGGTTATAAGATGCCTTTCATCAACCAGGTGAGTTGCTTTCCACCACTGCTTCCCCAGTTTCATGATGCCAAAGAGTACTGGCTCAGTAAGCCTCAGTGGAATAACTCTTGCGTCCATCTTTGTTGAATCTTTGCTATATGGTATGGAGCATCAAGCATTATTATGGTAACCCTGAACTAAAATTCCATCTTTTGTCTCTAGGGATATTCATATTAGTTTTCATATCTTCAACAACAATCTTATTGAAAAAGCTCAGGAAGTCCACTGGTCGCATTATCACTCGAAGGCTATTATTCGTGTCTACGATAATGTTTATTCTCGGAACTATCGTAAGCCGCTGATAAAAAAAATACAATTGTAGAATATCTCGCATATTTTACTCTTTTAGCACATTTCTGCTGACTTAAGACGTATCTTTGATGCATTCATCGGGCATCGGGATGACGAGGATCAGTATCTCATTCAAATTAACACTGCCGTATATCTCGTGAAGTCTTCAGCATTTGCGTTTCAAACTTTGGTTGTAGATGCTTTCATGGTAAGAAGATGAGTGCGAGTGCTATGAACCAATTTTCTGACATAAATTTGACACTTATAGCTGTACCGACTATATTTAGTGTGGAATGGCGATAAGCGGGTGGTATATCCTATTTCGATATGTGTTATCGCTAGTATCGGTAAGTTTCTTACAATATTGTATACATATATTTGATATCCTGTTACATGTAAAATAGGTGTGACAATAGGAGCCCTTCGAGCTATTCACTTATCATCTCCTGATGTCCCGATATTTGCAAAAAATCTTCAGACGTGGATTGGATGCCTCCTTGCTTTAACACTGTTAACGAACTTCACATCGACCTGTACGTTCTTGAAGCTTATCACAAGTTACAAAAAATAACGTGAAATATCTTGCAGTGCTTATAGCAAGTCGTATTTGGTGGGCACATCGACAAACACGACAAATCCGAGTCGAAGGCCGCAGTCTCAGTCCCGCTATGATGATTATTATAGAGTCGGGGTTAATTTACTCCGTTTGTTTGGTGATTCTGCTCGCATTATATCTTAGCGGGAATTATGCAGCATATATTGCGCAGGATACGGTGAGTTTTATACATACTGGTTTCTATGATGTTTGAATAATAAACTCGTTAGGTCACTCAAATTACAGGAGTTGTGTTTTCACTTGTTTATAGTTCGTGTTGCCCTTGGTATATCAAGCGATGCGGTACTATCCACAGGAGAAAGTCGCATGGCATACGCTCCTCGCGATATCGAAGGCAGAAATGGTAATAGCAATCACTCACAGGTGGCCACGGATGGAATGATATACTCTCTTAAACCTCTAAATGTCGCAGTGACCACAGTAACCGACATACGCATTGATAGTAATAAGGACTAAAGAACATGTATCCGTTTCGTCGAATTTTAATACATCTGTATACAGTGGGTTTTTTTTTCTTACTTCGTACTGCCTACATTCTTCTGGTCATAGATCGTGATAAGCTTTCATTTCATATCAATACGGAGCCTCATCAAATCCCCTCTGTATCGCACTACTTCCTGCCCCCAGACAATATCGCCAATATTCAGCGGATGCGTGCGACCATTCCCAAACTGTTCGAGTCTGCATTTCTGATTTCATATGCTGCTGTAAGGAAATCGAACAGAGCTGGAGAGCGGGAAAAGTGTGGTGTACTCGAGAGACTGAGTTAGAGATAGTTGTCGTGGGTACTCAAGTAGATTAACAACCACCTGATGCGTGCGGTGGTAGAGGATACATTTGGTTGATCCATGCGCGTTAAATGGGCCAGGGACGCTGGTCGCGATGAGCACGGTAGGATACTTAGTGCCAGTGGGCCATTGATTCGTGAAGTGGCGGTGTACCACGTGCACCTCGGTTGTTGCTTGGAATCGATTGTCCCAGCTACATTAAATACAGGCTCCTAAAACCAGCACGCTCGTCTCTCGAGCTTCCTCCTATGTTTTGTGGGAGGCTAACAGAGGTAAATATTTGTGCGGGACAAACACAAAACAAGGAGAAAGCTCTCGAGAGAGCGGCTGGCAAAAGTGGGCACCGACAATTCACCGTGAACCCTTTCAATCACCAGGACCCTTTCGCTTACTTAACATATCGATATGTACTTTACCAAATTTATGAAGTCGAGTGATTTGTGAATCAAGGTGGTTTGCACGACATGGGTTGTGTTCCCACTGCACTAGCGCAGGCTCAGGAAGACATTTCAGTATGGATACCGCTACTAAAGGCATGCGAGAAGGGGCTTGACGAAATGATGGTAGTTTTCTCCCCGCCTAACGCACCAGGAAAGCAAATGTCGAGATACATATTAGATGCTAAATAATGAAGTCCAGTGTTGACATGGCTGAGTACAAAAATTTGAGATAAGCATGTAAATATTTTGTGCGTGTTTCATTGCCCACATATGTGCTGTGTTCTGAGCCACTGTTCACCATAAATTTGTTGCTGATATCTGTATAAGGGGCATCCATAATCATAAATAAGATTATCTGTGAAATTGTGTATAGCTGAATGCAACTATTTTTCTGAGTCCCCAAGAAGGAAAGTATTACTTGAATTACAGTAGATTACTGAAGGTATATCTACTAATCCATTGTGGGATATGCAAAGATTTTAACAATAATGAAAGGTCTCTGTGAGGAACTCAATGCAATAATGAACAGATACCAGCTTTAATGATTCTTATTGTCGTGTGAGCCCCCACATACATTTAAAATATGCTGAACCATTGATGGAGACAGCTTACTACAGCATTAGAAAGAGATGGTGCAGGAATGTCGCAGATACATTGTAGCTTGCATATACAGTTAGCGTGAGTATGACAAAGCATCTAAGCGGAAGGGTTCTGGTGATTGAAAGGGTTCACGGTGAATTGTCGGTGCCCACTTTTGCCAGCTGCTCTCTCGAGAGCTTTCTCCTTGTTTTGTGTTTGTCCCGCACAAATATTTACCTCTGTTAGCCTCCCACAAAACATAGGAGGAAGCTCGAGAGACGAGCGTGCTGGTTTTAGGAGCCTGCATTAAATACAGGATTTGAATATAAAAAAATATAAAAAAGATTGTCCCAGCTTGTCTGATCGCATGTCACGATAACGCTATGATCTATTGGTCTGGTAAGGGGGTAGGCTCGCTCGGGATAGAATCCGAGTAATTTTAGAGGTATAAAATACTTTTAGGTCAATCGTTCCATACCATTTGTAGTATCACTACGGTATATTCGCCTTCACCCTCTTTCAGTTCTTTGGTTTGAGATACCTGCTACGCTTCATGTTTGATTAGATATGCACTGCCAGGATGAGAATGTTCTATCGATAATTTGTAGGACAATCTCGTTGACTGTGAGAGGAGAGGAACGGATGTAAACGGAATTTTACACTGACTTTAAGTGTCCGAAGTGCAAATAGACACACCTGTTTTCTTTCTTCGACGATGGACATGACTATTGACAATAAGCTTGTCGTGGACACACTATTGCCACTCTTCAGCCATTTGAATGATTGTATTCATTCCTCCTTAGTAAGGCATCCAATGTGGCGCAGTAATATATAAATAAGTAGAACGGATAGATGATGACAAAGAGATGAAAGAACGGCGAAAGGAACAAGATAGGAAGCGATCCGGAACGACAGCTAGTATTTGGCATTTCCCTTCAAGCCAAATAATTTAGTCATGCATATCATGACATAAGCTAACCCTTCCCGGGCCTTCTGCGCTTCCGCATCGGGTCGCCACCACATAGCCGCTCTGAGGACGCATAACTTATGTCAGGTAGTGCTAGTTATCATGGTCCTATAATCTTAGTCTCGGCTACCCATCCGTTAGCGCTCGTCTAAATCAGGATTTACAACCGCCAATGTCTGGGATAAAACGAGCAACTTTAGCAGGGGTATGCGTTCGGTATTCTCGGGCTCATTAGCTGCCTTTCCTCAGGCCATTCTCTCGCATGACTAAGCATCACAAAGCTTCAATTTCTTTCGCGCTCATCAGCGCCTTTGCTTTCCTCTTCATTTATTCACTGTCCCCTTACACAGACACTGCCTATCAGATCTTTTGCTTGAAGATTAATGTACCTAGTAGGGTATGTAAATATATATTGTGGGGTAGGAGCTCTGAACAATAGCAAAAAACAGTAGCTATGATTAAATACTTGAGAGAATGTTGACAGTATGAAATAGCAAAATAGTATAATTGAATCTTCCAGCAAAATAAGAGGGTGGGATGGTCCTGTGGTTCATGTTGCCAGGGAATCAATTTAGAAGATCAAGTTGCAGAGATACCAAAGGTAAAGTGAACATACTATCTTTGATTTCTCAACAGAGTTGAAGTATAGCTGAATATGAGAACATTGAGAAGGAAGTCAGACCACACACCAATCTTTTATCTGGGTCATATTAAAAAGCTATACTTGAAAGTTTAGATGCTTTACCAGTGGGAAACTGGGAAAATCAGGGGGAAATTTCATATTATTATTGTTGTCTATTCTTGCTCTTATATGGCACTTCAGTGCAAATTTAGTGACCAGAAAACTACGGTATCATTGGAGAAGATATACTTGCTACATACAAGGGAAATTGTAATTGTAAGAGTGAACAGCGAATACACCAGGAGGAACGCAAAGACGCTGATGAGTACGAAAGAAATTGAAGCCTTGTGATGCTTAGTCATGCGAGAGAATGGCCTGAGGAAAGGCAGCTAATGAGCCCAAGAACACCGAACGCATACCCCTGCTAAAGTTGCTCGTTTTATCCCAGACGTTGGCGGTTGTAAATCCTGATTTGGACGAGCGCTAACGGATGGGTAGCCGAGACTACTATAATCTATGTTAAGAGTAATGATAATGTTTTACTTTTCTACATCATACTCTACTCAATCCAAGGGTGATTCTTAGTCTTAAAACTCCCATCCATAGCCAAACAAAGTCTCATCACAGGCTCTTTCAAAGTCTTCGCGTCCTCCCAGCACTTCAATGTCAAAGCATCCCTCTTACGTTCCTCAATAAACGCAAAACACATCGAAGCACGAACCTGCATCACAAAGCGATAAGATTTATATCCATCCATCCCCTCCTTCTCCATATCCAGCATAAGCTGAATAGCATCATGGTATACTTTCTCCGCTATCACCATGTCCTTTGCGTTCGGATCTTTGAAGACTTGCTGGTTTTGATCCGAGAGCCATTGTACGCGGGGTAAGATTGTTGTGCATATGGCGTCACTGCTGGGGTATACGCGTACAATAGGGATGCAAGAGATACACTCGCATAAGAATCCGTAGGACTGTAGCATGGCTTGGCGTTTCTCTGCGGGAGCCTCGGGGTCGCAGTAGCTGAAGACAATCTCTTCCCCGCAATTGATGGACTTTGATGCGCGAAGTTCGAATGAGAATGAGGCTGGATCGAAGCTGTAAGCGCAATTCGGTCGGCAGCTGCGTCATAAATTCGGAATTCATAAAGAGAGTGAGAAAAGAAATAAGAACTTATGATTAACCCTGGACATCTCCTTCATAACTGCACCATACGTATCCCCCTCACACACATCATCGAAATCGAAATGCAGCTCAATGACATTCGTCTTCCATATTGCACGCAACCTTGTCGAGCCATCGTGCATATGTGTATTCGCGAGATCCAAGTACGCATCCTGATTCTTTTTACTCATGCACTCAAATGCTACCTCCAGAATAGGCTCGACGAGACCCATGGGCGTCTCCTTCCCCCTTGCATCCCGCATCAACTTTCGGATAGAATATGGACAGTTAGCCACCCCGTCCAGGTTCGGGCTCATGGGAATAACGAGTAATGGCCTCTCAGCGACGATAAGGTCGCCGACTTTGAGAGCGTGCTTAGCGAACATCCCCAATCCCTTTTCACTTCCCGCTTTGCGGATCTCGTACGGTGCCCATGCGTGGTCCGGAGGAGCTGGTGAGCGAGGATACTCAGGTATATTCACCACCGCCTTATGCGTGCGGTGGTAGAGGATACACTCGGCTGTTTCGTGTGTATCGATTAGGTCTGGGATTCTGGTCGTGATAAGCGCAGTGGGGTAGTGGGCTGGTAATTCAGGAAGCAGCTGAGTACGTGCGGAGCAGATTGGTTGTTGGGTTCGATTGTCCCAGCTTGTTGGATCGAAGGCTATGATCTGTTCGTCCGGTAGGGGGGTAGGCTCGCTCGGGATCGAATCTGAGTGATTTTTAGAGGTATGAGATGCTGTATGGATATTGTTGGGTACCTTGTGTATCCGTCTTCGCCCTCTTCCAGTTCTCCGGTCCAAAGAGATACCTGCCACGCTTCACCATGAACGAGAATGGTCTATCGAGAGCTTGAAAGTGAGAGGAGAGAAATGAGTATAAACGGAGTTTTATACTGACTTTAAGCCATACTTGGAGTGGCCCGGGTGCAAAGAGACTCATACGTTTTCTTTCCTCGAGACAATACCCCGTAGTCGCGCTAAACTTGTTGCCACTCTTCAGCCACTTGAACCATTGTCCTTGTTTTTTTGTCGAGGATGCCAACCTGGTAGAACATATATATGGATACAGAATGACAAAGAGGTGAAAGGATAAGGATGGTGAAAGGATGGTGAAAGGAAGCGAAAGTTCGGAATGTCAGTTAGTATTTGGCGTTTCCCTCCAGGCCAAATACTTAGTCATGCATGCCCAGGCGCCCAGGCCGGATCAATACCGGATCGCCGCTGGCACTAGTCACAACCGTCGATTTTAATAACATAAGGAAAGGATAAGTACTCGTAGTAAGTACGTCTTTTCGCAAGGCCGTACCGGACCATGGCGGCCTACCTTCGCCGCAGAACCACACAACTTACGCTACTCGTCGAGCAGGCTATTTTGATGCACTCAACACGTGTGTTCATCTCACTTTCATATTCACACATAGGCCAGATGTACATAATTTTACTTAGGTTGATATACCTACATTATTTCAATTCAAGTTGTATCCTTCCCTCAAAGTTTCATGTTTTCACCCTCCCATACAACTCCACTAAGATATCGGAGGGATAGATATACGTCTTTGCTTAAATTGAGGTAGCCCCAAGTTATTATCTTCCACACGTGTACCCTGCGTGTTCATCATGATGATCATATCATCTCTGTTAAGAACTTAACTAGTAATGATAATGATTTAATAAGCGTCCACAAAAATCGATTCACTTTAATAGATATCTATCAGTAATACCTACTCGAAGTTTGACGAAGTGTGTGGCTTCGAATGATTTTGATCTATGGGAAAGGACGTGGCATGCCAACGAGACCCAGAAAATAGATGAGCTGCTAAGTATTATAAGCCTATGGTCAATGTCATTTCTATACCATCAGACTATAATTATCGATGATCACACAACCTCTTTACACGTTCATACCTATATGTTGACTGCCAGACACTGTCTGATAGTAATGCTTTCAATGACGCTCGGATTAAGTCTACCTGTTGATAGACCTTGATCATACGTACATCAACAGCCAAGGCACATCTCTGGCTATTCTCCATTGATTCTCCGTGGGATACATTTTGACAAATTACAGGAAACTAGTGAGCGTGGTTATCTTGATTGTCAGTTACATGCTAGGTATAGAATTTTCATAGCGTGTTTATCTCTCATATATTCCATTCTAAACACAGGTTTAATAGACATTTCCATCAGGTTGGTTTACATCTCAACATACATGTTTGTCTGTTCGTTGCCTAAGTATAATGAAATACATATTTGTAGTAGAGTTGAAGGTTGAAATCGCATGCAGCTACAAGAAAAAACAGAAATGATCCAAACACTTGACAAGGCACTTATGTCATTTGACCCATATGATCGCCCATCATGCGTCAGTAGTAATATTCGCGACCGCGACGGAATAGCGGGGAATAGTATCAATCTGTGCTGAATATTCTTGGAGTACTTTATCGCCGATCGCATCGTATATTCGTTCTAAGCATGAGAGAAATACAGTGATGTGCATGGCTTCCCCATCGATATGAGACTGAACTAATATTATTAGGGACGGCATTATCGGTTTGATGCAACTCCATGCCTAACTCAACATGGTAAAACCGCATTTTGTCCCTGGTACCCAATGAACTATAGGAAGGTGAGCAGGCAAACACGAGTGAATCTGTATGAAACGACTACCTCCACCGGCACTGAACTATTCTGAAGGAGCCAACATAAGTTTGCCTCGAGTCCGACTACATATACTTAGTCTTATGGAACACTGTAGCAGGCTGCACCGCAAAATGTGTTTTCAGTTCAGCTTCTTATTCACACACACACGCACACACGTAGTGTCTACAATCCACGAAAACTGATTCGCCTTTAAGTGTACCTGGTGTATGTACCTAAATAGTCTAAGTCCGAAGAAGCAAATAAAGCCTGAGTTGAGGGAACGACAGCAAGAATAAAACGTGGTATGGTATGTAGTACTTAGTGTGCGGCAGACTTCCGTTCCGGCAATCAGAAAGCATGTGAGCCGTCGAATCCTATGTTTCAATCTTGGCTTAGGCTGCTTTGGTTTATCTTATACTTACTACCAGTTGATAAACCATCATCATGTGTCACCGACTGCCATATCCTGTCTCTGGTCGATCATATGTTTTCGGATATCATAACTTCGTTCATCACTCGTGTATGTGCTTCATTTTAATTTTGAACGCAGGTCTAGACTCTAGATAAGGCTCTCTGTTTGGTTGGCTTATGTAAGTTTTGCACCGTTATAGTTGTGGTACATGCGAATAGAACCCCCGGAATTCGGACACCGACCCGCAGATTAAGCTATTAATGTCAGAGAACTCCTAGGACTTCGGTGGGTCTGCTGTATTTTAAGACAGATCATTAGGGATATAAGACGTCTTTCACTGATCAGATGAACTGCGTTCTGCAACTGTTTCCCCAGTTTAGCAATGCCCAAAAGTACTGGATCAATAAGCCTCAGTGAAATAACCCTTGCGTCCATCTTTGTTGAATCGTTGCTATATGGTATGGATCTTCAATCATCGCTTTGGTAATCCTGATTTATAATTTAATCTGTTATCTCTAGGGATCTTCATAGTACTCTTCATATCTTCAACAACAATATTATTGAAAAAACTCGGAAAGTTTACTGGTCGCAATGTTACTCGAAGACTATTATTCGTGTCTACGCTAATGTTTATTCTCGGAACTATCGTAAGCTTTGCCAAAAATTACAATTATGGGAAATCAGAGTCTCATATTATTTATTCTAGCATATTTCTGCTGACTTGCGGCGCATATTTGATGCTTTCATCACGCATAAGGATGACACAGAACAGTATCTCAATCAAGTTAACACCACCATATATCTAGTGAAGAGTTTAGCTTATGCGATGCAGACTCTGGTTGGAGATGCTTTCATCGTAAGAGACAAGTACGAGTGCTGGTATGAACCAACAATCTGACATAAATTTGATATTTGATAGCTATACCGGCTATATTTAGTGTGGAATGGCGATAAGCGAGTGGTATATCCTATCTCGATATGTTTTATTGCTAGCATCGGTAAGTTCTTTACTTACAATATGCTATATATATATCTAATGTGCTGTTATATGGAAAATAGGTGTGGCAGTAGGGTCTCTTCGGGCTCTTCGCCTAAATTCTCCGACCGTCCCTGTATTTGTAAAAAGTCTTCAGCAGTGGATTGCATGCTTCTTTTCTTTAACACTGATGACGAACTTCTCATCGACCAGTACGTTCTTGAAGCTTACCACAGAGCTAAAAAGAAATAACATGAAATATCTTACAGTACTTATAGCAAGTCGCATCTGGTGGACGCGTCGTCAAACACGGCAAATCCAAATGGGAGGCCGCAATCTCAGTCCCGCTGCAATGGTGATTATAGAATCGGGGTCAATTTACTCCGTTTGTCTTGTAATTCTGCTTGTATTATATATTAGCGGGAACTATGCAACCTACATTGCGTTGGATACTGTGAGTTTTATAAATACTCTTTGTTATCTTTCACTAATCCTCTCGTCAGGCCGCTCAAATCACAGGAGTTGTGTTTTCACTTGTTATAGTCCGTGTCGCCCTTGGTATATCAAGTGATGCTGTAATATCTACAAGAGGAAGTGTTGTTGCACATGATCCTCGCGACATTGAAAGCCAAATGCGTAGTGATAATCACTCACAAGCGGCTACGGATGACACGATATACTCTCTCAAACCTCTAAGTGTCGAGGTGACCACAGTTACTGGCACGCATACTGATGGAAGGAACTGAATAATATGTAACGATTTTTGGTATTTTAATACATCTGTGTACGAGTATAATATATGACATCTGTTCTTCACCCTTACTTCCTCCAGCCTCCATTGCGTTGCAAACTTTCACTACCAAGGTGTATAGCTGACATTATAGGTCCAAACACGAGTCGATATATCATATGTACATTTGGTTTATACATTTCATTATGCAGTAAGATGACGATCTATCGTCCAAGGTGTCCAAGAATATGTAGCCTCATCAGACACCGCTATGATCAGTTTTGACGGCGATAACTACCAACGGTCTCTCTACGAGGATAAGATCGCCAATTTTCAGTGGACGCGTAGCGAACATCCCCAATCCGTTCGATTCCGTACTCTGATTTGGTATGGTACTGAAAGGGGATCGAAAAGAGTTGGCGAGCGGGGGGGGGCGTGGTGTGTTTAAGAGACGGAGCTTCGTACATGAATATAGTACACATTCGCTCATTCTGTAAGTGTCAGTTGAGATGGATGGAACACGGGTATAAATAAGTGCGCTGGGATGGATGGAGGCGAACTTTATATCCAGCGGAAGTTCCGTAGTGCGAGCTGTACATATTGGCTGGCCAACGTAGGGGTTCCAGCGAAGTGGATCTGTGATTTGTTAGTTCAACGACAGACTCATCAATGATGATAGGTACTTACTGAACACTAAGATCAGTAAGTCTGGTGGAGGAGTGTTAACAGTGTTGTTTGTGGAACCTACAGAAGAGGAGAAAGTATTATAAATGATGATAAACGACGGAACAACTATGTCTATTGCATACTTGTCTCCTGCTGCTGACTTCCCTCTGGCTCTTCCACCTTCTGATTAAGTTTCTGTTTAGCCATTTACAGAAAAGTTTTAAATTACAGAAGAGGAGAAAGTATTATAAATGATGATAAACGACGGAACAACTATGTCTATTGCATACTTGTCTCCTGCTGCTGACTTCCCTCTGGCTCTTCCACCTTCTGATTAAGTTTCTGTTTAGCCATTTACAGAAAAGTTTTAAATTCAGAGAAAAATCACCATTCAACTCTTTTCATTATATTATTACTGATTCTAATAAATGAGACCTGTTCATTTAGTCATTGTTGAGAAAAAAAAAGAACAAAATCTGCTTTAACTGGTGCTTTATCAATACAGACAAACATTGATGGTCAGATATATTTGCTATCAAGGATGATGAAGATAAATATGCTAAGAATTGGTACAGGATTGCTTAATTCTACATGAGCAGGTTTGCAAGCCTTATATACTACTGAAAAAGCGGAGTTCTTAGGTACTGTACAGCTTAAAATATGTCTGGATATAGTAATTAACTATGACACTGGGAGGGGGGCGTGCACATTCAGAAAATATCAAAATTCCACCTTGAATTGTGAAGTGAGATTCACAAGGAATGCACATGAACTAGTTACACTTGTATAGTACACATTGTAGTTGTAATACACTTACCTGTTGCTATTATAATAAAAATAAATGTTTTAGCATAATGACACAAATGAGAATTGAACCACTGACTACAGCATTGATTAGTAATCACATCAAAGGCATCAGATTTACCCACTCCTGGCACAGGTCTTTTTTCCATCTGCAAAATAGTTGCAAAACCAGTTGCAATATGTTTGCATTTCTACAATGTTTACCTTCCTATAAACTGATGCTTATTGTTCAAGATCAAATAAGTCACACATGTAACATTATCTATACATTTAGAAAAAAGGAAAACCTAACCTTTTGTATCAATTTTGACCTAGTCAAAATCTCTGCCAAACAAAATATTGAGTTCTAGGTTTGGTTTTGGGTACTCTTATTGTTTGGCAAGGTGTCAAAATCTGACAGAAATGTAATGATTTGGTGATGTGAAGATATATTTTTCTGGTAGTAAGTTTTCCCACTAGGAAAATCTAGCAGGTGCTGGGGTGTCTGGTGACAAGTTACTTGGTGTTGTCTCAGCATGCTCAATGTGTGATAAATATCTACAGTATCAAAGATACTTTGCAAAATAGCATTTCATTATAATGTATTCTAATGTGAGTACTGCTACTAGTACAACACTTCATAAGATGTATGCAGTAAGAGAGGTGTTGGAAGTTGAAGAATAGGTGAGATGGCAGCAATGCTGATTGAACACTGAACCACAATAATTGTAATACTGTTGATGACAACACTGACTTGATGACAACACTGATTTGATGATAGTGCTGATACACCACTTACATACTTACAATTGTGTTGTCACAGTCTTCTACAAGCTCATTGTTTCATCTTGGATGATGTCAGCAATATATGTCATTAAAAGTTACATCAGTTCACTACTACTTGGGCAGGCAGAAATTTCTGTGCACACTCAATCAACACTCCATTGTGAGTGTGAGACTGTGAGTTGAGCATGCATACTCAGTGCTCAGTGCTCTGGGTCTGCATGTGGAAATTCAATGTTCAACCCTGAGCATGAATTATACTGAGTTTGAGCCTGAATGTGATAGTTATTCCTATTCAATTTCATGCTCATGCATACTTACCATAAATTGTGTGACTGTGTATTTACACAGTATAACTTGTATGTGAATGATATATTCACACTCACACTCAATTCACTTGATTTTGTGCATGAGCTTGAATAGTATTCCCTATTCATGCTTCCACATATTCCCAATAGCTTGAGTGTGAGCATGAATACAAGATATACACACTTACTCTCAATTTAATTGAGTTTGGCAGTGAGCAGAAAGTGTTGAGTGTGAGTGTGATGGATATTACTATTCACATTCACACAGAATTTCCTCTAACATGTTCATGTTCACCCTTAACTTCTATACAGATAATGACACTGAACCAACACTGAACAAAAGAAACTAATACTTGACAATGCTAATCTAATCAATACACTACCTACATACTTACAACTGTTTTATAAAGTCTTCTTTTCATTGTTTCACCATGGATGTGGTCAGCAGGTGGTTTTTAATGATAAAATGAGTATAAACTAGATTAACAATATGGCCAAGATGTATCTGTAGAAATAATTACCAAATGTAGCATGAAATTCTATACAACAAGGATCTCTCAACTTGAACAGAACTACAGAGTACACTATGTTAGACCTGACTACTAATGGCTTAAGAACAACAATTGGTAAATGAAACAGCTTGCTGGTGCATAGCAAATGACATGTTGATGTGAGAGAAAAAGGTCACAATGACAGATGCTTTGAGCATGTAAAGTGATGTAAAGAGCACTAGCAGGATCCAAATATATACAGTATAATGTAGGGATAAGTGCAGTTGTTGATGTGTAGCTTTGAGTTTATTTGCAAGCATGGTTGCTTCCATCAACTGTTGTGCTTTGTCGATTTGAAGTTGTGCTTGATGAAGTAAAGTAGTTGTAGCTTTAAAAGGGCTTGAGTTAAACTACAACAGAGTGTGAGATAGAAATAACCAGAGTGAATATGAAGAGCTTGGGTGGTACACTGATTAAGGGCTGCTCAATCCTAGGGCCACTGACCCTTAACACGACTAGATGAGGGTAGAGATAGGTGTAATGGGGTGTATTTCACTGAAGAGGAGTAGCTAGCTACAGAGGGGTTTATATATGTAAATATCTAAGTGAGTCATATAAAATTTAAGTAGTAAACTATAGTAAAGAAAGACATAGCTTTGAGGAGATGCATGTGGCAATGCATGCTGAGAGTTGTTGCTTTTCCTTCCATCATCAATTGCTGTGTCTGATTCTGTGAGTGCCATCTGAACCGAATCAGGATGTTTGCCTTTGGGGTTGTTTGGTTCTAAGGGTGTTGGTTGGTCCAGCACATGATTTGTTTGGTTTTGGAACATGTTGATTCTGGTGGAATAGCTTTTGTATTCTAATGACTTCACTTTTCTCCATCTTCGATCTGCTTCATTCAGCATGTGTGCACAAGGTTCTGGTACATGTTTTGATTGTATTGCAATTAAAATACTAACATGGTTTATGTATTATAGGTGATTTCATATGTAGGCCACTGACAGGCCTTACAATAATAAGCACACTGAAATGTATGTGGAAGCTCCTACTATGAGTACAAGAAAACAATCAAACCATGTATAGAATTTGATAGGATTTATAGCAGTGAATTGTGATTAATGCTGATATGTCTAGGATGTAGTGCTGCTCATAATGGCATAGATATGACAACAAATCTGCTGATTCAGGCGATACAAGTATTCAGCTTGTTAACACATTATTATCAGTGACTGCTGTTGTGTTATTACATACATCAGGCTTCTATCAGCTTCATTTCAAAATAGTAAACATGTTAGATATTCTGGGTTGCACAGCCTCTGGATCAGATCTTGGTAAGACTTTGGTAGATAACTCCAGTATATAAACACCCTGTATTTTGATGGTTGACAACAAGTTTCCTCCCTATTTTGTGTCTGTGTCAGTGTTTGTGTCTGATCTTTTACTCTCTTATCATCCTCTTCTCTCTCAACCACCCCTTTTCCATTTGTTGCTTCTGACAAAACAATAATACACTATCCTGGACAGCTCTGGGCCCAGTAGGAATGATATATAGATGCTGTGCAGTTATAGTAATTGAAAGCATGTAGTATAAATCCTAAGATAACTGAAAGTTGACTAGAAATATCCTCCTAATGTTCCTAAGTTGTCCTGGTTTTCATATTAGCTGTAGTGTTACATCTACCAAATACATTATGTTTAACTACATTGTAATTATTCTGTTCAGATTAGTATGGAAAGCTGGAGCACCATGCTCAAAAACATCAAAATAATTTGAGCTCCAAGTGTCAACTCCTTGGCAGCTCACTTGTGAACCATTGTCCTCACTTAAAGATGCAGGGCTTAGATGTATTAATTCAGTACTGAGTATGCTAGTAGTAAACTATAGTACTAATGAGTTGACACTGAGGATTGAACTCAAGACTGCTTGAATAGGTCATGTAGTAAATTTAGAACAAGTTAATAATAGCTCTGAATATTAATAGCTTTTCAATTGAACTAGATGTGAAGTACCTGCTAATTGTCATTGGTAGAAGTGTAGATTAGTATTAGTAGTAGTTATTGAAATTGACAACTACAGTTATAAGTCTATTTCAATTACTGCATATCATCTCCATCACTGTCGTCATCCTCATCTGAAGTAAAGCTAACTTTGATTTTGGGTAAATTATTGTCCTCAAAAGGAAGTGGATCATCAACATTCATCATAGCATCCAGTTCAACTGAATGAGTTTCATCTGAAATAAATTAATTTCAGCTAAAGAACAAATAAAAAAATGGAAGAGATAAGTACTAACCGATTCCTTGACCATTGTTAACACCTCCCATATAATAAGAACCATCTGATGTCATATTTTTGATTCCACCTTCAAGTTCTCAAAGTCCAGGTATTAGTTCATTGTCCATAGTATCATCCTGTATTGATAATTGAATATTATCAGTCCATAGATTGTAGTCATTGTGGGACTTCATTTGCTGCCTGGACGTCTGTTAAAATCAACAAATAGATGTCCCATACATTGTGTCTTGTAATTTCTAGTGAATTATGTTGAATATAAATTTCATTTATCATATCAGAAAATGACTTGAGAATGAGCTCAAACACTGGATGATCTGGTGGTGAAAACAAAGCTCATGCCTCTTCAATGGCCTCAGGTTGAACTGATATCTACAAATAGTTAGCTGAACTGAAGAATATTTCAGTGCAGATATACATACTTTGAAGTCTAATATGCCCTATTCACTAGGATTTAAACAGATATCATTCAGAACACCATGTGGAAGGATTTTATTGCAGTCTGCATGTTTTGCTGAGTTATTAACTCAATCCTTGTAGGCATCAAGCTCTCCCTGTAACCAAGGAATAAAAACCCAACAAAATACCAATCTAAAAAATATAAGTATAGACTAATGCCTCTAAAGTATTATTAGGGTGATACCATTAATACCATGATCAAGAATATCTTCAAATCCAGGAGTAAATCTGCATTGGAGCTGTGACCATGTGATCTCAAGCTTTACATTCTTCTTCTCATGCATCCAGTGATGTTGGAGTGTTCCCTTGAGTGAAGGATCATGCCAGTGTCAGAGAAATGTATGCCCATTAGCAATTCCAAAATTTTCCAATCCAGGATCACTCTGAGTAACTAGTGGAATAGCTGTACAATATAAAATTCAATGAGATGCTAAAACAATTCATGAATAGAATAGTTACCTCCAATATCATTAATTGCTTTGAGGTAATAGCTAAATATTAGTTTTGGATTACTATTGGAGTGCCAAACCTTCAGCCAATGTATCTTTCCAGCAAATGGGTTGATGCCAGTATGTAGTCCAAGACCAAATTTATATTTCCATTTATCATGCTGGTTCACCACAATAATGTCATTAACACCAGCAGACCACCATTTCTTTCTTCTCAACCTTCATGCTCATTGCTGCCTCACAACATCAGCTTTATAGAGAGCAAAGTAAGATGTAACAACTCTCCTAGATAGAGTGACAATAATGTAGTTAGAATATAATATATGATAATGAGTTCATTGAAAAACATACCTTGTGACAGCCATATTTTCTTCATGAAATAGCAGACTGGCCATCTCATGAGCACAAGCATTTGGATATTGAGTGTGCAAGTGAATCAAGGCTTCATGAATACTTTCAACATTGTGGTTTTGCCTTTGTGCTTGATATAATCCCATTGTTTCATGAAGGTCCCTGAACCATGTCAATCTGAATTATACACTGGAGTGCAAAAAGAATGAGCACACATTATTTTACAATATCTCTGGAACAGTTCTATATATTCCTAACCTGTAAAATGTGAAAAATAATATACCTTCTTGTCTTTGAAATAGTGGTAAAACATTTCCTAAAAAGGAAATTCTCTTGATATACAAGCAGAAATAAAAATGGCACACTTTTCAATATTATATGTCTTATTGCATGTATCATTACATTTTTTACACAGTGTAATAATTAAACAATACACATGGTGTCTCAAGCACCACAACACCATTGTCTTACTGTATTGTTTAGCTAAATAAGTACATAGTAGATACTGAATGCTCATTCTATATTACCTTCACACTTGCTAAGGAGACATGTGCATCTAATTAATGACCAGAGGGATAATTGGTATGTATTCATGCAGAACATCATGTTCTTATCTGATATATTCTTCTGTGTATTCAGCTCTGAATTCTCAAGTTTTTCATTGTCCAACAATGACTAACATTGCATATCTCTTGCCTTGCATCTACAAGATATTACTTACCAAATTCCTGCAGTTCATTTTGAGACTATGATTGTAATTTATACATCATGTTTTTGATAATTGTGATCTATGTCATAATTAACATTGATGTAGCTTTACATGTGACTAGTAGTGCTATGTACATGAAGTTGTGTCCAAAATTATAGCATATTCTGAATGTGTGAGTACCATGAATATAAATACTGTGATATACATTGAGTGTATTGTACTTTAAGCAGTTGCTTTATTCCCTCCATAGTCTGCAATATGAACATTGGTAATGCTGAAGCCATCACTCAATTTACAGAGGATTCTCATGCAAATGATCCAGTTCCTTGTGGTAGAAGTAGCTGCTCAACTATCCTCCTTCCAGGTGACAACCAGCACTATATTATGGGGAGTGGTGGTTCTACTGGCAAGTTTGTGTGCAAATCATGTTTTGAGCACTATGTGAGAAAACCACATACTATACTAAGTACCTTATATTTTTTTTGTTTGCTATTATAATACTTACATCTTAATAAATTAGGATCTGACATTGCCCATAGTTTATCCAGTTCAAACCAACAGTTGCCTCTGGATTCCATTCTTAGTACATATAATTCATACATATTTTTATATTGTGAAGAGTGCTAAATGATTGTAATTTCAGGTCCAGCTGTTGCTTGTCAGTGAGATGCTGCAAATAATGTTGACATCAATTCTATTAGAGTGTCTGTAAATCAAGCACAGAGAAAAGGTTAGATCCAATGTGTATCATCTCAGTATAACTTAGCTAATATTATATTTAGATTCAGATTTTCTTGTATGGAGGTTACTCCACTATTGAATGGATTGCCCACAATAGGAGTACCAAGTGCATGGTCTTCAAGCAATAGAACTTTGACTACTTCACAGCAATTAATGGCCACTGGATATTCCAGCTCACATTCTCTCTGCAATGCAGAGCAAGACAAGTATCAACATCTTTGCTATCGGTCAAATAACCAGTCTGAAACAATTAGCATATTGATTCAGATTGTATGTGAGGTGTCTGGAAAGTCAAAACCTGAATTAATTTTGGTTTGTTATTTAATCTTACTTGAAACTATATTATTTTCTAACAGACTTGTACAGAATCTTCAAGAAGGGCATCAAAATGTTCCAGCAATGTTGACACCCCAGAGCTAAGACAGCTGGTGGAAGACACTATGTACCCTAAACTTCAGAAGGAAACACATGACTTCCCATTTGAAAGATATATGCTTACAATACATGAGCTTTCTACTTGGACAGATCTTTCACTTGAAATACAGGATCAGCCATACTTCTATTCTTGCTGTTCTGCTGAAGGAAGGGGAAAATACAAAAAGAAAGTCTTTAAAAAACCTTCTAAACCCTTCATATTAGCACTAGTTATTCCAGTGAAGCTGTGGGATAAATGCTTGGACTATATTATTGAAAAGGAGGTACAATATTCATTCATTACTTCAGAGCTTGACTGATATTAAATATGAATGATTATCTCAGGAGACTAAGGTATGTTTTGATTTTAAAATACAATCTGGTAATGTCTGACCAAGATAAGGATCAACAGATATATAAAGACAACAGACTATGCATACAGATTTTTCTCACCTATGATACAAATTATCTCCCACCCCCTACCACACTTATATTTACAAGTAGACATTTCTTTGTCATGACATATGGTACCCCATCACCAACATTAAATACATGATTGCAAAAAAAAACAAAAGAATCAAAAGAATGATTTTAATATACCTGCACAGTTCACTGAAATTGATATAAACTCAGTAATTAATAGCACTGGTTCCATTAACACACCTCATCAATCATCTGAGACAAGGAAGAGAGCATGTACAGTAAGATTTTATCTTATGTTATTCAATTCATATTACTCATTTTATATAGAATACACAGGGCTCAGATTTATCTCCTACATTGACACCAGCAAAAAAGTGTGTCCAAATGTCAACCGTTTATGTATCATCTGATAGGGAAAAGATCTGGGAAGCACTGAAATCAGGTGGATTGGTAGCTAATCTTCAAACACAATCCAGTAAGTCAATTAAAATATTGTGGAGCAAATACAGTTTTATGCAATACCTGATATCAGCTTAACAGAGCTACTCACTGACTCAGCTTTGAAGTCACTTGTGCTCTCTGATCCACATCCAGGTGTTCTATCAATTGATCATCTGGAAGCACTGAGAATTGGAGCCTGTAAAACATCTCACAAAGGACAGCTCACTATCACTCCTTTAGCAAAATCAGGTCTTGGTGACATTTTAAATCAAGCTGTTGCTGTTGAGTGCATCTACTATTCAGGAGATTTGAAGGGAAGAAAGAAGAGTAGGAACAATTCTCAGCCTAGTTTTTCAATTGGGGCATTTTGCAGTGGAATCAGAGCTTGAAAAGACTCTGGTTGAAGCAAATATTTTTTACTGGGCTGCATCACTGCTATCTCACACTTACTCATACATCTCTCAGGTGATTTCAGTGAAAGGGTTGCTTCCATTTGAAATTCCTGAGCTGCACTTTGTAAAGGTGAGCATAGTGATTGTTCATGATTCCACAGCTACCAAATCTGAGGGAAAAACATTAACAATGCAGAGAGTCTATCTGGTTGAGGAGGTGATTGAAGATTGGAGGAAATACTGAATTCATCAAATTCATACACAATGGTTCTGCAAAACCATTACTTGCAGAAGTGGACCCACTTTACTCTACTGCCAAGTTCTTATCTTTTACTCAGTATGTGCAATACAATAAAACAGGTGGATTGGTGTATATTTCTGATCTTCAAGGTATGTACCTACAATTGTGACAACTTGGTGGAATTTTGACACTGTGCAGGAAGCTCAACACTGTTATCTGACCCACAGATCATAACTGCACTGTGAGTACATTTATGTACAAAAATTCAATGTTCCCCCTTAATAATTTTTTACCACAGACTTCTTGAGGACAAAGCAAATCTACTTGGTGGCAGAAATATTGGCTTTGCATTTGATAAATTTTCATCAGAGCATACCTGCAATAGATACTGTCATTGGTTCGGCCTCAGTGGGGTCATTACACTACTTCATGGAATCAGGTGGACTCCACTGGACTCTACCTGGACTCACCTGGACTTTACTGGAGTCTACCTGGAGTCTACCTGAACTTTATATAGAAAAATTGTAGGACTTAGATAGACTCCAGCTGGACTCCAGGTAAAGTTCAGATAGAGTCCAGAAAAAAACTGGAATACACCTGGAGTCCACTGGACTTAGTCAACTGGGCACCTGGAATTCACCTGGACTCTACCTGGACTCTACCTGTACTATGTAGCTTAGACATTACCTGGGGTTCACCTGGACTCTATGGCTACCTGTACTAAGTAGCTTAGACATTACCTGGGGTTCACCTGGACTCTACCTGTACTAAGTAGCTTAAATATTACCTGGGGTTCACCTGGACTAGAAAAAGTGTGACATGTTGGAAAATGTTAGAAAAGTGTGACATGTGTGAGAAAAAGTGTGACATGTTAGAAATGTTGGAAAAGCATGACATGTTGGAAAATGTTGGAAAAAGTGTGACATGTTGGTAAAAGCGTGACATGTTAGAAAATGTTGGTAAAAGTGTGACATGTGTGACAAGTGTGGGAAAAAGTGTGACATGTTTAGAAAAGTATCTCATATCATAGCCATTACTGAGTCACACCGGTCCTTTGTACAGTACTAGTCCCTTGTACACTGCCCATTTTCTCGAGACAGATTGCTTCCACATTAATTTTTGCATCATTTATAATAAGAACAATATGTGTACTCTTAGTTTACCTACTTTTTTAAAGAGTTGTAGGTGTGGATGTTCTGATATGTTAAATTTACTGTCTTTTCCGAAATTTCATGAGATCTGTGACATGGAAGGGCCCTGTCACAGACCCTGATCAGGGATGTTAGCCAATGTCAGTCACAATTCGCTAGTACATGTCACTTAAAGTGTGACACTGTACAAAGGAGTGGTGTTGAGCCGAAATGTCCAAAAACAAGTATAAAACATATAGCAGCTTCATTTCTTACTTTTATATCCTTAAACTTTGCACACAAGTGCTAATATGTGTTACAAATATTTCTGTGTTGTTAAATTCAATTTTAATGGTATAAATTAAACACAAATGTAAAATCAAAATTGGGTGTACAAAGGACCGGTTGATCTCAGTACACTTGCCATACTTTTTCCAAACATGTCACACTTTTCCCACGCTTGTCACGCTTTTTCCAACATTTTCCAACATGTGACACTTTTTCCCACACTTGTCACACATGTCACGCTTTTCTAACATTTTCCAACATGTCACACTTTTTCTAGTCCAGGTGAATCCCAGGTAATATCTAAGCTACTTAGTACAGGTAGAGCCCAGGTGAACCCCAGGTAATGTCTCTACTACTTAGTACAGGTAGAGTTCAGTTAGAGTCCACCTGGAGTCCAGATGAACCCCAGGTAATGTCTCAACTACTTAGTACAGGTAGAGTACAGGTAGAGTACAGGTAGAGTCCACCTGAAGTCCACTGGAGTCCACCTGATCTTGTGAGGCAGTGCAATATACTGACCTCAATGAACTAACCTTGGATGTTACACATAGTATTCCAGTTGTAGAGTCTGATGCCTAGATACTGCATTGTTTCCTTTCATCTACCTATGACAATCAGTGGGTACTTTGTGTCTAGTTCAATTGAGAAGCTATTAATATTTGGAGCTATTATTAACTCATTCTAAATTTACTACATGACCTATTCAAGTGGTCTTGAGTTTGATCCTCAGTGTGTCAACTCATTAGTACTATAGTTTGCTACTAGCATACTCAGTACCAAATTAATACATCTAAGCCCTGCATCTTTAAGTGAGGACAACAGTTCACAAGCAAGCTGCCAAGGAGCTAACACTCAGAGCTCAAATTATTTTGATGTTTTTGAGCATGGTGCTTCAGCTTTCCATAGATTAGTGATAGCTTAATGCTGTCATTGTTCATGCATATACATATCAGCATCCTGTGGGCAACACATCAATTGTTGTTAGATATTCAGGGTTGCACAGCTTCTTTGACAGCTGTCAGTTACCTTAGTTACAGGACCTTGGTTGGACTTTGGTAGACACCCTCAGTATATAAACACTCTGTATCTTGGTAGTTGTTAATAAGTTTCCTCCCCATTTGTGTCTGTGTCTGTGTTTGTGTTTGAGTCTTTGCTCCATTATTATCCTCTATCCTCTCATCTACCCCTCTTTATCCTTGTTACTTCTGACAATTGTATTAATCATGTTGTGCATGCCCATTAATATTTTAACAATGTAGTTTAGTACTACTACTATTAATGCATATGGACAAGTTGTCCATGTGCCATTATTATATTGCATTCCAATATTTATTACTAATATGCAGACTAAGCATAAGTGTGTGCACACATGCTATTCATGATGATACATGCATAATAAGTATGGTCATTAAAGTATAAGTAATGTGGATGTCACAGAAAATGAAAACAAGGTGTGTAATTAATAATGGCAGTGACAAAGGACAATAGCAATACAATTCTCTTTAGTGAAGGGTTAAGAGGTCACAGTGTGAGGCAGTTTACAAGTGCCCAGGACATGTAAACCAAGATGTGATAAGTAAATGTGTGTAGGGTGCACAAACAAAGTATGGAGTTTATATGAGGGAGACAATAATTGTGCCTATCTATGCATTAAGTGGAGATCTAAAAACTGCATTGACTGCATACTTTGCAACAGTAATATATGTTAGTTGTAACTCATGTACTACTTATTAGTTTAGGTTTTAATTTGAAATCAATGATTAGTGCTAGGTACAATTGGCAGAGCTAAGTAGTACCTAAGGAACCCATAGATGCATCTTTATAATCAGCTGCATTTGCATCAAAATATAATTGGGTGATGTCATTGCTAATGCTGTGTCTTGACATATAACATGTGTAAGTATGAGTTAGCATAACTATTAGCAGAATATGTCAGCATACAAAGAAATATCTAAAATGTTCTTAGTACTATCTAGCTGATACACTGAATCAACAATGATTGCTGTTATACTATGTAGCATAAGTATGTCCATTAGCTGATATGTTGAATCAACACTAGTAGTTTATGTAAATGTATCCAAATATTCTGGGGCATTTGCTATACTAACATGTAGTTAAGAAACTGAGCCAATGTTGAGCTATCTATCAGCAGACACTCTAGTGCATGCTGGATATTCCTGGTGAGAAAATGAATTGTTTTCATTAAATTTACCAGGTGGGAAAACTTTGCACCAAAATGTAACATTTTCTCATCCCCAAATCATTACATCTCAGTCAACTTTTGCTGCCTAGCTAAACAACAAGTGTACTTAAGTGTAAAATTAGCAGACAACTTATTGTTTGATACAGATTTCAACTAGCTGTAAGTTAAAACAAAAGGCTGGTTTTTCTGTTATGCCAAATATGTACATAATTTCACATGTGATATTAATTTAAACAGACAATAATCATTATATTGGAGAAAGCAAACTGTTCTGGCAAAATGCAAACATGTTGCAACCCATTTTCCAGATATTTTGTGGACTGCAAAAAATTCCCATGTCAGGAGTGACCTGTATATCTCTCTTAGTGGCATTATCACAATGTCACACTTTTCCCACCATGTCACATTGTCACATTGTCGCAGTCATCACACCCGCCCACCATGTCACACATGTCACACACTGTAACAGTACATGAAAAGTGTGACAACTGTGATACTGTGATATGGTGGGCATCCATTTGAATGCAGCTGAGAAGACATGCAGCATGGCTAGTTTTTCTAGCAGAGCATCAGAATTTGGAACCACAAAATAAGAAGATGAGAATGTGGATGTGGTACTTAAGTGATCAGGATTTATTTGAGCAGTGTATTGCAGTATTACAGGAGTGGACATTGGTATTGCAGCCATAACTGGATGGATTGCCTGAAGATACAAGAGTTTGTGAGAGGGATTTAGATTAGGGGTGGAGTGGATAGGAAAGCCCATCATGCAAAATTAGAAACAGTGTAGATGTGTGCACTTTGAAGTTCAATGGTTTACAGATACAAATGAGTAAAGACAGAGGTCAGGAAGAGAGACACAACTGTATAGGACAGGTTCAAACACAAGCAAACTTTTCACCATACAAGGCAGGTTTTGATCTGATGTAATGCCAAGTGATCAAACTGCAAGTTTTTGAAAGAACCATATAAACCCCACCACCTAAAAATAGTGGGAATTACAGTTCTCACTGTCTCTACCTTTTCTTTTACACTCTTGCATTCAAAGTCCCATCCTTAAGAACTACAGCATATTATTGAGGCTATATATACACTTCACAAATGTTGAATGGCTCAATATTCAATCCCAGTCAAAAGTTAGTCTAGCAATTTCAAGTGGTGCTGAGCAAGAAATAGTATATAGAATTTGTCAAGTGGCATCTAGCAAAATGCTGCCATGAGGAAGTTATCATGTGATCAGTTACAATTATGGCCAAACAAAGTGAACTGATCACATGATAATTTGCTCATGGCAGTGACCAGTGTTTCATTAAGTGTTCAAATGTTACTAATACTGGGTAATTGTTATATCTGTGTCTGGATAGACCATGCCAACATTCCCACATGACCTTCCAACATTACTACTCCATTCCCAGAACATACCCATTATGGGTTTACACTTCCCGATGTTCCCGCCTGGGAACATACCCAGAACCCATTGGGTTTTCCTTCAGGTATCCCAGATACATAGTTTCTCTTATGACAGCCTCACCCACCATTATATTATTACTCCTCTCTTCCATTCATACTTGTATATTTCATTATGGTCAATGTAGTTTAGTTCTTTATTCTTCATTCTGAGCATGTCATTTGCACCCCTACTCCGCTTTGCCCAGCTTTTATATTCTACCTATCCCTTTGACTTCTACTCAGTATTATGCTTCCACACTCATACCTATAGGTTCCTACTTAGTATATATAGTCTTCCAGATGTACTAGTAGTTCTTAGTATTTGTATCAACTCCATACACCTCTTCCTATGCTTAAGTTCTGAAACCCACTCTGGGTTTTCCTTCAGGTTTCTCTCCTGCTGCCTAGTGTAGTGGCAAAGCCTCTTCACATACTCTGGAATGTTCCCATTCATTGTATATCATCTTCCATGAAATATGAACCATTCCCTGGGGATATCCAGGTGGTGCAGCACATAAGCTGAAGCCACAGTTCTTTCCCACACTTCTACTCTATATTCTGCACCCATACTCACTTCAGGTTTCCATTATAGTTCTCCCATGCCCTCCAGGTGTCTTCACATTCATTTCCTAGTATAGTGCCATGTGATTAGTCAGTGAACAGTGGAATCAGATGGTGAAAAAAATTGAGATTATAGGCTTGTAGATTTCAATAGATTACACATCTATAGCTTGTATAATCACTTATGAAACAATGCCTGGACCACCAAAGGCCAAAAAAGAAGCTGCTGCATGAGCACAAGAGGCCAAAGCACACCTCAGACTGGGCCTGTTAAGTGAAGGCTACCATCCTACTTTAACTGTCAACACAGCAGAGCCTGATCATGAATCAATCAATGCCAGTGGATCTGAATCTGACAGTGGCATATGGGATGGCACTCTTTTCTGTATTCCAGTGTCAGATTCTGAGGACTCAGATGCTGAGGGGAAGTGGGAAGACATCTGAGATTTGGATGATAGCAGCACAGACACTGATCTTGATGCTGATTTGGAGGTTCTGGAGGGTGAAGAGCTTGTTGAGAGGCTGAAGAAGCAATGGGAACCTGAGCAGAACACCCAGGAGCTCAAAAAGCACACTCCTTATCAGCTTTTGCTTGGGAACAAGTTTACACATGATTGGAAGGTAGCCAAAGGAAAGCATAACCTGGGATACAATGACCTTTCAGACAGGTGATGGCATGAGATTTCTCAAAGGTTGCAGGAGAAAGAAGAAAGGGACAAGGTTATGAGGGAAGGGTGAGCTGCAAGCATATCATAAAAAATAAGATGCATAGCTCACATATTGCTTTTTAGTGCACAAGCAAATCAATTCCATTCATTTTTTACATTAGCATCCAAAGATGCTGTATCTTTGGCTGGGGTCCATGAATCAACTGCAACCAGCTGCATGGATGACACTTCAATGCAAATTGATGTGGATATATTCTCCAATAATGACATGATATGTGCTGGATTCTTGTCAGATATGCCAGATGACATTAGTGATACTGAGGATGAGTGGAATGACAAAGATGATGCACCCAATGCTTCTGAGTGTGCTTCACAAGTTCACCACCCCACATTATCATCCAACATTATACCACCTCCACAGCACAAGCAGTGCAAACTTGAAGTTCCTTTTTGCAGATTACAACAACAGGCTACAGAAGAGCAGGAGACTCTTCTGAAAAATGCTTTGAGTGATATAGAGAGAGTTATTTCATCAAAACATACTGAGTTTGAAGCAGGGGCTAATGGTCTTCAAGCTTATTGTGCATGGGCTATTAAGTGCTGTCTTGAAATGATGGTTAATAATGGAAGGGGAAAAGTGGATGCTTCTGAGAGAGCTGCAGAAGCAAATGGGTTTGCAGCAAAGTGGGGTGGCAGAATGGTATGTCAATGGGTGACAGTATGGATTGCATTGCAAGATCTCCCAGAGTCGGACTGTGGCCACCACAAGAAGGTATTTTCATTACTTGATGACCCAGTGGTTCAGACCGAATTGCACTCATACATGCAGTCAAATAAATGGGCAATGAATCCACAGAAGCTTGTAGTGTTTACAAAAAATAAACTCCTTCCTGATGAGGCAAAGAAATACCTCAACCAGGTTGAGACAGAGATGCCCACTATGGAACTGGAACTCTTCCCTGAAATGACAGCACAGTCAAATGATGGAAAAACCATGTCATAGGTTTGGGAAGGGGAACAACCTTTAAAAAAAAGTGTGTTGGTCATGGTTTGCATCAATCAGATGTAATATGCTCAACAAAAGGCTGGCTCAAGGAAGCAAGCCAGACATTGGAATATGGAAAGAATTACGATGGATATTGGAATGGTGAATTGTTTGTAAAGCAGGTAAATTTTATTGCTTGAATTTATGGTGGAAAACTTAAATTAGTTCTTAAAGCTCCAAGAAAAGATCATTCCAGCTTTTGAGCAGGCACATGGTCCTGAGTATCAAGCTCTAATTATGGTTGATCATTCTCAAGGTCATTCTGCATACTCAGCTGATGCTCTTGTTGCCTCATGAATGAATATGCGACCAGGTGGAAAACAACCAAGTATGTGTAATGGTTGGTATATGAAGAATGGTGTGAAATTAGTCAGGATATGTGCTTTCCTGCAGATCATCCTGTCTTTCCAGGAAAGCCAAAAGGGATGCTTCAGATTCTGAGAGAGAGGGGCCTTTCAAAGGATGGCCTTATCAAGCTCTGTGTGTCTAAAAAGGGTGATGATACATCAGGTAAATGTAAATCTGATGCTATAGATTGCTGTGCAAGACATATTTTGGAGTTGCAGCCAGACTTTCAAGAGCAAAGATCACTTGTGCAGGAGGTTATTGAAGATGCTGGACACTTGTGCATATTCTTGCCCAAGTTTCATTGTGAACTCAATTTTATTGAGTATTTCTGGGGTGCTGTGAAGCACTATCTCAGAGAACATTGTGACCATACATTCACATCACTTCAAGAAAATCTACCCAAAGCTCTTGAATCTGTCCCAATTGAAACAATAAGGAGATGGAAACATCATATGATGTGATGGATGGAGGCATATCATGATGGACTGGGAGCAAAGGAGGCACAATCCCAGGTAAAGAAGTATTCATCAAAGCAGTATACTTCACACTGACAAATCCCAGAGGCAGTTGCATGAGCCTTTGATTAGTAATACATAAGTGTGGGAATAAATTACTGTATATAGTATATGTTACATAAGGCAGTGGAATTTACATTGAACAAAAATCATAACTCCATCAGTTTTGACAATTTCGAAAATCTGTCTAGACATTTTGTTCCCATCATAAATACAAGCACTTTGGCTAAAGGAATGAGGAAAAAACTTGTTTCTCACAGTGCTATGGAAGTTGCACAAAAGTGGTGGTGACTTAGTGCATGGCACCATAGGAATGGAATCAGTATGTAACAGTAATTCAGACCTAATTGTACTTATATTGTCTATTGTGAGGCATGATAAGTATTGATAAGTGTGGTACAGTGGCAAAGCAAACTTAATTGTACTTATATTGCCTATTGTGAAGCATGGTAAGTGTTGAGAAGTTTGGTACACTGGCAAGAAAAACTTAATTGTACTTGTACTTACTGCCTGGTGTGGGAATAATATGTGTTGATAAGTTCTACAGTAATTAACTATCATAAAATTAGGACATTAAGCAATTTTTAGCATACAATACCAACTATACCTATAGCAACTCCACCTTTTAACAATTCTATTTCACAGAGAATTTATTCTTAAGCACTATGCATCAAGTTTAATTCCATAATGAAATATGTGTGTGCTACAGTTGGGGTCATGCAAACACCACCAATTTTATATCTTGACAATGTGAATTTTTGGGTGCAAACTGACTTCAGATTCTGAATCAGCAATCTCAGAAATGTCCAAAAACAACATTTTCGAAAAATTCCCACAAGAAAATAGGTTGGCCAAAATTTTGACCAAAAATTGACATGTTGCAGGGTCCAAATCCACCTGAGTCAGGCTGTGGACTGTATCACCAACCTATTATGGTATAGGAGGGAACTGACAAGTCTTGGGAAACCTAATTTTTGGCTCAAAACTACTCAAATTTATAATTACATACAGTGTTGGTCCACTCCTTGAAACAGTATCACTCCTTGGTACACTTTGTCCTCCTGCCTTCCTCAGTTGTTCAATCATCACCATATTTTGCATATGTGCTTTAATATGCATGAACTCCTCAGAAAATAAATCTGAAATATTTCTGTGAAAGAGATGTTGAGATGTTGAACGAATGATGCAGAATCAGCAGCTATGTCTAATTTGAGACAATTGTTACTGCCAATTAGTTTGTTACTACATTAAGTTTTCATCTCCAAATAAATATTAGCATAATGGCACCCAAAGGTGGAATATGTTTATGAAATTTTATGCTCATTGAGCAGCACATTGTGGCATAAAAAATCTAACAACAAAATGTTTGCAAGAATGTGTGTCTGTGTGACAGGCCTTCCATCATATTTTGTTAATCCCTGTCACACTGTCTCTGCCAAATTGCCTCTGACAGGTGAGTAAAACCTGTGACTGAACTGCCCCAAGGAGTGAATTTTGCCTGAAACCATCCCCTTCTTTAATCTATGTTGTATTTACATAACTACTTATAGAACCACCACATAACCTGGTATAATTACTCTCAATATACCTTTTATCATGAATATGTATTTAGATTTAACAGAAACACTTTAGGTGAAGCTATACATGCCGATTTCAATCAGGTGTACCAAGGAGCAGACCAACACTGTACATAATAAGTATTCACTAACAAGTATTTCTAAAGTAACTGCCAAACAAAGGACACACATCATGCTGACACATCAAAGGTTATTCACCAAGTCTGTCAACCTGGTGTGTGCTGAACCCCTACAGAGGGTACAAAATAGTAAAATCATTGACAATTGTCTACTCCACTAGTTGCTACTTCAATATCCTTGATGGGTACCTCTGTAAGGGTAAAGATGCACTTGCACCTCAACAAAGAAATTTGAACACCAGTTGGTAAACATCTGTTTGACCTGGGTGTCCTAAGGTGTTGAGAAAGGGGGGTAATTCTCACTCAAATTTGAGGATGTAGATACAGAGAATTTATACTAAAAGAGAAAGGATGACATTACTTAATGAAGATTTTCCTGTGAGACCGAAATTAAAGGGTCTTAGATATAGGTACCAGGAGTAAAGGGTTAGAACATAAAATATGAGTAAGTAAGATGGAGACTGGAGAGTGAGTTTACAAAGAAGACCAGAAAATCAGAATGGCTTGATATGCATACCAACATCATGTGATCTCAATACCAAAACCCAAAGAATACCAAATTTTGTAGTGCAGGTGAATCACCTGCTCTACACCTCAAAGTTCAAAATTGAATCAATGTTACAAGTTCTCATCAACATAGTATTTATAATGAATCCATGACTTGTCAAGAATTAAATAGTTTGTCTAATGTTACTTTAAAGTTTGTAGCAATTAGTATGTAATACTAGTGTAAGGTGTAGACTTGTCTGAAGGTTGTACAATTAAGTACTGAGTGTGACAGTGTCCAATCTGTCACTGGTGTTCTAAATGAGTTGTCGAGTTTGTTGTGAGGTGTTGAAGTAAGGTACAAGTCTTATAGGGTTATTAAGACTTGTATAGGATTTTAAGGGAAGTAGTGAAGGTGTGTTTGGTGAATTAAGGGTGGAAAATGCGAGGTTAGCTAAAGTTCTTGCCTGTGCAAGAGCTTTAACTAATAATAATACTGGGCAGTACTGAGTATTAAGCAGATGAGGACAGGAGTACACTAAATTTCTACAGCTAGAAGCTTAGTGTGAATAACAGATGAATGATGAGTGTAAATCAGACTGGAATTTACTGAGGGATGTAGCTACATGAGGGGGGTTTATATACTTTTTGATACTACCTAGGTAGAAATATGTACCATGATTAATAATACAGTAAGTAAGAATGATTTGTACCAAAGGAATAAAGATAAAGGTAAAGGAATAAAGAAAAGAGGAAAGGAATATGTATAAAGGGTGCATGGCGGCATCGGATAAAGTAATATTGATGCGAGTGCTTTGCCGAGCATTGTGATTGGTCAGCCCCAGTCAAAAATCAGTCTAGGGCTGTTGAGCCGGATCGAGTGGGATAGAGCCAATCGGCTTTATCGAGGGATATCGAGTAAAAATAGCCAAGTCACAAAATAAGTTCTTGGCGGCCTTACATATGCAAAACTGTGAGATGCTTCGCTTTGACTTCACTAAGAAAAATCTGAATGTATCGAGGGATTTCTAGGCAAAATGAGATTGTGAGAATGAAAACTTCAGTAGAAAGCATTCATTTCCCTTCTCCATCATTTACATATAATTGTGGCACTTACACACAACGTGTGGCAGACCCTTTTCTTTCCCTACCCCCAGCTTCTTGTACTTCTCATAAATACTTACTTCTCTTTCCAGCTCTCCCCTGCTTCATTTATCTGTGGGCAAGGCTACAACTCTATGCAACTTCAAAGGTACGTGTCTCCTTCTCCTTTTATTGTGTCATCTCGCAACGTAGAGCTAACCAGTTGGTAGTTACAGGTTACCACAGTGGCGGCACAGCCTGCAGTTTCCCTCATCATGCGCCGCCACTCCCTCACTTCGACACTCAGCTTTCTTCAAACTCACAGACATTCCATCTCGGAGGTTAGGACCACAGGCGTGCATCTAGTTTGGTATGTACTTAATTGATTGTCACCAAACTATCACTAACTATGTGAAATCATTGCTAGCCAGCTCGCGCATAGAAAGACAGTACAAGCTGCTAGACATAGTTGGTACAGTAGGTAGTATTAGACTAGTAGTTAGAAATATATGTGCCTATATAAATTCCAATATATGCTTTTTTAATATCTACAAATTCATTGAAAGTGCTCCAACAACCTGAGATATAACTAGATTTTGGCTACGTTAGCACTAGATGTTGCTATACCTGCCATTAAATTAGCATCTTGGCAAATGAGACTTATTCTTGGCACTGGATTGGACTCAACATGCTTAGATATCACTCGTAAAAAATCGTTATATTCCAGATTTTCGTGGGATATCGAGTGATATCTAGTCTTCGATCTCACTGGATACCGCTTGAAATCCCTAGACCGATTTTTGACTGGGGGTCAGCGCTAAGTCACGTACCTTTGGCTTTTGGAAGGTACAGTGTTTACTTTGGTGCGTCGGTTTTAGGATACTACTTAGCACGTTAACTTTAGCGCTTGCTGAGTAATGCTTGATCGATTAGTAATGATGCGGACTTCATCAAGAATTGTAATGATCTTCGGAATAATCGAGGTGTGGAACATTGATAGTGTCCCGAGATCAGAATGCAGTAAGTAAGATGTGTTTTAATTGGTTAAGGTAAGTACAGGGATTGACAGACTATGTATATTTGGTATTTTTGTACATAGTCCGGCAGGGTTCCCTACACTAGTTAGTTACATATATCTTAATAGTATAGTATTCACTTGTAATCTGCCAAAGCTTTAGGTTTCTGCTGCTTCTACCACAATGTTACTCAAGAAACTATTTGAGCAAGATTTAATACATTTTAAAGGATTTTGAGGCATTTTTCATTGTGTATACTATAGGTATGGCCAGTTACTTAGCCATTTTTTAGTGCCGAAACTGGTACTCCAGTTGGAATTATTTTTACGGGATCATAACTAGATTAATGAAAGGATGCCGAAAATGTTTTTTTAGAGATTTTACCTGTTTTTTTCGGCCAATGGCCAAATTTTTGGGTCAAAAATGCAAATCATCGAAATATGCTATTCCGATGGTTTTCAGAGGCCAGAAGGCATTGTGTGTGTGGGAAAAAATAAACCAAATAAGTTGGTGGTGTTTGGTGACCCCAACTGTATATATTGGCTGAAGACTATACTAGTTAACTATATATATGTACTACATAATATTTACAGTCTACATCATTGTTAATGGTGGAGAACACATGTTGCACACAAGATGTTACTGCACAAAAGTTTAAACATTTAGATTTACTAATATTACTAATTTAGCTGATGGGATTTTTCCTGATGAACTTGTACGTGCACGTAATTTTCTTGCTGCCCGAATAATTTAAGCTATTACGATGAAAGACAACTATTATTTAGATATGTAATGTGCTTGGAGTAATAAGGAGCGTTAAACGACATCAAAACGACATCATTGAAGATTGAGTACTACGCTTAGGTACACTATCCATAATCTCAATCTTGACTATGCCTTTGCAAATTAACGACTCCGCCTAGAAGTGGCCACTTCTCACACTCACACCTCTGCTAACAATGAATATCGGGTCCTAATACCATCTAAGGCAAGCATTCAATAGGTTCAGACTCCAAAAATAAGTAACTACTACATTTGCTACAGAGCGTGCTTCGATGGAGAGGAAGTAAATTTAACCCGATAACTGTGGATTTCAATACCCCCAGCGAGTTAGGCTGGATATGTGGTGAGATAATTTGTCAGAGGTATATAGAAAGGAAGGAATATCGCTCTAAATGAAGAACGCGTGGCAAAGAGAATCCGTTAACCGTCGAAAGCCATCCAATACTCAGCCTATTTATGCGAGGGCCACAGAAATAGTACAAAAGAGACAGACGGCACTCATCTCAGCGATAGTCTTCCATGTGATGGAGCTCTGGGAAGAGCTGCTGGCTGAAAAGTAGCCAATGATGCGACGGCAGCAGGCAGCAAAGGAGGAGTCGGAAGCATGGGAGCCAAAAATAGATATGCTGCAATCAACATTTTTTGTTTTTTTCGAAAAACTGATTTCGTAGTACTTACACAGTAGTACCGGAAGAGGTAGTGGCAGTCAACTCAAGTGCCAGCGGAAATACCAGGAGCGGTTGACAGATGAAGAAGATGGATACTGGATGCAGACGTAGACGTTGTGACTGGGACCGTTTCACTGCTCGTCGTACCGGTGGTAATATTTCCAACAGTGCCAGCTCCATTAGTGAAAGACGAGCCACATTGAAAGGTAAAATATTGCATGCTATGAGTAACTCACTTCCACTAGCGACGCCGAACGTGCCGAACTGAACAACAGTACCAGTTTTGTCACGAAGATCGAGACCAAGGCTGGTATACCAACCCGTCAGTTATTGTACAGAAGTTGGCATCACGAAGACTATGTTAAATTCGGTAAGAATGTGTAATCTACAGGAATCTGCTCTAGTATGAACGAACCTCTGTTAATTTTGCAAGACGAGATGATAAGGTCCGACAGATAACTAGCACTAAGCTAAAAATTTAAATGCACACTAAGTAAGGCGCTGGGAAGGCGTGAAAGCGTGAAAGAAAGGTGAACTGGTTGGCATACAGGCGGATCATGTATGCTAAAGCCGTGAGATAAAGGTTAAAGAGGTTGTCAACAAGGAAAGGGGGAGGAACATAAGGGTGTTGACGGTGAACGACTGGGCGGACGCGAAGCCATGAATAACCCAGCGGAGACGAGGGTGGCGTTAATTGTGGATGACAGCCGTGAGGAAGGGAAGTTGAAGGGAAGAACGTGAGTGCCAGAGGAGAAAGAATAAGAGATTGCCTAGAACAGGACCCTCGAAAATCCCGGTGGAACTTAGATTTCAGAATGAGGGTTTGTGTCCGGATGGATTTTCGGAAAATTTGTCTAGATTTGTCCGGAAAGCGTCTAAGTGTGCTCCCCCAACCATAGGTTTGTCCGGATTTTGCGTTCTAAGTTCAAAATGCGTCGTTTCTCAATTTTCTTCGCTGTATCGCAAAATAATAGCTTTTACTATAGATGATATAAACATGAATATATAGAAGTGTTACCCTTCTTCATCTGAATCGACATTCTTCTGTTTTCCAGAATTGAAAGCCTTGAGTGCCGCATTTAATTGCTTTGTTTGAGAATTAAGCCGATGAAATATGCTCTGTATCCAAAGCCATACCCCCATCAGACTGGACTGTAATGACATAAGGCGGGAGGACCACCAAAAACTCGATTGATGAGATGAGCTGAAAATGGTGTGTGCAAAGGAGAACGGTAGCCTGAGGAAATGCAGTAAAATGATTAGCAATACTGTTCTCGAAAACCTGTACACCAAGATTGGAAATGGCTGATATTTTCGATGAATCTATAACAGCCACATGCTTTCCATTCTTACCCGCCATTTTGGAATACATAGTGATCACTGAGACAGTTATTAGTCCCGTCGAGTTTTGAAGCAAATAAATAATATTCAACTCACCTTTGCCAATACAAAGACCATGAACTGTTAAAACAAAAGCAAAATCATCTAACTGAAGTGGATGTAATGCTGTAACTCGGGCTTCTTTGATAACATCAAGTATGTCAGCGGTAATATAAGCCCCAGCGAAAGCATTTCTTTGCATGGTTAAGGCCTATATCAATCATGTGGAGTGATCAGTATTCGCTGAGAATGTGTATCTTGTAGAGCTAACCTTCTTTACTACTTTCTTTGCTGCAGCTGCAGCGTTTGCCGCATTCCCTGGTGCAATAGTTGGCATTACTTTTCCAGAGACAAGTCCATTGCGTCCTCCGCTAGCTGGTTCCCTCCAACGATGTGCTCACTCAAGACCAGTCCCTACACTAAGCTCTCCTTGCTCTTCCTTCAAAACTTGCTGCATCTCGCGCCTAATTTCAATTATGGTCTGCTCCGATTTCACCGTTTTCGAAGGTACTGTTTGTTGAGTACGAACACCAAGTGCTGCTTGCTTTGTTTGGTGTTGGCGTCAGAGGCGGACAAGTGCCTCTCAGTCGAGCTTGTGGTTCAATCCATAAGATTCGGGTTCATGCTGTACAAGCTCACGAAGCTGCCTTTGAGAGTCTTGAATATGGTGAAATTCTTCAGCTATTATTTCATCTAGTTCATCTTCACCTGTATCGGCAAATTCGGCTCTAACAACATTAGCAATTGCAATACATCAACAATACATCCAATACGATAATGTACGAAAGCCTTACACTCGCATTGCATCACCAGTCATAGACCAAACAGCAGAAAATGTGAGATTTCCCATCCTCTGCTCTACATGGTCATATATTTGAGAAAAACTCTAGGTAGAAGGTGGGTAGAAGAGATTCATGTCGCTCTCGAGACACGTCATTTGAATCCAGAACGTGACTTTGAATGATTATGCAATTGATCATTCTTCGTCAGCTTGTTGGCACACCAAGAAAATGAAGATTAACGTTGGGTAACCAGTAGTACTTAACCTCATAATCCTGTAAAATCTTTGTTCTCACATCACCCAATATGTCCGGATAAAGATCTGACTTCGCCCTTTTTGACAAGAAATGTCCGGGAAAATGATCAAAGAGAAGGGCTTTCTGACCTCCAAAATGTCCGGAATCCGTCTAGGTTCCGGGGCCGTAGGCCCCGGTTTGTGTCCGGATGGACATCTAGCTCCCCCCAGGATTTTCGAGGGTCCTCCTAGAACGCGGAGGTGACGCGATGAAGGGAAACAGTTCCAAATTTGGCGCCGTGTGTAAACATGTGATGTGTACGCCATGGCCCGTGCGCTCGTCGGCAGTCACTGCAACTCTTTCTGATCGTTAGCATGCACCTGTTCACTCATTATATCCCCCCTCTCTCTTCCTCATACGCTTCTTTGGCTCCCCTTCCCCCCCCTCCCCCATTGCCCCAAAACTTCCCCTCCCACTTTTCATTCATCTTCTTGATTTACAGGAACCAGTATTCTTGCTCAAAGCTAAGCTCGATTGCTCCAAGCTCCCCTCACCTGTCCGTCAGTGCCTGTAGATATGCTACGCGTCATTACTTGAGAACCTTGACGTTGGAAACATCGATTGCCTCAAGCTTATCGTGTCGAAGTGTCTCGGGGTTGGAATTGTGGTTGGAGGGTCGATCGTGAAGTACTGGTTAGTAAGTCTTTCGTTTCATACCTTTAAAATGTATCTAACTATCCATGCTACAAATTCCGGCAGTCCCGCTCAGCAAGAGGACCGTCCTTATCATGCTTGCCGCCTTCGTCGGGGCTTTCGCCTCGCTGCATTCTATCCCACTCGACACGCTCTCCATGCTCCAAATGGGAACTCTTCCACTCTCACTCTACGAAACTGCCGCAGATTGTGCAGAACGCACAGGACTGCTCGACAGGTTAGCTGTCGGCATTTGCAGTCGTCTCCCAGATCCTAGCCTGCGTCGTGAGATTTTTCACCACATCTCAAGAGGTGGGGGAGGGAAGAGTGATGATCCTGCGCCTGTAAAGGTGGCGGCGCGCACTGAAGAGCCCAAAGGCATCTCTGGCTGCGTATCAAACTATGCCAAGTTCGCTACGCATCACGAGTCCACATACGCAGACCACAAAGGCCTTCTAGCATTCGGCAACCACTTCATCCTCGAAGGCCTCTCCTCTCTCCCGTTAGCACTGCACTGTTTTGCCATCTCTCTGGCTCTTACTCACGCGGCTTGAGCGTTGCGATATTATTTGGCATGTCCCCACTCGTTTTTTTCTATCCTTAGCACGTTATCTTACTAATTTACTAATGCAACTTCTACCTTGTACATATCCGTGGATGGTCATCAAGCATGACTTGAGCTTTGTGAGGTTTTTGGTACGTCTCTACTCCCGTTTTCTTTTATGTCCCTCGCATGTCGTCTCACTCATCCTGGTTCTTAGTTCCTATTGAGTTCTGGGATGTATGAACTCACTCCACTGCACCATTGATTTCGTTATCAGTAATCCTTGGGGAACTCCTGGAAATTGTTCAGTCTACATCCACCTGTGCCGAGATATACCAAGGTTACCATTGCTTCGCTTTTGCTCTCTGTTGAATATCGTCTACTGCATCGACTTGCAATGTCCCACCCTAACATGCCTCACGACCGTTCTCTCTCTGCCTCGTCAATTTGAGCCCGGTGCCTCTCTGGCAGAAGCTGACCACGGATATCGCCAACTTCTCTGTGTCTTTGTCTTTGTTTTTCATCTGTGTTTGTACTACTCTACCTAACTATGTGGTTATGCTTGTTTGTAGAATAATGTTATTGCTCTTTACCTAACAATTGTAGAGCATGCAGTTTGCCTGCGATGCGAAACTCGTGTTTTTCATTACCGTTACACATTTCATTCCTACTGTCGCTTACTCATACATACTGCATTCGTTAGCTACTTAAACTGTCGTACGTACACTCATTGAATCCAGGTTTTCGTTTCCCCCCCATTTCGAATCGTACCTCACTAGAACTGGAGGAACGACGGACGTCGTTCCACTCGCATATTCTTTGTCAAGAAGATACCCCCAAGCTAGTATCTTCCTCCACAAAGTGGAGCCCACCGCGAGGGGGCCCAGTTCTCTTCTGTACTGTTCCCTCTTGCACTGCGAATCAGTCCTTTTTATTCATCCACCCACTTCGTCGACATCGTTCACCATCGGCACACACACTCGTTCATCACCAGTCACCACATCGACCTCACTATCTCCATCGTCTCACGCTCGACATGTCCATCAAAGTTCCTCCAACCTCGTGCACTCCTCCGTGGTTACGAGCCAAACGAAGAAGGCGCCAGGGAGTGCATGCGTAGAAGGTGCCGCGTTGGCACGAAGATCATTGCTTTGGGTTTTGACATCGATACGACCGCCGCCGTCACGAAGAACCCACGACGTTTTACTCCCTGCCGCGTACACGTTCACACCCTATTCGTCGTTTGTGCCACAGTTAGCTGCCGCCTCGGTCTCTCGTTTTCAGTATCAGCACCATCTCCCCCTTTCCTCTCGACAACGCAACAAGTTTTAACACGGATGAATTACAAGTTACCAACGACGAATCAGTTCTTTTATTTCTTTTGGAATGGTGTCACTTACTGCTTACATTGACTTTCGTAGTTAGTTTTCTGTTGTACAGATTGACGGGGACGTCAACATTTCAACTGTCCGTGAGGTGTAGAGCATGCAGTTTGCCTGCGATGCGAATCTCGTGTTTTTCATTACCGTACCACGTTACAATCTTTCTGTCGCTTACTCATACATACCGCATTTGTTAGCTACTTAAACTGTCGTACACACTCTCATTGAATCCAGGTTTTCGTTTCCCCCCATTTCAGCTCGAATCGTACCTCACTAGAACTGGAGGAACGACGGACGTCGTTCCACTCGCATATTCTTTGTCAAGAAGATACCCCCAAGCTAGTATCTTCCTCCACACAATGAACATTGATTTGAATTTGGTGGGCATCTAAGGGTTAATGGCATTTCCTACCGCTCTTGTCGCTCGTCTTATATTAGTTTGTTATGTAAGATTCTATTGTAAAGGCATTGGATTGGATTGCGAAGAATTGGATCGTCATACAATATTGGCAACTAATGCTGGGTTGGTATTTCTGAGGTTCTTTACTAGTAGCTCACAATACTTATCGTCAATATAATATATTCTTGAGGTTTAGAACATATTTTTAACTATTTTATTCTATTTTTCCGCCAATGTATGTGGCGTTCTTTTTTCTGATGTAGCAAGATCTTTTTCGATCCTCGAGACTGTCATCGTTGATCCTTCAAGACCGGTAATACCACTGTATGAACCGACGGGCCCCCGACTTTCGCCTTGCTCTCCGATCATATCTCCTTATCATCGATGGAAGGATTGAGATAACTACGGATCTGGGTTTAGGGATTAAGGTTTGTCTGATCGTTGCCTAAGTACAATGGCATACATATTTGTAGTAGAGTTAAGCGTTGAAAGCGCATGCCGCCATAAGAAAAAATAGGAATGATCCAAATGATTGACATGATCGATTGTGGCGGAATAGTGGGGAATAGTATCAATCTGTGTTGAATATTCTTGGAGTACTTTATCGCCGATCGTATCATATATTGGTTCTAAGCATGAGAGAATTGGAGTGATGTGCATAGCTTTCCCGTGGACATGAGACTGAACTAATATTATTAGGGACGGCATTATCTGTTTGATCCAACTTCATGCCTAACTCAACATGGTAAAACCGCATTTTGTCCCTATCCAACCAACCATAGGAAGGTAAGCAGGCCCACACGAGGCTGTAAGTAACGGCCACCCCCACCAGCACCAAACTGTCCTGAAGAAGCACAACATAAGTACGCCCCGAATTCTAAGTATAGTCCTATGGAGCAGGCTATTCGACAGCACCACAAAATGTGGTTTCTTATCCACACGCACATGCACACAAGTAGTGTATAAGAATACTGTGGAGTATTGTCCACAAAAATTGATTCACCTTATGTCACCTCAGAGAAGACTAAATCAGATCACGGTAAATATGGTACAATTCGAAGATATTATTCTTGAAAATATGTTGCATTATAGCCTTTTTTGGAAAGTGATAAAATCGGGTTGTACCATATGTTCCATCATCTGATTCACTATTGTCTGAGGTATGTGTACCTGGTGTACGCACCTAAATAATCTAAGTCTGAAGAAGCAAATAAACCTGAGTCGACGGAGCGACAGTAAGAATAAAACGTGGCACGGTATGTAGTGTGGGCAGGCTTCCGTTCCGGCAACCAGAGCGGTCGAAGCCTATATTTCTATCTAGACTTAAGCTGCTCTAATACATATTATACTTACTACCAGTTGATAAACCATCATGATGTGTCGACTGCCATGTCCCGTCTCCGGTCGATCGTTTATTCTCGGATGTCACAGGTGCATGTACATTCTAATTTTAAACGCAGGTCTAGATAAACCTTTCTATTTGGTTAGCTTACGTAAGTGTTGCACCGTTATAATCGTGGTGCATGCGAATAGAACCTGTGGAATTCGCACACTGACCCGCTTATTTAGCTATTAATGTCAAAGAACCTGAGACTTAGGTGGGTTTGCTGTATTTTAAGACAGATCATTAGGGATATAAGACATCTTTCACTGATTCAGATGAACTGCGTTCTGCGACTGCTTCCCCCAGTTTAGCAATGCCCAAAAATACTGGATCAGTAAGCCTCAGTAAAATAACCCTTGCGTCCATCTTTGTTGAATCATTACTGTATGGTATGGATCTTCAATTATCGCTATGGAGATTCTGATTTGTAATTTAATCTGTTATCTCTAGGGATTTTCGTAGTACTCTTCATATCTTCGACAACAATATTATTGAAAAAGATCGGAAAGATCACTGATCGCAATGTTACTCGAAGACTATTATTCGTGTCTACGTTAATGTTTATTCTAGGAACTATTGTAAGCATTTGTTAAATATTAAAATTATGGGAAATCAGAGTCTCATATTATTTATTCTTGTAGCATATTTCTGCTGACTTGCGGCGCATATTTGATGCATTCATCACGCATAAGGATGACACAGAACAGTATCTCAATCAAGTGAACACCACCATATATCTAGTGAAGAGTTTGGCTTATGCGATGCAGACTCTGGTTGGAGATGCTTTCATCGTAAGAGACAAGTACGAGTGCTGGTATCAACCAACAATCTGACATAAATTTGATATTTGATAGCTATACCGGTTATATTTAGTGTGGAATGGCGATAAGCGAGTGGTATATCCTATCTCGATATGTTTTATTGCTAGCATCGGTAAGTTCTTTACTTACAATATGCTATACATATATCTAATGTGCCGTTATATGGAAAATAGGTGTGGCAGTAGGGTCTCTTCGGGCCCTTCGCCTAAATTCTCCGACCGTCCCTGTATTTGTAAAAAGTCTTCAGCAGTGGATTGCATGCTTCTTTTCTTTAACACTGATGACGAACTTCTCATCGACCAGTACGTTCTTGAAGCTTACCACAGAGCTAAAAAGAAATAACGTGAAATATCTTACAGTACTTATAGCAAGTCGCATCTGGTGGACGCGCCGTCAGACACGGCAAATCCAAATGGGAGGCCGCAATCTCAGTCCCGCTGCAATGGTGATTATAGAATCGGGGTCAATTTACTCCGTTTGTCTTGTAATTCTGCTTGTATTATATATTAGCGGGAACTATGCAACCTACATTGCATTGGATACTGTGAGTTTTATAAATACTCGTTGTTATCTTTCACTCATCCTCTCGTCAGGCCGCTCAAATCACAGGAGTTGTGTTTTCACTTGTTATAGTCCGTGTTGCCCTTGGTATATCAAGTGATGCGGTAATATCTACAAGAGGAACTGTTTTGGCATATGCTCCTCGCGATATTGAAGGCCGAATGCGTAATGATAATCACCCACAGAAGGCTAGGGATAGCTCAATATACTCTCTCAAACCTCTAAATGTTGAGGTGACCACAGTTACTGACACACACTGATAGAAGGAACTGAATAATATGTAACAATTTGTGGAATTTTAATACATCCGTGTACAAGTATAATATATAACATCTGTTCTTCACCCCTACTTTCTCCAGCCTCCATTGCGATGCAAACTTTCATTGCTGACGTGTACAGCTATCATTATATGGTCTAAGCGTGAGTCGATATTTCATTATACACTTGATTTATACATTACATTACGCAGCAAGATGATGATCTATCGTCCAAGGTGTTAAATAATACTTAGACCCATCAATCGTTCGCAGACTACGTCCAAAAGTAGTCGCCCGCTCTAGCACTTCCATCAGCTGCTAAATGAAGTCTTAAAGCAGTTTCTTTGTATCGCACCGCCTCCTGCCCCCATCTCACCTCTTAAACATTATTCGAACTTGATTTCGCAATTCGAGCCAAATGGACACATATCCGAGCACGAACTATCATCGCGTGCCGGTACCACCCATATCCATCCATTCCCTCTTGCTCCATATCGCGCACCAGCGCGACAGAATCTTCGTAGATCTTCAATGCGACTGTTTTATCGTTCTCGCGAGACTTCGCAAATTTGACATCTGAAGCAACTAATGCTTCCGTCCTCGCGAGTAATGAGGATCGAACGGCGTCGTTACAAGGGTTGGTAGGGGTAGGCACGCAAGATAAACATGTACAACGGAAGCCGTATGGTGTTAGCTGTGCTTGACGTATGTTCGTTGGAGCACCTGGGTCACAGTAACTGTAGAAGATCTCTTCTCCACGAGCGATGGCCTTCGTTGCACGAATTTCGAATGCAAAAGCGTCCTGGTCAAAACTATGACAGCAATTCGGGCGACAACTACGAAATATATGATTAGAATTGAGATCGATGGAATAAAGAAGACAAAACCTGTGATTAACCCTCGACATCTCTTTAAGAATTGCAGCATACTGATCCTCTCCCTCACCGTTGATGTAAGTAAACCCGAACGAATTAGTTTGCCAAACGCCAGGCAATCTCCTAGTACCATCGCCCGCGACACTATTTGCAAGTGCCAAATAAGCATCTTGGTTTTCCTTGCTCATACGTCCAAAAACGATATCCAACATGGGATCCACAATACCCGCGAGAGTCTCATTAGTCGCCTCCATTTCTTTCGTTTTTATACGAATGAATTCTGGACATTCGTCGACACCGCTAAGATCCGTTTTGACGGCGATAACTACCAACGGTCTCTCTACGAGGATAAGATCGCCAATTTTCAGTGGACGGGTAGCGAACATCCCCAATCCGTTCGATTCCGTACCTCTGATTTGGTATGGTGCTGAAAGGGGATCGAAAAGAGTTGGCGAGCGGGGAAAGCGTGGTGTGTTCAAAAGACGGAGCTTCGTACGTGAATATAATACACATTCGCTCGTTCCGTAAGCGTCAGTTGAGATGGATGGAACACGGGTACAAATAAGTGCGCTGGGGTGGATGGAGGCGTAGTTTATATCCAGCGGAAGTTCCATAGTGCGAGCCGTACATATCGGCTGGCTAATGCAGGGGTTCCAGCGAAGTGGATCTGTGGTTTATTAATTCAATGACAGACACATCAATGATGATAGGTACTTACCGAACGCTAAGATCTGTAAGTCTGGTGGAGGAGTGTTAACAGTGTTGTTTGTGGAACCTACAGAAGAGGAGAAAGTATTATAAACGATGATAAACGACAGAATGATTATGTCTATTGCATACCTGTCTCCTGCTGCTGACTTCCCTCTGGCTCTTCCACCTTCCGATTAGGTTTCTGTTTGTTTAAATTCAGAAAGCCACGCTTCATAATAGTAAGGTCTCGGCGAGCAGTAAGTTTTTGCAGAAAAAAAGCTCTTCAATGTTGTCAAACAAAATTATAGAATACTTGCTTGGCTTCGAGTGGTACAAGGAGGGTTTCAAGAACGGTAATGGACAAGGATACCCCCAAGTGGTCTGTAATAGCTCGAAACACTTCGATATTCTAGGGGGAGGTTCTGTAGCAATATTAATTCCTGAAAGAGGTTGTCGTAACTTCTCTTCTCACCTCATGGCGTGGAATCACAGAGTCATGCGAAACCTGTTGCTATCCTTCATTTGCCTCGCTGTCCAATCGATGTCAGTTCAAGCCACGAGAAGGCTTAGAGCTTCAGCTTGTTTCTTCGACAACTGGAGATATAACGGTGATACTATTGAAAGAAAATATTATGAATAGATGAGAGCAATAAAATCAACCGTCACGTAGTACTTACGGGCGACTGTTCCTTACGAGCCCCGAGGAGTCGAAGTCCGACGTACTAAAGTCGTACGATGCAGGGAAGAAATCCGGTTTTTCCGATTTTTCTGGATTCGTCGGTCTTTGAAATATATTCCCACATCGGATAAAAGCGGGGTCCACCCCCGCCACTTGCCCGCCCCAGTCCAGGTCAGTCTCGTTCAACGTTGGTTCACCAAGGTTATTTCATTAATTATTTCATAGTTTATTCTCGGGCTCAGTCTCAGTGTATCATTAGAATTATATTTTGACAACTTTTTTTTACGAAGCTTATACTTACTGTAGTCCGTGATAGAGTCCTCCACCACGAATAAGTAATAGTTAAAACGCCCCATAATGCGCCAACTCAAACCTTTCATAAATTTCCTCCCATTTATACGTCTCCTCTTCCCACTTCTCATGAGCACCTGCGGATTCGTCAAGATCAAGTAAACGCCTACACATCGCAACAAGCCAACGCATCACGTTCTGGTACGAATGATACCCATCCAATCCTTCCCGTTCTAAATCGTGCAATAGCTGAAAACAGGTATCGTAACCTTCCCTAGCAACTTTAGCATCCTCAATCGAGGTGTATTTCTTATTCATCTCCAAAATTCGATCACGTAAGAGCGATCGTATGTTATTGCTGCAGATATTCGATGGAGAAGGACAGCACGAGAAACAAGCGCATTGAAAGCCGTATGGTTTTAGTACTGCCTGACGTTCTTCCGTTGGTAGATGTGCATTAATGTAAGAGCAGACGATCTCTTCCCCGGGCGCAATTGCTCGCGTAGCGCGAAGTTGGCATGAAAATGAGTCCACATCGAAGCTCAAACAGCAATTTTGGCGACAGCTAATAAAATATTTTGTAAGAGACAAGAAAAGAACATAAAGAATATTTACCTATGATTAACCCTCGAGCACTCTTTTAGAACTACACCATAGAGATCATCCTCTCCTCCCAATTTACCAAGATCAAAAAATGCAAACGAATTCGTCCCCCAAATTGCGAACAACCTAGAACTTCCATCGTGTGTATGCGCATTTGAAAGGGCCAGATAAGCCTTCTGATTCTCCTTGCTCATGCGATTGAATGCCACCTCCATTGTAGCCTCCTTAAGGAGCATCGGAGTTTGCATTCCTTTGATATCACCTGTATTTTGACGGTAGAACTCTGGACACTGGACACCACGAACATCGGTATTGATAGGAATGACGAACAGAGGCCTCTCGGTGAGAATCAGATCCCCAACATCAAGAGAACGCGTAGCGCACATCCCCATTCCAATCGATTTCATCGTTCGGATTTCATATGGCGTCGAAGATTGATCCTGCAAACGCGTAGATTGAAGGGCAACAGGGGGTTTCGATTTAAGATGTTTCAATGTACAACACGCATTCGGATGACCCATATGCGTCGATTGATGTGCGTGGAATGCGTGTACAGAGGAGAGCGCTAGAGTTGGTGGAAAGGAAGGTCGAGTTCGATGGAAGTGGTTCCAAGGTAGCAGTCATGGTAAACTGCATTAATCTAGTGAGTAGGTGTGTCATTAAACAATTATGTGCAGTGTCAGAGGTTACCAAATGAAACAATATGTACGTCCGATGGAGCATCCAGAACAAGGGAGTCTCTTGATACGCTGAGAGACGAAAGGGAGCCTAGAAAGAATACATTAAACTGCATGAGAGGTAGCTTTCAAGCCGGCGTACCTGTTTTATCATCGCGCGTTTGAACTTTATCTCCCTGCGTCTTTTTTAAGAGGAAGCCACGCTTCATTTTGGAGATCAGAGACTGGAGAGAAAATAGCCGATTAACGACAAATTTGATGGCAATCGATATTGATATTACTCCTCTTGAAATTGAGAGGAACGAAGTGGGAGATAAACAATTCGATTTGGAGAGAGTTTATAGCCTCGGGAACCTACTCAGTAAATAGTAACAAATGAGCTTATCGTGCCCATCGTGGGAGCCCCAAAAATCACAATGAGGATTCAGCTCGAGTCCTCTTTTAATTTGTATTCTCGCTTCTCTTCGAAGTCACAATAAAATCAATCTAAACAAGTCTAGACATTGGTGGCGGAATGCGTATCTTTGTTACCGCACCCTTTTCCATGGATAAAGAGTCGGTGATAATCCTACCGTAGGCACGTATTTCATGATGAGGTACTTACTGTTCAGAGTATTAAAGAACCGTACAGGCCTAAGTTCATTAGGGGAAATCAAACTGACCCCTTGGCAAAACAAAACAATCGGAGAGCGAAACAAAACAACTTCAGCCAACTTCCCACGAAAACAACAGACTGAGCTGATGGCTGTATTGTTGCGTGCATCAAACCAGCGCTTAGTCGGAGCTTGAACGCAACAAGCCCTTGGCTGTTTCTTCGCGTCAAGCATTGGATTCGTTTGAGCACAATTTGGGCCTATACAATGTAAATTGGCGATGTGAATACAGTATCTTGGAGACAAATGTTAGTTAAATTATTTTTATCACCATATGTTTATCTTTTTTGTCTTTTACTACTACTTTTGCTTGACATTTGCTTCATAGCATTGGTTTCTACCATACATTTGCAGTAAAATATAAAAATCATCTTATAAACATATTAAGTAGAACTCATAGACATCGTCATATTTCTAGCTCTGAAGTTTACCTGAAAAGTCAAAGTGTAGCAATTGACGAAGACATTGAGGCAGACTCTAATCAACGATTTTCAATCCCAGTTAAAGTCCGACTGAGCGTATCAACCATATGTACAGTGGCGTGCAAAAAGAATGAGCGTGCCTATTTTTCAGTAGCAGAAAGTAATCTGCTCTAAAATATTAAATACTTGCTTAATATTTGTGTAACTTTGTATACTTGTACTACATATGCATAAATTCTATTCACAATAGTTATAAAGATAAAAAAGCAAAAAATTCTATGTCTGGTAATATATATATTCAATATACCAAAAATGCGAAAAATTACCCTAATTAACCACATTTTTGGCGATTAAACTTACTGGATAATACCACAAACTGAATATGGATGTTTAGCGAGGTATCTATACTTGCTCTATGTCAAGGTATGTGAGAAAACAATAAAAATTGGGTACAGGAGAACCCAAACAATTTGAGGGTATAAAAAGCATATGTTTTGTTGTTCAAGCTGTATCTTCCTAACCAAGCCAGGTAAGTACATACTTTAACTTGCATAATACTTTTAAAATGTAGTACTATAGACGAGAAAAGAATTGTATTAAACAGTCAAGATATAAGCTTTCAACATGTAAAAGAATATATGCAAGATATGTAAACCAGCATGAATTTGTGTTAGACATTCCACAAGAAATAGTTGGAATTACACCCTCATACTATTGGGAAATATAGGCATCTACAGTTAAAATGTATACTAAAAATATTAGAAGCAGTGAGTGTCCAGTTACTGAGATAATGTCCCATGAAGTTCGAAAATTTAGCTCAAAATACCAAAAAGATAGCATTTTAGGCCAAAATCTCAAACTTCACGGGACATTATCTCAGCAACTAGACACTCACTGCTTACAATACTTTTAGTACACATTTTAAATGTAGATGTCTATATCTACCAACAGTATGAAGGCGTAATTCCAACTATTTCTTGTAGAATGTCTAACACAAATTTATGCTGGTTTACATATCTTGCATATATTCTTTTACATCTTGCAAGCTTATATCTTGACTGTTTAATACAATTCTTTGCACGTATATAGTACTAAGTTCTAAAAGTATTATGCAATTTTAAGTATGTACTTACCTGGCTTAGTTAGAAAGATACAGCTTGAATAATAAAACATATGCTTTTTATAACCTCAAATTGCTTGGGTTCTCCTGCACCCAGTTTTCATTATTTCCACACATAATTTGATGTAGAGCAAGTTTATATACCTCTTTATACATCCATATTCAAATTGTGGTATTATCAAGTAAATTGATCTGCCATAATGATGGTTAATTGGGGTTAATTTTCGCATTTTTGGTATATTTGATACATATATCACCAGACATTGAATTTTCTGATTTTTTACTTTTATAACTATTGTAAATGGAATTTATACATATAGAGTACAATTATATAAAATTACATGAAAAATGAGCAAGTATGTAAGATTTGAGAGCAGATTACTTTTTGCTACTTCTGAAAAATAGGCATGCTCATTCTTTTTGCACGCCACTGTATTGTCACGAAGTGGGGTTGTCAAACCTGGCACGAAACAAAATAAGTTTTGATAAAGTTCACACGCAACAATCTTTTTACTTGGCGCAACAAAACAGCCAGCTTAGTCTCGGCTATCCATCCGTTGACGCTCGTCCAATTCGGGATTTGCTACCATCAACGTCTGGGATAAAACTAGTGTTGCCCCAAGGTGAGATGTCTTCAAGGTCTAGGCTCATCAAATCCCCTCCCACGATTTCACGTGGTCTATTCCGGATATAGGCCGACCATGAAACGTGAGAGGGGCTTAGACGAAAGTAGGGAAAGTGAAGGGCAATGTAAAATAACGATGTAAATCACACCTGTGGACTTGGGTTCAACTCCAGCTCATGGAATTATCAGAAAGAAAATGTGTCCTAGCGTGAATGCCACCATCCTATGCAAATTTTATGAATAAATAGTTGGCATATAGAAGAATACGTGCCAAAAGGTGCGGACAAATCTGTACCATTCAAATGCAAGAATGACTTCAAACCTGACTTCATCAATTACTATGGGATGGCTTATGTAAGGGATCACTACATTTCGGATAAGTGCTTGTTTGTTTGTTTCACATTGCCCCGTCAAAACCCCTACTTTGGTACAAGACTGTCCACGCAAGCGAGGATGTTTTTGGATCGAGACTATTCAAGGTCAAGGTGCCTTGAGACGCTCAGAAAGGAAATTGTGGCACCTCAAGGTACCTTGGAAACGCTGAGATCAAGCTGGGCCTTGAGGTCAAGAACTAAACATCAACAATTTCTGTTCCATCATTCAGTCACCTGACAGATGCCAACGCGTTCGGAATCAAACATGTCGAGATTTGAGACGCAACTTTTCTATGTACTTGCTTCCCCCCAGTTCTCTGCTTGTGTTACATGGCTCCCGCTAGCTTCAGCTTAAACTGTGCCACTTCGTTATTCTTCCACTGTGCTGAACTAATAGTGACATTGCCACTGCAGATGTTAAGACATCGGCGAGCTATGCATACCACAAACATGAAGACACCAGCAGTTGTAGGACAGCGTAAAATTAACATACCATCTCGTGCAGCACAGGCACAAACAAGTGGTCATGCAAGACTGAATGTGCTTGTGAGGAGTCTATCTTCAGGTAGTTTAAAACTGAACAGCTTGCTTCCTCAGCCTGTAGAAGATGTTTCTTCTGTTCAAATGACCAAAGCACATTTGGTGGCTCAAGATACTGCTGCTATTGAAGAAGAGTTAAATCGGTGGATAGCTGCAGGGATTATTACAGATCCAAAAGAAATTGAGGAGCTAGATCTTGTTATATTTTGGCAGGTAATTGATCTACTCAACATTTTCTCTTCGATTCAATACTAATAATTTACAATGGCTTAGAGTCGAAAATTTGAGTTTCCTTTACTCTATCGTATCGCACTTGACATTCTTCCTGCTCAAGCTTCTGCAGTACCATGTGAACATGTATTTTCATCCAGCAAAGAAACTGACAGCCATCGTCAATCACGGTTAGACTCAGATATGATGGAGAAGCTTCAAATTCTCAAGTACTCCACTTGTTCTAATCGCCTAAATTTCACTGAAGGTCTCTTGGTGACTGAAGAAGAATGTGCCACAGTTATTGACATCAACTCATCAGTTATGGAGGAAATGATAATGGCAGGGGAAATTGACAAGTTGGAATCTTTAATTGATTTATTACAGGAGTAATTTAGTAGTAATAGTAAGACTACAAACAGTGTAAATGTATGCTAGTTACACTTATCTCACATGACACTACATTCTGTTAGTCAGACGATGTTGGTTTCCAAGGTACCTTGGTAATACCTCAAGCTACCTTGAGGTGAAATAGCCGAGACCTTGGAACGACCTCACCTCACCTTGGAGCAACACTAGATAAAACAAGCAACATTAGCAGGGGTATGCATTCGGTGTTCTCGGGCTTCTCAAATGCTTGTCTGCACGCGTTTTCGAGTATTAGTAATGTAATTAGTCAGTGTCACGATACAATAATCTCATCCAGGTTGCACGCATGCTGCATGCGTGTATGCATCTTCATTATCTATCCTCAACATCCTGCTTGTTCTACTTTCAATATTATGCCCTAGCTACCTAAATTCAATGTTTATTTTCCTGAAGGGATGCATTTTCATTCTGATTACAGTAAACTTGAAGCAATGACTTCCCCTGGCTTACCACCTTCATCTCCATTGCCTATTAACCCTGTTTTATCTGATGAAAATCTTCTGACATTAAATCCAAGCTCAGAGCTACTGGAGAAAGATCCCAATGATAAAGATTTCAAGGTTAAGAAAGAGAGAGCACAAGCAACAACTTTAGATCAAAGGTTCTTGGAACTATTGCACATATGCAAAAGGTGTACTCTAGATTGTCATTGGCTGAATTTCTCAGTGGCCTTTTCAAATCAGAAGATGTGTCTCTAAAGGTATCAGACGGAATGCTTATGCCAAGGGTTCATATATCAAGATGATGGAAAACTGATGAAATCATTGTGTGGGACAAAAAGATAATGCAATGGTAGAATGGATCATGAAGAAACAAACTATTATGTGCTCGTGAAAGTAACAACCTCACCTATATTGCATCTATTGAACCATGTCCACAGAAAGTAGAAGAGCTTCATCTTCCTGTTGCTAAAATCAATGTTGAAATTGTGAATAAATTCCAAATTAAGGCCATGATTCAAGATTATCGTCAATTGACATATTAAAAATCACAGCTGGCAGTTTTTAAGCAGGATGCGAATGAGTGTATAAATGAGGGTAGGATGCAAAGAGCAAGAAGAACATGTTGGGAGTGGGTTAAATATGGATGCGCATGCAGCGTGCGTGCAACCTGGATGAAATTATCATACTGTGACGCTGACTAATTACATTACTAATACTCGAAAACGCCCGTGGACAAGCATTTGAGAAGCCCGAGAACACCGAACGCATACCCCTGCTAACGTTGCTCGTTTTATCCCAGACGTTGATGGTAGCAAATCCCGATTTGGACGAGCGTCAACGGATGGGTAGCCGAGACTACAGCCAGCTTTGATTTCCCCTATTGTCTTACTCTTTGTAGACAACAATGGAAGCGAAGAACTAGCTAGTTCGCACGCACTGCCACGGTCTAGAGTAGTCTAGAGTATGAAACACGCGCTAATTCTTACTTGATTAACAATGACATGGAACGTGCGTCGCGAATTAAAGGGCAAGCTGAACGAATCCTAGTTTTGAGTTATATTCTTATTATACATACTAAATTAACCTGTTGTGCTATATTTTAACTGCCGCTATTTCAGCTTGCTTTTAATGCACTGTATTGGCCCAGTCCCACCAACGCAAAGCGGACATGCCCGACGGTGTACGGAAAAGTCCGAGTGTGTGCGGGCACATCCAAGCGTAGCGGAGAAATCCGAACGTGGGTGCACAACCACTACGCATTTTGGCTCGCCAACGCAAACAAATAGGAGGAGCTTGCTCCCCCAATCACCCTGTACCATTCCTAATGACATAAATAAATATTTCATAGATTGAACGAGCAAACCAAAAGTACTGAAAGATGTGTAGACTAAGATATGCAACATTAACTCAATATCATTTTTACGCTTTATTAAATTCCTGCGCAAAATAACTCAGGCACGAAACATAACGTTGAATTAAAGCATCCATCGTACCTTAACTGCCCTCTTCGTATTAATCCGCTTTTGCATGTAATAGAACACGCGCTGGAAATCAGGCCAAAGGAACAATGGAATGACAAATGCTACTAGGGGGAGTGCAATCTCCCAAAACCTGTGGGAGGACTAAGTGAAAGGATATACTTAGGTGCAGAGAATAAGGCGACACGTACAGGATATCTGAGTGCCGTAAGGACCACATATCATGGAAATTCATCCCAAAGTATCCGGTCAGGAGTGTTAATGGTAGGAATATAACTGTAGCAAGTGTGAGCCGTCGCCTAGGAAGTAGGTTAACATAGCGCTCTGGCTGTATCAGAATTTAACACGAACATAACCTCGTTCATTTCATATGATGTAATCTAGAAGTCAACAACTCAGCCTAGACATGGAGATAATTAAGTGTTTCCTTACGTTGAACGTATAATCAATGAGGTTTTGCGTGACATCTGCGAACATGTCCAGGCTAGACAGAATGTACTCTGTATGATCGTACACATCCGCCTACACCCACAATAAGTTAACAAATATCAAATTTAGAATGATTAATGATTACCAAGTATATCTTTGTTTTGTGGCTCAAATATCCTACTACCGGCGTGCCTCCCTTCGCTGGATCCGAGGAGTCGATTAACGCAGCACATCGATCAACGTCATATCGACGAAGGCCATAAACAAGGGTCTTGATAGGCTCAAGAGTTTGCTTGTGTAAAATTAGGTCACCAGAAAGAATGTGTACTAGAAAATTACCGATAAGATCAGCAACGTCCCGCACAATCGAGTAAGTACTAACGATAACGAACTGTTTTCATACTTGGCTTGAGGAGAATTCTACCCTCGAACTTGTTTATTTTCTGGTGATATTCTTCGATTACTTGCATTGCGCGATCGACCACTATCGATACGTGCTTTATTACAACTGATCATGACTTTAAAGATAAGATAAATCATACCAAGATCTATAAGTGCATGGACAAGGAGCGAGCCGTCTGCTGAAGTTCTCAAAACAGTATCCATCTGTCGCAGACGATTGGAAATCGGTGCTGAGAACTGAAGGCTGGGAGATGGGTGGAAAGAAATGACTGTCCCGTTGCGGAAAAGAAAGATGAACATCGGTGATACTTTGACATTTACTCTCTCGCCCTGAAAGACTGTGTAAAACATCCTGTACAAAGTAACGAAGAACACGGCTCGCCTTTTTTAACGCATCTAAGGATACTTCCTGCTCCTTCAGTTTCTGATGATTGGATTTCGCCTACAATGAGCTTAGTTATTGAAACCAGTATCGCATGCCAGCAGGATAACAGTACTTACAGCAAGTTCGTTCTTCGCAAACCGAGAAAATGTCGAATTGATGGTATTTGACTTGCCTATCATGTGGTTCCGGTTCGTAGGTAGAACTGGCCGTCTCCTCCTCATAATTCTTGAAGGAGGAGTCTTTGGGTTTGGAGTGTTTTCGTACATGCTCCTTTCGTCATCCGACACCTTCTCGTTCTTCTCGCTCTATTCGTCTCTCTCATCGACCTGAGTAGATATTGTTGAGTTATAAGTGGTCGTTTGGCTCATGCCGATGGGTTCATCTTGTCCTCCCAATTCATGGCAAAGTACTCGCAGGAACAAATGACGGGTGTAGTAATCAGCTTTCGACCTGGTCCGTGAATGACCATGGAAAACATCCTCAAGAGCTAGCGGATGTAAATCTAGAGAGAAAAGGTCTATGTTTGAAAAAGTTACTATTCATTCGACAATTTGACGCACCATACTTAATTGACACAGCCTTTATTACGTCCCAGCTCATACCACCAATATTGATCCATCGCACCTTCACCCAAAGGTCTCTATGGCTGGCGTCAGGGTCATTCATAAAGTCAACGAACTCTTTGTTCGTCATCCTTTCAAAGTTCGTTCGAAGAGCGGAGTAGTCAACAACTTCAATGGTGCAGTCTTGCTTGATATGACCATATGTAAGGTTTGCAGATGGTCGACGTGGGTCGACTCCGGGCTCAGCACCGACCCTTCCTCCAGGACCTCTCGCTAATATAGCAGTATGCTTCCTCATCATCATAACTCTCCGTACTGCTATTTTGAATCGATCTTTGGGCGCTAACGTTTTCCATCCTGGAATTGCATGCACTGACGCAGTTGCCACATTAGACTTTTTGGTATGTGTGGAATGTTTTGAGAGTATGCTCGCTATAGGTTGGAAACTGTGTAAGTTACTGGCTGTTGGTGGGTTAGAAGACGTCGGGACCTGATTCGAAGGTATATGAGGTTCGTGCTCTTCTTCGGAAAGATCTGGTGTTAAGGACCGTCCGTCAGAATCTGAGAAACTGTTCTCGCGAGGCATGGCGAATCGTAAGGAGGATACGTGGTAGTTGCTTGTGAAGAGAAGTAGCGATGATGGGCAAGTGAAGTAAAGTTGAAGGTTGTGTTACAATTGTGTCCTGAGCGTGGAATCCGCATCAGCGCTCTATCACTCTTGGCTTCAAGGATGCACTGCTTGGCAATCGATCAGTTGAATGGGTTGGCGACCCGTTGATTTGAACGATATACTAGCGCTGTTGTCGGCTGTGTTGCTAAAGATTGTCCGTCGCTTGTTGGCGCCCACCTGCAATCTACCCGTATAACTTGTCCTACAGGCTCCGCCAACTTAAAATTAGTAGAAGTGCGAGCAATTATTGCTCATTGGTATGCTCAAAAGATATCACTAAACCCAAATTAGTGGAGATGAGAATTCTGATGTGCTCACCAATTTGGGATACGGCCACGAATTGAGCCTGTATTGATGGTATCTGGTGTTGGGTATGAGGGCGTTAGAATTTTAACACCCCGGTGATCCCGTATATGGCCGCCCATGGTGTGATGTGGACCGCCCAAGAAATTTCTGGGATTAACAGAGGTTCATAGTAAGCTAATCTAGAGATAATCTAGATGTGAGGCTTAAGATTAGATTAGAACTTGACATACCTTGACGATGATCTCAATCACAGGCTCACAGCTTCCACCAGTTGGATGTTGCACGCTACGGTGTCCCATGTACCCGTAACATCGGCACGATACCGTTCATTCGACTAAGTCCTGTATAACCCTAAGTAAATGGTCCCCTGTAAAGACAATAAGAATGACTTACGGGCGATTCCAATTTTCATGTACCACGTTGAATACACGATACTACATATCATCATCAAATCCAAGTCCAGTAATTTTTCTAGCCATCCTACCGACTCCCATGACATCGATGGCGGAATCAATAAGGTTGACAAATGGCCTAGTCAATAATAAGGAGTAAGAATCATGTATCACTAGTTCTGGGATAGGCACAGGCTCATTGCCAGCTGTGCCGGTGAAGCTTTGAAGATGGGAAGAAGAGGGCAAGAAAGGGAGGCAGCGGATCACGCGGAGCTGTCGGTCGTAGCATTTTCAACTGTATATTCCCACGATTTTGATGGTCGTTCTGAATAATACTAGGGGGGGGTCAGAGTGGCTGGTTTTGCGCTGGTTTTGATCTTGGTTATGTTGTTGGTTTTGATTTTGGAACCGTGTGAAAACCAGCCTAAAACCTGGTTTAAGTCTGACCACCCCAACCTACACTTGGTTCAGCACCTTGGTTTATGCTTGCTTTTGTCTCTGCTTCTCAATAATCATATGAATATACTATTTCTTCCGTCTCAATTAGTAATCATAGTAACCTGAGAAAAAAATTCTGTGATCGTTCTCCCACCTTTCTTTTCACATTCTTTGCCCAGATCTCTATCATGACTCGCTATACTCGTTGTCAAGCAAGGGAGCGGGAGCTCATTGTATCATTTACTGAGCTGTACAAGTTGAAACAGAAGCAAGAACGAGTTCGCCAACGTTGTAGACAGCTAGAGGATGGAATTCTCCAATTATCTCGGCACATTGCAAGGGATGAAATGGTGATGTTTGTTTCCTCCTCATCCTCCTCATCATCATCTTTATCATCAAATACCAGTACTGATGTCGCAAGTCAGAGTTCTGGTAGTGATTCAAGCACAGATTCAAATACAACCTCATCTACCAATGACTCCAATTCAGAAGAAACCGAGCTTGACACCAGTGAAGAAGAACGCGACATGATTGCCACTATTCTTGGAGACTCAGGTGATGAGGGCAGGGATGAGCTTGCAAGTGATGGAGATATCACCGATGGAGAGGATTGGCCTCACAGATCTAATGCAGATGAAAACTTGACATCCCCAATGTTCCTTAGAACATGGCCTCATCTCTGATATGTATGCCAAGAACTCGAAAATCTGTATGCTTATCGGTATCAGAGAACTAGAGGAGGCTTTCCACGAGGACCAGCAACACTACCCCATATCCTTCAAGTATTCAAACAGCAAAGGCCTGATCATTTTCGTCAAGAATTACGAGTTTCACCACTCACATTTGACCAGCTAGTCCTGCGTATTATCAATGATCCTGTTTTCTCCAACAACTCATCAAATCAGCAAATGCCAGTTGAAGACCAACTTGCTATTGTGCTTTACCGGTTTGGACATTATGGTAATGCCGCAGGGCTTGACAAGATTGCAAAGTGGGCAGGCTGTGGGAAGGGCACTGTTGTTCATGTTACACAACGTGTTTTGGCTGCACTATTACACCCATCGTTTATTAATGAGAACATTCGGCCCCCCACACAGGAAGAGAAAAGGCGTGCCAAACTTTGGGTAGAGAAGAATTCTTTTCCTGCATGGTGCGATGGATGGTGCATGGTGGATGGCACCTTAGTTCCCCTTTTTCAGCGTCCTTATTGGTATGGTGAAAGTTACTTTGACCGTAAAAGCAACTACTCATTGAATCTACAAGTAAGTTCAACTTAATTAAAATTCTCGCTTTCTGATTTTGTTACAGGTCGTATCACTTCCCAATTTACGCATTATGGATATTGGGTATGGCTATACTGGGAGCACGCATGATGCCAGTGCATGGCAGCAAACTAAATTCTACAAAGAACGTGACAGGTATCTTGTAGGAGATGAATTTATATGGGCCGACTCAGCGTATCCAGTGTGTATCCAGTTCTTTAGTAATACAATTGGCTAACAGATACATAAGATCGAAGCATGGCTTGTTGCACCATACAAAAAGCCTGAGCGTGATGAGCCTGACAATGAGAAGTTCAACCATCAACTTTCCGAAATCCGCATCAGGTCTGAGCACACTATTGGGTTTCTTAAAGGCCGCTTCCAGAGCCTCAAGGAGCTTCGTATCCAAATCAATAGTGAGAAGGCTCATAAAGTTGCTACCTATTGGCTGGTAGCATGTGTAGCCATGCATAACTTTGCATCAGAGGCTGAGGCAGAGTTGCGTGGGTACTCAAGTATTGGCTCAGAGACAGAGCCCTTCATCCGCACTGGGAGGTCCACAGAGCTGGCAACTGATGGAGATGGTGAACAGCCTGTGGGGGATGGAAATGGCAGGTGTGGTGGTCGTCGTGGCAGGGCTCTTGCTGCAGGAAAGGAAAGAAGGGAAACACTGAAAAGATTACTGTTTGAGGCTCAGAAGGAGAGAATGGAAGCAGACATGGACAGTGATGATGAGTACTCGTATTAAAGTAATTGATATACACCATTTCATAGTACACCTGAGAAATAATAGAAAAATAGCGCATCTAGTGCAACCACACCACCTTCGTACCCATGTCCAACCCAAGCCACCTGCAATATACAAAAAATCGAATATCGCAACAACAACTTGACGTGGAGTCTTGTATGTGGGGCCGTTGGAAAGGGCTTGACCAGGGCTATGCACAACCTGAAGTAGATCCAGAGCAAATGCGATGCAACTCCGTAATTGCCCAAACATAGGTTCAGCTTGCAGCGAGTATAGCGAGCTAGAATATGGTCAGATCGGAACAATGAAAGGAGCTATGGAAACGTACGGATGAGTACGTTAACAAGCAAAAAGAACGATGCAAATCGGCGCATTCTATCCCAAGATACAGCGAGAAAGATCCAAACATAGGTCCAGATTGCAGCGAGTATAGCGAGCTAGGAAATGGTCAGATCGGAACAATGAAAGGAGCTATGGAAACGTACGGATGAGTACGTTAACAAGCAAAAAGAACGATGCAAATCGGCGCACTCTATCCCAAGATACAGCCAGAACGATCCAAACATAGGTCCCAAACATAGGTCCAGATTGCAGCAAGTATAGCGAGCTAGGAAATGGTCAGATTGGAACGATGGAAGGGGCTATGAAAACGTATGAGTGAGTACGTTAACGAGAAAAAAGAACGATGCAAATCGGCGCACTCTATCCCAAGATACAGCCAGAAAGATCCAAACATAGGTCCCAAACATAGGTCCAGATTGCAGCAAGTATAGCGAGCTGGGAGATGGTCGGATTGGAACGATGAAAAGGGCTATGGAAACGTACAGGTGAGTATGTTAATGAGCAAAAAGAATGACGCAAATCGGTGCACTCAATCCCAAGATACAGCCAGACAAAAGTAGACACCAGGTAAGCATATGTAGCTATGCCATCCACCCACTACTATCAGTGGTTACATTGAATTCCACCGCTGTAAGACAGGACGAGAGACGAGAGAGAACAAGAATGGCCAAGCTGGGGGGCTGGGTGAGGAAAAGACATGTTTGAATGACATGGTGGCAGTTGCATGTGAACCATCAACGTGTCCAAATCTGTCAACCACCAAGATGAAGGCTTGTCAATACGCTAGATAGCAGTAGTTCTGAGCGGCAAATTTATCATATTCAATTTAAATTCTACAACGTAGTTCTACAATCTAGTCAACTAGGTCAATGTGATAGCTCGGAAGTAGCTGTGCATTTGTACTATAAATTGGATGGTCAGAATCATGAACTGAGCTGCTTGCATATGTTTCAAACTCGGGTTCCAGGCCATCACTGCTAGGAAAGTGGGAACCACTGTAAGAATTGAAACATGCTGAGTTCGATGAACTGGAAGTGAGGTTGGTGGGATTAGAATCCCTACTAAGCTTCGCCAGTTTGATTTCATGCCGCTGGCGATCTCTCTCCATCTTCCTTGCCTCTCTGAGACGCATGACTTCTAAACGTTTATCTGCAATTTCAACTCTGGCCTTCGCCTCAACTTCAACCCGTATCTTTTCCAGTCTCAACTTTACATCCAGCTCCTTCTCTCGCATGGATGCCTCCACCTGGGCCACCGTTATAAAATCACCACCAGCTTGAGACTTTTTGGATCTTCCAATGGATACAGAAGTGGGTGCAGGCTTGGATGTGCTGAGACGAGCAGGGGTCTTCAAACCAAGTACAGGAGAAGTCGTAACTTGCACCTCATCAACATCAAGCTTGCGCTTAGAGGCAGTGGATGTGTGCTCAGTAATGCTGAGAGCGACAGCCTGAGGACTTGGGGACAGTATTGCGGTAGGAAGCTCTTCAGAGTCAGAGTTAGACCAGTTACCAGCGTTGGTCAGCTGAGACTCTTCCTTTGTTTCTTCCTCACTGCCCTTGGCATATTCATCATCCATGATGGCATCCTGCTCATGCACAGGTTGCAGGATACCGATATCAATCTGTGTACCACTATTCCCAAGTCCAACTGGCCTTGAATTGGGGCGCTCTGCAATCAATGCATTCATCTCAAAAAACCATGGTGTTGTTCTTTTTATAGTTGCTGGTAAACAATGTCAGAAGATTCAAAGACTCAGATATATACTAAGTACTCACTCCACTTCGTGTGCAATGGACTCCCTTCAGCTATTTGTTCTTCCATTGTCAATCCAGCACCTGTCTCCCCCATATCTTGAGCATGCTTCAAGGTAATAGCTTTCATACTAGGTTATCATTAGTTAATATGACCTAGAAAGATATTCTTGGTGCTCGTAACTTACCAAAAGATACAGTTTTTAATCCTATCTACCCATGGCTTACGGGCAGATGCAGTGTTTGTTGTGAGCACGGCAGTAAAGGCTTCGATGTAGCTTGGATGGTCTTTGAACATAAGGATGGCCAATTTCCAGTGCCAATCTGCTTTCACAGAACCACCTCCATGCTTTGAAGATGGGTGAGCGCCAGGCAGTGGGAACAAGCCATTCTTCATGTCCATATCGCTTGTCAGGTGAGATAACAAGCGCCAGGTCTCAGCACATTCATTTGCATTCCAGCTGTGTACATATAGTTAGCACGCCTATCACCACTCATGACCACATCATGACTTACTCTGTTTGTACAATCTCTGGCTTCTTTTCTTCTTTGATGACGGCAACAGGCATGGCAGAGGATTTTTCTTGAGCCATTAAGGCAGCTTTCTTCGCTGATGGCTTTCGAGCTCGAGCCTGAGGCTTCTTTGAGACAAGTAGAGGATTGGAAACAGAAGACCTAGATTTTTTCGCCATATCCAAATGAGTACGGTGGGATGAAAAAATGAGTGAAAAGTATTTTGGCTACTAGGCAATTGAATATAACAGATGTAAATATGCAAGATTTTAAATTAAATTAAATAATAATATGTATTTAACCCAAGTGCAAAGAGGTGTTGAGAACAGAGTGCGGTCAAAACCAGAACCAAAACCAGAACCAACCTGAAAAGCAGCTCCCGAGCTGCTTTTCAGGTTGGTTCTGGTTTTGGTTGGTTTTGGTTCTGGTTTTGATTTCCCACGATTTGGCCTGTCGAAAACCAAAGGTCATAACCAAGATCAAAACCAGCGCAAAACCAGTCACTCTGACTCCCCCTACTGTATCAATACGACCAAGTGTTCGCCACTTTTCAGTGTGACGGCCATGAACACTTGGACCCTCTGTTCAAAGGGCCATGCCGACTGTGACAAAAGTTGTAAGTGTTCATGGTGATCTACACGAGCGAAGCGAGCGGCCGAAAACTCAACCTTAACCTCAATTTTTTCGCTATATCTCTGTTCAAAATGCTCCGTGACGCATGATAAACAGGTTATCTGTTCCTGTTCATGACCCTGTGTGACGCGTCACCGAACACTTGGTCGTATTGATACAGTACACGTCTTCCTAGTTGCTTCCTAGTCAATCAGCTTTACTTTTACCTGGGGAGTTGCTGAGAAGTGAACATGTACAATACCACACATGTAATGAGTGATAAACAGCCAGCATCCTAATAGAGATGATGGACTTCCTCCTCTAAAACCATTTCTCAAGTACATATTCTTCCATCTTCATCTCCATGAATCACTAACTTGTTCGGGCAGCATCAAAAAACTCTACAAATGTAACCACTTCAGGGTAACACTTATCCATATCCATCCCCCAGCGGTTCATCTCGTTCATGATACTATTTGCTTCTTCCTTCAGGTGCTGAGCGATTTTCTCGTCTAAATCAATAACTTTCTTTTCTCCGCCAAGTTCCAGCTCGACGAGTTCAAGAAGATCTTTCATGCGGAGGGAGAGGGCGGTGCGAAATGCATCACAGGCTGCAGATTCATCCGGAGATAGAGAACAAATGGCACAATTGCAGTTAAATATACCAAAGTGGGTTAGGATAGCTCGTCGTTCATCGATGGTGGTGTGATTGCTGTTGTGATAATTGCGGAATATCTGATCGCCCTTTACAATATCTTTTGCAGCTGTCAAGTAAAATGCAAAAGAAGTCATATCGAAGAAATATGTTGAATTTGGGAGACAACTAGTGGAAAGAATGTGAGCCAATGATAAGGAAGAGGGGGTAATAATGAACCTGTGGTTCATACGAGACATAGTCTTCATCACACAGCCATACTGGACAAAGTCTGTGACATTGCTATTTTGAAGCCAAATAATAACTTGGTTGGTCATACCAATCCCTGTCAAAGGCCCACTTTTGTCCAACTCATATGAATTGACAAGTCCCCGAAATGTATCCTGATCCTTCTGGTCTAAACGTCCAAATGCTAACTGGAGATAGGCCTCATATAATCCTGCAGGAATATTGTGGCATCTACACACTGCATCCGAATGATACGCTTCTTCAGGATAGTTTGGAACACCTGAGAGGTTGGAGTCAAATGGGACCATAAGCAATGGTCTTTCAACAAGGATTATGTCCTCAGCGTAAATATTTCTGGTGGCAAACATCCCCAAACCCATTGAATTCTCGGTATCCTTAATTTCATATGGTGGTTCACACTTTGGAAGAGGATTTCTTGCAGTGTTTAGAATGTTCACTTTGACGTGAGAGTAGAGGACACACTCGGTGTTTGGTTCTCCTGGAGTATTTGGGATACATGTTGCGATGAGTGCATTGGGACTATAGTCGAGCTTCCCTATCGGGTGGTGGACAGCCTTTGGTTCAAACTGATATCTATTCAAGATGTCTAGAGTAATGAATATGAACTGTCAGCAGATGAGAATTGGAAACTTGAAAACATACTGAAATCAACGATCTGGGCATCAGGATGGTTTATAGAATTATTCATAAAACCTTCAACAGTCCAGAAGCGATCCATGCTGTAATGAAATCGATTGGAAGTGTTGAGCTGGTAGTGGGATACTGAATAAAAAGCTATATACGTGGCTGCCAATGGACCTTAATTTATTCAAACAGTGAAATAAATTGTTATAAGCGGAAGGATATTCGTCGATCCTCCAGTTCCTAATGGGGTATGAGACAATTTGAAATGAGGGGATAAAATCCTGAATTGACTGAGTGTAAATACGACAGTTTTAAGTAGATAACGAATGGGTAGGTAACTTTCTGCTCTACAGAAGTTCATACCTCATCAGTGAGCTCATCATCGAATTCAAAGGTCACATCACTATCCATAGCAATATCAATCATATCAGCCTCATCGAGTTCATTAATCAAGATAAGGTCATCGACAAGGACATCACTTTCCGTGTCTTCATCACTCTCATCCGTGTCATCCTGCCCAAAAGATGTTGCTGTAAAACACTCTTCATGCGCCCGCGCAAGCACAGAAACCTTATCCCTAAAAAAGTCAACCACTGTGCTCCAATTCGACCTTTCTTCAATCCTCCGAGTCCACTTCAAACTCGAAGTAACTTTTTCTGCAATCCTGTTAGCATGCAAGTACAATATATCCCCATCCATTCCTTCCTGTTCCATACGCTCCAAAAGTGAAGTGACAGAGTTGTACATTTTAAGAGCAGAACTCGGCCGTTTAATGTATTCTTCTGATCGTATAGCTTTGTTCATCTCCAGGAGGGCTTTAAAGACAGTAGGTCGGAAATTTTCATTGCTTAAGTTTGTGCAGGATAAGCAGGTGCAACTGATATTATAGTATTTCAGCTCCTCTTGTCGCTCTGTCGTTGGCTTTTCTGTGGCACAGTAGCTCAAGAAAAGCTCTTCCCCTTTAATAATATACTTTGATGCCCGCAGCTGGTATGAAAATGAGGCAACATCGAATACCAATGTGCAGTTTTGACGACAACTATGCAAAGGGTTATCATTATCGAACAATAACACGAAAAGGATAAAGTTTGTACCTGTGATTGATTTTGCAAATATCCCTCATAAAAAACGCGAACCTATCATGATAATTTTCACCCAGTATGCCAGGACGCCTGAGACAATTAGACCTCCAGTATGCGCTACACTCCATATTCCCATCATTATTATGTGCGAAGAGAGCATCGCTGGTTTTCTTATCCAAAGTCCTGTGTACCAAAAAATCTAGCATGGGCTCAAGGATGTTCATCGGTGTCTTGGGCACATTATACCACACATCACATAAGACCTCAGGATGCTCGATATTTTTGATGTTGGCATTAGTAGGGAGAACGAATAATGGCCTCTCGACCAGTATCAATTCTCCGATGACCAAGTCCCGGGTGGCAGTTACATTCCATCTCTTCGACTCTTCGTTCCAGTGTGTCTCGTAGGCTACTGGCTGACCTTTTAGAGAGAGTGGGGGACGCTTGTTGAACTCGAATATGGAATTGAGATCAGCTATCGTACGTGCATAGAGCATGCATTCAGCAGTCCCGTGATGATCGTCAGTGGGTGGAATACGAGTACATATAAGTGCACCTCCAGGAAGTTTGGAATGCTGGGTTACTGGTTTTAAGTCAAACTTGCATGACTGTGTGATTATCTCGCCATCATGATCTCGCTTCTTCCCGGCATCTGCAACTGTGTAAGCGATGCTTGATGATGATATAGAGAGAAATGCATACTAAAAGCTACGATTCGAACGTCAGGAATAGAGTTTTTTGAACTTGATTTAGCCACATTGATTGTCGATGACTCAGAAGATGCAATTCCTTCATTGAACGTGTTGTCGACCACCATTGAGGACATGGGGACGGTAACAGGGGATTCAGTTGAGAGTTGAACAATTGAAACGTTCAATGCTGATGTTGTATTTAAATCTTACTGAGATTTGTCAGCCGCGAACTATGAATTGAGGAACTACAATTGATTTGAAACATTAATTTAATTTCATCGGAATAAAAGTTCACTATAGGTTTCTATACAGTAAGCTAACGAACATATCATGAATGCTATGAACCATCAAGCTCTAACCACCCCGAATCATAGACGTCAAAATCTTCAAGCTCTCACTAAACTTTCCCTCATGCGCCACGGCAAGTTTCTCCGCCATAAGGACCATCTTCTGCATATGATCCAATCCTCCCTCTTCGAAGCCATGAGGCAATAACCTAGCGAGTGCAGTCGCAGCAATCCCTACCATATGGAAGTACTCCTTCGTCCCCTTCAAGCCCTCAAACTCCATAGTAAACTTGATACGCATCGCTCTATCGTATAGCTCCTGAGCCACTTGACGATCCACCAAATTTGTCTCCGTGTAACTGGGTAAAAGCTCGTTAATGACCGGGGGAGTGGAGGTACGGACGTAGTCGCGTGGTTTGATGCAGGAAGGACAGAAACATTCGAAGTTGTAGAGGTATTTGAAGATCGATTGGCGCCTTGCTGCGCTTATGTATGGGTTGCAGTAGCAGTAGAAGATCTCCTCGCCCTTTTCGATGGGCACTGTAACTCGTAGATGAAACGTGAACGAGACTTCGTCGAAAAGAATGGTACAATTCTGTTCGCAGCTGAGTCAGTGAATAAGTCAGTAATGAGAAGTAGTAAGAAATGTAAGAAAAGCACCTATGGTTGACCCTCGACATATCCTTCATAATAGCAACGTACAAATCCTCGGAAGTCCCGGAGTCCCGACGCGCAATACTCGTAGTCACAAACCCATTCGTCATATAAATGGCACCAAGCCTCGTCTGATCCTCTCTATGCTGCGCAAGATCCAAAAACGCCTTCTTATTCTCATCATCCATCCTCCCAAACGCTAAATCCAACAACGGCTCGATAATAGGTAACGGGACCTTCGTGATACCAGCTTTCCTACTCTCCTCCATAATGGAGTCAAACGCCTCGGGATGGGAAGGGAGTCCGCTGAGGTCGGGAGAAAGAGGAACCATGATCAAAGGTCTCTCTACGAGGATCAAATCGCCTACATCAAGGTCCCGCGTGGCGTACATTCCGTATCCCATCGTGGGGGTTTTGCGGATTTCGTACGCTGGTGGACCTTTAGGGAGAAGCAGAGACAGATCGCTGAACTCGGACATTGATTGGAGCGTAAGTTTTCCGCCGCAGTGGAGGATAGCTTCGGATGTATGGAGGATGTCAGCGACGCCTGGAATACGAGCACAGACGAGTGAGCTGGGGAGAATCGGATGGGTGTCTAGGAGTTGTTCGACATGAGCGTAATAACGAGGCTGGTCGTTGGGTTCGTTGGGGAAGGGAAAGAGGTTATCTGTAAATCAATGAGTCATTATGAGAGGTTTGAGGGAAGAGGATGGTACCGATAGCGGTGATGCATAGCTCTGGCAGTCTCTGCGGTTCAGTGGAGGCGTTGGTACTCAGTGGACGGGACTTGAAGCAAGTAGGGACTACGAAGGGTAGGTCATAAAAGGAAAGAAAGACAGTTCATATGCGTACCTGTTCTATGGACGAATATATTTTCTTCTGCAAGTGGTTCACAAAGTCGTAGCGTTTCAGAGGGGATATCAACAAGAGACGAGGCACTGGACGGAAAGAATGGAGAGAGTGAAGTCGGGAAAGTGTGAGCATTGTGAGGACAATAGTGCCTGTTCGAGATATGATGTAAGCGTAAAACGACTACATAGTGATTGCACTTGCTCACCTGTACGGGCAGCGTTCTCACAATGCGCAATGTCGTCAAGAAACAGTCACGAACTATCTTCAAAGTGCTAACGACGACAAGAAATAGAGAACACAGAAAGAGGGGGATGCGGAAGAAAGACGAGGAAAGAAAGAACGCTATTCCCCGTGCACGGGGCTGTCGTCGATGATCCAAATTAATTAGACCAAAATGGAGGCTTACGCGCCGAGTTCCGACCACAGAAGAAACGCACTTCAAGATTCAGCTTCTGCAACGTCGAGAGAATCAGGGAGTCTTGCAGGAGCAGTTGCTAAGGAGTCGTGTTCATCCTGAAACGATCGATCAGACGTCTTCCCCGATAACATCGATTCGTGGAAGTCGTACACGAGCGTATTGCGCCAAAGCAAGAAAGAATGCTGAAGTTCTGTGTTGACATCGTTTAACAATGTAAGACATATGATAGTGCATAGGGAAACGAGGTTGGACACCTACTGCTCAAGGATACACCATCACCAGCTCTTCGAGCACATCGGATCGAAATCCGACGAATCGATCTTCGAACTTCTTCCGCATAGCGTAGCGTACGTCCTGTTTCAATCTTAATTCAATTTGTGGAAGCCTTCAGCTTGAGCAGGTACCGATAGACATGACATGCACAGAACTTGTATCCCGGCGTCGGTGCTGGATGTATTTCACCCCAAAAGCACCAGAAAATGGCTGAGATGAAATGAACCGCTGGCTCATGTGTACCAGTCATGATTCAGAGTAGATCATCGTTTGGTGACTGGTACCGAGTTTTAAGAAGTTGGAAACGATTGCACATATCATTTTGCCAACATTTTGCCATGCCCCGGTCTTCAACACGGTGCGGCCGTCGTCGCCCGACAACCGTTACAGTGAAACAATGATATGCTTCAGAATGTTATATCAGAGTACTATTATTAATTTATAATACACTGCTATTCGCACATTAAAAGAGCGTTGGTTGAGGGGGCTTGTGGTTGATTCGAACGGCCAAGGAGTTGAAGGTCAATAGCGGAAACCACCGGGATTCGGAACTAGTGACTGAGTTTGCGGCAGTTTGCCTATAGATTCCGAACCAAACACAATGATTCACAACAAACAAAGGCATACACAACTTGTAGTGCAGTGCGGAATAGCCACCTGAAATTTGCACGTGCTAATTTGCACCGCTAATTTGCTGCTAATTAGCTAGTTCCTCCAAGCCCCTAAAAAATGCCATGCGAAATAGCGCTAATTAGCATATTCATGCCAGGACCAAAATTTACCCACCCAGAGCTCTCAAACTAGCTTTGGCACCGGCACTGACACACAGGACCCTAAATTTTGACAAGAAAACTCTTGTCTCTTGAATCCTCGCAAACTCTTCAACTCACTAGACTTTGTTACTTGAGTTTTTCCATTCTGTCTTTATGTTTCACACCATGTTCTTTTTAACATTATTCATTCCTTCATCTGATTTAATTGCTCTTGCTTATTTTACATTTATAGGTTTTTCTAGTATATAATCCCTGTAGTTATTCTACAGAAAATCTAATCAAGTTCCCTACACCTCAGAACAGACATCTCAATCAACTCACATAATTGTCAAAATACAGGAGAATGACGATAACATACCTCATGAAATAATCTCTTCAGATGGCCCAATTCTACGAGATCCTGCCAACAATGTACCGGGATGGCTTGATGATGGACTCCCAAGTGAAATGCCCCTTGAAGACGATGAATACTTTTCTCTTTCTGCTCAGTTCGACATCTCCCGGTTCCGTGATATCCTAGATGAGGAAGGTATTGAAGATGGAGGTTCAGGTGCTATGGGACCAGTGGCCAACTGTGATACTGGCAACTTGTCAGCTGAAGCCACTTCTCTTGCAAGCCAGACTGTTCCGAGCGCAGAGGATTGGTTAACAATTTTATAGACGTGGTATAGATAGTACAAGGTCTGCAGTTGTAGTATCGTATGTCGTACGAAATAGGAATCTGAATGTGCATGTTCCGTCACGTGATGTTAATTTGCTATTTCACATGCGAATTAGCAAATTTTCTCCGGGGGCAAGCCCCCCGTTCCCCTTGCAAATTTGCACTGCGAAACAGTGCGAAATAGACCCCTCCGGGCCCTAACCTGATTTTCATCTGCGAACCAGGCCGTGGGACCTAATCCGCACTGCACTAACGGTGACGAGTTTGTAGTGTAGACAAGTAGACGAAACATATAAGTACTAAGTACTTACACTATCCTGTCGACCTCTAATTAATTTTGTTATGTTACTGATACAATGCGTCCTAAGCGATCGATATTAAGCATTATCTGGGTTCGAGCTTACCACCGTACCACGCACCAACCACATGCCTCATTAAGATAATACTTAGTGGCTCGAGTATCCCTACAAATGAGTATTTACTCGAGCCACGATATACACGGTGTTTCAACACAAGAGTACGAAGAAACGTTGTATAAATGTGAATTTGCAGCAGGAAGGAAGATAAAGTAGACGACTTTAACAACCAACACGTGAGCGTGACTTTGTAGTTTAAATTAATTATTTCTTCGAAATCGTAATATAACAATAGTAGGATAAGTATACCATAAGCTTACGTGTGGTTCTTAAAAAATGCTTCTGTAATCTTTACATTTCCTCTTAAATAAACAAACGATCGAAGTCAACGATCGAATACTTCAATAGATTATTAAATACGGCATACGAGTCACATTTGCTTATAATAGCAATTTTCAATAGAATTGCATTGAATTGAATGTAAACTCCGCCATACAAAGTATAAATATGCGACGTTCCTCAGTACAGCCATTCTACGATTATTCAAACCTCAATATTATTCTAATTTATCTGCGTCTTATCCAATATGTCTATTCCCTCTGACTCCTGTGATCTTCTCTCTACACTCCAGTACCCCGTGGATCAATCATCAACACCTCAGTCCCCATTATTCACTCCAGAAAAGAAAAAGTTAATAATTTGTATTCCGCCGAGGCTTCGGCGCCAGCGCAGTACAAGGTACAGAGAGCTCCTACAAAGCCTGCATGGACGCAAGATATGCTCAAACAGATATCAGCTAAGCCATCTTCTGGGTGTAGGCGGATTTGGCGCGACATATACCGCGCTCAACAAAAAAACGTGCAACCGATACGCCGTAAAAGTCCAAAAGAAAGGTGCATATAATACATCAGAGCAAAATAAAATCATCAGAAATGAAATAAAAAACTTGAATAAGGTAAAAGGACACAGAAATGTCGTCTCGTTTCATCGTACTTTTGATGATAATTCTTATAACTATCTCGTTTTCGAGTATTGCGATGGTATTACACTCCAAGATGCGATCGACTGCGATTTTATAGGCAAAGATGATTATCTGACGAAAAAGGTCTTTCGCCAAATCCTTAATGGCGTTGAACATATCCACTCGAGGGGCATATTCCATTGCGACCTGAAACCAGACAATATTATATACAGTTCGAAGATGAAAATAATCGACTTTGGCTTGTCGACGAACAAGCCGACAAGGTCAGGAATGGTCGGCACATATCCGTATATGGCTCCTGGTACGTTCTTCTCATATCTCAGAGATTATACTTTATTCTTACTATTTGTTGTACAGAAATCTTTCAGTCGTCAGAAGAGTGGGACTGCGAAAAAGCTGATGTCTGGGGTCTGGGAATGATACTAATGATGATTGTATCAAATGCCATGCCTTGGTTGCAAGCCACCTATGTCGACGAAGGTTATGAATGGTATGCCACGCTTCGGGATAGTGATCCCCATTGCCTTCGTGGTGTTTTCCCATCGATTTCCGATGAACTTGCCGTAGTCCTCTGTTACATTTTAAATCCTACGCCCAATCATCGTCCGGGCGTAAAGTACATCGGACACATCGTCGCAGAACTGACAGCCCTACGTGATACCAAGAAGGTCATAATTACCACATAAAAGGACAAGCACTCGCACTGATGGGCCTGGCGGCCCTCCATGATGAATAACTGAAGAACACCACTGGCGAATATACTCGTCATCGTACAGATACTATAAGCGACGAACGTAGAAGACATTACCGTATGTCAGCCTTCCAGATTGATGCCGGATATATACAGTCGACCACTGTGTCAACGTTTTTGCAAGGAAGGTTATTATTTGAATAATAGCCAGTGGAAGAAATGGATGAAGACTTTGCTTGGTTTAGGAATACATATCGCGCTTTTTTGCACAAATGGGAAATGTAGAAGACTTTGCTTGGTTTTGCTTTACCACGATTGGATTAGTTCCATAGATAAATGGAATAATATCTACGTAGAATATTTACTGTACTTGGCATATTTTTTGCAAGAAAATGTACGGCACTTGGGTACTATAATACAGACCACAACAATCTTTCGAAGACGTCGTAAACGTTCGATAAGATAAGCACCTGGAGCTCATACTAGCTCCGATTTTTTAGGTACGTCGATACTCGTTCCTGTATTCCTCCAACACCGTCATGGAGTCGTCTGCACTCTGAAGAGGTGGTGAGTCGGTTGGGTGTACCTAGTCAAAGAATAAATAAGTAAGTCGTCGAGACGTCCGTCCGACTGGGGTGTTCTAAGGTGAGAGGGAGTGAAACTTGATTAAATCGTCTGTTGTAGAGCAGGCAAATTGCCTGTACCGTAGAATCGGCCTCATCTCGGTTTTTATTACTCCGCTCATTTACACTGTTCTGTACCTATTAAAGTACAGTACATTACGTTCTTTAAATACAGGTTACTTTCTCCCCCGTCTTTCACTTACATGCAACCTCACTAGGACCTGAGGATAGACGGACGCGCTATCCACTCGCAAATTCTTTGTATAAAATTTCCTTCAACCCGGAATCTTCTTCCACACTGTATTGTAACTACAGAGATTTTTATACTAGAAAAACCAATAAATATAAAACAAGTAAGAGTAATTATATCGAATGAAGGAATGAAGGATGTAAAAGGGAAAGTGTGAAACATTTAGAAATGAATAGAAAACTCAGTAAGAAAGTCCAATGTATTGAGGTTTGCGAGGAGACAAGTGTTTTCTTGTCAAACCTCAGGGTCCTATGTCGGTGCCGATGTCAAAGTTATTTTGAGAGCTCGGAGTGTCGCAGGGGATAGGTATCTGTCGGGACGGTGTACGAAGAGGTATAATTTGAGGAAAGATTGAAACAAATGAGCGGGAATGGAAATTGCACAGAGAGCGCGAGCGGACGCGTCAATGTAGCGTGATGCGTGATTATGTAATCCGATTTCGAAGGTCGTGATATGTCGAATAATTCGAGAATCGCAGCGAAGGCAGTTTGCCTGCTCTATAACTCCACTCCATCTTCAAACATTGCTATACACAATTCGCTGCTACGAGTCGTTAAAAACGATGTCGTAGAACATTATTGTGTAAGTCATTCTTCCCATCTTCACATAAATAAGTGAAGTAATATTTATTACAGCAAAAATACACAAGGTAGTAGAGACGACTAAAGCATAACGAGAGACGAGAGTGCGGAAAAACCCATAACATACTTTGGCAGAATCGGTTTACAGCCCAATGAGTGCCCGAAGATAGAAAAAAAGTACTTACACACGTGTATGGTGAATTCAGGACGTTGTCCTTATCGTCAGCGTCCGAAACGGGAAGGGAGATTCTTGATACAAGACCACCATCATGTTCCTAAGCTGAGAGCAGACAAGACCCTAGTCAACGCAAGGCCCCGGTAAGGGTGGGCGAATGAATAGGATCATGGTGTGAAGAACCCAAAATTAGAGAGGCGCGAGAGGACGTGAGCGCGAGGGTTGAACAGCGTAAACGGAAAAAGAGGCGGAGGCACTAGACGGAAGTATGAATTTCTAACAGTTAGCTGGCGTGGACCTGGGCCAAATACGATCCAAAGGCGATCAATCTATCGGTGCCAGCATCACAGCCTATGCATAGTATAAAGCATCTAGACAACGTGGGAGTAGAAAAGGCCGCGGTTGGCGTTGTAGAGGTCGAGCTTGATGTCGATATACCTATGGTAGGGGTGGTAATGACAACTCCACCACTTGATAGAGCCTTCGATGGCATCTGGCAGGTGCTGGAGCGGCTTAGAAGCTTTGCAGGAGCCGAGGAGGTAGTGAGGGGAGGGGCTAGCTGAGGGACGGATAACGTGACGAAAGCTATGTGCGGACAGGGACGACGACGAGGTGAAAGGTGTTGTTGTCGAAAACTGGACATGTGGGTGAGCTTCTCTGTATCTTGGGTAGCATCTCGCATTCCCGCTTGCAGAAAGAAACAAGAAAGACATTGAGTGAGCACGAACCTAAACTCCCCAGCTCAAGCACAGCCTAACTCGGCCCACGCCAAGGCCACCCTACCCATCCCAGCTACGCGTACATGGACCACATTCACCCGGGCCGAGGCCCGATTTGCCGATGTTCCAAGATCACCTGCATATATGAGACCAGTTAGCTTAGGTTCAAGAACGAGAAGGGAAAGAAAATGAAATAGTGGAGAGGGGAGGGGAAAGGGAACAGCAGAAAAGGAAGGGTGAAAGGGAGAGTACGTGAAGAGGGGGGCAATGAAGGGAAACATACCTATCACCTCCACACTGCATTATAGGCCAAGACAGTGCACATATGTGCTTGAAATTGAAGAGTGAGAACACAGAACAATCATAGCAAATGAGATACTTACTTTAACATAGAATTCACCAGCCAGAACATCGGTTAGGTTGAGCTATACAGTGGTAGGGGTTGGCATAGTGCAGTCAGGGAAGCAACAAGTCAAACCCCATGCCAGCCGAAGTCCAGCCTATGTCCACAGATGCAGTTCCAAGCTCTGCACTACCCGAAGAGACTCACTGGGCATATGCAGTAAGAAGAAAACGAGGGGAGGGAGGGGAGGGGAGGGAAGGCGGTGATGCAGATGGTGAAAGAGCAGAAGCAAGAAACATCCCCGGGCTTTATTTGGCAACACAAGGGCGGACAAATAGTCTCAAAAGGGCTGGTTGAGACGTGCGCGTGAGCGTTGAACGTTAACCCCAGTCAGAAGTCGGTCTAGCGATATTGAGCCACATTGAACGAGATATATCCGTTAGATTTCTATCTAGCGAAAGCTATCAAAATCTAGAAATATATTGCCAAGTGGCTTACAAGCGACAATTAAAGGTCTTGGCAACTTTGCACAGTCAAACTTGCGAGATACCCTTCCCACTTTTTCTAATCACAATCAATCGAGCCATATCCATTGAGATCTGAAGTATATATATCACTAGATCTCACAAGAAAAAATAGAATACATAGATTATTCTCTTGCTAGATCCAACTATGTCGAGGGTAGTCTAGCGCCAAGGAAATTCCAATACACCTAGCTGTTGTTTTCTGGCTGGGTATAGCGACATCTATTCCTATTGTAATCAAATTCTAGCTTCATCTTAGGTCGTTTAGGCACATCTAATGAACATATTTATGTTAATATTTGTATATTGGAAATATTTCTAACGACATCTATTGGTATCTAAGCAATTCTAAAGCTATCTACTTTACAATCCACTTCCCAACTACCTGCGCTGTATGCTATGCACGAAACATGATTTAGTATGGGCGAATATATATATAATATACATTAGTTAGTAGGATGAATAATAAAGTGATGAAAGCACACCTTACATACATACACCTCACAGCGCAAAACCACTCCCCAAACTTGACTTCACAACCACTACTAGCAACCTGAGCTGAATCCTTCCAATGGACCATCGTGCGCGAAGAAATGCGAGTGTGGAGGGCTGGGTTTGGGCTAGATGGCGAAGTGCAGCAGCGAGGGTGATGTGGATGTGTCATGTTGTGTGTTGATGTGATGATCTTCGTTTTTCCGTTGAGATGAGTACTACGTTACTACGATACACAAGAAAAGAAGCCCATAAGGTCGATATATAAGGCAGAATTGCAACTGTACCACGTACCTTACAAAATATACATGCTTGTCATTGTGGCATAGGCTTGTTCTGCTGGTATAGACACCCTTTCTTTGCCTGAGTACGATATCCTCCCTCTTTAGAGAAAGAGTCTGAGCAAAGGGAGGGAGCAAGAGGGAGTTTGAACTTGGAAGAGGGGAGCATCGGAGAGTTTGGCAGCTGGCATAATCGTGTGAAGTGCAAAAGTTGGTGGGAGGGACGGGAAAGATCTGTCGCATGCTGCATGTAAATGGCAATTTATACTAATGGAGAAGGAAACAAGAGCCTTACGCGACAGTTTTCACACCATATTGATTATCCTAGTCATCCCTCGATATGCTTAGATTGTGCTTAGAAAAAGTGGGAAGCGTATCTCGCAAGTTTGACTGTGTAAAGTTGCCAAGACTTTTTATTGTCGCTTGTAAGTCACTTGGCAATATATTTCTAGATCTTGCTAGCTTTCGCTAAATAGAAACCTCTCAATGTGGCTAAACCGACTTTTGACTGGGGTTGAACGTTGAACGTCGAACAACGAAGACGGACCCTGAGTGATGTTATTCCTTATGATATGCCAGTGTTTGCTGTGTATGTCTCAGAAGGTGATAACCCATGTCAAAGGCGGTTTGCGTATCTTCTGCGATTGTGATACCGTACGGTACGCCAACTTTGCTCCACTGGTTCGATTATTAAGGTTTGAGTGATTGTAATGATACTTCAAGGAAATTTATAAGTGTTCAACTTGGCGCCTTCGACTGCGAAAAACACAGATGGGTAATTCTAAAAATAACACATCATGTTACTTGAAAACTGGTACTGGATGACTTCCCGTGAGGATCTGAAGCAGTCTGACAGAGTCTGACGCGCCAGATGTTGACGTGCCGAGGTGCCGAGCAGAATTTCAAATTCTTGAGCACCGTCAGATTGCGTCAGACATGAACACCTGGCGAGCCCCCCCTCTGCCAGACTTGCGAAAGCTTTCGAAGTGCCTCCAGATGTCTACAAAAGACATGTTTACTCACCTACGTGATGTTTCCACATGGCTCATCTCAACCGATATTTCCATTTTGTCCGCTTCCCTTCCTCTCCCTCCTGGTCTCGCCTACTCTCTCACAGTCTATTGCTCTTCTGAATCTATCTGAAGTCATCTACTTATTGCTAAGAATAGTGTGCATGGGAGTGTATAGCATTCAGTAAATAAGAAACCAGTGCTAACTGAGACAAATATATTTCAGGAATGACAGTATTTGGACAGTATATCATGATTCGGATTATAGCAGGGAAAAAATAATCTTCGTTGGTTAGAGAAATGATCAAATTACTCCCACTGGGTTTTCCCAGAATAATATAAACCAGATGAAGACACTAGGTCCGATTCCACCATTTTGGTACTGGTATGTTCTCGCTACCTGCTTATCAACTAACCGCACTATTTTTTGAATCTTTCTTTTATGGACTTAATTCAACAAGTTTCGCTTTCTGCTTGTATTTCCTTTTGAGAACAAGTTTAAAGATGGAGACGATCTGACGAGATAAATATGATAATGCTTATAGTCGGATGCGTTCTATTCTCTATTGCTTCGCTAGACATATTTGTCACTTTTACGAGGTGCTTGCAAGCTTTTATATTTTACAATGGCCCCGGTGGCCCAACGGCTGTGTTCTCTGATCTCGGTTACTGGATGACGCTGGCGACGGTAAGAAGATTATATTTATTACACAAAATCGATAGCTGAGACATCGTTACGTTCGCATAAAGACCATTGCAACGCTCCTCCAAACAGTCATAGGAGATGGGATCTTGGTATTGTGCACCTCAGCTACTGTTCATCCCTATGACTAACTTTCGCACGGAAGATATATCGATGTTGGATTGTATACAGTCGTTCATGGAGAATCGTCACCGTGTCCATTTTATTATGGATAGGGGCAACAGTATCAATGATTTTCGTCATTCAAATTCAAGCTACCCTAAACACATCCGGTACTATTACGACTGGGAAACTTAAGCCTCCAAACCGCGCACTCTGGATTCTATCCATCCTTCAAAACATTATAACGACAAGTCAGTAGCAGTCCATTTACTGTATTCCTCCTTCCATCTAATTTTAAGTATTTTAGCTTTGATTGTACGACGTATTCGACATGTTGATTGTGAAAACTCCAGACTATCTTCCTCTAATAACATCACTGCGAAGACTTCAGATCTGAGGAAAGTTATGCGACGTATTATCGAATCTGGACTGCTATACACAATTTCAGCAATCGTAACATTTATAACCTATGCTTGTGGAAGTAACTCTCTTTATGTTGCGTCCAAAGTAGTGAGTTATCAAATATTGCTATTTTTATTCGCCTACTTGACGTCACAACAGTTAAAACAAATCGTTGCTATTTCATTCAATCTTATAATCATCCGTGTTTCAAAAAGCAACCGGGATGAATATACGATAGCATCTATGGATACGGTTGAAGTTAAATTAAATCATATACCATCGTCGATAACAATTCCGGACACATACGATACAACCGCTGCCCCAGTACTATTGAACCTATCACGGAGCATTAGCAAAGAATGTCAGGAAGACTGTACTTCGCCATCCTTCCAGAGTCTCATTATTTCTCCTCGCAACTCGGAAGTAAACAAATAGTTCTCATATTTTCTCCAAAATTTTATACAAGTGAAGAGGAAGATATTATGCGAGGGAGGGCACGGAGGCTTGATGTTGTGGCGAGGTGGTTGTGCATGAGTACTTATGCTTGGGGGGGTTACCCCCAGTCAAAAGTTCTATACCACCGGATACTGCTCGACATCCCTGGAAAATCTGGAATATATCGATTTTTTTCCTGTGAGATCCAAGCATGTCGACGAGGGTAGTCTAGCGTCAAGATAAAGCAGATTGTCGAAGCTGATATAGCAACATCCAGCGGCACCATGGAAGTCTAGCGATACTATATTACGTTGTCGAGGTATTTCTGAGGGAATTTATGTCGACCAAATTGATATATCAAAATTCTATCTCTAACAACTTCCTGTGCACACGCAACAGCCTCATCACATAACTGAATACGATTGAAGACATCCATACCTTGTACATGCATACCTCCAAAAACTCCACAACCAACTCGTGGACCCATGAGTAAACGCGCAGATGAATTTCAAAGTGCGAAGTGAGGGTGACAGTGCTGAGAGTGACGTGCCAGGAAACTCCCTTTTGATACGAGTTGGCGCAAGCTCATATGTATATTCTTTGCTAATCCATTGAAATGTGCACATTATAATAGTCGGGATATTGAACGACATACATTCGAAGGCGGTAGCCCAGTGTCGCTAGAATCAGAATCTTCGCACAGAAACCATAATTGAGGTAGAGAGCGGGGGTAATGGTATCCGAAAAGGAAACGATGAGGTACTTGGTAGAATCGCGTGAATCGCAGTGGGCACTTGAGGTACACGGCCAACGGCTTAGCACAACTGTGGAAATGCTCTGTCAACATATGCTTAGGAAAATGTGGTGGGATGTGCTCAGCCTATGTATTCGCTAGGGACAGATATTATTTTCGGTTGAGCGCCGCTAAGCTCAACCGAATATGCGGAAGCTCAGCCGAGATGTTTCCAGCCAATAAAATTATTTGTTGGGTCTTGCTTTGTATATTTGGTTGAGCTTGACTGCTTACATATTCTCACGTGATTACTTCCGCGCTATGAGTTGAAGGACTTTTAACAAGTTTGAATTTCCCTTCGTCTCTCTTGAAATCCCCCAAGTCCAACCCCACCCGACTTCTCTCTCTCTCTTCCTCACTCTGTAAGCTTACACCTCGTACCATTCATATACGGATGTGTTAAATGCTGTTCTGGAACAAGACTGCCTATTCAAATGCCTGAAAAGTTTTCACCACTGTTGTGACGTGTCACAGGGAGACTACTTCTGTGGGGTGATAACTATGTAAGTTTTTGTTTTATTACCTCGGATTGCTTCGTTTTCTCTGACCACTATGTTAAATTAGAGGATTGACCGTTGCCATTAGTCACTATGTGATCTTCCCAATGCTGTTCTTGATGCTGATCTGACAATATGTGGGCACTTCCGAAGTTTGCAGCAAGATTACTTTACTGTTTGTCTGTCTTCGCAATTATGGTCCAGGTAAGAGACAAGAATGAGCGTATATGGAGTAACGTACTTATTCACACTGCGCTAACAGGTAAATGTTGTTGAAGTTGGAACTTGGAAATAGTATCTGTGTTGCTTTGTAGCAGTAGTGTATATTAGTATTTCATTAATTGTATGTAGCTATGTTGTAAATAGTATTAGGTACATGTTAATATTATTTTATTGTTATCCCACACCCACAGACAGAATGAGGCATTATATTTGAGAATATTGCATTATGTATTTCAATTGCAGGGTGTGCTGGCGTGCTGTTTTAGGCAGGTTTGCGAACCGAGAAAGGGAAGCGATTACTTGCTCAGCACAAAATCATTCATTATTGATGGGCATATATGCGACGCTCTCGTGCTCTTGGTATGCTTCAGCTTATGCGTGGCAATTAGGCTGCTAACTTATAATTAGGATGTGCGCTAAGGTTGCCCGTGTACCCATCCCAGCCACGCGTACATGGAACATTCACCCGATTTGAGGTCCGATCTGCCGATATTCCAAGATCACCGGACTCCGGAGCGAACATTTGTTTGGCAGCACAGGAGCAGACAAATAGTCCCAAAAGGGTTGGTTAAGACATGCGAACAACGAAGACGGACCCTGAGTGATATTATTCCTTACAATATGTTTGCTGTGTACCTATGCCTCGGAAGTTAATAACCCGTTTCAAAGGCGATTTGTGTATCTTCTGCTTCACCACTTCACAAGGATCTTTGACATAGTAGATATAGTACAGTATTCGTTTCAATTTACCAACTGCTAACTCTGTACTAGGACTTAGTTCAAAAATAAAAATACGACATTTAAACAGAAAGATAAAAGGTGCTTGTCTCATTTCACAGGCAGAACGACTAAACAACTGGACTGTCGGAGTCATCTTCCAGTGTATTTGTCCCTCTGCCAGTCTGAGCAAAAAAGATAGATCGCGACACCGCAGGACCCGCATTTCCATTTACATCGTTGAAGTCGGTTAATTTTCTTAGGTTCAGTATTAATCGAGATCCCTAAATCAAGTTAAATAACGAAAATAAAATTATTGAGAGGTTTTATGTCGCACCGAAAACGACAAGCTTGCAATATACCAACTGCCAGAATATATAAGAAAGATCAAAGGAGAATATAGATAATGGACACACGGAGTTATATAGCCTGATATTCCGATTTTAACGTCTAGTGGAGGGTCCACTGCAGCTAGTGTTAGAGGAATCGTCGAAACTAAATATCCAATCAGTGACATGTATACCACAATAATACTGCTTACCAAAGAGCAAAAAAAAATACAGTGTTCCGTCGCGGAGCACTGAAGCAAGGAGTGGGAATTCCATTCTTCTATTACTCAATACATTAATGATTCCACCAAGTTCTTTAGAAACGTTCCAAATTCTGGCTCTGATAATTGTAAGAATAAATAATATAACTATAGAGTAATCAGATCAGATGTATTAAGACATTAGTGCCGGTAATGAAACACTTACTATGGAGAGCCAGCGACATACTGAAAGCCGCAGTTTGCAATAACTGCCGGGATGCAATCACCATTGTTGTGCATCCAAACCCTGGGACCACGAGTTGATTTTTGGATTGAGAAATCGTGACTATTAAAGTCACAGTGGAAGCAGTCTGATGATGATACTTAAGAATCGATTATGAATGTAGAAATTAAAGAAAGTCAACTTACAGCGAATTGGGCTGAGAAATTCATAAACTTCATAAGGACAAAGCTAAGTCAAAAAATTGGCAATCTCACTGAAGAACAACACAGCTAAGAAAAATGTGACTTTACATGTTTCAGTTATCTTGCCATTCCGAAAATTTGAAAATATTCTCACCTTTCTTGCTATTTCCATATATAGCGCTTACACGAAGTATAAAAATGAGGTCGATTGTTGAAGTGATGATCACCAGACCAGCGCTATGTGTGAAACAGAACATAAGCACCATGGTCTTAAAGTCATTAAATAAAAAACATTACCATCCGTGGAACCAAGCTGTACCTTTGCAGCTGTACGGAAATATAAGCTCAACACAATGCGTGATTACGCGAGAAAATTAATTACAGCTAGCAATAAGTTTTAGTTTTTAAATATGGCAATATCAGCGAGAGCTTAAGCGCTTACTGCTAATGTTACTGGTCCTGTAGCAATGTTGAGTGGTACTGCATGTATACTTTAGTCAGACTTTTGTCCACGTCCTAAGTGAAGGTGCTCACGAATAGTTTCCGCCCTAATCATTCATATGTTAGATAATAGCCCATCGGTAAAAACAGACGTACAATATATAGAGAGGGCAGTAGAATCTTGCGAATATGTATAGTATTTTTGGTAGTGACCAGCTCATCCCCCTGGTACTCGTTAAGGTCAGAAAGAAGTCGACTAGAAGTAGTACAATTCCCGTGTCACTGACCACCAAACATATTTTACCTGGAAGTCAATAGTTCAAGTAATGTGTAAGGATGGATATCTTCGTACTTGAATCATTGTCGCACCTCGTCAAAGAAAGAGATCGCAATATCATACGTCAGGGAGGTCGCGGCTGCAGCTAGACAAGATATTAATTAAACAATCAGTACGGATTTCTTGTAAAGAAGACATACCGGCCACATAATTCAAAGTTACACCTTGGGGTATCAAATCTACTAGTCCACTATCTTCAGACATGGGATTCTATCGTGTATTTAGGAGTACTGAGTGGTCTTAAGTTCGATAAGTTTGGGACATAAACAATACCGGGAATTTATAAGTAATTGTGTGCACAGCATGAGTAGATAATGGCCACTTATCTTTGGAGTCATTCTAACTGATGGAGTTTTAAGATAACAGAACTGTAATGCATCAACGTCAGGCAATACCGTAGTATTGATGCATCATTTGCAGTAATTACTGTAAGTGAGAGATGTATAAATGCAGCAATTACTGAGGGTTCCCGGGTAGGAAATAGACTCGATAGAAGCTAATGAAATGGTTACATACACACCATTTTAAAAGATCATAGTAATAGATTATACATCTTACACCTGCCCGCCAGCCCGCCCTCGCACACTTCCAACTTGACAGCGCTAAAATTAGCGCAAATCTAGTTCATTAATTTAAAGTGTTCCATAAATTGTGCTTCTTTAAAGCTTCGCATTGTGTCCACTTTGAAATGCAAAAATATAATATTTCTACATTCATAAATTATGTATATTATTTTGTCTGTTTGTTTCACACTATGCATTACACCTAAATCCATTGATTACATGTAAGAAATGCTTGCTTCATATTTTCACAGTGATACCAATTAAATTGCTTTCAAAATTCGTTACTGTAAATAAACAATGTGAAGTCATCCAGCCAGAAATTATCACACTTGTTAGTATTTTTCTTAATGAAGAATGGATGATAAGGTTGACTAAATGTGTCATTTCTTTAACTTAAAATATAAATATGTTGTATGCTACATGCATCTGGCAATTAAAATACAATGACTTCTCTGTGCTCCAAAGTACGAGTGTGTATGAGTTTAGAATTTTTGTCTGACCGAAACTAAAAAATAGCTTTGTGCATTATCTAGTACTCAAATACATAGATTAGAGTGTATGAATGAATATATTTCGCTTTTTTGAAGCAGTGGGAACTATAGAAGACAATATATTTGTATATTTTACTGCTACAAAAACCTCCTTATAATACGGTTCTTCCGGCACGTAAATTCCGGCCAAAAAGGTATGTTCCATGTGATTAAAACAGACGCTTCTATTTACAGTTTAACGTAACATTAAGTTTTAGTGCCTTACCATTTGATGTTCGCTCGCCCCGCCCGCATCCCAGGGCCGTTTAACGTTGTGTCTGCAGCCTTCATTGAGCCTTCGTGCATCACACTTCTCAGCATTTTCCCCACTCTTCTTGACATCATATCTGGATAAGGGGAAATAACATACTAACATCATAAGGAAGCAACATACTTTGTCAAATTAATATTACACGTAGATCTGGTGAAAGGAATCAAGGGTTGATCAATGTGGCTATGAAATTTAAGTTAATGAATTGATGCGCGCTGCGCACTGCGAGAAATTCCAAATACTATATGCCAGTGGATTACATCAGGATGTTGCAACTTGCATATCTATTACTAAATCACGGGGTGTCTCAGTTTGGTCTTAGTGTGCACGGAGTGCCGCCTATAATTGCAGAAAATGACACATCAGTGCCTACTGTAATTGCTGTTAATTATACATCAAAGTCCCAGTATCTGGTGTCAACATCTTGTCTAGAACCGTGCATAATAGATTCTTACCGACTTTATGTTTAGAAACCGTGAGATTACAATGTTAGCTATGTGATGAAGAGAAAATTCCCAGAGGAATTCAAACTACAAAGCTGTGTTGGAGATTATTGGTGGTTAGTTCTGGTTGTCAGGGGGTGATTGGGTTTGCTATACTTATATCACAACACATGTCGATTATGGATGTGCCTTAAACTACACAGCCTTATGCGGTGCTCGGGTTCCGTGAATAACTTGGGAGATTGAACAGTGAACAGTGGAGTCTTCCAAATGAAGCTTGTTGTTAATAGTTCTTGAGGTGACCGCATTTTATTTTTAGGTTTGTTTGTCATATAATCCCGAAGCTCAGATAGAGCGGTGCATTATTAATAACTGATTCATCTAACCGTACAACAATGCTTTGCTTATTAGCGGTGGACTGTATCTGTAATTAAAAACAAGTGAAATGTCACGATAGGAAAGTGTGAGGGATGCGTCCAGCCTGCGCATGGAAACCCCTATTCAGTAATCTAATAATAGCCCGAACCTATTAATACTGCAGGACAAGAATAACTCATATGACAAGCCAGTCGGCCTAGAGTTTAACTCCGGGAATAACATCCAATCCTGCAATAGCCCTTCACTCCAGAACCTTCCCGAAGATGCCTGAACACCTGAGAGGCTTCGACGCACCAAGCATCCGACCAAATCATGGAAGACCATAAGCAAGTATTGCAGTTGATGGTGCTACTGTGTTTTAACTAGTAAACTACGAGACCGGAATCACTATTTAATGCAATAATACTATATTCCAAGCAATAGTACTTGTATTTTAACAATAGTCTTGTAAAGAGGTGTTAACGGCTCAAATGTAAAGGATATTTAAATAGTAGACTAATAAAACGAGATCGTCGTGACTCTGTGTGGGGGTCACCAATCACGCATGTCACATCAGCGTGACAGCCGTCACACGCCCTTTTCCATTGACCCAGTTGAATATCTCAAGCTACAACTTAGTACAAGCCTTTGATCGCCTTAAAATAACTTGCATTATATACAGTTGAATATTATCCTTAATAAAACTGAACGGATATATGTGTATTTAGTTGTATCATTATAAAATCATGAGTTAATGCAATCTCTCTGCCAAAAATAGGCATCAAATCAGTATTTCTATCCCCAGCTCTCAGAATTGCAATATTCCGACTTTCTTCAATAACAAATATTATACAGTAAAGGTAATAAAACAATTTTGTTGAGCCAGAATTTTGAAAAATAATCTCTGACCATGATATCTGGTATATCATATGTCATTATCTTGGGGTAACAATCACAAATTAAAAATTTGGGCTCAACAATTTTGTTCTCCTAATAGAACTGATCATATTTCGTCACTAACACGAGTTGTAAAATTGAGTTCCCATTGCACGGCCACAGTTTCAAGTGGGGGTCACTAATTTGACATGTCACACCAGTGTGACAGTGATGCATGCCCATTTTGCATGGACTCAGTGAAATATCTTTTCCTACAGATACTCAATCACTTTAAAATAACTTGCATGATATGTAATTGAGTAGTATATTTAATCTGATATAATTATATTTTTAGTAGTCTAATACATAAATTTAAATTTGCATAATAGTCCAACCTCTGCCAAAATATGCATCAAATCAGTAATATTGTGCCCAGTCTTCAGATTTTCACTTTATCCACTAATCTTAATGACAAAAGTTATATAATTTAACATAAGGAACAAAAATGTTGAGCCAGAATTTTAAGAAACCTTCTTTAACCAGTCAATCATGCAAGGTAACACACAAGATCTCCAGGTAAAAGTCAAAAAATAAAAATTCAGGCTCAACAGTTCTATTCTAATACTAAATCTGAGTACTTTTTGTCATTAAGGCTAGCTGTTAAAGTGAAATTCTGATGAGTGGCCATAGATACAAGTTTTGCCCTCCTAAATAGCATGAGAAACTAGTATAACATACACTCAAGTTGCAGTGTGGACCACCATTAGACAGCTATTCTCTTCATAATAATTATTCTGACTCAATATTGTTGTTAATATGTTGTAGCTGAGCACTTTATATCACTATCACTAATTAAAATAATATGTTTCCATAAAGTAATTGAAGTTGCAATTTCGCTGTATCAAAGAGCATAGGAAATTAGCACAGTACACTCAGAAATACTGCACATACACCACTTAAACACTACCTCCTAGTGATAACTTAGCAGAAATTCATAAAATAAGCTTTATTATATTACATTTGAACTACTGTTTATGATTATAAAAATAATTTAACCAGATATAGTAAAATATCTCTTTAATTCTTCAATTCAGCAACTGTGACAAAGTTGTGACAAGAAAGGAAGATGTATTTAAGCATTTATGTTTATAATTTCGACATCGTACATATATTTCAACATTTAGAATAGATAAAATATTATTATTATGCAGAAAGAATGAAGAGAAACACTCAGAATTTCACTTCCCTGCATCAGTTTTATTCTGGGTCAAGACTTTCATCACTTTTGGTCACACTGTATGACATCATGCTAAACACCATATAGGGATTAGTGACCCCCACTCTGTGGGCTGTGGGCATGATATGTGCTTTAGAAAATCGAAATGTGCCAAAATTAAATATATTCCATCTGTATGCTACCCTGTCTGTGGGGAACAGAAGTATCACTAGTCAAGCAGTACTTGCTTTTCTGTTTTTTACAATGAGACTTATTGTTACGTACCGATTCTCTTCCTGCTTAGAAGTGGTTGCGAAGACACCCGGAGGGTGTGGGAGAACTATAACGGAAACCCAAAGTGAGTACGGGTGCGGAAACGTAGAGCGGGAGTGCGGAAAGAACCGTGGCTTCAGCTTGTGTGCTGCGCCGCCTGGATATCCCCAGGGAATGGTTCGTATTTCGAGGAAGATGATATGTAACAAAGGAAGACGTTCTAGAGTATAAGAGAAGGCTTCGCCACTACACTAGGTAGCGGGAGAGAAACCCGAAGGAAAACCCGGAGCGGGTTTCGGAACTTAGAGTAGGAAGAAAGTGTACAGAGTTGATACGAATACTGAAGACTACCTATTACATCTGGAAGACTACTTATACTAAGTAGGAACCTGTAGATACGAATGTAGAAGTATTATACAAAGGACAAGTCAAAGGAGTAAGTAGGAAATGAAGTCTTGGCAAAGCGGAGTAGGGGCGCAAATGACGCGCTCAGAATGAAGAATAAGGAACTAATCTACAAAGGCCATAATGAAACGTATAAGTAGGAATGGAAGGAGGAGTAATAGAATGATGACGCGGTGAGGCCGTCATAAGAGAAAGTACGTATCCGGGATACCCGATAGAAAACCCGACGGGTTCGGGTACGTTCCCGGGCGGGAACGTCGGGAAGTGTAAACCCGAAGCGGGTACGTTCGGGAACGGACCGGGTATGTTAGAAGGTCACGTGGGAACGTCGGCACGATGTATCCGGACATGGATATAACAGTATCCCCTTTTAGGGCCGAGCCCACGAGGTCATACTGTGTGCGAGAAAATATAACTAAAAATAATACGAGAAATCCTATTGGTCAGTGAATGTTCAAATAACAGAAAGAGAGCGCATCTGATTCCTTTGGCAAGGGAAGTAGCAAAGGTGTGAACTACAAGTTCCTGAGTAAGTTCCAGCAAGTCGTAGCTGAACCCGAGACCTATTAACACTGCCCATGGATGTGGAAGGACATGTGCATCAATATTCCACTGGTAGCCATTCGTTCCGGATGTTCCGGTAATGCGGCAAGCTTAGTTGCACTGCTGATTGTATATCCGACTGAGATGAGTGTCGGAACTGGGTTGGAAGCATCGGAAGAGTTGGAAATGGATGGGGAAGTGATTGGAAGATATTGGATGAGGTCTGGGTTGGATGCGGAAGTAGCAGGAACTGCCGGGAAAATGCAGGAAGCATTGGAAGATAGCGTAGTCTATCAAGTTGAGTTACAGATGTCGTGATGCCAATTTCCAGGTGGTAGGCAAACTCGATAAGTTGTCCTGAGATGTTTCCAAGGTATCTGGGCACATTGTCCATGTTTCCATATTGAAACCTTGCTCGTGGAATGCCTCCGGGATCCGGATGCATACGAGGAAGTTGTGACGGGTGCCGGAATTGCGTCGGAAGGTGTGGAAGTAGCTCGGGTCGAGTTGCAGACGCAGAGGGAGTGATGGAAATGGTCGTAACACGTTACCAAGAATTAATGTACTTGTATCTCGCTTTTTGGATGTTATTCGTTGTTTTTGGTTTTTGTATAAGGTGAAACTGCAAGCGGATAATAAGTAACGTGAAATTTAAGAAATAGGAGTAGGGCCGGGCTTATCCGGATAGCGGGAGTGGAACTCTTCAATGATATCCGTAGCGTGTTCCAGTTCCGTGGCCGGAAGCCATGAAAACTCTTCATCTGTCCCTTCATACCCTAGCCAGCGTACGTAGTACCTCAGTTTGCAACGCAAACGACGATCCAGTTTAGAGTCCAATATTTCCGAGACCTCGTATTCAATATCACCATCAACCTGGACAGGTGGTGGTGGAGGAATAATGCGATCTGGGATAGTATTTTCAGTATTGGGTTCAAGCATGGATACATGGAATACTGGGTGGACTGCACGAAATTGTTCTGGAAGGCGCAAGGTACGCGAATGCGATCCGGCAAGTGCGATGACTTCAAAAGGTCCTAGGAACTTTTCTGCAAGTTTCCGGGATGGTCGGGTTGTCCGGAAGTACTCGGCTTTAACGTATACCTTTGTCCTGACAGGGAATGCGGGTGCGGGTTTGCGACGCGCATCGGCGGGTGTTTGATAACGTTTCTGCGCACTGAGTATTTCGGTCCGAAGCATCTCGTGAAGTTCCTCGAGGTTTACTGCGAAGTGCCGGGCACGAGCGGAAGTGAGATCACGTTCCGGATGTATCGCAAGGTTCGGGTGATAACCCTTGTTTGCGTAGAACGGTGAAATTCCTGTGGTTGCGCTCGGTGCATTATTGTAAGCAAATTCAGCAAGAGGTAAGAGATCACACCAGTTATCCTGCTGGTAGTTGCAGTAGGCCCGAAGGTATTGTTCCAGAGTTTGGTTTGTGCGTTCCGTTTGGCCGTCGCTTCGGGGTGATAACCCGAGGTGAAATGTAAAGTGATGTCGAGGGCTGTACCGAGGGAACGGAAGAAATGCGACACAAACTCGGAACCACGATCGGAAGTGATGTGTTCCGGGACTCCGTGCTTGGAAAAGACATGAAGTACAAATAGAAGCGCAAGGTCGGAAGAAGAGCAAGTGGTATGAGTGGGAATGAAGATAGACTGCTTGGAGAAACGATCCACGATAACGAGTATAGAATCATACTTGGAAGCCGATGATTTTGGAAGTTGATCTATGAAATCCATAGATATCGAATGCCATGGGCGTCCGGGAACCGGAAGTTGTTTCAGGGTTCCGTGATGGGCGGTGGCGCTGTGGTTTAGAACGCATGCAAGTATTACAAGACTTACAATAGTCCTTTACAAACGTCCGTATAAGCGGCCAAGTATATTCGCGTCGAATTAGCTCGAGGGTCTTGTTCTGTCCAAGGTGTCCTGAAAGCGGGTGGTCGTGTTTGTACTGTAAAACCCGAAGTCGAAGGGTTCCGAGTCCGGAACATAGATCCGGTTATCTAGACGGAGGAAACCGTCCGGGTTACAGTCCAACGATTCTCGGGAGTCCGCATTCGGATAACTGCGACCGGGTCATTAGGGAGAGCTGATAATATGTCAGTATGTAACTGTTCAATGTCCATGATGATACTAGCGCCAAGAGCGGGTACAATAAGTGATGTTGCTCGGAGAGAAGTGATAAGCTGTTCCTGTGTGAACACTGGACGATAGTTATGCGGATTGACCTTAGCGTAGTCGCTATCCCCCTCTTTAGGGTAGACGCCCCATCGCCTAGTCAGAGCATCCGGCTTCGCCCCGAGTTTTCCGGGTCGAAAGCGGATCACTAGATTGAACTGGGAAAGATACTCGGACCATCGGGCTTGTCGTCGGGACAAGATCTTGGTTGTGGAAAAGTATTCCAAGTTCTTGTGGTCTGTGACGACATCGATGGGTGAACCGAACCTTCCAGGTAATGACGCCAGACTTGGAATGCTTCAAGATAGCAAGCAATTCCTTGTCGTGGGTGTCGTAGTTTAACTCGGGAGGTGTAAAGGTTCGTGGAGTGGAAAGCGATAGGGTGAATCTCGCCATCATCGGAAACTATAGACAGGATAGCAGCCAACGCGTAATCCGAAGCGTCGGTTTCCACGATGAGCTGCTTGTCGGGAACCCAATGGGTAAGAATGGGTGCCGACGTGAAAGCGTCCTTAAGTTCAGTGAAAGCGGAACGGCATTTTTCCGAGAAGTTCCACGGATTACCCTTCCGGGTAAGGTGGTGAGCGGAACAACTATGTCGGAATAGTTGTATATAAAACGCCGATAGAAATTAGCTTAACCCAAGGAAGGATTGAATGTCTTTTACTTTCCTTGGTTCCGCCATTCTTGAATAGTCTTCACCTTTGTTGGAGACATGGTGAGACCGTTGGGCGATAGTATATATCCGAGATATTCCACGGATTCCGAGTGGAACTCACACTTATCCGCGCGCGCGTACAACCCGTGCTTCCGGAGTCGACGCAAAACTTCCCTGACATGTTGGCGATGTTGCGCAAGGTTATCAGAGTATATAAGGATGTCATCCAAATAAACTATGACGCACACATCAAGAAGGTCTTTGAAAACATCGTTCATGAAGCGTTGGAAACCCGCGGTGCATTGGAAAGTCCGAAGGGCATGACTAGCCATTCAAAGGATCCATAGCGAGTCCGAAAGCGGTTTTCCATTCATCGTCCTCAGCAATGCGGACCAGGTGGTACGCATGACGCAGGTCGATCTTGGTGTAGATACGGGCGCGACGGGGACTGTCGAGCAAATCTGAAATGAGTGGCAAAGGATAACGATCCTTTTTAGAAATAGCGCTCAACCCGCGGAAATCCACACAAAGCCGAAGCGATCCGTCCTTCTTGCGGACAAAAAGGACGGAGCCCTCGCGGAGAGCGTGAAGGTTGAATAAATCCGATCCGGATATGTTCATCGATGAATTCCCGAAGAGCGGAAAGCTCGGATTGGGAAAGGGAATAGATCCGACCTACAGGAGGTGAAGCACCTTCTTCTAGGTTGATCTTTAAGTCGTAGGGACGGTGAGGGCAAGTGTATCTGCCCGGGACTTGCTAAATACATCAGCAAACTCGTGATACTCAGACGGTATTGAAGAGAGATCCGGAGCTTCCTCTGGATTGAGGGCAGCGGCGGAAGCGACAGCACCAAGCTGGATACGGAAAGTCTGTGCTCCCTCTAAACGGCATGCACGCGAGAAGGCGGCACCATTTATTAGCGAAATGCTAGGAGGAGGTGGCAGAGACTCATCAGAGGTGACCGGAGATGGATCCTCGGAAGCGGAACCTGGTTCCGAGATCCCGGATTTGAGCGGAAGTTGCTCGGAAGTGTCTGGAGTCCGGAATGTTAATGAGCCCGATACCCAGTCAATCAACGGATTGAAGCGGGTGAGCCAATTGTATCCTAGGACTGCAGAACACACGGAATCAAGAGGTGTCACATAGAGTTCGACTGTAATACATTCACCGGTAGGGAATAGTACAGGCAGTGTAACGAACTCGGTTATAACATGATTGGTGGTGCCATCGAAAAGTCTGAGAGCGATAGGTGGAGTAGGTGAGGTAGGAATAGCATGTGTCCGAACGAAAGATGAATCCATAAAACAATGGGTAGAACCCGAATCGACTAGAGCGCTATATGAAACTGTACAGGGTGTAGGGAGAGCATGGATGGTACTACAAAGTGGAATATGAAGGGCATTGGGGTCGGAAAGAGCGGAAGCGTTGAGTCTTACCTGCATCGGCTGCGCACAAGGGGGAACAACGCGGTCCTCGGCTTGTGTGGTGTCCAGAGGACCGCTCCCTATTTTTCGAACCCGGCCGGGTTGGAAAGAGCGCGGACCTGCGGGTCGAGGGACCCGCAGAAGCCGACGTAGGAGCCGAAGCGGATATTCCGGATGCCCGGGCTCTAGCCGCGGAAGAGGCAGAGCGGGGACATTCTTTGGCGCGATGCCCCGGATTACCGCAGAACAAGCATAGATTGTTGTCCATGCGACGCTGACGTTCTTGTGGCAAAAGTTTGCCATCTCGACCAACCTTGTCATTCAATTCCGGCCTCCGCTGTTGGGGAGGCTGCGAGGAACGAGGTGGGTGACTACCAGCACGGTGGGGATAACTCGGACGTGGCGCATATTGACCCGAAACGAGGCGGGAAGGCGCCGGGGTGACTGCGGAGCGGTTTGTAGTAGCTCTAACAGAGCTATCCGGAACCCGCGGACCCCGAGGCTGGTGGGATTCCCGCGTACGCTCGGACTGGCGTTCCCAGTACCGACTATCGATCCCTTGAGCTAGTTTAATCATCCCGCGCTTTGTGGTAGGTTTCCCAACATGAGAGATCTCATCCTTAATGCGACCCGGAAACCCGGAATAGAGTCGGTGGCATAAGGACTTATCATCCCAGTCGGTGCGCTGTGCAAGCCTGTTGAACTGTACAAGATACTTGGACAGTTTCTGTGAATCCTTCATAACGAGGACATCCAGATCATTCTCGGCATCCCCTTCCGGGTTCGCTAACCCGAAGTTATCCTCTAGCATGACGACGAAAACCTCCCAAGAGTGAAGGAACTCATCATCAGCATAGGGATTGGAGAGGGTCGGCATAACGAGCTGAAGCGCGGTATCCCGAAGATATGCGAGAGCGAAGTTGACTTGGGAGTGTCCATCCGAGTATTGGGAAGGATTATTCGGAAGTAAATTTGGCATTGAGTAATGAACTGCTCCAACTTCTCAGCACTGGAACCGTCAAAAGTATCTGGCTTTTGAACGTTGCGTTCCCGACGTGTTCCTGATGTACCCCGGGCGGATTCCGCAACTCTCAAAAGAGCTTCGGCAAGCCGGTCTTCCCGGGAGTGGCGCGCAAGAGGTGTGCGCCTGGGATTGTCGACATCATCCTCATCACCATCATCCCCTGAGTCTGAGGATGGTGGAGACGGAGGATTGGGCTGAGAAGGAGGTGGAGGTGGCGGTCCAATGGTACCACCATCGGAGCCGTGACCCTCGGGAGTGTCCCGTTCCGCTGCGACTGTACCGTATGGCGGTGGAGTGCCATCCGGAGGAGCCTGAGCGGATCCGAGGTTCCCGGCTGCAGGAACAGAAAGTAGCTGAGCGGAAGTCGAGGGTGGACCCAGGAAAGTAGCACTAGGAGGTGGTGCTGGGCTGGGTGTAACCCGAGACGGTGTAGAAGGTAGAGAACCTGAAGTACTCCGTGGAGGCTGTTGCCTCGTAGCTGCACGGGTGGCACGAGCACCCACAGCATTGGTATGACTAGCGGTATGCGCTGTGCGAGTAACCGAAGTCCCAGTTGGAGCCATGATAGAAGAGATATCCAAGGTATCAGTATTCGTATACTGTTACGTACCGATTCTCTTCCTGCTTAGAAGTGGTTGCGAAGACACCCGGAGGGTGTGGGAGAACTATAACGGAAACCCAAAGTGAGTACGGGTGCGGAAACGTAGAGCGGGAGTGCGGAAAGAACCGTGGCTTCAGCTTGTGTGCTGCGCCGCCTGGATATCCCCAGGGAATGGTTCGTATTTCGAGGAAGATGATATGTAACAAAGGAAGACGTTCTAGAGTATAAGAGAAGGCTTCGCCACTACACTAGGTAGCGGGAGAGAAACCCGAAGGAAAACCCGGAGCGGGTTTCGGAACTTAGAGTAGGAAGAAAGTGTACAGAGTTGATACGAATACTGAAGACTACCTATTACATCTGGAAGACTACTTATACTAAGTAGGAACCTGTAGATACGAATGTAGAAGTATTATACAAAGGACAAGTCAAAGGAGTAAGTAGGAAATGAAGTCTTGGCAAAGCGGAGTAAGCAAATGACGCGCTCAGAATGAAGAATAAGGAACTAATCTACAAAGGCCATAATGAAACGTATAAGTAGGAATGGAAGGGAGGAGTAATAGAATGATGACGCGGTGAGGCCGTCATAAGAGAAAGTACGTATCCGGGATACCCGATAGAAAACCCGACGGGTTCCGGGTACGTTCCCGGGCGGGAACGTCGGGAAGTGTAAACCCGAAGCGGGTACGTTCCGGGAACGGACCGGGTATGTTAGAAGGTCACGTGGGAACGTCGGCACGATGTATCCGGACATGGATATAACACTTATATAAATTACAACTATGCAAAACAATCAATCTGTACAGTACATATTTTATGTATTTTTAGAGAAACTACAAGCACATATGAGTCAACAATACTGATACATAGCAGGACCCTAGAAATCTCCTATGAAGGCCCCATCCCAGAACAGGGTGATTTGTCCCCATGGATTTTGGCCAGCTGAGGCCAAATTTGTCTGAACTGGATCAGGCCTCTAAAATTTCTGGAAATTTGTCTGAAATCCACCTCAGGCCTCTCCAGACCATCAAAAATGTCTGAAAATGGGATCTGGCTAGCTTCTTGAAAGAGCTGTGCCCACATTTTTGAGTTCTTTTGAAAGATGAAATGATAGTTAGTAAATTATGTTCATGCTGTGGTATAAATTAAACACACTGTGGAAGCCATTTCCTTTGCTGCTAGTCATGCATTTACTGCATTCCAAGTTACTGCCTTTAATCCTCCCTTGCTACAGCCTACTGGTATGTGCTTGGGTAATGGCAATACATATATTTGCATAGTCCTCAGATGTTGCTACCTCTTTGTCGTCAGAATCCATTTCAGGCAAACTGTGACTAATAAAAACAATAAGGTTTGTATTTCCTAAATACAAAGACACACTTACATTGCTGAGAAGTCATCCATTGCTAGTGTAATCGCAGTGCAAGTCAGTGATGTCAAGCTGTCCTCATCCCTAGTGCTGAGATCTGCCATGATACTTTCTGCCACTTTGACTGCTAGTCCATGAAGGCATACTTTTTCTCATATCAGATCTGACTTTCACCATTTGGCACAAAAATGTCCTCAAAGCTACTCAGCCATTTCATCAATTTTAGCTCCAAAATGTCTGTTTTGAATCCAGCCTGGCAGCCTGACAGCTGCAAATTTGTCCAAAATGGGATTGGGCCTTTATAGGAGATTTTGGGGGTTCTTACATAGCCTGTGCCTGTCTGTATCCATTAGTCTATAACAGGCTGAGACACTAGCACACACAGATGCTAGGTCCTGCTGATGTGTTCCATGCACATAACCATTCCCAGAGAGCTTATCTCCATGTGCCTCCTCAACTGCACACTCCAGGACCCCTGATTATCCCACTAGAACTTACATCCTGAAAAAGGGTTTTGTCTGGACAGATTTTTCACCTAATTTTGCAAAATTTTTCCAGAGTGTGTCTAAGTTTGCCAGGATGCCCAGAGTTTGTTTGGATTCAGTGTTCTAAGTTCTAAAAATGTTTTTTTGTGATTTATGTTGTTTAAATGTAATTTTGGGGTGAAATAAGGTCATAGATATGATAGATCAATGATAAATGTACATGAATCAGTTGTATCAAGTGCTAAATCTAAACTTTGCCCTCTGAATCATCATTTCTTCCTCCCTTTGTACTGTTGAAAGCATCTATTGCTGCAATGAGATGTGTATTTTGAGATTTGAGGTCCTGGAATATATCCATATACTCCTTGTTGATGACAAGACCAATGTTTGACTGAAGGGTGACAACAGAGGAAGGAATAGCCATGATGAATTGGATAGAAGGTATAAGCTGGAAATAGTAATTGCTGAGTATAACCCTTGGGGTAGTGTTAAAATAGTTTGCTGTATGATTCTCATAAATCTGCACACCAAGAGATGTAATGGCAGATATAGAAGAGGAGTCTGTAATAGTGGCATGTTTTCCATTCTTTCCTGCAGTTTTAGAGTACATGGTGCTGACTAAATGATTCATGATAAGTATAACATTGAAACACATATAATGTAGCCCACTCACTGTGCACAGTAAAAACACCACTGTCAATCAAAATAAAACTGAAATCTTCCAACTGAAGAGGCCATAATAAGGTAATGCATGCCTCACCAACAAGATTGAGTGTATCTGAGGTAACATGGGCCTTTCTAAACATTTTCTTCCATTTTTTCAAAGCCTGAGCAGTGGTGAACATTGATATGAGTGCAATCATTACTAATTTAGTACATATACCTCACCTGCTGCCTTCTCCGCCACAACTGCCACATTAGCTGCATTTCCTACTGGAAGTATTGGTGCTGTTTGACCAGTGAAAACTCCATTGCATCCCCCTGCAGCTGACTCCCTCCAGTGGTGTTCACATTCAAGACCAGTGCCTACACTATGCTCTTCCCATTGTTCCTTTAAAACCTTCTGCATTTCATACTGTATTTCATCCTTTTCAGGACGAGTCCCACTTCAAGTTCAAACACCAAGGGCAGCATGTCACAATTGATTTTGGCAGTGCAGAGGGACCAAAGAGTCAAGGTCTAGTCTGTTATGAGTGTGATAGGTTGTCCACTCACATTGAGGCAACCTAACAGGAGCAAGTTGTAGCTGTCAAAACTCTTGAACATACCAAAACTCATCTGAAAGGATTTCACCCAGTTGTTCTTCACCTGTCTCAACAAATTTTGATCTAATAGAATCATTATAGTATACATATCATTTGTAGAAAAGGGAGACTCACACTTGCATAGTATCACCTGTAATTGATAAAACTATGGCAATGGGAGCTCTTTACACTTAGCCATGTGTTCAATACATATCTGTATGGAATTTTTGGAATCTGTGTGGAATCTGCACAGATTTTTTCTTTTTGGCAGAGGTTTTTTTGGATCTGTGCAGAATCTGCACAGAATCAGAAATTCCATGCAGATTATGCAGAATTCCACATTACAGACCTGAAAATTCTGTACAGAATCTTATTATACTTATGTCCTTATGGAAAATTAGAATAGAAAATTGTAACCAATGCCATAGTTCTGTTGTGACTGTGATGATCCAAGACATGTAACAATCATGTGACAATGAAATATGATGATGTAATGGTGCAACAAGGTAATGTAATGATGAAATGAGAGGATGATGATGAAACAGGATGATGTAACAAGGGAGCAGGATGTTATAATGATGAAATGGGATGATGTAACAATGAAATGGGATAATGTAATAATGAAACAGGATGATGTACTGTACCATTTCGACCAAGTGTTTGGACCTGTTGGAGCGTGATGGTCCAAACCTCTGTTCAATGGTTACTGAAATGTGTGACCAATAAGGTGTTCTGTTCGCAGTCAATTTTGTTTATTGAATATACCTAATGTGAGATGCCACATCAGTAGTTAGGCAACCGACAACCGGTATAATTGGTAATAATCTGGGTGGCCTCCAGCTTGTAGCAGATGCTGAGAGCACACAAATTGAGGTGGTTAACAATAATATGGTTGATGCAACACCTGATTTGGGATGTGGGCAGAGGAAAAAAGAGAAAAACATGTTATATTTGACAAATATCTGCGAAGAGCATTAGAAATAGTAGTTGTATATACCTACATGTATTAATTTTGAAATTTCGACCACAATTTCATCAATTTCAAACCCTATATTAGTTTCTCTGTACCTGTGTTCACGACCCCCTGTGACATGTGACCAAGCTGCTCAACTGTTTTGTTCATGGCCTAGTGTGATGCGTGACTGAACAGTTGGTTGAAATGGTACAGTAACAAGGGAATGGAATGATGTAATAATGAAACAGAATGATGTAACAAGGGAATGGAATGATGTAATAATGAAAAGGGATGATGTAATGATAAAATGGGATGATGTAACAAGGGAACAGGATGTTGTAACAAGGGAATGAGATGTTGTAATGATGAAATGAGATGATGTAACCAAGGAATGAGATGTTGTAATGATGAAATGAGATGATGTAACCAAGGAATGAGATGTTGTAATGATGAATGGGATAATGTAGTGATGAAATGGGATGATGTAATGAGGGAATGAGATAATGTAACAAGGGAACAGAAATAGTGAGATGCCTGATGGGCATACACTACCTGTAGTTGTGGATTTTAGCTTTTCTAATCATGTAATTAGTACTCACCAAATGGTAACAAACACAGATTAGTTACAGAATTTGAGTGAATCTTTTATATATATACTGAATACTTTAAATAAATAGAAGATATTCTATATATATTCTGCTGATAATAATATGCAAGAATTTTTTTAATTATTGACTGAAAATGTAAAATATTCTAGGATTATTTTGACAATACTCTCCCTCACAAAATTTAAAGTAGTTTTCTCTTGCATATACACTGAATATCCAAAATTTTATAAGGTATTCTAATAGAAATGTGGCTGTCAGAACATTTAAATAATTCATGTATTTTATGGCAGAGATTAGTGCTATAAGATTTAAAATTCTGTACAGTAAAAATTTGTTAAAATGTCTCCAAGATATTTATCATAATCACCCCTGGAATAAAACAGTCTTGCCTGCTGTGAGTAGTAGTTTATGAAATATTTTGAAATAATTATAATATATAATTTACCTGTGTATTAAATGCTCTTTTCAAATATGGATTTCCATTATTGTCAAAATCAGTTATAACCAGATATGGAGCAGATCCATCTAGTGGTGCTGGATTGCAAAATATTCTGCAGAGAAAGTCTTTAACTCTGTGATTTGTATAATAATAGCTATCTAAACTAAGTCTTGTAGTTTTTTCCAGGTTTCCCATTGCTCTCTTCTTGCATCATTAAGAAGATATCTTAGTACCAAACATGTTTTATCAATGCATACATAATCTTGCCTGGATTCTTCAGTAGGATATACTTCCTCTAAAAATTTTATAATATTATATGGTGATTCTGCCCCCTCAAATTTTGTCCAGGCAATAGCAATACCACAATGTGCACATATTGTTTCCACACAGTAGAATTTACCTGGAGTAAAGTAATTCTTTGTTTTATTATTAGTTGACTGTTGTTGATCATCATGTGGCTGAACATTTCTTGCTCTAACAGTATTCCATGGGAGTTGTTCTCCTGGATGCTGAAGCATTCTTCTTACACCTGCATGGTGAGAAGTGTTGCATGTGGATTGAAACCTCCTCCACTCTTCTTGGTGATTATTGCAAGCCTGTGTTACAATAAAGTTCTGATTGAGATGTTTATTGTACAAGTCTGATAGTCACGTGATAAACAAGTTTGAGGAACAAGTTATATCAGTATCGAGTTTGAGTAGTCTCTATTCATGAGCTCTTAAGTTGTTTAGACTTAAGTATGAGTGAAGTGAATGAATCAAAGTAAAGCTAATTTGATTTAAGCTGAAGCTTGAGCTCTACAGCCCAAGTTCCTACTGTTTAAATACAAGCTAGTTTACACTAATAATAAGTACCTATGAGTCATAATACTACACATCAACTGTGCATTGCTGCAGTGCAGTAAGAAGAAAGAAAAGTAGACTAAGTATGGTAAAATGACTTGAAATGAGTCAAGACCATGTAAGTAAGAAGTCATGTGTTTGGTATCAAGAGTGATACCAAACAAGTCAATGAAATGTAAAGAAAACATATGTAAATAGATGAAGTAAAAGAAAAAATGTAACATTACCCCCCAATTAAAGGGTGAAGTTCACCATAACTTCACAAACATCAGTTGCCCAGATAGAAGTCCCCAAGGGCATTGTAGTCATCTGGATCCTCTATCTTGACAAGGTGTTCCTCCCATGCCTGTTGTCCTGATTTACTATTTGGCCGAACTCTGCAGAAGTAGAACTTCTCTGATTTGACCCTTCTCCCTCTCTCTCTTCTGTTGTTCCTCCCTGTGGGAATGGAACCCCTGCCCATCTGTCAACTTCCCCTTCCTCTTGTCCTTTCCTGCCTCCTCTCCATGTTCAGTGTAGCAGAATCCCTTATAGTGTGTGACGCAGCCATCTCTTGTGCAGGGATTCAGGCTGTGGGACTGAGTATCTGTCTCCATGCACTCCTTTGTTTGGGAGTATACAGTGGTAAGGGGGTGTTGATTTGTGGGGGCATGTGGTCATTGTGGAGTGAAGTGATGGGGACAAGAAGGGGCAGTGTGCCTGGGGGCATTTCAATAACAATGGTTGCATCAATATTTTGGGCAGAGTGACCTTTTGAGACTCTTGGTAGTATTTCAGATTTTCATGGTCTGAGAATACAATGATTTTGTTAGGGTGTCCTTCTAGTAAATGTTGCCAAGCTTTGAATCCATGAACAATAGCATAGAGTTCTTTATCGTATATCTGATAGTTCCTTTCAGTGGCAGTGAACATATGAGATATGTATCTGCATGGTTTCCAGAATCCATTTTTGTCTTCTTGTTTAAGGACTGCTCCTGTGGCATAATCTGAAGCATCAACTAACATAGTGAAAGGTTTCTCAGGATCAGGTATCCTGAGAACTGGTTCCTTTAAGAATGCTTTTTTTAGGTCCCCAAAGGCTTTCTGTTGTTCTTCACCCCAGTTCCACAGTGTAGAATTTCTAGTTAGTCTGAGAATTGGTTCAATTTGTTTGCTGTAGCAAGGAATAAATTGTCAGTAAAAGTTACAGAATCCAGCGAAGGATTGGATTTCCTTAATTTTGGTAGGAGCAGGCCAATCGGCAATTCCAGCAACTTTCTTGGGGTCCATAGCAATTTCATTTGGTTGAATGAGCATGCCTAAGTATTCCACTTTGGTGACTTCAAAGGAACATTTCTCAGGTTTAGTGAATAGCCCATTATCTCAGAGTATTTGTAGAATTTCCCATGTCACTCGTCAGTGAAGTTCAAGGTTATTTTGGTAAAGATGAGTATATTATCTAAGTATACTTGAACAAGTCCTTGAGAAATGTAGTCTTCAAGAAGGTGGTTAATCATTTGCATGAATGTTGCTGGTGAGTTGCATAACCCAAAGAACATTACTGTTGGCCGAAAGATGCCTCTTCATGTAACAAAGGCTGCTTTAGATTGATCTTCTGAGACAATTTGTACTTTGTTGTATGCTCCTCTGAGGTCCATTTTTGTAAAAAGATTTGCACCCTTAAGATCTTCCATTAGTTGTTTGATATGGGGTAGGGGATACCAGTCTTTAATGGTTCCATTGTTTAGATATCGATAATCCTGGCATGGTCACATGTCCTCAGTGTCCTTTTTCCCTATGAAGAAGAATCCAGCAGTATTTTCAGCATCAGTAGAGTCTGGTTGTACTTCCTCAATGTAGCCTTTTCGGAGGTTTTTGTCAATGAAATCATTCATTGTCTTGTCCTCTTTTATACTAAGTGGGTAAACTCTACTTTTCCATGGTTGGAAGTCTCCCTTCATTCTGATATGGTGGTCCCATGGTCTTGAAGGTAGAAACCCTTCTGAAGTGTCCTTGTCGAATATGTCCTTGTAATCCCTGAGATGTTTCAGTATCATTTGTTCAAAGGTTTTCTTAACCTTTTTGGGTTCATAGGATAGTCATTGTGAGATTGTCTGTTTTATGTGAATGGAGATTCCGAATTCTTCAAATAAGGGTTCCTTTGTTTCAAAAGATGTGCCTAAACCATGCTCTGTGAGAAAAGGGTCCTCAATTCCTGTCAGAAAAGCTCATAGGTGAATGCTTTCTTCTGATGTTTCTTTGATGTCCTCTTCTTTGGCATCATTTAAGTGCATCCAATATATTTCAATTGGATTCCAGTTGTCCTGTAATGGTGAGTCCAAAATTTTGATCATCTTCTCATTGGGGATTCTTGTATCCTCAAGAGAATACCTGCAATCTTGAGGGAGAGTTTCCATGCTCTCATTCTCCAATTCATTGGGTATTTCTTCAATTGAAGCTAGTTGTCCCAATCATTTTGTTTCCATGATGGGTTTTACCATTTTTATTCAAGCAATTGAGATATATTGTGTGAATCTTTGGTTGAATTGTCTATCCAATCACATCTGGTTCAGTTTCCTGTCATCTTCTTTGTCTGAACTTTCAGGTGCTTTAAACTTTCCAGGAGTTGTCATTGTGTAGGTTCAATGTGTCAGGGTGCTGCACTGAGTAGTGCGAGCAGTTGGCAAGCTTCAGCTTTTGTTATGATAAAGTTCTGATTGAGACGTTTATCATACAAGTCTGATAGTCACATGATAAACAAGTTCAAGGAACAAGTTATATCAGTATCGAGTTTGAGTAGTCTCTATTCATGAGCTCTTAAGTTGTTTAGACTTAAGTATGAGTGAAGTGAATGAATCAAAGTAAAGCTAATTTGATTTAAGCTGAAGCTTGAGCTCTACAGCCCAAGTTCCTACTGTTTAAATACAAGCTAGTTTACACTAATAATAAGTACCTACGAGTCATAATACTGCGCATCAACTGCGCATTGCTGCAGCACAGTAAGAAGAAAGAAAAGTAGACTAAGTATGGTAAAATGACTTGAAATGAGTCAAGACCATGTAAATAAGAAGTCATGTGTTTGGTATCAAGAGTGATACAAAACAAGTCAGTGAAATGTAAAGAAAACATATGTAAATAGACAAAGTAAAAGAAAAAACGTAACAGCCTGAGCACTCTGTTTTTTCACATTAATGCACCTTGAACATGACAACATGCACTATAAAAGGCTTCATGTACTTCACAGAAAACTCCTCCATGTGCATTATGTAATTCACTTTTACACCCTTCAAATACACAATGTGTTGGACCCATTATGATGCCATCTAATACAACCATTTTTACAGGAGCATATTCATTATCATTTGTTGCTGTATTATTGCTTTCAATATCTGCTACTGCTCTTTGTACATTTACAGAATTCATATCCTCCTGTGTACTTTCAGATTGTACAAGATCAGGAACTGCTCTATTTTTGTCAACTCCTACCACACCAGCAGAGTCAATATCTGATATTACATTAGACCTACTTCTATAGGCATGTGTATAGAAAGCCTAACAGCCATGCTCAATCCCATCAGATGAAATTGAGTTCTGACATGTTGGCTTCTTTGGATCTTCAGCTAACACTTATGTAACATACTGTGTAATCCCATACCTTATAGCTGCAGAGAATGTGCTGAGATTCGTGATCATTGAACATTGAACATTGAGTGCTTGAGCAATTTTCTGCATAGTACATGTGCTAAACTTCATATTTATGTTTATTAATTATTTCCTACTGACAAAATCTACACAGTAGATGAGCATGAGTGTGATTTATATATTCATGCCATTGTGTGAGGGTGATAATATTTGGACAAAACAACTTTTGCACTTGCTTTTATAGATGCCCCTCAATTACTTACTAGAAATATTGTTTAAGTAATATGAAGCAAATATAAAATGTATTTATTTTCACACTCTTTCTCAAGTTTTCGCTCTGGCACTGCTTTCATTATGTGTACAACAATGCCAGATTATATTCTCATAGTGAATGTAATGTGAGCAATAGTACTTAGCATAATATATTGTCATTTGAGTATGTAACAACAGCTCATGACAGTAGAATATGTGGAATAATAAGGACAATGATTTGTGAGTTAAAAGACAATAGGGTGAGATATTGAGATAGTAAGAGGCAAAATAATACATGCGAAAAGAGTGTGTTAGCAATGAATAAAAGAGATGTGATGATGCAATGAGAGACAGAACTTTAAGATGAAGTTCTGAAGTAATTTTAATGATTATAGCTTGATGAGAGCAGACAGAATGAGCCAAATGATGACTGAGAATGAATACGAGATGTAAATAGAGCAGTAGAACTGTGGGGTGAAATATACTGAAGTACTCTAGACCTAAATACACAGTTTAAATAGTAGAGATGGAGAAGAAAATACCTAAAAGAGTAAATAAAAAGTCAACTAAGCCCAAGGAGGCTACAGAGACTACACTATCATTTCAAGAGGTTTCAAATATGGAGGATGAAAAATAATTGTGAAGAAATCTTGAAGTGACAGTGAGAGTAGAAGGGATGTAAGGTTGTTGGATAGGTAATGGTATGATGTAATCAATATGGACTGAAATTTGTTGTCCTGTGCATGTGTATTGCAGTCTGTTGTGTCCCTGGCCATTAGTCAAGTCCCTGATATGTCTCTTATTATGTCATGCACTCAGGAGAATGTTGAATGGCAGATGCATTGACATGCTTGGGAGGAAAGTCATGTGACGATACATGAATGCATCAAATTGAAATTGAAATTGTCCATTCTACCATGCAGGCAGAAAACCTGCTCTACACTTGATAGAGACAAAGTGAGGCAAAAATAATGATTATTATCTGTTGGTGAGTGTGGTATAAATATACTGGCCATGTCTGTAAGCTAGAAACATGTTTTTATATGTAGAAAGCTCAGAGATAGTATAGTACATAGTACTATGCTACTTATCTTGGACTAGTTTTTAGATATAAATTAAACAATTCAGTACAGTAATTTAAATAAATGTAAACTGTTCAGTGTAAGAAAGCAGTGGTTCGATATGGAGAAAGATTAAAATGAAAGAGGAATTTCAGAATGAGCAGCCAGTAACTGCATCATTGTGGACTTAAAGAATAATAATTTTTGTAGTGCTGCACCACTTGTTGATTTGCAATTCTATATCAGAGTGTCAATTTCTATAGCTTGAAATGTGATATATTAGTTTGTATCTTGTAATTTATGATTCACAAAGCTGAAATATACTATGGGATTTATACAATTCACTGAGTGCAAGTGAATAACATAATTTAAAGTCATAACTGAGGAGCCGACATTGCTGAATGTCGGATCTCAATTTTATTTGATGGATTTGAGTGTAGTTGTTAGACTTTCCATACATGTGTGCACTCAGAATATGTGTGCTTATCAGCAGATTGAATAATTCCATTGTCACCAAGTAAAGAAAATGCTTCACATGTAAGATTATCAATTGAAAGACCATCTTCAACTTCCAAATTTATTTTCTTGAAGAGGTCAAGACTAACAGTTTCTTGAATAAATGCTTACAAAACATGTCTGCAGGTAATGCTGTGTTCATTAGAAAAGCTATTGTTCCAAAACTCTGTATAAGCAGCAGCTGATGCATGAAAGCTATGAATTGCATTTACAACTGCATTGGAAAATGTTCTGTCTACCCAAACTGACTTTCCTACTTTAACATACTTTGCAGAATTAAGGTATTCTTTTGATTTGGAATTGAAACTTTTTCTCTGTCAGCTGAGTATTGTGTTTTGCATCTGTTGCATACTCCTGTGAGTACTTGAACATTTCTTATAGTTTCAGTACCCTGAAGTAAAGTAACATGAGGTATATCCTTTGCATATGTTGATAAGTGTAATGCCAATGAGGGGCATGTATTTGTTACACATACAGAAGTTACAGGACAAATAATAAATGCTAGTGAAATCTCTTTATGAGATGCTACTTTTAAATTTCCTTAAAATCTTCTGGGTGATCCAATTGGATTAAGCTTTAGAGTCTTCATCAATTGATTCAAGCTCAATGCCAAAATGGTATCCCCTTCATTATTAGGCCCATCTTTAAATAATGTGTTACATCTCTCTCCAAGTTGATTCTGTAATGCTTGAGATAGGGCAAGCATCCAAGCAGCCATTTGTACATTATTCTCCTCTGGATATCTAGGATTATGTTTCCTTGCATGAAGGCTTAATAGATCACTGTTGTGTGTAATTGTAAATAGTATTACCAATGCTGTTGACAGGGAAATTTCTGAACTATAATTACTACTGATAAATCTGCTGAAAGTTTTAAATGAAATGTCAGGGAAGGGCTGCATGTTTGCTGAAACTCTTGGCAATATCATTAAAATAATTGTGGTTATGCTTCCATATTGTATCCAATCATTAAGTCTCAAAAGTGTGGTGGATATGAGAGTATATGAGGTCATGTCACTGACCTACAGTCTCAGACTTCAGTAGAATCCAGTGAGATTCTCATAAGATTCTCTGATACTCCAGTGAGAATCCAGGTTAATTTTAGTGGTATTGCTGAGAGTGTGGAGAGATATTAGTGAGACATTGGTGAGACTACACTGAGAAAATGAACAATTTTCATCTCACTAAAATCTCAGCAAATTCTCATTAGGTGAGAGTCTCATAGAGTCCAGTGATACTATAATGAGATGAATCTCAGAGTCCAATGAGAATCTAGTGAGAATAAGTCACTGGACTCTCAGTACAGTCTCTGACATTTAACTCTGTTGTTACAAATTCCAACACAACATTTCATAAGATCTCTCTGCACCAAAGTGGTCACATGACCATGTGAATGGTCTGTGTGCAATGATCATGTGACCTGGCACCTGGGCTCTACCTGAACTCCACTGAACTCAAGTGCCTTAGTTGTACCTAGACTCTATTGTCACAGTTGTAACATGTTTCCCACAGTCATCACACTTGTCACACATGTATAGGGGTGTGGCATGTTGGAAGGGGCATGACATGTTGGAAAATGTTGGAAAATGCATGACATGTTGGATGAAAATGTGTGACATGTTTGACAGTACATGGAAAGTGTGACAAGCATGATGGCTATGATATGTCACACATGTCACACTTATTCCAACATTTTCCAACATGTCACAACTGTGACAATAGAGTCTAGGTACAACTTAGGCACTTGAGTTCAGTGGAGTTCTAGTAGAGTCCAGGTGCCAGGTCAAGGTTGAAAAGCATTTAGAAACTGAAAGTACAGTGAGAGTACAGTGAGAGTAGTCTCACTGAGACTACTGATAGTGTAGTGAGAGTCCAGTGATAACTGTGGGAGAGTGCAACATACTGCTCTTTAGCCCCCTTCTTAGTTGTCAACAGTCAAAATGTTCAGTCAATATTTAAAGTTAGTGAGGTCAAATTTGGATGGATTTTGCGAATGGCAAAAAAGTCGGCAGCCAGGGGTGCCACAGCTTCAACATTGACAGCTCTGACTTACTAAGCACCCAGGGACATGTGACATCAGGATAAGCACAGCATTGTAAATGGCACACCAACCTTGTTGTTTTGCCTGCCATTACTTCTCACATTCATCCTACCACCTCTCAATATGGCTATGAGCTTGTGACCTGCAGATGTTCAACTTAGTTGTGGAAAGAAATTATATTGGTACAATAGACAGTATTTAAACACAGTGTAAATTACACTCTTTTCCCCAGTTAATACCTCCCACTTACACTCTGACTGCACATTCTCTGCCTGTTCCCTTGTTTCACTGTTGCTGAGACTTTCTGTCAGTTAAGTCTTAGCATTTTTTATTGTCTTACAACCTACTGTCAACAAACCTCCACCCATTTCAACCTCATGTCTCCTGGTTATGCCAGTAGACTGCTCTCAGACCCTATCATTCCTATTCCGACAACTCATTAGAACAAAAGCAGTTAATAGACACTACTGCACTCCATATGTGTTATTGCACACCTTCAGAACACTAGTCACACTCACAAAAGCTTGGTGATATCACTCCTACAAACTAATCTTAGTATATGATACTGAGTGTACTAACACCCAATCAATGATTGATTTGACACCTTCCATGATAACATCGATTTGTGGAATATGTACACAATAGTATTGCATCAAAGTAGAAAGGATGATGAACTTGAGATTCGCCCCAACATTGTATGTCAGACATAACATCTTGTGCAACTAGCAGCAGTCTTTTGTACAGTGTAATGGTCCTACTGCCCAAGGAGGTTGCAGGTACAGCGAGTGATATGGAGAGAATCCATCATGGTGCCAAGGTCATTGCAGACAATCATAATGCTTTGAGTTTCAAGAAAGACATCAAGCAGGTGAAAAAATGAGAGTTCCTAATGGGTGAGTATCTGAAGGGAGAAGTAATAGATATTGAGAGATGATATCAGTGACCATTGAATGAAATTACTGAGGGGTTGTATGTACTTACCTGTGAGGGAAGAGGCCAATAATTGAAGGAAAATCCTTGGACCTTTGCTCATTGTGAGGCTGCGAAGATAAGTCTGAGATAAATCTACATGATGGTTCAGAATAATGGATGTTGGTGACCACTGGAACTAGAATGACATCAGGTAATTTGAGTCTGAACCAAATACAATGATCTCCTAACAAACAAGGGCATACATACATTGATTAACAAGCAGTGAATTACATAATGAATGCTGAGCATTGATATTGAGAAACAATAAACATACTACATTACTCTTTCAGCAGCCATAACTTTACTTATAATCTAACAGATGGAAGTGACCTATACTTATACTTGATGTATCCCAAAAATTAAATACTTATATCACATTACAATTATCAGCAGCATTGAATCACATCAATCGAGATCATTTCAGAGTCCAATGGCCAACTTATCAGTGCTGGTTGTGATATGTGAACAATGAAGACAAACCCTGAGTGATGTTATTCCTTATAATATGTTTGCTATGTATATCTCAGAAGTTGATAACCCATTTCAAAGGCAGTTTGCATATGTTGTATAAGCACTCACCTTGGCACCTTCGACTGCAAGAAACACAGATGGGAATTTCTAAAAAAAACACATCATATCATGATCTTGTTCACAATTACTTGAAAACTGATACTTATTGCTAAGAATAAGCCATATGAACATTACTCTTTGATTGGACTATATTACAAACTGCATTCAGTGAATAAGAAACCAGTGCTAATATATTTCAGGAATGAAAGTATATCATGATTCAGATTGCAGCACAGAAAAAATAATTTTCAGTGGTTAAAGATATGATCAAATTACTTCCACTGGCGTTTGTCCAGAATAATATAAATGAGATGACTCACACTAGGTTCGATTCCACCATTTTGGTACTGGTATGTTCTCATTACCTGCTTATCAACTAACAGCACTATTTCTTGAATCTTTCTTTTATGGACTTAATTCAACAAGTTTTGCTTTCTGCTTGTATTTCCTTTTAAGAACAAGTGGAAGGTGTAGACAATCTGATGAGATAAATATGATAATGCTTATAGTTGGATGCATTCTATTCTCTATTGCTTTACTGGTCATATTTTTCACCTTTACGAGGTGCTTGCAAGCCTTTATATTTTACAATGGCCCCAGTGGCCCAATGGCTGTGTTCTCTGATCTCGGTTACTGGATCACACTGGTGATGGTAAGAATATCATGTTTATTACACAAAATTGATAGCTGATAAATTGTTACATTCACATAAAGTCCATTACAACGCTCCTCCAAACAGCCATAGGAGATGGGATCTTGGTATTGTGCACCTCAGCTACTGCTCATCCCCATGACTAACTTTTGCACAGAAGATATATTGATGTTGGATTGTATACAGTCGTTCATGGAGAATTGTCACTGTGTCTATTTTATTATGGATAGGGGCAACAGTATCGATAATTTTCATCATTCAAATTCAAGCTACCCTTAACACATCTGGTGCTATTATAACTGGGAAACTTAAGCCCCCAAACCATGCACTCTGGATTCTATCCATCCTTCAAAACATTATAATGACAAGTTAGTAGCAGTCAAGTTACTGTACTCCTCCTTTCATCTAATTTTAATTATTTAAGCTTTGATTGTACAATGTATTCGGCATGTTGATCTCGAAAGCTCTAGATTATCATCCTCTAATAACAGTACTGTGAAGACTTCAGATCTGAAGAAAGTTATGTGATGTGTTATTGAATCTGGACTGCTATACACAATGTCAGCAATCATAACATTTATAACCTATGCATGTGGAAGTAACTCTCTTTACTATGGATGTGGTTGAAGTTAAATTAAATCATATACCATTGTCAATAACAATTCCGGAAACATACAATACAGCCACTGCCCCAGTACTATTGAATCAATCACTGGGAATCAGCAAAGAATGACAGGAAAGCTGCACTTTATCACCCTTCCAGACTCTCATCATTTCTCCTCAAAACTTGGAAATAAACAAATAGTTTTCATATTTTCTCCAAATGTACATCAGTGGGGAATGTGTGTGGCGGGGTCCAGAATGAATGTATTAACTTGATACAAAGTGTATGAGCAAGTTGGGAGTTTGGTTTACGTTGTTGTAGTTAATACAGAAAGAGCTGAAAACAACTGAACGTGTTATATGGAATTTAATGAAACAATGGTGATGGGAAAATACGACATAAGGACTTGATGTTGTGACGAGGTGGTTGGGCATAAGTATGCTTAAGGTGATGTCAAGTAGTATCCAGTGGTATCAAAGACCGGATGTTACTGAACTCCCTACTGATACGAGTTTATGTATATTCTTTATTAACCCATTGAAATGAACACATTATAATGGTTGGAATATTGAATGACATACATTTGAAAGTGACAGCCCAGGATCCCTATCATCTTCTCACATAAATCATAATTGATGTAGATAGTGGGGGTATTTGGAAAGGAAATGATGGGGTACTTGGTAGAATCGTGTGAATCACAGTAGGCACTTGAGGTGGGGTGGGTGACATGTGGCGTGGCATCAGCGATGATGGTCTGATAGAGGTGGAGAGTGTTGGCACCAATGACACCAATAAGAACCAGTGAGGGTGATCATGGGGGAGAAGAGAGGAGTTAAAGATGGTGGCAGCAATCTGGGAGGCAAGTGTAGAGCAGGTGTTTCGCCTGCACTACAAAAATCGACATATTACAATTTCCATTATGTAATCAAGTGATGCATGCATTGACGTGTTTGTTTGTGTTCGCACACATTCTCTCTCTCTCATTTTCTCTCTCTCATTTCCTTTCAACACCGACACTCCTGCATTGCCCACAATGCCGCAATTACTCAAGATCATCAGTACTGTGCACTACCAAGCTCCACTAAATACCACAGTTCACCTTACCAGTGTCCATGTTGTCCCTCTCCTCAAGTTTCTATTTTATAAATTTTCTTTCAATTCATTGGTATGCTTTATGTTTCAAACTTTTTTTTTTTCTTTCAACAATCTATAATCTCAACACTATTAATTTCTGCTTTATTCAACTATTCCTTATTAAGTACTCTCTTTATCTTAGCTTTCTTTAAATATCATGTAACTACTCCCTCCCAATCCAGTTGAATTTACCCTCCCTTCTCAACACCTTAGAACACCCAAGGTCAAACGGATGTTCACTGACTCGCTTACTAATTTCTTTGTTTAGGCATTAGCACACCTTTTACCTCTACACAAGGTTGGGAGCAGGAGAAGCAGGTGGTGGTGGAGGAGATGGTTGTGGTTGTGGTGGACAATAGTCATGCCGTATATGTGCCGTTGACAGTGGAATGCTGTCTTCATTATCAGTGGGGATCACTACATGGCGTATACCGACGGGATGCGAGATGGATACGCTGTGAGGTGGTAGTGGTGGCGTGATGGTGCAAGATGGCATTGATACGAAATGACGAGGTGGCGGTGCGAGATCAAAAGACAGAGTTAGGAGGCGATGTCAATGCCATGGTGAAAGGGCACCAGGTGGGAGGAGGTAGAAGGTGACAATGTGCCAGTTGTAGAAGGCAAGGTGGTGGTGGCACGGTGGTGCGAGACAGCATGGTGATGTTGGTAGTGGCAACAAGGCATCTAGGCAGCAGTTGGTATGATCGAGGCAGTGGTGGTGGTAGAAAGATGGTGGTGGTGGGCGAGATGATGTTGAGAGGGGGGAACAGAAAAGCGTGAGGTGGTGGGTTTCTGGTTGGGCTGGTAATGCAGTACTGTCTGTTGACCAGGTGAGCGGATGGAAGGATCAACATAGTCTGGTGGAGGAGCCTTGCATCCATCAATTTAGCGTGAATCCACTGTCCAGCAACACCTAATACCGTGCACTATACCCCTGAAATGCTCAATATGGCAATCAGCGCCATTCTTTCAAGCAGGACGAGAGGCTGGGTGGTGTCGATGTCATGACACAGCGAGGTGGATAGGAGGCTCGAGGAGAAGTCGTCAGCAAGATGACGTTATGGAGGAATTGACGGTGTGAGGCGTGATTAGCAGGCGGTGTTGACTCGAGCTAGGGGAAGAAGCTTGAAGGTACGCATTGAGAGTGTCATGGCGTCGGTATCACATCCAAGGGGCGAGTTGAGAGAGGGACATTGCAGTGGGCTGGCCCGGCTGGGCGATGTAATGGATCTTACATGGTGTCGAAGACGCTGTGGGAATAATGGTGGTGGATGTTGGCGAGGATGGGGTGGAGCTAGGGGGCTTCTGGAATGGACAATGGGTGATAATGTTAGTAGATGCACTATCATACATTTATAATATGCTGATGTTCGCACCTGAGTTTCAGAGCGTTGGTTGAGAAGACCTTGTGGTGGATTGGAATCGCCAAGGAATAGCGGAAACCATCGGAATAGTACATTGAGTTTGCCATTGGATTCCGAACCAAATACAACGACGTCATAGCAAACATTTGAAGTGATAAGTTTGTAGTGCAGATGAAACACATAAGCACACTAAGTATACTGTAACAACTTTTAAAAAGAGGTTGGCATGCTACTGTTACAATTGCATTTTAAGTGCACGGCCTCAACATTATGTGAATTCGAGCTTACCATGCGCCAACCACACGCCTCACTGCTAAGTTAAGTACTACTGGGTCAAGTACTATCCTTACACGTGAATACTTCAGCCACAAGAAATGCGGTGTTTCAACGTAAGAGTATGGAAATGCTTACCATACCACGTTGTCTGCCATTTGGTAGACAAACTCACTTGGCCTGTTGGCACTTAGTGTGGAAATGCATCCGTAATCCCTACTCTCTTAACTTTTAAACAAACTATCGAGATCAATGATCAAATATTTCAATAGATTGAGTCATATTTACCTATAATAGCAATTTTAAATAGAACTGCATTGTCGTCCGGGCGTAAAGTACATCAAACATATCGTCGCAGAGCTGACAGCCCTATGTGATACCAAGAAGGCCATGATTATCACATAAAAGGACAAGCACTCGCACTGATGGGCCCCACGGCCCTCCATGATGAATAATTAAAGAATACCACTGGCGAATATACTTGTCATCGTACGGATACTATAAGCGACGAACGTAGAAGACATTACTGTATGTAAGCCTTCCAGGTTAAAGCTGGATATATACAATCGACCACTGTGTCAACGTAATCACAAGGACAGTTATCATTTGAGTTATAACAGTGGAGGAAATGGATGAAGACTTTTTCTCAGTTCAGGAATACATATCACGCTTATTTGCTCAACCTGATGTGTGGAATGAGACTTTCTTGGACTTAGCATGATATCACTATATCACGATTTTTATTGGTTCCATAGATAAATGGAATACTAATATCTACATATAATATTTACTGTACTTGGCATATTTTTTGTAAGAAAATGTACGGTATTTGGATACTATAATACAGACCACAGCAATCTTTCGAATATGTCGTAAACGCTTAATAAGATAAGCACCTGTCACTCATACTAGCTCCGATTTCTCAGGCACGTTGATATTCATTGTTCCTGTGTTCCTTCAACACTGTCACGGTGTCGTCTGCACTCTACTCCATCTTCAAACCTTTCTATACACCATTCGCTGCCACGAGTCATTAACAGCGATGTCATAGAACATTATTGTGTAAATCATTCTTCCCAACTTCACAAAGTTACATACTAGTAGTGCAGTATTTGGTTCAATTTATCAACTGCCACCTCTGTACTACTAGGTAGTTATAAATAATTCTCAATCACGAGCAACTAGCAATTTTCAAAACTTCTTTGGAAGAAGCTCCACAAAACGGCTCTTCTTAATCTGTTGTCCGAGTTTTCCGAAGTAACGCTCTGAAACAAATGACCAATGAAGAGAGCCTATATATAGTTTTTGCCGTTAGCTATAAATATGTAGAAAGTGATTACATGACGCACCGACGATCTAGTTTTGGAGCCCGTAGATGTAAAGTGTAACATCTTTGTCAGTTTTCTGACCCCACGAGGGCACCATTTCTCTTTCCGCTTCGAATCAGTCGATGCTGGTTTGGCACCGCTCACCCACAATGTCGACGGCTTCTTGTAAGTCGACGCCCTTCTCATGCATGATAATATAAATCATATTGTGATTATCAGAGCGTGCTTGTTCTACATTGTATGAGAATAGATCCTGCTGACAGTTAGAACTAAGCAATCCATAAATTTCAGTAATAACGTACATTAGTCCAGGTTATGAGGTCGTTTGTTGCGCCCTCAAGAGACTGGATTATGGGATGTTCGACGACTTCCTGGGGTAAGTCAATACGAGCAGCGAATTCAATAAGCTGAAAACTGGGTTTTAGGCCGCTATTATCCCTTCGGGTAGCAATATAGGAGTCGAGATCTGGAATGATTCCATGTACTCGATCAGAAGTCTGCTGTGATATCCCTTTAAAGAAGAGATCCATGCTGTGGATGAATCTCTCTTGACACCCTGGACCTGCAGTTTGCACCAGCCTGGTGAAGAACCTGATTAATCAAAGACAACATGAATCAGCATGAATGCGATATCCAATTCAATCAACTCACGATTTCATCATCTTGTCAGCTCTCTTATCAGTATGAAATCCAATAGGGTCATGCATAGCAGCAATGCAACAGGCACGGATACTATCCGTTCCTTCCACATCGCATTCATCTAGCACATCATCAAGATTGAACAAATAGTTTGCGACATCATCACAAACTCTGAGATGAAACATGTCTGCATCTGGATAGCAGGATGCTATCATTTCTCCAACCTTGAGACCCATGAATGCGGTACGCCGTTTCGTATTGTGGTTAACGGCGTCCAGCAGCCATCGCTCTGATTCCCGCATAGCTACATTGCAATTAATGTTGGTGTGGAGTTGGTAAGAGCATTGAGAAACCAGGTCAGGCAGGACGAAAGACATTGGTGTGCTCATAGTAGTCGGAAGAATGGGAGCGAGAGTAAGTATTTCATCAAAGTGTTTCTTATTCATAAGTGTCAGCCAATTTGGATCATAAAAAGCCCAGGTTTTATGAAAAAGTGATCACAAAATCCCTGGCTTCCATGATCACCTCTAAAATCTAATGGTATTCATTATTATTAATGAATGTATGAATTATCAAAGGTGATCATTGGATGTTATAATAGTGTATGATTGATATTAAAGGGCATATTGACTACTAATGAATACTAATGAATGTGGCAGTGATCATAAGTTATCATGGTATGTTATCATAGTGTGTTATTGTGCATAATGACTACTAGTGAATACTAATGAATGTAGAACTGATCATGAGTGATCATGGTATGTTATAATAGTGTATTATTGTGCATAATGACTACTAATGAATACTAATGAATGTAGAACTGATCATGAGTGATCATGGTATGTTATAATAGTGTAATATTGTGTGTAATGACTATTATTGAATACTAATGAATGTGGAAGTGATCATGAGTGATCATGGTATGTTATAATAGTGTAATATTGTGTGTAATGACTACTAGTGAATACTAATGAATGTGGAAGTGATCATGAGTGATCATGGTATGTTATAATAGTGTAATATTGTGTGTAATGACTACTAGTGAATACTAAGAATGTGGAAGTGATCATGAGTGATCATGGTATGTTATAATAGTGTAATATTGTGTGTAATAACTACTTAGTGAATACTAATGAATGTGGAAGTGATCATGAGTGATCATGGTATGCTATAATAGAGTATTATTGTTCATAACGACTACTAGTGAATGCTAATGAATGTGGAAGTGATCATGAGTGATCATGGTATGTTATAATAGTGTAATATTGTGTGTAATGACTACTAGTGAATACTAATGAATGTGGCAGTGATCATGAGTGATCATGGTATGTTATAATAGTGTAATATTGTGCGTAATAACTACTAGTGAATAATAATGAATGTGGAATTGATCATGAATGATCATGGTATGTTATAATAGTGTAATATTGTGCATAATGACTACTAGTGAATACTAATGAATGTGGAAGTGATCATGAGTGATCATGGTATGTTATAATAGTGTAATATTGTGTGTAATGACTACTAGTGAATACTAAGAATGTGGAAGTGATCATGAGTGATCATGGTATGTTATAATACTGTAATATTGTGCATAATAACTACTTAGTGAATACTAATGAATGTGGAAGTGATCATGAGTGATCATGGTATGTTATAATAGTGTATTATTGTTCATAATGACTACTAGTGAATGCTAATGAATGTGGAAGTGATCATGAGTGATCATGGTATGTTATAATGATGTAATATTGTGTGTAATGACTATTATTGAATACTAATAAATGTGGAAGTGATCACTCACATGGTGGGCTTTTAGCTGTCCAGTTGCAGTTGTCCTTTGGCCTGTCATGCTACCTGTCATGTTCAGCCATCAGTCACAATGTCATGCATACTGAACCAGTTAGGAACATGTTGATCAAAGTCTCAGAAAAATCAAACTGACCCATGTGGTGTGCCGAGAATATATTCATACAATAAAAGTTTGTTATGTACCATTGGAATATTATAAGCATTACTGTACACACATTTTAATGTTTTATATTCTTTATTATACCACTATTCTTCTTAAATGTAAAGATCTGTGCTACTTATTACTGCTGATTTGTGTAGTATATGCAAGAATTAATTAAAGTACCTTCTGTAGAACTCATCTTTCCCTTTGTGTCTTCACTTTGTTTAAAATTCATTCCCAATGAAGTCAATATAACTTAAAAGGCATGTCATATAAAATACTTCACAACTTCTCCTCAATAACACTGAAATGAAATTATTACTAGATGATACTATACATAATTATAAATAAACTAGTAGGGATGAACACAGTGATGTCATTCTTTTCTAATAATAAACAGTTGCAGCATTGCATCATTTTTTAACAAGCCTACACAATTCAGCCTTTGTTCTAGATTAATTTGTAAGAAATCATGAGCCAGTTCAAAAGTTGTGACGAACACGTGTCTGATGCAGAACAGGACATACAATAGGACAGGCCAAAAGACAACTCAAACAGGACAGCTAAAAGCCTGCCATGTCATGATCATGGTATGTTATAATAGTATATTATTGTGCATAATGACTGCTATTGAATACTAATGAATGTGAAAGTGATCATGAGTGATCATGATATGTTACAATAGTACATTATTGTGCATAATGACTACTAGTGAATATTTATTAATGTGGAAGTGATCATGAGCAATCATGGTATGTTACAATAGTATATTCAGTTAAATGAAAGTATATAATGATTATTAATGAGTATGGGAGTGATTATAAGTGATCATGATATATCTCAATGGTAACTTATAATGTGTAATGACTGATTATGGTATGTTTCAATGGTGTATTTATTGAAATGAAAAGGTGTAATTACTATTAATAAATCACTATCACATCTTCTGACTCCTCTCAATATTCAGAACAATGTTTATCACATCTTCCAATGCCCCTGAGCATTGTTAACAGTGGTCTCATACCACGTTCACATTTTCTGACTCCTTTTTGTATTCATAAATGTGGCTTCAGTTCTCTACCATGTCTTCTGACATCTCTTAGTGTTGACAACAGTGGTATCAGTCCACCTTTACCTATCTAATCCCTTACTTGTGAAATCTTGGGTATTTTTAGCATGGGTACTATAGGTTGCAGGCAACCTGTGTGTTATTTTATATTTAAATGCAATGTGAATATAATTAACTTGAAGTATATGAATATAGGTCAAATATACTTTGTATTCAGAGATTCCAAGTCACACTTTTAATAACTATCTCATGGAGATAAAATTAATCAGTATGAACTAGTATGAAAACACAGTAATGAATGATAATGAAGTAGAATATATTGTTAGCTCAAGTTAAATGAATTATAATGAAAGTTTTAACAATGCAGATAGTATTATAATAATGCAGGATTTGTCAGAACAGATTTGATATTGTTCTAATAATGCTGAACACATTAGAATGAGGTGCGGTAACTGGATGTGTTAAAATGAAGTCAGTGCCATTCTAACAATACTGAACTTGTCACAATGAAATTGTAGCAAGTTCAACATAATTAGAATGCTACTGACTTCGTTATAACGAACCCAATTCCGTTAGAACTATACTGACTTTGTTCTAAGGTGTTAAGCATCGTAAGCATGATTCTGAATTCATTAAACGAAGTCGGTATCGTTCCGATGACACTGTATTCGTTATAATAAGTTCAGCATCATTTAAACAATACTGATCCTACCAGAACGAAGTTGGAACGAAGTCAGTATCGTTCTGACGACGCTGAATTTATTATAATAAGTTCGGCATCGTTTAATTCAAATTTATGAAAACGATACCAGCTTTGTTATAACGAGTTCAGCATTGTTAGAATTATAGCAATGTCATTCTAATGAATTTAGAATTATTTTAACGATACAAACTTTTTTTAATGAGGTCAGTATCGTTTAAATGATGCTGAACTCGCTATAACGAATTCAGCATCGTTAGAATGAAGCTGGTATCATTCTAACAAAGTCAGTATCGTTTAATTCAGCGTCATCAGAACGATGCTGAATTCGTTATAGCGAGTTCAGCATCATTTAAACGATACTGACCTCATTAAAACAAAGCTTGTATCGTTAAAATAATTTTGAATTCATTAGAATGACATTGCTATAATTCTAACGATGCTGAACTCGTTATAACAAAGCTGGTATCGTTATCATAAATATGAATTCACTAGAATGAAGTTGCTATTATAACTAATGTATTGCTGAACCCCGAGGGCCCAACAAATTACATAACTTAAACCTCATCACAGTAGTTCAATACCACTTACATTGTATGCATTTATATATGTTGCTACCAAGTTTAGTGTCACACATTTTTGAACCCCCCGTTTGTGGGTTTGCATGGGTCACGGGTCGGCCACTGTTCCATCAATTATTAACCCATATGCAAAGTAACTGTTCATCAGAATACCTCATTATTGATTAATGTATAGAACTCAATAATGGTACCGGTAAATATTATAACTAGGCAACAAATTCACGTTAAGAAGTATTTATGAATATAAACAAATAGAACCATAGGCATAAGGGGAATTAAAACGAACATACGTTCAGCGGTATAAATGTTTGAGCATAGCATCAAGGACTGATGGAACAATAATGAATTAAAATGACCATATCACAGGCCGTCTAAATGTAATGGAAGAAAATGATATAAGAGTGTAAAAAGCGAAATTAAAGAGATTAAATGCTGTATTGAGGCGATAAAGCAAGCAGAATGAATTTAAAAAATGTTAAAGAACATAGAATACCAATATATGTGCGTCAATCAGCATAAAGTTGCAGAGCGCTCTTATTTGCGCTTACTTCCTTCCACTAGTAGCAATTTATAAGTTACAAACTGAAAGACAGTTATGTACAGTAATTTTTACGTACCGTTTCTTTGGCCTCGCTGAGTCACTGCTGCCATCTAAGCAATGCTTAGCCCCAACAATAACAGGAACCAATTGAACCGAGTTGACTTGTTGAAAGACCCAGGTTACATCATCAACAGCATTCCAAAGGTTCGCCTCTGATGCATCCGGTTCACGCTGAATTGCTTTAATCCACCAGGACAGCGACATGACGATACAGCATAGACCTAACGGACCCCACGGAACAATTGCTCCCATCCATTGTTGACTGATGGCAAAATCCTGGTAAGGTTACCGTCATCTGCAATACGCCATTGAGGTTGAATTGAAGACCACCATGTGGTCCAAGTGTTACCGAACATTGCTGCCGTCACAGGTGGTATCGCCTTCGTGCTTCGGTGATTCTTGATCCACCACCCAATCTCCTTTGGGCGATTTTTAGTGGGGAATGCCTGTCATATATTATTAAATTCAGTTCATAAATTATGTATCGCAGTTAAATGAAGACTTACACTTGTATCAGGGTTTTTCAGCTCAAACCTTTTCCATTCCGTAACAAGGGCCATCCAACGTGCATCTGACGATACATTACACAGGTATTCCATATATTTATTTGCGTGGTCAGGCAAGGAACTATTGTCGACATTTCCAGCTGAGGTGTACATTAAGTTATACAACCTAACACGTTATGAATAGACATGCTCACCCTGAGACGGCTCCATCCTCGCTTCAAGATCTGATACTTCTTTACTCTGAGTGGATGAACACGCCGTTGCACTTGAGAATAGAGTTAGAACGAATATGATCAATGGAGCAGGATTGAATATTACTTACTTATGTACTTGACTTCCAAGCACCGGGCTTGATCTACATACAACAAAGAAAAGCTTATGAGCACTTGGACTTAAAGTCAATGGAAGAAAACAAACTATACATACGTTTCAATGGACGCTCCTTCGTTATCAGAATTTCCTGTCATATGAAGTTGAATGTCACCATTCGTAATAGCACCATTCGAACCCCCACTGCCGGCATGACTTGTCGACACATCACTGATTCCTGTATTATTGTGTGCAGGGCTCGATGTCTGTGGGATGTTACTGGTAGATTATGCACAAAGTCAGGTAGTGTACAATAGCACGATAAATATTACACCTTACCTACACCCCCCAGTAGAATTGCTTCGCAGGCGTCCAGACTTACGTACTGTGGCAACAGATTTCGAAGTTTTTTTTGACTTCCTGGTTCGTGTATTCTTTCTGTTGAGACTTGGTGGTTGATTCGGGTCGTTAGCTATAGATTCCTTCAGCTGAGTGACGAAGTCAGCATGCCTGGCACGGCCTTCAGAAGGGGAAACATTGACTTTTTGAACCGGTGGCGGCGTGGGTTCCTGCTCTGGGGCTGGGCTCCCAGCGTGGGGCTCCTCGTTGTTCCCATCGTCGTGCACTCCTCCCCTGTTCTCCAATCCCTCGCCTTCGGCTCTACCAGTCTGTTTCTCAGAGCCTGGGGTAACCGAGCGCTTTGGATCCTCGGCAAGACTTCGTGAAATGCACTCATCTTCAGCTATAGTCTATTGATCAGCTCATGCTACGACGACAAGACATAAAAGGGGAATTACACTTACAGAAACACCCGAAAAGAAAATCTTCAAACTTATTAGTGATACTTTCTTCAAATTGCTTACCCCCATCCATGACTCCCAAGTGTCTCCGTTCTTATTCTTGCCATAGTGAACACTATCAAGTGAATGTTGACATGGTTGAGCGACTCGTAATATTTGACCGAAATCGATATACTTACATTACACTTTCCATCTTCCCACCTCGACAAGGACGCGGTCCTCCTCCAAAGACAGTAAATTTCCAGCCAGTATATTCTGAAAGCCTGGAGAGCACTTTCCCAACTGTCGCAGAGAGCTTTGCAATTGAACTAAATAGTTAGTGTAAGTGCTACAGTTATATGACATATTTGATAGCGGATACAATTACTCACTTCTCGTAGCCTATGTTGCGATTCTCCTCAGTGTCTGTCTCAGGATTGAAACTACCTTTGCGCTGCTTAGCGTGAAGCTCCTGCACCTCTTCCCTAATGTCCTCGTCTTCTTCATCGTATAGACTTTGTATGAGTTCGTTCTCAAGTTCAAATCGTGTTTTGTCCGCCTCAACGCCTGTGGGTAATGACGATAGGTATGCTTCCCAATGAATTTCCAGGAGCGGCTCGAGATAATCATGGTACAAGCTATGATAAACCTGCCACTGTTGTAACGTCGGTTTCGCAGTAGTCCTAGGCCGGAGGTCAAGAATACCCCGCATTACAGTGTTGGATCTGCGGGTGTTGTTGCTGAACCACCTGTACAATTGCTACGGTAGCGTAAGTTGTAACTTGATATGTAGCGGAGATCCCCTAAAACATACCTTACATCGTTTCTTCCACTTCTCAGACTTCGCGTTCATACCCCACATGACCTTGTCCTTCTTGGTAGGTTTAGGAAGGCCCCAAACCTGCGCGTACTCGTTGTATAAGCTTGCGAGCCATGCTGTTATTTTCTGGCCCTTCCCGGTCTCCTTAGCATCGAGATACTCTGGAATTTTCGCGCTGAGCCATTTCTTCTGCTCCTTCGTTGCCCATGAACGCATATCAGTTGACAAGTTTGAAGTGTAGAGGTCCTAAATAAAGAAATTGAATGCGAGTCGTCAAACGTCCGTTCGACTGAGGAGTCCTAAGGTGTCCAAAAGGGGAATTAGTAATGATGGTATGTCGGCGGGAACGTAACAAGAGACACAAACTTCGAAATGAAGTTCAAGCGCAAAGACTTGACAAATTTTCAAAAACGAAACGGTGAAATGGAAGTTGAGAGCGCTGACAATACCCTGAAGACAGAAATGGAGACTCAAAGCCTGAGTGCGAGAGGGGAAAATTAATTGGGTTGGGTGGAAGTAGATAATAGGTTTGTATAAAAATTGGAATAAAGAAGTTACTTAACGAGGAATGGTCGAAACGGCGGGGGTTATTCGTGTTTGAGATCGTAGATTTTGAGGAGAATATGGTAAAGTACGAAACATAGAGCGTGGCGATGAATTAGGAGAAAATTTCAAGAATAAAACTTGGGGGAGGGACACTTGAGGCGATGACACGACCTCTGGTAAAGCTCATTGTGCATTCAGTAGCACTTGGTAGTGTGCAGTACCGACGATCTTGAGTTCTTGATGCATAATTACGACAAGCGTTGCGATGAATTAGGATAAAATTTGAAAAATGAAACTTGAGGGAGGGAAACTTGAGGCAATGACGCGACCTCTGGTAAAGCTAATTGCACATTCAGTAGCACTTGGTAGTGTGCAATACTGACGATCTTGAGTTCTTGATGTGTAATTGCGGCGTTCGTGGCGATGTGGAAGTGTCGGCGTTGGAGGGAACTGGTGGGAGAGCTTGATTGAGAGGGGAAGAGCAAACACGAATAACGCGTTGATGTGTGCACGGCTAGATTTGATAGCGCTATCTTTTGAGATAATGATCACGTAACTTCAACCACGGTGGATATGATTGCAGGAGGTACATACAAAACCAGACGAGCACACATGAAGCACAGTACTTATCACTACGAGGATGGGTCAAACACAAACCTTCATTGCAGAGAATGATATTTAATATACCTATAATTACCAATACAAATATAAATGTCAATCTGAATTAAGGCTCAAACCAATGGTCAGGTATTCAATAATACGGCACCATTCCACTGCGTATCACTATGGTAAATACATCAATTTCTCAAAGACAGCTGTATCTTAGTGTACATTTTAAGTATTCAAGAGCTGTGAAGAGGCTGGCTGGTTCGGATGCCAAGTTATCTTAATGACCGGAGATAACTACAAATTACTAGTATTTCCTCAGTACATTTTACCATCGTAAGTTTCTCCTTAGTGCTTTTTCTATTTGCAATGTTTAATAACATGAGGACGAAGATGCCAGCCACTGATACTGCGGACACGTCGATATCTGGTTTTCTGACAGCAGACATAAGAGGTGAGAATGCCGTGGTACTCAGTTCATCGTACGTATGTAGTACAACCCACAAAAACCTTGTTGTCTACGAGAAATCTTTCATCACTGACGAAATGATCTGACTCAGTTCCAGTGTAACCCACAGATCAGGAGGTTTGAAGCCAAGTCTTCCGGGTACACTGACATAAACAACAGGAAAGTTGGATTGTATCTATATTTTTCGATATTAAGATCAACTGGGCCTACTAACAAAGTCAGACTTTTACCACCGACGATAGGTTAAATCTTACCCATCAATAGCATATAACGTTGTCATGGAGTAGGAGAGAACTAACAGCCTCCTTATTGTTTGAGAAGATTATGTATACTTCTTGGTTTCACAGGGGTTTAATTAGAATCCGCTCAGCCATAGAGATAAAGAAGATGCATAATAGCATCTGAAACCCTAGCACCACTGTTGCAATTAGAATATGAGAAAACTTCCATAGTTGAAGCCTCGAGGACAGGATCAAGAAGATCACCTCATCAGATTGTTGCTGTGAACCAAGCTATGAATTATGATAATATAAGTTCTGTAGAAATGAACCGCAAGGATAGGCGCTGAACCAGGCTTGAGCATGTAAGAGATCGTGAAGCAGTACATTGGTCGCGGTTATGACGGAGAAAAGGAAATGAACGAAGCATTGCATGATGAATAGTTAATTATATAAACACGAGTGCCTTAACAGCGCTGAGCATTGAACAACAAGCCTCCATGGTAATTAATTAGCCTGTGGACATGGTAGAAAGGCGAGTGGAGGGCCTGCTTATGAGGGTTGCATATTGGGGAATGAAGAGCCCCTACAAGAAGAGTCCACAATTTTCAAAGTTGTTTATGGTCTCATGTTGCCGACTTAGGGGAAAAGAGTTAGAGACGCGACGATGTTTGAATGTCATACCATTTACTGAGTGGGAGGGACGAAATGCGACACATTACACATTGATAATTACACTTACACATTGATTTTTACACGTACACACAGATTTCCACACATACACATTGGCCCCACACATCACATTAGTTTCGGCACATACACATCGTTGTTTTGGTGTCCAATCCGACACTCTTGCATGAGAAGAAAGGTAGGTATAGCTGTAGGGAGGCGCCTGCCTTGCGAAGGTTAGGCGTCTCAGCACCGCCAAGAGAGATGATGATATTGGCTAGGCACCGATTAACGATACAAATAAAAGTAAGGAAGGATGAAAGGTGAAAAAGAGAACAAAGGAATGAATATAAGATAAGTAAAATAAAGAGACGGACTGCCAGGGTGCGTCAAAACCCTCATGTGAGAAAACCCTTTGGGAAAAAACTAACAATCATAGGGAAAAAGCTACCGGCAGTACGAAAGATATGATTTAGGGAAAGGGATGGGTGGGTAGCGAAAATTAGTTAAGTAATAATAGTGCTTGAAATACAGTAGATAGAGCTAGTGCTGGTGCAGGAGGGAGGAGGAATCAGTAACGACAGGGGGAAGCCATCGAGAATGTACCTGGTGCAGGAGGGGAGGAGGAATGCGGATTGTCATATTCCTTTGCTCTCCTTGTACCAATTTTTCAGCAGGCTCCAACGAAGCTACGCTTAGTCGTACGACTGAATAGAACGAGATCGAGTAGAGTCATTGTGAGTCATGAACCTCGATGTAGAGGTCATAATGAGGAACTCACACATAATGATCCACATCTGTGCCGGCCACCTGTGAAGCAGCAGTGCTTCACGGCCCAAACACTACAGCGCTACTGATCCTAGTATTTGCATTGGTGTAATAACGAATAATAAATTGCACCTATATAATGGGCAGTGAGTGGGTATGAGGAAAGCAGGGTGTAGGAGGGACATGCAATGGCGCGAGTGAGGTGCGTAGAATAAAGGGCATGGATCCAGACAGCGCAGATGTTAGTGGTGCAGAGATGGGTGCAGACCTGGAGAATGATAAGGTTAGCTAAGGTGTGAGACGGGAGTGTGTGTGGGACAGATAGACTCCCCTTCATCATTACGAGTTCTCACCAAAATCATACTCGCAGTTCACAGGGTCCAGCATTGAAACTGCACGCAGGAAGGGTTAGGGTGGATGTGTTTGAGGGTGGATCATTGATAAAAAGTGAGTGAATTGGGCAAATTGGGGTACTGGTATGTCGATTCATGCGCCGTGATACCTGTGTGTTTTCGATAGTGAGGGTGTAAATACAGAGAAGAAGCATACCTTCGAATGCGTGGCATTGCAACTGCCTGATCAAGAGCATAACAAGCGGCTATCGCATTGTGTCTAGTCTCATCGATTAGAGGAACTTCGAATGCTGTGTTTGAATGCATGGCTTGTGCATGGCGTTGATCCTCGTATGGGCATTGTGTCTGGTCATGCTGGTTGTAGAACCTTCAAATGGTACACAGCATTGAGAGATGGTGGAGACGATGGTGTGCCTTGGGATGTCGGAGATGTACAGGGATCATAAGCTTCAAGTAGTATGAGGGAGGAAGGAACATGTGTATGTGGCAGCAGGAATACAAGGGAGGAAGGGACACGACATGTGTACATGGCAGTGCATCAGCAGGTCTCGGTAGTGCGATCACCGATGACATCGATGACACGTACTGACAGGTTGTATGAACAGCAATATCACACCCTTCGCTTCTAACACAAATACTAGGGCTAAAGGGATATGACACACGTACATAGCAGTACAACCACAGGTCTCAGGTGGTGCAATTGCCGATGACATGTACTGACAGGTTGTACACACAGTAATACCGCACTCTTCCATTCTTCGATTAATTAGATCTAGCTTATCATTGATCGAGTTGAGATCAACTGCATGTCTTGCGCATGTGCGACACTGACCATTAAATATATAAAAATGTGTATACATCTTCTCATATCATACACTTTTACACTCTTCAGCATTCATTCGTACCTCCTCACTTATCATCTACTCAGCAAAAGTCAAATGGCTCGAAAGCGTCGAGGTTCATCTAGTAATGTTGATAAGTCTACTGCTTCTCAAAAGCGGATACGACATGCAACAAATGATGAAAATATCTCTGTTCAGTTCCGCACTGGTATAAGATCTCGGGCCCAGGCTGAAAGTAGTACAAGTCAAGCTACAATGAGACAGTCCTCTGGTACAGTTCACAATGTATCAAGCACATCTCTTTCAGTTGAAGACAGCAATGGAAAAATAAAACTAAAGAAAGAGTCACAGAGAAGACGTAAAATTGATCATACTAAAGTAAAAGAGGCAGAGAATGCAGAGCAAGACTCTCCAGAAGTACAATTATATGATGATGATGAACCAATATCAGCTGTGAATGATATTGATCAATCAATAAAATATAGACGAGAATGTAATCAAAAATCAGCAGTAAGTATATAAATTCAATAATACTACATAATCTAATAAATTATACAGGAAAAGTTGAGAGAATGGGTAAAATTTCGCAATGAATTTCTTGATGAACTTCTTCGTCATGATGGAAAAGGAGATTATGCTAGTGAAGACAACTGCTCAGTATGTAAGAAAGAAATTGGTGTTTATAAGTGCAAAGATTGCTTTCATGGAGCACTACTACAATGTAAAGATTGCATGATAAAAGGACACACACATCTCCCACTACACAGAATTGAGGTAAGATATTGTACTTTTATTTGTCATGTACTTTATATTCAATTTAAATCACTTCAGAGCTGGAATGGGCTTTATTTTGAAAAGGATACTTTGCATAATTTAGGGCTTTGTATACAACTTGGACATGGAGGAAGAGCTTGTTCAAGAGCAATTGACACTGCAGTTGATATGGTGGTTGTTGATATTACTGGCATTCATCATGTTTCAGTCATATTCTGTGATTGCAGAACACAGGCTATTCCCGGTATACACAATTAATGAGAGTGGGCTGGTTTCCAGCAAGTTTTATTCGACCTCAAACTGTGTTTACATTTGAATGTCTTGATACATTCCATGAACTTACACTACAAGGAAAGACTACATTATATGACTGGTATTATACTCTATGCCGAAAAACTGATAAGTGCAAGCTGGAAGATGAAGTGGTGAGTAGTAATTTGGATAAATTACAATAACTAACACTCTAAATTATAGAATCGTTACAATGAGTTTAGAATTGTTATGCGAATGTGGCGAATTCTTTTTATGTGTAAACGTGGTGGTAGAGGTCAATTCACTGAAGGTATAGATGGAACAAAAAAAGGAGAACTAACAGTTGAATGTCCTGCATGTCCTCATCCTGAGAAAAATCTTCCTGAAGACTGGAAAGATTCAGAACTATTGAAGTATGTATTATTTTATTTTATTTAATAATTGAATAAGTTTATTCATTTAACTTGGAAGATTTCTATATATAATGTATTTGGCAGTTGATGCAAATTTCAAATTGAGCTGCAAGGAACGTGGTATCCAAGATATAGAGCTTATGCCTGGATGGGGTCCCTTTGTTGAAGAAACAAGCTACCAAACACATCTTGCAAATCATACTGAAAAATCTGAAGTATGTTGTTTATTTTACATTGATGCTATTCTCACAACTCCAGTAGATTAATACTTGTGATTCAGAACATGATGCAATACTTCAAGCTGGCATACGCTCAGCTCCAGGCCATTCTGTAACGGGTACAGCAGTTGTAATTTGTTCAAGACATACATTAATTCGTCCAAATGGAGCAGGTGACTTACAAAAAGGAGAACGGTAAGTCAATATTATCATTCATAGTGGCTACTATGATATTAACAACTATTTTTATAGATACTGTAATATTGACTACATTGTACTCTCCACTCTTGCTGGTTTTCTTCTTCCATGGATAGTGATCACATATGATATTGGGTGCCAATGGTCAAAAAATCTGAGACAACGTATAAATTCATATCCTGATGAAATGAGAGTTTCTCCTGATACAAGAATAGACATTGGTGTTCCTTCCTGGCACATAAATAGCCATGGAAGCTCATGTCGTAGCAACTTTGCTTTGGCTTATTTTCCTGGAGTAGGTCGAACTTGTGGAGAAGAAGTTGAAACTACCTGGTCTAGTAGCAACCATCTGCGCCCAAGTACACGTGAAATGGGTCCAGCTTCAAGGCATGAAGTACTAAATGATCAGTGGAGTGGGTGGAATTTTCAGAAGATTATTGGAATGAGTGTGTAATATTCACTTCATAGCTCTAACAAATTATTAAATTAATTACTACAGGACCACACTTTATAAGACATTATAATGAGGCAGTTATAATGAGCAAAAAACAGAAAGAAATTTTTGACAAATTTAATGCTACATTTCCACCTGATATAACAGCAAAATGGGAATCTCAAATTATAGCATGGAATATGAATCATACAAACCCAAATCCATATGATGAGCCAGAGTGCAGTAAGGTTTTTTCTTTTTGTTAAACCACAGCTAACATTTCCTAGCTACCACTTTACAAGATGTTAGACTTGAGCTAACAAGTGAAGAAGCTGCTGCTGCTGAAAAAGGAATTATTCCAAAACATAAAGTAACTTTAACAAAATTTTTAATACTTGGATTTGAGTTAGAGGAACAACAGTATGTTAAAAATATCTGATTAACTATATATATACTTATACTGATATTATTTAGACATGCACTTAAACTTGAGGTATCACAATTGAAAAAGAAATTGACATCTAAAGAACAAGCTGATCTTCAAGATAAACGGATTGCCCTCATGAGTCGAATTATAAAATGGCGTGAAATTCAAATACTACATATGCCAGAACTGAAAGATCTATTAAAGTCTCCAATGGAAAATAATTTGGGTATATCTAATACAGAGAAGGACTACATTCTAGCTGAATCAATTCCATTGCATCTTCCATCATCACTTTCAGAGGAACTGCAAGCTACATTGAACATTAAAAATATTTCCAAATCAGAACTAAGATTGAGATTAGCACAAGCTGATGATGCATTGTCAACTATTCAAAGGCATTTACGTGTTATGTCATCATTACGAGAGTTCAAGCAACATAATGCATCAGGTACTGGCAATGAGCCAAATACACGTATAAGAAAAACACTTGAAAGTTATAAAAACAAAGCACAGCTATCAGCAAATATATATGGAACAGCACGAAAAGCAATAGGCACACTAGACCCTAATGGAGATTGGAAGTCACAGTTACTTGAGCTTAAGCCAAAAGATATTACTGGACCTGGTAAAGACCCAGATAACACAACAAGTAGTGGTCGGTTTGAAATGTCTTGGATTTGGCTTGTACCACGTCCTTCATCAAACTCAGATCACAATAGTAATGAACTCAATGATAGCCTCAGAGTTGAATGGTCAAAATCAAGAGCAAGAAGAGATAGATGGTTTGAAGAAGTTCAAATTCTTAGAGAAGAAATGAGACGAGTTATTGCATACTTTGAATGGAAGAGTAATTGGTGGAGAAGTATAAGCAACATAAGATCTTATGAAGATAATATTAAACAGGATATAAAACAAGGTGTCCTAGCATATGCTTTAAAACAAGCATCACTGTGTGAAAGACTTGCAGAGAGTTGTGCACAGTGTTGGCTTCCATTACTTAAAAAAGATAATTATGAACCAGATTGGGCTGAAAAATATATAACAAAAATTGATAAATTGCCCATGGCTGGTCAGTCAGTATTGAATTCTGAAGATGATAAAAGTGGGGATAGTGATGATGAGTGGCAGGATGAAGATAATGAATATTTTGATGATGATTATGAAGAAGATGAAGAAGAATATGCACTGATAGATTAAGTAGGTAATCATTAGTGAATGGATTTATAAATGTTAAAGTTTATCAGTACATATATATACATTTAAATTCTATATTCATAAGTTGCTTTAATGCTATGAATTAATTGGTATGTATAAATCATATCTTACAATCACTACTACATTCATTAGTGGTCATTATGTACAGTTATTACACCTTTTCATTTAGAATGCATGTTTGTAACATTCAATAATCACTTAAGATCATTCCAAAGCTATCTCACATCCAATAAATCATTTTGCTCCTGTATTGTATTCTGTAGCAAGTAATCATTGCACACAAAACTAGATTATACAGGCTGTCAAATACTGTCATATATATTGCAGTTAATGTACTAGTATCTCTCATGAGCTCTTTCATTTGAATGAATATGCCATTGGAACATGCCATGATCACTTATAATTACTCCCATATTCATCAGTGGTCATTATGCACTTTCATTTGAATGAATATGCCATTGCAATATATGATAATTATTCATGATCACTTTCATATTCATTTAGTATTTACTAGTAGTTATTACATGCAATAATATGGTATTATAATATACCATGATCACTCATGATCACTTCCATATTCATTAGTATTTGCTAGTAGTCAGTACATGCAATAATACACTATTATAACATATCATGATTACTCATGATCAGTTCCACATTCATTAGTATTCACTAGTAGTCATTACACACAATAATATACTATTATAATATATCATGATCACTCATGATCAGTTCCACATTCATTAGTATTCACTAGTAGTCATTACACACAATAATATACTATTATAATATATCATGATCACTCATGATCAGTTCCACATTCATTAGTATTCACTAGTAGTCATTATGCACAATATTACACTATTATAACATACCATGATCACCCATGATCACTTCCACATTCATTAGTATTCACTGGTAGTCATTACACACAATAATACACTATTATAACATACCATGATCACTCATGATCAGTTCTACATTCATTAGTATTCAATAATAGTCATTACACACAATATTACACTATTATAACATACCATGATCACCCATGATCACTTCCACATTCATTAGTATTCACTGGTAGTCATTACACACAATAATACACTATTATAACATATCATGATCACTTATGATCACTTTCACATTCATTAGTATTCACTTGTAGTCATTACATACAATAATACACTATTATAACATACCATGATCACTTATGATCACTCCCGCATTCATTAGTATTCACTAGTAGTCATTACACACAATAATACACTATTATAACATATCATGATCACTCATGATCACTTTCACATTCATTAGTATTCACTGGTAGTTATTATGTACAATAATACACTATTATAACATACCATGATCACTCATGATCAGTTCCACATTCATTAGTATTCACTAGTAGTCATTACAGACAATAATACACTATTATAACATATTATGATCACTTATGATCACTCTCACATTCATTAGTATTCACTAGTAGTCATTACAGACAATATTACACTATTATAACATATCATGATCACTCATGATCACTCCCACATTCATTAGTATTTACTAGTAGTCATTACAGACAATAATACACTATTATAACATACCATGATCACTCATGATCAGTTCCACATTCATTAGTATTCACTAGTAGTCATTACAGACAATATTACACTATTATAACATATCATGATCACTCATGATCACTCCCACATTCATTAGTATTTACTAGTAGTCATTACAGACAATAATACACTATTATAACATACCATGATCACTCATGATCAGTTCCACATTCATTAGTATTCACTAGTAGTCATTACAGACAATAATACACTATTATAACATACCATGATAACTTATGATCACTTCCACATTCATTAGTATTCATTAGTAGTCAATATTCCATTTAATACAAATCATACACTATTATAACATCCAATGATCACCTTTGATTACTCATACATTCATTAATAATAATGAATACCATTAGATTTTAGAGGTGATCATGGAAGCCAGGGATTTTGTGATCACTTTTTCATAAAACCTGGGCTTTTTATGATCCAAATGGCTAACACCCCTCTCTTATTCCTGATTAAATACTGAAGCGTGTGCAAGGGAGCTAGCTTCCTACGGAATCGATTACGGTTGGTATATGTACGTTACTGGAGTTTTGAAGTAAGACACTGTCAGATGCACTTACAACGAATTGTTCAATAACACTCGATCCCATATTCGACCTGCATTCCAGTGGCACTCGTCACTTGTTAAAAATCGTTAGCAGAATGAACTTGTGTCACCTAATAATAGCAATATTCATTTATGATGTCGATAGTGACTAGATTTTTGAGATAAGCATCATACGGGTTATGTCGGCGAGAAATTTGGAGTCGGAAGCACATTACAACGCTGCGTATGGACAGTGGCGGAGCATTGCATTAAGTTAGTAGTAGTTCTGAAGAGCGCAACACAAGCATTTGAATGCAAACCTCAATAGAGAGTCGGAGAGTCGGAATTGTACTGAATGAATCGGGAATGGGTTGCATACCTACTAGCTTAGCTGCTGGTTGAAAGTCAAACATATGAACAGTTACAATCTTTCCCTCAAGGCTCGGCAACTCGGAGCCACCAGAAAGGTTTTTTCTGACTCCGACAGTCTAAAGCCCATATACTATCATCCGATAAGACATCTGCCTAGAAACTGAAACAGTTCTCATAACGTACTCACATACTTGACATTTTTTTTATTGCTTGTTGTATTGGTGCCTTGCGTGACCCTATTGGATTTGACATTGACAAGCAACAAAGTCGTAAAACAGTGAGAGTGACGTGGAAACTCCTTATGATACGAGTTGGCCACAAGTTTATTTGTATATTCTTCACTAATCCGTTGAAATGAGCACATTACACTATAGCGGTAGGGATATTGAACCACATACATTCGAAAGCGGCAGCCCAGTGTCGATAGGATCTTCTCACAGAAATAACAATTGAGGTATTCTAAAAGGAGACAATGAGGTGACTGGTGACGCATGGCGTGGAGTTGATGATGATGTTCAGAGAGGTGGAGAGTGTTTACAGCCACATCCGCCAATGACTCCGATGAGAACTAGTGAGTGTGGTGGTGGGGTGGAGAAGGGGAGAAGGGAGGAGTTAACAATGTCAGCAGCGAGCTAGGAGGTAAGGCTGGGAGCAGGAGCAGGAGGAAAAGGTGGTGGTGGTGGTGATGGATGATAGACATGCCGCGTACGTGCCGTTGACAGTGGAGGTGGTGGTGAATGCCGTCATTGTTGTCAGTGGGGATCTATGAAATTGTGAGGTAGTGATGCGAGATGGTAAGGTGGAGGTAGGAGGCGAGGTCGATGCCGTGCTGAAAGGGTGGTGCTGGGAGGAGGTAGAAGGCAACAGCATGGTCGTAGAAGCAAGGTGGCGATTTTGGTGGTGGGGACAAAGCATCAAGGCGGCAGTTAGTATAGCCGAGGCATCAAAAGGACGAGGTGGTGGTGGTGGTAGAAGGGATGTGCAGGTGGTGCGCAAGATGATGTTGAGGGGAGAACAGAAATGCAGGAGGTGGTGGGTTTGTGGTGATGCGGTGCTGCCTGTTGACCAGGTGAGTGGATGGACGGATCAATGTGGTCTGGTGGAGGAACCTTGCATTCATCGATTTAGCACGAAACCACTGTCCGGAAACACCTAATACGGTTCATTATACCCTGCGACGTTCAATACGACAGTCAACACCATTCTTGCCAGCAGGACGAGAGGCTGGGCAGTGTCAATATCGTGACACAGCGAGGTGGATAGGAGTTGACGTGGCCGTCTACGAAGCGTAGATGGCGGTGTGAGTAGTAGGCAGGTAGTAGGTGGCGTTGACTTGAGCTAGGGGAATGGGTTTACCTGGCTTCGAGGTATGCATTGACAGAGTCGTGATGTTGGTATCGCATCCAAGGGGCGAGTTGAGAATGAGGGACATTGCACTGGGCTACGTGGTGTCGAAGACGCTGTGGGAATAATGGTGGTGGTGGAGGTTGGCCAGGAGGGTTGGAGCTAGGGGGCTTCTGGAATGGGCAATGGGTAGTAACGTTGGTATATGCACTATCACTGCTGTTCCTGAGTAACAGAGCGTTCGTTGTGAGGGCTTGTAGTGGATTGGAATCACCAAGGAATAGCGGAAACCATTGGAATGTGACATTAAGTTTGCCATTGGACTCCGAACCAAACACAACGCCTTTATAGCAAACTTTTGAAGTGACAAGTTTGTAGCGTAGACAAAACACATAAGCACACTAAGTATACTGTAACAACTTTTAGAAAGAGGTTCGTATACTACTATTACAATGCATGTTATGTGAATTCGAGTTTACCACACGCCAACCACACGCTTCACTAAGTTAAGTACTAATGAGTCGAATACTACTACATTTACATGTGAATACTTCAGCCACAAAAGTGGTGTTTCAATGTAAGAGTATGGAAAAACATTGTTGAAATGCAAATAGTAGATGGCAGTTTAACCAGTAGCTAGGTGGTAACGTCACGAGTGTGTGACTTTGTAATGAATTCAAATTGTTTCTTTGAAATCGTAATATGTAGAACACTTACCTTACAACGTTGTCTGCCATTTTGTAGATGAACTCATTTGGCTTTCAACCTGTTGGCACTTACATAGTGTGGAAATGCTTCCGTAATCCTTGCTCTCTTAACTTTTAAACAAACAATCGAGGTCAACAATCGAATATTTCAATAGATTGAGTAATATTACATATAATAGCAAATTTAAATAGAATTGCATTGCATTGAATGTAAACTCCGCCATAAAAAGTGTAAATATGCGATGTTTTCTACGATTATTCAAACCTTATTATTATTTTTCAATTTTATCTGGGCCTTATTCAACATGTGTATCCCCTCTGACTTATGCGACCTTCTCCCAACACCTCAGTCCCCGCTATTCACTCTGATTCAAAAGTTGAAAATTCACATTCCTCCGAGGCCCCGGCACCAGCGCAGTACACGGTCCAAGAGAACTCCTCGAAAACCTGCATGGACGCAAGATCCACTCAAATAGATTTGAGCTAAGTAATCTTTTTGGTGTAGGTGGATTCAGCACAACATATACCGCAATCAACAAAAAACATGCAATCAATACGCTGTAAAAGTACAACAGAAAGGTATCTACACAACTTCGGAACAAAATAAAAAATTTAGGAATGAAATTAATATCCTGAAGGTGAAAGGACACCCAAATGCCGTGTCGTTTCACAGTGTTCACAATGATAGCTCATATAACTATCTCACCCTGGAATACTATAATGGGATTTCGCTTCAAGATGCTATTCAATGCGATTACATTGGCAAAGAAGATAACCTCACAAAAGAGGTCTTTCGCCAAATCCTTGATGGTGTTAAACATATCCACTCAAGGGGGGTGTTTCATTGCGACCTGAAGCCCCACAATATTATCTATGGTTCCAGCATTAAAATAATTGACCTTGGCTTGTCGACGAACAAACCGACAAGGTCAGGAATAGTCAGTACATATGTGTATATGGCTCCTGGTATGTTCTTTTCATATCACAGAGTTTTGACTTTATTCTTACTATTTTTTGTACAGAAATCTTTCAGTCATCAGAAGCATGGGACTGTGAAACAGCCAATGTCTATGAAGCTCCAAGTGTTGAAAAAGTCGCACCCGCCGTAAATCGGTTGTGCCGTGTGCCGTATCCATACTGCATCGTTGGATTGCTGTTTTTTCTTACTCATTTTGTATATTTATGATTAAAACATGTACTATATTATATTAAATGCATTTTGACACTGTTATAGGAGATGTATTCTGTCTTTTTGTTATGTTTTTATCATCTGAAGGATAGTTCCCACGCTCCCCTGTGCACTGTTAAGCCTTCCGAAAAGGCACTGAATCTACCGGATAGCAGTTAATTCAAACATATTATATCTCGGTGTATAAAATGCAGTAGTATCATAAAATATATAATAATATAAAGAATAAACTGGGCACGTAAATGTGTTTAAGCTATAGTTCTAGTAGTTTATGCTAGGTCCCCTCGGTTGTAATATCACTCTTCCATGTGCTGTTGTAAGTATCCCAACACATTTATGCAACGATGAAGGATCATACTTACAATATCTAAAATTCAATAAGATAGTATATCATTCAAATTCTTTACATTGAATTTATGATCTATTAACTTTTATCTCTCACTTAATCGCAGCTTTACTTGTAAATTATGACTTGTGTCCTATAACCCACAAAATCTTCATGGGAATACGAAGAATGTGAGATGCTATATATGAACACATAGCAAAGGAATTTGAATGTGCATTGAGTTTGACGGTGAGTAATGGTGAGTGGAGGAGCGTGGGAACTATTTACTTTCCGGTGCTAAAACATACAAAAAGATGGAAAATACTGTATAAAACAGAGTCAAATGCGCTTCATATTATGTAGGAAATATTACATTCATATATAAACCGGATGAATTAAAAAAACCAGCAATTCCAATGATGCAGTATGGATACAGCACCAGCACAACCGATTTATGGTGGGCGCAACTTTTTCAACACTTGGAACTTCATAGATGTCTGGAGTCTGGGAATGATCTTAATGATGATGGTGTCATATACCATGCCTTGGTTGCAAGCCACCTATGACGACGAAAGTTATGAATGGTATGCCGCGTTTTGGGATAGTGATCCCCATTGTCTTCGTGGCGCTATCCCATCGATTACGGAAGAACTAGCTGTAGCCCTTTCATACATTTTAAATCCCACTCCCAACCACCGTCCAGGCGTGAAATATATAAGACATATCATTTCTCAAACAAAATCACTACGTGATACCACACTCAAGATTACCACATAAAGGATAACTTGATGTGGGTCCTGGGTTGGCTTAGCACTCTAGCTCATGCTGATGAGCTAATTTGAAGAAGGGCACTACAAGAGAATATGTACATTGTCATACGATGGATATTATAAGCGATGAATGTAGAAGATGACATTACCATATATCAGCCTTCCAGCTTGAGACTGGATATATTACAATCGACCACTGTTTCAACGTGCTCGCAAGGAAAGTTAGCAACTAAATTATGGCCAGTGGTGGAAAGGATGAAAACTTTAGCTTGGGTGAAGAATATATATCATGCTTATTTCTGGATATATTACAATCGACCACTGTTTCAACGTGCTCGCAAGGAAGGTTATCATTTGAATAGTAGCAGTGGTAGAAAGGATGAAGACTTCGGCTTGGGTGAAGAATAACATATCGTGCTTTTTTACACAAATGGGGAATGAGGAGACTGCTTGAACTTTACTTGATTTACTTTACCACGATTTTCATCGGTTCCATAGATAAATGGAGTAATATCTACGTAGAATATTTACTCAGTACCATACTTGGCATATTTTTTGCAAGAAAATGTACGGTACTTGGGTACTATAATACAGACCACAGCAATATGTCAGAAAATTGTAAGTGCTTGACAAAGTAAGCGCCTGGCGCTCATACTCTCCGATTTCTCACACACGACGCTATTTGTCGTTCCTCCATTCCTCAAACACAGTGTCGTGACTGGTCTCCACTCTATCTTACCATACACCATTCGGTGCTCGTCGTTAACACATTATTGTGTAAGTTATTCTTCCCAACTAACTTCACAAGGACAACTGACATTGTAGATATACAAGTATTCGGGGCATTAGCTATAAACAAGTCTCTAACATTCATAAGATTATCAAGAGCAATTGGAAATTATCAAATATTCTTTGGAAGGAGCTTCACTACACGGTTCTTCTTGATCTGTTGTCTGAGTTTTCCGAAGTAACGCTCTGACACAAACAACCAATGGAGGGATCCTATATGTTACAAGACAGTCATGAGGTATCTTGTAAGATAAATAAGCCAAATATATTACACACCCACAATCCAGTTCTGGAGCCCGTAGATGTAAAGTGCGACATCTTTGTCAATGTCCTGACCCCACAAGGGCACCATTTCCCTGTCCGCTTTGAATCGGTCAATGCTGGCTTGGCACTGCTCACCCACAATGTCCACGGCTTCTTGTAAGTCGACACCAGTCTCATGCATGATAATATAAATCATGTTGTGAGTATTGGAGCGGGCTTGTTCGACATTGTATGAGAATAGATCCTGCTGAGAGTTAGAACCAAGTAATCCATAAATTTCAGTAAATAACATACATTAGTCCAGGTTATGAGGTCGTTTGTTGCACCCTCAAGAGACTGGATTATGAGATGTTTGACGACTTCCTGGGGTAAGTCAATACGAGCAGCGAATTCAATAAGCTGAAAACTGGGTTTTAGGCCGCTATTGTCCCTTCGGGTAGCAATATAAGAGTCAAGATCCGGAATGATTCCATGTACTCAATCAGAAGTTTGCTGTGATATCCCTTTAAAGAAGAGATCCATGCTGTGGATGAATCTCTCTTGACACCCTGGACCTGCAGTTTGCACCAGCCTGGAGAAGAACCTAATTAATTGAAGACAAATAAATCAGCATGAATGTGATATCCAATTCAATCAACTCACAACTTCGTCATTTTGCCAGCCTTCTTATCGGTATGAAATCCAACAGGGTCACGCATAGCAGCAATGCAACAGGTACAGATACTATTTGTTCCTTCCACATCGTATTCATCTAGCACATCATCAAGATTGAACAAATAGTTTGCGACATCATCACAAACTCTGAGATGAAACATGTCTGCATCTGGATAGCAGGATGCTATCGTTTCTCCAACCTTGAGACCCATGAATGCGTTGCACCGCTTCGTATTGTGGTTAACGGCGTCCAGCAGCCATCACTCTGATTGCCGAGTAGCTTCTTTGCAATTAACATTTGTGCGGAGTTGGTAAGAGCATTGAGAAACCAGGTCAGGCAGGATGAAAGACGCTGGTGTGTTCATAGTAGTCCGGAGAATGGGAGCGAGATTAAGTATTTCATCAAAGTGTTTCTTATTCCTGATTAAATATTGAAGTGTGTGCAAAGGAGCTAGCTTCCTACAGAATCGATTATGATTGGTATACGTTACTGGAGTTTGCAGTAAGACACTGTCAGATGGACTGACAATGAATTGTTCAAAAACACACTTAGTCCCACATTCGACCTGCATTCCAGTGGCACCATTACAACCCGTTAGTAGCATGAACTTGTGTTATCTAATAATAGCAATATTCGTTTATGACGTCGATAGTGATCAGATTTTTGAGATAAGCACCACGTGCGTCATATTGGCGAGAAATTTAGAGTCAGAAGCACATTACAATGCTGCGTATGGACAGTGGCAGAACATTGTATTAAGTTAGTAGTAATTCTGAAGAGCTCAACACAAGCATTTGAATGTAAACCGTCGGAGAGTCGGAATTGTATTGAATGAATCAGGAATGGTTTGCTTAGCTACCAGTTCATCTGCTTGATGAAAGTCAAATATGTGAACAAAACCTTGACAAAACCTCAACAAAACATGATTTTTCCCTATGCACCAGTAAAGTTTTTTCCAATTCCGACTATCACGTGAACATGTGACATACTGTATCAATTCGAATAGTTCGGCAGTCACGCATCACAGACCCTCCTGATATGCCGAAATTTGGTGCTTTTCACACATCATGAAGGCAACTGACGAAAGGTTTAGCAGTCACAAATTTTAAAAATTCTTGAACCTGGGATCAATTCAGCGATTTCATGGGTTTTTCCTCTAAATTTTCGATTCTGAGCACGTTTAAGATGCATTTACAGCAAAGCTATTGCATAATTTAATGTATCTGTACTAAAATTCTATGAGATGTAACACACACATTGACATGTATGCCAAAATTTTTCGTCCATCACGCCATATGTCCCAGGTTGACAAAATGTCCACTTGGTTGGGCCTGTTACGCTCTTTGAGGGGTGCCGAATCATTTGAATTGATACAGTATATACAATTTCTAGCTACTCTACTTACAAATTGCGTAGTAATAAAAATCTAGTTGATCTCCGGTATTTCCCCGGTTCGTGTATAAGCAAACGCTGCGTCAGCGCCCAGATGGCGGTCAGCCAATCGTGCGCATAGCCCAACACGCCCCCTTTCTGCGATGCGTGCTCGTTTGAGCATCCCATCAGTTACCTTCCTAATTGGGTAATCAGCCGATGTGGCAGCAGCAGCTGCTCGCATCAATTTCATTTACATCAGTCTAACAGGTCGGTTTTCCACTCCCACATGAACTCCTGACTGTTGGGGTACTCACTCACTGTCCATTCTTTCTTCCTTTCCCCCCTTCTCGTGCTCTCTCTCTATGTCTCACTGTTTCATTGTCTCTTTGTCTCGTCGCCTCGTTGTCTTGGTGTCAGCACCATCTCATGTCTCATGTCTCAGGGTCTGGGTTTGTTTATGGTCTCGGTAAGTCGGTTTTATCTTTATCTGTATTGTGTATCTCGTGCTGACATTGTCATAGTCATATTGCTTGTTCTGGGTTTCTGTTACTCGTGCTTAGAATGTAATGTTGTTTTAAAAGGTAAAGTGTTTTTTATGTATTGTATTGGTTTAAGAGCTTTAAAACCAGTACTGAGGTGACGGTTTATATGTTTTTAATAGGTTGTTTTATATCCCTTGTTTAATTATGGGAGGCGGTGCGGGAACTCAGCCCCTCCCCGCTGTTTCCTTGCTCGACGCACTTGGTACTGGCATCTCGAAACCAAGATATAAGGAATATTAAAATAGGGTATGTTGTTATTCATTTACATGTGTATCACACCCTATCATCCAGTCACTTGAGGAAGCGACTAATGACCTTGTATTATGGTCAAATGTAAGGATTCTATTGAATGTTAACAATTAGTTCTAACTCTCAGCAGGATCTCTTCTCGTACAATGTTGAACAAGCACGCTCCAATACTCACAACATGATCTCTGTTATTATGCATGAGAGCAGCATCGATTTACAGGGTGCCGTCGACATTATTGGCCAGAAATGCAGGGATAGTATTGACTGATTCGAAGCAGACAGGAGACTGGTGCCCTCGTGGGGTCGAGAAATCGATAGAGATGTCGCACACTATATTGATGGGCTTCAAACTGGATCGTTGGTGCGTAATGCATTCATTTTGGTTATCTTTCAAGATAATGACAGTATGGAATTGAATAGGTTCTCTTCATTGGTCATTCCATTCTGAGCGTTACTTCGGAAAACATGGACAACAAATCAAGAAGCACTGTGTTGTAGAACTCCTTCCAAAGAAGGTTTAACAGTTGTTTTTTTTAATAACATTTCGAAAGTTGGCTTTGTAAAGCAAGCATTCTGCTTGCACCACAAAAATGTGGCTTTCATTCTTTTCATTTCCGTACCTCACTGTATCCTCATTGTCAATTACAGATACTTACCTCATTCATTACCGTCTTTGTATATCTGTCGTACGTACGCTCTGAGAAATCCAGCTTCGCATTCCACCCCTTTATCTCTCAAATATGTGCTCACTGGATCTGAAGGATGGATGGACATCCATCCACTCGCATCATTTCTTTGTCAAGAGGATACCGCCGAGAAAATATCCTCCTCCGCAGCTTTCTAGTAGAATCCTTTTTATACCCAATGCCTACCTATCAAACTTATATATTATTTGATGTTCATTGTTTCTTTTATCTCAAAAATGAAATTGCTTTACTGCTGGATACGAAGTAATGATATATTATAGTTTCATATATATTAGGCATTAGTTATCTAATCTAATCTAATCTTCAAGATAATATGAAGGGAAAACAAATATCAAACCTTCTTAGGAAGAAGTTCAACAACACGGTGCTTCTTGATTTGTTGTCCATGTTTTCCGAAATAACGCTCAGAATGGAATGACCAATGAAGAGAACCTATATATAGTTTTTGCTGTTAGCTATAAATATGTAGAAAGTGATTACATGATGCACCGACAATCCAGTTTTGGAGCCCGTCAATGTAGAGTGCGACATCTCTGTCAATTTCCTGACCCCATGAGGGCACCATCTTCCTGTCTGCTTCGAATCGATCAATGCTGTCTTTGCATTGTTGACCAACAATATCAACAGCTCCTTGTAAATCGACTTTATTTTCGTGCATGATAACATAGATCATGTTGTGAGCATCGGAGCATGCTTGTTCAACGTTGTACGAGAAGAGATCCTGCTGAGAATTAGAACTAATTGATCAAATCCAGTGAATACCTTACGTTAGACCACGTTACAAGGTCGTTTGTTGCTTCCTCAAGCGACTGGATGATAGGATGTTCGACGACTTCTTGGGGTAAGTCAATACCAGCAGCGAATTCTATGAGCTGAAAACTTGGTTTTAAGCTGCTATTATCCCTGCAAGTAGCAATATATGATTCGAGGTCCGGAATTATATCCTGAACTCTATTGGAAGCCTGCTGAGATACTGCTTTAAAGAAGAGGTCCATGGTATGAATGAATCACTCTCGACACCCTGGGCCTGCGGATTGCATGAGCCTTGCAAAGAATCTGAATGATTTCAACGAAGATTAATTAGCATGAACACCAACCACTTCGTATTGCATGGATGTACGACTTCGTCATCAGACTGGCCTTCTTGTCGGTGTCAAATCCAATAGGGTCACGCATCACACTCATGCAACATGCATGTATGCTGATTGTTCCTTCTACGTCGAATTCATCCGACACGTCATCGAGGTTGAACAAGAGGTTCGTGAAGTCAACACAAACCCTAAGATGAAACATGTCTGCATCTGGGTAACATGATGCTGTCAATTCTCCAGCCTTCAGACCCATAAATGTGATTCGCTGTTTTTCATCGTGATTAATGGCATCCAGCAGCCATTGCTCTGATTCACTGGCAGCTTCATTGCAATTAGCATTAGTGCGGAGTGGGTAAGAGCAATGAGAAACTAGGTTTGGAAGTACGAAAGAGAATGATGAACTCATAGTAGAAGAAAGAATGAGAAAGACAGTATGTACATGGGTATTGTGTCGAAGATGTTTCGCATTCCGGTATATATACCAGTGAAAGTGTAAAGGAGCTCCATACAGACACGAGTATGAGGTGTCGGATGCACTCACAATGATTTTTGTATAACAATCCCGATCCGATTTTTGATCTGCATTTCAGTGGCACTCGCTAAATACGTAGCAGTGTCATCTATTGGTTCCATGGAGGTCAGGTTTCTGCGTCATACACAATAACTCACACATCCATGTAAGGTGGGGAGTTGAAAGCCCAATGTCCTCAGTTCTGAAAGCTATAGCACCCATTGAATGCGGAAAGTCATTTTTTGTAACAATACTCCACATGAAGCGGGGCCCACATTAAGTTAGTAGAGCATTAAAGTTAGTCACTCAACCCCAGTCACCAGTGTTCGATGCAAGCTTACATAGAGTGCCTGAGTATGGGTACAGGAATGCGCAGCTGATAGATCAAAATATGTTGTAAAAAACTGTTAAGAGGTGAGTTGCTTAGCATATCTCGACAGTGAGGTGAAATAAGTATACTTGCCTTGACTTGGCCGTCAGTGAGATTTAGTGTTAAAATGTTAACATTTCAGCCATCTTCAAATAGAATTGTATTTCTAGGCTGATTTCTACCTATGTTATACTCGTAGCATTAAGTATATGCCTACCTTGTAGCATATTGTATGCACCAGGCATCTTGATTTTTGCAATGTTCAGAATGACCAAAGAATTACAGGTAACAGAATCCAGTTTTGCTCCAGTTGTCTGGTGGCATTGGAGCCAAACATGCTGTCAGAATTACACTGCGTGCATGCCTCGATATTTCAATGTGAAATAGCTTTGAAATATTGTGGAAATATTCTTTATATTACATCATTATTTCGCTTTGTAATACTCTTACAATTTACATACAATATTTCTCACATATTTGAAAGTCACAATAACAAAGAAATATTGAAACCCGGATCCCCATTTTCTTTGAAATGCTTTATTCAATATTTCAAAGGTTTTTCATCTATGAAATAACAAAGAAATATTTATTTAGGTAGTCACAATGAGCTTTGTCTACCATTGTCTCATGTTTGTGACATATGTCACAAGGTTCTTATCTAAGAGATCTTAGCAAGATCTTAGTCATAGTGGCATTGTGACATATGTCACGGTCATTCCACTTGTCGTCGCAGTTGTCACAGTTGTCACAGCTGTCCCACAGTGTCACACATGTCGCAGTCGTCACAGTCGTCACGTCGTCGTAGTTGTCACACTTGTCGCAGTCGTTGCAGTTGTCACCTGTGACAACTGTGACAACTGTGACAACTGCGACGACTGTGACGACTGTGACGACTGTGACAACTGTGACAACTGCGACAACTGCGACAAGTGTGATGACCGTGACATATGTCACAATGCCACTATGACTAAGATCTTGCTAAGATCTCTTAGATAAGAACCTTGTGACATATGTCACAAACATGAGACAATGGTAGACAAAGCTCATTGTGACTACCTAAATAAATATTTCTTTGTTATTTCATAGATGAAAAACCTTTGAAATATTGAATAAAGCATTTCAAAGAAAATGGGGATCCGGGTTTCAATATTTCTTTGTTATTGTGACTTTCAAATATGTGAGAAATATTGTATGTGAATTGTAAGAGTATTACAAAGTGAAATAATGATGTAATATAAAGAATATTTCCACAATATTTCAAAGCTATTTCACATTGAAATATCAAGGCGTGCACACAGTGTTACTCCGGACAGTTTTGGACTCCATGAGCTCCATGATCTGAACTACTTACATAAGTAAGCCCCACTCTTCGATTGCTCTTTGATGTAATCTAATCCAAATTTGTAGTATCCATGACGAGTATCTATTCTATTCAAAGTATTTTAGAGTCACTTACAGGCTTTGTATGAACGCCATCGGTTACTTATGCATTATGTACAGCTGATTGCAAAACGTTAGAGAATTCGTATTGAAAACTCGTTTTGCACGTTGTTTGGTTTTGGAGCTCGGCTCATGCAAATAAACACCGGCATTACCAGCTACTAGCCTGTTTTGTGTAGTCCCACCAAACGTTTACGTCGACGAGTCGCTGTAACTGTACTCTCTGAAGAATGTAACTACCTGGACACCTATTCCTCTATGCTTGCCCTCTTACAATGGCTATCAGAAACCGTCGACATATCACGACACCTGTGAAGCAAAAATTCATTACTCAATGCAAATATCCACCTCCTCAAGTCATTGCGAGATCAAATGAAGTAAGCCTCAGCACCGTCTACCAGCTTCGACGGTTGTATCGTCAGGAGGGTGTTGTTAAAAGAAAGGCTTTGCTTGTTGAAAGAAACCGTTTTTTCACTGCACTTGACACTGCTGTAAGTCCATTACTCAGCCTCCATCCAGAGGACACCTGATATGTACCTTGAGGAGCTTCGAAATGAATTATACGAGGCACGCGACATGTTTGTATCTACATCAACAATATGTCGCACTCTCAAGTTGCGTGGAAGTTGCGTGGATTTACACGAAAACGCGTACGCTTTACAACCTTTATTGCTTCCTGATGTAATGTAGCCTAGGTCTCTTGAGTGCGATGGAGATCGACATGCCACCTATCAAATTCATATCACTGAGAACTATAGGCCTGAGCAACTGGTGTTTGTTGATGAAGCAGGCGTTTACAGTCTAATAATTATTAAAAGGGTGACAACGAACTTGAAGAGGGAATGGAGATGGGCACCAGTTGGCTGGTGTGCATGGCGGAAGGACTTTTATTCGTGGAAAACGGTGAGTTTAGTATTCCCCAGTGACTGCTTTTCTATGTTCTAATTAGTCTACAGCTACTCTGTTCTACCTGCTCCTTCCCTCAATGGTGTGCTTCATCTCGATGTAATTCTATGATCCTGGACTGCCGATCTATTTAACGAGTTCATCAATGGCTTACTTGACAACATGAACCCATTCCCTGGCAACAACTCAGTTATTATAATGGATAACGCAAGTATTCACAAATCCCCTCATCTCAGGCCTATGATTGAAGGATGGTGAGTGCATATCAAACAATAATGCATTATCACCAATATAACGGATTAATAGCGGGATGCGTCTTGAATACCTACCACCATATTCACCCAACTTCTATCCGATTGACCAGGGATTCTCTGCTATGAAGTCCTGGATTCGCAGAAGTCGAGATTCCGCTCGCGCTGAGTTACAAGGGGGAGCTGGGTGTGATTATATGGAATGTTATGGCAAGCAGTGTTTGGCTTAATGACCTCAGAGAGTGCAGTGGGGTGGTATCGTGATTCAGGCTATCTCAGATAAATGTAAATATCATTCATGAATCATTGTTCCATGTCGTTCAACTGCACTTAGAATGCTACAACTTTTACTTGATTGAATATGCGTGGAGAGGCAAATGCGGTGGCGCGCCAGGAACTTTGTACATACTAGCTTGGTGTTAGTAAGGCCGGGCTCTATTTGTATGAGCCGAGCTCCAAGACCAAAATGCGAATTCTCTAACGTTTTGCAATCAGCTGTAACTAACTTACTTTTGTAACTCGGTGCTGTGACATTGTCTATAATGTAGCTTCAAGTTATCTCAGTGTAGCCTCAGTAGGAAGGGTCACAATCACAAATAACAAGAACACATACATCGACTCAAAGGTTAACTAGAACTCTTCTCTAACCCCCTTCTCAGATCCCTACAAATGGCATACACTTCGCAAGATCTTCCCTCATGTGCCAATGCAAGCCTCTCCATTTGCCTAATCCACATATTCAACAACTCCCAATTCTCTTCACTTTCACCCCGTTCCTCCAAACAAACCATAACCTCCTTCATACATATCAAACTCACAAAAAAATACTCCCACATCCCTTCCAATCCTTCTCTTTCCATATCGCGCAAGAGTAGAGTACACGTCGTGTATACCTCTTGTGCATAGGTCGAGTTTGAAAGGCTTGAGTTATCAGGGGTTGAGTCCATCATTTGGAGTGCATTGTAACGAATCCTGATTGACTGGCGTCGCACGTCGACGTCACCATCAATTTGGGAGGCAAGGCAGGATACGCAAGTGCATGTAAATCTGAAGCGTTCCAGGGCAACTTGTCGTTCTGCTGTGGGCCTACATGTGAGGGCATAGCTTTGTAAAACTTCTTCGCCCCTAGCTATGGGCCTCGAAGCATGTAACTCATAAGAGAATGACGGTAGGTCCAGTGATACAGCACAATTCGGTTTACAACTTCAAATATATATATATCAGCGATAAGGGTATAAAAGCAACAAATAAAGAATCACTTATGATTGACCCTTGAGATCTCCTTAAGCACAACCCCGTACGTGTCATCTCCACTCCCAATAGAAGACCCTTCGAACACTAATGCACTCGTCGCAAGAATTCCAGAAAGCCTCGCATCCACATAATAATCATCCATCTCATATGCATTTGCAAGACGCAAATAGGCTTCTTGGTTCTCGTTACTCATCCTATCAAACGCTAGTCTCAGCATGGGCTCTGGAATAGCCAACGGTTTATTTATACACCATGAAGATGTTCCACATATGGTGCGATGTGTTGTAGAGACCCACTTGCTGAAATCCTGAACAGCACCATGAGGTACGACCAGGAGAGGTCTCTCCGCAACTACCAAATCGCCCACTTGCAGATCCCGGGAAGCGAACATACCCATACCCATCGTGGGCATCTGTCTAATTTTGTATGCTGCTGACAGATGCTCGGGGGGATGAAGAGGGCGAAGGCAGAATTCTGGTGTTGAGGTGAGCTTGAATTTCGTGCGATTGAAAAGGATACATTCTGCAGAGGGATGGATGTCTGTGGTTGGAGGAATGCTAGTGCAGATAAGGGCCTTTGGAGGAAGATTGGTGGCATCTGAAGCCCCATGTATGAGGGAGTAGACATCGTTGAGATCGTCAGCAATGAAAAGTGCTATGATGCGTAGATCTGGAAGGGGCTTGACGGAAGCTTTGGTGCTCAAGTGGCAGGACTTGAAGAATGAAATGGTGTCTACGACGACGTGATGTTAAATCCGATGATAACTCACATAGCATGAGTTGCACCTGTTGTACCATAGTTGCCATTAAACAGATACATGTTTGCCTGGATCACATTGGCTCGATGATAAAGCCTCACAGGAGACGCCGGAAGGAAGAGATGTTTGAAATGGCAGTGATATTGAGAATGAACTCGAGACAGCGCCAACATTGCAAAGACTAAGCGGGGCTGGCACACAAAGTGCAGATTGGACCTAAGAGACAATACCAATCAAAATATAGCAGAGATTGTGAGGCAGTGTATGGATGGGTTGAAGGACAACGAGGGAAAGACCATTGAACTTGTCCATTGTCTGAGCGCCGACAGTTGAGCACTGAGGAAGCAGGGCTCTACCTTCTTGTGCGTCGAAGAGATATGAACATGATAGAAAGCTTGTTGCTATGGACATCCGTGTTCGAACACTCATTAGTCATTATCCAATTTAGATAGCAAGCGATAGGACCATCTGCTGTCACTTCTTCACCAATGGAAGACAAATGCAGACATATGGTGCCGTGGAAACACGAAAAGCTTAGAAAGAGAGCACCTGAAGTGTTTCCTCTATATTTTGTTATGAATGTATTGCAGCATGAGGTGCAGAAGTTTTTCTTCGAAGACTTCGGGTCAGAAAACCTTTAAGCTATATGATGTGATTTAAGTAATAATATATATAATACCCAGAGATATATAATGCTCATGTGGTTTTAGTGACGTTATTTACAGAGGACTTGTAGTTTGCCTGTAGTGGTCCATTGGAACAAAAAAAACCAAGTGGGAACCTTCGGAACTTGAAAAGATAGTTTGGCACCGATTCGCACCAATGCTTCTGAAACAAATACACAGCAAATACGCACAAATACGTCAGCGTATTCAGTTCGATTCTGTTAATGCAATAAATCAGTAAGGCTGACTAGTGGCAAGGCCCGCTACCTGAAATTCTCTCTAATAGTTAAACATCATGATATGTTGCATCTGGTTTGAACTAATGTTCATCAAAATGACACATAAATTTATTGTTAATTGATTGATTGTCAGTCCAATTCCAGTAATCCTTCGAATAATACCTGTAGTGCTTATCGATAATTTCACTATTGTCATGGCCCCAACATGGCCCAAGCCTCACAAAATACTTGGGTTTTATTCCACAATGAATAAGGCCAATCAATATAAAACTGACGAGATAAAATTTGTTGTCAAAAGATGGTCCTGGACATGGCATGAGATTTCAGCAATGCAAAAAGGAAACTTGTCGAAACAACATCACATGCATATGCATCACATTGAAACAATTCAGGAGGACAACTACACAACTAGTTACAGTGGAGCAACTTTATCACGAGTAAAGTACTAATGTATATTCACAATATTATAAAACCGACAATATAACATAATACTTGAAAGTGATGATGCAACATAAAAAATACAAAGGAACTTCGACAATGTGGTGCCAGGAGTCTTAGCTCCCGCTCACTGCTGCATGTTTCTACTCTTATGAGCGATCAGTTTAGAGGCAGACCACTGTACATAAGGTATAGTGAGACATGGCATAGGATAGGCCTTGGATGATGATAATTGTGTGTGAGAGTCCACTTCAGCCTATCCTGCTCACTACAGTAAGACCTGACATAACCTTGTGAAAAGAATAGGCATTAGTACATGAAGCGACGATGAGAGCACTACTTAGCTGTACATCAACACAAAGAGGAGACCACACTTACCTCTGTAATAGTACACAATGCCTATAGCCCTTCTCTCCTCCACCAATCTTTAGTACTTACTCTTTATCGACTGCAGCTGCCGGTATACACCATGCGAAGGGGAATCTTTAGAACCTAAAGTGATTTGGTTGAGATTTCGGTGCCCCATATCATCGAATTGGTGTGCATCGCAGTCTTCTCGTGCTCATTCAAATGGCAGCCTATATGTGTAGTCCGGAATGTCGAGACTTTGTATTATTGAGCGAACGCATAGTGTGGTGAAATAAAAAGGAGGTAACTCTGTGGAAGGATGACGTTCACATTGACGTTGTGGCTGGTTGGTATGTTTCCTAGTCTGGATGCAAAGTTCGAAAATTGTTAGGAAACATTAGATTCACACACATCATGTGAGGCAGGAGAAGCTCTGAGCATTTGGGATATGGGAATGACCGATATTTCGAACTCGTTTAAACTCCGGTTGATGGGAGGTGTTCACTCTGCAATATTTGGTTTTTCATCACCCTACATAACCCTACTACCTTAAAAGGTAGCGGGAATACTGCTATACCCACCTTGATCATAGCCTCACGGGCGGCCACAATGGTTCAAGTTATCTCCTAATCTTGCATACCCAGAGGTTCCATCGATCCTCGACCTCTAAAGCGACAGCGGTCACAACATACTTCAGGAGATGGATGAGTAACCCAGTGTAATGGGTGCAGCTTCGAGACAGGATTTGGAAGGGGTTTCGAGAGGGGTTTCAAGAAGGGGTTTCAGAAGGGGTTTGAAGCGGCAGAAATGACAGCTGAGTGAAAAGCTATTATTGAACTAGAGAATAGGCTCATAGCGGATGCTGGACGAGAAGAGACTTTAGATGCAGAGGCACAAGATCAAGAAGTGATGGCTGGTATACACGAGGAAGGGGGAACGGCAGGTAGGGCCGCGATGTTACCGATAGTAAGCGTGCTTATATCTGACACCTCAGACAAGGGTGGATCAGATCGCTGTAAATATGGTACAACCCAATTAGAATAGTTATTAGAATATGTTATCTTACCAATGTGTGAGCAAATCTAGAATATGTGCAAGAATAGGAAAACTGACTTATCCATGCAAGATATTTACAATAAGATCCGTGACCCCATCCGTTCCTAGGCCAATCGGAAAATTTTCAGAGGTTCGGTTCACGTTGCACAGGTAAAATCGGCACGAAACAATTGGAACAATAAGCAGATGTATTACCCAATTTAGAATTTTCTAATGCATCTGACACATTACATATTTTATGGCATATTCTAATTGTTACAAAAATCGGGATGTACCATATTTGCACGAACCCGATTTAGGCCTGTCTGAGGTGCGAAGTCTTTAAACCATGCTTTATTATTTCATAGATCAATGACGAGATACTTAGACAAGGTTAGAGATGCCAAAATTCTTTTTGATCAATTAGTCTTGAACAGGCTTGAGAATGAAATGCTGTATCGTGACGATGCAATGCTAGTAAACCTAGGCAATCGAGTTGAATTTTTTTTATAAGTACAGGAATATGGCACACAATTTCTGATCATCTTCTGCTGTGTCTTATACTAGTTTTATTAGCGCGGCTGCAACGAAAGTGCGTCAAGAGCTCTCTTAGATCTGATACTCTCAGAGCAACTTCTCCTTTTTAACGAGAAAGAGTCAATTGAAGTCGCACTTTACAATGATGTGGATATTCCCATGAATGAAGTTGATGCCACTGCTGAATATGCTTTTGTACGTCAAACGAAAGGACAAAGAGGTACTATGAAGTTATCTACTAGTATTCCTTATTCTCAATATATTCAACAGATCTTATGAAGAACCATGTATTTGCAGAAGTGCACTTGGTAGCCAATGCAGTTTCTTGCAATGAGACAGTCGTCTTCGTCATTCACACCCTGGATATGAAAGATGCTATAGCGGACTCAAATGACCTATGTATCAGATATGCCATTCCTAGAAGGTATAAGTACGTTGATTACGGGGTATTCTTATTGCTTGATGACTCCTGCTCTCAGGTCCAAAGAAGTTCGGTATTGTCAAGAGAGAGGATGATCACTAGATAAATTATCTATCGAACATTTACACCGTCCCCGATATGGGAAAGTTTGATATCTCTGTCGCAGCACAGGTCTTCCAAATCATGTCGAAATGGGTCAGTGCTATCTCGGGCTCCTTACTTGGGTTCTACTTTGCCTGATCTCTTATTTATAGATAAGTCCCGATGGGACTACGAACTTTGCTAAGCTACTTCAGGATTAAACGTTAAAAATCTTATGAGCTTATAATAGATGATACACTGATCCCAGGAGTATTGGTCAAGCTTTGCTTGTCATGTACACTGCTCCAGGATATCAACTGCCGGTATCCAATGTACCAATACATATCCTGTGTATTAATATTTCCGCAAATTTGAAGGTTATGCTAAAAGGATAAGATATCATTCAGACCCGACTCCAGCTGTCGATACCTGGTGATAGCCAGGAACAAAGAAGGCATAATCGAGAGCATTCTTCCTGTTCATTTCGAATCGACCATGCGTTGACCGTCTTTAAATAGCATGTGATAGGTACATACTGCCCGGTACGCTCTAGGTTGAAACATCGATTCGACGTCATAACACCTTTCCACCTTGACCATCGGAGGAAGTGAGAACCGATAGCTACGGCTTACACCGGATTGCAAGGAACTACAGTAACTTATAAGTAGACAATGCATTGATGTCGTCGAACTGAATAAGTAAGTATTCCCAAACATGTAAGTGATCAATGGAGCACTCACTAAGCACCGAGGGAATAACGCTGGAAGAGAGCTCCAATGAAAGGATGAAGGCGTATGAGAAGTTTTTGGAGTTGCCTCGGCCCAGTTCTGCTCGCAGGGGATTTAGGTGGGCACCCCCGCAGTAGTACTTATCTGACTGTGCAAGAGCGGCCGCGCCCGGAATGAAATCATTGATATATCACGAGGTAAAGAAGGTACTTACGGAATGCTGATCAAATGAATGGTACACCACACCTAACCTTATAGGTGAACAAGCGTGACAAACATCTCGCCACATATAAGGCGCAATGTTCCACAGCATCTCTGTAAGTCCCACCCCTTGCCCAACCCCCCAATGAAGAACTTCGTTTACCTGTTGGCGCTTTCTGCACTTATAACGATTGGGACCTGTTCTCCAACCGCTCAGGGTATGTTAACAATCTATTGGGTGAACGCTTACCCTTATCGCTAACTCGTCATACTTTGTTGTGCTAGGTAAAGACTGGAGGAGACAGGGTGATGATGATTTAGTTGCTAGGCATGCGAGAAGTCATTGAGTGGTAGGTCATATCCATTCGGTTTATCGTGCTTTTCATAACTTTCGAAGATGTGAAGCGTGAGGTCGTTACCTGAGGAGGGGAACTGGCTCGTAGTGTCTGGCAGCAGTTCGAGAGTCACTTCCAGCCTTGGACAGCATTTGGGGAATGAAGTAGAACCAGTGATGAATCGATCACACAACATTCGCCTGCTTGCATGTTCTAGTAGAGTAGCCGTCGAACAGACCTGTCCTCTCATTTCGAGTTAGAGATATTAGTACTTCGAGGAGATATGAGGAGTAATGAACATTAACATACAGAGTCGTATTTACTTTAGAACTGACTAAACATATTGCATATGCGAAGTTACTGAACAAAAGCCTCATCGAGGTTTGACCTAGCGACAATTTAACCGGACATCACAAGGAAGATGTCCGCAGTGATAGAGAACTGACAGTCGTGGCCATTGTGAGCTGTTGACATTAGTTTAGAAGCTCGTAGCCTCATGCGATATCTCGGGAGATAGTATCAGCGACTTCGTGGATTTAGTTTGGCTTTAACCTCTCCTTGACTTGTAGGAACGCCGGCCACCGATACCACATATAGTATTAAACTCCATCTTGCCACAGTCGGTGATTATCATCGACTTCAGGTTTAACTGAGTTATAAGTTGGGAGTTACAAGTTTAGTGGAAGTGGAGCTTGGCCCGTGCATCCACCGACTGGCAGCTAGCAACTCAAGTGACGAATCACCGACAGTGGGCACTCAGAGGGACCGGGACCGGCATGCGCTGGCAAATATGTGACTTGTTATGCATTATTTGGGTTAAAATGCTTGAACCAAATATAGATGTAAGTATCCCCATTGCCCAGTGCCCAGGCTCCTAAAACCAGCACTGCTGGCGGGCGGGCAACTTTTTTGCAGTTGGCAAAATCCATGTAAATTTGACATCAATAACGTTACATATTGGGTACATATATGCCATCGCAAGATGTAGACAAAATGTAAGCAAAATCCATTACTATAAATGGAAATAATTTCCATATATAGGAAAACATTTTGCAAATGTTTTGCCTATGTTTTACAATTGTTTTGCCAATTGCAATATCTAACATTATTGCTGTCGATTTTGCCAGCTAATGGTGACGACAAAATAGTTGCCTGCCAGCTGTGCAGCATGCTCATCTCTCGAGCTTCCTCCTATGTTTTGTGGGAGGCTAACAGAGGTAAATATTTGTTCAGGACAAACACAAAACAAGGAGGAAGCTCTCTTGAGAGCGGCTGGCAAAAGTGGGCACTGACAATTCACCGTGAACCCTTTCAATCACCAGGACCCTTCCACTTAGATGTTTTGTCATACTCACTAACTGTATATAAAAGCTACAATGTATCTGCATGCTGTAGTAAGCTGTCTCCATCAATGGTTCAGCATATTTTAAATGTATGTAAGAGCTCACACAACAATAAGAATCATTAAAACTGGTATCTGTTCATTATTGCATTGAGTTCCTTGCAAAGACCACAATGCATTAGTAGATATACCTTCAGTAATCTATTGTAATTCAAGTAATACTTTCATCCTTGGGGACTCAGAAAAATGGTTGCATTCAGCTATACACAATTTCACAGATAATCTTATTTGTGATTATGGATGCCCTTATACAGATACCAGCAACAACTTCATGGTGAACAGTGGCTCAGAACACAGCACATATGTGAGTGTCATGTTCCATTCCAACCACTAAGGGTTGAACCATGAAGAAGGGTCTAATGACGAGAGAGCACGTAAGTAAATGACTCGGGGGTAATGAACGAAGTACAGGAGTAATGGAACATTGGCTTCAACTTATATGTTGCACCCCTTGAACTTCTCGTTCCATATTTAGAAGAAGGTGGAGCTGATGCTGATAACTCGGAGTTGGAACAAGTCCCAAGTGAAGGAAAGGGTATTAACATAGTTGATTCGAAACTGTAGTCTACTTACAATATAGAGTAGTTTATATAGTATTTACTTTGTCCTAGATGTGGAGGGAGTTAGTGTCTATGGGTTTGTGGCATACTGAGGGATAAGTAACTCCAGAGAATGTAGACTACAGTAGACTAGTTTCACACCTCTAGATTACAGTCAACTTATAACGCCGATAGTTATGGTGATGACGAGGAACGGGGTAAAACTAATGGGAATGGGAGTTATAGAATGAACTAGAAAGAATGGAAAGGCATAGAACAAATAGTAGTAATAAAGGGAAGGGACAAGTAAACAATGACAAGTAAACATTAAGTAAGTAAGAGTTCCTTTTATAACAAACATATACAGTCTGGAGGAAATGTACAATCCTCAGATGAAAACATAACAGACTTGCGTCGGTCCTAGGGGCTTTGTCATGGATATGACAGTGAGCAATGAAACACACAAAATATTTACATACTTATCTCAAGTTTTTGTACTCAGCCATGTCAATACTGGACTCCACTTCTTGGCATCTAATATGTATTTCGACATTTTGCTTTCCTGGTACATTAAGTGGGGTGAAAATCACTGTCATTTTGTCAAGCCCCTTCTTGCATGCCTTTAGTAGTGGTATCCATACTGAAATGTCTTCCTGGGCCTGTGCCAGTGGGAACACAACCCATGTCATGCAAACCACCTTGATTCACGAATCACTCAACTTCATAAATTTGGTAAAGTACATATTGATATATTAAGTAAGTGAAAGGGTCCTAGTGATTGAAAGGGTTCATGGTGAATTGTCAGTGCCCACTTTGCCAGCCGCTCTCGAGAGAGCTTCCTCCTTGTTTTGTGTTTGTCCCACACAAATATTTACCTCTGTTAGCCTCCCACAAAACAGGGAGGAAGCTCGAGAGACGAGTGTGCCAGTTTTAGGAGCCTGCCCAGTGCCCATCATGCATCACAGTGTCCCATTTTTGTTGCTAAGATGACCCTTTGTCATGCAAAATGTAGCCAAAACTTCAATTTTGTTGCTAAAATTTTGATGCCATCTGCCATATTGGGGACTTTTTCCTAAGCTGGAACCAAAAATTTCAGGTTTCTTCTGTACAGGGAAGGACAGTATATGTATGTAGATGCATGGACTTGGCAGTGGTAGTTGGTGGCAAGCGTACCTTGCTGACTCAGAGACTGATGATCACACTTAATAGCAAGAATTAAGAGTCAAATATCCTTATAACCTGTGATTGGTATCACTGAAATCAGGATATAATTCTGATTGACTCTTCCGATTCTGAGCCTTTACAACAGCACCATGTAACATGTAAATAGTAATTGAATTTTAAATAGAATGACAATTTGCATATGATATTTGTGGTTACTTGGGAATGTCAGGCATTGGAATCCCAAATGATGCACACTAGGAAGTTCTAATTGGTGATGTCAATTGCATTGGTTTTAAGTATGTATGTCTTCTGACACCTCCAAGTTGTTATTGCCGTCAGAACCACTGTGCAAGTTAAATCAAAGATCACTTCCAGGATTACTCCATGAATTATTTGGTCAGGCATATCCAAGAGCCACTCTGGCAATGATTAATGTGGGAATGATACCCTGATAATCATGAGCATTTACTAACAAGATAGGGTGACAATCCAGATGAACAATGTGGGACTTACAGTCATATGTACAAGAATTGCTTGAGGATACACATTGATGAAAGCAAAATTTCCTGCTATCAATGGTAGATATACCACCATTATCAAGGTATACAGAGCAGAGGATTCAACAATAATTTCAACGGCCCTTCGGTAATCTGAAAAATTTCCAATTCCTTTTGATACATATACAATTCTGAATATGATAAGAGCAGCTGAAGATAAGTTTGCAGTCAATGAAAGACTGTAATAGATAATTGCAGAATGTATGAATTCTGTTCTGTTTCCAGAAAGTTGGTCACCAGGTCTCAGCTGGAAGAGTTCAGTAAACACAGCAAAAATTTAGAAAGGGTTACTATAAGAAATGCACCAAGTAGTATAGCCGGTAGCCAATTCATACCCCAAATGACCCAGCATCTCCAAGTCTGAATATTGACACAACTGTGCATAAGTGTTAACCAATGCTCAAATTAACAAGAACTTGCCATGACACAGTCGGCAACAAGTGTAGCAGCTACAAATGTTGTTAAACCGATTGCCTGCATCCACAAGGGCTCATTAAGAAAAGAAAACAGAACAGTATCAGCCATATCTCCATGCACAATGAAGTCATTGTGGGGGGACCACCAATCTAATCCAAAAATCAAGGATGATGTTCTGCCATTCAATGTACATATAAACTCTTGTTAATTCATGACACAACTCATAATATTCAAAAATTAACCACAAGTTGTTGTATTCTTATTGCCACTTCTGCTGTTGCTGCAAGTTCCACCACATTCATAATGAGCTTGAAGATCTTAGCATTGTTTAATGCCATGTGAACATTTTGTTTGGTGTATCAACTGCTAAAACTGACGAGCCTGCTGATATATCTCCATAGATAAAGATCTCTAAGTGGGATGCTGAACTCCTTCCAATAGGGAAAAGGGGGAATGCAACAACCTTTTGCTTATGTAAATGAGGAAAAGCAAATGAATAGTAGCAGTGCAAATCATATTGATATTCTGATTCTCATGAACCTATGACTCATCAGTAATGGGAAATAATTAGATGATGCCAACTTCGACAGAAACCATTGAATTAGAATTTGGTACTTTACTTCCTATCTTGAAAGAGAATTATTTCAACAGCCAATATACCATAGCATAAAATGACAATTTTGCCTACTGTATCATGAGAGACATTGAATGTTGATGAATCCTATCCACAGCATTCGACAGTCTCAGAGATGGGTTTTTCTCGGTCTCACTATCGATACACATCTTGGATCTTTCCTGTCAGGCATGTCAAGGCACATGTTGCTTGTAATATAGATACCAAACTGTCACTTCATTAACTGATTTAATGGTTTCTGAAGGATTGACAGTGCCCCTATTATTTTTACATATCATTCATAATTAATAAGAAAGAACACTGGTCGCATCAGGAGTTACAACTTACCCACAACCATCCCATGAAGTTCTCAGACTATGACCCAGTAGCAACAGTTGAACCCAGCATCAATGAGTCTGGGCAGATACAGCTGGGGCATTACATTCTACACATTCCTTTAGTACCTGGAGTATATATCTGTCTTGCCATTTCAGTGTCAATCAATTTTCTGCTTGGAGCATTTCTTTTCACAAAGCTGATACCCAACCAAGATATATTCTCACAATCCATATACAGTATTCTCTCTTTCTATTTTATGTTTATTACATATTAAATTATTTCCTCCAAGATCTAGCACATGGTGTTGTGCTACAACAAGAAATTAAATTTACAAGGGGCATAGGTAAAGACACTCCAATATATGAACAAGAACCTTCTCCTGAAGTAGATGAGGCCTGGTTCCAACTACATGAATGTAAGGTTTTCACATCTTAACATCCGACTCCAATCTCACAAAACCTCATACAGTGCAATATTATTGTCAACTGATGAAGTTATTCACCTACCAAACATCACTGATATGTGGGTTAAATAATATGATGTACTTTATCTATTTTTCTTTATATCTCATTTTGAGATATCAGACTGAGGGCATTGAGTTGGACACCAAGGGGAAGGGCTGAGGTCCCAAGTTGCCTCCCATAAATCACTAAGGGATATAACTAAATATTAAAACCTATACTCTGCCTCAGTACTGAATTCAAATCCTTTAAACAAATACTATACCTATTTATCTTCATAAACATGACATCATATTGCCAATCCCGAAGTAACATACAAAAGAACTTCATAACTAAAGAATAAGTACTCAGTACAAATGACAATATATGGAGACAGAATAATGACTAGACAACTTACCAGAACCTCAGACCCAATATCTAGCTATTATAGCCTATGTGATAACAGTATGTTGGTGACATAACAGAGTGCAAAGCAGGAAGGGCGAAAGTGTAGTGATGAAGAGATGATGCATTATCGAGGAAACAGCAAGCCAAGTAGGAAGCACATCATGCATCATTGCCACAACTTCTGAATTAGGAAGGTGCTGATGAAAGCACCTGTGTGCACGTGTGCCATTGCAATATGGCATCAGATAAGGAAATGTATGAATGCCTGATGATTGGCCATGCACACCTGGACTATATCTGGGTGTTGACACATATCCAACCTAGACCAGAGCTACTGTGTGGGTAGGAAAGCACAGTAGATAAGAAACTGTAAATAAGTGCGTGAGTAAATGTATATAGAGGAGTGAGGAGGGAAAGAAACAGCAGGAACTGCATGGGCATTCTTCCCCCCCACAGACAGGGCGGTGTATCAGACAGAACAGTACAGAAATAGAATACAAATTTGACGTACCAATTTAAAACTGAACTTGTTTTGAATTAAAATCTGAACCATTGATCATTGAATCATTGAAGTCCCACTGCATACTAAAAATAGATATACCTCGTTCTAAATTTAGTTTACCTTTGAAAAGAATTGATATTCATGTGCCCTCGAACTTATTAAATCTTTGAGCTTGGGAACTTAGAATATAAAATTGCACTGGAATTGGGAAACTATTCTAAGTGTATATTAAAGTAATCTAAACCTGCGCACTAAGTACATCATCACCAAACAGCTTCCAGAGAACTACAAGCAAGCAGTTGTCTCTCTTAACATTTTTCACCAAATCCATTGCTTGGTATGCCAATTAAAACTTGAAACCTCATAATTCTCAATTGGGTGTTTGAGGGATGTAATCAGGAAAGTTAGTCAACCTGAACACTATGTAGACTATTCTCTTCCTGCAACACATTTGTGACATTGCATAGGAGCTATCCACCAGGCACTTATGTGCTTTGGAGACATCACACCAGTGGTGTGGCAGTTTAACTCCATTTCAGGGCAGGTTGAACAGAGAGATGATGTGATTCATAACTGTCAAAATTTGGAAGAATTTAAGAATGGGCAGGCAGTAGATTATATAAAGATGGACAAAAAGCACCAATGTATAGTAGCACTGACAAGCTTAGGATGTTGTAATTAGAACATGATTTTACCACTTCACCAATTTCCTGGCTGGGAGAGTTTACGTTTCGCATTTTATTGTGGGCATAAAATGGGGTATTAGAACAGGAACATATGCAGCGCCATCCCAAGGGCTGTCTAAAGATTGTCTATATATATCAATTTATGTTCATTTTGATAAGGGAAAGATGTAGATCAGTGTTGCAGTTATAGTCAGTTGAGCAGGAAACCTTCACTAATCTAATCTTACATATTGAGTGGATCAGGATCATAACATTACATTCCTTGACTGCTTATGTGGGAAGTGACAGGTATGGTTCATGCTGGATCATCTGTTCTTCTTGAATGCATGTCAAGATTAAATAAGTTTGCATCAGTATGGCAATTGTGCTCATTGCTGTTCATAATTGTGACAGAATGGAATGATTTTGTGCCACATCTTTAGAGCAATTGACATCAAACAAATACAACCTGTGAATGCCTGGGATAATTTATGATGTGGGAATTGAATGAATAAAAGATGCTGGTGGGCCCGTCTAGTGCGTTACATGAATCATATATAAGGACAGTAATTTCATTGTGAACGAACACAAAATGACATGAAAGGGTTCACTGTTCAACTGTTCATCATAATCACTCTATTCCAAGCCATGGTAATCAAAAGCTTACCTACCAGAGGTCAGAACTATCACACATGTCTTGGAGGGCAATTTGAACTGATACACTATTCTTCAAAAGCAATATCAGACAATATGCTCCAGGAAGACCACAATAAAGACAATTCTGAATGGAGGAAGAAGTATCACTGTCACTCAGATGGGGCCATCAACTTTTTGAGTTACCAGGAACTTGACTGGAACTCAACTTAGGAACAAATGTATCTAAATAAGGGTGGGCAGAGTGCATGGGAATTGTTGAGCAGAGTTGTAGAAAACATCAGGCAGAGGTATGGGAACAGAGAGTGGCAGTAGCCATAGTAGTGATTAGTGTATACTTACTGTACACTTGAAATTTTGAAACTTGAATATTCAGAACTCAACTTATACTTGATTGGAACTTAACATGACTCGAGGGAACTCAACTTTCACCAAACAAACTTAACTTTAACTCGAAAAACATAACAGGAATTCAAAATGTTAGCAGTCCACTCAGATGATAGCAATGTATGATGGTCAAAGTGCACTTTTAATAAGGTACACAAACATTTTGGGCATTGTTCAGTGCACACACACTTTTTGTCCCAGTGCAAACATTTCTGTAGTGCAAACATTTCAGGAGTAATGCACAATTTTTGAGACAGATTTTCCATTCAGTGAATTGAGTGTATGGCACTTAGTATACACCAAGCAACATTACACTAAACAATTATTCATGTACCACGTGTCAACTAGAAACATAGGGGATACTTAAAATGGAATTCATCTATCAACAATATAATATATATGTAGCAGGTTGCTTGTTTATTCTGCCAACTGTACACTAGCATTCATGCTTACAAGCAATACCATCCCCTTGGCGGTGCCGAGGCTCCACCCTTCGAAAAGTTAGCACCCCCGTGCCCATGACTGTCAGCTCCCCCTATTAACCTTAGTATCCACGTCCCCAATGCAATTGTCCTTCACTAGCCAACCAAGTACATCAGCAAACCATGGGTGTGCTACACAGCTCTATGTAGTACTGCATAGTGTTGTAGTATAAAAACAATGGGTACCCATTATATAGTACTATATAGATATCTGAGCCAATTGTGTAGACCTATATTGCTTATTAAGTGGCTAGAGTACTATGAAGCACTATGGATCTCACTATGGATTGCTATAGAGCTCTCTACAGTCCTCTAAGCATGCTATGGATTTCTATATAGTTCACTATGTGTGCTATGATACTCTTATGCTTCCAGGCCACCACACATTTTGATTCTCAAATACTTTTATAAATCATGAATTAGGAATAGAGTATATTAATCAAAAGTTATATAAAAGACATTCAGAACGAATTCCAGATCTCCAGAGCATTGAAACCAAGATCTTAAAGTTAAGAGCAAATGCAGGAGCTCCAGAATGGAGAAGAGCTAGACAACGAAGAGGAGATCTTGAGAATGGATCTGACAGCTTTGGAACGAAATAGAGACCTTAAGAATGAAGCAAGGCCTTCAGAATGATACAGAGACCTTCAGAGCAAGGTACAGAGTGTGATATTGAGGCAGGGGGGTTAAGGGTGAGGAAATGGCATTCAGAATGGTGTATGGAGTGTGGGAGTGAAGCAGAGGGGTTCAATGCGACACAGAGAGTGTTGGAGCAAAGCCTTCAAACGAGAGAACTGTTATCATCACTTGCTCGCTAGAAGTATTCTGCGTAGCACAAGCTATTGTAACTGCACGTTTTACCTCTTGAAGGTAAGTAAGGAAAATCAGCTCTATTTATGTTATCTGTTACATAAACTGATAACTTTTATACGAAGTGAAATCCAACAGAAAAGTCAAAACAGGCTCTAATATAGTCGGAAGAGCGATCGTTTTGCCTAAGTAGGAGTTATTTCCGGGTTCTCCCGATGCAATACTTGATAGCGAACACAATGGTTATCTCCCAGGTACAAAGTATGTAATTGATCAAAAAACAACACTACTAGTTTCATACAGTTTCTCATGACTTTACGTTGGGCCGAAACATAATTATATCTACATAGAGCGAGACGATTGGTAACTCCGAAATACTTACTGCGAACATCTGCATTTTGCAACTTTAAGTTTTGTTGCATGCCACAAGATGATACATCGGGCGTCCCGGTCAATCGAGTCTCTGACAATTACGTCATCTATTATATTGCTGGGATAATTCGGCTTATACTTGTTGCACCTGTTCCTAAAAATAACCGTGACCTTGGCAACATCCACTCGACATGCGGTAATCAAGGCTGTCTGCGCTATCATTTGCTCTAATCAACGTTAAAGGTCGAATAGTAGCGGTGAGTTCCATGTACCAGTGCGAACTCTACGTGTGCAGAAGTCAATAGATACATGTGCGCAATCTAACTACTCGCATGGAGCATGTACCATAACCCAAGGTAAAACTGCTGGTATGTAGATATTACACTATGCCAAACAGTGATGTACCATTAGTGGAGTTCAATCTTGGCGATACACGATACAGCTACAGCCAACAGCTGTTTGTAATGCGCGCTAAACTTTTTCTACAGGATTGTAGTGTTGCTGTAGCGACTGATCTGTGGCGACGCGACGAAACGGCCAAGATTGAACTCCCCTATTGTATCTATTTCGAACCGTCAGAACGACACACAGAACCCGGACGACCAAATGGTGACAAAGAAGTTAAGTTGGTGAACATTGTATTCTATTGTATTGCACATTTATATTGCACCCAGACAAAATCACCGCGTATCTTTGTTTCACCCTGATCGCGCTTATTTAAATTTAATCCACATGCTCGCACGCTTCCCCCACTCGCTTCCGCAGTGTGGATGATCATCGATACTCCATATGCATACAAATCCGTTGAATTCTGCTGATATACAGGGGTTGTCATATATACGGCCGATACTATATGACGTAATTTTTTCGCCTTTCTTCCCCTCCAGTCGCTCTCATGGCTGGACTGACTGGACTTGTGATTCGCGCTGCGCAATCGATTCATTCTCTGCAGCAAACGTGAGTTCTTTATCTGAGACTTTGTTCAAACGTCTCATGGCATGTGCAGACAGATAAATACGTACGCGACATATTCACGGATCAGTGAGTGATCTTTCCTACAATAATGGTCGTTCTCTCATGTTGAAATAGCATTATACGTATACGATATACTATTGAACTTGAGTCGAGAAAAGCAATTAGTATGGTCAGATCCGTTAAGGCCATCAAGCATCCTATACTACTTTGTTCGCTATCCTGTCATTGCAAAGCAGATATTTTTCCTTCGTTCTACACCCCTTATGGCACAGGTGCGTTGGGCGTTATATCTCAGGGGTCTTCTCCTACTCACACGTGTTTCAGTGCGTATAAACTTGAACTTTTTAATCCAATTTTAACGCCGCCATACTCTAGTTGTGATGCTTGGAACCGCTTCACATTCACAGTATCTATTGTCCTTACTCGGGTTGCGATCGTCAGTGAGTACTTCCCCTAAAATGGTTAGCATTTACATTGTTTAATTTATAATTCAGTTTCATTCATTCTAAGAGTGTATGCCGTCACACAGAGGGGAATTTTCTTCGTGTCTGTGTTAAGCATCCTTGGACTTCTGTCAACCGTTCTCGACGTGGTACATATTCAAGTTCTGCCAACGGGTGCTCAAACAAATAATTAATATCTATTAAACAGGTTCAAGTAAAGGAGCTATCGTGCACTCAAAAATCGAACCCACTGTAAGTGACTCCTATTCATATTCGCTTCAAAAAGTATTAATTGACTTTATTGACTAGAGGTACTTAACGCTATATTTTTACCCATTCCGGGGAAATTCTGACCCCTATGTGACAGCATTCGTGTTAACTTTTATATCACTCATTGTGTTTGACGTCATTGCGACAATATTAGTAACATGGAAGATGGCTGGTACCGTACGTTTACAGGGTGGACTTCGAGAGCTTGGAAGCGAAAGCGTTATTGGGCTAATAGTTAGAAGTGGTGTGTCTGCTTCAACAAGTTTGTATTACATTGAACATACTAAATTCATCTTAGGTGCACTTTATTTCTCGTAAGGATATGCTACCGCGTCATTCGCGAAGAATGATCTAACAAGGATGTAGGGTTATTACTGGAATTCAACTAGGAGCTGTTATTCTATACTTCGTGAGCCATCTTCTCTTGGTAATCAACGTTGCTGATATGTTTTTTTACGATTCAGTTACCACAGGTCCGTAATCTATTCTAACAGCTATATGACGGTTCCAAAGCTTTCCAATAGGGGCTCTACAGCACTGTATTAAACGATTACACGCTCATAATATCTTCCATCCTGATTTCCCGCTTCCTGCTCGACTTGCGATTCATGTCAACTTTCTCAGGGAGCGATTCCATTCACAGCACAAAATTGCCTTCACTACGATTCGCATCGACGCAGAACGGAAGACAGACAAACGATAGCCAGAGTAATGGGATGTCGTTCCTCAGTGATTTCGAGGATCATCCTATGTCTGGTAGTTGCAGATCTGCAGGAGATTCGGGGGTAACATCGGAGGAAAGGATAAGCGGGTAGGTAAATTGATATATGTAGAAGAACACTCCGAGATTAGGTTTAGGTGGGAAGGTGTAATTTAACGTTCATTTATATACCCAAATCAAACTACGCAGGTAGTAGAATGTTGTGAATCATCAAATGCTTACATGGGCATAGCGGCCAGACCTATAAACCCAAAGGTCTGTGTGCTTAATAATTGGAGAAGAGGCGTTAAACTGATATTCGTAATATAATGCTAATTAATGTAAAAATAATAAACCTAGTGAGTGGAATTCTGGTACTTATAATTAATATATTTCAACAGCTGAACCACTCCTTTTTCCCTGTATCGGATAAGACGCGTTTTCGGTCTCCACAGCTTTGCAAACGCCCTCTAGCGAAACTACGCAACCTTTCAGAAATATAGGATCCATTTTCAGTTTCTTGTATGCATTTTTAAAATTAGCGTGTACAAAGCCAGTAAGTCTACACAACTTTAAAGCAGAGAGCAGGGTATAACCCCAATAGCGAATAATTCGCCAAAGAAAGCGCTTAATAGCAATGGTTTTGTCTCCATATTGTTTTTACGATTAACTAATTCCGCCAAATCCTCTACAAATAGTTCCTTCTTCTTTTCCCTTTGGATTCCCATGGCCAAGAACTTTTTATAAATGTCTAAGACAAGATTCACGGTATTGCATATCTTAACTGATTCCATAGTTGCGATGAGGATAACGCGCTCTGCGAGATCGCGCGACGATTTGGCGGCACGTGATTCAGCGGATGGAAGCTGCATTATGATTGTGCAAGATGTGGGTACTTAATGATATTGAAGCAAGTTGAAAATCTAGCGTTGGAACTTGGGATGAAGAGCAGGTATTTGCAACATCATTGAGTCGTGGCTTCGATTCTGATTGATCGCTGTCGGTACGCTGCGGGGCTGCGAAATGTTTCGTCACCGAGAGGGTGATTGATTTCAAATATGGTAGGGTGAAATCAATTACTAACCATTTTAATAGTTTGAAATCAATGAGAGATTAATCAATTAATTACATTAAGTAGAAATCAATCCTAGTTCAATCTGAAATCATTAGAAATCATTAGAGTGAAATCAATGACAATTAAAAAAGAAATCAATGAGAAATAAGTCTGCAATCAATGAGAAATCAGTCAAAAATCAATGAATAACTCGAAATTGTTAGGTACCCAACTATAGGATATACTAAGTACTAGGGTGGTTAACTATATACATATACTTACTTTATCTACTAGGCTATGAGTCCTTTTCTAACAAGTAAACTTTACTCTATATTACACATACCTGGAGAGCGAAATCAATCATTTGTACTTAGTTTAAATTACATTTTGAAGTGAAATCATTGCTGAAATCAATCCTTTTGAACTTTGTAATATTATTGGTACAAGTTTGAAATCATTGGGGAGATCAATATAAATTCTAAGGAAAATCAATGGGAAATAAATACTAAAATTAATATATTATTTCATTCTATTCTATAGCCTTTACAGAGGTGCACTAGTTTCAAAAATGGTAGAACGATGAAATCACGTGACCACGTTTTCTAAGCTGCAGTATTATTACTATTATAACACTTTTACATAATATATACATTTATGTATGATGAAAATAAATATAAAACAAGTATTATAATATCATTAAATTTAGCATTGATTTTAGCAATGATTTCCATATTATATAACACTGATTTTCACATTGATTCTCGCATTTATTTCACATTGATTTCCCTTAGAATTTATATTGATCTCCCCAATGATTTCAAACTTGTACCAATAATATTACAAAGTTCAAAAGGATTGATTTCAGCAATGATTTCACTTCAAAATGTAATTTAAACTAAGTACAAATGATTGATTTCGCTCTCCAGGTATGTGTAATATAGAGTAAAGTTTACTTGTTAGAAAAGGACTCATAGCCTAGTAGATAAAGTAAGTATATGTATATAGTTAACCACCCTAGTACTTAGTATATCCTATAGTTGGGTACCTAACAATTTCGAGTTATTCATTGATTTTTGACTGATTTCTCATTGATTGCAGACTTATTTCTCATTGATTTCTTTTTTAATTGTCATTGATTTCACTCTAATGATTTCTAATGATTTCAGATTGAACTAGGATTGATTTCTACTTAATGTAATTAATTGATTAATCTCTCATTGATTTCAAACTATTAAAATGGTTAGTAATTGATTTCACCCTACCATATTTGAAATCAATCACCCTCTTGGTGACGAAACATTTCGCAGCCCCGCAGCTTACCGACAGCGATCAATCAGAATCGAAGCCACTGGTGCATCATTATGCTAGTGTTATTTATATGAACTACACACAATGGATTTTCTAAACAGTCTGTGATAAGGTATGGGCCTACGACATTCAAGGTGGCCCTTTATGCTGGACGTTTTGACTTCAACAATGGGCTTTCATAGTTTCACAATGGTAGTATGGTATATTAAAGCAGATGGCACGGAAAAGTGATCATATTGGAAATCGTTTTACCGCTGTTCAAGAGGCCACTTTGCTCCAAAACGTTGGGCTACTTGGTATGTGCAATTTACTGTTACATATAACGATAGTTACCATTTCTACCATTTCTCACTTGAGTCGAGAGCACTGAAAAGACATAGGATCTCAACCTCAAAACGATCTAAAACTCTGTTATCGCTCAAGGTGGGCTGAGGGCCCCCACACTGGCGAGCGCCCACGACTAGTTCATAATTACTAGTTCAAGTATGAAACTAAACTAAGTGAAATCACTGTACGATGGTTCGACCTTACTTCGAACAGTTAACTAAAATCACTGACAAGAGCATGTAGAATAACAGAGTTCCTATTGCCACCAGGTGCAGTAATCACAATAATCATTCCCTGTGCCCTAAGGTCCTTAAAGTTAGGGATGAACGGAATGCTATCTGTATACGAATAGCTGGTCTCTAATGTGAAAGCGTCAAGCTGTGACACATCAATGCATCACGCGCTCCCAGAAATCAGGCGAATCATCGAAGTTGAGACATATCGACAGCGGATGGTCCTTCGAATTTGAAAACCAGACATCGAGAAGCTCTAATTGAACATCATGTCGTGCAGGTGAAGCTTTCAGGACTATTGTTGACCATAAAGTATGGAATCATCCATGCTGCGTTACGCCAGTCTTTGCAAACAGATCCGAGTGTTATAGGCGTTGTGAGGCTTGTTATATCCTTGGAGTCGGTAAATGTAATATGGCATGCGAGTTTGAAAACCTCTTCCAAGACACCGAATGGAAGTCGAGTGATTTGAGGCACCAGAGTAGAGTTCATGCCTGCGTAAGGTGAGGTTAGGTATTATGGTGGTCACCAAGGAGGAGGAAATGTTGTGGGAATGATGGATTTTAATCTGATTACCATGCGAGAGGGTCTGTGTGCTTATTTATGGAAAGCCGGACAACCACGCTCAACTATGTGAAAGTATTTGAGCTCCGACCTTCGGCTCTGCGGCTTGCCGCTTATTTTCGGTTCGACTTTTTGGTTCCTCATTCGCGTGCTCTATATTAAATGCTGACCCTTAATTCAAAGATCCTCATCATATATACATTATGTATATGATTCATAGACTTAGGTTACAAAATATAATGTTACATTCATTTCTCCATGTGTGAAGTTGGGGCTGGTTGCTTAATTTTCTAACTGTATATTTGATTTTTGGTCAAATAGCTAATGTGTGCATGCTCAGGGTCAAAATTTCAAGCTCAACCTATTGAGCGTGGTTAGTCTGCTGTAAATTGTGTCCAAGATAATGAGAACAATACGTGCCACTTTCTCACTCTCTCTTACCGCCATTTAAAAACCTCTTGTGAGCGCTGAGAGGTCCTGATCTAATATCTCTTCACCTCCGGGGCAATAGATGTACATACACCTGGCACATAGCCTAATAGCAATTCAGCATCAAAGTATTAATACAATAAATTTGTGTTATTGATTTTAAGTAATTATAGTAATGAACAGAGCATGAGTAATATATATTATAGCAAAGAATTAGGGCAAAACATTAACTTTGATATTATAAAAAGTGGCTACTAATAATGATATAGTATGGTTTGAATGAACTGGGAAGATTAGAGTTGAATCTTGGAGCATTTAGACGAATAATTAAGGATTAGAACAACATTGGAGAAGCTGAGAAGAATTGTGTGAGCTTGAAATGAAGTTTAGAGCTCTGAGACAACATAAGGGGTCTTGAAATGAAGTTGTGAGCACTGATGCGAAGAAGAGAAGCTGGAAACGAGGCTGATACAACTTATGCACATAGTGGGGGCTCAATAGGAGCTTGAAACGAATTCCGGAGTACTGAGACGAAGAGGGAGACCTGGAAAAGAGCCTGGGACTACTGAGATATTGAATGAGAGCTTGCAATGAATTTTAGAGTCCAAGACATAGTATTGGACTTTGAAATGAATTTGGAAGTTCCAAGAGGAAGTGTAGGTGCATTAGGAGATTAAGACAATTGAGCCAAAGAAGAGGAGCCGTAAACGAGGGATCACTAAGATGAATAATGATATCTTGAATAACATTCAGAGGATTGACATGAACTGTGAGGGCCAGAATTGAGGTTTGGAACACTGAGATTGGATATAAAGACTTGAAACGAAGTTGGACATGCTGAGATGAAGTGTGAAGACCAGAAATAAAATTGGAAACATTGACACGATGAGTGGGGGCTGGAAACAAGACTGAGACAACTGTGACGAGGAAAGGGAGCTTGAAACGAAGTTTACAGCACTAAGACGAAATATGAAGACCAGATTTGAGGTTCTGAGCACTGGCACGAGAGTGGCAGCTAGAAACGAAGTTGAGATTATTGAGACAAAGACTGGAGGTTTGCAACGATGTTGGAGAACGAGTATCAGTTCAAAACGAAGTTGGCAATGCCGATGCGAACTTTATAGACCATACTGTCGGCTATCAGGAACTCGGTCACACCTGGAACCCGGTCACAGCTCATCCTCCAGCTTCCACATCAGCCATTTGTGCAAATTTTTGATACAGTACAGTACATTACTATAATATCTATATAGTGTATAAGTATTTAGATTGCTACTATCTTGTACATCAAGAAATTCAGAACTTAGTTGACCGCTACAACCAAAAATGGCTAAATCTAAGATGCAGATTCCCACACTCTCGAAGGAAAATAATGCTGCAGCCGTATGCAGCGCATCCAAAGCATACAATTATGCTATATATCTATTTTAAAGCCCCCTGTATTGATTTTGACTGCTTCATAAATCTCATTTTCACTCGTTTCTATATTATTTCACCAATCTACACATCAGAGTGGTACAAAGAAGCAGTTTCAAGGTGTACATTGAACTGTTTGTATCTTTCATAAATGGTAGAAATATGCTACAAAAATTATAAGGCGAAATACATACAATCATTGCATTATTATTCAAGTTTTAACGTAATTTTAGCTATTTTATTTTGTTTAGAAACTGTAGATCTATCCAGAACCTCTACTTTCATTTTTTCATCCTAACATATCAAATATTGGATGCCTCAGGCTGGATCAAGCACTGTAGTTAATCATTATAAGTAAAATAAATATTGGTTAATATTTTACAGCCGTTTTTGAAGTATAATGTACAAATTTGCGGCTTCAAACATCGAAATCATTGTTATTCATGGAACGAAGATGATATTTAGTTGTTAAGTCCGAGTAAGTCCGGTAAGCTTAGTTCGGCTGCTAGACAAGCCCTGATATTATTAATAAGGGGTGGCCGGGTTCCTGGTTTTTCCACTTTCTGAGGTCTCGCAACAAAAATATTCGTAACATCTCATAGAATACTTCAAAAAATGTGATTAAGGTTGGAAATGGTTTTATACAAGGTCTTCTATGTAGCACATGTATTTTATTCTAATTCACAGTCTTTAAAAGTTAGAAATTTTGAATTTACGCTAATGTGACCGAGTTCCTGTGATAGTACAGTATATGAGGTTGGAAACTCAGATAACAAGAGTGTGGACTTGCCACGAAGTTTTAAACATTCAGAAAAGTTTGGGGGAAATAAATGACATTGAGAGTGTGATACAAGTTAAAGAAAATTTAAATAAGTCAAGAGTGAGCTGCAAGAGATATGGATAAAGATAGAGAGGGCTTTGATACGGATAAGAGATAGAGAGTGTTTTGATGAACAAACTTCAAAACCGAAAAATGGGGGTACCTCTTCATTTGTTATCGAAAATACGAAATATGGACAAGAAAGGTCTTTTCCTGTGTTGCTACAGAGTCTTGTCGTCTCGAATAACTGAAGAATGGTGCAAGTTGAAATAAGGAGGAGATTTAGATGTGAAGACCATTGAGGCGGGTGTGAAGTGGGTTATGCCTAGCATTGTTGATTTGCATTCACATTTGGGACTCAGCAGTCCACCACACCTTTGAGGTTTGAATAGCCACTATGGTGTTTCTGAGGTTTTTTGTACTTACGGTTGAATGCAGAAGTGGCAGATGGAAATTCTCATGCAGCACTTATTATTCCTTGGCTGCAACTCGGAAGCATGGATAGATTGAACATACACAACGAAGTGTACCCCTTGTTGTAGCAGGTGGAGAAACAACTGTTCAAATTCTCCTTGGAAGCATTAACAAAATTGGTTCATATCTCTTTCCCTCCATCACTCATCCCCAGACACCCATTACTTATTTTCTGCACTCATATGTGATTCATTGACTATGAGCATGAGCGTAATAAGTTCTGTATAAGTGTGTATTTTAAATTAAGATAAGCATGATCATGAATAAAAAAAAAAAAAATTTCATGCTCATGGTAAAACAAATATGAATATAAGTACCATAGCCACACTCACTCTCAACTTCATCGGAGTGTGTTTTGGTCTGCGTCTATAGAATATTCACGCTCAAGTTATAGTTATTGACACACAGGTTGCACACTTAAATATGGAAATTTGCCACTGAGTGTGCACATATTAGCTACTTGATTAAAATAAAATATACAGTGAGAAATTCAAGCAACCAGCCTCAATTTTATACATGGGAAAATAAATCTGACATTATATTTTGTAACCTAAGTCTATGAATCAGATACATAATGTATGTATGATGAGGATCTTTAAATTAAGGGTCAGCATTTAATATAAGTATAGCATGCGAACGAGGAACTGAAAAGTCGAACCGAAAATAAGTGGCAAGCTGCAGAGCTGAAGGTCGGAGCTCAAATACTTTGACGTAGTTGAGCGTGGTTGTCCAGCTTTCCATACTTATTTGATGAAGTGTCAAAAACAAACAAAAATTTTAGCATTTCGGTTGCGTAGCAGCGCCTACAGAGGCCTATAGTAAGAGTCAGACAGCAATTACAGTAATCATATCTGATCAATTTAATTCATCACTACAATTGCCATACCAAGAAAATTTGGTTCATCATCCCAATGATGAACTGTTAAAGAGAGAGCATAAGTTAATAACTGGCAGGTCATAAGAAGCTTTCCATTTCATATGGATATGATGACCCTTCATTGCGAGAAAACAGACACCTTCAGCGATTAAGAGAACTGAACCCATTATTATCGAGGCACTATTCTCCCTTGAGAAATCTTCTATCTTCAACTCCAAAGCAGACAACTTCAACACACCAGGTGGCACATACCGCCATCTATGGAAAACCGCGATGAGTTTCTTGAAATCAATTACCACATTCTTACAACTGGTAACATAATGCAGTTTGGTGAGCCGCAGTAGCAGAACATTCGAGGTATCCAAATTTTCAGGATCTAAATTCAAGTCCTGAGTAAACGACAGGAAAAGTGTCTTGATTTTGGAAGTCTGGCACTGCTGCATCACAGACAGCTTTCGGGGTGTCAGTAGTTCCTGGAGTGTATAATATATCTCTATGTCTTTGAATTTGCTTGCCTCCAGCTCTAAACTCTCCAGATTACACTTGGATCGTTTTATAAAGTTTTCAGGTTCTTTCCAGGGTAGTCCTAGACCATATGTTTCCAATTCCATAGCAGACTTGGAGTTGGCTAAGTGAAGTTTTCTAAGGGCTGGGCATGATATACGATCTAGGATCAGCACTAAGGAAAATCCCCAAATATTCATTAGATCGAGTGAGATAAGATAAGGAAGGTTAATATCTGAGGGAGGTGTGGAGGAGTGAAGTGGTTCTTCATTGTTGTCATTATCTTTCGGGAAAATATAGCACTCTATGAGGTTTGGACAGCAAGAAATGACTTCCACACATTCTTCTACTGTCAAACTTTCAGTGACATGAAAGACAGTGAGCTGGCTCCATGGGAGTGCAATATTGCTGAGAGACATTGGTACGGAGAGAGTGAAGGATTGAAGCTGTGGAGCTATGGCAAATGTATAACATGGATCTTGAACTAAGAGCCCATTTTCATATTTTCTGAGATTCAGTTCACATAGGAGGGGGACCCAACAAATGGTGTCCATGAGGATTCTGAAGAATTCCTGACCATTGGGGATACAAATGTCCAAATGCCTCCATCTTTCGCAGTGTTTGATGATTGTTTCCAACATATTTGTTGGTGGGTAAATGTCCCAGATGGTGTCTGTTGGATAAGCAAAGCCGAAATATATCAATAACAGGAGGTTCCTCGAGTTCGCTAGCCATAGCTCCAGAAGTTCAAATTGTGTGTCATAGAAATCAGCTGATATCTCCAGGGCTATTGTAGACCACAATGAGGGGATTGACCATGCAATGGCACGCCATGTTTTGCATACTGCGCCAAGGATCAGAGGTGTGGTGATTTCAAACAGGTCTTCAAAGTCTGTAATGCATGTTTCTATGAAGATTTCTTCAATAATTTCAATCAGTAGACAAAATAGAAGGGATTCAAGGTCCAGTGATTTACTCTGTTGTCCCTGAATGGACATGTGAGTACCCAAAGATGAGTAGAAGATGCACATTGAGACCAAGGTCCATGCACCTTATTGTTGGTACTTGGTCATCATCACATGAGTGTGTTTATTTGGTCCTCAGGCTGGAGAGTTCCAAGGTGTCCCTCTGTAGGCAATATAATTGGCCTGGTCACAAAACCAATCAATATGATACACAAAGACATCATCAATTCAATAAGAAAAGCACTTACCAACTATCCAATATGATAAGGCTTTGTAACAATAGAAGGACGCGTATGAGTAAGTTCGGAGGCATATAGTTGACCCAAGCAACACATGGCAAACAATTGACATTCCAGTACCATCAAAAGTCAGTCATTCCAATAGCATTCCAGTCACCATTCCAATTCCAAACACGTGTGCTACACATGTACCAGCTCACAAATACAAAGGATATGGGTGGGCTGTCTTGCTTATGTAATTGATAAGAACTGAACTGGTTTCGTCGAACGCATGGCAGATTCCTTTGTGATTGGAAGGTCTCCCATACAGTAGCATCATTCGGTGTGTTTCTAATTGCATCACACATTTTTACTGATATATCTTGTATCCTCCTGCAAGGAATGTATGCAGGGTTATGTTATTTCACTTTAACTTTAAAATCAGTATTTAGATATATTATCCACTTTATCTTTTCTCCTTGTCAACTGTCTATTTTTTTCTTTGTTTCATTGAGGTATTTCAACTATGCACCTCTAATGATATCTAGAAATAATAAGTGATTTTATTTCCATCTCATAGTGGTTACTGTAGCTTACATTGTAAAGGAGCAGGTATTCCAGGTCTGGTTATTCTCCTGTTCTGCTTTTTTTTTTTTTGAGAAAAGGTGGTGTCAGCATTGTACGTACAACAACATAGCAATATGACTGGTGTGAAATACCTACAATAATAAGGATGGACATCTGTGACCTACATCTATTTCATATATATAGCGAGAACCATTTTATTATGTTTCATACATAACTGTGCAATAACATGGATAATTAGAGCGAAGGCAAATAGCCAGGGCAAAGCTCGGCCCTCTCCAGAAATATTTTCACATGCCATTTGGACAGACACGCTGTCCTCATGTTAGGCCAAACCAGCTCACCATTCTGAGGCCACCTGTGTTACATTTCCTTTGTTATAACAAGCCGGTAAGCTATATATACACGTGTTTGGAACTGGAATTCTCACTGGAAGGTTACTGGAATGACCGACTTTAGATCGTACTGGAACGTCAATTGTTCGCTGTGACAGTAACAGAGCAAAGTCCAACCATGTGTCACGTGATTCACTTACTCAGCAACCCTAAAAACAAACAACATCAATTCCAAACACCCTCGATCCGGCAAGCACAGCACTACACCCTCAAAAGCATATCGGAACACCGGAACCAAAAGCGACAATGCTATTGCACCGTTGCTGCATGCACTCTTACAAAGGCTATGTTTTTCTTTACAATAGTTTATTCTTTCAATTTTACTTGACTCATACAGGTATTTTATGTATAAAAACCCTTCTGTACTTACAATTCTTTCCTCAGTTGAATACATCAGTTCACATCCATCCTACCCATCTCTCCACTGCTCGACAAGGGTTAAGTAGCTCAGGAAGAGCACCCTCGGGTCGACACTATTCGCACTACCACTCAAGTATTCAATCTTGTACACTCACATCAATAATTCGAAGTCTGATCATATCAGACCAAATCTCAAACAATACTTCAAGGCCTATTCTTACGATCTGAAGCCATTAGCGACTGACGGACCCAGTCACACTCGCTGAAACTTCTGTTTCCCCTTCAGCAACACTTAGTGTCTCACAACTTGGAGCCCACCGCGAGGGGGCTTCATTCGATTTGAAAACTCAAAATCTCTCGAAGACCGGAAGAAAAATCACCGGCTCGACAAAAACCAACACGAGTCCTCTCGCAAGAACTTCGTTTATCGATTAACGATCCACAAAACTCTTCATTCGACTCGCTATCAGAGGTCGAAGACCTTCTAGCATGTCCAGACTATACTCTCAACGAGTCAAACACCTCCTCACCAATCATGTCAGGAATTCTTCCAGACAATGGAGCGGGACAAAACCCGGTCATAAACCCTATCAACCCAAACATTATTAATCCAGAAAATGTAACTCCACTGGACCACGCTCCTCAGTCAACTCCCCCACCCAACACCACTTTTCGACCTAATGTAAAATTCGATCCAGACGAACGTGTAGGAAACCTTCGCAAAGCGGAATGGACCATGGACGAGGACACATATCAAGAACAGAGCAATGTCCAAGGGCCACTCCCAAGGGCACGCAGAACTATGCCATCACCCGGAGAAAAAGCCGCACCATCATTTGACGGCAGTCCAGTAACCCTGGTTAGCGTGCAGGGTTATGAGATGGGGAATAGAGCATTGAAGGAGGAGGTTGGGGGATACACTGAGTTACCTAGGGTGCTCCAGGATATTATGGCTGCGGTTTTGGAAGAAAGATGATGAGGTGATAACGAGAGTTAAGGAGGAGCAATATACATATCATTCTACTCAGTCTAAGTTTAATACATTGCTCCAGACTAGTGCATGGCCAGTACCTGCTATAAGATATGGGAATTCAAAAGCTTGTGCCGAAGGCGCTATTCGACAAATTCCAAAGTCTGTCTGCATCTTCCTCAGTCATCGGATAAGCAGTATTTGCAATTTGACATTCATCCAGATACGCTCCACCTTTCCCACTCAATTCGGGCGCGAGAGCTGTGTAGAGGTACGTAGCAGTGCCTTGGTCATAAGTCTGTGATATGGGGCGTGAGTTTTAAATAATATATCAATAAAAATGCACTTACGACAGGTACGTGATCCCAGTAGGTTCCCGTTTTCTCATTCTTAATACCCTCGGCTACCAAATCGAGATGATCCATTATAGGGGTGATGACACTGTATACACATGAGCTAACCTTTTGAACAAGCAAAATCCGAGTCAACTTACAGTCCAGGATTGAAAGAGTAGCTCTGTATTCCTTTCGTTTCACCAAATCTTTTAGTTAAGCCTATTGAAAAGAGAATATTCGCTGCCTTCGATTGACCATACCCATGGAACTTATTGTATTCTTCTCCATCATTGAAATTTATATCGTCGAAACGCACTTTCGTAGACCTATGTCCAATGGAACTGACATTGATAATTCGTCCGGGTGAGGCTATGTGTGATAAAATGAGGTTGGTAAATAGGAAGTGGCTAAGATGATTGCTATATAGTATATTACTCGTTAGCTCTATCATGAAAATAATCAGACCGCTTGGACATACCAGTAGAATTGACTTTCGTAGCCTCCGACTTTCTTGTAAGGCACTGCAAAGATACCGGCATTATTAACAAGCACATCAATCTTCGGGATGCCTAGAGCCTCGGATGTAATTTGTTCTGCGGCGCGACGCACTGATTCCTCTGATTCTAGATCAAGGAGAAGGGGCTTTACAGTGGTCTTAGAGCTAGCGGTGGATTTCACGTCCTGCAATGTTTTTGCCAGCCTGGAGAGGTGAAATCCGAGTCAATGAAAAGAAAGGTGAAAAATATTCCATAACATACTTTTGCTCCGAACGACCAGTTATAACTACAGTACCAGCCCCTAGCTGCGCGATGGACTTGGAAAACGCACGTCCTAGGCCACTGGTTGCGCCGGTGACGAGGTATGTACGCCCCTCTAAAGCACCTGGATAGGCAGCGGCGACATCCTGAATGGTAGTTTGGCTGTTAAAAGAGGGCATATTTAGAAATAGAGATGCAGTTGATCACATCTGCTTCGAGCCTTTATACGCTGGGGCAAATTGCTAACCAAGGAACCAGAACATGTTATCGAGTCACCGTTGGATGCTTAAACTTAATGATCGATTATACGGAAGACTTCCGCGCAAATAAGAATATGTGAAATGTGAATGACATAAATGCATATTTACGCCTAGATTTTTGTCGGTGTCGCTTCTAGTCTCGGCTACCCATCCGTTGATGTTCGTCCAAATCGGGATTTGGGAACGTCAACGTCTGGGAAACTACGGACAGGTTTAGGAAGGGTATGCGTTCGGTGTCCTCGGGTTCTTAGGTCCTCATCCGCTGGCATTTTTGATGGGTTTTGACATTACAGTCATCTTCTGCATATTTTAATACTTTTTCAGATCCACCAAGTCGGTAGGCGGGGAGTTATGTATTTTTTTGCGCTATTCTATAATCCATACCTTTTTTGGAGGGGCAAAATGCATAACATTCCCCTATCTTGGATCCCCTGTCGAAATATTTACCGAACCGAATTTTACGTACATATTTTGTAGGAACCGGGAGTTGCATTTCCGTATTAAATGTCCTAGATTTCTCCCCACAATGTTGAATTACTACTTCCTGGAGAAGTAAATTCTGCCCTGTGTTCTATCACTTTGTTTAAATTTAGTGGCTATCGGCGTGGTTGTACCCAAAGTGAATTGGGCGGGAGGGTTTCACATAAAGTAAGCAGGAAAAACTAGGCTCGCTTGACCAAGAGCAACTTTGCTTATGAAGAAGCTTTCATTGCTGAAAAAGTACAGGACTCTAACATGAATAGTAGGGCTGCCAACCGTAACCATGGAAACCGGATACGGTACGGTTTTCACCCGTCGGTACTATGAAGTTCCGAATGTAGAAATATTCACCGTAGTCGTAATTCCGAAAATTCCTGTATTTTTTAGTTCTTTCCGCACACACAGGTACTATTGCATATAATTATTCATGTATATATTTTTGGACAAACATATACCCTATCATTGTTAGTTATGGTTCATTTTCTGCCAGTTCTTTCTCTCGCCTTCCTTTTCGGAAAGATCTCCCACGCTCACTGAAGGCGAGCGAGTAGGTCCCATAGATCTATCTGTACTGCAGTGAATCGTTTCATAGTTGTGAAATATTACATCTAAATACTATCTTAACACTTGTTTGATGCTGAATATTAAAGTGAAATGTGAGTAAGCCACGCCACTCGTCCTTTTAATCCTGATCCCATGTCCCCAAAGCAAAAAAATGTGTCGGCGTGCGTAGAAGCACGAAACCATTCCAACGTTCTGAAATCAGCTGTATTCCGTAGTGCATTTCAAATAGACAAACATATGTGTACAACTCTCAAGTTAACGAATAATGCACTCATTTATGCATAATAAAGAAATAAGGCCGATAAGTGGCAGGGCCCACTACCTCCCTATTTAACTGAAATATACGATGACTTAACTGGCTGTGAACCAATGTTAATGTCTCTTGGAACTATGTAGCTAAAACATAAAGGGGCAATATTGCTGAGCAAGTTTCAAGGTCTACTTTACATTTTGTTTGATCAAAGACATTAGTAGAAAGGATAACAACATGTATCAGTAGGAACGATAATGTATAGGCATTCGGACCCAAGGTCCAGTGATTGATTCTGTTGTCTTTGAACGGGCATGTGAGTACCAGAAGATGCACGTTGAAATGGAGGTCTGTGCGCATTATTGTTGGTACTCGGTCAACGCCACATGAATGTATTTATTTGGTCCTCGGGCCGGAGAGTTCCTTCCTCGAGAGCGTTAGGGTCTGTTTGGATACCAGTATACGGTCGTATTCTCAGTTTGATGAGAATACCATCAAAGTTCCAGGGTCCATTTTTGGTAAAGCTGCGCCACTGCCTGATTTGCGCCAATGGCGCCAATTGACAGCGCGCCGCCACTTCGCTATCTTGTCGTTATCCCCCCGCTTTTTGTCCCCACCTCCAGTTTATTCTTTCCACATGTTAAAATTATGCCAAGTATACTAGGAGTTCTATTGTGTGTATGATGTCTATATACACAATATGGCACATTTAAATATATGCACAAACATCACAGGAGAAACAACAGTAGGCAAGCTAGAAATAAATGATATTTGTGCTCACTGTGTTATTGTTGAAACTTGGGCAGAACATATGTAGTATACTTAAGACTAAGTACTGTTACTTTGTGATTACTTAGCAACCTTGCCACAAGTATACAATTGGTGGAGCGTGCAAATGCATACAGCAAGCAGTTAAGTATATGTGTGGTAAATGATAGGCTGAACTCAGACATGGGGAAGACATGAGGAACAATCTCAATGAGAGCAGTCACTGCAGGCGACTATGGCGGCGCGCTGTCAATTGGCGCCATTGGCGCAAATCAGGCAGTGGCGCAGCTTTACCAAAAATGGACCCTGGGACTTTGATGGTATTCTCATCAAACTGAGAATACGACCGTATTCTGGTATCCGAACAGACCCTTACGCGTTAGTAATTAATTAATTATGCTCCTTCCTTCACAGCCTCATCGTATAAAACTCAGAGTCTATGCATCCCACCTATTGGCATCATAGGAGCACTTACGCTCTATCTATACCTATCGGTCACAACAATCCTTCCCCATAACCTCCCAATATCAATGTCCACCACCTCACTCTCTAAGTTCCTATCGCGCAACACACCACTCTCCCGCTCAAATCTAAAACTTGCAGTTTTGCGCTACGCACCTATCAAAACCGAAGGCCTCACACAGGCCATCCCTCTTCGCACCCAACATCGCAGTATCCTACCACGGCACAATCCACAAACTCACACAAGAAGACTTTAGTCGTATCCTCGAACTCGCATCGCAAACATTCATCCTCCCCATCCCCGACAGGTTCCGTGATACATGGGCTATAGACCACCCTCGCACAAGCCAGCCTATTGATTGTGTTCTGATTCCACTTGGAGCGTTGGATCATAAGTCGAAGGAGAAATATGCGGAGGAGTATAGAGAGGTTAGCGTGCAGGGTTATGAGATGGAGAAGATGGCGTTGAAGGAGGAAGTTGGGGGATACACTGCGTTGCCTAACGTGCTCCAGGATATTATGACTGGGCTTCTGGAGGCGCGGGAGGGGAAGAGAAATAAAGACGACAAGGTGATAACGAGATTTAAGGAGCTGCTTGGGAAAGTGTTTTGAATGAACGTTAATGATTTTATGGTATGTGAACTTCTTACTCTTGGGGTCCTTACTGCATCTGACACTCTGCCTCGTAGTATATTGCTTAGCTATCTGTCTACGATAACATGCTGACCTAGTACACATATTCCCCCTATTTTCACCTTTCCTCTCGGGAAATTTCTAAACCATCGCTTTCGAGATTGCTCGGCACGTCTGGAGTGACGATGGGAGGTAGCCATGACGGCCTCAACGTATCTCTCTGTCTTTCCGCACTTCCTCCATTGAGCTGGAAGGGTTCCTTGACAGACGCACTTTAAGGCGGTGTTTGTGGTAGAACGGAAGATCTTATAGGAAGTGATATCCGCAACTTCTATGCCGCCTCTCCACCTTCAATCTCTCCGAGCACTACCGGCAGCACCACCTTGATTCCCCGCCTTCGTGCTTTGCCCACCACCTCGAAGTTCTGCGTGCACTAGAGCTATTCTAAACTCTCCAACCGCTGAGGTCCAGCAGCTGGAGGTCCACCAGTTCCATCACACATCAGCACAGGGATCTTGGCCCCTACGGTTTCTATAATTCTATCTCAGGGCAAGGGCATACTTTCGGTCTGTCTATTCTGCCAACTGTACACTAGCATCCGTGCTTAAGTTACATGCAATGTCATCCTCTAGGCGTGTATTCTATACAAATCATTAAGTTCCTTTACGCTGTATCCGGCGATTTTGTATCCCTCAATCTCGTCATTAGCCCTTGTCAACTCAAAGTCAATAATGCGAAAGCCATGTGTCGTCTTGTGAGCAGAACACCATAAACTAGGATATCCAGGTGGAGACTCAGGAGCCTGACATATATTCATCACGCGTATATCCCCGTGTACCATCTTTTTACCCGCAATGTGCCGGAACAAGTTACGAATATCCTCTCTAGAAACTAGACATTAATAACCATAGACAACACAAAATAACATACGCACTTCTGATCCTCCGTTTCTTTCAGCGATATCACCTCTCCCACACGCTCCAGAAGCAACACAGACAAGGTTTGCACATCACTTTCCTCGGAGTGAACACCACGAATCGTATGGCCCTCCTCGAGCGTGACATTGAACCATCCATAATACCTCGGAATAGCGAGGCCCTGAAGAGACCTCATCATGTTGTAATTCCGCGACTCCATCCCTAAATCCATCATTGATCTCTCATCCGCCACTTTCAACGCGAGCGGTGGCAGGTATTCAAGTCCAGGGGGCTCAATAAAGGGTGCATCTGGATCAGTGTTTTCCCGGAGAGATACCAACGAGGTATCGAAAACAGTACCACATCTCCCTTTCCCAATTACATCCCCTACCGAAACTTTGAGTTCAAATTTTCTTGTTCCTGGAGCTGCTTCGAGAACTACCGAAACCATTTCGCCGTCTATTTCATGTGCTCCGCAGCGTTCCAACGATACTACGACTGGTTCATCTAGATGATCGAAGACGAGGTTGTTGATCGTGAGGATGTTGACAGACCCCGAATTCTGGATTCCGAGTTATTTCGTTTGAACATATAATTGAACGTGTTGGACTTACCAGACGTTGAGATTTTTGTAAGGATTTAGACATTGGTGGGTGGGGTACGTAGCTAAACAGCACGCGTTACTGGTTGTGAAAACTAGAGCAAACCAGTATTTATAGTATTGCGTTTGTTGGAAATCGAGACCAAATAACAGCAGATCGAGACACACAGATATAAGTGGAGAGATTACTCAGAATTTTATATCACAAGATGGTTGAAGGAAAGGAAGGATTATTTATTTTGTGTGTTGCTCAGGTTTATATACCTGGCATACTGAATGTACAATGAGGTAATGAATGATAATAGAAATAGGGGGAGTCAAACTTGCCCTCTTGGCAAAACGAAATGATTGGCGGTCGAAACAAAACATCTACCCACGGAAACAAAAGAAAGGATGCGAACGTCGTTTTGAGGCGATCTCGTTACGAGCGTACCTAGTCGATGTTGTGTCGGAGCTCGAAGTTGAAGTAAGTGATTGCTTGACTCACTGGGACTCCGCCGGAGCTATCAGCCACTTGTTTCGATACGATGTGGGGGATTCCTGACAATGAGCTTAATAGATAGAGCTCATAACATTACGTGCCAACTTTACGTACTATATAGTGAACTTTGATATGAATCGACATTTTTAGGAATACCTGTATCACAGTCTGCATCACAAATGGTAGAATACACACGTTTACATCTTGATACCAGCGACGTATGCTTCTACCAATATTATCAAAATACCCTTTCAATAACTTCTATCGGAAGATCAAGTAAAGATGTTTAGGCGAAGACAGAGGTCCGTGCGCGTTGTGTGGTCATAGTTGTCACATGCAAATAAACCGACAACACGAAATTTTCGTGTGATGCGTGTAACCGTGGAATGAAACTATTCCACCATGACAAAGGACACTCATGGATCTCTCCTTAAATTCCCCATCGCTCTCCAGTTACCTTTGGAACTTGAAGAAGGAATATTCACCGATGCTTGTAGTATCACATTTGATGGAATACAGAAGAATCTGGAGCATAGCATCATAACCCCCCTCTTGCTCGGCGCAGTATGTAAAGCATGGCGCGATTCTGTGTGGTCCATCCCTCAGCTATGGTCGACCATCATTTTGAAAATGACAAGAAAGCGATACGAGCTACAAAAGGAGCTTCTTGACATATGGTTAACAAACTCGAAGCAACGCCCACTGTCCATATATTTCGACGCTGTAGATTGGACATTTGGTGTTATGCCACCTCTGGAAGCACTTGAAAAAATTGTGGAACAAAGCGAGAGATGGTTAAATCTTGATATAACCATTGTTGACGATAAATCCTACAAATTTGTCAACATACTTAGACAGGCAAAGGACCGAGTGCCCCTGCTACAGACCATACACTTCCGGGAGTACAGATACTGTAAAAGGGGCGCAGAAGCAATGGATTTATTGGAGATGGATATTCAAGAGAATGCCCCTCGTCTCACAGGATTATCACAAACCGATATATATATAAACAATTTTCAGGTTTCCTGGATGCAACTCACATCGCTTTACCTGCACCAAACTTCGATGGATGGGGCATCTTACCATATTGCTCGATGTCCAAACCTTACGCGTCTATGTTTCTCAGCCATAGATTGGGCATATGTCGAGAAAAGCGAGGAATTTGTCATGTCGCGTATTGATCCCGATTCCACATATGAATTCCCTCGCCTCACTTCGCTTTCCATCGTCAATACAGAGAGGAACTCAATCATGATAATACTCGCGAAGATGGTATGCCCTGCCTTACGTGACCTACACTGCGATTGCATCCCATCCAAAGAATCCGATTTCAGCAGCCCTGCAGGATTGCCTTGGGGAATAATATACGATTTTCTGATTAGATCCAAGTGCCCTCTGGAGACTTTGGAGTTGGGGACCCCTTTTTTTCTGTACGAGGAAGCGGTCCTTTTCATACTAGAAGCTCTTCCACTCCTCAAAACATTATTATTGACTGAAAATATACAACCAGCGGAATATCGAGGCGAATTATACGAAGACCTAACTTCAGAACATTCGGACAGCCGTGAAGTTCTGTCTTCTTTGATCCAGAGACTCGACGAGGATACATATCTTCCACACCTTGTGGAGTTACGATACACGGGTATTGTCGAGTCCTTGTCCATTCTCGACTTCCCCGAAATCAGACGTATACTTCGAAAACGTTGGGTACCCGAAGTGCCTGGCATGTCACGTTTGAACGTGTTTCACGCCGAAGTTGTAATACTTGATGGCATTATGGAGCACGAGGAACGGTTTCTGGAGGAGTCTTGTGGTGCTGGGAAGCTAAGTCGTGAGGGAATGGATATTTCATTTAAGGGAAAAGTGGAGGCGGCTGAGAAGGATGTAGAAAAGGAGAAAGAAATGTCAAACGCTGTACCCTGTACCCTAACGCCAACTATTTATCGCCCTATTTGCTGAAGTAATATGAATAACGTTGCTTTCATCGTCCTGCTGTGTAACTAACAAATGTATTTAATTGCAGATTTGAGGGCAGTGTTTAACGTTTAACCATGAATTGAGAATACTGTCTTGCCTGTCTCGTTACACAACCAGAAGTACTTATCAGTGACGTCTAAGTCGATCTAACCTGGTTCAGCTGTGTGTCGAAAGGGCGACAGTGAGATCCATCATTTGAGTACGTACTAAGATCACAGGTTTACAAGCGTCAAGAAAGGTTCCAAAACACCAACAATACCACGAAAAAGCCTACAGTTCAATCGTTTCATTCCATCTCAACCACACAGCCCACCTCACAAAGAACCATACACCTCCCGAGCCTTACTAACACCTTGCACATACCCATGCTCAAACTCCCAATACGAACTCCCATGATCCTCCGTGCGACGCATACACAAAGCCCTCACAAAGCCCAACTCACTCGCCGACCCCCCACCATGACTCCCCCCCTCCGCTTGCCCAAACTTCAAAAACACAAACGCATCATCCCACCCCTTCTCAAACCCCTCCTTAAACCGATGAAATTGAAAATTCCCCTGCTGGTGAGACCAATACCCCACATGGGATTCATACGCCCATTTCATCTCTTCTTCCTTCCTCTGCGCGGGTAGTGCGGTAACCTTCTTCGAAGAAACACCAACGAAGGAAGGGAATACACCACCTCCAACGGAGTCTCGCAAGCTCCATCCTTTATCGCCCGGTTCTTCCTTTTTAAAAGTCCACCAGAACCATCCTTGGACACTATCGCTCTCGAATAGGTCAAGTTGGGCTTTCACCCATTTTCGTTGTTCCTCGTCCCAGGAAGCACGTAAGGAACCGGGGTTTAAGGCGCCTGACCATTCGCCTACTATCAGTCCGGATCCTGAGCGGCCCAGTGGTTCGAGCATAGAGGAGAAGAACGACGATGTAGAGGAGAGGTTCGAGCAGTGTGTCGAGGTGGGGGTTTTAATGTCCTCAGAGGAGAAACAGCGATATAGATGGTGGTCGAGTACGGTTAGAGCGTGGTGGTTGGGATGGGAGGTGATATAAGACATGTATTCTTTCGTTCTCCAACATTCGCCTAAGTATATCGGTAGTGTAGGGTCGATGGAACGAAGTTCTTTGATGGCTTTGGTATACCACCCTTTGAGAATGTCGTCGTTTGGTGGATGGGGCTCGTTCAGTAGTTGAATGCCGATGAGATTGTTGATATTGTGCGACCGAGTGAAGGAGAGTAGGTTCGTGAGGAGGGTACGGAGGATTTGGATGGCATGTTCCATGTGTTTCTTTGTGCTGAAGAATGTCGGAGGAAGGGAGGTTCCTGAGTGCGAGTCGTTATTTTGTTTTCCTGGGGCTGCGTGGAGATCTGTAAAGTAGTGAAGCTTTAGTACGGTAAAACGTAGAAAGGGAGAAGAAGTGTAAAGAAGAAAGATACAGTAAGAACGGATGAAAAAGCGCTGGGGCATAAGGCATTGAATCAACGTCTAAGAAATGGTGGACGGACGTCTAGTTATGATACGAGAGCGAAAGGATAGATAAAACTAAAAGGAATAAAGAGAAAGAACATACCAACTAAAACGCCCATTCCATACTTATGCGCCATCTCAATCGCCTTTGTAATTCGTCCCCAAGCACCTTCAAATACATGGCCATGCGACGCAAAGTCAGTACCATGTATAATAGAAGGGTCGAGTGCCGTGAGGTGATAGTAGCCAATCTGTAGGGCATATAATGCATCAGTACCACGATACAAACAGAAAACCCTTTGAATACTCACTGGAATCCGAACACTATTCAACCCCCTTTCCTTAATCCACCTCCAATCTCCCTCAGTAATCCACGAATCCCAATGATGTTCCAAAATACTTTTCGCATCCCTTCCCCTTGCGACGTCTAAATCGCTCTGACCCGGTTCAGCGGCATGTCGAAAAGGCGACGGTGAGATCCATCGTTCGAGAACGAACCATGATCCTGACGAGGTGTTTGTGACGTGTTCAAAATGAAAAGTATAGAAAGAATATTACGAACCGAGGTTTACACCGCGTAGTTTTCGGTATCGGTATATGTCCTGTTCGCTAGGGAACGTGTCGTGCTGAGGTGTAGGTATCGAAGAGAACGCAGATTGAGCTTCGCCGGGTGCTTTCGTTACGCGGTCTTGGATATGTTCGATGCTTGACTTGAGTTTCTCTTTGAAGCGTCGCATTGTAGAAGTAGGGTTGGAGGGAGGATGGCGAGGGATGAGCGGAAGGAGAGAGTGGAGAGAGGAGGAGGAAGGGCGAAGGGCGGGACCGGTGAACCTGTGACGTCATGCACAGTATCGATGAGCTGATATTTGGTTACTTTGAGTGGTGGTGGTAAACAAACAACATTACCTGTCACGAACTGGTCACGAACTTCGAAGAGTTGCGAGTCACGATTCCAAGTATGAGTTACCGGTCGGCAAAGATTCAAAATGATTCAATCTATTTATAAACGGCAGTTGAAGCTGGATTTTAGAAATCATTCAATAATGACTCAAAACTCAAAGTAAGTGTTCTGTAAGCTATTCTCAATCTACTTGACTTGTTCTATCGGTTAACGGTGACGTGTTCAATCAAGATCGTTCTCGCAAATATTCATCACTGTCCTGCTTTAAAGCACTAAGCTTTGTTTTATTTTAAAAACGAGACGAATAGGATATAGATGCATATTACAAAGATTACGTGATGCGCGTATTAAGTTGCCACTCGTAGTCGAACAATGAGACATAAAGTGAATTGTATGCAAATGCTTCCATTTTTTCTATTCAAAATCTAACTAAAACTCTGCCACCACTCTATCTCTCGATGTATACATTCATTAGACGCAGCGTCTTTGCATTAGCATTCCAATAGTCTATAGTATGACTAATGAGGACGTTTCGGAAACTACACCCGGCACCCTACTAGATATTCCGGACCTCCGAATACCAAGTTTAAGTACGTTCTCTTAACTATTTTATTTTCTTCCATTGATTTCAACTACAACTCAATAGACGCATGCTACATCACCTACAGCGATACATTATTATCCACCCACCCATCCATATGGCTGGACTATCCTGAACACACACTCGTCTTCACATGCATCCCAGCACTGCATGACGACGAAACCACAGAATTTCTTATCCCCGGATCCCTCAAAACGAAGATATACAGCACTCCTGGATTTCCAACTCAACCAACCTTCAATGATGCACCGTATGAGATAAAAGACGCTGGATGAATGGGTCTGGGGGTGTTCGCAACCCGCGACCTTTCTCCTGGAAACTCATCCTGATAGATCGACCATCACTTATTATCCAAAAAACTCCTTTAGGATCTTGCGAGAAAGTCTTACAAGTAATATTCAGGCGGATGTCGAATGCGAATAGGAAGGCATTATGGCAACTTTCTAATGCTCATCTGTATAACGACAATGTTAATGGTCCTATGGAAATTCAGAGCGACGTTAAACATTTATAAACAATGCGTAGCAGAGGGTGAACTTCGACTTATTATCACATCAGAGTGCAAGAAAAGTCACATAAGTAGATCACTTCTGTTGAAAAGCTGATGCGATCCAAAATGTATACTTCGTAGTGACGAAGATTACGTGATGCTAGTATTAAGTAGCTCGTAATCGAGCACTGAGACACAAGCTGAATTATATATTAATACTTCCGTCTCATCTATTCAAAATCTAACTACAAACTCTACCATCACTCTATCTCTCCACACCTATAAACCCATTAGAAGCAGTGTATTTACGTTTGCAATTCAATGGTCTACAGTATGACACTCGAAGACGTTCCCAAAACTACACCTGAAATCCTAGGAGATCTTCAGGACGCAGAGATCACAGAATTCAGTATGTTGTATTAAATAATTTCTTGAGTATATCTCACTTTCATTGCAATAGGCACGTATTATACCAAAGAAGGCGATCCACTAATATCTTACCATCCATTCACCAAGCTGAACTATCCTGCAAACTCATTCATCTATACTCGCATCCCAGCACTGCATCTCGATGAAACCACAGAATGCCTTATCGCCGAGCTCCTCAAACGGAAGATATATAGCACTCCTGGATTTCCAACTCAACCAATCTTCAATGATGCACCGTACGAGATAAAAGGCGCAGAAACTATGGGTCTGGGGGTGTTCGCAACTCGTGACCTTTCTCCTGGAGAACTCATTCTGATAGATCGACCATTACTTACAATCCCAGAACAAGTTCCTTTAGGATATTGCGAGAAAGTCTTACAATTTATGCTCGGGCGGATGACAAAAGCGAATAGGAAGGCGTTTATGCAACTTTCTAATGTGCATCTGTACAACGAGAATGTTGAAGGGCCGTTAACTGGGATTTGTCTGACAAATGCATTCACTTCGCCAGAGCATAACCATAAAGGCGGAAATCGGACCTACACTTACTGTGCTGTGATGAAAAAGATATCCCGTGTCAACCATAGGTTCATCGTTCCTCCTCTTTCGTGTTTCAAGCTAACATACAATACTCTTAGTTGTGTTCCAAACGCGGCATTCGACTTCGATATGGCAACTTTCTCATATCGACTGTACGCTGCAAAGTATATTCTAAAGGGAAAACAAATCTTTCTTAGTTATCTCAAAAATACTATGAGCAACATTGACGAACGCCGATTATACCTCTCTTCCTACGGTATACACTGCACATGTTTCATATGTTCCCTCGATCCGCCCAATCTCAAAGTCTGTGAAGACTTACGCGCCTCTCTCCCTGCCAAAATTAAATCTCTACGTGATCGTGTTCAGCCACTCTTGGATTGCATAAAACAAGGAGTCCTTGTCTTTAACATGGACTATGCCTTTTCGTTGCTGCTCGAAGCTCACATGATTGGTTTGGAAATGGAAGTCTGGAACATGGATGTGAATGAGCACTATGCTCAAGTGGCGGAATTGATTACAGATTTGCGTAATGTAGGGATCATATGATTATATTGCTGCTTCTCTTTATTTGTGTATATTCACGCATGTACTTTTTACTAGACTACACACATATCACAGTCTTACAATTGCATATATGTAATGTGTATTGACATGTTAGGACATTCTATAATAGAAAGTGGACAGAAAACTTGAGGTCTGGGATGGAGTGACATCATTCAATGGAGGAATGTCACACATTTCCACCCCGTTGGGGATTCAATGAATAATGGCGTTACAGTGAAAGTATTTCGACGGGACAGACAATTCAATGCGAGAGTTCTATCGTTATGTTCACAACAGTTCGAAGGTAATATGATATCAAAGTTCTTCTTACACATGAAAGCGAATTAAGTGGAAAGTCCAACAGCTGAGTGCAAAACACAGCATTACCCCTACTTCGACGTTGGCTCACATGTCTACGTTTCCAAACTCTTTTTCCCTCTTAATACTTCCATATATCCCTCACCCTTCTCTTCTTCATGCGCTCTAACAATCCCCTCTGCCCACTTCAAAAATTCTACAACCTCTGACTCCCCATTCGCCGTCACCATCATGCGCCATTCCAAATTCGAACAAAGTATGGTAATGCACTTACAAGCGAGCATAACCACCGCTGCTAGCCTTCCGCTCGCCTCCAATTTCAAACGTACCATGTCTTGAATTACACGTTTAGCGTCTTCGTATATGCTGGATAGAGTCGTATAATCAGCGATGTGTAGACGGTCAGCTAAGAATGTGATGTATCGCCGATTGAGATCGAGTCCTCTGGAAATCAAAGATAACCGATGGCTTTCAGAAGTGAGCGAGCAACAGAATTCCGAATTCTGACACGGATAAATGATGTATTTGTCGTATAGGATGGTTCGCCTTGCCATATCATCTGCGTCCACGTCCACATAGGAAATTGTGATCTCTTCCCCTGCACCAATAGGACGAAGTGCTCGAAGATGGAAAGAAAACGAAGAATAGTCGAATCTTGCAAGTGCATTCGGACGGCAACTTCGATTTTCAAAAATAAGAAAAGGACTTTGCGCAAAGATAGAAAGGAATAACGAACCTATGATTAACACGCGAAATCTCCTTTGTCAGAGCAAGGTACTTCACCGTTCCAAACATTACGGCCATCGAGTTTGTTTCGAAAATTCCATGACATTGCGGAGACGCGTTTAGATGCACGTTCGCAAGCCAATACATAGCCACAGAATTTTCGCTTGGCAATCTCGAAGCCAAGTAATCGATTATTGTATGTCGTAAAGCTGAGTACACGTAATTGGCGTCGAACGGAAGTACATCGGGAATGAGGATTATTGGTCTCTCAGCAACGATAAGCTGACCTATCTCGATTGTGCGAGCAGCAACCATTCCTAGGCCCTTTGATTCCATAGAAATAATGCTATAAGCATCGATTGGAGAATCCGGTGGTGCATGTGGAAACCCTGGGATATTGAGGATCTGGGTCTTCAACTGGGCAGGAATAAGGCATTGTGTAACGCCGTTGGAGTCTTTTTGGCTGGGAATTGAAGTACATATGATAGCTCCTGGAGGAGTGAAGATAGAAGGAAGGTATTTCACTGTTGGGACGTAGCGTATGTCGGGGAAGTCGGATATTTTTTCTGAGGTGGCGGCGGTGAGATAGATCCATGTGAGTAGGTATATATGCGTACCGAAATTAACGATTACAACGTCATCCTTTGAACTCGCAAACTGTTCTTCTGTGATATTGTTATCCTGTAATGAGTCGGATGATGTGTCTGATTAAAGTGAGATATATGATAAGTGTAACGATTACCAACTTGAAGCGCGTACCTTCGTTCAAATCGATATTATCAATCAATTCCTGTAGTGAATCCATTGTTTAGCGCGTTCAGATTGGAAAGTTCAGCGGTAAGAGAACTAAAGAAAGAATGGAAAGGGAAAGACACCGAAGAGGTCCAACGTGGAACGCGGCAAGCAGTGGAACGAGGCGAGCTAGCTCGTTGCCTGTCAGCCAATCGCAAACTAGGAAGTCATTTGCTGACTAATGTGTGGGTGTGATGCCGTGACCTCGTGACATAACTGGAATCAGCACGAAAAGATTGCGCAGAAAAAGCAGCCAAAAGAAAGCTATGAGGCTTAGATGTGGATAACATCAGTTAAATTAATTTGTCGATTCAACAAATGAGTTAGTTAGCAGAGGCTAGGCACGACGCGCGATACCGTGTGGTCCATTCCTCGACTATGGTCCACCATCATTATAAAGCTAACAAGGAGACAATATGAAGCTCAAAAGGGTATTCTTGATATATGACTGACCAACTCGAAGGAATGCCCGTTTTCCATATACTTCTATGCTGTGGATTGGACATTCGGCGTTCTACCGCCACTCGAAGCACTGGAGAAAATAGTGGAACACAGCGATAGATGGTTACACCTTGGTATAACCATCGTAGACGACAAATATTACAAATTTGTCAAATTACTCGGGAGAGCAAAGGACAGGGTTCCCCAGCTTCAATCCTTGCACTACAGGGATTAAAAATATCGAAAAAAGGGTGTGGAAGCAATGGATGAATTATCAGTGGACATACAGGAGACTGCACCTCGTCTCCCTAGTTTATCGCAATCCGATGTCTATCTGGACAAATTCGTGGCTCCTTGGACACAGCTCACGTCACTTTACATGCACCAAGACAGCATAGATGGAGCGAGCATCCGCCTTCCTTTGTGCTCATGTCATGAAAACTAAGTTTGCCCCGCAAAGCATTACTGCGCATTGAAATGCCTTAATGCAAAGTCCAGAGCGTAATGCAAATAAACGAGGACGAAATTTTGCGATATATCTTAATACTTTGCAGGTGGCATTACAATAAATGTATTTCTGTCGATGTATTTTAACGCTCCGTACCGATTTTTGCAATGTTAAGCATACCACCTAATTGGTTTTAAGCAATGCAACAATTTCCAGAAAAAAAACATTAATCAAGCTCTTTGCATTACCAAATACGGCGATGGGATCTTCAAAAAAACATGATATATTCTGCTCCAACCCGTACATGACCAGTAATTTACAGTACTTACATTAAGTATTATGTACTAACGTATATACTTACGGTAGGAACAGTTAGTAGCACAACATAGTAAAAAAATATCACTTACTAGTTCATGCCACTTACCTTTATTTAAAACGTGGCTTCAACACATTTCTGAAGCCACACTGTTGGCAAACTCAGCGTCCTTTTATACATACAGGACGCCAGTCTTAGTCAGCATCCACCGGATCTTACGCGCTCTCGGCAAATGTTCGCAAGCTGTTCGTTCGATTCCAGAACGAAGCTCAAGCTTCATCCCGACTGCTCTGGACTTGGTCTACGTTTGTCTATGATCTTGTGCACCACCTATTTCACCCAGACCTGTCACACCTCTAGCTCTCCCCGTTGAAGTACTCTGTACAAACCAACAAAAAACTAACGCACAATGACTGTTCTTAGCCACGGAGAACATATTATATAGAGTATTGTAAGCTTAGGACCGTCAAATTAATTTTACCCATCTTGCGATATGTTCCTAATATTGTACCTACCCTGATATATACCTTTAATATTATCATTCCCTTAAGAAGCATTTGTTACACTGGTACTATAGGAAAAGGCCATCTATGACAGCCCTAAACTTAAAATTTATTGTAGTGTCTTTGTAATATGTACTCTTGTGTATTATGACTAAATTGCGGTGAGGTTAAATACTTAATACATTGCAATGAAGTTAGGACTTTCGTGACACAAATCTCACACATTTGTGTTTCTCCGCTATAGATTGGGCTTGTGCAGATACCAGCGAGGAATATGCGATGTCATTATACGATCCGGACTCGCTGGTTGAGCCATCTTACTTGACATCGCTTTCGTTCATCAATACCAAGAGAAATTCGATAATTTTGCAGTTGAACGAAATCACCTGTCCCGCGTTACGAGATTTACACCTGGACAGTATCCCAAGCAAAGAATCTGATTTCAGCAGTCCTGCTGGATTACCTTGGGTGCCCATATATGAATTCTTGATCAGATCGAAATGTCTTCTAGAGGTTCTAGAGCTAGGAACACCCTTATTTTTATATGAAGAAGCAGTGCTTTTTATTTTAGAAGCACTCCCACTCCTCCGAAAGCTAACATTAAAGGAACGCGTACAACCAGCAATTTACCGAGGTATATTATACGAAGATCTAATCTCAGAACATTCAGACAGCCATGAAGTACTACAGTCTCTAATCCATAATCTCAATGAGGATGCATATCTTCCACAACTCGTCGAGTTACGATACACTGGTATCGTCGAATCATTTTCCGCTCTTGACTTGTTTGAAATCAGGCGCGTACTACGAAAACGTTGGTCATCCGAAAATCCTGGTGTAGCACGCTTGAATGTATTCCATGCGGAATTCGAAGTACTTGATGGTATTATGACATTTCTGAATGTAATTCTGGAAGCATTTTGCGGTGTCAAAAATCTTAAGGGGGAGGGAATGGATATATCGATTACAGCCAAAGTGGAGGAGGTGGAGGGCGATGAGGATGATGATGGGGACAATGAAGATGAAGATGGGGATGATGAAGATAAAGATGGAGACAAAAAGATGTCAAACTTTGTGCTTTGTACTTTAACACCAACTGTGTATCTTCCAAATTGTTGAAGTACGGAATAAAATCACACTCTTAAACATTCATACCTGCACAAATTTGCCGAGAAACACTTATCTAGTTATGCTTGCTAGGGGCAACTTTTGCTGGTGGCGCTTTGACTAATGAATAAGATACCTTTTTTACCGGGACATATTGTTATGATATGAACCTTGAAGATTAGGGATAGTATCTGATAAAATAGGAGTTGAAAATACCTTAAAAATTGGGATGATTATGTAGCGCAGGCAATCTGCCTGAGCTGAGAAAGTCGTTTTTTTCATTACCGTACCACGTTACATTCTTTCTGTCGCTTACTTATACATACTGCCTTCGTTAGCTACTTAAATTGTCGTATGTACACTCATTGAACTCAGGTTTTCGTTACCGCCGATTTTAATTCATATCGTGGAACTGGAGGATGAACGGACGTCCATCGACTCGCATTTTCTTTGTCGAGAGATACCCCCAAGCTAGTATCTTCCTCTACAATGAACAACAGGTGTTAAGTACAGTACAACGTATCGGGTTTAGCCCCGGTAAATCCGCTTATTCATCGTCCTCTGAGTTATCCGCTTCCTTTACCATGTATCCATAAATCGAAATATCCATCCCCTCTCCCCTGAATTTTCTAACATCGCACAGGCTTTCTACAGTCGGATATGTAATGATGTAATCTCTATAAAGAATACCAAATTCTGCATGGAATATATCCAATCGCGACAGCCTCGACGCAGGCGTCCAGCGTTTTTCAAGTACGTGCTTGATTTGGTTATATTCGTGTAAACGCTTGGTCTCGACTCTCAACTATGCCTTTGTATCGCAATTCAACTAGATGCGGAAGAAACGTGTCCTCGTCGAGTTTCCTGATTAGTGAAGGAAAAACTTGACGGCTGTCAGAATCATCTGACGCAAAACGCTGGTATGATAATCTTATCTCCAGTTCTAGGACCTCGAGAGGGCAATTTAATCTCTGTAAGAAATCATAAATGGTCGCCAAATGTAGACCAGCATGACTTTCAAAATAGAATTATTCGGTCGGAATACCATTCAAGCGTAGTTCTTGTAGGCTTCGTCATGGTGCGATAAGTAGTTTGGTCAAAAAAAATGCAGCTCGCTTGCAAGTTGCCAGCTGCGGACTTATAAAATGAAAAAGTGTTTTATTTGTTTAACGTCACGTGCCCCACTAGTCAGCCCGGCATGCAAAACAAACAGTGACAACATTTTTGCAGGTGGCAGGCGACTCGGAACTGCATTCTGTACTCGCACCATGTCGAAGGCTAGTACTGGATCTTTCGTCCATCTTCCTCTCGCACTTCAATTGCTTTTAGAGATAGAAGAAGAAATCTTCAGCATCTACTGTAGTATCAACTTCGATGGAATCAAGACGCTCAAACAACCTCCTTCCCCTCTACTACTGGGATCAGTATGCAAAGCATGGCGCGAAACCACTTGGTCAATCCCTCAACTATGGACCACTGTCATCTTAAAGCTAACAATAAGAAATTACGAGCAACAACTAAAGCTTCTCGAACTTTGGCTGCATAATTCGAACCAAAGCCTATTGTCCATATACTTCGATGCTACGGACTGGACATTTGGAGTTGTACCGCCTCTAGAAGCATTAGAAAAGCTTGTAGAGCACAGCGAGAGGTGGTCGCATCTCGATATAACCATTGTTGACGACAAGGAACGTGGATTTGTCAAGTTGCTCGGTAGAGCAAAAGATCGAGTACCCCAGCTCCAATCAGTCCACATCCGGAAGTGCGAATATATGCCAGGGGGGGGTGATGCGGTTGTGGTATCCATAGGCTTTCTGGAAACTGCACCTCGTCTAATAAAACTATCAAAATCAGATATCTACCTGGACTTGAAACTCAAGGTTCCTTGGACGCAACTCACTCATTTGTACTTTCACCGAGAAATTTTTGATGGGGCGGCAAACGACGTTTCGTACTGTCTAAACCTCACAAACTTATATCTATCTGCGATAGATTGGAATTATGTCGAAGACAGCGAAGAATATGTCTTGGGTTTTCTCTATGACCCTGACCCCGATGCACGAACAGAATATTTTTATTTATCATCGCTTTGCATTGTCAATACGGACCGAAACTCGATAATGGGGATACTGGATACAATGAACTGTCCAGTTTTACGCGAACTACGCTTGACTAGTATTCCGTGCGAAGAATTGGATTTCGGCAGTCCTGCTGGTCTGCATTTGGCGACCATTTATGATTTCTTGCAGAGAACAAATTGCCCCCTAGAAGTTTTGGAACTGGGTACAGGAGAATCATACGATCGTTATGCGTCAGAGAATTTTGACAGTCGTAAAGTTCTTCTTTCACTAATCAAGAAACTCAAGGAGGACACATTTCTTCCACATCTGGTCGAGTTTCGATATAAAGGCATAGTCAGCTCCATGCACTCATGCGACTACAACCAAATCAAGCATGAACTTCAAAAACGGTGGACACCTGCGTCCGGTCTGTCGCGCTTGGAAATATTCCACGCTGAATTCGGTGTACTTGATAGAGATATGGAGGTTTCACTTCGGTCCTTGGAGTTCCTGTGTGGTGCTACAAAACTCAGGCAGGAGGGGATGGATATTTCGATTATTGGACATATGATAGAGGAAGTGGATGACTCGGAGGACGATGATTCGGATGAATAAGTGGATTAGCCAGTGGTAAACCTGCCAGTTTGTACTTTAACACCTGTTGTCTATTGTCCGAATTGCTGACGTACTTAAATTTAATCCCTAGTTCCTCGTGTACCATGAATCATTACCCCACGGGATTCATATCGTGGCAATATATCCCATTTGCGGATGGTATTTTTACGACTGTTGTGCTACCCAGTGTGGAATATCTGCTCAGCGCTCACCCTTCTCGATATTCGTTGCTATTAGTACAATCATACGCCATGAAAATATTGATATGAAGCATAAACACAAACCTAAGACATATGACTAATATACTACTTGGCTTTCAAAGTGCGGCTGTAGAAAGACTTCGATTCCTCGTTTGGTTTTTTCAAAATGAAACGTATCGGCTGCGGAGTCCCGAACATCAATTCAGCAAGGATATCTGAATAAGCGTCTCCCGCAGAATATGAATGTAAACTTAGTACAAAAACCTGGAACCGCGAAAAGTTGTTGCTCGATGAGGATCAAATTGCCAGCTTCAATATTTGCAGGGGCGTCAATTAGTTGTCGACGTCATGGTCAGCGCTTCATCCCAAGTCACGAGAATTCACTGATACATCATCAACGTCACAGTTTCACCAGTTCCAGGCTGAATCCCGGGCAAGTCCCGGGACTCGTTCAAGCCTTTCTCTGGAGTCTGAACCAGCGCCAATACTTCCCTTGCTCTTCTCTTTCAATTCACGTCATCAATTCGAACCTGTAACTTCCGGGCCGCTCAGCTGCACAGTCAAGAAGGCACCCACGCGCTGCCGCATGTGGTCCACATGGGATACCACGCCAGCTCAGCAGTCTAAATCATGCCAAATCTGTTCCTGATTCATTCTCGAGAGGACATCCCTATCACTCACCCCATTAGAAGAGTGTGCGTCGTACGATCTTGCTATATCTAACCGGGAGGCCGATAGATTGATAAATCTTCTCCCTGCGCCCCGTTTCCTCGTAACTTTAACTTGTCTTGACCACTCTGAACGATGAAACGAGGCTTCTTACAGAACAAAAACGGTCGCACGTCCAGCTCCGAGTCGCATCGGGGTTTAGAGAAAACTATCAGTGCGTACATACCAATGTTGTAGTTACTCCTCTTACATTCTCTCCTCCTCTCGCAGAACCTACCGCCAACCCTCCATCTCGTGCAACAGACCAAGATGTTGTAATCGCAAAAATCAGTAAGCATATTCTGCTTCTTCTGTCATAACTAACTATCGACACACAGGACACTCCTCCTCGTTCCCAACTACATTCCTCCCTACACTTGAATACCACCCATCGAGTACTAGATCCTATCCTCCAAATGTCTTATGCACACGTATTCCCACCAACGACCCCCACGGCGTAGCACAATGCCTTATCCCAGGACATCTCAAATCACGCATCCTAAGCCTCCCCGGATTTCCAAGTGCACCACCACGCGCTGATGCGGGGATCTACCGTATTGGCCCCACAGAGTCTAAGGGACTAGGAATGTTCGCTACCCGGGCTATCGAAATGGGAGAACTTATTGTCTCAGAGAGACCATTACTTCTCATTCCCGAAGCATCTGCCTTCGACGTTACAGATATCTGCGACTCTTCCGCCGGGAACTATGATCATCTGAAGGCTGTGTTGGATAGAACCGTCATGGAGCTTGTAGTTTCGAGAATGAGCATGGATAACGAGTTCGCGTTTCGAGATTTGGCTAATTCCCATGTGGATGATCTCGGAGAGGGTGTGGATAGTGTTTTTAGGACGAACGTTATGGATGTGAGTATTGGGGATTTGGATGCGAAGTTTAAGATGGTTGCGAAGACGATTTCTCGAGTTAATCACAGGTTCGGTTTCCTTCATCCGTTTCATGATACAAAACTAATAATGTACTATTTGAAGCTGTCGCCCAAACATGTTATACATTTTCGATTTGCCCACATTCTCTCTTCACCTACACGCAGTCCGTCCAATCGCCTCAGGAGAAGAGCTAACAATATCCTACGTCCCCCCTCTAACCACCTCATCCGAACGTGCCTCACTCCTCCAATCGCGATACGCCATCCCCCCATGCACACTCCCATGCTGCACGAGTAGCATCACAGACGCCTTCCGCACATCCCTCCAAACCAAATCAACAGACCTCCGAAACAGATTAACAACCCTCCAAACGCGAATCAAACGCACAGTGCAAACCGTCCTCGTAACAGGTTCCAAAAACCCCAACACCCCCGATGAACTGGCGAATATTCGTAAAGTGTACAAGAATGCGCAGGGGCTGATTCGGGATATGAAGAAGTATGGGTTGGAGGCGTGTGAGGAGTATGCGAGGGTGGTTTATACTGCTGCTTGGTGCATTTTTGCGCTTTCTTTGGATCCGAGGGATGGGTTCAGGATGACGGATGCGAAAGTGAAGAAGTTTAGGGTTTGGGCGGAGGGTGTTTTGAGGGTGCATTTTGGGGAGGAGGGGGAGGTGTATAAGTCGCTTGTTAGTCAGAATAGGTTGTTTGGGATTGTGTGAGAGTTGAAAGATTCTTCTTTTTTTTTGTTATTTTGGGGTTCTGTAACTCTTGGTGATAATATGTATTTCTCAGTGTACTTGTAACGTGCCGATAGAGGCCGATAGCCTGTGCGATTGTAATTCTTGCGCTCATAAGACTGCATTGGTAGATAGTACTTTTTGCAGCATGAAATGGTCAGCGAAGATTCGACGATCAATAAAAGCATGGTAAGGCTTGAGATTCAACCAAGCACCTGGTACAGCTGCAGTGCGATTCTTGCCACCTATGAAGTTGAAAGTAACGTTATGTAGTCTAGCACTTCGGAATACCCTTAAAGCATATAATTGGATTCAAGTGGGAATGAAGATTTGGTAGTTGAACGTGAAATGGTCTGGGGCGGAGGCGGAGGCGAGATAGGCGATAGTAGTGGTACTTGGAAGAAAGACGGGCTCCGGGCCTTGGGCTGAAAAGCGCTGGAAAAGCGGGCAGATTTTCGGTATTTGGCATGAACTTGATGAACAAATAAAAAGCTTTATCATCAACGGTTTGTTGTATTCCATGTACCACGTGTATTATTTGACAGTAGTGTAATTGAGACGCGAATGCCACCAAGTAGCCGCACGATCGAGAACTAAAAGAAACGAGATAGATTGGACAATTCTTCTTCCAGAGATAACTACGTATGTAGTATTATGGAGATAGGTATAATTTGTCCGAAATATTTAAACCCATAAATAAAGCCGAAACCCTTCTAATCATCCACTTTGACCTCTCCAGACTCTGCTATGCCACTTAGTGTTCGTCAAATTTATTCAGAATTTGTATTATGCGAACCTCCTGACTTCTGAAAGGGGCGTAAAAGATTTAGTAAACCTGATAAATTGAAACAGGGATACTCACTTCAATCCGTTTGCCATGAGAACAATTATGAATTCTCCCAGCATGAAATTCCATTCCTTTCGAGCCTGAAGCAACAGCCGTATATGACGTAGAGATTGTATCAGCTTTCGATTTGGCTTCAGTTATCACTACGTAGTCCTCGACCGATATAACCTTTTTCTCGACAAGGCGGAGTAATTCCAGATGGAAATCGAGAGATAGATTTTCAATCTCTCCATTGATTTTTACAATCTGATATTCAGATCTATCGAAGATTACAGTTCCGTTAGTTGCCCTTCCGCAGATGTCGAGAAGAAGTGCAGCAGTGCTAGCAGTGTGTTCGTTCATCTTTAGATAGGATGGGCTTTAGTGTTTTATAGATGAATGGATGTGGTGGGTGAATGCGGTGGTATTGATTGTAGGTAGATTTCCAACAATTTATACGACACCGTTGCCACCGGTGTCTAAACTCACTACTTTCTGCTTGAGCATCTGGAAATGCTAACGCAATGATAGGTACTTGTTTACTATAACTAGCGCTATATTTTATTAATCGCATTTTTTCTAAATGCGGCGCTCTAAGGCTATACTCATCGCATGATTGTTTAGATCCCTCTACTAATGAATTCGAGCTGTATCTTGAGTCCTGACGCGGACGGCACCCGGACCGATGCATGGCAGTAAACGCCTGGTATTTAGCGCTGCAGCACTGTTAGCGCTCGGATTTTGATGCACATGTAATCAGTTAGTATTATCAGTTCTAGTGATAATCTGTACTTATATAGTAGTAACTAATAATGACGCTTGAAATCCATGAGGCTTTCGCATTTTTCCCTTGTACTTTCAAGCATTCAACTCTGCTAAAAATAATTAAGTCACTAAGCTAAATCCTGTCGCAACCATTCTTGGATTCGTTTGTATATATTACAAATTTCCGTTTTTACTGGGCCCGACGGAGGACAGATATGTTGAAATTAATTAAGGTCGAACACATGCAGTTTAGATGTGGGATACAAAAGTTAGAAAACAATTAAAACAAGCTTGAATCGGAATTACATATACAAAAAGCTTTTTAAGGTGAAATGAATCTCCAAGCTGAAGTCAACCTTCGTAGTTAACCTAGTTGTTAGAATTCACAAAGACTGACAGCTTGCACTTCAAATTTGTGTCACTAGTCAATATTTGTCATGCACAGTCCTAGTGTTGTTAAATAGCTAAACATGACTCGGCTCGGCTCAGCTGGGGCCAGCTAACCTTGTTTTTAGCTAAGCTGCAGCTGATATACATTTTGGGAAGTTGGTAAAAATATGAAGGGTATTTATGTTATTACTTAGAACTACGAAAATAAAGAAAACGTAGCTGAAATTAAAATTAGAGTAAGAAAGCCAACCACAGACACTCATTCATACCCAACATGACAAGCAGCTACAACCACATATCAAATGCCGAAGAGTATGTATTACATAACAGTTGATTAATTAAGCGCTGGTAGCTCTCCAGCTGCCAGGGCAAGCGCTATTTCTTACCTAATATAGGAAACCCCCCAGCTAACCCCTTAGCTGGAGTGTTAGCCGTGCCAGCCATTGGCCAAATGGCTGGCTGTGGCTAGCTAAAAATCAGCTCAGCTTGGGCGGCTATGGCTCCTCAAGCCGAGCTGTAACAACACTACACAGTCCTACTCCATCGTGCGCTGCGCACATAGCACATAGGAATCAGGTACAAAGGTTTCGATAAGAATTTTCGATATCGTCAATCCAAGAAGAGTAACTTCCATTGTTAGACATTTGGATTACTTACGTATAAATTATAATTACTTAAAGCCGGGTCGGTTTGCATATTCCTTATTTGGATCACATTGGACAACATTGGACCTAATCAATATATGGCCCGTCCATTACAAGCCTTTTACAAGCCAGCTAGACATGTGTGTATAGCAGATTTGTATCTTCGAACCGAAAATATTGCCACGTGTTACTTTACAGGCATACATTAAGGCCCCAAATAAGCATAGAATGTGCTCGCTATGCACAGGGTATTCCCGAGTTTTCCTAGGAGCTAGGCGAGATTGAAATGAAGTCATGCTGTTAAATTGCATTGGTGTAACTACATACAACTTCTGTACCGTTAACGCCCCCTCTAGACCCGCAATGTGTTTCGTGTTACAACGCCCACTGTGCTAACCGGGAGCTTCATTCCATACGAATTGATATTATATTTATTTTATCATAATTCTGATGCAAAAGGAGCAGACCTTCATCCCATTTATATGTGTAGAGTTATATCCTGAAATGTTGAATTTATACTACTCAAAATCAGAGTCCGACAGATGTTCATGGAAGGTCAGAGTCGGCATGGTCATAGTAATATGACTAGTATAGTACAGATAGCTCTGAATCGTACCGGCCTCTGCGATATATGAAGCCATTTAAGGAGGTCCCCTAGAGTCTAGACCACTATAAAAGGCATTCATTCCATCATTCACGGGCTTTCCAAGTAGCGGCGTCAATTTAGAGCACGATCTGTATAAGTTTAATTAGTTTATTTACATAAAATTTCAAATTAAGAATACCGTATGCTGCCTGTTTCGATCCCATCTCAGAATCTATGCATGTCGAAATTAACCTGAATGAAAGTCTTTGTAGTTGGTTGGAATACTAAAAGTGATGTCAAATTCGTCGCCCATGTTACACTGGTCGGACGTCCAATAGTTATAACCCAAACCAGAAATTTGTTTCCTGTGTGATTGTTAATCAGGCCAAAACTTGCCGAGAAATATCTATTCTGCATGTAGCCACACATAGCAGGATGGTGTAGATGATACATTATGATTACCAAGACTCAATTAGCATAAGGGAATTACGCAAGTAAATTCCTACCCATTCAAAGCCTTCCTCAAGCGCTTCACCTTATCAGCCACCTCCTCTGACCTTATATACCACAACCCATCGTAGAAACGTGACCAAAACTAAACTGTGATAAGCGAATCCAGGACTGCTAAATAATGTACATTCACATCCATCTCCCAATCCTAAATCCTTCATAATTCACTGTACTTGAAGTAATGAAATGGCGATGTACAACGTGCCGACATCCACAGGCGTTTGAGACTCTACCAGACGATCAAAGATCGGTTTATAAGACATTAATCTCCCTGCAAGCGCTTCGATGCGCATTGCAGTATAGGCACGTATGGTGTCGCAGACTGCAAGCTCTGAAGGGGTTAGCGTACATATATAACAGGTACAGTTTATTCCGTAGCGTCCCAGCAGAAACGTTTGTCGTTCGTCAAAGTTACTCGTAATTTGTCGTAAAAACTGACGAATATTTGTTCGCCTTTTCGAATAGCCTTCCCATTGGCGCGCACATAAAATGCGATTGAGGCAAGGTCAAAGACGTGTGATGATTTTGGGAGGCAGCTAGGAGAGCAATATAATGTTAATAAATGGTTATAATGAAAAACAATGACGAACCTGTGGTTAATACGAGACATGACCTTCATCACACAGCTGTGGGCTACTAGATTTTGACGTTGCCCAGATTTTGACATTGCCAGTGAGGCAACGTCAAATCTCGCGCGGCAACGTCACGCAACGCCAGGCAACGTCACAGGCAACGCCAGCGCAGTGCAAGGCCCAAGAATGCGTTGATACCTAAACAAAAAAATTGTAAGCGAGTCCGTTGAACATCCGTTCGACCTGGGTGTTCTAAGGTGTTGAGAAAGGGGGAGAATATTTTCACTGAATTCAGGGAAGTAGATACATGGATTTTAAAGAAAATTTAAATAAAGAGAGTACCTAATGAGGAATAGCTGAATAAAGCAGAAATTAATAGTGTTGAGGTTGTAGATTATTGAAAGAAAAAGGGAAAGTTTGAAACATAAAGCATACCGATGAATTGAAAGAAAATTTGTAAGATAAAAACTTCAGGAGAGGGACTTGGGGTGGTGACACGGCCTTTGGTAAAGCAAATTATCGTATTCAGCGGGTCTTGGTAGTGTGAAATACAGACAATCTTGAGTTACTCTTGAGTAATTGTGGCGTTGAGGCGATGTACAAGTGTGTCTGCGTTGGAGAGAGAAAGTGAGAGAACGCGCGAACAGCGCGTCGACGCACGCATCAGCTGATTACGTAATGGAAATAACGTTCACGCGCTATGATAACACCTCTCACTAGTCAGTTCCGGCTGCTAATCATTGTCTCCCGCCCTTCCCTTTGGGTTATCACATGCATATCACCATGGCCCGCCTCCCGCTCATTGTTTCCCACGCCTCCGCTCTCATTTTTACACTTTTATTACATTTCCCTTAATCAAACACACACTCTACTATTTATAATACAACATATTATCAAATATTTGACAAAGGATGGAATATATTACAGTAGAAGATTATTTAAAAACTGTCTCTAATTCACATGTTTAATAGCTTTATCCCCTTCATTACATAGTGAAACATTGTGTAGTACATATATCATAATATATATTAAATAATGCAAAAATAATCGAAGAAAATGATAAAGAATTGAGCTAAAAAATAAAAAAATACTTGCTCACTGTTGAGCATGATGACAAGGAAGTGTGATGTGCTGCCGCGGCGATGAGGAAGGGTGCTTGATGGAGTGATGGACAGGATCAACACTGTGTACAAATATAAACAAAGGTGGAGCGGAGGACATGGGAAACATTGAACCTCCAGCAACGTCAAAGGCAACGTCAAGCAACGTCACAGGCAACATCCAGCAACGTCATGGCAATGCCATCCGGCAACGTCACAGCAATGTCACAGCAACGTCAGCAACGTCCAGGCAATGTCCGGCAACATCAAGCAATGTCACGGCAACGTCAATTCTCAGATTGGCAATGCCAGGCAACGTCACAGGCAACGTCAAAATCCTTATTTTCAGATTTCTGTAACTTGTATAAAAATGAGTAGAGTGCATGTATCTCTACCAATCTCTATTTGTTATTAGTATATATCATAAATTTACAAAACTACCAGCCAGCTAAAATTTAAATAGTATTAGAAATGCTGTACACAAGTGACAAAATATATGTATTTCACTGTGGGAATGTAAGTATTATTTGTTATACCCTCTCCCCACCCCCCATCCAGTGCTAATATATATTAGCGAGTGGAAGGGATGGAGATTGAACAGAGAGCACGAGCAGAATGCATACGAATGCATCAATGATGCATGATGCGTGATTACATAATCCGATTTGGAACATCTTGATATATCGAATAATTCCCGAATCGCACCGCAGGCAGTTTGCTACTCTACACTGCTTTAGAATTAATTTGCTTTACTCTCGGTCTCTAAGGCTGATGTGTTACACTCTCCATTACCACAACATTACTACTTAGGTAAATCCATAGTAGACACCTCATCCAGTGCTAATATATATTATTAAAATGAAAGAACATCTACTTATTTATTGTATTTATTACTAACTACACAGTGGGACTTGAACACAGGACCTCAGCACTAATATATGTAGCAACATCAAAAATAAATAAGCAACGTCACGCAACGTCACACACAACGCCAGGCAACGTCACTTTTGGCAACGTCAAAATCTGTAGGCCCCACAGCTGTACATATAACCATTGTCTCCATCGCGATCACCCAGTTTATCCACCTTGTAACCCTTAGTCCTACAAATCCTAGTCAATTGCTCACTCCCATCATTCGTATGCGAATTTGCAAGCCCTAGAAACACTCTTATGCTCCTCGCTAAGACGTTCAAATGCAAGTTGTAAGAACCCCTCGTACATGCCCCAAGACATATAAGGATGTCCGTTTATTTGGGCCAAAATTCGCAGCTCTTGAGGATAATGTGGGACACCTTTTATATCACAGCTACAGGGAACGACTAGTAGTGGTCAGATCGCGAGTAGTGAACGTCCCCGGTCCCATACGGCCTGCATCTTTGATTTTATATGATGTTTCCCATCGCATAGGAAGATCGGAAGAGAATCCGGAAATGCCAAGAATCTTGCGTTTGACACGTGCGTGAAGAACGAATTCGATGCTTGGTTCACTTGGTGAACTAGGAATACTAGTAGCGACGAGAGCATTATGTGGATAGTCGGGCTTCGTGGAAGGGTTATACTTGACGACAGGTTCAAAATGGTTCTCATGTATAAATTCTAACAGTGAAGAAACGTGACCCAGAGGCTTCGACGATTTGCTATGATCCACAGCTTACTCCTGCTCAGGCTCTTAGTGCACTTTGCAAACTTCCCGATCTCGCCGCTATCTGTGCCGCGGATGCCGCTACTCCTGCATCTTCCCAGGCTTGAGGTATTGAGTCCAAGAGTGGTATGTCGATTCTGAAATATTTCTAATTAATACATGTCATCTCAAAAGTGTTTACTTAGCAGATGCTATTGGATATTTCTATACATGTCGAAACAGTTTTACATGAACATCCATCTTCCGTGTGCCATATTTATATGCGAATTAGCGCTTTGATTTATATTCTGGTGTATAATAATAATACTTGCTGTTACTTCACCTTGTTTAACTTGATATCTAAGGTATATAATGACTCTAATTCTCCGATAATAGCTAGTAATTATCGTCAAACTGTCCTCAAAACAAGTTTTATGACACTGGTGGACAGTGGATAGTCAGGACTCAGCGCTAATGGCACAATCCCACGATGTAGGCCGCAAGCGACAAGCTGTCCGCGATTTGCTTTCATCGTCAAAATTCGAGGTTGCATCGACGTTCCAACGACTTTCGCCATCGTTCATAACTGCAACAGTGACCGTTTTTCGGAAAAGCCGGCCACAGGTTCCACGCTCCATAAAGCGCTACTCATTGAAATACCAAACTCCTGTCTTTGATAATCATATAGGTTCAGTGTCGTAGGCCTCCCATTCTTGAACACGAAGCGTGATCCTGGCAAAGGGCAAGGAAATAAATGCGTCCTGAGTATGTGTACTGACTCGAAGCACTGGTACGTGTCCTACTACCTATGCTATCACTTTAGACATCTTTTAAAAACAGTGTAATAGACGAATTTGCCTACAGGAGATACCCTCTTCCTCCAGATTGTTGCAGTTATTCTGATACAAACCTTTAAGAGGGATAGTTATAGCGAAACATATGCAACAAATATTATGAATACAAAACTAATTCGTCTCGGCATTCCGTCGTAGATACGATTCCTGCACATCGAAAATGTTTGGTGGGTTTCTCTATGTAAATACGAAATGTGAATGTTTCTAACAGCCAGCCATATATCACACATCGATGTCTGTATCTATGAATGGAAGAAAGATATTTCGTTTGTAGCCTGATACTTACGCCTGGCACCACTGTTTTAATTCTGAAATTCTATCGAAATCAGAAACATCGGCGGTCAACGTTTATACACGTTGCTGGTTGGACGATAGTCGAATATGTTTGACTCCATCGCCGAAATGTATGCTAACATATACCGACGGCTTTTATAATGACATAGGTGTCCGGCGGTCTTCAGCGGCGAAGGGGCGGGTCCGAACTTGAATTTGGAGCGTCCTCCCCCGCTTATCTGGTTTCCAGCGGGCGCCGGATGTGATGGAGGCATCTCCGAGCTGCTAGACTTGACAGACAAATTTGCCTTGTGTGGTTTAGGCTTGCTAAAACATCATCCTGCTCGTTGACAACAAGGCAAGTTGGGCAAATGTGGAACTTTCGTACTACTTGTTTCCACCTTCTCAATTGCGGCGAGCCTAAGTGAAAGTCGTGTTCTATATTTAACTTATCTGTCCCTAAGTTCTTTTTTCCTTTGCTTCGTGCTAACCATTTCATGGAGAGAGCGTTCGAGGTTAAGGTAGTATCGAACTACCCTTCGATCCCACCACCACCTCGCGTCGTTCTTTACACCCTAGTGTCCCAATGAAGACCACCTTCCAGTCTCTCGTTATCACCCTCCTTCTCTGCATCACACTCGTGAACGCCTCTCCAGTTCCCCAAACCACCAGTGTACCTGAGTACTGCACACTATTGGGCGCTCTTGCAGTGTGCGATGTTGATGAGTGGGATTGTAGTGCGTGAACTAGAGATGCGTTGGGACGGCTTCATGGTCGGAACCGGCAGCAGAAGGCGAGGTGAGAGGCGACATGGGCGGAGACGACATAGGTGGAGACGAGGTGGGTGGAGACGACGTAGGTGGATAAGGCAGGACAGTAATGAGAGAACGCGAAGAACGAATAGTAAGTGCTATGATGACTGGTATAAAGGAGGAGGTGGCGGCAGTGGGTGGTGGCGAGAATGGGAGGTGGGAAACAACGTAGGTGGAGACGTTGTGGTGGATAAGGTGGTCGAGTGGTGGGAGAAGGAAACAACCTAGGTAGAGAGTTTGTGGTCGGAGACGGAAGGATAAGGTGAAGCGGGAGACGACATGGCTGGAGAAGTCGTGGTCGGAACCGGGAGAAGGCGAGGTGGGAGAAAACATGGGCGGAAACAATGTGGGTGGAGAAGGTGGTGTAGTGGTGGGTAGTAGACGGTAATCGAATGGGAGGTGGGAGATAATGTGGTTAGAAATGTCGTGGTCAGAACCGGTGAGAGAAGGCGAGAAAGGAAACGACCAGGGTAGAGAAGTTGTGGTCGAAGAGACGACGTGGAGGGGAGAGAAAAGGCGGTATGGCGTCAGTAGGGGTTTCTTGGTGATAGCTTGCAGGGAAAAGCGAGGTTGTAGACGACGTGGCTGGAAAAAACGGCCGGTATAAAAGGAGGACGAGGTGGTGGTGAGTGCTGGCGGAAGTTGGTGTGGCGTCAATGACATTGGAAAGAAACGAGATCGTCGACGTTATTGCGACACAGAGTCGGAGGATGACGGAGGACGTGTTGTTTTATGATCTGGCTTAAAAATCGTTGCTGTCAATGCCGTGGCCGTCGTCTTGATGCAGCGGAAGAGGGAGGGAGGGGGAGGGCTGAAAGACGTGGCGTTGCCGCCTGATGCGCCCATAATGATGACATAAGGAGGGTGGTGCCGCCAGAGGAAGGACAGGGACAGTGGGGAGACAACGACCAGAGGGGGGAGATGACGACAAGGGTGGTATGACAACGAGTGCGAAAGGGAAAACGGAGAGAAGCTAGGATCAAAGGAGAGGGATGTCTATGAGCGCTTGAGCAATCAATTCTTACAGGCCCTGTAAGCTTTTTGTCACAGAATCAATGTCACAAGTTATCTTCAGCCAACCATATCGCCAAAAAGTGAGATCCCGAACGCGGTCCACAAATTGACTTATAAATTATTAAATTAAGTCATCGCGCCGGCAATCTCAGCAACAAGTCAGCGATCGATGGCGAAGTTGTGGCAAGTTATGAGCTCTATCACAAATCGATTAAAAACTCTAGGTGCCAGTCATTGAACAATTTATACATTAAAATGTTAAGCTGGTATAATGGACCAATCAACAGTAACTCCAAATGGTATCTTACTATCAAAGTAAGTTCCTATGCTGACTTCGTTTGCTAGGCTTCTGGTTGGTCCAAATCCATACTGCCCACCATGTCCGTGTCCATCCCTACCTCCCGCTGTCTCTCCCCCCCTTCCCTTTGCCGATCTTCCATGTCGTCCCTGAGCAGTTGCTCGACAACGTGCCCATCAGACCGGTCGGTGTGCGCCCCACTGCCATCTCCCAACGGTTTCTAAATCAAATTAAATGATAGTAATCATAAATATAAAAGTAATACCCACTTCAATCCTTCTGCTATCTGCACAATTGAAGATGCTCGCAGCTTGAAACTCCTGCCCACTCGAGCATGCTGCTATGGCTACATACTGCGGACATGCAACATCGGCTTTCGATTTCTCTTCAAGGATCTTTAGATACTCTTGCACCGATATAACCTTTTTTTCGACGAGGCGTAACAATTCCAAATGGAAATCGGCGGCGTGATTTTCAATAGCTCCAGTGACATTGACTTTCTCATATCTAGAGCGGTCAAAGATTGTTGTGCCGTGGGATGGCCCCCCACAGTTGGCGTGCGCAGATGAAGCAGTGTTGGCGCTGTCTGCGTTCATAGTATAGGTGCGGCGTGATTTAGTGGGATTAGCGGATTAGGTGGATTTTCAAGTGAAGAGGTAGCTCGACCATTTATACGAAGCTATCATCTAAAAATAATACCTGCTCTCCCGGAATTTGGACCCGAAGGAATACGAAATTTCGTAAATCCCGAGACGGACTGTTAAGCTGTAGCTAAGCACGCTTGCAGCCGCTTTTGAGCGCTGGGCTTATTAGAGCAGCTCTCCGGCCACTCGCTTCGCCCAGCTTCATTTCCGCTCAGTTCACCAGCTCAGAAGTTTTCGAGCACTAACCATAACCTGCCATAGCTGAATTACTAGCAGATCGCCGTGTTCTTCTATCGAAGTGATCCATGCGATGGTCGCTTGAAAATAAGAGCTGTCCATGTCAGTGCGCAGGGTTCGATGTTCTGCATGAACACATGTAGTGACAATAATATCTGATATACATGACACATACGTCAAGATGTAGAAACAACCAGCCCATTCTGTCAGTCGCACCTTCAGACTGGCGCGGATCATGCTACCGGTGGAACTCAACTATATGCAAAGCACTGTAGTGGTGCTGAGATCGTATATTTTGGAAGAGAAATAGAAAGTACGGAAGGGAGACCATAGCGATGAATCGAAAGAAATTTTGAAGAATAGAACCAGGGGAGGGAGACTTGGAGAGGTGACACGACCTTCAGTAAACTGCGGTATTCATTGGGACTTGGTAGAACGGAATATTAATACCGATGATCTTGTGTTCCTGTTGTGTAATTGTGGCGCTGAGGCCATGAGTGTCGGCGTTGGAGAGAATTCGAGGGAGAAAGTGGATGACTTCCCGTAAGGATTTAGAGAGAATTTAGCCCGCTATAATTTTAAGGTCCGATTTCACATGATTTGTCTATTTTCTAGCTATCCCGTAACATTGCCATCCTCAGCCATGTATGAGATTTAGCGGTCAACTAAATAGTTATTTTATTTTGTGCTACTTCATTGCATTGTTCATCACATTCTACCGTGTTTTTCAAATTCTATGCTTTCTTATTACTACCTGCTAAAATTGTGGCTTGCAGTTGTCAATTCTACATCATTCTTATCATAAAGGCATTGTATGGTATGTCTTCAACTATATTGTAAAGTTAATAGCGGGGTGTTCATAATTATTAAATAAGAAATCACGGTACAACAACAAATAGATCTGAATGTCACGGGGGAAAGGCTGACAAATCACCCTAAAACGGTAATAACTAAGAAATAAAGTGGTTTAGCGGGGCCTTAGCGAAATAGAGAGGGGTCGGGAGGCCTCGCTATATTTCGATGTCTAGCAGACTTTAGCTGGTAGCTAGACATGACGAGACCATGATCCGGAGCTCGGCATCGGAGTTCTAAATAAAGTTTAGCTCGCTAGATGCTGCTAAATAGGACCCTTGATAATCCCTCCAAAGGTTTGATACCGGTCCCCCTATGTTGGCCAAAAATTTTTGAAAAGTCGGATACTTTTTGGCAGGCGTCCCCCTATTGAGGGGAAATTTTTCCCACAAGGTCATGTTTTGCCGTCCCCCTACGATGCCCACTCCAGGGTCAGGTTGGATACCTGTCCACTAGTTCCAGCACAACCACTTCCCACCTATTTGAAAATTTCCATCAACCAACGTGTAGCCAGCATTCATCTTAAATGATGTATACCTCAATTACTTCTCGAGTACTTCCCTGGTTTGTTGATACATTGACGCAGTGCCTCACAGCGCACATTTTAAATCGCACTTCCCCAAGCACTGTAATTGCACTGATCGCTGAGTACTGTCAAAATACTGTAGCAACTGTTGAAATAAACAATGCATCAATGACAACGATGTTACATCTGACCTCCAAGCACACAAGGGGAGGAAGCATGAGGCAAATGGATCATAAGTATAGTAGAATTATCTAAATGCATATATATATGGCAATATAAACTGTATTGTTGGTAAGCTTGAAATCATGAAATAGACACTTTACAAAGCCTGTATATGGTGGGGGAACAAGCAAAGGGAAGGAAAGTGAAGCAGACAACACCGTAAATGCACAACCTGCTACTGAAACTAATGGTGGACAAAATATAAAACAGCGTAGACTTGAATTTTCCGTACTGTCTCCCTCTGAACTCTTCACAACGACCCGTGTTAGTGCCGTTGCACCATTGAACAATCAATCGTATGGAATAGTTGTTGCAAAAGGCTAGTTATTGCTTGGGAAAGGTACAATTTATTGATTTATAAGTGGTACAATAATTATTTAAAAACGCGACGCAATTATTACAATATATGAAAAGGTGCTAGAAAGGTGGAAAGCACAACTGGGTTTCATCATCAAACAATATTGGCGCTATTTCCTACATTGCGATGTGAGTTTGGCAACAATTGCACATTGGCCCTGTAGCTCAACTAAGCCTACCATAATTCATTCACATCCCAGCTGGGGCATTTTTCTGTGGGATTTCAGCTAATTTGGTCCAGGAAGTTCCTCAGAACAATTCTATTATCAAAATGCGAAGTAATACCTTCACTCAAACATATATAGGTATATCAGAGCAAAAGATGCTGCCCTGAGTGCTGTGAAACGTCTCACAATGTGAAAAAAGCACACAATTGATAATTAGATAGATTATATACTAGATTACAGAAGTTTTGAAGGTTTGATATTTTGTCCCCCTATAAACACGAGAGCTAGTGGCTTAGATACGCTTTCCCCCTATAATTCTCGAAAAATTTACTATATTTTATCCCCCTATTATGAGAAAAAAACACGGTTTCAGTATCAAACCTTTGGCAGGATTATCAAGGGTCCTTGCTAAATCCTTACGGGAAGTCATCTATCCCCCTCCCACCAAGCCATGCCAAACAATGGGCAAACAAGCTGTTTGATTACGCATTTTTAAATCTCCGACCTAAGTTACAGCTGGCATCTGAAATCTGAACGTTGAATGATTGAATGACTGAGCATTTTCTCATTTTCTCATCTTGCCTATCTCGTCGCTTATATCACGTTCAAAGACGCGTCTTTTCGATGCGTCGTATCTTCTCTAATTCAACCGACATGTCAGCAAACACCTGTATCTAGTGTATATAGCGGTAATGTTCTACTGTCTCATACTTCTGTTTCTGTACATACTCCTTTTCTCAGTACCAAGATGTCCTAGAGTCCTTTTTGTTTGGAAATTACAACGGCCTTTCAATGCATAAAGGAGATCCAAAACTTGGAAATTTTGAAGTTCTTTGCACTAGATGTTATGGATATGTCAAGAGACCGACACCCCAATTGGGAACAGATTCTAGCTGGTGATGAAATGTACCGCTCATCACTCCAAGTTACCATTGACGAACAGGAAAAACTGGGAGTCCCAGAACTTTATCGCGGTAATCCCATAACATCTAGAGCAAAAGATAGTACAAGGCGATCACATCAGTTACCCACCACTTGAGAACTACAAGCAGAATCTCCTCGACGTATTCGGATAATTCAAAATACTCATGCAGAGAGGTATATAGTACCTCCTTTAACTTACATTACCAATACCACAGACTACATTTTACACCACAATATGTCTAATCACCCCAATCCCCTCAAGCCTTCTACTCATCACCAACTTAGTTCCCATAACATATATCCATCTTTTTCTACTACACACTATGGCCCTTTTATTTAATTAAAAAGTGGTAGATATTACATTTCACATATGTAAAAATTACAAAATTACAATCAAGCTTTTAGTTTTTCCATTGTAGCAGTGCATACTAAATTGGATGTACTTCAATACCCAAGCTTAACAATTGAGCAACGTGCCGAGTCGCCGAATGCTTGTTGGTTGCTTGTTGTGTCGAGTTGCCGGAAACATGCCGAATGTCTGTGCCAACCGAATAGAGCTAGGTCAGGGATGCTGAGGTCAGATCCAGGTCCATATTCCAGCGATCTGCCACCTCTTGCTTGGATTGGTTTATTGTACAGATAATAGCCGTACTCAATTCTGATTTTTTGCCCAAGGTTTTAACTTGCATAAAGGTACCAACCATAAGCGAGGGGCCAGGTGCGTTGATGCCAAGTCAGGGAGCCTTTTGAAGCGATTTATATTTAGACGGAGTTTATATTCCATTGCATAAGGTGAGGGATAAACTTGACGAAATTTGCTCCTTAATACCTTTTGAGCCCCAGTTTAGTGCATCCATACCACAATTTTCTTCGAATATTTATCTCAGTAAAATCAGTTTGAAGTTTAAGTTGGATTTAACACCACCTATGTGCTTGTATGTAACCCCTTTCCCGAACCTGCCGTCGGTTGTATTCGAACTCAGAAACTCAGCGGAGGTTCATATTCATCACTTGGCCCATGTGGATGCCCCTCGCTTATGGTTGGTACCTTTATGCGAGTTTAAACCTTGGGCAAAAAATCAGAATTGAGTACGGCTAATAAAGCAGAGTCAAAGTATGTAACGTGAAAATATCCTTACCGAAAATCTTCCGATTGGCTAACAATGGATACGGGACTGTGGCATATTCATAATCGGTTCGAACAATTGGGACACAGAGCAAATGTTCATTCCAAGTTACAATATGGACACAAACCGGACACAATAACAAATTTTGATCATTATTCTAATTGTTAACAAAATCGGTTTGTACCATATTTACCTTACCCCGATCCGACCTTGTCTGAGGTGTGCTCTACACGATGCTGATTATGGTTTATATTCCAAACACCGAAACGCCAATAAAGCTGTACAACTCGCTCTTCTCAAATATATAAGAAATATGTAAACGCATGCACAGCTCGTGTCACTAAATGTCTACTGCCTAAAGTTCCCATCGTGTGCCAAAGAAAGCTTTTTAGCAACCTCTTGCGTAGCACTTAACTCCTTACTCCATCTCATATTCCCAGTTTTTGAATACAACCCTTCAGTAATATCCAAGCTTATACAAGTTATAACATGAATGTCCATCACGCTGCGGTACCAAGTATCCCCAGCTAGTCCTTCCTGCTCCAAATCATGCAGTATGAAGAGCGAATCGTCATATGCCTTTCGAGCGAGTTTGGAATCGGTGGATTTCTCGACTGGAAAGCCTTCCTGTAATGCGTTAACCCTAGAGGCGATGGTAGATCGTATAATGTCGCCTCTGGGATTGGGCGATGTCGGACAGCATGATAAGCAAGTGCATGAGAACCCGTATGGTTTCAGTTCAGCTTGACGTTGCACAATGGGTGCGTTTGGTTCACAGTAGCAAAAGAATATTTCCTCGCCTTGTGCGATTGCCGTTGATGCCCTTAGCTCGAATGAGAAGGACGCCGTGTCAAAGCTATATGTACAGTTTGGACGACAGCTGTATAATATTCACTATCAGTATTGAGCTGGAAAGTTCGTTAAGAAATACAGTACCTATGATTAATTCTCGACATTTCTTTTAAAACCATACCATACTGATCATTTTCATCACCTAGCTCACCAATGTCCGAAATCGCAAATGTGTTTGTCCTCCAAATGGCTGATAGCCTCGTGGTACCATCGTTCGTATGTGCGTTCGTAAGTGCCAAAAAAGCCTCTTGGTTTTCTTTAGTCATGCGTTCAAATACCACCTCAAGCATGGGCTCCATGATACCCATGGGCGTTGCCTTCGATCCCTGCACCTGTTTCAATACATCGCGGAATAATTCCGGACATTCATCCACACCACTGAGATCTGTATTAATAGGGAGTACCATCAAAGGCCGCTCGATGAGAATCAGATCGCCAACTTTCAAAGGACGCATAGCGAACATCCCATATCCTGTCGATTTCGTATTTCGTATTTCGTAGGACGCTGGGTGTATCGTTGGACTCAACTGGCGTGGAAATTTTGGGGTATTCACGAAATGGCCCTTTGTGCGTGAATATAGTGTACATTCTGTCGCGCTGAATGCATCGTTGACATTTGGTGGCATACGAGTGCAAATTAGCGCACTGGGAGAGATGGAGCTGGGAATGGAAGTGGGTAGTTGTTTAATGCGAGCTGTGCACACATCGAATGCAGGCCCAAAGTCATTTCTCGGTTTGAGATCTTCGGAAACTGTGAGCTTGATAATAGTCGTCTACAGCGGAATGCATTACCAAAAGCGATGATCTGATCATCGGGTAAGGAACTGGTCCCGACTTTTCTAGCAGGAGTTGCAGGCAGGACAGGATCTAGGTATATGTGAGGTGATTGCACAATAACATCGTAGAAGTATTTGCATACCGGCTTTTTTAAGTTGATTATGTGGCACATCGGTTTTTTCTTTCCGTGTCTGTTTCAAGAGGAAACCGCGCTTCATGGTGATATAGAGGGAAACGAAAGGAAGATTTGATACTGGGCAGGAACACGATGAAAGGTATATATACCCCTCTCAATGCCTAAATAGATGGTCGGCATGTGACTAAAGAAGTCAGGTCCTTCGTCTCGAAAAGGAAAGATAAACAATAGCGATGCTTACTTGGCTGATGACGGTGGGTACGGTTACAGGTTCTCTTTGTTATTTGGTGTTCCAATCCAAGTACGCATGTGCCTTTCTTCCCTTTCTTCTTAGAGGTTATCACTGTCAAACAGCACTCCGGACCCCGGACCCACACACGGCGGGTTTTCAGCTGTCATGTAACGATCGGTGTTGCGCTGTAGTGAGACCTGTAGTGGATGCTGTCATGTAAGATCTTTCAAGATCATCAGTCACAAGCGTGATAGTAAAATGAACTGGTTTACAAACATGTGATAGCAGGTCTGGAATATTAGATCGGAATGAAATCCTATTGGATAGCCGGGCACAATAACCGAGCCAGCATGCTACATCAATGCCTTGCATGAGCTTCATCATGAGTAAGTCTATATCTTGTAAACATTTTATCTTCAGTATAGATTGCTGATTATAATGATTTCCTTACAAATAGTATGTAGTTTTAAGATAAAATAGTGTAGGTAAAATAGTACCAGACATAATGGTGTCACCTGTTATAAAAATAAGAGATGGTATTTGAATGATTTGAAATGCATCAATACGGAATCGAACTTACGACTACAAGACAGAAAAACTTTATTTCAGGGATGTTCTACCAATACTCCATGTGACGTTACTTATTAGTGATGATAATATTATCTTATTGTATACGATTCACTCAGTAAACCTGTAACATTTGTTTCTCTCTCCTTTGACTGCACGTAATGAGCATGATTTACAGTATACTGAGGTAACTCCTCAATGCACTTTTCTTTGGAAATAAGAAGTGTTGGTAATGTATGAACTGTCTAAACACTCCACAGTTATTGAATACAAATATTACACAAACTACATACTTTGTCAGTAGTTTATAGATGCAAAATACATTTAGACATCTTATAAATTTATTATCCTATCTTTCTTAACGAAGTATAGAAATAAAAGAAAAACAATGGCTGATAAAATCCGCACCGTGCATGAATCGAACACACGAGCTCATCCTTTCCAGTCACTCGCACCAGTAGTCATCATTTCTCAAACATATCACACTAATTTTCTCATCACATGGTCCTAAACTGGTTCGATTGAATGTCACTTCTGTGTGACTGATGATCTCAAAGATCTACATGACAGTACCCACTACAGGTCTCGCTACAGCGCAACACCAATCGTTACATGACAGCTAAAAACCCGCCGTGACAACGCCCCTGCCAGACCCGAAGGCCCAGCGACCGTGATACTCCCCAAAAGTCGTTACCTCACGTATATCAATTTGCTGGAGACACTATGCGGCCTCATACTGTAACCGCTCATATAAGATATAAAGTTGAATTTTCAATATGCTTATACCAATTCATATTCGAACAACGAAAATCCTAGCGGAGAGTACACTCATCTGCATCAAATATGGCACCATATCCATCGATTGCCTAGAGAAAACAGTATCCTCCGCCTAACGAACATCGTGTATGGAGGGAATATGCATAGAACTTCATGGAAGATACGATGCATAGAGAGATAGAGAGTAAGACATGTCGAAATTGCTTGTCATCGTGGTTGACAACGAGGAAAGCGACGTGGCCATCGTTTGGAACAACGATCAGTATCGTGAGAAGTTATGTTGAAATTTTGTTTTATCCACTAACACCGAACGGGCCGCCTCGTCCCTCTTCTCCGGGCTCCTCTTGCTTCTCCTCTGCCCAACCTATGCCCAACCTCTACCAGCTACTTATACTCTGATACTAAATTTACTTTGTTTGAAGGTATGCGACGTGCACTGTCGTTAAACTGATACTACATTACTTGCATTCAGCACAAGATAAAGTGCTAAGTGTGAAGGAAATCCTCATGGTGAGTCCATTTCTCCCGACCAATGTTTACAGCATAAGCTTTACGTACTTCCTATTTGCTGTACTAGTTCCGTTCCATAGGATAGGATCATGCATCACTATAATTCAAATAGTGGTGAAATAAGCTTAAGATCATAATCGTCACGTAGACAAGCGCCCAATGCTGTTCAATGCCGAAGGAACATACTTAGACTGGCTAATAACGTTCGACGCTATTAATTTTAGAAGCGATCAACATCCACAGGCATATCTGCATTAACATGCTAAGTCATCTACGTGTGTATCAATGGTATCGTAGCTTCTTGCATTTTATCGACTACGTTACTGCCCATCAACTACAGAGCTTCCGGCAAGAGGCGGCAGATCCTCCGATCTTGGAACTTAGGGATTTTGCAACAACCCTGACTTGATGTGACTGCGGGTTTTTCCGATATTCGGCACTTCAACGGCACAGCTCAGATATTGTCTTGGATAATGTAGCGGGTAGGCTCAAGTAGTAAGTCGTTGGTATTCCTGCACAAACTTTAGTAGATGGGTCGATCATGTTTGGTGAATTAAATTAAATTCCGGTCATATGCTCCGCACTTTTATCCAACTAGCCAGATGTATTATCGTTCTATGTACGAGATCGTATTTTCGTGCAATGAACAGGTAATCTGTTATGCATTATTTATTTATGGGCAATAACTTGAAGAATCAAGATGGATAAGTTTGAAAGCTGCTAGTAGTTGAAACAACTTGTACAAGTCAGTACGGCATATTAAACGAGGAATTGGCCCGGATGAGTAGTAATATTCTTAATATGGGGCCGGGTACGATGTGCTTGTTGCGGGGATTCTCAGCTTAGAAGATGCGAGTACTTGAGCTCTGATAATTATTTCCCTTTGACACGGAGGAATAGCTGGCTGGGTATGTGGAATGTTTGCAAAGTCTGAACGCAGTAGAGTCTCAAAACGTTCCATAACGCACCCTAGATAATTTTATAAAGAGCTTGAAAGTTGAGAAAATCTGTGCGCACGGCACCTCTACCTCAATATTTATCATATAAATGCTTTTTATTGCTGCAAATGCCACTCTACTTCTCGCTTTTGATGTTCCTTCATTTGATAATCTCTACTTAGCATTGTTGCCATGTTCTAAATAGTACAAATATCGATGGCACAAGATCACCCTAGCTTCTAGTTGTGCACCTCCTTTCAATAACGTCAAGTCGCGTCGTTTTTACACGTTTCGTTGTCACTAATTTCAACACTATGGACAACCACATCTGTACATACAGTCAACCCATTCAATATTGATATATATTACGTCCTTTGCTATGTATAACGTTAAACGATTTAACTTTTCATTTTTGTTGTTCCACATGACAGTGTAACGCGAGCTTAAAGATAAATATGTAACTTGTAAGGGTTCCAATTGGTGTCAACTGAGAACGTTGTGATAACGCGTCAACTATCTGAGCTTGATCTGAGCGCTAGGAAGGGGAGGAAGGGGTTGCCGTCGGAGATTCAATATGGCAGAAGTGTACTAGTCCATATTTGGGGGGGGAGGGGGGGGGGGGAGGGTACTTCGGGATATGTTCCGAGATCGGAGGATCTCCCGCCTCTTGGCTTCCGGAGTTCGTCTGTTGACCATCTGCAGTGGCCGGGTCCTGGAAGTCGTCTATACGGAATAGATGAGATACCCCGGCTCCGGTATTATATTATGAGGGCGGCTCGTAAAATTAAACCTCTTCAAAGGCATTCCAAACGCAAGTGTGCCGATGCACAGCAGAACCTATGGAAAGTCTAACGATCACGCTCAAACGCATCAAAAATAATTGGGCTCCGGTGTCCGGCACCGCGGCTTCTCGGTTAGATATTATAGTCTCGGTTCAGGATTTCAGTTTCGCTTAGTATCCTCAGGATCGCCTAAGCGAGTTCCATTACTAACTGAAGCATGGTCGTCCGGTAACTATGTGCTCATGAGTCACGATATTTATAATAGTTGTATAAGGCCAATTTTTGAGTCAAACTATATGTAAAACAGGTATATATACTGGTATCATACTACTGTAGTTCTATTGTGACTACAATTAAAATATTTAAGCAAGATATACACATATATCGAAGAATAAATGTTAAATGTCACACTCAATGTATCTAAATTCACGCTCATGGTATTGAAGTGGTGGACGAGCGTTGGGCGCGCCTGTCCAACCTTAAGGTTCTAAGGTAGAATAAAAGAATGTATCAGCAATGTTTATGAGAGATTTGACGGTGCAATGAAAGACATTGCTTCGAGATGAAGTTCTGGACTGTTTTTCAGTAAACAGAACTTGCAGAAAGCAGAGATATCGAGCGAGACAATGACTGAGAGCGAGACTGAGAGACTGAGAGCAGGAGAACTGTGGGGTGAAATTCACTGAAGTAATGTAGACCTAGATACACTGTTTAAATAGTAAAAGATAGGAGGAAAATACATAAATGAGCGAATAGAATTTAAATAGACCCAAGGAGGTCACAAGAACTAGACTATCGTCCATAGAAGATAAAAACATACGGAGAATGAAAAATAAATTAGAGGAAGTCTTGAAGTTGCTGCCAGAGCAATGGTGCCATGATGGGATCGATATTGAATAAACTGTTGTTTTGCTTGTGCGCATCGAAGTCCGTTTCTTCGCCTGCCTGTAGTCGAGTGCCTGAGGTATCTTTCTTGATGTCCTAAATTCGATTGTAGCGCGGATGCGGTCCAATGTCGAGAGCGTTGGGATGCGTTCAGGAGGACTATTCAACGGCAGGCGCGTTGACATTGACAGTGGCGCGCTTAAAGGAAAGGCCACGTGATCATACCAGAGTGCCTCAGAATGTCGACTCTACCGACGCCGTGCAGGCAGAAAGCCTACTCTGCAGTATGAATATTTATTTTATTAGATTAAATAAAACATTTGTATTGTGACTTCATACATGTTGGAGGAGTAATGAGTACTACAATACTAGACACGAATACACTTTAATGTAAGTATGACTCAGAGAATTGAAATAAGTATGACTCTGAAGTGAACATCAGGGGAAAAAAGTGAGGAAGTGTAGCGATATGTAGTCGTTGTAGATCTGATAGCGTCATTGCCAACACTCGCGGTCACTGCGAAAGTCCTTTAAATTGAGAGTGAGCATGAAAATATATCGTATATTCACGCTCTCACTCAAACTCCAAATCTACTAGTGACTTAAATATAACATTTATACATGTTCACACATGCGCTCTATTCAATTAACATAAGCATAAATCACTTGTATACAGTTTTGTATAAAAGTTCATACTCAATCTAAACGATATGTATGTATGAACATGAATAAATATTACTTATTGGCACGCTCAGCCTGCTCGAACTCTACCAAACTGCGTGTGTGTAAGTTGAATATAATATTCACACCCGAGCTATAGTAAATATGGGTTAGTGAGTCGTGCTCAAACCAATCAACTTAAGTGTGAACATCATTCAATGAATATAATAATATATGCTGTTTATATAGACCATACGGACATAAAGTAGTAAAACATGTATTTACGATATTACTATATTTATGACAACCTATTGCTTCTTGCTCGTTTATGCATTGCGTCACGCTCACCTCATATTGCTTCATGCTAACTTACATATATATCATTCACGCCCAGGGTCGAATTTTCGCGCACAGACCCTGAGCATGCACGGAAATTTACGCCTGTCCGAACTTTGAAGGACATTTGTAGTAAAATTTGAGTCGCAGCGCCGCATAGTATTACTTACATTACATAGTCAGTTCATCTAGCACGCAAATAGTTATATTGGAACTAATACAGGTATATTATCCTATTTTAATGAACCAAATAATTGCTTGATAACATATAGCTACCGGACGACCATGCTTCAGTTAGTAGTGGAACTCGCTTAGGCAATCCTGAGGATACTGCGCGAATCTGAGATCCTGAAACCAAGATTATAATATCTAACCGAGAAGCCGCGGTGCCGGACACCGGAGTCCAATTATTTGTGATGCGTTTGAGCGTGGTCGTTAGACTTTCCATAGAACCTGCACAACATCAATCACTTCGTGACAGTGCATACTCATACATCACATACCAAGGTACGTCGCATTTTAGAAATTAAGGCGCAGCCGCAAAATGTGAATGTTGTGCAATAGAAGAGAACCTGCTCTTGGAAGAATTTACTTAGTTGAACATTACTTTTAAGCAGAAACGAAACAGAGATAGTTATCATCAGTCCTGGTGCCTGACCTGGGAATTTCAGGCTATGCTCTAAGTATGCAAAACGGAGACAATGATCCCTGTTGTCACAAATGACATGATGTTGATGGACATGCTGGAACGCATTGATTGGTCATGTGTACAGATGGCAAGAAAATAATAATACAATTCTACATCACAAGGTGAAGCAAAGTAGAATGTGGATCGCTTCACGTATGGAGTCCGCATTGAGCAGGATAGAATTTCGGTCGCCACTTGTTCTTTGACGATACTAGTTTCCGTTACTACAGTCCTACTAGCATTCCTCCAATGAAAATTTGTTCTGTTAACAGCTGGCTTATATTACGACTGTTGGTCGAGTTCGTAAATAGGCTCCGAGTTGGCCACACGATATAGTCGAGTCACCCCTCCCATTATATGAAAACCATTTGTCCTTCGACTGATCATATTTGAGATAATAGGCAATCCACATATGGAGATAATTTCGATGGTGGCAACGAAAAGTAGCGCCTATAATAACCAATTAGCTTAAGCAAAAATACTTCATCTTCAAAAATCACATACAAAAATAATTCACATTTGGACTATTTGAAGTAGTGGAAGAGATATAAGACAGTGTCGGACCGTCAGTTAGAGAACCAGCTCTTGGAAATATGCCTTATTCATTGTCGCTCTTAAATGAAATTGTATAGGTACCTTCACATGGTCTACGCTAGTAGGTTCTATGTATAACTAAGATAATCATCTACGTTGTCTGACGGGGCTTGGCATCGCACTGGCAGGCAGGTATTGATTGATTTTCATGCAAGTAGCAACGAACCAATATATATTATACTTATTTCCGTGATATATATAGTACATAATACCCACGCATAGAAAATGATTGCTACGGAAGTCAGTTTAAAACATGACACAGATTGTTAATTCATTGGTACTGCCTAGTGGCTCTGGTTAATCATAGAGGGACCTCGCTCTTCTCTCTAAACTTAGCTCATGCAACGTTAACTCTTGTAGCTGTACCATCAAAATTGCAGTTCAATATGGGCGTGACATAGAGACTGATCCTATTGAATGCGATCAAATCAAAAACCACGTTTCACCTCAACAATAATGTCTTCCGCTTGGTTATAAATTCCATGTATCGAATGCCTTGGGTGACAGATTTGTTCGCCTGGTGCAAGAACAATATCTCACCTCCCAGTCGACCTAGATTTCTGGCAAATCAAAGTCGTACATGTGATGTCAGACAAAGAACTTCAAGAAGTAATCACTCTTTCCTACCTTGGAATGAAACAAAATATGGTGTATGGTACGTTATCTCAACTAAAACCGACATTCCCGATGCTAATGGATTACTAATGATAAGCTGCCGCCCTAACCACCATGATATATGAGATTAGTTATACGTTAACAGAAGAGGTAATACCATAGGATGTCGCAGTGGTTATCTAATTTTACTAAATATTATGACTGTCTTATTAATATTAGGTGAAGTATATTTGGTGGTAAGAAGCACTGCTAGCACGAACAAATATAGCTGACATACAATATTCAGGGGAATGAATTGGTCATTTCCTAAGTTCCTGTATATCATTATACGCTATTATGTTCCCACATATCTATTGTAAGTATATTTTAAATGAAAGCGTTTTAGCTTAGTGTATCTAATTTCGTAACTGCAGGGCGGAAAGTGTTTGTGAGACCATTTCACTTGAACTGGACGTCTTACTCCATCTAACTAATAACAGTACCTTTTAATATGGCTGCGGGACATTTGTCTACGAATGTGCGTCACTTCTACCAAGTTGACTTCCTAACCAATTGCCAACATATTTTGTCAGATGTGCGCCTATCATAGTTTCAATCGGGCAGAAGAATGTACTAATATTCTAACGAAGTTGTAAAGCAACGATATGGTTTCATGGCTTGTACGGAACTCGATCTCGATTTGCAGCCATGAACTTACGATTACCCCCATGATTACAGTGGTGGTTTGGTGATCATAAACACTTGCGTGGACTTCATATTTGTCCTTCGAGTTAGCGCACTCTATGGGAACAGTTTGCGAAGTCAGTGTCGGGGTCATATTCATTTAAAGTATCATTCTGAAATACCAGCAACAGTTGTTCTGTTTCTTGCATTTGCACTCTTAGGTAGGAAGTTTATCACATCCAAATTTGCAATCCTAATTTCACAGCTCAATCCGTCCTAAAGTAGACTTCACGGTTTGTTTTATGCACATTATAAAATACATGAATGCTAACGATGGTTCGAACTACTAGGCCACATTTCTTGTTACACTGTTTATCTCCATTTCTGACGCTCGGCACGTCATTGCTGTACCTATTGCAGGTTGCAGAGTGGGGCTATCCACCACTGAGGACTTTCTAGACATTTTTCAGTCCATTGCTTTGGGAACATCTCTCACTGTTGATAGTATGTCGGCTCTTCTTATTTCTACCCAATGTCTTCAAGTCTAATCCTCAAAGCCATTCTATTTTTATTAACAATCGGAAAGCCTGGAATGAATTTCATACGTGACAATGGAGGACTTAGAAACGTGTTTATGCACAAGACAAAGATCGAAAATGTCTCCCCGCTTCTATCAGCAATTATTCTCGATGGAACTCTATATTTCTTCGTTTTATTTGGTATGAGAATTTTATGTATAATCGCTATCCGCTTTTACCTAATCCTACGAAATTATAGTATCTACAGTAACTGTAACCATGGCCTCAGTAGTTCCTCAGCTGGTAGCGGTTGACGCCGTCGAATTTGTTTCGCCGTACGTCAATAAATGTATCCTGAAGATTTATATCTAAACGTAATACATAGTTTCTACCTTACAGTTCTATCCTCGTTGGTAAGACATTTTTCCGATATCAAAGTTGATTTAATAATTTAATCACCCGCAGGGATCACGATTAATATTAAAACTTCGGAAGATGTCTAGCCTTGACAATACTAATGAGCGCGACTTACTTACCGTATCCCAGCCCATTGTCTTTGCGCAGGATGATATATCTGAGGTAGAGAATGGCAGTGTATGAATGTTCTGAGAGCGTAAATTACTTAGCGTACACTACATGTCTCTTGTTCGGCTCTGGAAGTGGTCCCTAACTGGTCCTCAGCATCTAGTGTGGACCGAAGAAAGGAGATTGGAAAGACATTATAGTTTAGAGCAGGCGCACCAGACCCAACTGCAGTAAACTCGGAGATCAAATACATGCCCGCGATGACACGTGTCTTAGACCAAAGTGGCCAGGGCGCTTACAGGCGCTTACTAGTACTACGCTTAGTACGCTACGCAAAGAACTATGTTAGCCTTGTACTAACTAATTAAATCGTTTATTAAATCTAAAGTACTGCATATAATGACGAGTCTATGCAACTACATATGTAGGGCCAAGAAGTTGATATATCATGGAATAAAGCGGTAAGCACATGTTTCAGCAATGTAAATCAGTTCTCCTTTATGTCAAAAATGTCCTTCACAAGCTTTTCGAATTGCCTGTTATCCTTTTGTACCTGCAAATAGGTCTCATCCGACTCCCCCAAAAAGGCCAAATATACCCTCTGCGAATCTTCAACAATTCATCTATGCTGAACGATGGATCTTTCGCCTTTCGGAAAAATGCAGCGACGAAATATGCTGCAACAACGACATAATATGATCGACACACTTCCAGTCCCATATCTTCTATTTCTTTCTTCAGAGCTCGAGATTCATCAAAGATCCTCTTGGAGAGATCTGTAATATCATCCTCCGAGTTCCTGGTAATTAGCGAACCAAACGCACGCGGTGACCGAAGGATTTCGGCTTGCAGGTGCAAAGCACTAGAGCGTCCTTGAATCTCCATTCGAAATTTGTCTGAGGCGACGACATCGGGGCTGACACAAGATTTGCAAGTACACGCTGGAATTCGATACTTCTCAATGACTTTGTCCCGATCTTCAGCGGTCATCTCTATCTCGGTGTACGACGCACATATTTCTTCATCTTTCGCAATGGGACGTACAGCACGGAGACTGAACGAGAATGAACGAGGGTGAAAAGTGATGAGAGTGTTTGGACGACAACTGGGTGAATATTTTAGTGATAATAGTATTGGATATCCATAAGACGTCACCGGCACCTGTGATTGATCCTGGAAAGAATATTCCCCATAGCGTTAAACAGTAGCATTCGGTCACATTCAGGGTCCAACATCTGAAGGACGTGTTTGTTGGTCCTTAGAATCCCGATAACAATACCGGATGGATGGGATGGATACGAATTGGAAAGCTCGAGATGTGAAGCTTGGTTTTCTGGAGTCATCCGGCGAAACAAACAATCCATAATCTTTTGAAGTAAGGTGGAAAAGTTGTCATCGGATACATGAGAAGTAGAAGAACGTATAATGTCTGCCCATATGGAAAGAAGAAGCAGTGGACATTCTGCTACAATCAGGTCGCCGACTTCGATGGGACGATCAGCAAACAACCCACGTCCTTTCGCTTCGGTATGGCCAATATAATAGGGAAGGTCCGAACCAACAGTAGGCGGGGAGAGTGGAAAGTCGGGCAATGTGAAGAGGTAGGATTTCAGGCCGCTAGACATGAAACATTGCGAGACGCCATGAGGATCATTGGGGCGCGGCATGCTGGTGAATACAAAGCTGCTTGGTTCGTGCAGCATATCTTCCGCAGAGTAGTAATCAAGACTCTCATCGAAAGCATGCGGGGCCTGAAATAGTTCATCTGTATGTGATATCAGTAATAGTGAGCTAATGAGCGTTCAGTAGCATGAACAGCAACTTACCCAGGTCACCAAGTACAACATCCTCTGCGAACATCGTTAAAAATGCCAAAAGCTACAACAGAGGTAACATAACACACCTGTTACCGGTTCATCTTTGGACGCCGAGGTCGATTCAAAACGACGGCCTGCTTGATCTCGAATAATCACTCTATGACGCAGAACAGAAAGTACACGACCACCTATGCAAAATTGAGACAACTAAGTGACGAAAGAAAACGCTGACTCATGTAAACCACCTGTACTCGTGTGGGATCCAGTGGTGTATCCACAATACTTCATCGATGATTTCGATAGCAATGAGAAAGTGCCTCTCAGCATGATATATCGAGGTGGAAAGGAGAAGAGACAGAGAATTCAGGGTTAAGAAGACTTATATGTGTGAGATGACACCTAAATCTGTTGAGATAAGAACTTCAGACGTCGAGGAATAACCGGTCCGAATGAGCTGAGCAACAAGTACCTTAGAGGTCAGGCCTTCAGGCCTAGGATTCTTTTGGATCGAAATTATCAGTTCTTGATAGCTTAGTAAGACGCCCGACTCGTGCTCTCCTAATTCGATGGACTTCTGGTTTGCACTTGGTTCGAAACGTTTCATGTATCCACCGCTGAACTCATACCTGAGGTTACTGGCCAGCACGTACATATCACAATCCAGTACTAGAGAATCTCACTACGAGGTTTCTTTTTTCTGTTAATTATAAAGAGGAATTTATGCTTCGGAGCCTGAAGGCAATTAAATTGAAGCAAAATCGCACACACACACACACAGTAAGGCTGGCCGCTGCAGTGCCTTGCAGGCTCAAACAGCCCAGCATCGTTCCTGTCCGAGTCTTAGATCTCTGTGGGCATTAGTAAGAAAATTTTATCGTTCAAGTCATAGTATCGACAAAATAATCGTCAGTTGAGATGAAGGATTAGAGTAGCTGGGAATGTGAGAGCACCATTGTTGAATGTGGCCCGGTTGCGACTTAGGACTTCGTACCTGGCAACTTAGCCGCCCGCGTGCTGCGGCGTGCATGCGTGGTGGCCTCGCCGTCGGGGCTCAGGTTGACGTTGTTTATTCTAAGCGATAATGGTAAATACATCAACATTACAATATCAAGGCCAAGCGCCACGAACGCCACTGGGCGCGTGACAACACAAGTTCTACCTCAACTCCACCTTCAGTGCTGTTTATTGCTTTCTGGTTGTTTTCTGGTTCTCTTTCACATTTATTAGCACCCGCAATTTTTGACTAAGTATACCAGTTTCACAGGGAATATCAATCCTACCATCTATAACGACAGTTTGCTTTCTGCTGTGGAAAAGATTTGTAACAGCTTAAAGTAAGTGACGTGTTCATTCGTAACCTACTATTTTTTTCTTTCTGAGTCCTAACATAAGTTGATTACTAGGGGCTGTATTTGTGAAGTTTTAAACCAAAGTACACCAACGTTGACCAGCCCGCATGAGTATGACACGTCACAACACTGACATTTCTCTCGGGACTCGCCTACTCCATACGCCGCCCGAAATAATTGAAGAAATTTTTGCAAACGCATGCATCGTAGACTTCGACGGCTTATCCCAGCCTACAACTGCGTTAAAACTCGGTTCTGTATGCAAGGCATGGCGCGAAATAGCTTGGTCGATACCGCAGTTATGGTCAAACATAATTATAACGGCCTCATCTTTAACTCGTACCCAACTGGAGCTTCTCAACATGTGGCTACAAAATTCGAGAGCTCGGCCACTGTCAATATGTCTCAATCCTGTCGATAACTTTACGACTCCGGCAGAATGGGATCGCAATCCGCCGACATCTGCGCTCAGAGAGCTAGTTAAACATTGTGAACGATGGGAATATCTGGACATTTTTATCCCATGTAATGCAAAGAGCCGCTTTGTCAAAGTCCTTGGGAGAGTTCGTGATCGTGTTCCTCTCCTACGTGACCTGAAACTCAGACACCTTGAATATTTGGAAACACCTCGCGCGCAGTTGGACATGTTCAAAAATGTTCATCGTCTTACACGATTCACTGTTGAACTACTGTATCTGGATACCATAACGATTCCATGGACCAATCTAACGTCACTCAGCGCACACCTATCGGCACAAGAGTGTGTAGAAGCTCTCTCCCGCTGCCCAAATCTAGTGGATTGCATTTTATTCTCCGCATTCGACGCCTACGAGGATGAAGCCAACTTCCGCTTTACATTTCCCCCTTCTTCAATGGTCTCTTTGCAAAATCTAGTCTCACTAAGCATAACCAATACTGACGCGGACGACATTACTCTTATATTGCAACATATTCGCTGTCCTGCTCTTCAGAAGCTTTGCTTAGAAGCTTCTCCCGGTTGGAGGAATTTAGACTTCGAATGGAATGTGATAGAAGAATTTATCAGGAGGTCCGCATGTGCAATAGAAACGTTGCTGTTGAAAGGAAGGCTCCTAGGAAATTCCATTCTCGATATTCTCGATATATGCCCGAGTCTCCGATCATTGCACCTAGAGCGCATCAAAAAGGACTCTGAATCGGCTACGGGCGAAGATGAATTATTAGTGGCTCTAATAGATAAACTGGATCTTGCCAATTTCAGCGAACCAGCATCATTTCTTCCTCGGCTTAAAAAGCTGAGATGTATTACACCGCACGCTGAACATGACTTTTTGCGGATAGTCGAAGTGCTTCGCAAGAGGTGGGACATGTCTAAAAGAGACATGTTGCAGTCGAAAGTCGTTTTATTTGAAGGAAGATTTGGATTGGATGATCATTTCTCCCATGTTGTTATTGGAGGTGATCCGTTAGTCAAAGGAATTCGTGTATGGTTCGAAGGGATAGATTTGCGAAAGGATTTGAGGTAATGCAGGATTTATAACCCCCTGGTAGTCAGGTTTCTCTTCGATCTCATAAATAAGTAGTTGTTTCTAAAAGTACATAATATTCATACTTTACCCTCATTGGCTTTGATTTAATTGTTTTCGATCACACTCGAATTTCATCATTTAACCATTTTATGTCTTACCTGAAGTTACACACTGCCTTAGCTTATTTATGATTGTTTCTGTAGAGGAAACAATGAGCTTGAGGCCTAAACAAAGAAATTGTAAGCGAGTCGGTTGAACATCCGTTCGGCCTGGGTGTTCTAAGGCATCGAGAAGGGGGCAAATGTAAACTTGGATTGCCAATGTGTAGGTACAGGGATTTTATAGAAATTTAAAATAAAGAGTGTACTTAATGAGGAATGGTTAATAAAACAGAAATTAAGAGTGTTTAAATCGTAGATTTATGAAAGAAAATGGTAAGGTATGAAACCGAAAACATACCAATGAATAGAAAGAAAGTTTAAAGAATAAAACTTGAGTAGAAACAAACACGGCCTTTGGTAACACTAATTCCGGTATTCTGTGGAGCTTGGTAGTGCGCAGTATCGATGATCTTGAGTAATTGTGGCGTCTGAGCTATGCAAGAGAGTGTCGGCGTTGGAGGGAAATGAGGGAGAGCGCGAGAGTGCACGCGCACAAACGCGTCGACGCACGCATCAGCTGATTACGTAATGAGATCGGTAAAATATCGGATTTTGTGGTGCAGGCGAAATGCCTGCTCTACAGTTTCAGACACGGAATTTTTTTTGAATATATCAGATTTTAGCTTCATGTGAGTAAAACTACAAAATCCACATTGGCTTCGTGGAGGCTCAAGGTGGAGACGGAAATGATCGAAGAGATGTCGAAGTGTTTGGAGCCTAAACATCCATTACGTATTCGTCTAGATCACAGTCGTATCTCTAGTTAATATTCGTTATCAACTATCCACACTCCGCTCTCCTTACTGTTCACTAGCACTACTCACATACTTTTCTCAAAATGAACATCATCGAAAACTCGCACTACGATGCCAACACAAGCTCTAGCTTCGAATTGGTCTATGTGTCATCGAGGTTTTTGAATGGAAGTTCAGTGAGTTAGTATATGACGCGTGGATGTCTCAGAGAAGCATAGCAAGCAGTGCTTCCATCCAACTGGCTCTGGCCCTTCTGCGGGTAATGTCGAAACGTGGTCACCCTCATTCTTAAGAAGTATATTTGGGGACAAGGTCAAATTCTCCCTTCCTTTCGTTTCACTCGTACGATTCAAACCTGGCTGCTCTGCTGAATTTCTCTCACTAAGCGTCTATCATATTTCTGCCCATACAAGTCAGCATGAAGCACAGTGAATCCAGCGACACTCGACTCAAGAATACTGCCTCACCTCCGGCTATCCTTGATGATCACTGTGACGCACAAATCGTGAATTTTAGTATGTCAATTTCTCTCGCTTCATTGTTCAGTACCATTAGATTCTTATCAATTCGATATAAATTCATTCCCGGACTCACTTCGAAGCCTGTGTAGAACATCACCCATCCAAGAAAATCGATTACCCAGACAACGCACTCGTTGCCACGCGCATGCAAGGTACTGAGTGCATCCTAGCGGCAAGCGTTAAGCGCAAGATCCTTAGCACCACATACTTTTCTAAAGATCTTCCTCCGACCGACTCGACACCTACCTATGAGCTCAAGAATACCGGTAGCTCGATGGGACTCGGAATGTTCGCTGCTCGAAACTTTAAATTGGGTGACTTGATACTAGTCGAACAGCCAATTCTTATTGTCCCAGAGAAAGTAGATTTAGCGGGAATTTGAGATTTCGCTGCTTTGCTACCTGCGGACTTGCTGTCTCCGTATAGTGGACCTGAATCCTTCGTCCCACTTGAGGTCTATAGGTCACTCTTACAGCTAGCGGTTGGACGGCTTAACGAAGAGAACAAGAAAGCGTTCTTGCAGCTTTCAAACGCTTATTCGACGGATGGGTCTGGAGGAGGCAGGTTTTCTGCCATAGCAGAAACGCATGGATTCCGTATTACCCAAGCTAGTGACATGGACGACTTTCTTGACGGCATAAAGAGTCCCGAGAATGAGAAGGATAACTATCTGTCGTCGTATTGCTATATCACAAAGGAGATCTCTCGTATCAACCATAGGTTCGTTATCGTTTTCTACCATTTTCTATGTTTATGTTCAGTTGACATTATAAACCCACTATCTAGTTGTGTCCCTAATAGTGCTATCGTTTTCGACGTGGCATCTTTCGCCATCTACCTTCGTGCCGGAAAGAATATACGTAGGGGCGAACAGATTTTCATAAATTACGGAAGCCCCGTCAGCCAGACCTCTGCTCAAAGGAAAGCATCTCTCCTAGCCCGGTATCAATTCGACTGCACCTGCCCTATTTGTTCCCTGTCTCCACCAGATCTTGCAGCTTGTGATAAGCTATGCACATCTCTCTCGTCCCGAATAAGCGCCGCTTGGAACAAACATTTTCCGAATGGTGACTGGATGTTAATGCTGAATCCGAGCTCAGGACACCCAGTTAACAACGAGGTACAGGGCATTCTCAACGATATGGAACGCTGGGGGATGGAAGTCAGCGAATGTTACGCCAACACACTGAAACTTGTCGTTTCTAGCACACTTAGAGATTCGAGTTCATATCATGAGGAGATGTGGAAGAAATGCAGCACTTTTGATTTGGTATTAAAGGGCGAGATGGATCTGCATAGATTGATGACCATTTATTCTCTTGAAGAAAGTTCCAAGTCGCTTGAGTAGAGTTTTGTGCAGTGAGCTACGATATACATTTCTTGTTCGATGTTGTGATGTGATGAAGAATACAATCATATTTTGATCATAAGCAATATCTGAATCCTGAGTTAACAAACGTTACAACATATAAATGTCTCGTTTTGTTTTTTCCAATACAAGTAAATGGCACTGTGGGTCATATAGTCATCAGCAACACACTGTATGTAGAGGTGTTACCATTATTTAGCGGATACAGCCTCTTCTAGATCTTCGCCCCTTCAACTTATCGCACTTACATCATGATCGATTGATTGCTTACTTGTTCATTGTTTGCCATGAACGATGGTTACAAACAACTACTTACGTAATATAAACAAACCACAAACAAGTCACAAATGCTATGTGGTGACATGCATTGACAACGATTTGATGTTGATTTGATGTTCCTAGGTTCTTCAATGTTCAATATTTCAATATTCAATTTTCGCACTCTTGGCTCGCACATGACCAGAAATTATCATGTTCACAGTCGAAAATTCCATATTCAGTTCTTGTTACTAAGTACGGGCAGCTGGCAGTAACTGAGGTACATCAGGAAACACGGACTCTGCCTGGCAAAAGTAAGTGATGTGTCATACCTAGCCTATTTCTCTTCTTCTCATACAACAGTCGTACCAACAGTTTGACCACTTCTATAAATCACAGGGTTGTTGCGCATAGTTACCTAACAATTGGGTCTCGGCTACTTCGCATGCCATCCGAAATTATTGAGGAAATTTTCGTAAACGTGTGTATTGCATTCTTCGATAAAGATGACAATTTAACTCAAGGAATGAATCCATTTACATTAGGAACGGCGTACAAGGCATGGCGAATCATAGTTTGGTCCATCCCATAGTTGTGGTCCACTACCATTATCCTAAAGTTTTCAGTGCAACAATTGTGGGCAACAGAATCTTCTCAAAGTTTGACTTAAAAATTCAAGTTCCAGCCCCCTATTGATATATTTCAATCCCGGCATTCAATGGACATCTAATGATTGGGAAGAACTCACCAACAACCGTCGCATCAACTGCTTATGCTTTTGGTCCATGATTCAGGTAACTTTCAATCAAGATTAAACACTGGTCAGAATAAAGAAAAAGAGTTGACACGTGGAAGATACTTGCGTTTATTACTTAAATCTGTGGCCTTCCGTTTGATGCCTACAGACTGCAAAATCAAGTTATATAAAACAACAGGTCGCATCTAACTTCTCTCTCTTGACTACGAGTTGGTCTCTCTGAATCTTTCCCATATTCGCTGTTACTATTCAAGATGAAGCGCGGTTTTCTGTTGAAAAGATCACTTCAGGAAAGGTCGAAGGCTGCGGGTAGTGATAAAATCGATGAAACCCCTGTTTCAAGAACTTCCATCCCTCCTGCCGGTCTAGGAGACCACCCTGACTACCGGGTTGTCGGTTTCCGTACGAAAATTTCCAGCTTTCATCCTTCAAAAGTATATCTCATTCCGTGATTCTAGGGTATCATAAAATTCAGTATGAGACAGAAGTCATCTACCACTCGTTTACAAAGCTTGACTACCCGGACAATGCGCTCATCGTAACTAGAATACCAAATACATCGACCGAACCAAGCACAGAACTAGTCGTTTGTGCTGATGTTAAGCGCAAAATCCTCAATACTCCCGGCTTCCCCTCGCCCCTTCCCCTTCAATGCGAACCTCCTGCATATGAAATCAAACACACAGGTACTGATATGGGTCTTGGGATGTTCGCCACTAGAAACCTTGAAGTTGGTGACTTGATCGTGATCGAGCGACCTTTGATAGTGGTTCCAGATCATATCGATCTATCGGGGGTACCAGGTTGCCATTCATATATGCTCAAACTTTCCGGGAATACTCATTCAATTATGCCTGCTTCGTTGTTTAATGGACTTGTACAGGTGGCTCTTGGACGAATGAGTGAAGAGAATGCGAGGGCTTTTAGGGGGCTTGCAAATTCTCATAATGATAATATTACGGGCATTATTTGGACGAATGGTTTCAAAGCTTATCAATTTGAAAATGTCGATGAGGAATTGAAGCCTTCTTACAGCTTTGTATTGAATGTGATGTCACGTATCAACCATAGGTTCGTCTTTATGCTTCTTACGACTTCCGTGTGGTATCTGATGCTACCAATAGCTGCACTCCTAATTCCATGTACGCATTCGACATGCCTTCTTTCGCATTCTACGTTCGTGCTGGGAAGATTATCGAGAAGGGCGAACAGATCTTCATTAGTTACCATGAGGAACACGAAAACACCTTTGCCGAGCGAAAAGCATTCCTCCGGAAATACAGTATCAACTGTACTTGCCCCATCTGTTCCCTACCGCCGAAAGACCTTGCAGCCTGTGACGCGTTCCGTGCCTCCCTTTCGTCCCGTATTGGCGATCTAGACGAAAAGTGTTCTTTATTTCTTGCATCATGTCTTAACCAGAATTCAGAACTTCCAAAGGAAGTAGATAAGAATATTGCGATCTCATTGCTGGACAAAGCGAACAGCATTTTGACCAACATGGAGCGTTGGGGAATGGACGTAAATCTTTTTTATATGCGAACTCTATTTATGGTGAGCTCTGTCTGTACTCGATTACAGTTTTCAGATGTGAGCTATGTCAAGAAGGGTGTTGACGCGTATATGAAGGCCGAAAGCCTCTGGAGAGGGTTTACCGGGCAGGAGGTAGTATAACATTCCTAAGTAGCCGGGGCATGAATATTAGGGTTGGAATCTTGTTGTAATATATAATGAATTAGTATGTAGTGACTATTAAGATTGTGGCTTGGAGTAGCCCATTGTTTGTTAATGCGGCTACTGTAATTGTGGATTTCAATTCACAACGTCATAGATCGCCATCATGTCAATTAGCTGGCTGCAACTTTTGCATTTTATAGCTATCGGCCTCCTTTTTGCTATTTTTGATTAGGGTACGGATGGTTGAGATAGTGAGAATAAGGCAAGTGAAAGAGTCGAAGCGAACAACGAAGGCGATGAAATAGTCGAAAGGCTTGATCGATGAGGTGGTCGGTTCGTTTAGTTGTATTTTTTATTATCACCAAATCATAATCCTCGGTCAATAAGATGCCATATTGTGAGATGATTAAAATCCCTCAGAAAGTCTTACTACATCTAGTAAATCAATCTTCTATTTATATTTCCCTACAATGCGAGATAAAGTTATTAACCATGTTCGGATGGCAATAAGGGGTGGGCTTACAACACGACTGGTCTTCAAATGAAGTGTGAAGAGGGATCCGAGTCCATGTCGTGATCTCCAGGCAGACGGTATAAACGATGCACACCCTTGTTTGAAGTTATTGCAACCCTTTCTGAATTCTGAAGTATTGCCCTTTTTCTATTCGGACTGCTCAAACGAAGTACGCCGTCTTTACGGTGAGCTACCACAGGTATTGCATATGCGCATTGGATCATGGCGATAATGCAGATTAGGAACTGTCAAAATCGTTTAGCGTAGGAATGCTGATTATGCAATAGCCAAGTACCAAAGCCTGTCGTCGCATTTTGTGTCGCGTAGCAATGAAGTTTAAAGAAATAAGACACTAAGGAAGAGAACCAGCTCTTGGAGAATCAGAATAATTGTACAAGCATTTAAAGGAATATGGATTTTTGATTAACGCTGGAAGCTTTTCATACTAATATGGTTGAAACTACGATATTTTGTTACGAATGCGATGTTGGTGTTGATTCTTCTCGTTCATAGGGTAATGCTCGTGAGTATTGATTGGTTAGTATAGCGACAGCTGCGCCAGTGAGGTCTGCACAGGAAAATATCACGGAACTAGTACGAATGCCATGTAAACCTGTGCACAGTATCAATAACAAGAGCTCTGGGAATCACTTTAGCAAGAGATGTCAGATCCAGCGATCTCGGTCGTCCCATCGTGCCACGCGAGACTGTTCCCAGGAGGGCGGCATTCTGCGGCTGTTTCAGAATTCCATCAATTTGTACTGCTCGGCATCCGGCTCGAGCTGCTTGACTGAATATTAAAACTAAATGTGTTAATAGATAATTACATATAGTAACTATGTATATACACTGAATATAAGCTGAATAGTCAACGTTCAACTATAAACATCGTGAGCCGAAGCTGTCGAAGAACTTATACTAATAATATTAGCACAACGGAAGATTATGTCATGGCACAAGGCCGCCTGATTACCCTAATGCAAGCTGTGTTTGCTACCAGAAGATCATCAATAACAAGTTGTGCCTACCAGTTGGCGCTTAACGAACGTTTATCATCGTCGATCTCTGCATGATTCTTTCCACATGGTCGCATATTCGCGCGGCTCACATATTGTTATATCATCACCAAGTAGAGGACTCAGGAGAATTATTTGGATTTGAGCGGGATATTGATTACAGTAGTATAATCCTGTAAAGTAGGTGTAATGCAAAAGTAGGTGCAATGCATATATTTATATATCTAAGTCGAATGCACGATCCATTAAAGTAGTAGAGTAGAGTAAACGAAAAGCTCGAGTATTTCATGTTGTAAAGTCCATTAGCGCACCCGATGCTGAACTTGCATCTTCATTAATCTCCAATCTGGATTATAAATGTATCCTCTCTGATACTTCATTATCAACTCTTTATTTAGTTTTTCTCGAATACTCGTTATCTTCTGGTTTTTGCACCCAGCAAAGTAACTCCTCGAATCCATCGTAATCTGCTCCTCAGAGACGCCAGAAAGTGACGACCATTCGGCTTCAGTTATTATCCTCTTTGAAAGTGTCGGGCGGAATGCGCGCATAAGTGCCTGCAGGAATATATTTTGTCCATTGAGTTGTGGACGACATCGATGTGAGGCTGGGTATAGGTTTTTTAAATTGAATAGGGCGCGTGAGAGAATTAGCTGTGTTGAATTGCTCTTCGATGCGAGGCTGATTATAAATTCGTATAAATGGGGAAGATCTGGGCTTGGGGATGGGTCACAGCCCAAATCGTTGACGATATAGGAGTAGATCATTTTCTCTTGCCGGAATAATGGTGGAGTGATGATGGTTTGGAATGTGAACCTGCTGCCGCTTTCTGATGGAGGTGTTGGTAGGGTATATGAATTTGAGGTTGTAGCAGGGGAAACAGTGCTTGGGTGGTTACGAGGAATTGGCTGTATTCTTGTGCATACTGAGGCAGTATTTGTCGAACGAGGGCTCGGCGGAGGAGTTAGATATGATCTGTGTGCAGGTGAAACTGTTTTGTTCCTTTTAGTTGACTTGGATTTGATAGAGCAGTTTGCGGTTTGAGTGGCCATTTTGCGATCTGTGGTGGGAGAGAGGCTTAGAATATTATTGTGGAGATTCTTTCTTTTTTTCGCTCTTTATAGAGCGAAAGTATAGAAAATGGAAAGTACCGTATCGATCTGCTCCTATGTCAACTTTGAATCTGAGTCTTATTCAAATCGATCTGGATATGGAAGAGGTGAGAAAACAATTAAATTCTTGAGTCACTGGGTCATTATTGAAAGTGGAGAACGATGATCGATTTTCCATGCAATACATTATTTTGTCGACATCGCCACTTTCGGACCCCAAGGTTAGGTCCTTGATCGTTATCAAGTCTACCATTGTTGTGATAGTACCGATTTTAAGGACACACTCCCGAATTTATGACGAATGTGGTTTGTTTTAAATCAGAAGGTAACTCAAGGAAAATGTTGAAAAAGTTCCTATTGTTGGCTCAGTGCGTAAGTCTATCGGGCCGAAGCCCATAGGTACATTGTTTGGTGCAAATGGGAATGACAAACAATACAGCGCAGCAGTTTTGCAGTCCGATAGAAGTTCGGACTCCGAATTCAATGCTCATTCTTTCTTGCTTCATCCCAGCTTCGACATTCTACTCGGGATGCACTTACTCGGATGTCTACATTCGCGCCCCAAATACACGTGGTAGGCTTGAAAACAGGTGAGTCTACGAACATGATTGATTCGAAGCCAGCGGAAAGACTCACATTTTTGACTTTCTTCGTCAAGTCAAACCAAGGCTCATCGTCCTTGACAACCAAGTTTGGACTAACACCATTCTCAATATTGCAATTGGCCGATACTGCTTCTAGAAGCTTCCTTTCATCCCAGCAAGATAGGACCACGCCAAGTTCTGCATGAGAGGTGTACTAAGGAGTTACCTGGACATCAGAAGTACGTTACTTCTTCCTTTATTCTTCTATTTGTATCTGACAATATACGCACAGTAGCTAAAGTATGTTCTTATACCAAGCCCACATGTTGAACGCCGTTCTAGGGAAGAGTTTGGGCAGTTACTACACAAGAACATAGGGAGGAGCACCTAAACTACTACATTTTGAATCACACTACAAGACTTCCTCCACATCTTTCCCAGATGAGCTAAGCGCTGAAGTCAAAGAATGCGCTATAACATGACTTTGAACGCGAGGCTATCGACAGACAAGCGATCCATGCGTCACCCGCTTCGTGATGACGTTCGTCGATGAGTCTATCAACCACGAACCGACTTGCAGTTCGTTCGAAGAAGTACTTCGCCGAGTCATGCTTCTATGATTCTCAAAGAAACGGCGATCGAAGTTACCTGACCTTCGCACTGGCAACGAGGACTTCGGGTACTTCGGGCATAAATCTAGTTCAAGTAATGTCCATCGTTTAAACTTTTGGGGGGGAATTTTGCTATGTGCCCGAGTCATTTCATGATCTCGGTCCCTGCCGTTTGGAATTGGGGTCGTTTCATCGTATTTCTCGTGGGATGTGTTTCCCAGAGCTCTTCTCGTTTCTTTCTTCCTGGTTTTTGATGCTCGTACGGTTTTTCGTTGTTCATACCCTATCATGAAACGCAAAATTCTTTTGAAACAAGGACGCATGAAGAAGTCAACTTCATCTGGCAATAACTCGAGTATGCATTCGTTTTATGATACGCCATGCTAATGTTTAACATCTGCTCTCGCAGACACTACTTCTTCGTCCAATCCAGCTAGCAAGACTAACGTCGAGACCCTACCAGATATCATCCTCATCACTTACGGTTCGCATTCTCATTTCGTTTTCAGCTATCTGGTAGTACAGCTTACATCATCTACGTAGAACATAACCGTGTCTCTGCCAACTACACTGCACGCACCGAGTCTCTCCCTGCCAACTATGACTCCAGATCTCTTCGCAGCAATTCGTTGATCTGTACTCGCGTCCCTCCAACCCCCGACCAACATTACACATGCGAATGTGTACTCTGCCCTCTCACGAAGTATCACCTTCTCAAGATTCCCGATTTTGGACGTGCACCTCCCGTTACGCAGTTCTCTTCGCCAACGTACGAAATCAAGAAAGCTTCAGCTGGATTGGGGATGTTAGCGAAGCGCTCTTTCGAAGTCGGTGACCTAATTCTCGTTGAGAGGCCGATCATGGTCGCTCCTGTCAATATTGATCACTTTCTCGGCAGTGCTGGATTTTCTGAGATGCTCAAGTCACAGAATTGGAATATGGCCGTTAAGGATGTTGTGGAAGCTACTCTTGAGATGGGATTTAATCGGCTCTGTATGGGAGATCAGAACGAGTACCTGATGCTGGCGAGGTCGGATGTGGAGGGTTGGGGGATGTTGAGCAATATTTGGCATATGAATATGCTTGATCTTCCCGCTATTAGAAGTTTAGGTGGAAAGGATGATGAGGTGTTTGTATATACTGCTGTGTGTAAGACATTGGCGAGGGTTAATCATAGGTATATTGTATCTGTTCTTATTTCTTTTATTATACTAATTCGGCTCTTCATTTTCAGCTGCCGACCAAACTGTACCCTGATCTTCGACATTGCCTCCTTCTCGTATCAGCTCCGCGCGACGAGGCCAATTGGTGCAGGGGAAGAAATTGCGCGATCGTACATCGATCCATTGAAACATGCAACTATTGCCGAGCGTCAAGAAGCCCTCAAGTCATACGGGTTCACCTGCTCCTGTCTCACCTGCTCATCGCCTTCCTCTTCCACCGAATCCAGCATCCCAGTACGCATTCGAGAGAAGTACGACACCCAAAAAGTAGAATTTGTCCGCGACCTCGTGAATAATGTTATTAGCTTGCTTAACCCGTCGCAATGGACCCCGCAGTCTTCGAGGGAGATATACAAGACGTGTCGTGAGCTTATGAAGGAGATGGAGGTGGAGAATCTGCATGGGATCGAGGCTTACCGGAATGTTTTGGATATACGTGTATCTGCTGGTTTGGCTTTAGATAAGTCGGGTGGAGGTGGGGGTAAGGGAGACGGTGATAAGGCTGATTGCGTTGATGATAAACGGTTTGTGAAGGAGGCGAAGAAGTTGAAGGCTGTTTCGAATAGGTATGCGTTGGCGTATGATGGGTGCTTTGGAAAGGTTAGTTCTAATGTGGATGTAGAATGAATGGTTCATGGATATGATTGCTACATTCATTTTATTTTCTTGTCGAGGTTAGATTCTTGTACAAATTAAACGAACCTCCTTACTTCGAAGATCAGGTGTATTCATTCTGTTGTCAAAGTTCCAGTGCATTTTCATTATGTTATATGAGCATATATTGTTACGCGATTGTTCCGACTACAAGCTTATATATGCTATGTGTCGTTTAAGCGTAATGAATCTTATTCTAATTAAGTAAAACCTAAAATATCCGAGTTGGTACTATCCAATCAAATTCAAATTCTTTATGTGCAACACCCGGTATGTACCATTGCCAAATCAACGTCACTGAAGTTCGTTCCTGTCCCACTAAATCCGTATGCACGTTGAAGTGCCAGGAGGAAGATGCGCTGGCCACAGCCAGTTGGATTAGTGCTAGATCGACATCTGGTCTGTTGGCTTAACATTTGTAAAATTGATAATGTTTTATCAACGATAGATGGTGTAATTGATAACTTGGAACATATAGATGTAATATATTCTCCAAGGTGAAGTAGTCCTGAGTTAGGGGAAGGATTACACCCAATTTGAGTAACTATGCACCAATATATATTTCTTTCTCCCGTGGATGAAGGTAAAATATGAGTCGGATTATGCGACATTTTGATTGATGAGGAGTTGCAGGGCATATTTGAGCATGATGTAGATGTAATGCATTTTGTGACTGTGGATGATCTCGATTTCAAGACTTCTAATTCAGTGGGTACCTCACATAAGGTGGAGGACTCGGAGTATTCGGATGGGGAAGGTGAAGACGGCCGTAGATGTGCAGGAGTTATGTTGTTGACGTAATGGGCGCGTGCTGCGAACCACTGGTAGGGGGTCATGAAACGATATGTTGGTGCCCTGCGCCTCTGGCGTGAATTCGGCATGTTATGTGCGCGTGCTGTGTAGCGTTGGTACGGGGTCATAAAATAAGGTGTTGATGGCTTGTTCCTCTGGTGTGTCTGCATGGCCGAATCGACTTGGCTATTATTACACTTGAGTGATAGATAGTATACAACCCGATGCCATTATATACGTTGTAAGTAGTCGTATTAATTCATTAATAATCAATTTATTCCAAAAACCTACTGAATGAAATCTGCCTTTTAATTGCTATCGTTTGAGTCGAAACCAGTTATATGTATTCTATACCAATGAACTGGTTACGGCCCGCATGCCGCTGCTTGGCCCGAAGGCCAATGACAAATACGTTGAAACAACAGTATTCTGATGACGTAACTCTCATCCATCCTTTTCTTTGACCTCTTTGCCCGAAGTTTGTCTCTCCATCTGTTCTTAACTTACATTTAGCATCCCATTATTCGCCGATTTTTATACGAATTAAAGCATTTGGGTAACTTCCACAACACCGTAAGTAATCGATTTAGAGCTCACCGTCACGGTAACAGGGTAGTATGGCCGCCTGGGAATAACGGCCGCCCCGAAACCAAGTATGAGTGTAACGAACTAGAAACACACTAACATCCAACGGCAATTAGGTGAGATTATGATTTGTCCTATGAAAGATCTTATATTTTCAAATGCCCACAATCTCCTGGAATTTGGCACAAATTTTGAAGTGCCTTTTTCCTCCGAGTAATTAAAGTTTCTTCCGCAGAAGTCCATGGCCTTGATAATAATGTCCGAAGGCCAGAGACTTCGATTTTACAGACGCTTATGTGATCGACATGAGGTAGCAACGAGTTGATTTGGCGCATGCCAACCTTTCTACTCAGTTGGGAGGATGGAAGACAGCAATGACGTTCAAGATGCTCGCGCTTATTACTTAAAGGTAAGTCTTCTCAGCGATGGCAATGTGAGTCAGACCTCACACCGTCCCTCGTCTCGTTCGTGTTTGTTTCTACCACTTGGCAATACATTGGTCTCACTCTACACTTTTCGCAGCTACTAGCCTGTTCGAAATGAGGCGCGGTTTTCTATTGAAAGGAACACAGAAGATGCCAAAGGTCACTGGTGCTCGTAGCGACGAAGCTGCTGACGCAGCCTCGAACAACGGACATCATCCCAATTCTCCAATTATAAAATATGGTGCGACATTTTGTTATTCAATCATCTTTCAGATAATAATCGTTTTTGCCAGTGGGATATAAGAAATTACCCTACAACTGGGAAGCATCTTACGATACACACACGAAGTACGAAAATACTACAGGCGAAGTCCTTATCGCATTCAGAATCCCGAATCCAACTGCTGAACCGAGTACTACGGAAGTCATCGCCCGAGCACACATCAAAGGCAAGATCGTCAGTACACCCGGCTTTCCCTCCCCTCTCCCCATCCTGAACGAACCTCCTGCCTACGAGATCAAACACACAGGTACTGCGATGGGCCTTGGGATGTTTGCCACTCGAGATCTTCAGCTTGGTGACCTGATACTCGTCGAACGAGCATTGTGTTTGGTCGATCTAGCGGCGTGGGTACCTGATCGTGATTTGGAGCTGCTTAGAGCTGGTAGAGCGCACGGCTTAATCCCGGGTAGCCCGTCTGCGCTCAATTCGATTGTGCCGGTAGCATTTGAACGTTTGACCGAAGAGAACAAGAAATGCTATCTTGATCTCGCAAATATTAACGCGAACGGCTCCAGGCAGGAGAAAATGTTGGGTGTTTTCAATACAAATGCATTTGGGATTTCGCTTTTCGAGGATATGGGGGAGAAGGGCCTATTTGCCTTTGTTGCGAAGGAGTTGTCGCGTATTAACCATAGGTTCGTCTCTTTATCAATTATGAGATGATATGATATCTGATCGAATTACTCTAGCTGCGTTTCTAATTGCATGTTCGTCTTCGACATTCCTTCCTTTGCTATATATCTCCGTGCTGGGAAGATCATCAAAAAGGGTGAACAAATCTTTCGCAGCTACCATAACCTTGACGACAACACCTTTGCCGCTCGAAAACCCTTCCTCCAAATGTTCAGTATTAACTGCACATGTCCCATCTGTTCCCTACCTCCAGACGAGCTTGCAGCCTGCGACGCCTTTCGTACATCCATTGAATCCCGGATACGTGATATTGAAGTAGCCCTTGGTCCGATTCTCCCACAACGTACTGGTCATCGCCCAGCAATTCCGATAGTACTGGAGAAGAATAAGGCACTCACGTTGCTGGATGAAGCAAAATTCATTTCGAGAGAAATGGAGCGTTGGGGAATGGAAGTATCTGGCTCTTATTGGAGAGTTTTGAATATGGTTTGCACTATTTATATTGAACTGTGCATTTATGAAGACAGTTGGCAAGCGAAGGCTCAGGAGGCTTATAGGAAGGCTGAGACTCTTTGGATGGTGTTGAAAGGCAAATGGGAGACAGATCGCCTTTGAATTTTGTTCGGTCCTTGTATCGTCGTAGTAGGCTGTTATCTTGATCAAGAGTACGTTAAATTGGCGATATGTAGTAATATACAGCACATTTGGTGTTTTATAATTTTACTGGGTCATTCCGAAGTTTTACATAGACCGATGAGTTTGTATCCGAAATATGGCTCGTATTGATGAGGATTAAGACAACGCTGAGTAGTTATTACTTTGGTGAAAAGAGCGAGGAAACAAAACGAACTCGTTGACAACATCCGCACAACGCAATTCACTGCGTGCACGCGTTGATATTTCAATGTGAAATAGTTTTGAAATATTGTGGAAATATTTTTTTATTACATCATTATTTCGCTTTGTAATACTCTTACAATTCACATATAATATTTCTCAACGCAGTGTAAGCGTGTCTGATTAGCCATATCATAATATTCAATTCAACGAATTTCCCACGCAGATGATATTGTTACAGTCGAAATCAAACAAGTTTTTCACCTGCCAACTAGTGTGTACATAACATTCGCGAAGGTCATAATATTCCAGCCTGTCTATGTGGCATTTTTACAGCACAGGGACGTGCAGGAAGGAATAGCATAATTATCTTGAAGGTACGAAGCACGCTGCTCAGTGGATTCGAGAGGCACATAGGAGATCGTAATTTCTTCACCCTTAGAAATCGGTCGAATTGCATAAAGGCGAACAGAAAACGACGGTAAATCAAAGTCGTATACTGCATTCGGTTCACAACTGTTTAAAATAAGATCAGTGTGGACATCTTATTTAGAAAGGGTGACTAACCTATGGTTAACACGAGCCATATCCTTCATAACAACCTTGAACCTCATATCCAAGTCTCCAATCTTCATTTCTAACGAGTTCGTCCTAAACATTCCGTGGATAACACCCTCCCAATCCCTCGGGTGCGCGTTATGCAATTCAAGGAACGCACGTTGGTTCTCCGGTGTCATCCTCGTAACCAAAAGATCTACGAGTGCACCAGAAAGAGCAGTCATCATAGAGTCGCTGGAATGTGGTGTGATTTTGTGAACGTTCTGTACATTGAGAAGGGTATCGAAGGGAGTGAGAAGTAACGGTCTTTCCGTTAAGATAAATTGGCCTAATTGGATAGTATCTGTAGAGAATAATCCGAATCCTTTGGATATGGTAGGACCGATACGGTAGACGTCCACTTGGGGGAAGAGTGGTACACGTGGAAATCCTTGAATGTGCATGATACGTGCTTTCATCTCTGAGGGGAGGATGCATTGTGTTACGCCGTGTTGGTCGTCCAGGCTGGGTATACGCGTGAATAGGATTCTATCGGGAGGGTAGCTGTACGTGCTTGCTGGATAGCCTTCGAGGATGGGACGATAACTGATTGGATAGTCTAGTGTTTGCTCTGAGGTGATGGTGAGTAGCAGTTTCGAGATAGAGATAAAGAGGAGGGATGTACGTACTAAAACCACTAATGAAAACATCTTGCTCGGAGTCAGTTGGATTCTCCGATGGAGACGGAGTCGTTTCTGTAGATGTGCTCGAGTCAGTGCGATTCTTCAACTTGAATTGACGGCGGATCCGTAGATTCATTGTAAGGAGCATTCAGAGATGGATAGTAGGCTGTGAGAGTGACGAAAAGGTACGAAATTCGACGAAGGAAGCATACTTTGATATTGTAAATAAAGCCCTTAGTCTTCACTTGAGGACAGAAATAAGTTGCAGCAAGTCGTGTAGCCTAGACGATGTCATGAACAATGTCATCGTAGTTTATGAATCAAATCTATCACCATGAGGCATGGCCGAAGGTACGAAGCTGCGCAGATAGAGGTGGGCTATTTCGTAACCTTGCCAGGATTGTATGTAGCAGGATCGGCGCCAGCTTGGAATAAGTACTCTGTCGTTATAGAGCATATGGTCAGAGGAGATTCGTTTGGTGGTAACTGGATTGTGGGCCATAGTGGGTCTGACGGGCCTGAGTCCGTTATGAGCCTAGTTAACAGCACAAGTATGGAAACGCGCAAGGTTGGCACCGGGGAGGAGTCGGGAGGCGAATGTGACCAGATCTCGATACTATTGTAGTTCCATCGATTTTAGATATAGAAACAGACGATATCATGTTGATGATAAGAGCAAACTAGGAAGTCGGAAGGGAAAGTCAAGGGAAAAGTCAAGGGAAAATCCAACTATCCGAGGCAAGGGAACCAGAAACTTGAACTAGTGACGAATCGATGACGTGTTGGTACAATGGTAGAGTGTTGTTGTGTTTGTTAGCGTCAGAGGCTAAAGTCAAACAAGTCACGGCCCTGTCACGAAGCGCTTGGATTCGGAAGCCTGAGCGTGGCCTGAGCATGCTCCTATAAGTTGGGGCCCGTATTGTGCCCGTAAGTAACGTTTGAAGTGGCTTCCTCAATTTCAACTTCTATAACCCTCGTTGTGCTTGTATGGGCTATATTTTACGAGGGATACTAAGAGGTCTGACTCCTCAATACGACTGCAACCTATAAGACTCGAAGTCGTTAGTTCGTTGATACGAAGAGTAGACAATGGACAAAACGCACCTCAAAAACATGTTTCCTAGGATCCATAACTTCCCTCCACACACTCACCAAATACCCCCACCGCTCCTTAAGCACGACATATAAATCCTGATACCATTCCCTCGGCACCAAAACGTCATGTTTAACCCTTTTCCTGTACCCCGTAAGCATACCCCATCCGTAGCGGTGCGGCGTGTCGAGAAGCGATAGAACCGTGCGAGCGAGGCGGGAGGAAGCGTCTGTTGGTGTGTTTGGGAGGGGTATTGTTTCGATTTCGGAGGAGGGGAAAAGAGGGGAGGGGGAGAGGTAGTAGAATACGATGTGGGATGCTGAGGGGTGGCAGTAAGGCAACTCTCTGCCCACTACCACGACAGGTGTAAGAACCACCACGCTCACCCCCACCTCCCCTCAGCCGCATAGAATGTACAGTCATCTCCTTATACAACGTACAATTTTCAATCATTCGATACGCGGTACTTCCTCTGGGAACTCTTTTAAAATAGAGTCGGATTCCCAGAGTACTTCAGACCGTAGAATGAGAGTAGAGTTGTACTCTGGATGGTGGATGATCTGCAGCAGGGCAGCTTCAAATTACTCCTCCAGCTATCAGCTCACACCACACAAAAGATGGGGAGGGAAGAACCAGTTCTATGGGAAACTCCGCTGCGCAAGATATCATTGGCAGCCCCGGTGTCGGGAGGGTAGGCGAGCACAGAGGAGGTGGGTCGGAGGGTGTGTAGAATCCCAGTGTGAATCTGGGATGGGGTGGTGTGCCATTTCGTTCTTGGTGAGTTGGATTAGGCTGATATGAGCGGGTAGGGAGTGTGTGGAAGGAAGGGTGTGGAAGTGGATAATGTGTGTTGGACTGTTACTTTAGTGGTTGGTGGTCCGACGGTTGAGCTCGTGTGGGTGGCTGTTTGGTATCAACGGCGGAGATAAATATGATCATGAAACCTCAAAGGCCTCAAGTGGTAAGTATTCTTCGTAGTTCCTTCTGTCAGTCCGAACTCAATTAAGTGAGGTTATTAAAGAAGGTACTTACATTTTTAGACATTTTTGGATGTATGTAACCTTGATAATTAGCTTCAAATATGTACTTATCTTAAAAACCACTCTCGTAAATTATACGCCGAAGCATAAAGAAACTTCAACGTTAACATTTATCGGAATGCAAAAAGAGTAAATGGTGCAAATGGTGTACTATTAAATGTGTCCCTTCAATCAAATAATAATACTATTTGACAACTACGTGGTCTTTCCCTTCAGTTCGCAAATTGCATGTTTAAAACCACGAATCATATCCTTCATACACCTGGAAGAATGGATTCACCATTAGCACTTTTACTCCATCGTGAGTAATATATCTTATCCGCCCACACAATAGGCTATCTTTACCGAACAGTGGCATATGGGCGACATACATTTGTAGCTCAGTGACAGAAAAATGCACCGAGCGAGCCCGGTGACCTACTACAAGGCGACGATTTGAATTTGCACAGCAACGCATTCCCGTAAGAACCATTTTGCACGCTTATCGGCAACATATAACACCCGCTGTGCAAAAGTGGAGCTAACTAAGCGCCCTGCATCATAACCTGCAAGCGCCCCGGCCTCGTAGGTAAAAGCAGCCTCCTTATGCATCGGACGACTTGCAATCCTCCCATAAGTGGTAAGTACTACTTAAGTGGATTATGAATCGGGCCTGACGAAAAGGAAAAGAAAACTTCGCATGCGAACCAGAACCGTGAAGATAACGGAGAGATAAATGGCCGTACCAACACTTGCTCGGTCTGGCGGTGGACAGGTATAGTCTATTTATGGTACTTAGTATTTGGCAGCGGCTTCGTGTGAACATGTGGCAATGAGACGCGTTACACTCTGTAAAAACGGAAATTTGGTCAGGGCATCGCCAGGTCATGTCTAGCTCTGAAACACGACATTTTGGCATGGGTTGAGCATGAATGATCTACAAATGCATTGTAAATGCCTACAGCGTGCTGATTACATATCGTAGTTCCAATTTCATCACTACATTGTACACATATCATTTAAATTGAATCTAGTTAGATAGGATCGTTTGCAGTACACATTAATATCTATGTGCGAAGTATCACAAACAGAAAGTAAAAATTAAACAGTCTAGATGTTTTTTTATGCACACATTTGCACTTTTGGTGTCACATTTTCGTGACAGAAGCACGCAAATCGTGACACTCTGGAAGTATGCTTCAGACAAGCACAGCTCCTTTGTGTGGTCATTTGCAGGTCATTTTAAGATCATTTATCCTTAATCCGTGCCAAGATGTCGTGTTTCAGAGCTAGACATGACCTGGTGATGCCCTGACCAAGATTTCCGTTTTTACAGAGCGTTACACATGAACGTTTGAACCCTGAGCATTGCCTGAGCGTGCTCACACCTACACCTGATCTTTGCTTGTTATATGAAACCATGTATTCATTCGTCAGATACATTTTCATATTTAAAGAGTATAGCAAATGTATAGCTTGGATTAGAGAAGAAAGAACGATCGAATGTCCCAATTAACAATATCAGATATGACTAGCCGATGGTCATTCAATATTCATGTGGTACTTACTGAAGACGATGATTTGCGCTGGAAGGTACGAATTCAATACCTTTGTAACCGGATAATGTTAATACGTAAGTACATCGTGTTGATATACTAGTCAGTTGCTACGTGATAGTGCACTTATTTCCTTTATGGAAAGCAGATGTATGTTCGTTGTGGGAGCTCGAAGTCGTTTGTGGAGGCTATCTCATGTGTAGCGACAGTAGAGGGGCCATACGAAGACGTTAATGTGTCAAAATTGCCAACACAGCACGGGGTTCAAATTGAGCGGCCTCGTGAGTCATGACTTAACTTATCACATTATATGATGACATTCGTTATTGTATGCTCGCTTTAATCGATCGACAGATTTGTATACCTTCACAGATTTCACTCGGCTAGGATCCATTATACTGTCTCACATCATTTCCTCATTTATTCATCCCAGAAAGCTTTGGTACCGGTGGAAGTCTACGTCCATCGATATACTTAGTATATCAAACAATCTCCTGTTATTCTTGTTATCTATAAATATTCCGATAAAATCTTAGAACCGCTGCATTGACACTTAGAGCGCCGTCTTAGCGCCGTAACTACACATCGCTTCACAGCACTGAGGCACAACATTCCAACTGCGTCACTAAAGTAAATGTGGCTTCACCGCCACGTTACTGCACTCTTCGGCAACAAAAGATGCCCGTTTGTGGTGGCTGCGATCCAGAATGGGTGTGTAATCACTGTAGTGTGATGAAATAAGTCTTCGTTCGATTACAGTTCATGCACCCAGTGAAAAGTCAGTCCAGCTGGATCGAGTGAAGAGCGGACTGAAAACGAGCCGTACCGAGCAGATCTGGCTAAGTAATACCAGCAACTCCGGTATGATTTTTTTCAAATGCTCAATTCAATCAAGCCCAGTCAAGCTAAGTGAGTCTCATAAGATAAATATAGATGTCCTCTTTAATTGCTACTTTACAGGCATAATGTTCAAAACCATCGAGTATCATCAAGCAAAATCAAGTGATATTAAGCCAAATCGAGCTATACAGAGCACTCTATGGCTACTGTCGCTCGACTCCTCTCTCTATCGTAAATCGAGCGCTATTGAACATCAACAAGCCTCCTCAAGCTCCTGCATCTCCCTTTCTCTCCCTAGATTGCTCCATTCGCCCTTTCCTCCCCTCGATTGCTCTGTTCCCCCTCCCTCCCTCAACCACTCTATTCCTTTCTCTCGTCCTCTCCCCCACCCTCTCGCCGCCCACCACTGTCGCCCACACTAAAACATATTTGGCTCGATAAAAGTTGTACCAAAGTCCTGATAACATAAATAATTAGGGGATAGAATGAACATGGCAATAAAATTCGACTTACGCATGCATGATAGGCCAAGCATTGTGTAAGCACTGCATCACAGTAGTGTTGCCGCCGCTCAGCTCAGCTCAGCTCCCGCTCGGCTCAGCACCGCTTACTGTCCCTATAGGATAAAGAGCTGAGCTGAGCAAAATGGAATAGCTCAGCTCTCCTCGGCTCAGTGAGCTGAGCTACTCGAGCGGCCGCTCAGGCACCTATATTACAAATAGATAAGTACAAATGAATTTTGGTACATATTTAAACTGGAATTAAGTGTTTACTCATCCAGAAGAGACTGAATAGCAATGTCTATATCCTCAGCTGCTGCAAACTAATTCGCATTTTCCATATCCAATTCAAGCATCTGCTCCTCCTTACTTACATAGTCCCTCTATAAAGTTAAGTGCACACCCAGATCGTATGCAGAATTTGAGCATTTGTAATGGCTCCATGATCTTGGGTAAAATTTGATTGTGTCATCGTCTCTTTCCCTGATGGGAAAACACGTTCACATGGAACTGAAGCGAGTTATCACTGTCAGTGTCTGACTGAAATGTGGTTAGGGTTTTGTCTCATTTTAATTTCCGACATTATATAACTATGTTCCCACAAATGCCCAGGAGCGGTTAGCTCAAGCTCGCTCGGAGCTGTCAGCTCAGCTCAAGATTCAGAGCCAGTCAGCAGGAGCCATGAGCGAATAACGACCGCTCAGCTCAGTGAGCTGACAGCTCCGCTTAGCGGCTCAGCGGCTCCGAGCTGAGCCAGCGGCAACACTACATCACAGACAATCATAGAGCAAGGAATGCTAACCTGTATAGAGAAGTAAGGTACAGTGTGAATGAAATGTCTCAAACAAACCTTATCTTCGTTTTAGTCAAATTAAGGAGTGGTACGTATATCAATACTAGTAAGTTACAATCTGAAGGAGCGTACCTCAGCATCATTAAACCATGAACGCCACATAAATGCGCTCCGTTACATTGAAATGTGTTCGATAATTTGATATATCAGTGCAGTAAACCAAACTAAAGACCGCATTGGCCCATGTTGAGCGTCTGATTTGAAGCTTTGCAGTGCTTAATATGATACACCGCTACCTACTTTCTAAGTGGACGCACGATAATGGGGGGGACCAGATCCAGTGAAGAGGGAAAATATGTGGAGAGAGTCAGGGTGGGGAGGGAGGGGGAGGGGGGGAAGAGACTCTAGAAACTAAAGTACATAGTTTCACTTCAGTTAGACTTATACGTTGCACATTGCCCAGTAGAGTCCGTGAGCTTTACCTAAGAACAACAGTAAGGTAATTTGGAAATTTGCGGATGTCAGAGACAACATAATTATGAATTCAAAGCAAATTCTAACTCTCGTACAGAAAAGTATACACTAGTGGCTCGATAGCGCTTGATCAGCTTGACTCGGCTCACTCTCGTTCGTTCTCGCCAGACCGACTTTTCACCGGGATCATTCATGTTGGAGCCGGCTTTGGCGCTGGTCAATGCAGAACACACTAGGCAACGGTTGGTGCGGAGATCTGACATTGATTCCTTAAAGTCGAAACCAAATGAAGTGAACTTCGACTTTTCTTTAGCCGGCGGACTCGTACAAACTCCACAGGTCCGAGTCCGCTGGTGTTAGCTGACCGTGATGTCGAGCTTATTTGCAACTTGAATGGATTTTAGGTGTGATTAGAGCTCATATCATTGTAAACAATCATACATACACCCCGCCCATAAATATGGGGAAACCTTCAGTAACTCGACCCCAGCCCAGTGGAACACACTTCCAAGTTCTCGTACCTTCAAACATACACCAGCTCCAACCTCAATCCACTTCCTTGTCACTGTCATCTCCACTCGGACGGAGTATAACACACATATACAATCTCCTCGCTAGAACTCAAAATGACAGCCATTAACGATTCTACTGCACAGGGAGAACCTGTGGACAAAAAATTGACCACTCTTTCCAAAGCCTTGGACATTTCAGTGGGAATGCTTCAGATACTAGAATTTGCATCTCGATTCTCCCCTCTACCATGTGTGAGAGAAGTTTCAGAATTGAGTTTGTCCTTGTTGAATGCCGTAGTGGTAAGTCCTGAACTTAGCCTTCTTATAGAATCATTTCTGATAGCTAGCATGTATCACTAGTTGACTAATCAAAATAAAGATACCTTCATAGGAATGGCAAAGGATGCCTGTACTATAATATACACGATCACCGAGGCCCTGAGCAGAACTGATGATAAGGAAATCAGTGACACTGACAGAGAATCGAGGTTGAAACAAGACGTAAAATCGTTGACCGAGTATGTTACACATCTCCTAAGTCAGGTGACAAACGTGACTGATTTACATCATTTAGTACCTTAGTTGAAATTAAAAAACTTGCCAATAAGGAAGCCAAACGATGGTGGATTTCACGTTTCTTCCTACAGACATATGATTTGAAGAAGATCGATCAGTATAAATCTAAATTAAGTAAAGCTATTGAGCTTTTTGGGGTACGAGATCATTGTTTTTACATTCTTGCTACAACCATTTCTTAAACGCGCTGATTTTCACAGTTAAAATCTACCATCGACATGAGAGGAAACATAAGCCTGATCTTGGACTTGCTACGCGACATAACCGGCATCTTACAAGGAGATATCACATCAACTAAAGGTGCCATATCCAAGAAAGCTCGACCTGACGCCGACCACAACGGCAAGGTCACCTATAAGGCTACCGTGCTTGAACAAGCTGAATATGATGACTTACAAGTCGAAGGCGATATTAACAATTCTGCGGGACCTAACCGGTCGGAGCTGCTTGATATGGTGGCGAAGAAAATCATCACTCCCGAAGAATCCGCCATGTTGTACGAGTCCATGCTGAATGCTGAAGGTGCCAATATCTCGTCTATCACTGCGGAGGTAGGCACTGGTATGAAAGGGAAGAAATTCTTTGCCAAAAGTATTAACAATGGAACACATGTCAGCTTCTTTTTCTCGTCGTTATGCCTGCTTTAATCTGACTCAGTGCGTGCGTGTCTGACAGCATCGGAAATAAATCTCCGCCTCTGAAAGTCATTTGATGGATACATACATGTGCCTATTAGTATTACTGCCTCTTTGCTTCCGTATTATGTTTGTATACAAAAACGATGAATTGATTGGAAGACTCGCTTCATGTTGTGTAAGCATTGTATCGAGTACGTTACCCTTGTGGTTTGCCCGTTTATCTCGCATGTGATATGATATTATTAGAGAATTATTCACCGGCTTGTCTTCTAATTAAAAACATTCATCTGATCAAATAGTGCTGCACGTCACACGAAGTCCAGAAACTGATAGTGTGATAGGATTTGAAGCAGTGAATTACAATCGGATATGGGCGATTTACATATTTATAGACATAGAACGCATCATGCAGACACGTTCATGGTTTCCTCATAAATTCGAGAAGCTAAATATTTGGACGAATGATGAAACCCAGTGCTTTATCATGAATGCCCTATGCCCCAAACTTACTAGACTATGCTACATCATGTTATACCACCGTCTAGGAAGAAGACTGTTCGTTTCACATAAATGCACGATCGTGCTGTGCAAGTTTATCGCCATAAAACAACTCTCCTTCTTTGAAATAAGTCGAAATTCATCATGTCAAATTTCTTCGGATCCTCGACCACTCCCGCAGCCCCCGCCCACGATGGGAGGGTCACGTACAAGTCAACGGTATTCGAACATTCTGAATATTAGAAGCTACGGGTTAATGGAGATGTCAACAACGACGCAGGCCCAATCGATCAGAGTTGCTTGATCTGGTGGCTAAAAAGATCATCACCCCGCAGGAGTTCACAATGATGTACGAGGCGATGATGAAAACTGAAGGTTCCAACATTTCGTTGGTCACTGCAGACGTTGGTAGCGGTATGAAGGGAGAGGAGTTTTATGCGAAGAATATCAATAATAACTCGAATGGAAAAGTCTGTTTACCTTTAATGTTCAATATCGTGAGATTTAATGCTGATTTGTGTTTTAGTCGAGAAAATGAATATAGTTATTCATATTCAGCCGGTTAACGTGCTATTGATACCAGTCAGCGCCGTTTGATTACGATTCGGCTAGCATTATAATCTATGATATTCAGTGATATCCCACAAACAGAGTCCATTTTTACATTTCACCAAACATTTTGTAATTGCTGTAATGTTTATGCTTCTACTTTTCTATATGTTATTCTAAAATCCAGAAATATTCCTCAATCACATTTTCGTGCATTATGGGAACGTATATATATTGAGATTTGCTAATGTACAACATTAAAATGGTAAACCAATCAAAGAACTGAATGAACGAGGACCTAAAAATCGATAACGAGAACGTAAAACGTACCCCTAGAAGCAACGAAGTTGAAATAAAAGCTAAGTGAATGAGAATGACACAGTACGAGAAACCCGTAAATCAACAAAGCCCAGAGGGAGTAAGAATAGAATGGCAATAGATAAGGGTATGAAGCATACGAAGAAGGGAAGGTGCGTCGAACGTGCTACGCGGGAAATAGGAGTGAACTATAGCAGTTTGCGTAACACCCATAAGAAACGGGAACGCGAGGCATTGTAGACATAGTGCCAAGAGGGACTAAGAAATGAAGCGTGACATGTGAATGAGCACACATAGAGAATGAAGCCAAGGAAGGAGAAAAGGTCCAAAGGAGGGGCAATATTGAACAAATAAGTACGCACTGCGCAAGAAGAACGGTTGAATGCAACGAATAAACACCAGGTCGATTGTAGAGAGCAACTAACATCGAGAGACGAAAGTGCAAAGGTGAACGGGCAGAAACCCTAACCTTAACTCAGTATATAACGTCGAAAAGTACCCCGGTAGAGCAGAGGGATAACAAGGCGGGATAACACGGCCGGAACAGCGGGAGAAAGAAACAGAAAAAGAAAGAAGGACGTACACTAGATCCAGAAACCATCCTGGTGGACGGGTCCATGTCCTCCGCAGTGCCTTTACCCCTGTATAATCGTACACTCCTACTTGTTGGTCATATCCAGGTGTGGAGAAGGTGCCTTTATAAAGAAGCATGCTGAGGGGTGGTAATACGGCAACTCTCTGCCCTCTTCCATAACAAGCGTGCGAACCACCACGCACACTCCCTCCTGCCCCTCAGCCGCATAGAAAGTGCAAAACTGCTCTAGCGCCCCGTCCTGCACAGCCTCCTAAGTAAAAGTCGCCCCCTTACACACCGTACGATTTGCAATTATTCGATGCGCAGTACTTCCTTCTGAAACTCCTGCACAGTGGATTCGGATTCCTAGAGAATTTCAGACCGCAGAATTAAGGTAGAGCTGTACTCTGACCATTTTATCAGTTCAAACCACAAAAAAGAAGGGAGAGACAAACCAGTTCGATGGGAAACTACGCAATGCATGATATCGGCGGCCTGCCATTGCCAGCAACCATGGCATGGTGTCGAGAGGGTGGGCGAGCGTAAAGGTGGAAGGTCAGACGGGGTGTAGAATGCCGGCGTGAATTTGGGGCGGGGTGGTGTGCTTATTTCGTTGAACTGGCTTGTGTTGCGTTGAACGTTGAAGTAGGGGTTAGACTGTTGGTGGCATGGTGCTCGGTTGAGCGTTCGGTTGGAAAATCTCGACTCGATTTGGTGTGGGTTGTTTGGTATTAACATTGAGGATAAATATGTGACCCAACATGACTGCTTGACCTGCAGGAGGACCCCCGAAAATCTCTACCATGCTTAGATGCCAATCCGGACAAAAACTGGGGCCGTAGGCCCCAGAACTTTGATGCAATCCGGACACTTTTGGGGGCTGGAGACCAACATTCTTTGATCACCTATCCGGACATTAGTGGTCAGACTTTTCGGTTGTATGATCCCTGTCCGGACAAAAATGACCCAGTAGGTGACATCAATATTACTTAATTTTTGCCACACCGCTGCAAAAATTTCCGGTCATTGGTTTTATCTGTATCAGTCTGTATCTCACCATCTCCGAAAACCCTCTTTGCACTTTCCTTCAAATGGACGTCCACGGGGACTGAACTGATATTAGAGTAGTAAATATGACACTGCTATCTAACACTCCGAGCCCTGCCACCCGGAGCTTGGGCAAGCCGCTCTTCAACTCAATGAAATTACTAGGTTTTCATATTCATTTTTTCAGGCTATGTTGGATTTCTCATTCTTTGTCTGAGCACAGTCATTTAACTCCATCGTACTGTACAGCATTTAGGTCCTTTCGTTACATATAAATTATTATATCTACTCTACCGCAATTCAATACCCTGTCTCTCATACTCGACCTGAAGTTCCGTATTTCATCCTCAGCTTGTGAAGTGTTCGTTACCATTACTGTACCTATCTTGCAGTTCCCTTTGACATTTCACATCCTCTATCCAAAATCTAAATCACTAACACTTATTTTGTCTTAGAAATCACCCGCTAGAAACCACTCACTTGCTATTCATCGCCACTTTGGATCACTAACTCAAAGTCTCGAACACATCTCTTTGATATTATGCAATTTGCTATGGACAACAATTGTATTACAATTGATGAAGATTATCGAGAATTTCGTGAATCCGACTGGATTAATTGCGGAAAGCCATTTCCGGCTTCAAATGTGCCAGACTTCATTGTCAAAGCCATTGAACACAAGCTGGCTATTCCTTTAGAAGCTAAGAAGGAGCTTCTTTTATGCAATACAGCTTCAGTCCATGATCTTCTCGCTTTTTCGGTCCCTATACAATCAAGTGAATTGCTGTTGTACAACCCATCTGACTGCTACAGCAATAGTCTTCCTTCGACCAACCCCAGTATTATTTTTAAACACCCAATCCCTCCCCCGGAACAACTTTCTCAGTTGAAGAAGGCCTTTGGTCCTGCATGGTTTGGTGGCTGTCAATCATTGGTGGACCAACGTTTTGGAGGAAAAGAGCATTTTCCACTATGGGTACTTACACTGTGGCAAGAAATGGTGCGCATTCGAGATGGCCAGAAACTTTGGAAGCAGAGCACAGACTGGTGTCATAATGAAGGCGAGCGTTGCCGGAAACGAAACGATCTTATAACTGCTGTATTGCTTGAAAAGGTTCATAAAATATTGTCCAAGCTCCCATGGAATGCTCAAATGGACTTTGAAAATGGAAATACACGCACTTTACAACTAACATTCTTCTTGGGCACACGATGGTTGATGGATGACCATATAAACATGATGGTTAAAGTTATATCAGAGGATCTGGCTATTAAAGAGGCGGCAGGAAGTATTCAACTGAATCAATCAGTGATTGCACCACTAACATTCGCTAATGATATAATGGCTATTAACAGAAAGCTTAAACTTTCTGCAAGGTCTTTTTCTCGTACAATAATTACACAGTACCAGTGCCTTATAAACGAGAAAAAAATATTGAAGCTTTACTTCCCTCTTAATGTTAATGAAGACCATTGGATTGCCGGAGAAATCGACTTCACAAACAACACTATAACATATGGTAAGTTATTCACACTCGTAAAAGTCAATTCTAATAAAAATGCTAGGTGATTCAAATGGAAGTCATGACTGCATACCTGAGCGGTTTGATCTATATATTTCGAAGTGGCTCAAGTATGCATTTGGACGTAAATTTAGAAGTAGAGGAAATAAGCTTCCACATACACGTCAGGATGATGAGTATTCCTGTGGAATAATTGCTGCAAATACCATTGATACGCCTTAAAACTATTTAATGGTTAAATCTCCCTATTTGTCATATAATATTAGCACTCAGTATTAGTAATGCACAGCATGAGTACAAGGGTTGGGATGAGTCCTGAGTTGCCAATCAAAGTGTTCTATTTTGAATACATTACTAAGGGAATGGGACATCTGAGAGCTGGGGTTGAGTCCTGCACTGCCAGCAGAAATATCTATTTGATATATACTAAAGGAATAATACAAGATGTGTAATATCTAACTACTAGTGTCCAAAAGACTATGTACAAACACCCAGTACTTGATTAAACCTAAGGGAACACGTTACGCGCGTTCCTGTCACGTGATCAAACGCGAGGCGTTAGAACCGTTATCTCCGAACCGGTTATTGCGGTTACGCATAGCCCGGAGCAAGTCATGTGACTTCGTACTTGTACTCCGAAATTATCCCGCTGTTTGATCTACCACATGGAATTCCACATGTATTGTTGCTCCCGCATGGTCAATATGGTAGAAATATCATTATGTCATCATATAAAGTAGTCTAGAGTAGTTCCTTTCCATATATAGGTACTGTACAGTTTTATTTGTAAAAAGATATATAAGGAGGACAGGGATGAGGAGGAAAAGCAAGCAATCCCAGGAGAAATCCTAGGCTTCTTCCACTCTAGGAGTGTAATAAATTGGAATAGAAACGAATCTGAACAGTACTTGAACCAAGTAATTTCGCATTTGAAAGAATATTTAATCTATAGTTTCCTACCTTTATACTAGTTTATACATTATTTGTGTTTTCTCTCCCTTGAACTTAAAGCCTGTGGTTTGCGATGATTATTTGAGTATTACAATATATATTAGTAGTATTTAAATACAAATCACAAATTTGGCACATCACCATCGAGCATAGTGTTCTTGGAATTGAACCATTAGTTGATGCTAAGCATGCATCAAGAGATCGCATAAATTGGTTTCTTCACCTTGCATCCCGCTTTCTGGATAAGGAGTCTGAAGTAAGTTTTTTAGAATGTACTTCCTGTATCAAATAGTATACTGAGTGGACTTCATTTTACAGACCCAAGTTTCTAGTAGTGTGTTCAGTTTACTTGAACAACATCCCAAATTACTTGGCCAGCTAGATGCAAACATCTTTCATCAGGAAATGCCCACATTACAAATTTAGACTATTAAGGAGGAAAAAAGCCAATCTTAAGGTAAATTTAGTCGAAAATAGCACAATAAGATACTTAAGGCAAATAAGCTGAGGTCCAGTACTTATTCCGACTAATAATATAGAGATAAGGAGCCATTAGCTTAAACTAAGGTAGTTTAAGCTGTAAATTAATATAATTTAATCGCATGGTCCTACTTTATGTTGTCACATTAGGTATACATTAGATAGATTCAGCTTGGAATTAGGTGATTCAAGATAAGAATTAATCCAATTTAAATAGATATTGTTCCATTTTAATCATACATTAGGCAGATATTAGGTATGTTTTTGCAATTTAAATTTCACATAAGAAAGGAATAGGTCTATCTCACAACATAATATCAATAGACATGCATGGTTCAATATTAGCTATTAATCTACATGCAATGAATGGCCTATAAAGGCAGTAACAATCTATGTACTTATATTAGATGAGCGACAGGGTAAGAAAGGCTACTACAGAATCTATTGCGTGGTCGCATATTTAGTGAGGTCCATTATACGAAGACGGTTCACACCCTTCTTCGGAATGGCGACAGGTTGATCACTACAAAAATAGAAACTGTCAATAGTACATCAGAATGATAATACAACTGAGACTAACCTGACTTTGTTATAGAGCGCATGCATTATGACATGGAACACATTAGGGTACTCGCCCTTCAGAGCTTCGAGAGTCTCCACGTGGTCCTGGTAGGTTGCAGCAAATATATTGCCATCGAATGGCCGCATCATTTTGATACCATCCTTCCATTCGAGGAGAGCGGCATATACCTAGTAAAATATCAGCATTACACTGTATACTGATGCCTGAAAAGAAAAACATACTGCAGTTGCTCCCAGAGCCACCATTGCAATAGGGAGCTCGAGCTCATCTACCCTATTGATCTTCTCGTTGTGCTTCATTACAACTTCATGGCCGATTGATGATGGAAGTTGAAAGAAGCTTTCTTTGATCGTTTCCAAAATGGCCGGATTGAGGTAAGGGTCGCTCGTATTGGGAACCCATTTCTAGCCATAACAGTGAGCATAAGCAAATGAATTATAAGCACGTAAACCCACAGATGTAGCGTTCCATTCCCCCGGAAAGATATAGGCGCCATCGTTGTCAAAAAGGCTGACGACGCGCTGCTCACACTTTGCTCCAGTTCCTAAGAGATACACCGCAATTTGAGCTGCAGCGTTAACCTTCGTAGGACTTCGTGCCATTGCAAGGTGGTCCAAAACCTATGAGTGTTTTACTAAGTGATAATACAATGAATGATATTCATTCACTCACCACATTTCCAAGCTTAGCACGGAATTCAAGATCCTGTTTGAGCCGCTGGCGAACGTCCTCCATTCCATCAACACCTATGTTACGCTCAGCTGCTGCATACATAAGTGCTTGTCGGTATTCATTGCGACACTGAAACTCGGGCCAGGCATGGACCATTAACTGGTTCACAGTCTCGACCTGAATCGTATCTGTAAGCAAAAACCTAATGAGATCATTCTGCGTATTCAAACGCAGACTTCTGCTGCCTGTAGGGAGAATGAGAGATGCATGCTTGGGCCAGTTGGTACGCAACGTCACCAAGTCTTGCAAGTTTGGTTTGCTGTCAACAATTTTGGGTTGCTGCGAAGACCAACATAAGAAACTATTGTAATTGAGTTGACATTAACATTACCTCTCTCAAAAACACAGTATCACGATGAGACTAGAGCGTAAGAAATGGACTTAGAGTAAGTAATTATAGTTAGAGTGTTTGTAACTCACCAATTTCTTAGAGGCGACATGTGCAATACTTTTCGACTGATGTTTCAATGATTGCTTCACTGGTATAACTTCAGCTTCATCAGAATTGTAGTCAGCTTCGTATTCGGATGACTGAGGGACTGAGTGGACCACTGATGATGATCTGCTATGCTGTGCTCGAACAGATGAGTGGGCGTTGACTTCTTCGACCTCTTCATCAGGATCAGAAAACAGTTTGTGTGCATCACGGGAGGAATGAGTTTTGATAGCTGAATGTGGTGGTTCTCTAATGATAGGGACCTGTGCTCCATGTGGTAAGTAATAATATGCATAAGAAAAAACTGCAAACATACCTCTAGTGCTGTGTCAAGATCCTCAGCATTGCAATCCTCCTCTCCTGAGGGTTCAGAGTCGGTTCGTTCGAAATGTTTCTCTTCAATGTCATCGCCCTCTTCTTCGTTATCCTCAGCATCTTCAGAGTTGACGTCGCCTTGGTACTGCCGTGTAACGGGAACCGGTTTCTTTGCATTCCTGCTCAGTTGGTGGTCAGTTGACTTTGAAGAACCTATTAATAACATCCACATCAGAGACTTCATCATCATGTGGCAATAGTAACGTACCATATGTCTGGGGTTGGGCCTTTGGTGCGGCATCATGCTGGATGTCATTGTCTTCGAGTTCGGCATCACTTTCAATAATAACCGACCTCGTTTTGTAACCTAATTCAGAAACCTGTCATCATGACATTCAATATGATCAAGTATCAACAAACTTTGGTTCCCTTTCTCTCTCCCTCCATTGACCTTACGACCATGCTGGCTCCCTTTCGCTCAACTTTCTTTGTCTACACCATTGGCTTGCTTCTTCTTTGCTGGCTTGTCTGAATGCTTCTTTACAACTACATGGTCTTCTGGTAGTTCGGTCTCGGATTCTAGATATATAATCAGTGCAAGTCCGTCTCACAAGCCATTTCTATGCGTACCATCTGTGTTGCCACGCTTCCGTTTCCCTCGAAGATCCCGAGCTTTTTGCTCTCCATTGCCATCTCACTTCCACACTAGTAAGTCATCTCTCTGTTAGTGAATACTAACAGATGCAAGTACAGGTAGCTCACCTGGGTTCAAAAGGGCGTTCTTCTTCGCTGTTTGTATGCCTGGTATTTAAAATGTAAGTGTAAAATCTATAAATTTATGAATATATCATAAGTACTGACCTATAGTAGCCACCTCATCTTCCAATTGGCGGTCAGCAATTGCTTGAAGAACTTCATTCTGCCTACGAGTCGTGTTTGCATTTCGAGATGGCATAGTGAAAATGGGAAAGATAGCGGGAGTGTAGAACAACATGCAGTGGACAGTATGGAGAAGGTGGTTAGGGGGGTAGAAGTGGACACGTCAAGTGAGTTGCAATTTGTTGCCCCAGTATGATGGCGCCGAATTGTGGGCTGACACTAGTGACAGATATGCTTCGATAGTCTTCGCCTCCTAGCCGTTCTCACTTACAAGTTACTACTCGGTAGTCATCTGATCTCTACTCGCTACTTTTGTTCTCTATATTGTAATTCGCCATGGCAGCTCGACAATACACCTGCTTTGCATGCAATATGAAGGACTTGACTTTTCATGGCTATGCTTCACATATTCGACAAAGCAAAAATCCTTTTTGCCATCAATATCACGAATTGCAAGTTCAGCAAGAGGCCTGGATGCAGAGTGTTGAAGACCAGAGGAATCTGAACCACGATGCAATATCCTTCGATGGCGATATGTTCAGAACAATGGATGACTACAGTAATGATTCATATGGACAGGATATAGGGGAGGATGGGGTGGGTGTAGATGGATCTGATGATGAGGATTTATATGATGCCGCTGCCGCTGCTGAGTTGGAGTATGACTGGGAGCCAGTTCGAGATGGGCAATACCCAATGGATGAAGATTACGATGATGAAGATGAATTCAACACCCAGGCTCAGATATGACATGAACAAGCAACTCGTATTGCTGCAGAGGAGTGTGCCCATACATGGCACTCTCAAATCGTTCGCTTCTCCGACATCTATCCGACATCTCAACCTGGGGCAATACTGCGCCAGTCTAACCGCTTGGACGAAGTCTATCAAAGTAGCATTCCAAGTAACACAAACCCATGGGCTCCATTCAACTCACGACTTGACTGGGAGGTAGCAAAGTGGGCAAAATGCCGAGGACCTAGTTCCAGTGCATTCTCAGAACTTCTCAAAATTGACGGCATATGTGCTTTACATCTCATCCTATCTGATAACTGACAGACCTAAAATAGTTTCAGGAAACACTCAACTTGTCATACAAGAACACTCGGGAATTAAACAAGATTATTGATACAAAACTTCCTGGTGGGCACCCAGAGTTTCAAAGACGGGAGGTTCTTATCGCTGGTGAATCCTTTGAATTCTACTCCAGAGATATTCTGGAATGCATTTGCTCACTTTGGGGTGATACTGAATTCACTGAACATCTCATTTTCGAACCTCAGCGGCATTTTGTGGATGCTACTCACACTGTTCGTCAGTACCATGACATGCACACTGCCAAATGGTGGTGGTCAACGCAGGTAAGACTTTAACACTTTCTTTTATGTCATTTATTCTTAAACTTTTACAGCGAAAGATTGAGAAGCACACTGAACGAAAGGACTGTACCGTCATTCCCATACTCATATCCTCCGACAAGACTCAGCTCACAACGTTCCGTAACAAAACAGCATATCCAGTCTATATGACGATTGGCAACATACCGAAGCATCTTAGGCGGAAGTCTTCTCGGCATGGACAGGTGCTCCTTGACTATCTTCCAACCACAAAGCTGGATCATATAAAAAATGAGTCTTCTTGCCGCCATGCTCTCTCCAATCTATTTCACACCTGCATGAGTTTCATTCTGAAGCCTTTGCAAGCAGCTGGTCGTGAAGGAGTCGAACTTATCAGTGGGGATGGAGCAGTGAGGCAATGCTACCCAATTCTTGCAGCTTACATTGCGGACTATCCAGAGCAAGTATTAGTAGCACTTATCAAAAGTGGGTTATGTCCTTCATGCCCTGCTTCTCGAGAAGGAATTGGCGAGCAGCCAACCTATCTACCCCCTCGCGACGATAGGGTGATTCGTACGGCATTAGACACAGTTCTGGCTGGCTCTATTAAATTTACGAAGGCCTGCACTGAGGCAGGAATTAAACCTAATCCAGATCCCTTTTGGAAAAACCTTCCATTCGTTAACATATATAATTCCATCACGCCTGACGTTCTACATCAACTTTTCCAAGGTATTATTAAACACGTCATTACTTGGGTCCGCTCTGCTGTTGGTGATGCAGAGATTGATGCAAGATGTCGTCGCATTCCCCCAAATCACCATATTCGTCAGTTTATGAGGGGCATTTCTAATCTCTCTCGGGTCACAGGGACAGAGCATGATCAAATTTCTCGCTTCCTGTTAGCCCTCATCATCGATGTCCAGTTTCCGAATCACGCTGACATATCCAGTCGCCAACTCGTGCAAACTGTACGCGCCCTTCTAGATTTTATACAATTCGCTAGGTACCCAGTACACTCTGATGAGACACTTGCACTTCTTGAAGCTGCTCTCGAGACTTTTCACAACAACAAGAGCATATTCATCAATCTCGAGATACGTTCCGACTTCAACATTATCAAGCTTCATTATATGCAACACTACCGGTATTTTATTGAACTCTATGGAACAACTGACAACACAGACACGCAGTATACAGAGCGCCTTCATATCGATCTTGCCAAGGATGCCTTCAGATCAACAAATGGAAAAGACGAGTTCGCGCAAATGACCTTATGGCTTGAACGAAAAGAATGGGTCTTTCAACGTAATAACTTCATTTAGTGTCGCTTTTTACGTCCTCCTGTTCTGTCAGTCCATATGCCTTTGCCAATCCCCCATCTTGTTCAGCCATGCACACTGCAAATGTCAAAAGACCCATCTTGCCGTGGGGTCTCATTCTCAACTCTACAAGAAGAATACGGTGCATTAGACTTTGAGAATGCACTCGCTCGAATGGTAGTACAGTATCAGCACCCGGAATTCAAGCGACCTCAGGAAATTCGAAATGCGAGCCACAGACTTCCAATGCTCTGTCAATCTGTCGCTGTCTACCATTGAATCAAGTTCGTTAGTAGGGACCCATTCGCTGTTGATGCTGCTGCTCAAGACGTGGTTGACTCTATCCATGCTCAACCATCTCGTACTGGCAAGCATAACGTGAAAATACCAGCACGATTTGATACCGCTCTCATAGACTTTCAGGATGGACAGGTTCATGGAGTTGAAGGTATGTACTTACTACTCCGTCATACTACATGAATGCGATAGCTACTGACTTTACATTTACCTTATATTAGCATACGCTGTTGCTCAGATCCGCTGTGTCTTCTCCCTTCCATCTCGGGTTGCAGAAGAATGGTTCAAAGGCGGCCTTCCTTCAAAGCACTTCGCATATGTTGATTGGTTCACACCCTTTTCAGCTGCTGTGATCGATGTATCTTCTGGTTTATATAAGATCTCAAGATTGCGTACAGCTGGGGAGCAGGTATCAAGTGTCGTTCCAGTTGATCTCATCAAGGGAAGTGTGCACTTGTTCCCTAGCTTCGGTCCTAAAGCTCCGGATCATTGGATATCAAGTTCCGTGCTTGCAGAATGTAAAAAGTTTTATGTCAGTCTGTTTAATGATAGGTTTCAGTACTCTACTATAATATAGTTAATAAAAGGCTAAATTAATACTATTAATTGTTGTCCAGACCTATTATTGTCTTAAATGCGTGTGAAGTAGTATATTTAAGCCAAGATTAGTGGGTATATGTGTGCATATTAGTGCACTTAAGCTGAAATATGCTACATTTAGGAACGTGTAAGGAGATATAAGGTAAGGGGTACATCTTAATCCAACTAACTTAACTAATTTAGCCGATGGGGAATTTCCTGATGTTATGAGTGATCATAATTTCCCAAATCTTGTAGAGCTTGCATGTCAAGACTTGCTATCTCAGCAAATGTCACAACTATGTGCCGATATAGATAACAAGGACATCTCTAATGAGATAGTGACATTGAAGATGGTGGTAAATTGAAGAAGGCATGTGGGATAGGCATGAGCCATTCAGCAGAGGCATCAAGGAACCCGCGAGAGAAAAGCAAGGCTGGAGAGCATGAACCCAAAGAAGGAAGCTACGATAGCTGGAGAAAGAAGATATTGGATGTAGATCCACTCACATCATTCAAGAATAATATGAATGGAGCTATTAGTTGGGAGGCCCAGTGCTCAAGCTGTGGTAAATGGCATAAGCCTAAAGAGCCTGGAGATTCAACTCGCTTTAGGAGTCACCATATAAAATGCAAGAAAAAGAACTTACGAATAAAGAATACACCTACTCTCGATTCCTTCTTTGCAAAGGCAAAGAAGAAGCCAATCAATTGTAATAAAACTCTTGCTAGTGCCATTCAACATGTTCCTTGTTCCGGGATTACTGGCACAGATGATCGCCGTATTCCTGTTTATCTTCGCAGGACTATGGCCTCTGGAGGTGGGGCTCATGCATTATATGTTATTTCAGAAGAGCTATTTGGAAAGCGTTTCAGTGAGCTGGAAGACCATGAAGAGAAGATTACTGTACTTGATAAACAGTATCATGAGTGCACTTGGCGGAATGACCATCGCAACTTGCATGTTTTCTCTGTGTCCTGTGACAAAGAGGTTACAGTGCCTCAAGGGTCTGGTAAACGTCCTACAGCATGTTCAAACTGTTGTTTTGTATGGAAGACTCAAGCATTCCAGACAGCACTCCGGAAAAATCCTGTTAGAGAAGTCAAAAATCTCTGCCATGTTCCACACCGATATCATGACCCTGTCATTGGTAACCTCTTCATAAAATTTCATAACCTTCAAGGGATTCTTGAGGAGGTATGTTCAACTGTTTACAACTAGATTTGCGACTTATTATTTTATAGGATGCTCGAGATTCTCCAGGTGTGTGTATAGCTCAGGCCTTTGTAGATGGAAAGCTGAAAAACTGTGAATTATTTAATGGTATTCTCTCTGCAATGACAACACAATTGGATCATGAAGAGAGAGGCACAGGTTTGCAGAACTTACAGTATACACCTGCTTGGGTCGAATTTTGCCAGATATTGTGAGATATTAGTCCACAGGCTTATAAGGCACTGGCAGAACATATTCCTATGCCACAAATTAGGTCTTTGCAGTAAGTGGAGCGTACTCTAGATATCTATCATGTATATCTTACTTTTAATATTTTTCAGAATGAAATGAGCATGAGAAGCACATTTCCCAATGGAAATATGCCCAGAAACATTTCATTTGGTATCTGAGCAACTCTGACTTTAGATTATAATGGACCCACATACCTCAGCTGTGATGACACGAAACTTCTCCCAGCATATCGTCTTTGCTGGAGTGAGCAAGATCAAACCCACTATCTAGTTGGTGGACCAGAAGGGCCACTAAGGGTCGCAAACCCCAATGATGTATGATCATCATTAGAAACAGGAACTTCACAGAAAGCTACAAAGGTAAACATTACACTCATATGTACTTTATAAGTACCTAACCTTTTACTTCAGGTTCGGTTATGGTGTTTAACTTTACCATTGCCAAAAGTTACCCCCATAATAGTGTCAGCTATCCCAATTTTGGATACTATGTCAGCTGATAAGCTGTTTCCTATGCTCAAGAAAATTACAGATGGTCTGATTGACAAAGGAATTCGAATTGTCTCATATGCATCAGATGGTTCTGAAACAGAGCGAAAGGTGCAGAATTCATTTCTGTCAATGGGAGAGAGAGTAGAGATGGTTATATCGCATCTGTTTCCCCTTCGACCTGATGTCTGAATACAATATATGATATACCGTGGTCAGGCTATGTGCATTATTCAAGACTCAAAGCATGCATTAAAAACTTTGCGGAACAACCTATATTCGGGTGCACATCTTCTTGTATTTGAGAATCACGTTGCTGCTTATTGACGCATCCAACAAATGGCTGAAGAGTCTGGATCCCCAATTTTTCTGTGTGATGTGGAGAAATTGGATCGACAAGATGACAATGCTGCCACTCGCCTGTTTTCAGCTAGTGTTTTGCATTACCTCATCGATAATCATAAAGATGAATCACTTGGAGAGATTATATATCTCTTTGTTTTTGGGGAGCTTATCGACGCCTTTCAGAATCGCTCCATGTTGCATTCAGACCGAATCCGAATCGTGTTACGTGCATGCTATTTTCTTGATGCCTGGGAAGCATACCTCAAAGTTATGAAATACCTGAAAAACAAATATCATATTTCAAGAGCAGCCCTTGAAATTCTTCATATACTAATAGAAGGCCTTCTAGCTCTGGTTGTGATCCATTGTGACCACGTAGAAGGAGCATTTCCTCTCCTCCCTTGGTTGAACTCCACTGAATCTTGTGAGCATGTATTCGGGAGTGCAAGAAGAATTGTCAAGGATTTTACCTACCTTGACTTTGTGTTCATGATCCCTAAACTTCGAATTAAACTCTGAGAGGCTGTTTTTTATAATAAAACATCTGATCCAAAAGCACACGCCTCCAGTTATTCTCACACCTGGTTCGACCATACAGGTGTTGACTTGATTTCTCTTGCAATATTCCCATCCAATGAGGTTATTCGAAACAAACTTGCCCCAGCTGCTGCAGAGGAAGCTGATAGTCTCATGCAGATTTTACAAGTGTCAGCTCCACATCTGTTTCAAGCCAGTACTTTAACTCCAGCTCAAATCTCACAGCTAGCACCTACGTTTCCATCCATTGACATGTGGTATCATGACAATGATGAAAGTGACCATGGCAGTGAGAACGAGCAGCCTGATTCAGAAACAGAAGATTATTTGAATGTTACAACAGACTTACAGCAAATAATCAATCAAGATAAGGATGCTCCAATAACGAGGAGTAGCTACTTGGACAACAGAATGGAAAATCTCACATTTGCTGCACTTATCTCTATTACAGGTGACACAATGAATGTGTAAGTCCTATGCCATTCTGTACTAACGGCTTTCTAATGAATGAATACTTAGGTCCAAATTTCTCAATGAAAGCGAGGAAATTGAAATCAACAATATTATATCAGAGGAATTTGAGCAAGTTCGTGATTTTTAAAAGAAATTTGTACTCCCTCCAATTTGGGTATCACAGCCTGAGCCTTCAACCTATCGCTCATATAGCTGGCTTGATCTCGACTCCTTAGTTCAACTAAGACAGAAGAACCAAACAAAGCAGGCTGCTCTTGGTGTTCGTACTCGTAATATGGTGTCCTCTGAAAGATTGGAAGCAGACAAGACAAAAACGAACATCTGATGTGAAATGCACAAAGTTCTAAAAGAGCAGCAAACTGAGCATGGCATAGGAACTGGCCTTGAACGTGCTCATTGATGGATGGAGAATGCATCGACACCTGCAGCAGGAAATGCTGGAAATGCAGCAGCTGTAGCAGAAAAGGTAGCTGATACGGTCAGTACTTCATATGTAACTCTCATAGACGTTGTAACTAATGTCTATGTATAATACTAGGCTTTGACTAAATGGAAGAATGCATTCAAAATGGCTCGCATTTCTCATAAAGTGCTTGAATGTATCAGCAAGGCCTGTATTACCATCTTGCACCTGCTTCAACTGGATGACTTTGGTTTTATTATCACTACCAATGGTCCTTGTATTGGGCGTAGTGAGTTTACTTTTATTTCTACTAACTTATGTGTTTGAAGTTTAATCATGATTTATCAGTTATAACCATGTACTCAAAGACCGCAGGGAAGAATTCCAAACACGCTGCCATAAAAGACTCCTCAACTATATCTGCTATTTCAACCCTTGGTGTGCAAATCTTTGAGAATCATACTGCTAATTTTTTCACTGCTACTCCAAAGACAACATTCCTCCTTAACAATTTCTACTTCCAACTTATTTCGTCTATTCAGTTTATGATGGTTATTCCATTTTCTGTTATCACCCTTCAGCCTAATGTTGGCCTCGCTTTGGAAAACAAATATTATATGGACATATTCCGAGACCTTCAATCTCAAAAATCTCAGCTTGCTGAAGCACTGAAGATTTTCAATACTAGAAGATAAAACGGGCACAATTCTGACAATGAAGACTAGTATTACATTACATCAACTGCAGCTTTATGTCTCTTTAGGTAGATTCCTGTACTTAACTCACTAAAATACATACTCTATCAATACTCAAGGTTCTCCGGAAGCTATATTTCGCCAAAGAACAAAAGAAAATTTGGTAAATAGCAGTTTTTGGAACTTACATCACTAATCCAGACACAATCTGGGGACCCCGGCGTGGACATAGATGCTATCCAGACAAAATTTGCGAAAATTTGGAAACTCAATCCGGACACGATTTTTTTTTTCCAGGATCTAACTTTAGTAGGGATTTTCGGGGGTCCTCCTGCAGGCACCACAGCACAATGTTACTGTGCAGCACTACATCACTGCCTCCAGGTCCATTTCTCACGAAACTAGAAACACCGTACGTAGGACGGAACAGGATTCAGTGTTAGAGACGGCATAAGTGATTTCAGTACTTGAGTAAGTATTTGAAACGTTGGACAGGCGTTGGACATATTGGCTAGATGCGTGTTGGACCGAGTTTTCGAGAAGATATAAGAGGTTTGAGTGTTTGACTCGATATAGAGTGAATAAAATTCAATTCTCAATCCACAAGTGCCACATCTTTCTTCGTCAAAGCTTGGATATTTAGTACTACTTACTAGCTTATAGAATCACTATGGATACAGCATTTGGAGGTTCTCCATTTGGAAGAATGGGTAATTTGGCGGTGCAACCTTGGTACTTATCTTTGAAAAGATAAATGCCTGTCATGTAGAAATATCGATTGGAACCAAATTGGAATTTATATGCTCTTCATCGGTCTGGCAGTGCGATCTAAAAACAACGCTCAGATGCAGCACGCCATCTGTCATGATACTGTTCAGTGTCCGTTCATAATCAATCTGGCATACCTTTGATAAGAAACACCACACCCTTCATTGTAGCTTCTGGGTTTCCATATACATCAATGCACGATGTATTACTCTGTCCCCTAACTTTCTAAAGTTGGACAATTCTCTATGTACATTCCTCATCCTGCAATCAACACCATTATGTGGAGTGACTCCCTTCACTCTCTTTGGAAGTTCTCCGTCGGCTAGTGATACTCGTATATCTGTCTCAGTCTTGCTTTTCTCCCTGTATGTGCAACAGACTTGAGTAATAGAGTTAACTGCACGTTCCCATTGTCTTCCCCTCCCCGACATTTGACTGAACAGTTGGTTGAAATAATACAGTAATAATGTTCAAGTTGGTTAATGTTCGAGTTCAAGTTTGGTTGAAGTTAAGTTTGATCAGACTTAATGCTCATCGCTCAATTTTGGCTCAATTTGTGGCGGCCCCTGGTGGGGGTTTCTGACGGTTTCCCGAAGAGTCTAGCATTGATTACTGATGTAAATGTATGGTGGCTGTACCTAGTACAAGCCCCAACGATCCGTAGCTACATAAATATAATACCATCACGTTCTTTCAGACAATGCAGGTGATACATACATACTAATTCAAGTACGTACTATTTCATGAATTAAATTTGTAATTCTGTGTGTGGGAGTGATGGCATATTGTTGATATCCAGTGCCTGGAACGAAGTGGTGGTGAGAAGCTGAAACCGGAAACGGATGCGTTTCCGTCGTCGCATCAACATTAGCCATAAATAAGTATCATGCATCTAAATACTGTACAGGTCGGCACGACTGGCAGGTGCTGGCTTCAGCTGCTAGCACGAGTTCGAACTATCGCTCCCTCCAGATTTTCCTTGATTACAAAAGGAAACCCGTCGACACATTCATATAAATCACTCAGAAAAGACTATATAATGTTTCGCTACCATTATACAAGGAGTAGCATTGTCCCAGAGTCCATCGTCCCAACAAACCGACACAAACCCATCTCCATCAGTACACTCATATCTAGTGATATCTTTCTACACAAATAGCCCACTCCACAGCCATCTCATATGTATTATCGAATCCAAACTTAAGTACTTCCAATGATGACATACTAGAGGTTGTGTGCTTTGCAGCTTAATAGATCCTCACCCTAATCTCCCATCACATTTATGATCTAAAGGCTCCAAGTGGATATACTAACCCATCTTTGATTTTGATCATTTACAAAATATTTTTTCACAGCTTGAAGTATTTAGGATGGTGGTAGCAGGTATCGTAATTATCCATACTCGTTTTTTGGCGATATCATGGACTCTCTTGCACAAACAATTCAAGTGCTACTAGAGCACATGCAGAATGTCACCGTACGTTCTTGACCATCAACTTGTTATACCATAAATTGACCACTCTTGCAGTATTTAGTACATGGTATGTAACTATATTTGTGGGCCCATGGAATTGAACTTAGTAAAGGTATCTCGATGATAAGTGGCTAGTTTGGCACTCTTGGTAAGCTACCTCGTCAAATATATAATTACGGACTTGAACAGCTCTAAACACAGGTATTCGAAAACCTCATAACAATGGACATGGAATTCACGTATATCTGGAAATCGCCAAATTGGACTGTCGTGAAAGCGCTATATGTCTTTGTGAAATATGGTTCATATATCGATAGCTGTCTAAACTTATTTGGTGGGTAGAGAGAGTTGTTCAAAACTTCGAAACCATATTCTGACTAGCACACAGTTCAATTGTCCCCTTCACTTTCTTCCAGATCGTGCATGTCTCTTTATTACGTTACTATATGTGAGTGTTGCACTCATCAGTAGATTATCTCTTATTTACTGCTTGTCAATTTATCCCTTCAGGGTCTATCGCAATCGGTGCAACAGCTTCCGAATGTTAGTATTCATTTTCACAAGCTTTGAGCAGTATGATTATAGTAATAACTACCTAGTAATCTTAACCATTCGCATTTGGGCAGTTTGGGAAAAGACAAGAAATATGGCTGTTGTGTTAACTGTATCCTTCTTTGCAGCCATGATACCGGTGTATACTTGTTACGGGATTCTCACAAGTTCTCTAAAGTGTATGCACTTGAAGTATACTATATCTTTGCCACAATATTCGCTGATCACTATTGATTTAAGTCAAGTTGCAAGAAGTTCTTCATATACCTGGATGTCTTGTAACCAGTGCAAACATTACAGTGAAAGAGAGTATTTGGAGCTTATTGTTGGCTTACAATACTGGTGAGAACACATTTCTGTAAACAGTAACTGACCTTAATCTAACGACACTAACATGAAATGATTGTTATTGGCAGTCATGCTGGTCTTTATGCTGCCACCTACATACAAAAATTGTCAGTCATGCTTTTTACCATCTTCATGAATTTCGAGCTTTAATGATTTTACAGTTAAAAGAGGAGGTAGATCAAATATGACAAATATTGTCATAAATGACGGTAAGAATTTCACGCTAAATAAAGACTTCAAAAATTTACTGGTTCATAAGGCATCATCAACTACATTTTTATATTCAGTAAGAACTATAGCTGAGACTCTGGGTATTCTCAGATGATTTACCATAAATGAACAGTTGTTATGCTGGCAAATTTAACCATCCAGTTGAAGCTCAGTTTGGGTGGTTATGGTCTCCGAAATTTAGCTGTGTTTTACTAATCTCTGTCTTTACGTAGCCTGACTACTTTTCCCTATTAATACCATATGGTAGTTGATGCTTTCTAAGTTGTGGAAACTAATGGACGAAGATTTTAGAATTTGGCGGGTGATCCATTCATCACTCTGTTGTCGTGTTGTGTTGAGCATACGCAAACAGGGATCGAAGGATGTTTATGTAGATTTCTCCACCATATCAGGGGTATAGGTTGACATAGTTTTATATATAATCGGTTCCAGCAGGCCATAGTATGTCATGGCAACGCGGTTACAGCTTGGGAGCATCTGCTACTTACTGGAATGTAATGTAATTGTGTATTTATATGTAGGTATTGTATGAAAAAGAGAAACCCAGTGGCGGGTGTGACATACACGTACTTTATCAAGGTGCAGTATATATGGTTCCCAGCATTTTGCTGGATGCTACTTATATCAAGTCGAAGTGTAGCAGGAAATCACAGTGTGCCAAGTCTATGAATATACTATTAAAACACCCCTCCAACTTCAAATATATGATAATCACTGATCTTAGAAGCACAGTGAACTGATACTGTATACCACCACATAAGGTGGGCAATAACGACATCGCTCAAATGATAAGATTATTTTTAGTTAGATCATATTCAATGTGGTACTTGAATCAGAACTACTTCTCTTATCACATTGACTTCTCACACAGATATTTTTTTTTGGGGGGGGGGGGTATCATGTATCAAATCTTAAATGCCTGATGAGTACTTAAATATAGGAATATCTTTACTGTCCCTAAGTATAACTCTTCACATCATTTAGTCCCACATCCAAATACAGCCAAATTCATCATTGCAGTGCGCACTGTTATCCACCTCAAACCACACCTCCACACCATCCCCTCCCATCCCATCAGGAACCTTCGAATCTCCTGCCCTCCCCTAAAATTTCCCTTTAAATGCCAATCCCTCCCTCGGACCATACACCTCATACCACATCACCACCTGAATCAACATTCATCCAAATGAGACTAGCGTTAAACTCATTCCCCGTAAAATGTGTTAATCTGATATGCTTTGCATGTCAGATTCCAGGGTATAATTAGAGTTGGAATTGATATATTGCTAGCTGAGATACTCTGTGTTGCTGCTGGGGATGATAATAGAATGCTGCAATGATCGTTTTCTTTGTTGGAATTTGCGAGACATGGAGATAATGTGCCATATGCAGGATGATATAAATCAATCTTTGCCATTCGTTCAAACAGTGATGATGGAGGCACAGGAGAAGAAGGCCATGGCATAACAGATTTCATTTGCTTGATATTCTCTTCCTCGATCTTCACAAACCTTCACAAAAAACAATCAAATAACTAAAATCACAACATGACAACACGAACCTATTGATCCAATCAACCTTCTCCGACCCAAGAACATCCTCAGCAATTCTCCACTTCGCAGCCTCAACAACAGGCATACCCTCATCATCATTCAACAACACTATAATCTCCAGATTATCATTCAGAAAATGAGAACCTCCATGGTGTTTTTCCCTCCATATAATCATACTCTTCTGTAGAGTCTTGAGAATATGGAGGCAAGAAAGTGGATTTCCAAAGTAACATGGGGCATGTTGCGATTACTATGTCCTTCGTGTGAGTCATTTAATTAGTTTATTGATACTAAAGGAAGGTGGTGGTGGAAGGAAGAGGGATGAAGAGGGATGAAAAGAAGAGAAGAGGTGGGAAGAATGACAGGAGAGGGGAAGGGGAGGGAGAGAAGAGGGGAGAGGAGGGGAATAGAGTACCAAACAGATCTTCCACACCTACCTCAAAAACATGTTTCCTAGCATCCATAACCTCCTTCCACAAGTACCTCCACCATTCCTTAATCACAATGTACAAATCCTGATACCACTCCAGTGGCACCAACACATCATGCATTGTGCATAGGCCTTTTTCTTGTACCCATTTAACATGTCCCATCTATATTGATGCATCATGTCAATAAGGGATAGATCGATAGGGCTGTGCAGGCGAGGTGGGAGGATGGGGTCAGAGGAGGGTGACAGGTTGTGGAATGCAATGTGGCATACTGATGAGTGGTAATATGTCAATCAGCTCACAACCACACTTGGTCAGAAGAAAGGGAAGACAAACCAGTTCAATAGGAAACTCCGCTGCACAAGATATCATTGGAAGCCATAGTGTTATGAGGGTGGGTGGGTGTGGATAAGGAAGGTCAGACAGGGTGTAGAATGTCAGTGTGAATTTGGGTCAGGGCGGGGTGCCCATTCCATTGAGCTGGTTTGGTTCTGGTTGAAGTAGGGGAAGTAAGGAGTGGAAATGAATAACGAACATGTTGGACTGTCAGTGGTGGACTGTGGTAACCAGGTTGAGTGTTCGGTTGGCAATGGAAATGAGGAATCAATATTCAGTCTTGGTTGGATCACATGTGGGTGGTTGTTTGGTATCAGCATTAGACATATATATATATTTGGGCCAGCAGGCACTGGTTGCAGCCTGCAGCTACACAGGCTCCATATTTCTCTTAATTACAAAATTCACATATAAATTACTCATTAAGGACTAAATAATATCTCCCTACCATTCTACACACAATCTTTCCCACTTATGCACAGCCCCAGAGTCCACCATCCCACAAACTGACACAAACTGATCTCCATCAGTATATACTTATCTGGTTATATCTTTCTAAATAAATAGCACACTCCTCATATATATATCCAATCAAGCATGTGGAAGAGCTGCATAATTATACTGTGATTCCAATTAAAGACATATATCTTGCTGGTAGGACTGGGTGGACTGGGCTTGAGTGGTTGATTCAGGAGAGTAGAAAGCTGGGAGGTAATTAATGATGATGGTAGTATAGTTCAAATGTGAATCTTGGTGGTCATAAATGTAGACTGTCAACATCCATTTGGTTCCTAGACACAGAAGTGCACTGCCGTTTCATTCTCATACATAACTGTATGCTGTTGGTTGAGTACTCACTCAGTCAAGAGTTAATTGGTTGTCAGGTTCCCAGTGAGCACTTGAATGTTGACTTTCAGCCAGGCTATAAACCAGCTGTACTGGTCCCTGGTCCCTTTAACGAGATCAACCCATGCAAAAAAACCAGGCATATGAACATTATGTTGGCTGTATCCTTCTTTGTGACCACGATACCAGTGTATGTTAGTGACAGGATTCTCAAAAGTTCTTTAAAGTGTATGCACTTGAAGTATACCATATCTCTGCAGTAACATTCTCTGACCATTATTGATTTAAGTCAAGTTGCAAGAAGTTCTTCATATACACGGATGTCTTGTAACAAGCGCAAACATTGCAGCAGAAGAGGGTACTTGGGGCACATTGTTGGCTTACATTACTAGTGAGAACACATTTCTGTGGACAATAGCTGACATTCAATCTATCCACAATAGCTGACATTCAATCTATCCACAATACTAACATGAAATTATTGTTTTTGGAAGTTATGATACTCTTCATGGTTCCACCTGCACACAAAACTTGTCAGTCACACCTCTCACCAGCTTCCTGAATTTCGAGCTTTAATGATTTTACAGTTAAAAGTGGAGGTGGATCAACCATGGTGAATATGGTCATAAAAGACAGTAAGAATTCACCCCAAATAAAGACTTCAGAAATTTACTGGTCAATAAGGCATTATCTACTACATTTATATATTTAGTGAGAATTATAGCTGGGACTCTGGGTATTCTCAGATGATTTACCATAAATGAACAGTTGTTATGCTGGCAAATTTAACCATTCAGTTGAAGCTCAGTGTGGGTGGTTATGATCTCCGAAATTTAGCTGTATTTTACTAATCTCCATTTTTACATAGCCTGACTACTTTTCCCTATTAATACCATACAGTGGTTGATGCTTTCTTAGTTGTGGAAACTAATGGGTGAACATTTTAGAATTTGGTGGGTGATCCATTCATCACTCTGTTGTCGTGTTGTGTTGAGCATACATGAACAGGGATTGAATGATGTTTAGTAGATAGCTCTACCATATCAGGGGTATAAGTTGACATACCTTTATATATAAAAAACAAAGTCTATAGTTGGTTCCGGCAGGCCATAGTATATCACAACAACATGGAGACATCTTGGGAGCAGCTGCTACATACTGGACTTTATGTAATGTAATTGCATCATATATGTATTGTATGAAAAAGGGGGAAACCAGCAGTGGCTTTTTACTCTCATACACTATGTAAAGTATACATAGTTTGTGGCATTTCACTTTAGGATGCTACTTATAGCAAGCCAAAGTGTAGCAGGAAATTGCATGCACCAGGCACATGCCCTCGAACCAACAAATTGATGAGATGCTACAATACATGCATAATCACTCTTCTGTGGATGTGAACCAGTTGTCACTGGAGGGGAAGAAGCTCATTCAGGATATGTGGTTTGTCTATTCCTTCTTTCCCCTTCCCTCCCCCTCCCCTCTCACTTCCCACACCCCTCCTCCCATACCCCTCCCTTCCCTCCAACCATACTAAAAATGCCAACAGATACATAATCAAAACAGCCTGCCAAATAGTCACAGACAAAACACAGATGAACTAATTCAACAATTCATCTGGCACACCCACAATATCAATATCGAAGAAAAGAAAGCTGCTGTAGGTGGTGTGAAGGATGGTGTTCCCATTCCTGAGGGTGTGCAGGATGATGGACAGGAGGGTATGTCCTATCTTCCTTCTTTCCCCTTCTTCCTACCCTTTTATCTGTGTTTTCTTTTTTATAATAAGCTCGCTGACTTGCTTTGCTCACAGCTATAAAACACCCCCAAACTCTCCTCTCACTAATCCTCAAAAACTCTGAAGTCCATGAACTGCTCACAGACTTCAGCTTAATTGGCTGTGACCTCCTTTCCTGCTCCCTCTCCAAAGCAGCTACTGGCCTCACAGCCAACGCTGAGCGCCTCATTCGCATCAATGAGTTGGTGCCAAATAATTAGTTCGTTACTGAAGGTGGATGAATTGCCAGGTATAATAAGACACCTGTTTTGGAGGCAATGGTTCCTGGTAAGGATGTTCATATCAGACAACATCCCTGTGAAGAGGAGGTGTTGTGCACTGAACAAGGGGAAGAAAGGCTGCTGGGAGATGTCCTTAATAAAGTGTCCCACCATGCTCAGGAAATTTGAGAGGAGGTGTTTATTCCTAAGGAAGAGGAGAAACATAGGGGACAGGAGAGTGTTGATGCTGAGGTCGATGATATGGATGATATGGGAGATGTTAAGGAGAAGGAAGAGGGTGTTATGGGTTGTGTACATGACATGTGGGTATGTCTCTTTTGTTTCTCTTTTGTTTTTGTGAAGAGGTGCTGATGTTTATGAAAGGACAATATGTGTGATTGAATCCCACAGCAGCACAAAGAATGCATGAATGAACATACTGAACACGCTAGGAAATTCTTGAGTGAGGAGTAATTCCCTGAAGAGTGCTGTGATTAATTCATATCCCATGGTAAAAAAGCATGTTTCTCCCTTTCCCTGTTCTTCTATCATATTCTAATGCTCATACAAGTAATCCTAGAATGCCAAAACATGCAGACTACCAATCCTCCATCTGCTGGCTCATTGCATTCATTGAAACATACTTCACACATGCCTCCCACACTTCTCAAAATGTCATCCAGGAACCTCAATTATGTCTCCCTGTGGCTGAGTTGAGAACTATTTTGGAAAGATTTGCTAATGATCAGAGTATGGAAATTATATTTTCCACTGTTGAGAGACTGGCAGAGGGTTTTGGGGGGGATCAGGAGTTGAGAGTGTGGTTTGGGGGTGTTAATACCTATCTTCATAAGGTTTGTTTCTCTCTCTCCCTTTGAAGTAAGAATGGAGCCTTACTTTTGTGATTGTGTTTGTTTATGATGTCTTTATCGTTTTGTTAAATTATTTTGTTTCTTGTGTGGTGGACACCATATATTAAGTCCTGTTGTGACGAATAAAAAGATTTAAGGATCTGCATCCATGGTATGCAATGGTAGAGGTTCCCTTCAATGCTGACATTTCCACATCGCCCTGAATGCCGCAATTACACATCAGGAACTCAGGACCATTGGTATTGTGCACTACCAAGAGCCACTGAATACCACAATTTGCCTTACCAGCAGCTGCATCATTGACTCAAGTCCCCCTCCCCCAAGTTTTATTCTTCAAAATTTCTTCTAATTCATTGCTATGCTCTATGTTTTGTACTTTACCATATTCTCTTCAAAATCTACAATCCCAAACACTAACAATCCCTGCCATTTCGACTATTCCTTGTTAAGTAATGTCTTTATTCCAATTCTCTATAAACCCATGTACATACTTCCCCAAAACTCAGTGAATTTTCCCCTCTCGCAGCCGAACTTTAAGTCTCTGTTTCTTTCTCTAGGCTATTGTCAGCATCCTCAGCTTCCATTTCACCATTTTTTTTTTTCGAAATTCCATCAAGTCTTCATGTTTGAACTTCATTTCAAAGTTCTTATCTCCTATCACGTCCCTATTGACAATACATTGTTACTAACCCCCCCCTTTTCAGAGGGCTACTAGATTTTGACGTTGCCAGTGAGGCAAAGTCAAATCTTGCATGGCAATGTCACAGGCAATGCCAGCACAGTGCAAGGCCCAAGAATGTGTTGATACCTAAACAAAAAATCGTAAGCAAGCCTGTTGAACATCCATTTGACCTGGGTGTTCTAAGGTGTTGAGAAAGGGGGAGAATATTTTCACTGAATTCAGGGAAGTAGATACATGGATTTTAAAGAAAATTTAAATAAAGAGAGTACCTAATGAGGAATAGCTGAATAAAGCGGAAATTAATAGTGTTGAGGTTGTAGATTATTGAAAGAAAAAGGGAAAGTTTGAAACATAAAGCATACCGATGAATTGAAAGAAAATTTGTGAGATAAAAACTTCAGGAGAGGGACTTGGGGTGGTGACATGGCCTTTGGTAAAGCAAATTATCATATTCAGCAGGTCTTGGTAGTGTGAAATACAGACAATCTTGAGTTACTCTTGAGTAATTGCGGCGTTGAAGCAATGTACAAGTGTGTCTGTGTTGGAGGGAGAAAGTGAGAGAACACACGAACAGCATGTCGACGCATGCATCAGCTGATTACATAATGGAAATAATGTTCACACACTATAATAACACCTCTCGCTAGTCAGTTCTGGCTGCTAATCATTGTCTCCTGCCCTTCCCTTTGGGTTATCACATGCATATCACCATGGCCTGCCTCCCACTCATTGTTTCCCATGCCTCCGCTCTCATTTTTACACTTTTATTACATTTTTCTTAATCAAACACACAGTCTACTATTTATAATACAATATATTATCAAATATTTAACAAAGGATGGAATATATTACAGTAGAAGATTATTTAAAAACTGTCTCTAATTCACATGTTTAATAGCTTTATCCCCTTCATTACATAGTGAAACATTGTGTAGTACATATATCATAATATATATTAAATAATGCAAAAATAATCGAAGAAAATGATAAAGAATTGAGCTAAGAAATAAAAAAATACTTGCTCACTGTTGAGCATGATGACAAGGAAGTGTGATGTGCTGCCACAGCGATGAGGAAGGGTGCTTGATGGAGTGATGGACAGGATCAACACTGTGTACAAATATAAACAAAGGGGAGCGGAGGGCATGGGAAACATTGAACCTCCAGCAACATCAAAGGCAACGTCAAGCAACGTCACAGGCAACATCTGGCAACATCACAGCAACATCTGGCAATGCCAGCAACATCAAGCAACATTATGGCAACGTCAATTCTCAGATTGGCAACGCCAGGCAATGTCAGGCAATGTCAAAATCCTTATTTTCAGATTTCTGTAACTTGTATAAAAATGAGTAGAGTGCATGTATCTCTACCAATCTCTATTTGTCATTAGTATATATCATAAATTTACAAAACTACCAGCCAGCTAAAATCTAAATAGTACTAGAAATGCTGTACACAAGTGACAAAATATATGTATTTCACTGTGGGAATGTAAGTATTATTTGTTATACCCTCTCCCCACCCCCCATCCAGTGCTAATATATAATAGCAAGTGGAAGGGATGGAGATTGAACAGAGAGCATGAGCAGAATGTGTATGAATGCATCAATGATGTGTGATGCGTGATTACATAATCCGATTTGGAAGGTCTTGATATGTCGAATAATTCCTGAATTGCACCACAGGCAGTTTGCTACTCTACACTGCTTTAGAATTAATTTGCTTTACTCTTGGTCTCTAAGGCTGATGTGTTACACTCTCCATTACCACAACATTACTACTTAGGTAAATCCATAGTAGACACCCCATCCAGTACTAATATATATTATTAAAATGAAAGAACATCTACTTATTTATTGTATTTATTACTAACTACACAGTGGGACTTGAACACAGGACCTCAGCACTAATATATGTAGCAACATCAAAAATAAATAAGCAACATCACGCAACGTCACATGCAATGCCAGGCAATGTCAAATCTCAGAATGGCAACACCAGGCAATATCACTTTTGGCAACATCAAATCTAGGGCAACGTCAAAATCTGTAGGCCCCTTTTTGGACACCTTAGGACTCCTAAGTCGAATGGACGTTCGACGACTTGCATTTCATTTCTTTGTTTAGGCCTCAAGGTACTTACTTCTTCTACAATATCTCACTCAAAACCATCATACAAGACTATGACCAGTGCTGGGACCACATATCTCTCCATAGTATCAAGTCCTGCAATAATTAATCTGTATTTATTTACTCTATACCTGTAACAATTGTAGTAAGTTGAATGTCTGAATCCAAAGTGGATTCGTTTTGTGATATTTGCACTACATTTAAGCCTTGTGTGTTAATAATAATTTCTGCACCCCTTCAAGGATTCAATCCCTATCATAAGGCTGACTTTTTAATACTCCACAGCAATCGACGGAACAGTTATTACCTATCTTTAATTGTAAAAAATGATGTGACCAGTCTTTCAGACAATAAGTACACTATAACAAATCAAATGGGTCATTGAGTCACAGTATTGAACAGTTAAACACATGGGTAGTGGGCTTTGCTGCTTGCTGGCCTTACTTCTTTATTGATTTTGTTGCCACATTGATTCCATTCTCTAAATGATTTCGCACTTTATAGCATTGATTTCATTACCAATCCATTTCTATCTACAAACAATTGATTGCAACGTATTATATAGCAAGTAATTGATTCCACTGCACTGTATTTCACAATCAATCAAGCTCCTGGTAACCAACCATTGTGCACCCCCATTGCTTACCGACAGTGATCAATCGCAATGACAGCCACTGGTGCTTTGATTTTGATCATTTACAAAATATTTTTTCACAGCTTGTAGTATTTAAGATGGTGGTAACAGGTATCATAATTATCCATACTCGGTTCTTGTCTATATTGCTCATGGAATATCAAACACAGATAATTTCAGTACTACTAGAGCACATGCAAAATGTGATGGTGTGTTCTTCACTCCCCTCTTCTTAACCGATAATAAGCTCATAGCTTCTTCAGTATTTACATGGTATGTAACTACATTTGTGGACCCAATGAATTAAACTTAGTAAAGGTATCTCGATGATAAGTGGCTAGCTTGGCACTCTTGGTAAGTTACCTCGTCAAATATATAATTACGGACTTGAACAGCTCTAAACACAGGTATTTGAGAACATCATAACAATGGACATGGAAGTTGCATATATCTGGAAATTGCCAAATTGGACTGTTGTGAAAGCACTATATGTCTTTGTGAGATATGGTACATATATTGATAGCTGTCTAAGTGTATTTGGTGGGTAGAGTTGTTCAAAATTTTGAATCCACATTCTTACTAGCACACAGTTCAATTGTTCCCTTCACTTTCTTCCAGATCATGCAAGTCTCTTTATTATGTTACTATATGTGAGTGTTGCACCCATCAGTAGATTATCTCTTATTTACTGCTTGTCAATTTGTTCCTTCAGGGTCTTTTGTAATCGGAGCAACAGCTTCCGAATGTCAGTATTCATTTTCACAAGCTTTGAGCAGTATGATTATAGTAATAACTACCTAGTAATCTTAACTATTCGCATTTGGGCAGTTTGGGAAAAGACAAGAAATATGGCTATTATTTTAACTGTATCCTTCTTTGTGGCCGTGATACCAATATACACTGTTGATGGGATTCTCGGAAGTTCTCTAAAGTGTACTATATCTCTGCCACAATATTCACTGACCGCTATTGATTTAAGTCGAGTTGCAAGAATTTCCTTATATACATGGATGTCTTTTAACCAGCGCAAACATTACAGTGGAAGAGAGTGTTTGGAGCTTATTGTTGGCTTACAATACTAGTGAGAACTCATTTCTGTGAACAGTAACTGACCTTAATATAATGGCACTAACATGAAATGATTATCATTGGCAGTCATGCTGCTCTTTATGCTACCACCTGCATACAAAAATTGTCGGTCACACTTTTTACCATCTTCATGAATTTCAAGCTTTAATGATTTTACAGTTAAAAGAGGAGGTAGATCAAATATGACAAATATTGTCATAAATGATGGTAAGAAATCACCCTGAATAAAGACTTCAAAAATTTACTGGTTCATAAGGCATCATCAACTACATTTTTATATTCAGTAAGAACTATAGCTGAGACTCTGGGTATTCTCAGATGATTTACCATAAGGTGAACAGTTGTTATTCTAGCAAATTTAACCATCCAGTTGAAGCTCAGTAAGTGACTATTTCCTCCAACTTGCAATTGTAATTTATCAATCTCTGTTCTTATGTATACTGACTACTTTTACCTATCCACACCATATGGTAGTTGATACTTTTTCATTGGGAAAACTAATGGATGAACATTTTAGAATTTGGCATGTAATCCATGCAGCACTCTGTTGTTGTGTTGTGTTAAGCATATGTGAACAAGGATTGAAGGGCATTCATGTAGATTTCTCCACCATATCAGGGGTATAGGTTGACATAGTTTTATATATAATCGGTTCCAGCAGACCATAGTATGTCATGACAATGTGGTTACAGCTCGGGAGCATCTGCTACCTACTGGAATGTAATGTAGCTGCATATTTATATGTACAGTCATCAACCACCAAACATAACACCCCACCCAACATGACAAACCCAACTGATTGACCTCTCTTCACCTCAAATCTATGGCTATCGCTACAATTCTTTTTGTATTTTGAGGCCTAGTATCCCAGGAATGATTTCAAACAATATTTTTACAAATATATATTGAAATAGATATATGATGCATAAATTAAGTTGGAGAGTTACCCCAAACATGAGATTTCCAAAAAATACATGGCATAGATTACTCAATAAAGGTACTTTATTTAACTGTTTTATAAATTAGGCAGCTATTATTTAATGTAATAAACCTCTATAAATATTTTTATGGTAAAGTACATCTATGTTCTCTGATATATCACTAGAAATCTGAAGAAGTGCTCAGTGTTGTGAGAAAAGGTTTTGTTTATATTAATGATCTGGACTTCAGCAATCTTTAATTTTGAAGTGTTCCATAATAAACTGTATGGCCATCAGTGGCTGTCACGCCATGTGGTTTTGCTCAAAATCCAGTCCCCTCAACTATTTTGTGAATGGTTGTTCCCTACTAAAACACAGTGCAATGAAAATTATACAGAATGATTCTATATGCTTATATCTATCCATATGTACAATTTTTATTGTAGAATATGCACTAAATGATGTGGAATCACACCTTCAAGTTTTGTTGTCATGTTGAATGGTTGATGACTGTAGGTATTGTATGAGAAAAGAGAAAACCCAGCAGCGGGTGTGACATACATGTACTTTATCAAGGTAAAGTATACATAGTTCCCAGCATTTTGCTGTAGGATGCTACTTATATCAAGCCGAAGTGTAGCAGGAAATTGCAGTGTGCCAAGTCTATGAATATACTATAAAAACACCCCTCCAACCTCAAATATATAATGATCACTGATCTTAGAAGCACAGTGAACGGATACTGCATACTGCCATGTAAGGTGGGTGAACAATGAGATTATTTTTAGTTAGATCATATTCAATGTAGTACTTGAATCAGAATTACTTCTCTTGTCACATCAACTTCTCACACAGATGTTTTTGGGGGGGTATCATGTATCAAATCTTAAATGCATGATAAATACTTAAATATAGGAATATCTTTACTGTCCCTAAGTATAACTCTTCACATCATTTAGCCCACATCAAAATACAGCCGAATTCACTATTGCAGTGTGCACTGTTATCCACCTCAAACCACCCCTCCACACCATCCCTCCTCACCCCATCAGGAACCTTCGAATCTCCTGCCATCCTCTAAAAGTTCCCTTTAAACATCAATCATTCCCTCAGACCATGAACCCACTACACCTCATACTCCATCACCACCCGAATCAACATTCATCCAAATGAGACTAGCATTAAACTCATTCCGCATAATATGCATTAATCTGATATGTGTGGTATATGTCCGATTCCAGGGTATAACCAGAGTTGGAATTGATATATTGCTAGCTGAGATACTCTGTGTTGTTGCTGGAGATGATAATAGAATGCTGCAATGATCGTTTTCATTGTTGGAATTTGCAAGACATGGAGATAATGTGCTATATGCAGGATGGTATAAATCAATCTTTGCCATTCGTTTAAACAATGATGATAGAGGCATAGGAGAAGAAGGCCGTGGCATAACGGATTTCATTTGCTTCATATTCTCTTTCTCGATCTTCACAAATCTGAACAGAAAACAATCAAATGACTAAATCACAAAATGACAAGATGAACCTATCTATCCAATCAACCTTCTCCAACCCAAGAACATCCTCAGCAATTCTCCACTTAGCAGCCTCAACAACAGGCATACCCTCATCATCATTCAACAACACTATAATCTCCAGATTATCATTTGAAAAATGAGAAACCTGACTTCAAAAGCCAGGATTACTCCCCCTGTACTCAATTATATCAGTCTTGATACATGTAGCCAAATTGCCCAGATCTGCAAACCTTTGGAAATGTTTCAGGGTATGGCGATATGCTGAGTGGAACTGTGATTCCTCTTGCAATGTGATCAGGGAATGATGAAGTAGAATAGAGAACACTAAAGAATGATGTACTCTAGATCCAAAACCCTCCTGGTGGACGGGGCCATGACCTTCACACTGTTTTTCCCTCTGTATCATCTTACTCATCTGTGGAGTCTTGAGAATCTGGAGGTGAGAAAGTGGGTTTCAAGAGTAACATGAGGTACATTGCAATTCCTATGTCTTTGGAGTAAGTTGTTCAGATAGTTGGTTGGTACTAAGGGGAGGAACAAAGGAGGACGAAATGGGAAGAAGAGGGGAGAGAAAAATGGGAGAGATGGGGGGAGGGAGAAAGGGAGAAAGGAAGAGGGAGAGAAGATAGAAAGAAAAGAAGGAGAAGAGGGAGAGAAAAGAGGGAGAAGAGGGAGAGAAGAGTAGGGGAAGGGGGAGGAGAGGTGGAATAGAAGACCAAACAGATCTTCCAAACCTACCTCAAAAACATGTTTCCTAGCATCCATAACTTCTTTCCACAAACCCATCCACCGTTCCCTAAGCACAGCGTACAAATTCTGATACCATTCCCGTGGCACCATCACATCATGCATCATACTTAACCTGTTTTCTTGTACCCAGTCAGCATGTCCCATCCATATCGGTGCAGTGTGTCAAGGAGGGATAGGGCCATGCGGGTGAGGTGGGAGGATGGAGTCAGAGGAGGGTGACAGGTTGTGGAATGCGAGGGGTGGTACAAGGTGTATCAGCTCACACCACACTGGGTAGGAAGGAAGAAAAGACCAACCAGTTCAGTAGGAAACTCCACTGCACAAGATATCATTATAGGCCATAGTGTAGAATGCCGGTGTGAATTTGGGTCAGGGTGGGGTGCTCATTCTGTTGAGTTGGCTTGGTTCTGGTTGAAGTAGGAACTTTGGAAGGAAGAAATGGAGTGGGAGTGAATAACAAATGTGTTGGACTGTCAATGGTGGACGTCTGGACCCCAGTGAAAAGTGGACGTATTGGAATCGAGCCGAAAACGAGTCGGATCAAGTAGGGTTGAGTGTGATCGAGCAAATTGAGTTTGAATTGATTAAAATCAAGTAATGAATTGAAAATATCATGATATAGCTACATATCTTATTATCTTATCTTTTCATCTTGTCTAATTCTAAAGCAAAGTTCTACTTATGATCTAAGTACTAAGAACAAGTACTAAGGTATATGAAGTCTGGACTTTTTGACTTCGTCCATTTCCCAGCAAACCTTGTGTAATTGCTTTGCCAGTGTCGTGTTTGTGGTCCATGCGCATTTCTCTTCTCTTCCACTTCCACTTCCTTCTCCCTGCTTCCTCTCCTCTCCCTCCCTCCCCCCTCTCCCTTTCTCAACCATTCACTTTGCTTCTCTCTCCCTCCCCTGGGTCCGTCCATCTCTTCCTGTTCTCTTTGCTCAATCGAGGCGATGTGAGGCACAAGTGATAAAAGGTACTCAGGAGCTGCCATCCAGCCCTATCTATCCTCAATTAGAATCTCTTTGCTGCTTCAGCTACATTTAGCCTAATATCGACTTTCATATGCATGGCCACACTACCTGTTGCCTGTAGGTTGTGAGTACTTGAGTATTCTGTTATTTATTACCACTCTAAGCCTATTTTGGAGCTCAACATAGTGCATACATCCATTTGGTTTCGCGCCTGCTCAGCCTCATGTGCAGGGTCAATCTCAAGCGCCACCAGGCTACCCTCAGGTGCAAGCTCAGCCTCATCCTCACACACCGCTAGCTCAAGCCCAATCCCAACTGTCACCAGATCCACCCCAGAACGAAGTCCTTGCTGTCATCACTAAAACATGCAAGTTGCAGAAGGCAACTGTTGTAATGAAGGACATGTTTGGGTGAGTAATAGCTTTACTATGTTTTTTGATGCACTTTGTCTATGAATCGATGCTAGGCATTGTGGATAGGGAGAATCCAGTTGGAACTGAGGCCTTTGTTTTTGTGAGTTTTTTAAAATATCCTTTCATTGTGGAGGAAATGCACTGGAGTGAATGTTGTAGAGGGGTTGGGATGGTAGAGAAAACCATGTTGGCTGTGATGGATATGATTGCAGGGGCAGCGAAGGGGGTAACAGATGGGCAGCGGATCTGGGTTAGGGTAGTGGTGGGGGTAGTGGTGGGGGTAGTAGACGGGGGCAGTTGCAATGGGCTTGATTGGCGCTCTATTCTGCTTCAATGCACTCGATTGTGTTCATTTCTGCTCAATTTGGCTTGATTCTGCTTACTTTAGATACTTTTTCTGGGTTGTATTGTACTTATAACTACTAAATAAAATGGAATCATTGTTATAATAAAAATACTCTATTTCAGTTGATGACACTTGATTCAATTGAGTATATGGTCAAATTCTTGGTGAGGATGGATTTTTTTTGATTGAGTTGATTCGACTTAAGGTAGAGCTCACTAAGTTCCAGCACCCTTATGTAATCATATTACATAAGCGCCAACCGAACACTCAACCTGGTTGCCACAGTCCACCCCCAGTGTAAAGTGGATGTACTGGAATTGAGCCGAAATCGAGTGAGAACAATTGGATTTAAGGTAGGGCTCACTAAGTTCCAGCACCCTTATGTAATCATATTACATAAGCGCCAAGACCGGTCAAATCTGAGGTTCAGAAAATTTCCGAAACATTTATGTCAAAATTCATTGAATATATTGTTCAGGAAAGCAAATTTACCTTTCAAAACTACTTTACAAAACAATTAAAAGTTGTTTTTATTACTTGTAGCACATCTAGCCAACTAAAATGCTTCCCTCGGAGTGGAAAAATATCTCCTGTTCCGCTGGATCACGTGATAATGTGACAATGCGTGACACTTAAGTGACATGTCACGATATGTCACGGTGTGTGACAGCCAAATCTGAGGACTCAAAAATATAAAAAGCTGTCAATTGCACAGAAATGTAATAAATATGCATTTTCTACAATAAAAAGTTTTTCTATATCAAGCCCCCCAAAATTACATTTATTTAAAATTTTCTTTCTGGGAGTGAGAGATTCAATCACCACAAATGCATCCCAGAAGAAAGAATTGCATTAGAGTGGATTGTGACTGAGCTGATGGTCATTGAAGTTGATGAAGGGAACTGCTTACATAAGGGGTGCCGGAACTTAGTGAGCCCTACCTTAAATCCAATCGTTCTCACTCGATTTCGGCTCAATTCCAGTACATCCACTTTACACTGGGGGTGGACTGTTGCAACCAAGTTGAGTGTTCAGTTGGCAATGGAGATCTTGACAGGATCTTGATATCAATCTTGGTTGGATCATGTGTGGGTGGTTGTTTGGTATCAGTGTTAGACATAAATATATATTCGGGCCGGCAGGCACTGCTTGCAGCCTGCAGCCACACTGGCTTCATATTTCTCTTGATTACAAAATTCACATATAAATTACCTATTAATGACTAAATAATATCGCACTAGCATTCTACACACAATCTTCTCATCCATCCACAGCCCCAGAGTCCACTGGCCCACAAACCGACATAAACTGATCTCCATCAGTATATACTTTGTAAGGGTTAAGGTGCACTAGACACCTAAACAAAGATATTTGAATGCGAGTCAGTGAACATCTGTTCAATCTTTATCATGCTCAAGTTGTGCTTGTTCACCTCGATAAGTATGTACATAATACTACATAACATACTAATGTTGGATATCATCCTTTAGTCTGTTCCTCCACTCATAAAGCTTTAAGGATAATATTATGCCTTTACATTTAGTGCAAAAGGTACAATCTTCTACATACTTATTTCATAAATGACTCTCAACATCATACTGACCTACCAGTTTTAGCAATTTTGGCATGAATTACATTTTTGATTACTAATTATTCACACGTTAAAGAGGTAAAGGTGTAGTTTCATGCAACCAACAAAGACAAGTTTGTTGAGATGTACATTAGACCAGGATATTATAAGGTGAAAGGGAACAAAATGAGTGAAAGGGATTGTGAGCTGGGAACATTTAAGTGAGTGAGGATGAACTTCAAAGCAAAGTTCTGATGTAATAATCACGAAATGAGCATGGCAGAGAGTGTGAGTTGATGAGTACTTATAATAGTTCAGAGATGATAGATAGTTTTGTTGAGTATGAGTGGGGAAGATGACTCCAGTGGAAGGTTACTAGAAGAGAAAGTGTTGATTAATGTGAAGGAATGTGTAAGTACATGAATGTGATCTTAATGATTGCAAAATATAATCTACAATGTCTTCAGATATTGAATAAGTATGTCGAGTTTTGGGGAGTTTATTAGAGCAGGCACAATATGCCTGCCACTCTACACTATCTATTTTTTGTTTTCAATCTTCGAGATTTATAGAATTGCTAAGTCAACCGACAGACTTCTCTTGACATTTTGGTTGTGCATTCACAAGTACGGTCATTCACCATTTTATGCAGCGCCAAATTTTGTTTCGTAAGCTGTACATTATGGAAAGCCTAACCACGCTCAATTCCATCAAATGGAATTGATTTCCGACCATCGGCTTCTCCGGCTCTTCGGTTAACGATTACGTAATGCTCTGTGCAAACCCATATCTGCTTCGGATTCAATTAAGTATAAGTACTTCTGCTGTTAGTGTAATTCTATGTACACTCAGGCTCGCCAGCTTAATGTTACAGATATTTAAGCAAGCACCATGAAAACAATAATACAACAATCCTGTGAACATGTACAATCACATTAGTTTACACCCTCAGTTCTCTCTCGGGTTTTTATGGACACTGTCTCTTCAATGCAATGTCAACGCCCAATGTTATACAGTAATACTAGGAGATAGAATTGACCAACCATTGGAGTTCTCAGCAGCGTCGCAAAAACTTGTTTTGCACTATGGCACCTTAAGATGTTTTATTCTATTTCACTATTTAAATTATATATCTTTGTCTCTATCAATCTATCCATGTTCACCTCTTCGAGCTCTTGCCTATGCATTGCATTTCCATTCTCCATCACTGTTTACAAGCTTCCATGCTGCTCTAAAAGTTCACATAAAGTTATATCTACCATTACATCATGATTTTATACCACTGTATATGTGACTGATAGTTTCCTGACAGTCCTGTTCGATCATTTTAACGGATAAACCAGTAACTTACAGCGAAGATCCTTCAACTATGTTTATCTCGCCTTCAAAATGTCACGGCTCAATGTGCCCCGCTTACTTTTATTTTTTTCTAGTGCTTCTGGTCGAATTAGTTATATCAGTGAAACTTATGTTTTCAATTCATGCACACAAGGTGAAGAGGCGATAAGTCAGCTAGGCTTACCTGAACGAAGAATAATTGCGAGTACGTTGTGACAGCCGTCCGATGCGGGTGTTTTAAAGTGAAAAGAACAATGTCAGATCAGTAAAATGAGAATTTGCATAGCGAGAGAGATCGAATTTCGAAACGAAGTTCTAGTGAAACTAGAAACTATGAGAGTGTGTAATTCGAGATTTTTGACGGTGAGATTGTAGATACGGCGCAATACACTTAGAATTAGAGTCGGTAATAGCGTAAAACTTGATTCGGGAGCTTTAGAAAATACAGCAACTTCAAGGTATACAGAATTAAAACTATTAAACCTAAAATGAGTAAGTTACTATATGACACTGGTGAACAAAAATCTCGGATACAGGAATGTAATTTTAAATAAAACAACGTAGCTGAAACACGAAGAAATAATTGAAATAAATTGGAGTCTTTGCTTAGAGGGGCCGGGATAAATAGTGTTGAGACACTGTCAAGCTTCGGGGTCTTGCTTTGCGGGAGATAGCGGGAAGTTCTTTACATGCCGAAACGGTGTACCTAGAGTGTATTTTGAGGAAGGGCCAGATAGGATGAGCAGAGAGGGAGAGATTAAGTTACGAGCGGAACGCGTCATTCCAACGTGATTCGGAAGATTACGTAACCAATTCTTGAACGTCTCCAAATGTCGAATGTATCGAGGTTCGCAGTACAGATACTTTGCCTGCTCCACACAAGGTTATATATTTAATTTATGGTTTACAGATAATGGAATTTCATTTTCGCGTGAGCGTTACATAATATTTAAATCTAACCGAGAAAGCCGTGATGCCGGATGTCGGAACTCAATTTTGTTTGATGAAATTGAGCGTAGTTGTTAGACTTTCCATAGTACATGACCAATAAACTCGTTTTCTCTGAAATTCTACAAATACATTATATATGACATGAATTAAATTTCTGCGTTCTTTGAAGGCTCTAGGTGTAGATTTACACCTTCCACATGAATATCTTTCCGAATGGTGAAATTGGGGTAATTACCACAGAGTGCAACATTGAGCCGAACTAAGGCATGGCAATGATTAATCAAGTAATATTTGTCCGGACCCTATTATGTAAACTAATCATCTAGATTTGATTGCTCAGGTAGTAATGCACCACACTACATATGCCCGAATATCTGCCACAGAAACACTTACTGTCTCATTCAAAGTTCTCCATGTTTTCAATATATTTTGTAGGTATTTATATATCTGTTTTATTAAGCACAATTACATCATAACTGTCAGATTTAAGGCGTCTTATTTTTCAAAACTGGTGCATTTGATGTAAGCATTGTGCGTTGTAAAGCATTTTATATAAGATATAAATATATAATGTGTTTTATTTTTGCACAGATGTATTGAGAAATATTACTTGTGTAAAATAGAAAAGGAATGAACAAAACTGGTTATAATTTCGATGAGTTACATGCAAAGTTCTTTGTACTGTTGCATTGTGTGGGGGTGATGTGTCACGTGGTGAATGACTGTATGTCTAATACATAATTTGGGACATCCCCTGCCACTTACTTTCATTTGTTCATTCAATTCTAGTCTAACATTCTGGGACCCTCAATTATGTCCTGGTCTCCTGTCAAAAATACGATTAAATAATTAGATCTGCCATTCATGTAGACATTTTTGTGTCAAGAACTGGGGTAACTTAGTATTACATGTACTGTTGTATAACCATAGACCTATAGCTTAGGTAAAACACAGGAGGAGATTAAATACGCGGTAAGAAAGATAGCATGGCTAGCTATTTCTTGACTTAGTATCTGCTTGATAGTTTCCACAATATTAGTGATCATACCCTGTGCAGGCTCTAAGTTACAATCTCAAACGTTGGGTTTTGGAACATTCACTTGGTTCATAATTTGAAAGTTATAATATGCATGATATTTGCATGACTTTTACATGAGCTATGTGTGTCCTATGCATGAGTGATAATTAGAAACTTCACATGCCCAGTCATACATGTTCTGCTCATGACGAGAAGCACTACCTAAATGACAGCAGCATGCCTCACATGACATTTCGTTTTTACTGAGTGTGATTAATGGGACATCTGTTCAAGTTCAAGGCGTCGTGTGACGCGTGACTGAACAGTTGGTTGAAAGTTTACAGTATGTTTTTTGAGTATCTTGATTTGTACATTCTAACCTGAGACAGATATCTGTAACCATCAATGTAAATCTTTCTGACCGTCAACATCCATTCGGTTCCTAGATACAGATGTGCACTGCCTTTTCATTCTCGTAACGTCAGTGTACACTGCTGGTTGAGTACTCAGTCAACAGCTGATTGGTTGCCAGGTTCCCAGTGAGCGCTTGAACGTTGACTTTCAGCCGGGCTATAAACCAGCTGTACTGGTCCCTGGTCCCTTTAACGAGATCAATCCATTTGTCAATCTCTCTCAAAGTTTATATCAAGTTTATGCTTCAATAGGACAATTCTGAACTGCGAGGATTTTAAGCAATATATACTTAAGTACTTCTGATGTCAATCATAACTTGTCCACTTCAATCGCATATATGATCAACAGACTCAAAGATCATGAGATGCTTCTAAATATCATAAGACACCTACAAATATCATAACTAGTTCAGGCTATACTTGAACATCTTTGATTTCATATATTTTCACACCCTTTACTAGTATTTAAGATGGGGGTAACAGGTATCATAAATATACACACTCATTTCTTGGCAATATCATGGACTCTCTTGCACAAACAATTCGAGTGCTACTAGAGCACATGCAGAATGTCACCGTACGTTCTTGACCATCGGCTTGTTATACCATAAATTTATCACTCTTGCAGTATTTACATGGTATGCAATTACTTCTTGTAGAACTATCGAATTTATCTTAAGAGAGAGTATATCTTGATTATAAGTGGCTAGCTTGACCCTCTGGGTAAGTCATCTCGTTGAATACATAAATTACTGATTGAAAAACTACAGGTATTCGAGCACCTCATAACAATGGACATGGAAGTCGCGTATATCTGGAAATCACCAAATTGGACTGTAGTGAAAGCCCTGTATATCCTTGCGAGATACGGTACATATGTTGATATCTTCTTAAGCGTAGTTGGTGGGTAGAGTTGATTAAAACTGCGAAATCATATTCTGACTAGCACACAGTTCAATTGTTCCCTCCGCTTTCTTCCAGATTGTGCAAGTCTCTTTACTACGTTAATATATGTAAGTGTTGCACCCATCAGTAGATTCTCTCATTTATTGCTTATCAATTTGTTCTTTCAGGGTCTTTTGTAATCGGAGCAACAGCTTCCGAATGTTAGTATTCATTTTCACAAGCTTTGAGAAGTATGTTTATAGTAATGACTACCCAGTAATCTTAACCATTCGTGTTTGGGCAATTTGGGAAAAGACAAGAAATGTAGCCGTTATGTTAACTGTATCCTTCTTTGGGATCTTGATACTAGTGTATACTAGTGTCGGAATTGTCGGAAGTTCTTTAAAGTGTATGCACTGAAGTATGCCATATCTCTGCAGTAGCATTCACTGACCATTATTTATTTAAGTCGAATTGCAAGAAGTTCTTCATATACGTGGATGTCTTGTAACAAGCGCAAACATTGCAGCGGAAGAGCGTAATTGGGGCGCGTTGTTGGCTTACATTACTAGTGAGAACATATTTCTGTGGACAATAGCCGACGTCCAATCTATCCACAATACTAACATGAAAATACTGTTTTTGGAAGTTATGATACTCTTCATGGTACCACCTGCATACAGAACATGTTAGTCACACTTTTTACCATCTTCATGAATTTCGAGCTTTAACGATTTTACAGTTAAAAGGGGAGGTAGATCAACCATGACGAATATGGTCATAAAAGATGGTAAGAATCCATCCTGAATAAAGACTCCAGAAATTTACTAGTCAATAAGGCATCATCTACTACATTTATATATTCAGTGAGAATTACAGCTAGGCTCTGGGTATTCTCGGATGATGTACCATAAGATGAACAGTTGTTACGCTGGCAAATTTAACCATTCAGTTGAAGCTTAGTGTGAGTGGTTATGGTCTCCCAATTTTAGCTGTATTTTACTAATCTTCGTCTATACGTAGCCTGACTACTTTGCCCTATTCACAGAGTACGGTGGTTGATGCTTTCTTAGTTGTTGAAACTAATAGACGAACATTTTAGAATTTGGCGGGTGATCCATTCATCACTCTGTTGTCGTGTTGTGTTGAGCATACGTGAACAGGGATCGAAGGACGTTCATGTAGATAGCTCTACCATATCAGGGGTATAAGTTGACATACCTTTATATATAAAGAACAAAGTTTATAGTTGGTTCCGGCAGGCCATAGTATGTCACGACAACACGGAGACATCTCGGGAGCATCTGCTACCTACTGGAATTTATGTAATGTAATTGTATAGTATATGTATTAGGAGAAAACCAGCAGTGGCTTTTTACTCTCATATACTAGGTAAAGTATACATAGTTCGTAGCATTTCGCTTTGGGATGCTACTTATAGCAAGCCGAAGTGTAGCAGAAAATTGCATGCGCCAGGCTATGAATACGCTGTGAAAACTCCCCTCCAGCTTCAAATATATGATGATCAACCTTTGAAGAACAGAAAACAGATAATGTATACCGCCACATGCGACATCACTTGAACGATAGGAATATTTTTAGTCAGATCATATTCAATGTGGTATTTGAATGAGAACTACTTCTCTAATTTCATCTACTTCTAGCGCAGATGTTTTTGGGGTATCAAATCTTCAATGCATAATGGGTACTTAAATATAAGATTATCTTTACCGTCTCTAAGTATAACTCTTCATATCATTTAATCCTACATCAAAATACATTAAAATTGACTATCGTGAAAACTGTTATCGTGGCACCTCAAACCACACCTCCGCCCCATCCCTCCCCGTCCCACCAGGGACCTTCGAATCTCCTTCCCTCCCCCAAAAGTTCCCTTTAAACGCTAATCCCTCCCTCGGACCATGAACCCACTCCACCTCATACGTATCGTCCAATCCAACGAGAACCCCATCACCACCAGAATCAACATTTGTCCAAATGACGCTAGCATTAAACACATTCCCTGTAAAATGCGTTAATCTGATATGCGTTGCATAGGTCCGATTCCAGGGTAAAATTAGAGTCGGAATTGATAGGTTGCTAGCTGAGAAAATTTGTTTTGTTGCTGGAGACGATAACACAATGCTGCAACGATCGTTTTCTTCGTTGTTGGAATTTACGAGACATGGAGATAATGTACCATAGGCAGGATGATATAAATCTTTCTCTGCCAGTAGTTCAAACGACGACGATGGAGGCATAGGAGAAGAAGGCCGTGGCGTAACGGATTTCATTTGCTTCATATTCTCTTCCTCGATCTTCACAAATCTAGAAAAAGTCAATTAAGTAACTAAAATCACAACACGGCAAGACAAACCTATCGATCCAATCAACCTTCTCCAACCCAATAACATCCTCAGCAATTCTCCACTTCGCAGCCTCAACAACAGGCATACCATCTTCGTCATTCGACAAGGTAATGATCCCCAGATTATCATTCGGAAAACGAGCAACCTGACTTCGAAAGCCAGGATCACCCCCCCCGTGCTCGATTACATCATGGCCTTGATTCGTGTACCTGATTTGCCCATATCCGTATACCTTTGGAGATATTTCAGGGTACGGCGATACGCCGAGTGGAACTGTGATTCCTCTTGCAACGTGATCGATAACGATCTCGGGGACAATGGTACGATTGCTTTCGTACGGATGACGACCTTTGTTTATAAGCATAGACATCCATACAGCCTGTGACAAAGCTTCATAAGTCTTTTAAAATGGCTAGCGAGAACAACTCACCAAATCTCTAGCAGAGCTCAAAACGCCCCCAGGACCCGCACCAACACTCTCATCACCAGGTCTCACGTAGTACGGAAAAGTAGCCACCTTAGTCCCGTTATAACCCCTGGTCAAATCCTTCATATGTCGTACATACCCATGAGCAAATTGCTTTTCGTGAGTCGCTTCTTCCACGGAGAACGTAGTGGAATTCATGCCGAGTGGTGTTAAAATGTGCTGGGAGACGTATGATTCGTAGGATTGGTTTAGGAGAGCTTGAGGGAGATAAGAGAGCGTGATGTACATTAGATTGTTATATTGGAACGTGTCGCGGAATTCGGCTGAGGGTCGAAGGTTGCGAAGTGTTTTTATCTAGGGAAAAGATACGTTATATTGCAGCGTTAGGAGGATGTAATAACATACGATGCCTAACGGTCCCTCTGGACTAGGATATCTCGAAAAATCGTGTCTCGGCATACCAGTTCTATGCGACAAAAGATCCTGTATTGTAGCATGATCACTTGCATACTTGTCCATAAGCCCCCACTCAGGAATCAAATCAGCAATCTTAGTATTCCAATCCAATCGAACCCCAAGATCCTTAGAAAGCGATTCATTGGATATAAGCAGTCCAACAGAAACAGCTAGAAAAAGCTTCGAATTGGACGCGATACAGAAGAGTGTATCAGGTGTCATAGATGTTCCATCGTTCCTAGCTACACCGTAGGAGCCAAAATCATGTACCCAGCATGTATCGTTGTCGTTGCAACGACGCACAGTGGCGACTGCGAGTCCTGTTGAGTTCCATTGTTGGAGGAGTTCAGTGATGTATTGTGAGCTTTCTGGAGAGATAAGAGGGGCTTGTATGTTGTTTAGAGAAGGATACTGTAGGGTTTTTGTATATGAGAATAATGAAAGGATGGCAGTTGGTATGAGCTTGAATAGATACATGGTAACCTGCTCATGCCATTCGCGATGATGATGGTAGTATGGAAGGTGACTAGGATTGTGCGAGCGCGGCTCGCTCGGGCCGCCTGTCGGGCCGGTGTCTTAATTTTAAACTTCCGGGAGCGTGCATTTTCCCATCGCATGTTCCTTCTTTCTTATCGCACAGTATCATGTGGGTATTGAAGTTTGATTGAAGTTATAGTCTTCTTATTACCTCTCTCTCAAACTACACATTGAATATTCCATTTCGGTTAAATGGGTATTGATATTGAACTGTAAGTTCAAGATGATATAAGAGGTTTGAGTAATTGTGTTGGAGGAGATATAAGATGTTTAAGTGTTCGAGGATGTAGAAAAGTGACGGAGGTGCTCGTCTTTTATATGATAACTACGACGCCGTATGCCCACCAACTTCGCCACACTTGTTTCACCACAGTTACTACAAGTACCTTCTAGAACCATTCCGAAGAATAAGAAAGCTACAGTATATCATCATATGACTACTTCCGTCAACATTGTTATAAATAGAATACAATATTTTCGACCCCGATATTATTTATAGAGTTGTTGGTTTTAATGAGAGGTCATCGACATATCTGGATACTGTGTAGGTCCAACTTTCAACCCTTATGCCGACAATTGGGGCGCTACACTAAATATAAAGGCAGGACATTACATTGTTCTTCGCCTCTGTCCACCCATAATCTATTTTTATTGAGCCGTGGCGTATCGGTTACACTGTACATTTGTTCGTAGTGACAGAAAACGCTTCAAGCCACGCGATTCCCAACTTCCCTATCCCTGACCAGGGCAATCAATTACAATGCGTTGAATATATCGTTCACAGCAACTTATGCTTAACCACCACATTTCACATATACCACAGCCTCTATTGAGATAGCCAGTGTTGTCGTCAAGTGTACTAATTGTATATAAGGACGAATTTTCCAAACATTAATATAACACTCTTCAATTCTAAGTCATCCATCATTCAGACTGAAGATTACCCCCCTAAAGGCCCCCTAAAACCCAACTTTCCCTCTATAACACACCGATATTCCACACCCTCCTCGCCTTTAAAAGCCAAAAGCACCTTCTGCGCCTCTTCCTTTATCGCAACCAACTTCTTTACCTTTGGAGAGCCACGATTATTACCAATGGAGGACATCACCACCGCGCTCCACAAACGAGCCAAATGAACTTGATAGTAGTATTCAATCGCTTGGAGCTTATGCTCCTCGATCTCCTTTTTGAGCGTTTCAGAAGACAATAGAAGACGCGAAGCGAGACAAAAGCGGGCTCTCATATCCCTCCTATCCCCAGATACAGCACCCGCCGCAAGAGGTCTCCCGGAACGAAGTTCCCGAGTTTGCATTTCCAAATCTTTCGCTCGGTCGAGCAGTTCATGTCGATAACCTTGTTCCTCGGGATGTTTACTCGACCCAGAACAGAAACCACATGCACAGGAAGGGATACCGTATGCATTTAATGCGCTCTTCCTCTGGGCCAAACTTGATCCAAGTTCGACGTAGCCGCGTGTTATTTCTTCATTTTGGGCAATGGGACGCACAGCGCGGAGATGATATGTGAAAGAGGGGCGATGGAAGTATAGGTTTGTATTTGGAGTACAACTATACATTATATCAGCTTTGTACATCGACGAGAAAGTGCGAAAGGAGGTACCTATGATTAACCCTCGAGAGTTTCTCACATATGGCATGCAAAGTAACTTCCTGCCCTTCCCACTTCGGATCGGGATATTTTAATAATAACTTGTTGGTGCGCAGAATACCGTTGTAAATTCCGCACGGATCACCTGGAAAGGCGTTCGAAAGGGAGAGAATGGCAGACTGAGCTGCGGATGGGAGACGAATGAAGAGATGGTGGATGATGTTGGTGAATATGTTTATTTCGTTTTGAATTGTGTAGTCGACCCCCGAGGCAAAGGCGGAGGTATAGGGGAAAAGTAACGAGGTAGATGCTGTGCTTGTGGAACTTAAGGGCGAGGGCGTAGGAGCAGATGCCCAAGATGGATGAGAGGCGCTGATAGGCAAATATGCAGGCACCACAATCTTTGGCCTCTCAGAAAGCACCAATTCTCCCACTTCGATTATTCGTTTTGCGAACATCCCCCTCCCCATCCCTTTCCCAATGTCCCTCATGACATACGCAGCAGACGACTGAGCGTTACAGCCTGACTGAGGAAGTTTGTTGAGATATTTGACGATAACGGATTTAAGATCTCCGTGGATAAGGCACTGGCATTGTGAGTGTGGAGGGTCGGATGGAGGGATAGAACTAAATATCAGGCTGTACGATGAGATATCTCTGCCTGGTGCGGTATGTTGGAGCCGTTCGGCGAGAATGTGGAGCATATCGACGATGGAATCTGTGTAGAGGGTAGGGAACAAGCGAATCTTTCAGATAGATAATGTATAAACATACCGAGCCCCTCGATTGGTACGTCTGATAAGAGAGCATGAGTGATAAAACAGTACGAAGACCAAAAGTGTAGCATACCGGTAATCGGGTTATACGTGTTCATCCGTGGTGCACTGGTTGACAAACCACGACGTAACGCACTGAGCTGAACTTTCAACAGATTATTATCTGCAATAAAATGAACGCAGAAAGACGGAATGCACAAAGCAGAACTTACGCATCATATCTGCACTTCTAAAACCACGTATGTAATCATTGGTCTTCCCACCCACAATGGAGAAGCAGCGTCTTAGCATAATGAACGAGCGTCCAGAGCGAAAAAGAGAGATAAAGGAAGAGTGGTCGTTGAGTATTGAAGGGTGGTCATTCTTATAGTCAATGGATAGGGTCGGAAATTTCAAGAACGTTCGTAAAAGGGCACCCCGAGATGCTGAAAGAGGGTGGGAAGACTTCGATTTTGATTCTTTGATGAAGGGAAAATAACAAGGTCATGGTGAATCGTTTCAGGACGCGGTTGAGTTAGTTGCTTCAGTATGTCACAAAACGGCAATGTGTTCTTCTACTGTGGATTAAAATGTGTTTAGCTTAAATTTTATATTAAGATGAAACCTACGAGCATGTCGTGTTGGAACTGCGCATATGTCGAATTAACTTTTGATATCAGCGACTGATGTACGCATAGAGCCGAGTAACTAAGTGCGAAACCGACCTCAGCTTGTGGCTTTGTGTAAGTAGTCCAAAACTTGAAGTGAGTAGTAGTTGGTGCAGAACGAACACGTCGAAAGTTGATCAGGCTAACTAGGACTCCGTCCTCCAAGAGCCCAAACCCCATGCTAGCAAATCTACTTCATGAAGGACTGAGAAAAGCGATGACTTGGTAGTTTGAAGTAGTACCTGAAGCAAAGGATCTTGGTTGGAGGCGAGCTGGCAAGACGTTGCCCGGGAGCCGGAGGCGGCAAAAAATTGTTTGGTATCAACGCTAGAAAATAACAACTACATACGTATTAGTCACATGAGCGTCCACACGTCCGAAACAGACCGGTCGTCCAACTTGCGTCCAACGCGATATTCATTCCTTGAAAATTACAAATATAACAAGAATATCAGATTCTAATACTATTTCCTTGGAAGCTCCTTCATGCTTACACGACTAAAAAGTGTCAAGTACGTTCGTGCATATGCTAACTCGTTCTCAACTCGTGCTACTAGCCTGAACGAACGGGAAGCGAGAATTCGGCGAGAATCATAGAGACCATATTATTCACTTGGCTTCACAGGCGATAGTACAAAATATTTCCTACTCATAGGCACCCATTCCATTTTTGGAATAAAATAATACACATGGCATGAATGGAAAATCCATTTTCGACACCATCTCATTTGGGGACGAACAAGTGAAAGTAGTCACCTAAATTCGTCCTTTCAGTTTCGAGACAATTCACTAGACTTATAGCATACCGGATTTGGAGAAAAGGAAGGCATCACGTAATAGACTATGAAAACAAACAACGCCATTGTTGCATACGGACAACTTTCAAACAAACGCAGCAACGCAGAACAATGTACAGCTTGATTGTTCCCTGTAACGAGCAACTGCAGTATTTAGCATGAATAGTGTAACAATAGATATTTAAATTGTGTATCAAACTACCGTGTACCAAATTTATCGCAGTCCTCCCATCATATCCCATCATGTGCTTTAACTCAGTGGCGATCCCTCTGGATGTCAAGGATTTAATCTTCACATTCTACATCACATTGGCATCAAAACATTATGTTCGTTAATAGATCGATATTGTCCGCCTCTCAGACTAGGTGCAGTATGCCAGGAATGGCGGAAGATTGTATGGTCAACGCTGCATCTGTGGGCTACTGTAATCACTATGTTTTCCCTAGTCCAATGCCTTCACCAGAAAAAACCCTCTGACCTCTTCTTTACCAACTCTAAGAACTATCCATTGTCAATATTTCTTGACTTGCAGGGTAGAGTCATGACAAAATCGATATCTGAAGAGGTTTATACACATTGGACAAGATGAAAGAGAATGGACATAGATTGAAATGTTTAGATATAAGCACTGTATGGGACGAGGAGGACAAGTTTGCGTTACAGTTCGATGAACTCGTCTATATCCACCTGCACATCCTCGAAAATAACCGAATATTATTTGACAGTCTCACTCTGTAAATCAAACAATGAGAGTGCTGTCAAAGCAGGTATGCGTAATTTGATTGCTATCTATAACAGGAAAGTACAAGTAAGACAATGAAGAACAAGTACATGTATAAACTTGAATCGTGCAACGACGTTTTCTCTATATCCCTACCAACTGTGCCAACCATTGCACCACTGTTCACCATGAGCTTAACCACTGCATCTAACCACACCACCCGCTCTCTGTTCGATACACTAATGCCCTTGGAAATAAAAGAAGCAATCTTCACCATTGCTTGTTTCACCGACCTTGACAAACAAGATTGGAGCCGAGGGTTGATGACAGGAGCCATCACACTAGGAGCAGTATGCAAAGAATGGCGCGAAGTTGCTTGGTCAACGCCAAGCTTATGGTCTACCGTAGTCCTTTTATTCTCCGATTACGGATGTTACGGCCAGAAAATGCTCTTCGACCTCTACATGCAAAATTCAAAAAATTGTTTGTTGTCCATATCCATCGATTTCTGTTGCTGGGACTTTTCAGATGTTATGCCTTCAGAGGCATTATACGTGCTGAATAAAATGGAGGACGCCAGTAATAGGCTGGAATATTTGGATATATGTCTAGCTCAAGACTCAAAGGACGAATTTATTCGGACGTTCAATCAGCTCGCTCGATGCCACTTACCCAAACTTGAAACAGTATACCTTCGATATTTCAATCGATTGCAGTGCGGCCCTACTAATCTCGGGAACGTATTTGGAGACAGTCCTCAGCTTCGCAATTTGTCCATCTCGAATTTGTACTACCGAAGTCCGGCATTGCTTGCCTGCAAGCAACTCACAGAATTGATCATCTGCAAAATATCTGAACAAAATTGCATTGAAGTGCTTGCTTCCTTGCCAAGACTCACAAGTTTGTGTTGTGATACGACCCTATTACATGTCGACCGGTACCTCTTTAACCTTTCATTATCCTGTGGCTCCCGCCGCAGTCATTAGCCACTCCTCGCTGGTCACTCTGAAGATTCTGAACACCGACGTTGAGTTTGCATCTTCTTTGCTCAATAATATTGCTTGTCCTTCTCTACGCGAACTCCATCTTCATAACCCGATATCACAATTAAAGAAGTCGATGTTGAAAGACATTGAAACCTTTTTGAAAGTTTCAGATTGCAAACTTTACGTTTTGCGTTTGGATGCTTTAATATTCACCGAAGATATCTGGCTAATATTGGATTGTGTAAGCACTACGCTTAATACTCTTCACTTGAAGGAATCTCCAATCAGAAACCAAGATATATTTCCTTCATTTATCCAAAAACTACGTTCGGCGGCATTTCTACCGTGTCTCAAGGAATTATATATATGTCAGTCATTGGTACTAATTGACTGTAAGGTGATTTTCAGGGCGCTGGAAGCACGATTCCAGTCTCTAAATTCAGAGTATGTGTCAAGACGTGTACGCTTAGAATGCGAGCTTAAATGCAATTTGTATTCTTACATGGTCTGGTGGTGGGAGGTTTGAATAGCACTTCCTACACATAAGTTGGGGACGAGAGGGAAAACAAGTTTTTTACACAATTTATCATACCATATTTCTAATTTCCTGCGTACGGTATCTAGTAGTGAGATGGTTTGGCAATGAACCTTGAATGAAGGTGCCCATATTTGTATGTACGTATATTTGTCTGTAATTCGCATTCCAGCTTAAGCCAAACAAACAATTTTCCCATTTGGTTGGCACACAGTCCGCGGCTTTCCAGGGCTTTCCTTTGCACCGTCATGGTCTACCCGCCTCAAACTGGCCTTGCTCTCTTTCCTTCGGAAATTCTCAATATCATCCTCGAAATTTCTTGCACAGTCGATTTCGGACAAATACCCGCCAGGAGGATTACAACCCCTTTCTTACTGGGCTCCGTATGCCGCGAATGGCGTGATATCATATGGTCAAATCCTCGTTCATGGACTGCTCTTGTCCTTCGACTCTCATGGATGTATTACTCCACTCAGATCAAGCTTCTAGATTTTTTCTTGAGGAAATCTGGGAGTTACCCGCTCTCCATATGTATCGAAGCAGATCATCATGTATTCCAGTATAACCCTCCTAGAGAAGCCTTGCGAATGATTACCGAACATAGCAAGAGATGGGAATATTTAGATATCTGCATTTCGGACAATGGATTGAAATTGATTCAAAGTGTGCTTAATTCTAATGAGCCGCGAGTTCCTTTGCTTCGGGGACTCAGGGTGAAGCGATGTCAAGAAACGCGACGAATGGCACCACATATAACTTCCTTCGAAGTTGCTCCCCAACTCACCAGTGTATCGCTGTATTCTTTGGGGATACGCACCCTTTTACTGCCGTTGACCCAACTCACATCCTTTGAAGGATACGGGCAAACTACCAATGTAACGATCGATCTTCTCGAGGACTGCACAAATCTCGTGCATTGTCACTTCATTGCAGTACTGTGGACCTATGAGCAAAACTTCGCTATGAACTGGAGTCCCTCGACTCGAATAACCCTGCCTGGTCTAAAATCTCTATATATCACCAGCACCGACAGAAACTCCATGAACAACATTCTGAACTTCATTTCCTGTCCGGTTCTGCAGGAACTTCGTTTGGATAGTATAAAGACAAGCGATGAGCCCAAGAAGTTTAATGGTCCTGCAGATTTACCCTGGAGCATGATAGAAGATTTTATTATAAGGTCACGTTGCCCTTTGGATGTTATAGAGTTGGCCACGACGCGCTTTAACGATCCGGATCCGACCATTTCAATCTTCCAGAGATTACCTCTGCTTCGAAAGATCACGCTGGCGGAAGATATTAAGGCGAATAAGCCTAACATCGTCGGAGGCGACCGTCTTTTGCCTATTCTCATACAGAAGCTCAATACTAATTCGACCTTCCCGGATATATTCCTTCCAGTGATTGCAGAAATACGATATATTGGTCGAGTCTCGTATGGCTTGACAATTGACCTACACCGCATCTATAACATGCTTAGCAAGCGTTGGGATGCGCAGCACTCAGAGGGCGTGTCTCGCCTGAAGGTCTTAGACTGGAAAATCGCATATCAAGGTCATATACCTCCGCTTCGCGCGAGCGCGAAGGTCTGGAGAGGTGTACCGAACCTCCAGAAGGAAGGCCTGGATATCGCAATAGCTACCACTTCGGGAGTAGATCTGTTGGATCTGGAATAGTTCTTTCGGAGGGGTAGAGTACGACCGCATTTGCCGCAGTCTCCAGCTTGATGCACGACATGAAGGTGTGTAGACATACCCCATTTACAACATATGTCAACTTACATTGATTATATTTAACAGTGTGTGTCTTGGAAATACGTTCTATTGGTATGCCATCAGCGTAATTGCATATTAATTTTGCACTGTATGATATGACACGAAAATGATAATCCGTACTGAACTGGAGTGTTCACTAGACCTTAGAAGATCGAATATATAATCAAATTAATATCCGGGGCTCGAAGCTTCCTTGCTAGCGGGTTTACGTGCCTGCTCTGGACGTCGATGCTGTTGAAGGAAAGCAGGACCTTCTGACAGGTCTGAAAGCCCTGCATCACTTCGAACGTCATCTGCATAGCCCAGAGATATACCGTGATTGTTTGAAAGCAAGTCCGCTTGAGGCGGTGAAGCGCCTTCGGGATATCGTGGCGGTAACTCGACGACTTGTGTACCATCCTCATGGAAGACAGTTACCGGCGCTCTTCCACTATCATGATGCATAACATAAACTGCGTTTTGGTTATTCTTTTGACCTTGTGAAGAAGCAACTGTTGAATTAATAGCAGAACTTGTGTAAGTGGAAGTTTCACCCTGGCTCCCTGGAGGTAGTTGACCGTGCTCGGGATGCGCTAGGAATGGCTCTACTGTAAACGCGGAGTTGTTAGTTCTGTTCATGAACGTTTCAACAACACCAGTATGAGACTGCATCTCAGATACTGTGACACTGGGATGACTATCTCCGTCTCGTCTCCTGTGGCACCTGAGAAGAACGAACGCAGATAAAGCCCCTAGGAATAGACCAACAACTAGACCGCCAATGCCTGAACCTATTGCGATAGCAGGCTTAACGGTCTTCGGTTCCCTGAGAGAATACGGTTAGGATTGACGATTCTCTAGCAGATAATACAAATCGTACTGCTCCACGCCTGGTGTGGCTGCTAAGCACTCTGTCGATCCTCCACCACCACTGTGCAATAAACCGTTGGACCACATGTTCCCAACGGAATCGACCAGACTAATGAAGAATGGAGTTCCCCATGAGAGACTGACAGTCCAGTTAATGGCCTTCATGTCATTCTGTGTAATGTTATACGGAGGGTGCAACGGAGGCGCGACCTAAGACTAATTAAGAACTTCTTAAACAGGTATAAAAACGGGGTGGTACGATACCGTCAATGTGTAGGGCGGTGTGCCATTTTTGGGTGTCACCGATATGTCAGTGCACTATATTTCCATCAGCACACGAAAGCACCAGGTCAAGAGTAACATTACCTGGTCTATCCAGCCGTATTGCGACATTGGACCGTTGTCTACTTCCGCATCTACATCGAGAATGGGGTTAAAAGTGATATTCGGGCAATGCGGAGTTGAATCGGCAGGAATCATTGTATAAGTTGCTTGGCATCCTCCAGTATTACCGTTCTTGTCGAACTAACATAATACGCATTAGAATCCGGCGTTTCTTATTCGAATTTTCGGAAGGCATTACCATGCAAATTTGATACTAAGCACGCTGATGTTAAGGAAATCATAATACATAGAGATATGGAGACTCACCAAATTTCCTGGAGCGAAGGGAACTTGCCAATCCTACAACAATGCCAAGGCTAAGGAGCACATTAAATGGGATTATCGATTGGGGAACATACGAAACTCAAGCCGTCTCCTGCAGGGATGATGAATGGTATAATGTATGCCCTAGACGAAGTAAGTACTCCTAGCAGGTACAAAAGATAGCAGAATAACATACGTCGTGTACACTTGAAGGTAATACGGCGATACAGGATTTGGGCTAGTAAGTTGTGGGTGATACGTCTCAGACTAAACGGTAATCCAACATACCCTGTAGCTGTACTTCGTTCCCAATTAATGTTTATCGTATCACATTGCTCTAAACTCCGAGTTATGATGATCTGAATCATACGACTTGGACGTATACGCACTTGTTACTGGTACTGTAAACGGTTGAGTAGAATTGCTGTAGTCGAAAAAGAATGACTGAAGTAAAAGTCAGGAGGATTTTGGCGCGTTAAACAATCTGAACTTTACCTGTTCAAGGAATGGCGTGACAACAGCATGGACCAAAGAAACGCATGTTGAAGAGATTAAAAGAAACAGTGCCGCAAGACGGATATGCAGAAAGATACCCATACTGGCACAAGAGAACGAAAAATAACAGGCGAGCGGAAAGGAAGAAAGGATGGGGTAAATTTGGGGTTAATCTTACTTAGTGACAGTCGGACTGGACAGCTACACTAACAGACCCGAATATGATAGCCGAGTGCGGCTTCTTCGGAGGGATACATAGTTTCAAACTCCCATCAGCTTGAGCGTTGACAACGTCTTCGGAATGTCGACAGATACAGTAGCAAGATATCATAATCTATTAGAATGCATCGTTGGGCGGTCTTTGATTGCATCAAAAATATTTGCTTAGTAGACGAAGTAGTAGAACCTAAGTGTAGACCGCCCATTGAACGACGGCTGACAATCTATGTAGTCAAGTCCCAAGCGGGTGGGAATTTATTCGAAAGACGTAGCACAGATTATGAAAACGTATGAACCTTCACTCCAGCACGTCGCACTGTACATTCAACAGAATCATATATCGGTCCCTATAATATTAGCGCTGCATGTATTCACATGTCACTGTCAAATACCTTGACTCGGAGTCCATCTACATACTAAGACTTTGCTTTGATGGTGACGAAATCCGCCTCAAGAGTAACTTAGAACCGGCGCGGAAGATTAGCAGCGTCGCAGTGATGGTGTCAGGAAACCCCGCACATTCTTTATGATGTTGCTTTTCAACAACGGAAAGTCAATAGTTATGGTAGCTACATTAAAGTTACCAGTAGGGAGCAATTCGTAAGGAAATTAGATGCTGCAGGTTTCTTAGGCATATCAATAACGTCACGAAATGAAAACAAAAAGATTTTTGAAACTATTATTAACGCAATGCATCAATTACTGACACAGTGACATGTAGAAGGAGGTAGAAGGTTATAAGGAAGTTGAAACCGAGTACACATCCGCCGCAAACTAAAAGAGCCATGCTCACATAAGCCATTCAATTACTATGTAGAGTATCTTTGACGAAGAGCACATTCAGTGGAGATTTAGTATATTTAGTCGTTAATACAGAGAATTAAAATGCTATTAAACGAATTGAAAGAAAACATATGCTACAACTTGAAAATATTCCGTCGGTCAAACGATCACCCAAATCTAAGTATCTATAATGGTCCTCTTTGATGCCATCACAGACCGCCCAACGAGGGCTGAGGATCTCTGATGTGGAGCCTACAGCGCAATCTTTGTAGCGCAATGTGCAAATGAGTTTGTAGTCCCCTGTTACATCTCGATTGGATCTGAAGATTACGCTAACCTCAAATGTACCGTCACGTGATTGGTTTGCTCACAGAATGCAACTCAGTTTGAGCGCTACATTAGCGCTTAGAGGGCGTTTATACGCTAATCTTCGCGTTCAACATGTAATAAGCTATGTAGTGTAGATATGATACGAGTATATGTCCCACCCTTCGAAAGGACATAGCTTAACGTAGTTTTAAATAGAATCAAAAGTATTGTTTAGTAAAATGTTATAATAATATAAATAATACTTTGGTGCAACTTAATGCTGCCGCCTTCAAGTTGTAAGTAGCAAGCTAATGTATAATTGCTGATCAAGGTCCGATAAAGCCGTTAGAAAGTTTGTAACGTCTCGAAGATGGACCAGAATATATATGAACAAAAATAAGTACTATAGTGAAGTATTATTTGTAAAATTTAATGATAGGTGGCGTGTGTAGAGAGAAAGTACATACTTAATGTCTTCGTAAACGTGCATGTACCTTTACGCCGTGTGGGTATCTTTTTCTTAAATTACTATAAATTGTTTTAATGTACACACTAAATTTAACAGAACTTTCCATACATTCCTCTCGTTATTATGAAGGGCAGAATATATTATTGAGTTTAAGAAGATACATAGTGCTAAAACAACGACCCCATCATGTTTAATGGCTAAAGCAACACACCAAAAAATAGCAGGAGCATCCGCCACGCACCCACTAACAAAAACAACATAAAATGAGTCAAATAGACAACATACATGGCTCTCAGCCCACATACTTCCTATGTTTTACGATAACGCTAGTAATTACTTAATGAGTGGTTTGCCGCCAACTAAGCTGGATGGTGGGAAGCGAATATCTGCAGTGGCGCTTACCATTTTGGGCTTATCGAGATGTAACAGGGGACTCAAAACCGTGTGCAAATGTGGGGTCAGATGTTTCAGACTTAAGCGAGCGCTAGTGAGCTCCGACAGGACGGCATGCTTCTATCTGCCATGACCACGACCTTTGGAAATGGATTGATACTGGACACCACACTTAGAGCGTTTGTGGTATAGTAACTCTGTGGATCTGGGTCTGGTTGTTTATCAACCAAAGAATACAACCTTAAGTAGGTTGAATTTCGGTTTTGTATAGGTTATATTTATGTAGTGGTAGGATGGTGATCAACAGGTAGTTTAGGATGTTTTCATAGGTTGCTTGCCGACCAAAATTGTACATTTTCAACCTATGACTTTTTGACATCTTGCAGCTGGATTCCGACAATTAAGAGGCTAATTACCAACCTATTGTGCTAGCTTATAATCATCCTAGGTCTATTCTTCTGCTGGATGACAATTAACAACTTATTGACTGAAACTAATGTAAGCAAAGAATGGTTATAACAGTCAACATTAGATCTACATATGTTACAGGTTGCTGCCATAAATGATAATGTAGCTCTCGGACTCGGAGTCGATACTTACTGGAGTTGTACAAAAGATGCACTTACTTTCCTTTACAGAATGAAAACTCGTCGCAAGCTCTTTCACATCCGTCTCATTAAGCCTCTCTTCAGCACTTCGGCGGTCTCTGACTGGGCTCCGAGACAACTAAGACCTTGCCATCCTTCTCTCGTATATCCCAACTGTTTCCCCCTTACAACGACATGTTTGCCCATGCGTCAAGTTTGATGCGAGTATGGAGTGACTCTTCTTTCTTGGCACAGTTAATTCAGTATAAGTACTTACATAGAACAGATAGCAAACGAACCTTGTTCCAACCAGTAGTCAATAACATCATTTGAGCTCCTTCCACGTCGGACTATGGTGATTTAGGGCATATCTATTTGATTCTAGCACTAGATGAGAGGGGAGTCATAGGAAGATGGTTCTGAGATACATACCTCGCGAGGTTTTTCATCATTTTGTATTGTCATGGTGGTGGAAATGGACAGTTGTAGTGTTGTGGGCAGTAGGAGGCAGTGGGTAATGATGGTGATAGGGAGGCATTTAATTTGATAAGGAACTGTTTTAAATACATACCACTATAAAGTCCAGTTTAATATTGAGTAGTGTCTACCATGATCTTGAGTATAAGAACTGGAGTTAAGTCCCGAGCTGCCAGTTAAAATGTGTTATACATCTTTAATCAGGGAATAATATGAGCTATTAACAAAAACAGATCATGGAGAAGATATAACGATATGAATGTTACGGATGGGGAAACCCTGTTAAATACTATTTCTTCGCAATTAGTTCCATCGAATGAAGGCCTGTATGTATCTCTGGTTAATTATCAAATGACAAGCGAAGTTGTGTGGCTAAAATCTGATAGGATTGCTCGAGATCAGTGGAAACCTGGCTATGTGATAATAGATACTTACCTGTGAATAAGGCTGTCAAAGATAATTGAGATCAGTACTATCAATATGAAAGTACGGCGTGGCGTTCCAGTACCTATAATTGGCACGAGTCCTGTGCAGTGTAGCGCATCAGCGCGTGGAGTGCGTCAGTAGTATCTAAGCTATATTTAGGATCTACCCACGCGCGCGCTAGTGTCGCGGCTTGCTACGGGTTGATGGATAAAGAACAGGCACAGGCTATGTACAAGTTGATAAGATACATACTGTAAAGTTTGATTGTGTCACATGGCTATAATATATATAAGTCTTGTTGTAAGAAGAGGAAAAAGCAAGTACCGCACGATAGCAGTATTTCTGTTCCCCACAGACAGGGTAACGCAGACAGACACAGACAATCAGACAGAGACGTATTTTCAAGATTGATAAGCAAGTGTAGAGCCTATAGAGTTAAAAGTAACAACATTCCATTCGCGTTAGTTTACTATTTGAATACAATTTACATTTGAACCGTTATACACCTTGAATTTACAAGGCTACTGTTAAAGCACAAGTACAATTGCTAGGGATAAGGTATTATTACATTAAGTAGTACTTCCAGTCTCGTAGTTTACTTGTAATTACACAGCAGCACCATCAATGGTTAGCTGTAAAGTTGGGTGTTGTCACTATGCATGCGTTATTTACCACTTCTTGGAGCTATGTCGTCATTACACCAGGTTACCCCACCTCGATTTTCAACCTACAGTAGGTTGTTATTGCTAGGATGGTGATCATCCTTCGACATAGGTTGTCCTCAATTCAACCTAAACTCAACCTGCTGCTGGTTGAAAACTGATAATCAGCAAGCACCTGGTTGATTACCAACCAGAGCGGGGTTCACAGTGTAATAAGTATGCAAACCATCGCTGGTATAAATTTAGTCAGAGGTGGATTTCGTATAATCATGCAGATGTTATTGTGCGGTATTATATGACACTGGAATGTGAGGATAAATAGCTGGTACAGATGCTCCGTAATGTAGTGTACAAGATGAATGATAAATGAATGTAGTCCGATTACTGTCCTATACTTGACTCTCTATTAACTCTACGGGGTTTACGTGGAACGTCAGGACGACGAGGCTCCCGAAGGAAAGAAGGACCCTCCGAGGGATCTACGAGGCCCGAATCACTACGGGTCTCAATTTCATCATGCCCATGAGAGCTAGCGTGATTATCAGATAACAAATTCGTTTGACTTGACGAAGGACCACCGTCAGCGTATCGTGGTGGCAACTCGACGACCTCCGCCCCGTCATCGTGGAAAACGGTGATTGGTGCCCTACCACTATCATGATGCATAACATATACAGCACCTTTGCCCTTCTGTCGACCTTGAGATGATCCTGCTAAGGACTCCTCGCCAGTGGAGGTACCACTAATACTCATACGATGTCCTTGATCCCCCGGTAAGAGGAATGGCTCCACTGCGAATACTTGGTTGCTGTTCCTGTTTAGTAAGGTATCCATAACGCCAGTGCTCGATGACACCGCGACATAATCAGGATTGGAATATCCGTAAGAATTTGCGACCGGGTCTCCACGTCGTTTCCTCTGGCGTCTGAGAAGCAGGAAAGCCACAATCGTTCCCAGTATTAATCCAACCACCACACCGCCAACGCCCGTCCCTACTGCGATGATGGGCTTGATGGTCTTTGGTTGACTGCAACATCGGTTATCTCGGTGTCGTCTTTGGAGTAGAGGGGAGAATACGTACTCATCACTTCCAGCACCCACTAAACAACTTGTCGATCCTCCACCTCCGCTATGTAACAATCCATAGGACCATACAGCTCCCGCTGAATCTTCCAAGCTAACAAAGAACCCAGACCCCCACGAGAGACTGACAGTCCAGTTGATTGCCTTCATGTCGTTTCCTGTAATCGTATACGGAGGATGTAACTGGGGAGCGACCTAGACTTACATCAGAACCTCACGTATGAAGGCGCAAAGTGACTGGTTACCGTCATCGTATAAGGCGGGGTGCCGTTTTTGGGTGTTAGCGATATGTCGGTGCACTATATCCAAAGAGTGACGATAAGACTCTATAACTAGGAGATTAAAGCAATGTTACCTGGTCTATCCAACCGTACTGTGACATCGGACCATTATCTACTTCAGCATCAACATCTAGAATCGGATTGAAGGTGATATTTGCACAGTTTGGAGTGGAGTCAGCCGGGATCATGGCATAAGTTGCTTGACAACCCCCGGTGTTACCGTTCTTGTCGAACTGAAAGGAGGTGAGGGTCGGAAATTCGTTCTGATTACGATCGGATATGAAGTTTTACCATACAGATCTGATACTATATGAATGTTAGCCGGAGCGTAGGTAGATGAAGATACTGGAACTTACCAAGGTGCCTGGAGCGAAGGGAACTTGCCAGTCCTGCGACAATCCCGGTAAGAACAGATGAAACGACACAAGTCGGGTACATACAAAACTTAGGCCATCGCCGGCAGGAATCGTGAATGGAACATTGAATGCCCTAGAAAGAGTAAGTTTTATGCGGTGTAGACGAGGAAGGGATAACGTACGAGCTGTATACTTGAAGGTGATAGGGTGACACAGGATTGGGACTACAAACTGTGAGCGATATTCGAGCAACCGTCAATTAGTCGGACATACCCAGTAGCCGTACTTCGCTCCCACTTAATGTTGATCGTCTCGCATTGCTCTAGGTCCAGGTTATGAAAGTTAAAGTGTAGGATGTGCGCCGCTACGTACTTGTCACTGGCACTGGGATCGGCTGGGAGGCGTCGTTATAGTCAAAAAAGAAAGACTGCGGTAAACGAAAGAGTCAGACAGGTGAACAAATGTATTAGGAATAGTGAAAGTTTACCTGATCAATGAATGGTGTGACAGCAGCGTAGGCGAAAGAAAAGCATGCGGAGAAGAAGAAAAGCACAACGACTGCCTGCTGGAGAAGAGAAGGGGCGGCCATAGTGGCCGAGAAGAAGAAAGAACGCAAAGTGTACGGAGGAAAGAAGTAGGAAGGAAGAAAACGACTGTGATGATGGCGGTGTACAGTGAGAAGCTGTGTGCACGACGCTGGCAGGATCGAGCTGTCAGACGCTCAGGACAGTCGGACCCAGAAGAGGAGCTCTGGGAGTACCGCTCCACGCGGTTGTAGCGAGGGGCGTCTTGAGGCGCCTTGTGATCGATATCTTGAGCACGACAGCGGCTTAGCCGGTGGGTTAGCGGTTTCAGGTTAACGCCGAGTTGGGACCCCTATCCAGTATCTCGTAGCGCTGACCATTCTTGCATCCTATACGCTTCGTTATGTATCTTGTCTTCGCTTTTTGTTGATTTATTCTTCGCAGCCCTATTATTTCATGGAGCTATGCAAGTTATATAAACTGTTGACCAATAATAAGTACATAGTACTGTTAGGTTTTTCGGTTGTTCGCCTACTGGTACTGGTGATTTATCTAGCATCGTCCCTAGATCTCGTTACGGTTCGTCATGGAGGCCCAGCAACAACCGTGAGGGTGGGTGGAATCTGGAGTTACAGCTGTTTGCTGAATGATGTAGCACCTTGATTGACAGCACACATAGACTGTGTTGGTCGGCTCATCCATCCGAGCCCAGGGACATGGCTGCCTCAGCAACTATTCCTCAAGAAGCATGTGACGCCTGTGGTTGCCCCAGCGCCAGTTTTATTCTTAGCCCATCACCAAGTACACGGTATGCGTTCCGTGGAATATACTATCGTCTTGTCGATGAATTTATAAGTGGAGAATGCGAGCAGAGAGAAGACATTAAAGGGTAGCTAATTGTTAACTGAATACACGATTCCCCTCTTTACATGTAGCCCACAGTGCCTAAACCACCCTTTCGCCTTCATAGATGTAACCTTAAATATAATGTCCCATATCATTGCATATGCATTTGCGGTATGCTCCCCTGTGACGTTGCTGAGAACATAGTCCGTAATTGAAACGAAGCCATACTTTGACACAAGAAAATGCCTCTTCGATTGGGCGAGTATGAGTACGCAGGGACAAATTCAAGTTGTATTCCACTACAAATCAAGTTTTAGCAAGGGTTGAATCATATTTATAATAGCCTGCAGGCACATCTTTCTTTTATCATTTCACACTGGTTTGCAGACTTTCGGATCCGCATGTTATTCACGATAACTACTGAGTTGTGCAGTGGGAAATGACTCATTTGTTCCAGTAGGCCTTAGATAAAGCGCAAGAATCTCCCAGCAATGACCGAGGATTTGATAACGTTGAGATATTACCCAATGCCATCGAGGGAAAGAGCATGTACCATTGAGTTCCTACAGGAATGTAAGTTGCTCAGATCATAACGAAAAATATACAGACAATTTACCACTGTCCATGCACAAAAAATTGTGGTTAGACACTCTCTGTCCATTCAAAGCCCATCCACTCTCTCAATGCACAGAATAACCTTTTCATGTGGCTTACATCGACAAAGAACGCATTCGGACAATTATGTTCTTGATATCGCGAGAGCTGAAGTGTTGGATTCCAGCATGAAGGTAGAATGTAGTGGGTATGAAGACAGAGCTACAAGTTAGCGTTAAGCAGGTGGAGTGGTCCGGTGGAGTGGACTAGTTAGAGGCGTAACCAGTTGGTTGGCTATGGACTCTGCAGCGCTAAGCCGATCAATTCAGCTATGTGTGCTATCAACCTGGGTGCTACATCATTCAGCAAACAGCTGTAAGTACATCCGGTTTCGAAAACAACCTGAGATATGAGATAGTTAAATAATGGTTGATTACTTCCAATAGGAAGTAGAGCCGAATTTCGGAAAGTATTACTTGATACAAGCCGCATAGCAGATACTTTAAAGTTGACGGATATGTAGGGTGTACCGGACATTCAATTTCAAGAAACGAGTAGACACTAGTTCACAAAAACTATGGTAACATTTATCATTTAAGTTCACACTACGCAGCATTGGATAAAAATCTTCACAATAGCGACACTTACCTCAGTCAAATCCCATCATCCTGTTCTCCCACACAATTCCCACATACTCCTCCCCCTCCTCCCCTACATGCGCCTTCAACACTTTCTCCGCCATCTTTCTTACCACTTTCACCTGATCCCGCCCGATCTCCCTCACAGTCTCGTCCATCATAATCGCCATAGCACTCCACGCGAACACAGAGCAAGCCGTAGCGTACCACTTGCTAGCTTCCAACCCATTCTCCCTCAACTCCAGCATAAGCTGTTTCGCTCGGTCGTATATATTCCTTATGAGGGGTGTGTCGCTAGTATCATTAATACGAATATAGTCCGACTGGATTACTGTTCGCATAGTGTTCGTAAGGCGGTTGCGTAGACTGATGAATTCCTCCATTATCTCTGAAGCTCGGATCGCCATCGTGCTGCGAAAAACGTCCGAAGTCCTTGGATGTGAAAATGAACTAGCACAAGTGGTACATGCACAATGCTCGGTGCCGTATGCTTTGAGAAATGCCGCTCGATGGAAGGAGGAAATTTCGAATTCGGAGTAGCTTATGGTAATTTCTTCATCTTTGGCTATAGGACGGGCAGCACGTAACTGATAGGAGAAAGACTTGGTATCGAAAGCGCGTACTGTGTTCGGACAGCAGCTAGTGAAATAAGATGAGCACAGTATAAGCGTACATTTCAGACGAAGTAAATGATACCTATGGTTGACTCTCGAAATAGTCTTCATGACGGCGTTGTACATCATCTCACGCCCAATTCCAAAGCCAACATCTCCCAAATCTATCAACAGTGTATTCGTCCTTAAAATGCCACAGAGAAAACTCGGGTCCATAGGATGCGAGTTTTTAAGTCCCAAAAATGCCCTTTTGTTGTCTATATCCATGGATCTAACAACGAATTCTAGGATGGATCCCTCTAGTGCAAGCCTTGCGGCTCGGTCGCCTTGTAATGGGGGAATGGTGATTTCGTCGATACGATAAGTCGGCATACCGGGTATAACGACTAAAGGTCGCTCAGCAATAATGAGGTCGCCGACTTCAATATCACGATTAGCGAACATCCCCATCCCTTTCGAACCTGCTGGGCTAATCCGGTAGACTGGCGGATTGACTGGGCAAGGAGGCGCGCGTGGAAATCCTGGAACGCTGAAAATCTTCTCTTTGAGCGCGCTGGTGATGAGGCATTGCGCGAAGCCGTTTGAATCGCTGGAGTTGGGAATTCGGGTGCAGATTACACTTGTTGAGACCGAGCTAGATGGGTTGGTTTCGGTTTGTGGGACGTATTTGAGGGGTAACTGAGACTCTCGTTCTATCGGAGGTAACGGTAAACTGAAGGAACCGATGTTTCGAAAGTAATATCATACTGAAGTTTATAATGCGAATGTCCTGATATTCTGAAGGGGTGGCGTCTGCAGAAGTATCTGATGAGAAGCATTAGATGAGATGGCATGGATGCGATCTCTACGCACCGGCACCTGTAACATTGGGTTGATCGGCGACGAGCGACTCGTTAGGCATGTTCTTATTGCTCAAGAAACCGCGCTTCATCTCTTAATCACAATATACCAGAGGAATAGTTTAGAGGAGTGGTTTTACAGAACGAAAGCAACAGGTGGTTCGAGTCAAAGGTAGAAGAGTAGAACCAGCCTGTCGAGCGTGAGCCCCCGCTCTAAAGAGGCGTAACGATGACGGATATTACGTTTGAGAATGAATTGAGAGAATACCACGACCCCTAAAATGAGGCTTTGAGCTCTTGAAGTTTGAGACGCTTCGAATTCTTGAACATGTGCCTGTTCCTATTGGGTGGTTCAGCTCACCCATGCGCTCATACCAGCTTACTTCGCCAGGCTTTACTATCAGTCTAGACTTCATAGTCCGGTGTAATTAAGACTCAAAGAGCTCCTCACGGTGGTCTTTAGTAAGTAGTAGAGTTGTATATAATATCAGCGTTTATACCAATCTCGGGTGTTCCGGAGTAGACCTATGTTTGATACACCTCTGCTAAAACTCATACACCCAAGTTACGTTAAGTAGTGCCTACATAATGTACAAAGAAGAAATGTGAGCACAATGAAGTAGACAGTGCTAAGAACTTACGAAGTGAAATGGATTAAACGGTGATTAGAATGGTTATAAACGCATTCTTCGTACATCGCAAGGAGATACACACATATAACCAAAGACAAAAATAACTTACATCCCCTATGCAGCTAGATAGGTATCCATAGTATCCTCTGTTGGAATCGAAATTCGCATCCCCTGGCGAGCCAAATCCTTGAATCCTTCAACAAGAACAAGCTTTGGGGTGTAAAAAGTGTGGCTGTTATCAAACCTAAAAGTGCCCTCCAAATAGAACCCCTCCAATCTCGGAACTCCCAATGGGGGAATATCCCACCGCGTACGAAGCACCTCCAGAACAATGCTAAAGTCGAGCACGGAGTCTGGCGTTGCATATCGTACCTCTGTGAGCTCTGGAAGAAAGGTGGGTGAACCCCCTGAAGAAATATCCAGTTTCCCCATTAAATCCCCGAAGAAACAATCGTGACCAGCGGAGTTCTGGCTTCTCAACGTCAGACTTTTGAGAGTTCTTAGCCTCTCTAGGATGGGGAATATAGATCGATGGAGGCGATAGGTATCCATCTCCAAAACCTCCAGCGGGCACTCAGATCCATTTATGAATTCATCTATTAGTCGAAACGGTAGATGGATAGAGCCCCAGACTGAGCTAATTATAGACCCCAGACGAAGCTCACGTAGAGCAGGACAACGTATATGTTGCAAGATATTCCCCACTATATATCCATCAGTATTGGTGATTTTCAACGAACGTAGATGTTCCATAGTGCAAATCGAGGGAAATGAGGGGAAATGTTGATCCGGTCCACTGAATACAGCGAATAACGTGCAATCGACGAGATTTGGACAACGAAAAAGCACTTGAACGCATTCATCGTTTGAAATGCGTGCGCGTAAGGACGTGAGTTGTGTCCAGGGGGGTGTGATATCTTCCAGATACAGGATAGATATGCAAAAGCTTCGAAGAAGAGGCGCAATTTCGAACATGTCCAATCGTGCGCGGGGAACGGTGGCATTCTCGAACTGTCTAAGGTGTCCCCTTCGCAGAAGGGGAACTTTACCTTATACTTTTCCAAGCACTTGGACGAATTTACACTCTGGATCATCGATAATACACATGTCTATATGTTTCCATCTCTCGCAATGTTCAACGATCTTCTCCAGCATAGCTAATGGAGGATCAGTCTCCCAGTCTGCGTTACCCACTGGAATAGGGTTGAAATACAGACAGGGGGCAGCGCCCGGAACGTGTCAACCAGAGATCAAGAATATCCAATTGAGTGTTATGTCGTTCGTACGATACGAGAAGTACGATCGTTGACCATAATGTTGACAATGGCCACACGATGTCGCGCCACGGTTTGCACACCGCACCCAGTGTCAACGGAGTTGTTAGATTATCTTTGCGTTGAGATAGGGTGTCGAAATCCACGGAACAGGCGTTCTTGAAGATTTCTGCGACGATTTCTGTGGGTAAGAGGAGGAGGCGCGATCCGAGACTTGTTTCATATCGGGAATAGCTCATGGTGGAAATCGGGAACAAGAAGGGTCCGCGAGAGGTCATGGCAGGGATAAATAGTATCACGTGCATGGCCCGTTTTCGCCGGTGGTCTGTGCATTTATTTGCTACAACAATTGGCGTCAAACAAGTCGGAAGAGATGTACCCGGTTCCGGGAACAGTGGCCCACGTCCAGTTCCACCGCTCGAGAGTCGAAACGAGAAGTATAATTGACGGTCAAGTTATTGACCCTGATGATAATTCATGGAGTTTAAAACATACTAGTTAAAATAAGTATAGTTACCGCTGGAGGAATTAGGCTACAAGCTGCGTTAACGGAGCCTCCGCTGTCGATCCCGATGGATCCGCTGTCTCTCACAGGTTGATCTCCATAAAGCTTAATATAGAAGAAATCTTCAATCTGCATTAACTCTAATCCTGAACTAAGTAATCGTAGAGGGCATACACGACGGGGGTACGGACGTAATAATAACACCGCAAGTATAAATTTCGGTTTAATAATACTTACGGGTAGTAAGTAGTATGCAGTGTGCACCATAATTTCTTCGAACTTATTTACCCCAGGAGGAACTTCCTAGTGCATACTTGCGTCCCTCAGTCATAATTACTTTTTGAACTGTGGCTCGGCTGCGATGAGAGAAAATGTCTTTCTTTGCTTATCTGCTCTTTCTCGCACGATCAAACCGAACGTTCAGCTGAGGCACTCAAGAACTCATATAGGATTCTGGCCAGAACAGGCATAAGGGCACGTTTATAGAAGTTGTTAGATGTTCCCTGTGTATTTTTTATCTTTCCAACACTGTTATCTCTACACCAGGTAGAAATTTTCACAAAGGATGCGTTGAACTTTCCTTTACTGGAACATATGTCGAGACCACGAGGTAAACTTTAATCAGCTAAAATTATTCGCTAGGTCCAAAGATAGATAGTCCTATTATACATACTCTCTCCCGCTGGGCCGCTGTAGTGTTCTCCTGCTGTAACGTTATCATAATGTCATGTAGTAGATTTCACTGTGCTAGTAGATAGCCCAAACAATTTCGTGGCCCAGCGCTCCTGCTGTAGTGTTAGTGGCAATGAATTTAAAATCAGATATGTCGAGCATGTATCCCCCATTGAAGAACCCACAAGCATTTGGTGATTATAAGTCTGTTTTCTTTACCACTGACTTGAAATGGTAAGCTCGTCCATGGTAATCTCTTTACATTTCGAACGAGTTTTGAATATGCACTACTTTACAATTGCTAGAAATATTCGCGTCCAGTACAAATACAATGCTAATGGTTTACTACGCCGCACAATAAGCTACCTCTTTGATTCCCGCAGAAAACGCAGCACCTCTGGATCCCAAGGATCCCAGCTACCAGCGTCCCACTTCAACCCTTTCGGAGTTATCGATTCATATGGGGTTGAATTTACCGACGATGGTGTTATAGGAAAATGAGATGAAGAGGCTGGGGAAGCAAGCGGACTCCACGAGGCAGCTTTTAGCTGAAGAGACAGATCTCGCTCAAAATTATCCAATGCTGTGACCATATGTCTATCTTTCATCATCGAGACATCAACTGGTCGGGTGCTTCTTAATGATGTAGAGTCGAGACTGAGAGAAGAGAAAGTCGACAAGTCCGCCAATTCGGAATGGCGAGCGCGGTCAGTATCGTCGCAACCGGACGTAATATATTTTCCCGTGTGGAATGGACCAGCAGAAAATGATAACGCTGAAGTACTACTCGTAGATTCACTTCGGCGGTTATGAGAAGCGGAAGTTATGATTGTAACAAATCTGCAATCAAGTATTAAATCTTAACACAGCGTGCGGCTATTGTACACACCGATTCTTTGTTGCTAACGCAGTTCGTCGCGGGAAGTATGTCCTCGAGATGTAAGACCACTTCCTTCCATGTTCTTTCACGGCTTTAAGCAGTAAATCCTCCTTACATTCGAACTCACATGTCAGCATTTTGTAATGCGTGAGCGTACGAACGACCAACCTCCTCTTTAGACCACGGTTTTTTATCAATAGCCGGGTCAAGAGCATCATACCAGCGTCGTGCACACTCTACATTCAATGATGAGATAATGAGGTAGAGGTAAAGGGATACGAGGCCTACGACAGTTTTTTCTGGTCCCCACCATGGTTGCCACTGACGACCAACTTTTTAAGACAAGCTTAGAAATTACTATAGCAAATGAATATAGAGACAAACTCACTTGGTCCCGAACATACCAACCGCTCTTATCAGCAGATCGTCTTCCTCTGGTGACCAAGTTCCCCTCGTAGCCTGTGGAGATGCCATCTTGTTGTACCACCTTTTTCGGCAATCTTTGTTAGACCTTCCTGGAACATATTTTGCTATTTCCTGCCATTTATAGGGATTGCCTCCCTCTGGATGCTCTTTCAAACGGTAATGCATCAGAGAAGCATACTGTTTGTATGTATACCAGGAGCTTACCAAGCAAAATGGCATTTTGTAAGGCTTCGTCTTCTTCTGCTGACCATTTGCGTCGTTTTAACAGGTCATCTGACCCTGATAACCTCACGGGAACGGGCCTCGGCCGCGGAGGCGTTGATTCTGTTTGAAATTGCTCTTTGAAGGTATAAATACCGGAATGCGCAGTAAATGGCTGTATAACCGGTATACTATGTGGAGGCATATTTCGAATTGAGGAGCTGGTGCTCAAGGCTCTTGTATTGCCGTGCATATATATACTTACAGTGCTATGTTGTTGAAATGAACCTCAATTGTTTCGTATCGGCTATGTAAATCTTAGCGATGAAACTTGAACCGCCAATAGGTTCACATTATGACGAAATTTCGTTCTCATCTGGATAGGTACATTCATATACCTCTTCCTTCGTGGACAATAGTCGGAACGGAGATAGGCAGTCGGTAGAACCGGGACTTGGTATAATTTCTAACCAAAACTTGATGACCTCCTGGTTCATCGGGATGCACTGTCTATTAATAGATAATCATAGCTTGCTATCGCATGCGCTCGTACAGGAAGAACAACTTCCCGGCCCATGCTCACAACACATTTTGAAGACTCCAGTACGAAAATCGCGCACTATCTATGCCGTCTTCCCGGGAAAATCGTGTATTTGCTTATAAAATCCGTCGCGTTTGTCACTTCACAGTGCACGGTCTGTATTCTGTCCGTTCGGTCTTTATCCCAGTTGAACTTCTATATGTCAGATATTTCAACCGATGTTGAGGTCTTACGATACTCCCTAAACGTATTCATTATGCACGCCGTCTCATTTGTATCCGGGCATAAAGGGGGAAACTTACTATCGTGTATTGTGTAGAGTCCGCTAAGGTCGTATACCGCGAGGTTCCAGAGACATCTAGGCTTGAGTATTTAGATTCGAAAATTCTCCAGTTAGATTTTTTTGAAGTATAGACTTAGTAGTACCCAAGCGGCAGGTTGTATGTATTATAGCACATATTCGATGAAATCGATAACCCACACAAATCCCACCCCTTGAAAAATCATATTTTGATACGACATATGTTGTTCTGTACGTCAGACGTTCCTCGACTACAGAATCTCTCACGTCTCAGGTGTGCTTAGCATTCAATTTTCACGGTATTTCTGCACGGTCATTTGTGATCCGGCTGACTGATCGGTACGGAACAGATGTTTATTGTTTATCAGAACCACCCGATTATTTAGAGTTGCTTGGTAAAAAACACGACCACAAATAATACGTGGTCCGTGCGTTTGAGTTCGCTTCATCAGTCGAAACTCGACATTCCTTACTTCAACCATTACGATAGACTTCAACAATTGCTCCAAATAGATTAATGGTGTACGCTGGTAGATAGATATTCCGTGCAGCTCATTTTATCGCCTGCGACAACCAAAGCGACCCCGTCGGCCGACATCCACCCCTATATTTACGAGCACCGCCTCGTCCGTCGGTGCCTCGGAGAGCTGATCGGTCATGACCGTCAACGTCCACCGTCGGGATAAGTACATCTAAATTTTCAATTATATCCGACGGAGATGATTAACTTTGATAAGAAGCCATCCAAGTTGGTACGAGATGGTAAATATGCTGCACAGGCGTGTCACTTGTGAGGCTCTGAAGACCAAATATATTCTCTATGTACAGAACACAACACATTACTCAAATTTCTTTTAATATTTTTTGTAATTAGAGTGTATGTGAGGAAAATAGCGATGGTATAATAGAGAATGCGACATATAGATAAACAAGTATAATTCATTTGAATTTACAGTGACGATAAAGAATCTGAGTACCACTGTTGAAATGAGTAGTATCGAAAAAGAGAAAGCCTGAGAAGAAGGCAAATACATTGAAGATACGATTGACGACATACACGACTCATGTGTTTGAAATGCGTCTTGAACGCAAAACAGTTCAGTGAGGCACATGTACTGTAACTTTTACTACGAGAAAAGGTTTTGAACTCATACGGTCGAATGTTGATCCATACTAAATACCCTGCGGGGGTCGTATTCTTGCCGGTCCCAACTAAAGAAGTGGGAACACATCGCATTGAAGATAGAATATGGTGTTTAATCTATAAAGCGAGGGCATTCAGAGATCAGAATAGCTAATACACGTTTACTTCTAAGGTGAATAAAATAGTTCAAACATTCATCATTGCGCCTCACATGATGCTGAGATATAAATATTTGTGATACTTACTGTACACATAGCAACAACTCAATGATAGACATGACTTATGACGAAGGATAAATAGATACAGTATCCTTCGCGCTCGCTGACAGTCATTTCTATGACTAAACAACTTATGGTGAGACGGTATAAAATAAAGTAACAAAATCTCTCACAAGTTATTTGTAGTAATTTCATCCATGTGCCTATCAGCTGATGTGAAGATATACTGTGAATAGTTCATTAAAACCAGCAAGAGCATACCACGCTTGTGTACTATTCCATTGACGATCAAATATTAACTGAGAAGCAGACTATCTCGATAAACGGCGCTGTATGACCAATTGGAAGGTACATGCCCCTATCTTGGCTGATCAATTTGGGGACCTTTCTGCTTTACTCATTACGTGTAATGGTAAAGCTGGTAAATGCGTACACGAAGAGACGAGGATTAGATATTTTGACCGCAACTCCATAGAGCTGTACCGGTAGATAGTGCTGCGCTGGTGCTGCGTGTAGGACGATACGCTGCCGATTGAGTACAATGAATCGGAGAACGGCGAAACGGAAGGTGAATTCATATGCTGTACGCCCATTGACGCGTTGCATTTTTCTGAACGACGGAATCGAAGAAGGCCCTTAAATCAACCACGACTCCGCAGCTCTTGTTCCCTTCATGGATTTTTGAATTCTCGGGGGACGAAGATAAGGTTTGATTTAGAAATACCATTTTGATCGGAGACGGCAGCTAATTTTAACACGGCGTGTAGTAGAACTTAATCTCAAACGCCCTCAAACCGTATACCGTGCGAAAAGACCACGATGCTCAAGAGCTAATCTCGCAGCTAGCAAGAGGCGTAACGAGCTTCGTTACTGTAATGTTAACGTTTCTTTCGTTCCGGAGTTTCCTAGTACCGGCGCTGTCAAATTCAAATTGTATGATGGGTATGTTCGTATACGTGTTAATGCAGCATACCTTGAACGGAGGAGTATCTGCCAAGCCTTCCTAAAAAATGAATTGTCCAACATATGGATTGGAATAAGATGTATCTTAATTACTTGAGCCCCTGGGTCAGTAATTCAGTCAGAAAGTAGAAATTTTAGTTGAATTCGAGATGGCTGAGTCTAACGTTTGCTACTTGCGTGTCTTTCCGAACACATAGTGAAATTTTAAGCAAGTCGAACATAAATCGGATTCTCGGTATGAGCATAAATATTTCTCATGACATTGGTATAGTATTTCATAAAACATGATACAAAGACTCTGTGGAATAAAGTAACGAGCGTATTCTAAATAAAACATGTATTTATTTCAGATCATGGCCTACACCTATTCACTGGTTCCTGAAAGAAGCCAATCATCTCCGTGTCCCATGAATGCCATCTATCCGTCGGGGACGTAATAGGGCTCTCATAAGAGTAAGACGATGAAGACGTCGAAATTGGGGACGGGAAGTTGGACGCAGAGTGATCAGATGTCCATGAGACAGGCTTCAACTGACACGACAGTTCATACTCGAAATCCATCAATGCCTTCGCATATATATCAGTGTCATTTATTCCTCTTGTTGTGCTGTTGACGAGGGGGGAGGTAGAATAGCTTGACATAGAAGGAGTTTGTGACCTCGAGGAAGAGGACGAACTGGAATCGGAGCCTGAGTGGGTATCGAAATAGCCGTTATCCTGAAGTCCGATTCCCGACTGTGACGTCGTAAAATAGCACGGCCGGTCGTCTCTGTGCGACGTCGCGTCGCCTCCCTCGACGGCATTAGGCGTAGGGTTGGTCCGTTCCTCCACATGTAGATGCGTGGCTCGGCGGCGTCGCATAGTCGAGGTAACAAGGGCAAAAAACCTGTGCGGGACAACATTTAACACCATCCAGTGACCGATGAACGAGGTGAGCTATACCTATTCTTAGCTGCTAAGCCCGTTCTACCAGGAAAGTATGTTTGGGAAATATAAGACCACTTCTTCCCATGCTCGTTCACCAAAGCAAGTAAAAGTGTATCCTAACGATGGTAAGGAATGTTAGTTAACTCAGTGAACAACGGGAGTAAATTTCAAACCTCTTCTTGCGTCCATGGTGCTTTGTCAATGGCTGGATTAAGTGTATCATACCACCGTCGTGCGCATTCTACAGAATAGGCGTGAGATAAGCATGGCGAGAAATAGCTGGCACTTACGACACCCTTTTCTGGTCCCAACGACTGAGGATACCAGTTGCCACCTACGACAATCAAGTCAGAATTGTGGAACAATTATAACTCATAGCATGACTTACTTTGTGCCGTACATTTCCACAGCTCGCATCAAGGCCGCGTCTTCTTCTCGAGACCAGCTGCCTTTCGAGGCCAAAGGAGAGGACATCTTATTATACCAGCGTTTCCTGCAGTCTTTGTTCGACCTCCCAGGAATGTGTCGTGATACTTCTAGCCATTTATAAGGGACACAGCCGTCTGGGTGCTCTGTGAAGAGCTATCAGTATAAGTCAATATTCCGAATTTTAAAGCATACCGAGATCAACAGCTTCGCGAAGAGTGTTATCTTCCTCCTTAGTCCATTGTCGACGCCTTTTCAGGTCGCTGTCCTCGAGAACTTTCGTAAGTACCGATTCTGGGTGAAGTACGGAGGAGTTCGTTGTGGATTGCTGATTGGAGAACACGATGTAAGAGGACGAATGTTCGAGCTTCAGTGGGTGATTCATCGTATCAGAAGGAAACATGAGGTCGCGGAGTTCAGCCATTAACATTGTTAGGAGTATATATACACTTTGTGTTGTGCCAGATTTCCATCTCACAACGTTGTTAATCTTCGGATAGAAGACGCAATGATACAAAAATGGATTAGGGCGCTCGATGTCATTTAAAGTTCTCGAGGGCTGCCAATAAGACGCGGTCGGCTCGGAAATCACCTATAGTATGGGGCCGGTGCAAAAAATGGACTGCAGGATTACAGATGCAGAAACAACTCCCTGTATTGAAGTGACGTAGTAAAGTACAGCTTTCCTGGCTATATACTAAACGTTGGATTTACTAATCACACTCTACCGGTACATTATGCTTCAATACCCGGTTTGAGCGTGCAGACGCCTATCGGGATCGATGAGAATAGCAGGGCAGTGGCTCCTTCAACTCTGCTCGTAAACATACCTGAATGATGGAATGGAAAGCAAGCGTTCGGATCGCTTTATGTCCTTGTTCCTCCTCGGTTATCAGGCCACTCACAATTTGGTAGACATGCTCGGTTGATCGGGATTATCTGTCTAAAATTGGGGTTTCTCACGCTATTATTGCTGACACGACGAGCAATATTATTAATACATGCGTAGAAACGGCCTTACAACGTTGAACGGGTGGGCTGTAGTCGTGGGTTAGGGATGAAGCTCTAAGGTAATAAATAGTCAGTAGAAATGTAGATATTTTAATGAACGATTACCTGCACATTTTCCACCAATTTAAAAGTTCTTATACTACATTCGTTATCAGTTTACACTCAGAAAACCCCGTTTTCTCCGTGGAAACAAATCGACAATTGATAATGCACTTAATTGTTAATAACTTCTAGATCATGTTAGAAAAAGAAGGATATAAACACCTAGCCCACTTCAGAACACCGCTATCATAACAATATACTTTGCATTCTTAGAATGTGATTATTGATCGATCGCACGAAACAGCAGCATGTCTAGACATATATAATCCAGACTTCACAATATAAGGCTAATAATTTTCACAATCAATTGATTGTGCTGGGACAGTCAGAGTTGGAATGGACGACATTCGACACAGCCTGACCCTTGCCTATCTCATTAAACTGACAAGTTCTTTTATGTAAACGCTATCTCTAGTGCAATTTGGAACAATATGGGACGATATCCGACGTACAACACGATGTTGAACGGCAGTTTAATACATTTCTTGCTCATTTCAGCTGCTATTTCCGCCAAAGGCAAGGCGGGATTGCTGGAATGTTTAATGTCATGCCACATGTCATATTTCTTTGATTTTGAATCAGCAGCCGAGCTTAAGGCGAGCGCACTCGGGACCGACGTGTCACGCTGACATGGCTTGGGAGTCGAGAACCGATTTAATAATCAGCTTGAGTTTGAATTTTTGAATCAGCGCGGTAGGAGACTGACTGTGAGAGGGTGGCAATGCCGAAAGGCCAGTTGCATCGGTGTTCTAATATGTCGAGCATTGTTCGCTGAACCTTGAGATCGTGCATACTACTTATTCCGACAACTGGTCTACACAAACACAATTCCTCCCACCATATAATCAAGAATATACGGATATTGATAGGAGTATCCGACCAAGAGAGCTTCTGCGCGCTCTGATGGAACACACTTAATACTATAGTCATTTTCAGTAATTATATCCCTTCCATATTGGCCCCAAAACTTAATGAAAATGGTATAGCGCAAGGTTATATCCACGTATCGAAGCGTACTTTAACGAGTTTTAGCTTTGCCACTCAGAACCTCACACACAAGACATGTGCACGCGTATGATCTGCCCTGCTTCAACTTACAAAGCTGAGATTTTTGGATGAATAATCAAATAAAAGGCGGTCAGATAACGGAATCTGATTTACCGACGACATCATAGTAAGTGCTGTGTAGCAACAACGTATCTTCGTTAGTACACAGCATCGGGACCAACTGGTTTACAGCTTTTAATTTCGGGGTTAACGGATGGAGAGACGAAAGAGCAACAGCAATTTACTATTATGACTCGGTTCTGACTCACTGTCAGGAGTTCTGGGTAGATATAAATCGTACGTACTCATATTTCTTTAATTGGAAGGTTACTTGCATCCGCTGCATTCACTTCAGTTAACTTGTATTCCAAAATGCAGTCTAGTTTTTGCACCTAAAGGCTAATATGTACCACCAACTTTTTTCTAGTTGATATATATATATTGTTACTAGCCAACAATCTCCAATCTCCAACTTCGACTACTGAAATACCCTCCAGGAACTATATGACTACTGTTATATTATACAATATCCACGAAGGGAATCACCACTGGAAGATAAATTTGAGAGACGGAATTTATTTGGGGTGATGATAGTACATGGCAATAGTAATGGCGATCAGTAGTGGAGAAAGCATAAGATTTAGATTCCGTAAATAAGCTGCACCTCTACAAACATAGCATGAAGGAAAGATAGGTTGTAAGCTTAACCTTTATATTACGCATAACTGACTTCAGAGAAAACTGGATTCATGCGCATTGGCCATCAGGAACTTCTGAAATACACTCTAATGAAAATTAACTTGTAAATTACAAATATATTCAAGGTTTGAGCTAAATCCGGTACAAAGGAAAATCTTCAAGCTCAGCATTCCGCACTCCACGCACTTTTGGGGCTAAACCAGAAGCTGGAAATAGTACGTAATAATAACCGGATGGCTAGAATGCCTCCATCCATAATTGTGTTCTCCGTGTTGGGTACTGTAGTACCCATAATGTACGAGGGGAGAGAAGGCGGATATTTACATCCATTTTCGTATACGCCGCGATAATCATGTGGAAGTGCACGGGATCTTCCTTGAACTCCTTGCGAAGAACTACTTTCATGGGTATAGGAATGATGGACAAACCAGTACGGCCAATGTACATTTGTGAGTCGTCGTCGTCGTAACATTTAAGTGCATTTCACGATAGATATGATATTGGTGTGATCCGCCAGCAGGCATACGGAAGTTAAGTTTACCTGATAACAAGGTTACATATAACTATGTATTCTATATAATAACTTGAAGATTTGGCCCAAATTGCATGCATTCACTAAAATGTGCAAGTCTTGGAGGAAAATGAAAAGAACCACCCTTCTAAGTATGATATAATGCAGAATTTGAATTCAAGAAGGCACAGGCACTAAGAAGTGAATATCACACGACGTATACTCGCACAGCTAGAAGCAGACAACTTGGATTTTGGATCCCACGTATTATATGTCTGAGTGCAGAATATTGTTATATTCGAGTTTCATGACTCTGTTAGCTGCTCTCCTCTATCTACTAGTGAGTCGTAGTATAAAATATAATAGTTGGAGCGATAATGATAGTAGGACTTGAATGATACAGGTTTCCAAATGTCACATCTATATGTGGCAAAGTATTGATAAAAGTCAGATATAGAAATCGTGTAAAGTGTTGCAATTCTAACATACTCATTCATCTGCCTCCGGTATCATTATAAATATTTTGCGCAGAAAAATCCTTTGCCTTCACATTGGATAACACGGTGGCACTGATATTCGAAGTTGTGGCACTTAAAGCCTTCATCTTCCCTTCATACATCAACAGATACTGTTCTGGCGTGATAATCCCATCTCTTAATAACTGGATGAGAGAATCACTCGGACCAGAAATATTTCGTATCTCCCCTTCAATCTTTATGCTATCTAACTCTGCGTTCTCGAATACTGTTGCTTGGTAGCGTATTCTTCTGTCGGGAGTCTGAGTCAGATCCTTGGGTGGGGAATCAGCCTCGGTTAATATATCTCCAATCATGTTAAGGTAGTAGGTATCAATTCTGAGAAAGCGTCAAGAGGGGATGAGAGAAGGAAGAAAAATAAATGCGTGGGTACTTCTTCATACTATATATCCAATGTGTTTGTCAGACATCAGGGATGATGGAAGCTTGATCATCGTTTATCATCCTCATCTCTAATCTTCATATTTAGATATACCGTTCCAGGCAGTAGACGATTGGAAAGATCTGACCTGATCAAACCTCCTATCTCTTAGGACACGGGAACAAAGTTTCCATCCTCGTGAACACTCAACGAACGCAATAGGCCTTAACCACACCAAGAACGACTCTCCAAGCCCCTCATAGAATTTGATGATATGCCGCTCATTAAATTCGTTGGGTTGACCAACTGTCCAGATTAGAATTCGCCTTAGTAAGATGAATTAGTTTGTCTCTACTCTGCTTACGCAAACATCGGACTCTCGCACGGGGACAACTTATTCCCGCTGATAATAGATACGCAGAGAACCTTAGTAGGCACCAATGTGCCATTTTGAGGTGGACCCCTTCAATGTTCATCACCATCTACTCCAGTCTCCAGCTAAAATTTCAACTGCCCCACTACGGTTCTCCACACCGTACAACTTCTCCATCCTCTCCTCGCAAGCCCTTCGTCGGCCGTACACGGTCGACCTATCATAGTCCAGGATACTATATATAACTTTAAGCGTGAAGCAGGTCTCATAGTGGGCTCTACATCGGGTAGTGAAGACACATATACCTTGGGTAGTGATGCAAGAGGTCGAGGTTATACTACGGAATAGATGGTGTCTATAACTCTGGAATTAGCATACAAAGGTTGAACAGAGCGACTACTGTGGATGTGGAATTGGAGGCCCATCACGCTGTAGATATTGATAGGCGAGAGGGAAGGGAAAAATCCTATTTCCTGCACGAGGCGCTTTTATGTTGATGTTGGATAGTGAGCAGGTATATTTGGAAAGTCAGAAGTTCACGTGCTCCACTTTATTTCCATGCGGTTGTTCCTAATCTTCAGGAGCGTACTTACTTTAGTACATAGGTACATCTGCCGTTGATTCTATGTATAGTTTGCCGGGCGGGGATATGCACCTTCACAGCCACATGGATACTGGTTCGAGACTTCGAGTAAAGCTTTTCATAGGCGTCCATAAGCGTCAATCTAAGCAGATGTTAGGCGCCAGTTCTGTTGAACTAGATAATTGTACGGCAAATAGATTACTTACCATGTTACACACAAGCGCTTGACAATGACTGAGAAGGCGATAAGTTCAATCCCGTTACAGGATTATATCTATAATTCTTATGATTTGGCTTGATAAGCGGAATCAATGGTCAAGAACGATCTCTTGAAGAATACTGTTAACTTGATTTGTCCTTGATACCACGGTAAGTAAGCTTACAGCTAACTGCAAAATGTCGCGGTATCGCGTTTGAAATGAATGGGTTAGCGTCTCGGTAATCACCGGATGATCGATCATCTAAACAAAAATGTAATTAGTTCCACTTTCTTTCCATATTATTTGCAGAGCTTTTACACCGTATAAAATCACTTAAAAATGTAAACTAGTCCTTTAAACAGCCAAAGCATGGGCTATCAATTTTTTAAATTTAATGCGCAATATTTACTCGTTAAAGGCAAGAAGAATTAAAATAACTTGTAACTCGGGCAACTCGGGTGCAAATGGCATGCAGTCTTACATAATAATAATCGTGGGTATGCCGGTTCTGCCGGTTGCATGTCAATCCAACCAACCTAAGTTCAGTGTTCGATTACAAATCATCGGTCTTCCGCAATGTCCATCGTTCAAAATTTCGTTAATACCGCAAGTATATCGATGGTATCCTCGGTCGATTATTAGCAAAAAGTGAAAAGTTGTAAAAAATGATACTGAAATTATCTTCACCCAGCTCCCGTTGTAAATCAAATACAACGGTGTTAAATTCTTCCGCCGACATATACACATCCTATCCCTGCTCAAGATCATCACCCAATACGTGTTGAAATTCAACACTATTCCTATCTCGGCTGTGACAAAAAAATCACTAGTGGCTTCCATTGCGGCAATGAATCTTTCTAGTGAGACACCAATTCAGGGTACGATACCCCGCTTCATCACTAGAACTATGTTGTCCCTCAAAGCCACGGCCATCTACTGCCACCTCATCTACCCCAAACCCCTCTTACCCACAACACCGCGAGATCTACTGGTGTATCATAAACCAGCTCAAATGCGATCCATCATCAACCTCTGGCCTCCCTCATTTTGGAGACCTCATAGAAACCATATTGTCAACGAATTCAGTGACATCAGCCACGCTCTCCAGCATATTATACATCCTGTAGAGTTTAAAGCTAATGGAAGATGAAATAGCCCCAGGGAACGATATCTTTCGCCAAGCACTGAAACGTACGAATTCTGATTCATCTGCCGATGAAAGAGCGCGAGCACAGCAGATGCCAAAATATCGGATCTTTCGCAAAAGCAATTGATGAAGAAACCTATTAGGGCGTTTCACGTTGCAGTTTTTCAGTCGTTTTTGAAGCGTTTTTCGGTTCGTTTTTCAATCGGTTTTTGGAGCTCGGGAAGTGCCGAAAATCAAGTGAAAAACAAAAGTTGCAAGAAGTGCAACCATGCAAAAGCAGCTCCCGAGCTGCTTTTGCATCGTTTTTCGGCTGTTTTTCATTTTGTTTTTCTGTCCGTTGGTCACATGATAGATGTAATCGATTATGAAATAAAAATACATAATCAAGTAAATTTGCTATCCGCCGGTGCAGTAGGTACTGGTGTCACCTATACTGCCTTATAGCGCCCAAGAAATCTGCTCCCGCTGAGCCTGTTATACCTCAAAAACCTGAGCAAGCTTCCCATCCCAACAATGATGTCAAAGAGAATACTGCCAGTAAATCCCGCAAGCCAACTATACAGTGGAAAAAGAATAAAGACTGGGCCACCCAGGCACTTGAATACCTCACCAACAACCCATCATTTCGACTCAAGTACTTTGTGTAGCATACGCTGTCGTAGCGGTATGGAGGGCATAATTATTAGGAAGTGGAATTCAAATGGAATTGGGGGGAGGAGGCGGCAACGCATTGCCTGGATGTGTCACGTGTCACAGTATGCAAAATCAAGCAAAAATCAAGTGCATAATGACAGGGGTTTCACGTTGTGTTGATTTTTCAGCTGGTTTTGATCTGTTTTCCCATTCCCACGACTCCAAAAACCAAATTAAAAACAAGTCAAAAACACATCAAAAACGACCAAAAAACGGCAACGTGAAACGCCCTATTGTTTCTTTGGATGATGAAAAGAGAAATTTGATTGGCATTGTTCTGAAAGAGAGCGCCTGAGGAATATTCCAGTAAAGAGGCCTCAAGCACTGAGTTGCTCTTCAACATACGTGGTTTCGGACAACTTGCATCACTTTATGAGTCATACCAATACTTGCATATATTGATTGTTCCGATACACTTTATTATTATAGCTTTTACTATACTGTTGGATTATAGGAACCATTGAACCTGTATGACGACTATTATTAGATTGGTGTGGTCATATGCAGCTTCGTAGAGAAGATCGACGGAGGATCAAGAATGGAAATCTGCGATCTGTTTCTGACACCACGTGGGGGACCATACCGAGCTCAACATATATACTAATAGTATGGATACTTTTGGTAAGTTGTAGAACGTGAAACGAATGTCGAAAGAAGAAGAAAGGAATAACGTAAATTCGAAGGAGAGGGGGGGAAGAGTGGAACTCCAATTATAATATGTATGTAGGAATCATACACGGAACACTGAGAGAATTTCAGAAGATCAAAGAAGAACACCGAGACTGGAAGGGACGAACCAATAAAATCCAAATCTCAATCACACATATAATTAGTATCCAATCACTTTCAAATACTTCACGGTGTACCGTGCAGCATGGAATAGTATGATAGGTGGCAGTATCCTACCTGTGGAAGTGGAGTAAGAAATGATGGAGAAGATAGGCATCAACATGTATGTAGCAAAAAGGCAGCTAAAATAGAATTAAAACCCCCCAACCCCCTAAACCCCTAAGAACGATGGGGGCAAAGAGAAGCGGACAGTAACGTTATCTAACTTCCTCAAGAGAACAATAAGCATGCACGTTAAGGGAATAGTTAGCATGGTATAAGGAACATGAGTGCGATTCTGGCACTAGGCTCCAGAAACCAGAAAGGTGCTTTAACATAGATTTCAACGAATTGCATCTGAAAATGGAGACAATGAGAGAATATTTAACAAAAAGAGGAAGGGAGGATCAGGGAAAGACTCAAAAAGATTCCACACATGTGGTGAGAATAGTGTAAAATCGTACTCCTCCGATAGCGCCGGTGGCTGAGACCGAGACAGCTGGATTGTTTGTTGAAGGCCATTGTACCAAACACCCCCAATCTCCAACTTCGAGCCATCTCCACCTCGGAGAATTTATCCAAACTGAGGCTTCGAATATATCAGTGACATCATTAACGCTGTTTCGCACTCTGCGCATTCTCAAAAACAATAATACAACGAAAGATGAGCTCGCCTCTAGGCATGATATCTTTATCCAAGCGCTCGAACGTGCAAATTCCAACCGTTCTACAAATGAAAATGAGAGGAGGAATACTGTTGAACAGAATAAAGAGTCGAATACGTCTCACAAACAAATTGTCAAGAGCAGTAGGATTTCCTCAAACGAAGACAAGAGAACACCCGAAAATGAGAATACTAACGAGAAAGTCGAGGACAGTTTCGAGTTCGAAGTATATTGTGAAGAGTGGGAACACTCGAGGAATGACCCAGCTTGGACACCTCGAATGATGTAATATTCATGTGCATCCGGATATTCGGATGGCTTGCATTACGCCATGACACATAATAGCTATGCAAATGTTTATTCTATACTCCGGCTTCATCTTCACATCGTCCTAATACGCAGGAATCCCAGCCACTGCAAAACTCCTTTTGAAAAATACACGGTACTCCTTGCCTTCCATGTTGTACATCCCCGCTATGCGCAGGAATTGCTTGAGAAATGGCAAGCCATCGCATAGTTCGTCCAGTACGCGCGTTACAAGGTATACGATGGAGCGTATGACTCGAGCACATACCAAAAGCCCCCCAAAGTCAAAACGATGTACATTGTTTTGACTGAATTTATGGCCGAAGCCCTCGTGCTGATACGAGGCTGGATTGCGAATGAAAGTATCGTGAATCAGACTGATATCACCGTATCTTCAAACGAGCTACAATTCAGTTCGTGGCTGATAGACTCGTAGAGTGTGCGAATGGAAATAAGAGGCAAATGATGCATGCGACAATCCGTATGTAAAGTATCACAGAACTTGAGATACTCGTTGAAGTACAAGTGGCAGTTGCATGTGAAGTTAGAGTTTATGCTCAACTCGGCTGTTCAGGGTTCATCTCTTCTGTACTAGTGGTATAGCAGGTTGTGTACGTACCCCTCTCTTATTCTTCCGCTGTTACCATCCAGGGAGTAGAGGTCGCATTTCCCTTGGACGACAATCGATGTGTCGGTCGGTACGAGAACCTGATATAGCTCCTAATCAACATATATACATAAGATTTGAGAACAATAGAGAGAATACAGGGAGGGGAACGCACTGATGGTGACTAGACAACTCTTTGGCTATCCATCCTCTCCGTACACCTCCTATGGCACAACCTCACTGGGACTATCCAGATTCCAGATGATCTTGGGTCGCAACGAAGTTTCGCTAACTGGTATGCGCCAAATGGATCGCTTAGAAATGTGCTATGTCGAAGTTTGCCTTCGAAGATGACATGTTTCTCTGGCATGGAAGTTGCCTGGAAGTAGAGTCGAAAACGAAAATGTTAGGTTTTCTGTCGCAACTGAACTAACGTCGCTACGCTCACCGTAGTCCCGGATAGCAAGGTCCTTAGAGATATTCTACCAAAGTCATAGGTATAGGTTTGAAAGTAGATAAATTGCAAGTTAGGGCATGACTAGGCATGACTGAAGGTGGGATGGCGAAGGAAAGAGTGGATCGATTTGTGACCGGACTTTCATCGAGCAGCTGCTGTATTGTCAATTGTTTGTCATGATCATTTTCACCAAACAATGCCACGTACGGGCCGATCACCTTACGGATTGAGATGACAATAACCTCAAGGCTCACTGATTTAACGTTGAAAAATATATGCCCGTTAATCGGTACCATGACAATGATTGTAAACTTGATAACGATCGAAGACCCGACCGTTTGTGGAAAAAAACATATTTTCGCAATATTCCACGGTCCAAAATTAGTATGGATGTAGACGAAGTAATGTATCGTATGGTCGGCGGGAGTTAGAAATCGATCGTCGTTCTCCACTTCAATAGTGTCCAAGTGACTCGAAACTAATTTTTTTCTCCATTCCTTGTGTTTCTAGCTAGATCGATTTCGATGAGATTCAATGCTATACGATGACCGGAAGAGATCGATACTACGGTATTTTCCATTCCACATACTTTCGCTCTATAAAAGAGCGAGGGAGATTTGAATATGATCCACAATCATATCCTGAACCTCCCATCATAAGATGGCCACGAAAACCTCACACCCTATCAAACCCAAGTCAACTAAACGGAACATGACAGTTTCCGTCTTGACTCCCAGTGCACACAAGTCGTATATAACACCTCCACCAAGCCCTCCCTCGAGAAATGTTGCTTCGACATCCACAAGGACGCAGTCAATTAACCGCTTAGCCACATTAGATGGCTGTGATTTCACTGTTATACAATCAAGTTCATATACTGTAGCGACTCCTTTGGTACTAGGCAGTCCGGGATTCATAAGTTCCCAACCAACATTACTCCTCAGATATACCGGCAACAACAAAGGATCTACTCCTACATTGTTAACGATTTAGGCTGGGATCCATCCCCAAGCCCATATCTTCCCCATTTAGAAGAATTCATAACCAACCTCACATCGAAGAGCAATTCCACAGCACTAATTCTCTCGCGTACTCTATTAAATCTCAAAAACGTCCACCCAGTCACACATCGACGCAAATCACAACTATGCGGACGAAACCTGTTCCTCCAAGCGCTTATGCACTCTTTTCAGTTGACACCTTCGAAGAAGTTGACAAATGCCTATTGGGCGTCGATTTCTGGTATCTCTGAGGAGCAAATTACGATTAATTCGCGGCATTACTCTGCTGGGTATAAGAAACTGAAAATGATGAGTAATCGAGAAAAACTGAACAACCAGTTGAAGATGAAGTATACGAAGGGGTATATTTATAACCCTGATTGGAGGTTGATGAAGATGCAAGTTCAGCGCCGAGTGAGCTAATGGGATTTAAAATGTGACATACTAAAGCTTTTCCATTTACTTTACTATACTACTGCGCTAATTATTGTAACAAGTTACTTAGATATGTACATTACACCAAATGATAATACTGTAATAAATATGGCTCCCAGGTTCAAATAATTCTTCTCTATTCGTTCATGATGTAACGATGTCTCATGAAGCATAGTAAGTATGACAAATCTTAATTAAAATCACGAAGTATACGTTTTTATAAATACCAGAGTATGATAAATATTATATTTCAGAGCTGCCGTTGACGGGGTGGGTGAAGTAACGTAATGTTCATACCTCACTTGGTTGTGATTGTGAGGACCTTGCCATCCCGATAACCTTGGCACTATACTCCCACACCTTCTTTTGTTCTTCCTCCGTCCCAGGGAAATCTTTCAGCCCTATATCTTGTCCTCTATCGCCTCGTCTATACATCCCACTCTTCGCCTGGAACAGGGCATATAGCATGTACTCTGCACTTTCTGCAGGATACATAAGCTTGCCCAAAAGCCATGAAAAGGGAAGCATGAAGAGATAATACACCAATTTCACCGCCCATCCTTCAATGCTAGGCGTAGAATGTCGAACAGATCCAGGGTACATGTGCGTGAACGTAATGTTTGGCTCTCGTTTTGCGAGTTCCTTATAAGAACGATTTAGCTTTGAACATGTAAATGAAAGGAGAAGGACGAACAGCGACCATTAAATCGTTGTATGCTGCTGTCTGCAATATTGCCCCGAGAGGACTGTAACTCTTCTCGAATCCAAGGTTTTCGATATCGACTTTCGGGCATACACCTGCGCCAAGAATGGTCAGGACACTCGCGTGTTCTCCTTTTGCCGTTGCCGCTTTCAAACCAGGTTGTAGCCCGTCGATGAAAGCCCACCTGGAGTAATACCGGATTGCTAGTTTTTTGTCCAGGCCTTCTTTGCTATCCTGACGACCGGTGAAAGACGCTATACCAGCTGATAGCACAACGTAGTTGATTTTCGAGACACGAGCTAACACTGTCGCACAAGTATCGTAGATGTTCTTCATCAACGTGACGTCACATCGTATAAATTCATGTTTTCCTTCATCTCCTGGTGGAGGAAAAGACGCGATTATGGACTCTGCGGCTTCCTGGTTTCGACCTATGACGATAATGTGTGCTTTTCCGTTCGTGTATTTAGCAAATGAGCGTGCCATTGCTTCGCCTATTCCAGCTGTTCCACCGACGAAAATGGCGACAGGGATATGGGGGAGTGCGAAGGAAGAGTTATGGGATTTTGCGACTGAAAGGGAAGGCATAATGAGTGTTGGTACAAAGTAGCTGGGGATACACGTATATGTACACTTTGAGGAGACGTCTTTGTTATAGCCCCATATGCGGAAATATTACTTTCCCGACGGCACGCCATTGTGTCGATCCGTATTGTTGGCGACTCAATGGAGAGTGTATAAAAAGATTGTTTGCATCGCGAATCGCTGATTTGTATACAATCCAAGTAACACGGAACATATACAGTGATAAGCATCCTAGGGCCTAGAGCTAGGCGTTGGAGCTCTAGATAACCGTTGAATGTTTTCATTTGGTTTTGAAACTCACTGCTGGTTACTGTGTCATACGTGAATGAACTTGCATTTGTTCGAAAACACTCAACTGGACATGTATTAATGTCGAAAACAAGATGAGCGGGCCCAAGAGTAGTTGATCCAAATCCGGAGTCCCTGTTACAAGTTACAACTTCCAGGATTTTGTTGAACTTCAGCGCTCAATGTCACCTGGCAGGCACAACTTGTTGATGATCTTTGATATGATTCAAGGACATAGTTTGTTCACCCATCTACTTTTAGTGTCCTATAGTCGCATAGTTACAACGAATTTGATACGAATGTTGTAGCATTGGTACACAGTTGTGTGACTAAAACATATCTTTCCTGAATCGTTATTATGTCATGTGCATGAGACCCACACCTGCATTTCCACTGCACATATTCGTGTACTGTATGAAGAGCCACCTCAGACTCTTTGTACTTACAGATTTACATGACCTCCGTAACCCCGTGATGCATGAGAAAGGGTGTTGGTGGGGTGCATCATGATCTGTACAGCCCGAATACTAGGAATAAGGAGCTGGTAACTGGTCGGCATACTTCGTCCACACGGTCCGTATACTGCAATAGAAAGGTGAGAGAGAAACCCGAACTTTGATAAGAATCAAGCAAAACTCCTCGGTATGAGCTATATATACCGTCAGTCTACCGACCCCGAGTGGGATTCTGGTCCCTCTGAATTTGATGAATGATAGTCCTGAGATGGATGGATGTTAGCGGTTCCAGTGAGTTTCTCTCGCCCATCTTACACCACTGAGCTCTATTGCTTTTAGAGTTCGGTAATATCAACCCCAACGCAGTTAAACCTCAGCCATTCCACGGATCACGACATGCTTGATTCTGGAACAACAGTGTGGCAGTGCCGCAGCGGGCGTGTCCTGCCAGAGTCAAGCTGAGTTCTAGTCTTTATTGATTCACGTTATACTATACTTCTTACATTTAATCTGTCTCATAAACAAGAGAAAGCTTTGAGAAAGCACTGGTAAAGGGGATAAAAATCATTAATGATGATGGCGTCCTGAACCAATGGACTGAAATGTCTGGACTCTGCCACGTTGTGAGTTTACCATCAGCCTTCGCACCAAACAAATTTGAACCTGTTTGTCGCGATTAGTGTTTAATACCAAGTTCAAATCCTCAGCGCTCAGCCTCAACTCAGCCTTCGCACTTTCTGCAGTAGCTTGGATCATATGCATGAAGCTTACAGTAGAAGAGTAAATAATTATTAGAAGGGAACTCATGTATATACCATTAACGTCCATTCTCCAATGCTCCATTTCTTTGACAATTCCAGCGGCTTCCCGTGAGAGTCATTGACTTTTGAGGTATCACCGGAAACCCGTAAGGTAAGTTTAACTTACTTACAAGCGGTTCCCTTGATGACTAACAATTACTACCACACCTGCATTGGTACTGCACATACTCGTGTACTATGAGAGGAGTCACACCAGGGTCTTTGTTACTGTACTCAGCTGATAACCATCCTCACGTGATACTACGCGTTGAAAAGATCATTAGCGCAGTAGCAACGAATCTCTACCAAGTCAATCACAAATTTCCAGTGTAATCCTGTGAACTAGGAACATCAACATCAACATCAACATCGCGTTTGTACTTAGCTCATAGCTACAATCCAGTGTTAACCATACGAGTCTACATTCCTTTGAAAGCTTGTTCAATTATCCTGACTCTTCAAGAGCTGATTCTCTTCCTCAGAGTCTTATATCCTTTTATTGAATTTCTCTACGACTACAGATGCGAGCTTTAGTACGTGGTTACTTACCGAATATTCTACTTTCTAACGTTCATAATTTGCGACAGCTCCTAATCTGCATTATTACAGTGCTCCAAAGTGTCTTTGCAGCAGTGTTGTGCGGGTCGTCGACCTTTGCTTCGGGTCGAGTCGACGAACTTCCGTTTATTCGGAGACTATGACATAATGGTCGATGTGTTTTATCACGTGCGCAAGACCTTAATAGACCTTTCGCTTCGGCTAGATACACTTGCAATGTATCAATTTTAAACCCCGCAACTTTGATTTCTTACGTCGCGATGTCGCGTTGAGACTCGACCTTCAATACTTTCCTCCATCACCAATTGTTTGGCTTCATGTTCAATGGGGATTTTTCGTCAGTAAAGTCTTCTAATAAGCCGGTCATCTGATTAGATTGACTGATGAGGAAGAAGAAAATGATTTCTCTACTAATACTGGGTACAAAGCTCCTCTGGTGGATTTATTAGTTTTCAGAGCGCAGCACTGGACAGAACTACAACAGCGGAGTGCAGTAGGATCATTGCAAGATGAGGAGGAGCTATATGAGCTCATTGATGTAGACACTGAGGGCGAGCTTGATTTGGAGCTGGACTTGGATGAAATTGTAGAATCATTATGTATGGAATGAACAAATCACAACGCAAAATTATTATATTCATGGTTCAAATTTATTCTCCTGTGGTAGTGTATATAATATAAGTAAGTAGTACAGAAAAGTACTACTTGCATCAAGCAAACCTAGTACGCAATGGATGATTGAGACCTCTGCCTCGCTTGTGCTTTGATTAGTGACATGCCGTTATGTGCCGAACACGAGGCAAAAGATCAACTGAAAATAGGAAGGTCATGGCCGACAGGATGCAAAAGGTCGCCGTCCACGACTTTTCCTATAACCAACGACCTTCGTCGGTTAAACGACGACCGGCACAACACTGCTTTGCAGTACCTGTAGTACCAGTTCAGAGATCTAAAAAGGGAATGCGCAAAGCAGTGCATCTGGGTACTAAGAAAGAGGGACCTCACTTAAAGGGCGGGGCCCAGCACCTATTAAGTCCAAATAGTAGAAAGGGTGCTGGTGGAATACACCGTCCGAATACAGGGAAGGCAGGAGCTCGAGGTAAAGTCGGCATACTTCGTCCATACAGTCCGAATACTGCAAAGGGAAAGTGGCCAAATCGACCGACTTCTCACATGGCCGATCCAAAACGCGCGGGTGCGAATCATTTATATCGTATTTCTGTCAATGCCGACCCCGAGTCCATCTCGGATCCCTCTGAATATGATGACCAGTCGTATTGTAAGCTGAACTCTTAATCCACTGTGAAGATCATTAATAATTTGTCTCATCTTAATAGGAAATAAGTAGAAATACATATATGATGTCGATGCGATTACTCATAATGAGACCGATTCAACGATGATGGTGACATGGACCAACTTCTGTCCGCGACGTTGTGAGCTTTCCATCAGCGCTTGGCCTTCGCGTCAAACAAATATGAAGTGGCCTGTTTGAAGTTTCTACTACTTATTACATAACGCTTAGCGTCTAGCGAAGCGCCTCCTTCTCGGCTACGTGAGCGCGTGAGCCTGTACTTGCCTTCGATTTACCGTTGAGTACTCTTAGGCGTACAGCGACCGCCCCATCTCTTTTCTCAGGAAGGCATTTTATGCATTTATCAAGATTGATGCAGGCGAAATAATAAGGTACAAAATCCAATGACACAGTTAACTCGACCAAGACATTCTAAAAGTACAGCTAAACAGCCCCAAACTTCCTCGTCCCATTCAACACCAAGTTCAAAACCTCAGCCTTCGCATATGCCTCGTCGCACTTACGCGATAGCTCGGATCATGAAACAAAAATCCCTTAGAAGAATACGAAAGCATAAGAAGAGCACTCATATATGTCTCATTAACAACCATTCCCCGGTGCTCCATTTCATTGACAATGCCAGCTGCTTCTTCATACATCGGAAGATCGATAGACTTCTCAGGTATCACTGGAAACTCACGAGGTAAGTTTAACTTTCTTTTAAGTGGTTCGAGGAACGATGCCCTGTTCACTAGTGTGTCGATACGAGATGGAAGGGATGCGCAGAAGGTGTCGCATGCTGAATGGTCTTCTGGGGGTAGGGAGCATATAGGGCATGTGCAATTGATATTGTAGTTCTTGAGGTTGTCTTGTCGTTCAGTATAACTTGTATTGACATCGCCATGGTAGGTAAATGTGATTTCCTCTCCCTTTGCAATATCTGTTCCAGCGCGAAGGTAGACTGCGAATGAAGGAATATCGAAAAAGTATGAAGAGTTCGGGACACAACTGGTAGAACGATTAGATCTCGAAATGATGGAATGAAACTTGAAGACGAACCTATGGTTAATCCGTGACATCTCCTTCAAGACAGCATAATACGAAAACTCCTTCATCCCATCGCTATCCTCGGGCTGACTAACCAGAAACGCATTCGTCCGCCCAATCCCAGTTAACCTCCCAGACCTGCCCTCAACATGCGAATTCGTAAGGTCCAAGTAAGCCTTTTGATCGTCCTCACTGAGCCATCCAAACACCACCCCCAACATACCCTCTAAAACGCTAAGAGGGACGGCAGGATAACACGGTTCTACGTACTTGCGCAATTCAGCAGAGCAATCACGTACCCCCGATTAGTAATTCAAAGCTACGGGGATACGCTAGTAATGGTCATTCGGCAAGAATGAAGTCGCCTGCTTGAAGATCGCGAGTGGAAAACATTCCTAGACCAGTTCGTGTACCTGTGCCTTTGATTTCGTAGGCTGGCGTGGGGGATTGCATGAGAAGTGAGGAGGGAAACCCTGGGGTGGTGAGGATCTTATTTTTTTGGTGCGCGCATAAAGGACAACTTCGGTGAATGGTTTGTTTGGGATGTTGGGAATTCGTGTTGCGGTGAGGGTGTTCCCTGGGTATGAGTCGAGGTTTGTGTGGGGGTTGGGGAGACTACGGCTTCGTAGTTGTGGTTTCGAAGAATACCTGGGGCAGGAAAGACGATAAGGATTAAAAGAGCAATGACATGAACAAGACTTACGAAAATCATTGATTAGGAAATCGGGGTGTTCATGACTGGTGGGAACAGCGGAAATGGTGGAGTAAAACGTAGAAAGTTTGATGTTATTGCGAATGGTGCCAATGTTGTCGATGGCAGCAATGATAGCATGATCGATGGTGGTGACGGTGCGGATGGTGGTACCGATGTTGCACGCCTTAGTTATGATGAGGATCCAGCTAATGATGCTCTCGCTCAAACTAGCGAGGGCACAGGTGCCAGTGAGAGCCTGACACAAGACACAGATATGGTTGAAGTACCTTACAATACAATGGATCAATCTGTGGGTACGCGTTTTTGTGGTATCAAGTATCTCCCTGCTTATCTTTTGGCAGGTGCCACCTACTATCGAGACCATGGATCCTCAAGGAATACCCACAGTCACGGAAGAAGACGAGGAACCGTCCGTCGAAGACGGGAAATCCTGAGCAGAATTGTAACTGCGTCGTCAGGTCTTCAAGATGCTATCGCAATGCATCTGTGGAGTGTCTCTTGTTGACAGCAAAGGGAACCTCTTAGAAGGTTCGAAGGACATCATAAATTGCGGGAAGAATGGCAGTGAAACGAAATGGGTGAGCTAGTAAACATTTACATAAAGAACTTGATTACTCACACACGGTTCATGAAGTACCACCTTGCTTGTTTTGACAGGGAGGTTGCTTGAGGCCTCAAGCACGAGTCGGATGTGTGTAGCTTGCAAGGACAACGCTAAAGGGAGTAAACAAAGAAGGAGTGTAAAATGATGCATTGATGTTACACGAGAGACGAGGAAGATATTGTGGGGATGTGAAAGAGAGACGCTGGAGAGTTGGGACTCGAAAAAGAGAGTTGGGAGAACTTGGGGGAAAAGGCTAGAGACACGACGTCGAGGCTTGGGGAGGACCCTTGATAATCCTGCCAAAGGTTTGATACTGAAACCGTGTTTTTTTTCTCATAATAGGGGTATAAAATATAGTAAATTTTTCGAGAATTACAGGGAGAAAGCGTATCTAAGCCACTAGCTCTCGTGTTTATAGGGGGACAAAATATCAAACCTTCAAAACTTCTGTAATCTAGTATATAATCTATCTAATTATCAATTGTGTGCTTTTTTCACATTGTGAGACGTTTCACAGCACTCAGGGCAGCATCTTTTGCTCTGATATACCTATATATGTTTGAGTGAAGGTATTACTTCGCATTTTGATAATAGAATTGTTCTGAGGAACTTCCTGGACCAAATTAGCTGAAATCCCACAGAAAAATGCCCCAGCTGGGATGTGAATGAATTATGGTAGGCTTAGTTGAGCTACAGGGCCAATGTGCAATTGTTGCCAAACTCACATCGCAATGTAGGAAATAGCGCCAATATTGTTTGATGATGAAACCCAGTTGTGCTTTCCACCTTTCTAGCACCTTTTCATATATTGTAATAATTGCGTCGCGTTTTTAAATAATTATTGTACCACTTATAAATCAATAAATTGTACCTTTCCCAAGCAATAACTAGCCTTTTGCAACAACTATTCCATACGATTGATTGTTCAATGGTGCAACGGCACTAACACGGGTCGTTGCGAAGAGTTCAGAGGGAGACAGTACGGAAAATTCAAGTCTACGCTGTTTTATATTTTGTCCAGCATTAGTTTCAGTAGCAGGTTGTGCATTTACGGTGTTGTCTGCTTCACTTTCCTTCCCTTTGCTTGTTCCCCCACCATATACAGGCTTTGTAAAGTGTCTATTTCACGATTTCAAGCTTACCAACAATACAGTTTATATCTCCATATATATATGCATTTAGATAGTTCTACTATACTTATTATCCATTTTCCTCATGCTTCCTCCCCTTGTGTGCTTTGAGGTCAGATGTAACATCGTTGTCATTGATGCATTGTTTATTTCAACAGCTGCTACAGTATTTTGACAGTACTCAGCGATCAGTGCAATTACAGTGCTTGGGGAAGTGCGATTTAAAATGTGCGCTGTGAGGCACTGCGTCAATGTATCAACAAACCAGGGAAGTACTCGAGAAGTAATTGAGGTATACATCATTTAAGATGAATGCTGGCTACACGTTGGTTGATGGAAATTTTCAAATAGGTGGGAAGTGGCTGTGCTGGAACTAGTGGACAGGTATCCAACCTGACCCTGGAGTGGGCATCGTAGGGGGACGGCAAAACATGACCTTGTGGGAAAAATTTCCCCTCAATAGGAGGACGCCTGCCAAAAAGTATCCGACTTTTCAAAAAATTTTGGCCAACATAGGGGGACCGGTATCAAACCTTTGGAGGGATTATCAAGGGTCCTGCTTGGGGACTGGCAAGCGACGTGCACGTGATAAAAAGATGATGTTATTACGCTAACGAAATCTGTAGAGTACCTCCCTACTACTGATGTCACAGATGTCCACGTTCGCTGGATCTGGTACCTCTTGGTGGGGCCTGCTTAGCGCGCGCTTATACGCTGCTAACTGCTAGTAGTACCGTTACTTACCGGTCCGTGTTGAGTGGAGCTTACAGTTCGGATCATGGAGTCCAAACACTGTCTGGACTCTGGAGTAATTCCGACAGCATGTTTGGTTCCAACGCCACCAGACAACCAGAGCAAAACTGCATTCTGTAATTCTTTGGTCATTCTGAACATTGCAAAAATCAAGGTGTCTGGTGCATACAATACGCCACGAGGTCTGCATATACTTAATAATATGAGCATTACACCGGCTGATCATCACATAAGTAGAAATCGGTCTAGAAATAGAATTTTATTTGAAGATGTCTGAAACGTTAACGTTTTAACACTAAATTTCACTCACCGCCAAGTCAAGGCAAGTGTACTTATTTCACTTCACCGTCAAGATATGCTCAGCAGCTCAAGCGCTCACCTCTTAAAAGTTTGTTCACAACATATTTTGCTCTATTGGCTGCGCATTCCTGTTCACACACTCAGACACCCTATGTAGGCTTGAATCGAACGCTGGGGTTGAGCGAATAGCTTCAATGCTTCTACTAACTTAATGTGGGTCCCGCCTCATACAGAGCATTTTCACAGAAAACGACTTTCCACATTCTATGGGTGCTATAGCTTTCAGGACTGAGAACATTGCGCTTTCGACTCCCCACCTTACACGGATGTGCGTGTTACTGTGCGTGTCGCAGAAACCTGACCCCCATAGAACTGATAAATGAGTGTGAGTGCATCCGACACCTCATACTCATCTCCGTATGGAGCTTTTTTACACTTCAACTGGTATATATACCGGTATGTGAAACATCTTTAACACAATACCCACATACATACTGTCTTTCTCATTCTTTCTACTACTATGAGCACACCATCCTCTTTCGTACTTCCAGACCTAGTTTCTCATTGCTCTTACCCACTTCGCACCAATGCTAATTGCAATGAAGCTGCCAGTGAATCAGAGAAATGGCTTCTGGAGACCGTTAATCACGATGAAAAACAGCGAATCAAATTTATGGGTCTGAAGGCTGGAGAATTGACAGCATCATGTTACCCAGATGCAGACATGTTTCATCTCAGGGTTTGCGCTGACTTCTTGAACACCTTGTTCAACCTCGATGACGTGTCGGATGAATTCGACGTAGAAGGAACGATCGATATACATGCGTGTTGCATGGGTGCGATGCGTGACCCTATTGGATTTGACACCGACAAGAAGGCCGGTCTGATGATGAAGTCGTAAGTCCATTCAATATGAAGTTGTTGGTGTTAATGCTAATTAATCTTTGTTGAAATCATTCAGATTCTTCACAAGGCTACCGCAGGCCCAGGGTGTCAAGAGCGATTCATTCATAGCATGGACCTCTTCTTTAAAGCAGTATCTCAGCAGGCTTCCAATAGAGTTCAGGATATAATCCCAGATCTCGAATCGTATATTGCTACACGCAGGGATAATAGCGGCTTAAAACCAAGTTTTCAGCTCATAGAATTTGCTGCTCGTATTGACTTACCCCAAGAAGTTGTCGAGCATCCTATCATCCAGTCGCTTGAGGAAGCAACAAACGACCTTGTAACGTGGTCTAACGTAAGATATTCACTGTACTTGATCAATTAGTTCTAACTCTCAGCAGGATCTCTTCTCGTACAACGTTGAACAAGCACGCTCCGATACTCACAACATGATCTATGTTATCATGCACGAAAATAACGTCAATTTACAAGGAGCTGTTGATATTGTTGGTCAACAATGCAAAGCCAGCATTGACCGATTCGAAGAAGACAGGAAGATGGTGCCCTTGTGGGGTCAGGAAATTGACAGAGATGTCGCACTCTACATCGACGGGCTCCAAAACTGGATCGTCGGTGCGTCATGTAATCACTTTCTACATATTTATAACTAATGGAAAAAACTATATATAGGTTCTCTTCATTGGTCGTTCTATTCTGAGCGTTATTTCGGAAAACATGGACAACAGATCAAGGAGCACCATGTTGTTGAACTTCTTCCTAAGAAGGTTTGATATTTGTTTTCCCTTCATAGTATCTCGAAGATTAGATTATATTTGATAATTGATGCCTAATATATATGAAACTATAATATATCATTACTTCGTATCCAGCAGTAAAGCAATTTCATTTTTGAGATAAAAGAAACCATGAACATCAAATGGGATATAAGTTTGATAGGTAGGCATCAGGTAGTAGAAAAAGGACTCTACTAGAAAGCCAACTTTCAAAATGTTATTCAAAAAAAACAATTGTTAAACCTTCTTTGGAAGGAGTTCTACAACACGGTGCTTCTTGATTTGTTGTCCCTGTTTTCCGAAGTAACGCTCAGAATGGAATGACCAATGAAGAGAACCTATTCAATTCCATACTGTTATTTTCTTGAGAGATAACCAAAATGAATACATTACGCACCAACGATCCAGTTTTGAAGTCCATCGATATAGAGTGCGACATCTCTGTCAATTTCCCGCCTCCACGAGGGCACCAGTCTCCTGTCTGCTTCGAATCGGTCAATACTATCCTTGCATTTCTAGCCAATAATGTCGACGGCTCCTTGTAAATCGATGTTGCTCTCGTGCATAATAACAGAGATCATGTTGTGAGTATCGGAGCGTTCTTGTTCAACATTGTACGAGAAGAGATCCTGCTGAGAGTTAGAATTAATTGTTAACACAATAGAATCCTTACATTTGACCACGATACAAGGTCATTAGTTGCTTCCTCAAGTGACTGGATGATAGGGTGTTCGACGACTTCCTGGGGTAGGTCAATACCAGCAGCAAATTCTATGAGCTGAAAACTTGGTTTTAGGCCGCTATTGTCCCTGCGTAGAGCGATATACGATTCGAGATCCGGAATTATACCCTGAATTCTATTGGAAGCTTGCTGAGATATCGTTTTAAAGGCGAGATCCATGCTATAAATGAATCTCTCTCGGCACCCTGGACCTGTGGTTTGCACCAACCTTGAGAAGAATCTGAACATTTAAAGATGCTGAATTAGAGTAAACACCAACCGCCTCGTATTAGATAGACTTACGACTTTGTCATTAATCCAGCCTTTTTTTCGGTGTCAAATACAATAGGGTCACGCAAGGCACCAATGCAACAAGCATGCATATTGTTTGTTCCTTCCAAATCGAATTCATCCGACACGTCATCGAGATTGAACAAATAGTTCGTGAAGTCATCACAAACTCTGAGATGAAACATGTCTACATTTGGTAAACATGATGCTGTCAGATCTCTAGCCTTGAGACCCATAAATGCGGTACGTTGTTTCTCGTTGTGATCAACGGCGTCAAGAAGCCATTTCTCTGATTCAATAGCAACTTCTTTGCAATTAGGATTCATACGGAGTGGGTAAGAGCAATAAGAAACTAGGTCTGGAAGGACAAAAGAGGATGGTGTGCTCATAGTAGAAAGAATACGAAAGGTGTTAAGTATATGAGTATGTTATGAAAACTGCTTCGCACATCTTCGCATTCCAGATTATATATATACTGAAATGTGTACGGATCGGGTATCTGCCTGCACCACACAAACAAACTTGCATGTACCATTCTCTGGACTTTTAATCGACATTCCCTAGTGTATTACAATGAACTTTATTTTAATTAAACATGTTTATCGGCACACTCGGAGTATGCATACCGGCAATGGAAATCTCTCAGCCACTTAGCATACAAAAATTATAATTAGACACGCAGCGATCGGCAGTGGATTCAAACAATTGACACGGGTTTTGTCAAGGTTTTGTTCACATATTTGACTTTCATCAAGCAGTTGAACTGGTAGCTAAGCAACCATTCCAAATTCATTCCATACAACCCTGACTCTCCGACGGTTTACATTCAAATGCTTGTGTTGAGCACTTCAGAACTACTACTAACTTAATACAATGTTCCGCCACTGTCCATACGCAGCGTTGTAATGTGCTTCTGACTCCAAATCTCTCGCCGATATGACGCACGTGGTGCTTATCTCAAAAATCTGGTCACTACCGACGTCATAAACGAATATTGCTATTATTAGATAACACAAGTTCATGCTACTAACAGGTTGTAATGGCGCCACTGGAATGCAGGTCGAATATGGGACTAAGTGTTTTTGAAAAATTCATTGTAAGTGCATCCGACAGTGTCTTACTTTCAAGGTATACCAACCGTAATCGATTCCGTAGGGAGCTAGCTCCCTTGCACACACCTCAGTATTTAATCGGGAATAAGAAGCACATTGATGAAATACTTACTCTCGCTCCCATTCTTCGAACTACTATGAACACACCAATGTCTTTTGTCCTGCCTGACCTGGTTTCTCAATGCTCTTACGAACTCCGCACCAACATTAATTGCAACGAAGCTACTTGGCAGTCAGAGCGATGGCTGCTGGACGCCGTTAACCACAATACGAAACGGCGTACCGCATTCATGGGTCTCAAGGTTGGAGAAATGATAGCATCCTACTATCCAGATGCAGACATGTTTCATCTCAGAGTTTGCGATGATGTTGCAAACTATTTATTTAATCTTGATGATGTGCTAGATGAATGCGATGTGGAAGGAACGAATAGTATCCGTGCCTGTTGCATTGCTGCTATGCGTGACCCTATTGGATTTCATACTGATAAGAAGGCTGGCAAGATGACGAAGTCGTGAGTTGATTGAATTGGATATCGTATTCATGCTGATTTATTCTGTCTTCGATTAATCAGGTTCTTCTCCAGGCTGGTGCAAACTGCAGGTCCAGGATGTCAAGAGAGATTCATCCACAGCATGGATCTCTTCTTTAAAGGGATATCACAGCAAACTTCTGATCGAGTACATGGAATTATTCCGGATCTCGACTCTTATATTGCTACCCGAAGGGACAACAGCGGCCTAAAACCCAGTTTTCAGCTTATCGAATTCGCTGCTCGTATTGACTTACCCCAAGAAGTCGTCAAACATCCCATAATCCAGTCTCTTGAGGGAGCAACAAACGACCTCATAACCTGGACTAATGTACGTTATTTACTGAAATTTACGGATTACTTAATTCTAACTCTCAGCAGGATCTATTCTCGTACAATGTCGAACAAGCACGCTCCAATACTCACAACATGATTTATATTATCATGCATGAGACCGGCGTCGACTTACAAGAAGCCGTGGATATTGTGGGTCAGCGGTGCCAAACCAGCAAGCATTGACCGATTCGAAGCGGACAGGGAAATGGTGCCCTCGTGGGGTCAGGACATTGACAAAGATGTCGCAGTTTACATCTGTGGGCTCCAGAACTGGATTGTCGGTGCGTCATGTACTTGGTTTATTTATCTTTCGAGATAACTCATGACTGTCCTATAACATATAGGGTCCCTCCATTGGTTATTTGTTTCAGAGCGTTACTTCGGAAAACTCGGACAACAGATTAAGAAGAATTGTGTCGTAAAGCTCCTTCCAAAGAATATTTGATAATTTCCAATTGCTCTTGATAGTATTATGAACGTTAGAGACTTGTTTATAGCTAATGCCACGAATACCTGTGTATCTACTATGTCAGTTGTCATTGTGAAGTTATGAAATAAATGGGCAGCAAGAAAATTCCGGGCACGCACAAAAGTGAGCGTGAGTTGAGCGTGCACGCTCAGGGTCTGTGCGTGGAAATTCGACCCTGAGCGTGAATAATGTACACTTGAGCGTGAATAATATTTAAGTGAGCGTGAAGCAATATAAAATTGAGTGAGAAGCTATATGTTGTCATCAATATAATCATAAAGATATACTGTAGCATGTCCTCCTTATAGTCTATTCTAAAATAATTATATATCATACACCCAGTTTAAGCATGAGCGTGATAGATATTTCTATTCACGCTCATGCATATTTACCATAAATTGTGCGTGAGTGTTATATTCACGCCCGCACTCGATTTGCTTGAGTTTGAGCATGAGCGTGGTAGGAATATTTATCACGCTCATGCATATTTACTGCTGCTTGCACAGTATAGCATGTGCGTGAGTATTATATTCACACTCACGCTCGATTTACTTGAATTTGAGCATGAGCGTGATAGGTATCCCTATTCACGTTCATGCATATTTCCAGCAACTAGAGTGTGAGCGTGGATAATAATATATATATACGTGTTTACTTTCAATTCAAACAAGTTTCGAAGTGAGCAGAAAATGATGAGCGTGGATATTCTACGTGAGTGTGAATAAAAGGGCTATCATAAATCAACACCTCTTACATTAATTACTTGATTTACTATCGCATGTATCTAGAGAATATATCAAATAACTTACGAGTAGTACTGACTAACGGAGTGGGATAGATCATGTAAGCATGAATATAATATCCTATATGTAAATTCACGTTCATACTCTATTAATCATGAGTGTGATATGTCAATGATATGCATTGCTAAACCGCATATCATTTAAATTGAGATAAGCGTAAGTGTGAATAGATAACCCTATTCATGCTCATGCTTATTCACGCTCACACATAAGTATTACAGTTTACACCTGAATTAAAGTGTGGGTGTGTCCGTTGTACTTAGTAGTACTTACTACTCCACCCATGTGTAAGTTAAGTCAAAAGATAAATATATTATTTAATCTTTGTGGAGGAGGATATTGGCTTGACGGTATCCTCTTGACAAAGAATTGTGCGAGTGGGCGGCACATCCGTCCGACCCTTCAGATCCAGTGAGCTCGCATTGAGAGAGAGAAAAGGGGGGAATGCAAAGCTGGTATTCTCAAAGCGTATGTACGACATTTAAGTAGGTAAGCGACACGAGGTAACAGTATGTAGGGAGTGAGGTAACGGTAATGAAAAACGCATTTTCACCATGCAGGCAGAATGCCTGCTCTACATCTTATAAAAATGAATACTCACATCATGAGCGTGAAGTAAAGACCTTGAGCGTGAATTGACAGACCTTGAGCGTGAAAACTCAGACCCTGTGCGTGAAAGTGTGGACCCTGTGCGTGAGATGTCGACCCTGAGCGTGAAATACAATCTTGAGCGTGATGTGAGCGTGCACGCTCAATGCACGCTCACACCTTGAGCGTGAAAAATGAGCGTGCACGTACAAGTTTGAGCGTGAAATATAAAATTTATTCTTCAATATCTGACATTCCATCTCGCTTAAAAACCTTGCTTGCAGTAACAATAAGACTACAGGAGTACAAAAAAAGTATATATACTTAATTTACATTGTGTTTTGACCCAAAAATAGGCCATTTACAACTAATATATATATCTTGAGCGTGACACGCTCACTCACGCTCACTTTTGTGCGTGAAAATTTGGCCTTGAGCGTGGCACGCTCAATCACGCTCACTTTTGTGCGTGCCCGGAATTTTCTATGTGCCCGAAATAAATTATGAGTCTTATACGTCGGGAAAGGGAGGAAAGCATTGTAGGCATTGGCATAATGGATGGGGAACATGAGAAAGGTTGTTTTGTCGAGTTTGTTGTTGCAAAAATATTGTTGTTGATAGCCTGTATAAAACAAACAACAACATAATACAATAAGTATATAGCCTTGTATCGCCATTTGACGCTTGTTGCCAACTTGCTGCAGCCTGCGGTGCTGCATGGTTGATATGATCATCAGCTGGTACATAATGGGGGTTGATGATAGTGATGCGTGCGTACGAGTGATGAAAAAAATATTCTTATCGTTCAAGTAATGGTTTACAGTGCTTCTAATATTGATATTCATACATTTGAAGTTGGAGGGGTTCTAAGCTTCTGTAAATTTCCTGACACACTTCGGCTTGAAATGACATCCTACAGCAACATGCTAGGAGCTATACACATTTTACTTAATGTATACGAGGATTATGTCAACCTATACCCCGGAAATGGTGGAGCAATTTACATGAACATCCTTCGATCCTTGTTCGCGTATGCTTAAAACAACACGGCAACAGAGTGTTGAATGGATCACACGCCAAATTCTAATATGTTCGTTTATTAGTTACTGTAACAAGGAAAGCTTCGAACACCGTACGGTGAAAACAGGGAAAAGTAGTCACGCTACGTAATGACGGAGATTAGTAAAATAGAGCTAAAATTCGGAGACCGCAACCACTCACACTGAGCGTCAATGGAATGGTTAAATTCGCCAGCGTAAAAACTACTCATAGTCCGGTTAATTAACCGGGAATGCCCAGAGTCTCAGATGTAATTCTCACTGAATATATAGATGTAGTAGATGATCCCTTATTAACTAGTAAATTTTTGAAGTATTTATTCAGCTTAAGTTCTTACCGTCTTTTATGACAATATTTGTCATAGTTGGTCTACCTCCGCTTTTAACTGACAAACGCTAAAGCTCAAAATTCATGAATATAAATTTAAAAAAATGACTGACAAGCTTTGTATGCAGGTGGTAGCATAAAGAGCATCATAACTGCCAAAATAGTCGTTTCATGTTAGTGTGGATATATTGAAGGTCAGTTATTATTCCCAGAAATGGGTTCTCACTGGTAGTGTAAGCCAACACAGAGACCCAAATTCCCTCTTCCGCTATAATTTTTGCGCTGGTTACAATACATCCACGTATATGAAGAACTTCTTGCAACTCGACTTAAATTAATAATGGTCAGTGAACATTGCTTCAGAGATATGCTATACTTCAACTGCGTACAAGTTAAAGATTTCCCGAGAATCCCTTCACTAGTAACCATCGCTATCTCGACCACAATAAAGGACACGGTTAATATAATGGCTATATTTCTGGTTTTTTTCCAAACTACCCAAACACGAAGGGTTAAGATCACTGGGAATTTACTACTATAAATATTCTTCTCGAAGCTTGAGAAAATGAATACTAACATTCGGAAGCTGTCGCTCCGACTAAAATAGACCCTGAAAGAATAAATCAACAAGTAGAAAACAAGCGATAGTAGCAGTTGGGTGCAACACTCACATATAATAACGTAGTAGAGAGACTTGCACGACCTGGAAGAAAGCGAAGGGAATAATTGAACTCTGTACTAGTCAAAAATGTGGCTTTAAAGTTTGAATCTACTCCACCCACCAACTACGTTTAAGAAGCTATCAATATATGTACTATATCTCGCGAAGATATATAGCGCTTTCACTACAGTCCAATTTGGTGACTTCCAGATATGAGCCACCTCTGTGTCCATTGTGATGAGGTGCTCGAATACCTGTGGTTAGAATTAATCCAAACCCGTAATTATATATTTGACGAGACGACCTACCCAGAGTGCCAAGCTAGCCACTTACAACCGAAATATCTTTACTAAGATCATGTATTCATTGGGTCCAAGAATGTAGTTACATACCATGTAAATACTGTAGCAGTGATGGGTTTATGAGATAAGAAGAGAGTCAAGAACGTACCGTCACATATTGCATGTGTGCCGTTCAGTACAACTTGTGCTGACATCGCCATGGTAGGTAAACGCGATTTCCTCTCCCTTTGCAATATCCTTTCCAGCGCAAAGGTAGAATGCGAATGAAGGAATATCGAAAAAGTGTGAAGAGCTCGGGACACAACTGGTAGAACGATTAGATCTCGAAATGATGGGATGAAACTTGAAGACGAACCTATGATTAATCCGTGACATCTCCTTCAAAACAGCACAATACGAAAACTCCCTCATTCCATCACTATCTTCGAACTGACTAACCAGAAGCGCATTCGTCTGCCCAATCCCAGTTAACCTCCCAGACCTGTCCTCAACATGTGAATTCGCAAGGTCCAAATAAGCCTTTTGATCATGGTCACTGAGCCATTCAAACACCACGCCCGACATACCCTCTAAAACGCTATGAGGGACTGGACGGCAGGATAACACACTTCTCTGTACTTGCGCAATTTGGCAGAGCAATCACGTACCCCCGATAATTCAAAGCTACCGGGATATGCTAGTAATGGTTGTTCGGCGAGAATCAAGTTGCCTTCTTGAAGATAGCAAGTGGAGAACGTTCCTAGACCAGTTCGTGTACCTGTGCCCCTGATTTCGTAGGCGTGGGGGATTGCGTGGCAAGTGGAGAGGGAAACCCTGGAGTGGTAAGGATCTTTTCTTTGTGCGTGCATAGAGCACGAGTTCAGTGGATAGTTCGTTGGGGATATTGGGAATTCGTGTTGCAATGAGGGTGTTCCCTGGGTAGTCTAGTTTTGAGTAAGGGACAGGGGAGACTATGGCTTCGTAGTCGTGGTTTCGCAGAAAACCTGGGGCAGTATAGACGATAAGGATTAAAAGAACAGTAAAAAAATGAGACATACGAAAATTGTTGATTTGGAATTCGGGGTTGTGTTCATGACTGGTGGGAGCAGCGGAAACGGTGGAGTAAAATGTAGATAATTTGATGTCAGTGCGAATGGTACACATTGTCATTTTCGATAAAAAGGGACTGAATCGCTGCATTTTTACAGGTAATACGGATGAGTTTATGGCTTAGAGAAAAGGTGGGGGAAGAGAAGAATCAAGCCTGTGCCAAACGCTGAAAGTGGTCTACTATTTCGGCGGCTCCGTGTTTGAGGAACGTGACTCCTCAAACAGTACTGCCCCTTGGTTCGGAAACACTATTTGACGTCTATCAAAGAAGTATGAGAGGAGCATGAAGTCAAGGTCTTCGAACCGTTGCACTACACATTCGTGCGTTCATGCATTATGGTTCGCGGTTGACTCGGATATGGTATGCGAGCCGCAATGACACGAAGCATTTTTGAAATGATTGAAGGAAGCAATATCGTTGTACCTGTCAGGATTAAAGTGACTGCATTCCTGGCTGTCCGCTGTTCGAGACATGGGCATGATTGAAGGTTCGCATCACAGAAATGAGCACACGAACTGTTGAAGATGGCGGGATCTATGTATGTGATACATATTATTCAGCAATTTATTGTCAACGCTTCAATTCTATTACATCTACATATAGTGAGTGACTGATTATCGATTGATGTCTGAGATCGTAGAAGTGGTTTGGAGGGAAGATTACTTTGTTATGATGCCAAATTGCAAGAGGTGCGTTTATCTATTCAATGCATATGTCATGAGAAATCATTGAAGTTACAATTCGGAGAGAGAAACATATCGTAGGCATTGAAATATTGACGGATTGGATGAGGGGATGGGGGCAAGATGGTGATGGGAAAGGCTATGGGCAAGTTGTGGCCCGTGGGAAAGATTGTTTTACATTTTCAATAGGTACAAATATGCAACCATATTTATCTATATCGTCGATGCCAAACAACTCCCCCCCAAATACCAATCCACTCCCTCTCTCTTGCCTCTCCCTTCCTATTACATCGCTGCGCACATACCCAAACGAACCAAATTAACATGGATACACCAGCTCACTCAAACTACAAGCACAAATATTTTACTACTCCGAAAGTTGGCTCCCACATCCTTCTCTACATGAGTCACGACTAACCAGCCACTCCATTGACAACTTAAGTCGGAACACCGCAAACCAACAACAATGACCAGCTCACGAATCCTGCCTCGGGTCTCTCAACGACAACGATGGAAACAGTTCTAGTTAAGCTTAACGAACCGACTTGCGAAATTGGTAGTGAAGACTGGAGAATGATGAACTGCGTAGCGCATGCGCTGAGCTCGGGTATGGGTGACAACGTTGACGTGGCAAGATAGGGAACAGATGAGGTATGTCAGTGTCTTTCTGTTTCCCTACAACCCATCTTGCGTACCAGAGTGTTCGGTTCTATTTCACCTTCATCGTTTCAGGCCGGTCTCTCCTGATCCTCTCGTTCGTCCCCTCTGTTTATTATATTACATATACACTTTTGATCTATACTTCGCATTCTGCCTTATTGAATCCACCCACCACTCCCTTCTTTCTTTACCAATTTTCCTCTATCTTTTATTTTCTTACTCCTGCATTCCTTAGATCGCCTAATATACACATCGAGACTACCACCGCCCCACCTTTCTCCACCCGCGGAAACGAGTACCATTACATCGAAGAGTTGAAGGTTAAAGTTGAAGGTTGTTCTCGTATGGCGGATAATCATGAGTGCAAAATCCACCTTTGATCAACATTTATAGCCTCTAGCTTCAAGATTCCAACTAGCTTGTGAAGGATACCATGCGGGTGGACTCGAGTGTTATAACAAGTTTTATAATGTGCTTACTATGATTGTGAGTGCGTTTTTATCTCTTCTGCGTCTCATCTTCAAGCTTTAGGAGACTGTAATCAATGTGTGCGAGATCGGATCGGTACAGGTGAAGCTGGAAGAAGAGCGCATTTTCATTACTCACTGTGGACACAGACGTCCACCCCACTCAGTATCAAAAAAGGTAGATATATCTGAAATATCTACGCTATGACATGATTCAAAGTGTCTAATACCCTCTCGTAGTCACAACGTCAGCCGCCACCGGCGCTAATGCAACAATCCCAAAAACAGCTCCCAGGCCAGAGGGGAGCTGGAACTCGACGGCACCAATTATATCACTTCCACATGAGATGCACGGAAACTGTCCATATGATCTTCAATCGACGTACTAATCGTTGTGATTTTAGCTTCTATAGCCGGGACATCCGTCAAAGGACGCGATAAAATCTTATCTTCGATAAGCTTCTTAAGGAATCCCATGGCCCAAGTTCAACATGAAATTCCATTTTTCCTATTTTCCAGTACGGTGGCATACCCGCGTTGAGGCTTATTGGACGGAGATGCGTTATTAGCGCATTTCATAAAGGTGTCCATTTTGGCACGTAAGTCGTTGCATGCGTATCCACTTAAATTGAAGTATCCGAAGGTGACCATGTTGCTTTTGCTATGCGTCGCGACGGAGTCGAGGTCGGTTACTTGAACTTCTTCTATGTATCCCGTACCTTTACGATCTTTCCAGCTGGGTCCGTTAGATTTACGGACCAGTGGAATTTCCCTGGTTCACCAGGGAAGATCTGACTAGTGCCAATGTACAAGCTATTGGGTTCCAAGTGCACAATTGGGCTGTCGCCGCTGGGCGTTATATATGGCGTTCAAACTGCACATTTATTCGGGTGCCGCGCTACTTCTTGATGCCAGCGCCCCTTTTGGGGGACCAACTTAGCGCGCTACTTTTCGTTGGTACCGCGCCACTTTCTCTTGACTTTGTCTCAACTTGCCGCCACTTTCTCAGTTCATCCAAGCGCTACTTTGTTTTTTTTGTCGCGCGCGCCACTTTCTGAATTCACTCAGCGCCACTTTTTGTAGCCAGATAGCTTAAGTACTCCAAAAATATCAACAATTACTAAGTTAAATGAAATATATTATATACTACTAGAAATAATGCTAGTATATGTTTCACCGTGATATCGAATTGCATCGACTAGCCTTGGTATGGGAAGGGGAAGCTTGCTTTCGTTTAAGACCCTTAACGCATCTGCCTCGGTGGAATATAGACGGGGCGTATATTTGAGAACGAGTGGGATACCAAATCGGAGGAACCGGACACGTTCGTCAATCGGATATGAAAGTAGGAAGTAAATTATGAGTCTTATACGTCGGGAAAGGGAGGAAAGCATTGTGGGCATTGACATAATGGATGGGGAACATGAGAAAGGTTGTTTTGTCGAGTTTGTTGTTGCAAAAGTATTGTTGATAGCCCATATTAACAAAGAACAACATAATACAATAAGTGTATCGCCTTGTATCGCCTTTTGACGCTTGTTGCTAACTTGCTGCAGCCTGCGGTGCTGCATGATTGATATAATCACCAGCTGGTCCATAATGGGGGTTGATAATAGTGATGCGTGCGTACGAGCGATGAAAAAATATTCTTATTGTTCAAGTAATGTCATGATCGCCAGTATTGCAATCGCATGTGGTTTACAGTGCTTCTAATATTGATATTCATACATTTGAAGTTGGAGGGGTTCTAAGCTTCTGTAAATTTCCTGACCCAATTCGGCTTGAAAAGATATCCTACAGCAAAATACTAGGAGCTACGCACATCTTACTTGGTGTATACAAAGATTATGTCAATCTATACCCCAGAAATGGTGGAGCAATTTACATGAACATCCTTCGATCCTTGTTCGCGTATGCTTAAAACAACACGGCAACAAAGTGTTGAATTGATCACGCGCCAAATTCTAAAAGGCTCATTCATTAGTTTCCGCAAAGGCTAGGAAAGCATCCAACACCGTACGGTGAAAACAGGGAAAAGAAGTCAGGCTACAATGGAGATCCGAATTAAAATATAGTTACAGATCGGAGACCATAGTAGCCACTCACACTGAGCTTCAATGGAATGGTTAAATTCGCCAGCGTAAAAACTGTTCATCTTCTGGTCAATCATCTGAGGATACCCAGAGTTCTAGCTATAGTACTTACTGAATACATAAATGTAGTAGATGATCCCTTATCAAACAGTGAATTTTGAAGTCTTTATTCTACTTGAATTCAACTTACCCTCCTTTATGACAATATTCGCCATAGTTGATCTACCTCCTCTTTTAACTGTAAAATCGTTATTGAAAGCTCAGGATTTATGAAGATGGTAAACTGTGTGACTGACAAGCTTTATATGCAGGTGGCAGCATAAAGAGCATCATAACTGCCAAAAACAGACATTTTATGTTAGTGTGGATAGATTGTCATTAGCCCCAGAAATGGGTTCCCAGTGCTCACTAGTATTGTAAGCCAATATTAAACCCCAAATTCCCTCTTCCGAAGTAACTTTTGCACTGGTTACAAGACATCCATGTATGTCAAGAATTTTTTGCAACTCGACTGAAATCAATAATAGTCAGTGAATATTGCTGAAAAGATATGGTATAATTTAGGTGCGTACACGTTAAAGAGTTTCCGAGAATCCCAATACTAGTAAATATCGGTACCAAGACCACAATGAAGGATACAGTTAACATAATGGCAATATTTCTGGTCTTTCCCCAAACTGCCCAAACACGAAGGGTTAAGATCACTGGGTAGTTAGTACTATAAATACAGAAGTCAATGCTTAAGAAAATGAATACTAACGTCCGGAAACTGTCACTCCGATTGAAATAGACCCTGAAGGAATAAATTAAAAAGTAGAAAACAGGCGATAATAACAGTTATGGGCAACACTAACATATAATAACGTAGTAAAGAGACTTGCACGATCTGGAAGAAAGCGAAGGGAACAATTGAACTGTGTGATAGTTAGAATATGGCTTCGAAGTTTTGGTAAACTTCTCTACCCACCAACTATGTTTAGAAAGCTATCGATATATGTACCATATCTCACGAAGACATATAGTGCTTTCACCACAGTCCAATTTGGCGATTTCCAGATATACGCGATTTCCATGTCCATTGTTATAAGGTGCTCGAATATCTGCGTCCAGAACTGTCCAAATCTGTAGTTGTATAGTATTTGACAAGATGACTTACCCAGAGTGCCAAGCTAGCCACTTGTTACCGAATTATCTTTATTAAGATCATGTATTCATTGGGTGCGAGAATGTAGTTACATACCATGTAAATACTGTAGCAGTGATGAGTTTATGAGATAAGAAGAGAGTCAAGAACGTACCGTCACATATTGCATGTGCTCCAGTAGCACAGGAATTGTATGTGTGTGAGATCCCATAGCGTAGACAAGTAATGAGCATCAATACCTGTTATCACCATCTTAAATACTATATAATCTTTCATTAATGATCGAAGTCAAAGATGTGGAAGTATAGCCTCTTGAGTCTTATGAGATGCGGTGGGAGATTGGAGTAAGGATCTGCTACCGCACCCTTTCGAAAAGGGTATAGTAACACGCAACCACCTGCATTTGAGTCGTTTGTCAGTGTGATGCGTGACAGACGGAGGATATTTTCACCACTGCAGTACCACAACAATCCACTAGCTCTGATAAATGGGCACTACATGGCAACGCGCTCATGCCATTAGTGGTGATGCAATTGTAGGGAGGTGGCGTGGATCTCAGTTTTGTATTCGATCTTCTATTTGCACAGACCATCTCTTGACCATATCCCTTCTGGTCGTCTCTCTCAGCTCTCCATTGACACTCACAGTGCTTAAACGGCCACCCTCTCTATATAAACTTTTGTAAACAGATGAAAGTTGATCGGAAGGGTACCGTAATACCTGATTGATGTTTATTGCAGTTCAAGAGCGTCTTGCACTGGCCCTAGGCACAGGTGGGTGCCTCACTGCTTCTACTCCTAAGGCCTACTACCTTTTTCCTTCCCTGCGAGAGTCCCGATTGGAAGGGAATTAATGTTGATAGTACCTGGTTGTAGACCGTGGTAGGTTGTAGTTCGGAGGCCGTCCCGCTTATCGCCGATCTCACGCTGGAGTCACATGACTGGCATGAGGGTATCTAGATCTCGTCGATAGACCGTAGTCCGGAAGCCGAACCGTCTAAAACGAGATCACGCTGGCGTCACATGACTGGCGTGGGATATCTCGTCGATAGACGGTCCGGTCAAACTCGTTGACGTTTTAGTATATCGTTCCTTACGCTGTCCCACCTCTGTCCCCCACTGTGGGACCTGACTGGGACATCAAAAACATCTAAGGACTCATAAGAAAGATCTATGTGAGGTTAAAATGATGAAATATCATGAAATTGTTGTAAAATATGTGAGGCAATAATGTAACAGCCCATTATAGCAGTATTGTAAGCTCATGCACTGCTCCTTTTCCCCCTATTACACCTAATATTTCTCTGAAATATATACAGGAACTAATGCTGTATGTATGTTGAAGAATAATAGGTTATATAGTACATGAGGGAGGGAGGAGCATTTGGGGAAGGTAAAGGGTAAGGAACGCTACACCAAAACCTTAACGAGTTTGACCGGTCTGCCTATCAACGAGATAGCCCACGCGTCCTCACGTGAAAAAAAGCGTGATCTCGTTCCCAGGATAGGCAGACCGGCCTCCGGTCTAGATAGACCGCCAGTTATGTGACGCCAGCGTGGGATCGGCAATAGGCGGGACGGCCTCCGGACTACAACCGAAACCAGCACGCTCGTTATCCACTTCCACTCTCGCTCTCATCCTTTCACACTCTTTACTTCAACCAAAACCCAACCAGCTCAACGAAATGAGTATCCAACCTCGTCCCAAATTCACACCAACGCTCCTCCTCTGAACTCCAAGTCAACTCCAAGTGCACCGCGACTCACTGCCCAGTGCCCACCCTCCCACACCGTGACTGCCAATGATATCTTGTGTGCCGGAGTTTCTCATCGAGCTGGTTCGTCTCTCCCCTCGTTTGTTTGTGGTGAGCTGATAGTTAGAGGGATAGTTTGAAGTTGCACTTCTGCAGATAATCCACCATCCAGAGTACAACTCTACCTTGATTCTGCGGTTCCGAACTCACTGTTGGTTCTGTCCAACTTCTGTCCCCACTTGCTATACACTTCAAAACACAAACGAAGGCTCAAATTAGAACATTCATTCTACGCCCCGTTCAACTCCTCTATGTTTATCTACCTTCCAGTGATTGACGAGTCACAGTGATGGCTTGCTCGCACAACAGAGCTTCAAAGTTTCAAGCGTCAGGCCTCACAACCATACGGCCATAGATTGAATGGGCTGACTTACAAGTTACGAGGTTGATATTGGATACTTACGAGGGAGAACTGAGCAGCGCGTATGCTGAGTTCTGCAAGGGTTAACTACGTTGAACGTCGGTTGAGGTGGTAGAGAGGGAACAATGGTAGGTCAGCGTTTTCTGTGTCTTTACAACCCTTCTTGTGTGCGCCGTTAGTTCGTCCGCTTTCACCTTCGTGTTTCATGGATGATGATCTTCTCTTGATATTAGGCTTGTCCTCTCCGTTCGTCCCCTCTTCTTGGCTACATGTGCACTTCTTCGATCTGTCTGTCCACATATTGACGTTCTCTCAATGTAGAATTTGAAGGGAAGTATTAGCTCGAGCCTCAACGCGATACGTTCGTATGGTAGATGCTCGGGATGTAGGTGTATAAAGGCCTGTACGTCGGTCAAGTGTTGTGCTTTAGGGATGGTATTGGGGAGATTTCTGAGGTTGGGGAGATTATAAGTTTCGACAAGGAATTATGTGTGCATGGGCGAGTGATGCCAGACAAAAAGAGAACGTACCGTAATTCATGATTTATGCGTTCTGTTGCGACGAAAAGTCAGGCAAAGATGAAGACGCAAGTTGATATAAAAATGTCATGGTTCCCATGCAATTTCTGGCAATACTGGTTCTGGCGATAACACTCGCCCTCTCCCAAGTAGTTAAGAGACTGCCGAAGCGTGATAATTTACCAACAAAGAGCAGTTGTTAACTTGAAATAGCCAAGGAATAAGGCAGTCCAAGACCAGGGGAGAGATATGAGCTCGTTGTTCTGCCTGACTTCGGAATGACCCAGTAAAATTATAAAACACCAAATGTGCTGTATATTACTACATATCGCCAATTTAACACATTCTTGATCAAGATAATAGCATACTACGACAATACAACGACTGAACAAAACTCAAAGACGATCGATCTCCCGTTTGCCTTTCAACACCACACAAAGAGTCTCAGCCTTCCTACGAGCCTCCTGAGCCTTCACTTGCCAACTGTCATCATAAGCGCATAGTTCAACATAAATGGCACAAACGATCTTCAAAACTCTCAAATAATAGCCGGATACCTCCATTCCCCAACGCTCAATTTCTCTCGAAATGAATTTAACTTCGTCCAGCAACATAAGGGCCCTATTCTTATCCAGTCCTATCGGAGCTGCTGGGTGATGACCAGTACTTTGTAGGAGAATCGGACTAAGGGATGCTTCAATATCACGTATCTGGGATTCAAGCGATGTACGAAAGGCGTCGCAAGCCGCAAGTTCGTCTGGAGGTAGGGAACAGATGGGACATTTGCAGGTGATACTGAACTTCTGGAGGAAGGATTTTCGAGCGGCAAAGGTAAAGTTGTCGTCGAGACCACGGTAGCTCAGAAAGATTTGTTCACCCTTTTTGATCGTCTTCCCGGCGCGAAGGTATATAGCGAAGGAAGGAATGTCGAAGATGAACATGCAATTAGGAACGCAGCTAATACCACTCGATCAGATATCATCTCATAATTGAAAAAAAAAAAGAGGAACCTATGGTTAATACGTGACAACTCCTTCGCAACAAAGCCAAATCGGTCTTTCTCCATATCTTCAAAAAGCAGCATCCCGAACGCATTCGTAGTAAAAATACCAACCAATTTCTCATGGTGAATGTCTGCTTCACATTGTGCAAGCTTCAGATAATTCTTCTTGTTCTCCTCGCTCAACCGTTCAAATGCCATCGGCACATGCTCTTTGAGCCCGGCCGGGTTAACAGGAACACAAGGACCGTACTTCCTAGTAGTTCTGACTTCATCCACATCATAATAGGGTACCCATGCAATTAGATCGATCATGAACAAAGCTCGTTCGACGAGTATCAAGTCTCCAGGGTTAATATCTCGTGTGGCGAACATCCCGAGGCCCATCACGGTGCCTGTGCGTTTAATCTTGTAGGCGGGAGGTTCGTTCAGGATGGGGAAAGGGGAAGGGTAGCCAGGTGTACTGAGGATCTTGTCTTTGATGTGTAATCGGGCGACGACTTCCGTAGTACTCGGCTCAGCAGTTGAACTCGGGATGTTGAATGCGATAAAGACTTCGAGTGCATCATCGTCCTCCGTAGATGGATGGTTGGAGGCTTCCCAGTCGAAGGTTATTAATTTCCTATATCCCACTAGCAAAAAAGATTGGTACTTGAAAGATAAAGTAAGAAATATGTCTTCACCACCGACGGTAGGAGAATTGGGATGATGTCCGTTGTTTGAGGTTGCGTCAGCAGCTTCATCGCTACGAGTACCAGTGGCCTTCGACTTCTTCTGTGTTACTTTCGATAGAAAACCGCGCCTCAAAGTTTTGAACATGCTAGTAGATGCGAAGAGTGGAAGTGAGACCAATGTATAGCCAAGTAGTAGAACGAAACACGAACGAGACGAGGGACGGTGTGGAGTCTGACTCACATTGCCATCCCGGAGAAGTCTTACTTTTAGGTAATAAGCGCGAGCATCTTGAACGTCATGCCATCTTCCATCCTTCCAACTGAGTAGAAAGGCTGGCATGCACTAAATCAACTCGTTGACACCTCATGTAAAATCGAAGTCTCTGACCTTCGGATATTACTATCAGGCCCATGGACTTCTTTCGATGCGCTGGAAACTTTAATTGATCTGAGCAAAAGGCACTTCAAAATTTATGCTAAATTTCAAGATATTACGAAAATTGTAAATAAGAGATTTAGGAAAAAACCATTATCTCACCTGGGTATCATGAAAGTTCATTCGAAATGACGCTCACGGGATGTAAGTTTGTTTCCAATTCGTTACTCTCGAAGTTCCAGTCTGAGTCTATGATATGGCAAGCTCTGATTCGGTCACTTGTGTGGTGCAACTCACCCGCGATTTGTCCTAAAAATACCATAAAATAGACAGTGATTGGATGACGAAACAAATTTCGGGGGAATTGCAGGCCAAAGTACAGGATGGACGACTCGAAAGATCAACGTCATCAGAACTGTTATTTCAATTTATTTGTCATTGGCCTTTGGACCAAACAGCGGCATGCGGGCCGTAACCCTGATGAAGTACCGACTAGGATGTTTCAGGAAGAGCATTCATTATACTTCAGCGACACATAGCAGATACAGGCTTGTAGTCGGAACAATCACGTAAAAATTTGCTCATTTAACAGACTGAAAAAGTAAATGAATGTAGCAATCCAAGACCATGAACCATCGTGGCATCGTCTTCCAATCATTCCACATCCGAGTCCGCTTAGAACTAACCTTTCCAAAGCACCCGTCATTCGCCAACACCAGGTCACCTCAATCGGTTTCGATTCCTACTGTACAGTTTTGAACGAAGCTAGTTAGTATTCCTCCGCTCCTCACAGAGAGTCGACTCCAGCCCGATAAAATATTCGGTCGCGCCCTTTTTCGGGTCTTGTTGCCCGTAGTGAGCTAGGCGGAGTAGAAGCACTTGAGTTGATGCGCATGACCATGGACGAGGTGTTCGTCAGTGACGCCATTGCTATAAATCATATAACTAGCTATCTCGACACCACGGCACATGTGATCAATGCTTTTAGTATTACAACCAGGTTCGGCCATGGTGCGGCCAGGACTCGAATAACAATCATCGGAAATGGGTTTACGAGGGCGTTGACGATTATCCTGAGCTCAAAATTCCCACTGGGCTGTCAGGGACATGTGCAGTGGGTCGAACATCAACCTGCTACTTCCAATCAGCTACCCTTCATGTCCCGCATGAAATCGTACATGTCCCATAATCATAGATTGTTCCTTGACCATCATGCTTCTAATTCCAGGCCGCTGCGGGAACTTGCGCTGCTAGCGTGTAGTACCGACTTGATCAATAGCTATGCACAACCATGCAGTCCTTTCTCTCAGATTCTCACATGACCATTCTCACACTGTATATCCTGGGTCCTGCAAGGAGAGCCGACAGGGCCGCCGCAACTGCGGAACAAGTCCCTTCTTACAAAAGACCGAAAGGTACAGGCGGAACGAATCTAGCGGAATTATTAAAAGGAATAAGGGACTGTACAAAAACGTCTGAAAAGACACACTAGTTCATGAACCTCGCTCCGGTCAAAAGTGTAATCACCTATTGCATACTCGAGTTTTAGTTATCGAGTTTAAATGCTTCTGCAGTAAATCTGCACTTTCTGCATTGCAACTTCCGGATAAAGTATCAATTTGTCGTTATGTCAAAGATACTCATGTGTGTAACGTCACGCTCCATTCCTCTTCCTGCTTTTGTCTCACAGCTAAGTTGAATTGGCGTAGCATCTCTCACCGTCATACGCATATGACAGGCCAACCGAATACTTTGTCAAAATTACAATCAACTACACCATGTGGGCTAATCTGATTCCCCGACCCCAGTGGGATAAATCTAGAAGAGTCATATCAAAGTCGCACACGCTTGTCTGTTTTATACAAATATATGGTGCACATCCATCTGGACTTCCAGTGTACCTCTGGCTCTTCAAATACTCGACAATGTACTCCATATTAGCTATTCTCATGTTTTTCATAATCGCGGTTCACTCTGACACCTTACCCCCATTGACAAGTAACACCACTATAACGGTAATCAACTTGCTCGTGATAGGTTCTAATAATCGCACAATTCTTCGGGGAATAGTACCCACTACCGGGCATAACATAACGACTCCTTCCTCAGGAGGATCCCACCATTGCGATGGCACAAACAACAAAACCAACCCATCCCCTGGTCCAACTATGATTAGTACGTTGGACGATGCGGCTAGTTTTAAAGGAGTCAAGTGGGATGCGTATGTAGCTCTTAATTTTACAATTATAACATATCATTCTTACATTCCGGCGACATTCCATATCTGACCAGAAACTTCTCCAAAATTTCCGACGACTTCATTATAACAAGCATAGACGGAGACAATGTAACGGACACTGAGGCTTGGGTTACATTTCTGAATTCCAGACCCCTCAATGGTGGATGTCGACTAGAGTTAAAGAACAATGACTCGGTGACATTCTTATACGGCAGTATCGGAGTATAAAGAATAAGGCCGGCTAGCAGCAAAGCCCACCACATTCCCAGTATGGTGTTCATGCATTTACATACAATTCTTGTGAATAGTTACAAAGCAACATATTTGGCTATTTTACAATACATTGCAACTAAAGTACTGCTGTTCCGTTTCATTATTAACGTTGCAGTCAAGGATGGATGGTTGTAGAAAGTGCTGAAGCAATCATATACACAAAAGGATTGGCTAGAACGAGTATACCTTGGAACTAAGAGACAAACAAGTAAATCGTGGTTCTGAGGTCATTGATCATTGAATATTGAAAGCTCGCAAGGTCCACGAGGAGATCATAAAACACAGTCCAGAAGAACTGATGTAACGCATAGTACTTCCGTCTGGATGTGTACATTAGAGGCTCACAGCGGTGCATTTTCACCTGACAGCGCCGGAATTGAATAATATTGATGGCCCAACGTTGAACTGAGTGAAAGCTGAGCTGTGCAAGACGTTGCCAAGCGTTAGGCCGCTGCGTTACAAAGTTTCACTTAGTATGCGATGTGTGGCGTTGTGGGCATACAACGATACATCTGCGCTATAAGGGGGTCATCCATGATATCTCTTGCATGGTAGAAGATGCTGTAGTGGTATCTTCGCCACACACTCCTATTATATTCGAGTCAAAGTTTATGGAAGAAGTCATGTCATCTACAACAGTAAGCGTGTTCTTCCGAATGGGAAACCTGCGAATGTTACTGTACTAACCGTAGTCAGGTTCTGGAAGCTACTTTATCCAAAATGTGGCAAAGGAGGATGCGGCGTTGGTGCATGTTCGACACTGTAGCTATCTTACAAAAGGCGAGAAATTCTGTCATTATTCCACATTCTCGAATACTCAAACTTCTTATATCTCTTCATATTTATTGTTTAGTATCCTCTGGGGGCAAGCGCTCTAAAATCTCACATACTTGCTCAATTTTCATGTAACTTTAGATAATTGTACTACATATGCATAAATTCTATTTACATTAGTTATAAAGGTAAAAAATTGGAAAATTCAATGTCTGGTGGTATATATATCAAATATACCAAAAATGCGAAAATTAACCCCAATTAACCATAATTTTGGCAGATCAATTTACTTGACAATACCACAATCTGAATATGGATATATAAAGAGGTATCTATACTTGTTCTACATTAAATTATGTGTGGAAACAATGAAATCTGGGTGCAGGAGAACCCAAACAATTTGAGGGTATAAAAGCATATGTTTTATTATTCAAGCTGTATCTTCCTAACCAAGCCAGGTATATACATATTTAAACCTACATAGCACTTTAGGATGTAGTACTATAGATGAGCAAATAATTGTATTGAACAGACAAGATATAGGCTTGCTAGATGTAAAAGAATATAAGCAAAATATGTAAAACAGCATGAATTTGTGTTAGAAATTCTACAAGAAATACTTCGAATCACACTTTCATACTATTGGTAGATATAGACATCTACAGTTAAAATGTATACTAAAAATATTGTAAGCAGTGAGAGTCTAGATGCTGAGATAATGTCCCATGAAGTTTGAGAATTTGGCCCAAAAATGCTTTCTTTTTTGTATTTCAAGCCAAATTTTCGAATTTCATTGGATATTATCTCAGTAACTAGACACTCACTGCTTATAATATTTTTAGTATACATTTTAACTGTAGATGCCTATATTTACCAATAGTATGAGGGTGTAATTCCGGCTATTGATTGTGGAATGTCTGACACAAATTCATGCTGTTTTACATATTTTTCATATATACTTTTACATCTAGCAAGCTTATATCTTAACTGTACAATACAATTCTTTGCTCATCTATATTATTACATTCTAAAAGTATTATGCAAGTTTAAGTATGCGCGTACCTGGCTTGGTTAGGAAGATATAGCTTAAACAATAAAACATATGCTTTTCATACCCTCAAATTGTTTGGGTTCTCCTGTACCCAATTTTTATTGTTTCCTCACATAAAACAAGTATAGATACATCACTAAATATCCATATTCAGATTGTGGTATTATCTAGTAAATTCAGCTGCCAAAAATGTGGTTCATTGGGGTTATCTTCGCATTTTTGGTATATTGAATATATACTCGTGGTTTCCAAAAGTGATGGCAAACAACAACAATTCCCACAACGTAATTGGAATGGTTTCTTGAATTGTTTGAGCTGTAGCACATTACACACAGCTCTGAATGTCTCATAAATTTGGTTATGTATTCTATATAGTGTAATGTATGTGAATGAAAAATTAGGGAGGTACTTAGTATCTTGGCGGTGTGGTATAAGCTATCTTTGTGTGAGGCTGCATTTTATTCAGGGAAATTATTCATTGACAAGCAGAACATTTTAGGAGCTATGGAATTGTTTAAAAGTTCTCTGAAATTTTACCTGTATATCAAATAACATAACCTCCATAATATTAGCAATTGCTTCATTATTGCACTGAAAATGAGAGTGATAAGTTGGATCACACATAGCTGACATCTGTATTTCATCTCTTGCCAGTAGATATCTTCCTATATCTGAGTAAATATCATACTGTCTGTACAGGACTATTTTGAAGTATAAATTATATGTATATTCAGAATTTCTATAGAGATATAACAGTCCATATAATGACTAAACATTTGATTTCTAATTCACTCAGATCTGACAAATAGGATGTCTCACATAAATATCATTATATCTCGGTATACAGTTACCTTTACCTTTTAATATTTTAATATCTTATACTATATATATAGCACATCGTGTATCCGAAATCTCATGTAGATATATCGTCAATGACAACTCCTGTAGTCTACTTAGTAAATTGTATGATACAAACATAGTTGATGAATTAGATTGTGTATACCACAGCATTAAATATGTTCAGTATTTCGTAAATTTACATTCCAGTAGAATACAATGGGGCAAATAGGTATACAAAATTTGAAGTTGGTCCATACAGGGAGTAATGTGCTACAAGCTAATTAATGCGAGAACACCTCGCATTCTGGGTGGGAAAAAAGCATGGATACCATCATTTTTGGCAACCACACGTATATTACCAGACATTGATTTTCTTTTTCTTATTACCTATATAACTCATGTAAATAGAATTTATGCATATATAGTACAAATATACAAAGTTACACAAATATTAAGCAAGTATTTGAGATTTTAGAGCAGATTACTTTTTGCTGCTTCTGACAAATAGGCACACTCATTCTTTTTGCATGCCACTGTATTAATGTCTGCAGCACTATTATTAACTTATTTTAAATAAACTATGTACACTACTTCCCAATCATAACTCACTGTTAATTTGTAGCTATATACTTACAATGACAATGTGTAATTATAAGAAGACCTATGTACTACCAGCTTTCCTTAGTTTATTTCTGTCCAACTCACTACTGAATATCTTGACCTGAGCATACATATCTAGGTGAATGCACAAGTGACCTGCTGAGAAGCCAATGCTTGGAGCACAAAATATTTTGATGCCTCTAAGCATGGTGATTCAGGTCTTCATAGTCTATCTCTCAGGTCATGAGCATCGTTTCTACAAAGGGAATAACGCTCGTGACCATGCTTACATAATCACCTAGTATAAAACCTCACCGAGGTGAGTGGCTACTGAATTTCATTACCAGAGCACAGATATCTAAGCGAAAGCACAAGCGATCTGCCGAGCAGCTGTTGCTCGGAGCACAAAATATTTTGATGCTTCTGAGCGTGGTGCTCCGGGTTTCCATACTGACCGCCACCTGGGTGCTGACAACGCGTTACCTTACACATGGACCAGTGAAATGTCCGGAAGAAACATCATATTTTATTACTACACAATTTGTAAGTAAGTAGATAAGAAAAGGTATATAGATGAGTGAGGAGGGAATGAAACGGCAGGAACTGCCAGGCATTCTTCCCTCCCGCAGACAGGGTGTGTAAAGACGAACCAGACGAGAATCAGAATTAGTTACGAGACGTTTAGATACCGAGAACTACGTACCAAATTTACTGAATTGAACTCTGAATACTTTGACTTTGAACACTTTGACGCGAACCGAAAATAGCCTGCATTTAACTTGTTCTATTTTTTAAAAAACTTGATCTAAATTTGGAATTGAAGACAATTGCGCCCCTCAAACTTACTGACTTCGCACCTTGGGATTTAAGTTGAATTATTATATTTGGAATTTATATTCTAAGTATTTAATAAATTAACTACTCTCATTGCGTGACTCAACAACCCCCACTCCCTTTATACCACAGTTTCATTCTCCCTGCCTGCTTCAATAAAATCCAAACCAGTTCAACGAAATGAGCACCCCACCCCATCCCAAATTCACACCGGCGTTCTACACTCCCCACTGACCCACCTCTACGCTCACTCACCCTCTCGACACCATGGCTGCCAATGATATCGTGCGTGGCGGAGTTTCCCGTTGAACTGGTTCGTCTTTCCTTTCTTCCTTCCAAGTGTAGTGTGAGCTGATACGAAGTAGTTCGAAGTTGCCCTGCTGCAGGTTATGCACCACTCTTCGGCATGCTCCACCGATACAGATGGAGTATGCTCATGGGGTACAAGGAACACGTGAAGCATGAATGCATGATGTGTTGGTGCTGGGGGAAAGGTATCAGGATTTGTATGTCATTTTGACGGAGAGGTAGGGGCATTTGGTCGGCATGTGGAGGGAGGTTATGGATCCTAGGAAACATGTTTTTGAGGTATGTTTGGAAGATATATTTGTGTTGTGTCAAGTTGTTTATTCTCTCTCCTCTCCCTGTTCTCCCCTCCCTCCTTGTTCTCTCCCTGTTCTCTCCTCCTTCTCTCCTTCTCTCCTCCTTCTCTCCTTCTCTTCCCACCCTCTCCCCCCCTCCCATTTTCTCCCATCCGTTCGTTCTTCTCCCTCCCTTTTCTTCCCCTCTTTTCTCCCTTTCGACATTCTTCCGTCCCCCCTTCTGTCCTCTGGGTATCAATGAACTAATGACTTACGTTAAGGACGTATGAATAGTAACGTACTTAATGCTTCTTTGGAACGACACTTTATCTTCACCAGGTATCAGGAACAGGGAGGAGAGTATGATTATACGGAGGGAAAGACACCGTGGAGTACTTGGTGCTGTCCACCTGGGGGCTTTTTGGATCAAAGTACGTCTTCCTCTGCTTGTTCTTGTTCTCTGCTTCCATTGGTCCATGCTACGTTATCACCGCCATCCTATCCCCTGCTTCTCTACCAGGCAGGGTAGTCTTCAACCTTGTCTTCTGTGTGTGTTAGGGTTAGGGTTTCTGCCCATCTAACTTTGCACTTTCATCTTTCGTTGCTTTGTGCATTTGGTGTTGTAACTATAACCTGGGTTCTCTCTACTGTTGCCCTAGTGGCTACTATGTGATTTCCCTGATTGTTCGTTTGTGCTTTATTGCTTTGCTGTTTCTGCTTTGCTCTCCGCTGTTCCTTTTCCAAGCTGAGCTTGGCACTCACTTGACTTCTACATGGCTGATAGCATCACTTCACATCTGCTGTTTCTTTCATGGGCTTCTCGCTGTTCCATGCTGTCGATTCACTTTTCATTCTCATTCTTCTGAACCATCTCTTATGTCATCACTGCTCCTGGGGGGTACCATTGGTTCCTCCGTCTTTACTGCTTCTGTGGACCTTCTTGTTCCACGCTCTAGCTAATACTCACCAGACAGATGTGGAAACAACCTCCTCACACACATTCTTGTATCGGAAGGATATTCGGAAGAGACACAGGCGCAGTTAAAAGTGGTCGCTGTTGAACCTACTGTAATACCTTCGACTCACAGTATGTTCCCCTCCCTTTTCATTTTTCATTCTCTTAAATGACATTCACCAGCCTCATTTACTTCTCATTTGAATGGCACTATGTCTCCAGCAGACCCTCTAAACCCACTGCAAACGTACCTTTCAAAAGACTCATGAATAATATTGAACCACACAGGAGAACTTACACTGTGGACTCCTCTTCCTGCTGTTCTGTATGGGTGTGCGGGATATATTAGTATCTCGTGTTGTCCTTGGAGCTTTGACTCGAAGTTTGATCAGGCGCCAGTTGGAGAGTTTTTATGTTCTGCTAATAGTGAAGAGGTGGATGTCAGGGATGGTGTTGTGAATGGGACTACTAGAGAAGCAAGAGATACGAAAAAGGAATGTGGACAGGGGGAGAAAGAGGAGGAGTTAGTCCTTGGTGCACCTGGTGAGAAAGTGCCTAATACGCGACGTATAGATTGTGGCTCACACGGTTGAGTGCACATTGCAGATGGTTCGTGGATGCTGATATGTTGAGAATTCCAAGTATGAGGAATTGTGGTGTTGGTGAGTCTTGGTTTCTTTCTCATACTTATACAGTATTGAATGAAGATATGTAGGTCGAAAACGACATAAAGTGTCACTTGGCGAAGCACTGGAGATTGTGTTGCACAACAGGCAAGGGTGACATATTCTATCACTATTCTGGAGGGGAATATTTGAAATAGTTTGTACTTATTTTGTACTTATTTTGCTGTGTGATATTTTAAATCTTATAGCAGTATTCTGTTGTCATATATAATCTAAAATATTTTAAATTTACAGTAACCAGTTTTTAATTAAAATGCTGTATAAAATTTCAAGTATTCAGTGTATATATAATAGATATTTGAGGGACAATTACTTTGAATATTGTGAAGAGAAGTATTCACAAAAATTCTTCTGTTTATTTAAAATATTCTGGATATATTTTAGAAATATCAAAGAGCAGAGTATTTTATATTTCATAACCTGTAATCCGCAAAATTTTGTCATAATATTATTCATTTTTAAAGAATAGTTATTGAATATTTTCAGTATATTTGGCTGAAGAATATTTACAAGAAATTCGTTAATTATTGTCACAATATTATTCATTTTTAAAGAATAGTTTGTGAATATTTTCAGTATATTTGGCTGATGAATATATATAAGAAATTTGTTTATTATTGATTGAATAAGTAAAATAATCTAAGAACATTTTGAGAATACTTTCCTCCAGAAAATTTCAAGTAGTGGTTTCTGAAAAAAATCTTATATATATATTGAATACTTAACATTTTATACAGCATTTTAATAGGAAATTAGCTAGTGAAGATTTTGAATATCTTAGGTTATATATATCAAGAGAATACTGCTATAAGATTTAAAATATCACACAGCCAAATAGATACATACTATTTTAAATATTCCCCCCCAGAATAGTGGTATAATATGACACCCTTGCCTGTTGTGTTGGGGATAATTAGGAATGTGAATAAACCAGGGGTGTGTAAGACTAGGGTTCCGGAGGGAAGGCTGGAGAACATTAGTGTGCATATTTGGATATTTCTAAGTTGTTTACAGTATGGTTTTAATTGTGTACTTGACTATCCAATCAGCTATCATCCCAACCTTGGCCAACATCCAGCAAGTCTGTACAGCTACCCTCCTGATAAAATCCTGTTCACATGTATACCCAGCCTGAACAACTACCCTCCTGATAAAATCCTGTTCACATGTATACCCAGCCCAAACAACCAACATGGCGTAATGTAATGCATTCTCCCTTCTGAGATGAAACCCCGTATCATGAACATTCGAGGATTTCCATGTGTACCACCCCCTGCCCAAATGGAAGTCTATCATATTGGTCCGGCCATATCCAAAAGATTTGGATTATTCTCTACAGATACTATCAAATTAAGTCAATTTATCAAAACCGGCATCAACTTGGCACCAAGATGAAATTATAAGAAATTCAATTGATTCGAAAGATAGACTTGGCACACTGCAATTTCCTGGGACACTTCGGCATTCAATCATACAGTGAAATATTAGGAACTATACAAATATGCCATAGAGTATATAAGCCTATGCCCCTGAAATGGTGGGGTGATGTACATGAATGTCCTTTGATCCTTGTTCACGTATGCTTAAAACAACACGGCAACAGAGTATTGAATGCATCACACACCAAATTCTACAATTTTTGTTCATTAGTGTCCATAACAAGGAAAGTATAAAACACAGTATGGTGTAAATAAGGAAAAGTAGTCAGGCTACATAAAGATGGAGATTAGTAGAATACAGTCATCAGTTGGAGAACATTAACACCCACACTGAGGTTCAGCTGGATGATCATGTTTGCTAGCATAAGAACTGTTCATCTTATGGTCAATCATCCAAGAATACTCAGAGTCTCAGCGACGATACTCACTGAATATATAAATGTAGTAAATGATCCCTTATTAACCAGTAAAGATTTTGAAGTCTTTATTCAGCGTGAAATCTTACCATCTTTTATGACAACATTTGCCATAGTTGATCTACCTCCAATTTTGACTGTAAAATCGTTAAAGCTAGAGATTCATGAAGATGGTAGCAAGTGTGACTGACAGGATTTGTATGCAGGTGGTAACATAAATAGCCCCATAACTGCCAAATACAAATATTTCATGTTAGTGTGAATATATTGAAGGTCAGCTATTATCCCCAGAAATGGTTCTCACTAGTATTGTAAGCCAACAGTAAGCCCCAAATAGCTTCTTCAATTGCGGTTTTTGCACCTGTTGCAATGCATCCATGTACATAGATAATGCCTTGCAACTTGACTTAAATCAGAAATAATCAGCGAATATTGCTGCAAAGCAGGCTATGGAGTGCATGGGATGCGTACACGTTAATGATTTCCCGAGAATCCCGTTACCAGTGTATATCAGTATAATGATCCCAAAGAAGCATGCAATAAATATAATCGCTATATTTCTGGTTTTTCCACAAACTGCCCAAACACGAAGGGTTAAAATGACTGGGCAGTTATTTTTGTCAATAAAAGGTTCAAATCATCAGAAAAAGTATGCCGACTTTCAGAAGCTGCCGTTCCGATTCCAATAGACCCTGGAAGGGTGGATTACGGGGCAGGAAATGAACGATTTTCTAATGGCTGAAGAATTGGGCGCAAATCTCACATATGATAAGGTAGTAAAGAGTCTTGCACAAGTTGGAAGACAGCGAAGGGAACAATTGAACTATGTACTAATCGGAAATGTGGCCTCGAAGTTCAAATCAAATCAACCCACCAATCAAGTTTAAACAGCCATCGATATATGTACCATATCTCACAAAGAGATATAGTGTTTTCACCACACTCCAATTTGGCGATTTCCAGATGTACGCAACTTCCATGTCCATTGTGATGAAGTTCTCGAATACCTGTAGTTGTAACTATCCAAGTCCTTAATTTATATATTTTGCAAGAGGACTTACCCAGAGGGCCAAGCTAGTCACTTATAACGGAGATAGCCTTAGTAAGATAAAATTGATGGGGCTAAAAGAATTAATTACAAACCATGTAAATACTGTAGGAGAGATGAATTTATGATTTACTAAAATAGTGAAGAGTGTACAGTGACATTCTGCATGTGCTCTATGAGCGCTGGAAGGGTTTGTGTGAGAGAGTCCATATACAGCGCAGAAACGAGTACGGATACCTATCGTACTTGTTACCCCCATTTTATATTGTAAAGGAGCAGCGTAAATATCTTGTGGCAAATGATGATAGTATCAAACATGCGGTGGGAGTTAATATTAGCCGTCGAATCAGCGTACAGAAGCTGTGCATAGTCTTTATATTCCCCCACGACCAGTGTTCGGAAACTAGATAATTTGCCCAGACTGGGAAAGATTTTAGTCACATCTTATACTGTACTCGAGCTCTTCTGATGGTCAACATCGATTATGCCTAAAGCAATACATGGATAATCATCAGCGTGCTATCTTTGATGAAATTAATTTATGCATTTGAGCTACTTTGTCAAGAACTTACATGCTGACTACTCTTCTCAATCAATCATTCAAGCCTCGGATTACCCCTAACAAGTGTACACCTACCAAATATAAGTATAATTTTCCCCCTTACTAAACGCCAAAATCGTTGCCAACATACCTTTCCCTTTTCTCCCGCATTGTCAATATGATATATGACATTACTGATAAAATTTGGATGCTTGCTTGGAGAGTAGGAGAATAAAAGTTAGGAACGTCTTGGTGAATCCTGCACCGTAACTGTACTGTACCTGTTTTGTACGGTTAGGAAGGGTTAGGACAACTTGGAGACAACTGGAATGTTTGCTGGAAGCCTTCACACTAAACACTGCTCTGCTAACCCTGATACTACTCATATTTACCAAAAATGATGGCAGTTCCCACACTTTGGAGAACACTTCATCACTTTAACTACAATGTAGAGCATCACACTCTGCTCAGAACACTTTAAAAAATTTAATACATATACTATATGGTATGATGTATATTTATGCAAATATATATATTACTATGGCTGTTTAATGTTGAGATATGAGCATTTTTTATGTGATTCCAAATTTTCACAAAGAAATAATTCATTCACACTGCGGGCATTGGCTTATATAATGTCAGAATAAAGAGTGAATATATGTAGATAAAATGCCAAATGTATTCAGTCTGTAATTTAAGAATTCATGAGGAATTTATTTGTAAATTTTTTCTCGATGTTTTCAAGATTTAGTCTAATATAAAACAAAGAGAATATCTAGAATATATTAAATCTGTTTTCTTAGAATAAATGAATAACATATTGAGATTTTATTAGAAATATATCCTTGTCTTAGAGTGAGAAATAATTGCGAACATAAAAGAGATAAGATCTCGGATCAAATGTTGGATAAGGACAACATGTCATCAACGAATACATATGGTGCACATATGTCATATGATCACAATATACACCAGGATAATATTGTGATCATTGGTAGGGGCGCATCAGGGGGTGTAGGCATATATAGATCTATGCTATTAATGCAATTGTAATGTACATGTCAAAAGTAACATATCTTTCTTTCATAGTATATATGTATATGTGCCTGCACCCCTTGATGTGCCCCTACTGACGATCACAATATTATCCTGGTGTATATTGTGATCATATGACATATGTGCACCATATGTATTCGTTGATGACATGTTGTCCTTATCCAACATTTGATCCGAGATCTTATCTCTTTTATGTTCGCAATTATTTCTCACTCTAAGACAAGGATATATTTCTAATAAAATCTCAATATGTTATTCATTTATTCTAAGAAAACAGATTTAATATATTCTAGATATTCTCTTTGTTTTATATTAGACTAAATCTTGAAAACATCAAGGAAAACTTTACAAATAAATTCCTCATGAATTCTTAAATTACGGACTGAACACATTTGACATTTTATCTACATATATTCACTCTTTATTCTGACATTATATGGGCCAATGCCTGCAGTGTCATTAATATAATTGCTTGTAAACTGAGGAATAGCGCAATTTTTTTAAAACATATAGTCAGTATGCTGAATAATCAAATAGCCAAGTTATGTGACATTTATCCAGTCCATTGACCTAGAATAAGAGCCATAAGAATGATTACAATCATTTTATTTGAGTATCTCATCTTGTATCAGTGAGTATATTGCTCTCTCTGAAATAAATGCCATTCATTTCAAACATAATTCATATATTGCAGTCAATCTACATGCACATTTGAGTTATAGCAATGTCTCAGCAGTCTATACAGCATTTAAACATGGAGTATCCAACCTGCTTGGACCTGACAAGTAGGAAAGCCAATGTAAATGCCTAAATATCTCAATTTCAAGAAGTCCCCTAAGGGTAAAATTTTGGAATTGTATACTGTATATTATGGAAAACACATATCCAAGATTTCAAATGGAATATCCCACCACAGAGTCATCTAAGAGCTACTTAACAAGATACATGAAATAAAGAGTGTCTAACATTTACAGCATGTATATCACAATATACAGTAGTCTATGAAGATCATGTTTTTGCATAGTGGTAGCTAAATTAAGATAGTACATATTACCCAATTTTCAAGGTGTTCCAAGCAGAGTGCAATGCTCTATAGTCATTACAATGTGGACTAACCAATAAATTGCTCTCCAAAAGTGTGGGAACGAGTAATAGTATTACTAATATGATGCTACTACCCACACGTGATCCCACCAAGACGATCCTCGAGATTTTCCCACCAAACGCTCAACTGACCACCAACCAACCACCAACGGTCCAACATTGGACGCGCTCGTTATCTACTCCTACTCCCTTCAATTCTTCTATCTACAATCCCTATTCCAATCGTTAAACCAAACCAGCTCAACGAAATGAGTACTCCTCCCCGCCCCAAATTCACACCAGCGTTCTACACCCCCACCGACCCACCACCTCTGCATTCACCTCCCCTCGCGACAGAGGGGAAGGTGAGGAGCATTAGTTTGCATACTGGAATATTTTCTAGAATGGTTATGGTATAAACTTCTTCGTGGTTTTTACGACTGTTAAATGTAACGTATGATCTTGTTAATAAATATCTCAATATACAGTCACACCTAGGACATGTTCAATTACTTTCGTGTAGCCTCGTTATGATCATTTGGCCACCTGATTAAGCATGGTTGGGTCCTGTGCCGTTAATGATGTCCTGACCACCTTGAACCCGTAGCTTATCATATTCAGAACGTTCGAGTGTCCAAAGAAATATGGCATGATTTATCGACTTATTCGAACGAGGATTTGTTGATGGTGATAATACACGACACAACCGTGTATTTTAGTTAAAAGAGCAGTCTGCTTTCTAGTTGACGATTTAACAGGATATAGCATGCCTTAGGTTTTGGCATTGAAGGGTGTCCATTAGTCTATGATCCCAATCATCAAATCAGCACAGGCATTGCTTAATGTACACAAGCCCATAGAATATAGCAATCTACACCCCTGAAATGGTGGAGAGGTGTACTTGAACACCTTTCTGCCCTTGTTCACGTATGTTTAGAACCACGCGGCAACAGAGTGCCGAATGGATCACATGCCAAAGTCTAACATGTTCGTTCATTAGTCTCCACAATCAGAAGGTAATGACAACCGTACGGTGAGAATAAGGAAAAGTAGTCAGGCTACGAAATGACAGATTTGTAAGATACAGTTGTAAGTTAGAGAATGTTGACACTCACACTGAGCTTCAGCTGAATGGCTAAATTTGCCAGCGTGACAACTATTCGGCTTCTAGTCAATCATCCAAGAATACCCGGACTCGTCTCAGGTGTGGTGCTCACTGAATACATAGATGTAATAGATGATCCCTTATTAACAAATAAATTTTCCGAAGTCTCTATTCAGCGTGAATCCTTACCGTCTTTTATAACGATGTTCGTCATGGTTGATCTACCTCCCGTTTTAACTGTTAACTCGTTAAAGCTAGAAAATCATAAAGCTGGTAGAATGTGTCACTGACAAGCTTTGTATGCGGGAGGTAGCATAAAGAGCATCATGACTGTCAATGTAAATTATTTCATGTTAATATGGATGGACAGTGAAAGAACGGCTATTATTCGTAGTAATAGTTCTCACCAGTGATATAAACCAACATTAACCCCGTAATTTCTTCTTGCATCTGCATCTTTGCACTGGTTACAATACATCCACGTGTACGAAGCAAGTCTTGCAACTCGACTTTGGTTAGTAATGATCAGTTAACATTAATACAAAGCTAATATAGTACGCTTTAAGTGCGTACATTTTAAAGAAGTCCCGAGCATTCCGTCACCAGCATACACCGATACCACGACCCCAATGAATAATAAAGTTAATACAATGGCCATATTTCTGGTCTTATTCCAAACTGCCCAAACGCGAAGGGTTAATATGACTGAGAAGTGATTACCGTAATTGAATACAGTGCTCAAATCGCGAAAAAACGAATGCTAACTTTCGGAAGCTGTCATTCCGATAGAAACAGCCCCTGAAAGAATGAATGTCAAAGTACGAAATGAGTTAATAAGCTGGCCATTGAAGCGTTAGGCTCGAATCTCACATATCAAAATGTAATAAAGAGATTTGCATGCTTCGGGAGACGGCGAAGGGAACAATTGAACTGTACAGTCGTCATAAAGTGTCAGTCTCAAAATTTTATAGGTACTTTACCCACCAATTATGTTTAAGCAGCTATCAACATATGTACCATACCTCACAAAGATATATAGCACTTTCACCACACTCCAATTTGACAATTTCCAGATATATGCGACTTCCATGTCTATTGTAATGAGGTTCTCGAATACCTGTGGTTCAACATAACTGTTCAAATCTGTAATTATATATTTGACGAGGCTACTTACGCAGAGGGTCAAGGCGGCCACTTATAATAGAGATATCTCTAATAGATAAACTTTATAGGTCCGCAAAGAGTAATTTACATACCATGTAAATACTGTAGGAGTGATCAATTTATGATATAACAAGCCGAGGATCAAGAACGTACAGTGACATTCTGCATGTGCTCTATTAGCACTCGAATTGTCTGTACGAGAGAGTCCATTATATCGCTAAGAAACGAGTACGTATGATTATGATACCTGTAACTACCTTCTTAAATACTAGTGGGACATCAAAGATGTTTAAGCATAGCCTGAACTTATTATAATATTTGGAACATGTCATGATTTTTGGAGCATGTTGATGATAGATGCAATGGGAGTCGATGCGTCATCATCGGAAGTACTTCATGGTCCGAGGAAGGCGTTAGCGTTTAAAGGGAACTTTCGGGGGAGGGAAGGAGATTCGATTGAATGATGTGAAGAGCTATACTTACGAACTTCAAGCAGTTGGGAGCGACAGTTTGAGTTTCGAACTCAGCTAAACAAGCACCGCACGTGATCCCTTTCCGAAATCGATTCTCGCGATTCTCATATTTTCCAACCGAACACTCAGCGCTCAGCAACCGATCACCGACAGTCCACCGCGCTCGCTATCTTTCGTTATCCACTCCCACTCCATTCATTACATACACTCCCTATCTACATCAACCCAACCCAAACTAACCAAAGGACAAATGGGCACCCCTCCTCGCCCCAAATTCACACCGGCATTCTACACCCCCACCGAACCCACCTCCTCTACAATCACCCCCTCTCTTGACACCATGGCTGCCAATGATATCATGTGCGGCTGAGTTTCCCATCGAACTGGTTCGTCTTATCTCCCTTCTTTGTGTGGTATGAGCTTATGAAAGTAGTTCGAAGTTGCCCTGCTGCAGATCATCCACCACCCCGGGTGCAACTCTACTCTCATCCTGCGATCTGAGGTTCTCTGGGAATTTGACTCCATTTTACAAGAGTTTCCAGAGGAAGTACCACGTATTGAAGAATTGCAAATCGTACGGTGTATACAGAGGTGACTGTTACCTAGGAGGCCGGGGCGAGATAGAGCGCTGGAGCAGTTTGTACTTTCTATGCTGCTGAGGAAGAGGTGAGGGTGATGGTGCTTACTCCTGTTGTGGAGGAAGGGAGGGAGTTGCCGTATTACCACCCTTCCGTATCACACATCGCATTCCACTACCTCTCTCTCCCCCTCCTACCCCTCTCTCCTTCGAATTGAAACAATCCCCCTCCAAAAACACGCCAACAGACCCGTTATGCAGCCTCGCTCGCACGGCTCTATCGCTCCTCGATATACTGCACCTATACGGATGGGGTATGCTGACGGGGTACAAGAAACGCGTAAATCATGATGTGTTGGTGCCTAGGGAAATGTATCAGGATTGTGTGTCGTATTGAGGGAAAGGTGAGGGTATTTGGTGGGTGTGTGGAGGGATGTTGCGAATCCTAGGAAACATGTTTTTGAGGTATGTTTGGACGATATGTTTGTGTTGTCTTAAGTTGTCTATTCTCTCTCCTCTCCCTCTTCTCCCCTCCCTCCCCCTTCCCTCCCCCTTCCCTCCCTCTTCCCTCCCTCTTCCCTCCTCCTTATCTCCCCCCCTCTCATTTTCTCCAATACGTTCGTTCTTCTCCCTCCCTCTTCTCCCTCCTTCTTTTCTCCCTTTCGACATTCTTCCGTCCTCCCTTCCGTCCTCTTGGTATCAATGAACTAACGACTTACGTCAAGGACATATGAATTGCAACGTACTTAATACTTCTTTGGAAAGTCACTTTCTCTTCACCTGGGTATCAGGAACAGGGAGGAGAGTACGATTATACGGAGGGAAAGATACCGTGGAGGACTTGGCGCCGTCCACCTGGGGGCTTTTTGGATCAAAGTACGTCTTCCTCTGCTTGTTCTTGCTCTCTGCTTCCGTTGGTCCATGCTACGTTATCCCCGCCATCCTATCCCCCACTTCTCTACCAGGCAAGGTAGTTTTCAACCCTGTCTTCTGTGTGCGTTAGGGTTAGGGTTTCTGCCTGTCTAACTCTGCACTTTCGTCTTTCGTTGCTTTGTGCGTTTGGTGTTGTAACTATAACCTGGGTTCTCTCTACTGTTGCCCTAGCGGCTACTCTCCGATTTCCTTGATCGTTCGTTTGTGCTTTTTTTTTTTGCTTTGCTGTTTCTGCTTTGCTCTCTGCTGTTCCTTTTCCAAGCTGAGCTTGGCGCTCACTTGACTTCCACATGGCTAATAGCATTACTTCACGTCTGTTGTTTCTTTCATGGGCTTCTCGCTGTTCACGCTGTCGGTTCATTTTTCATTCTCGTTCTTCTAAACCATCTCTTATGTCATCGCTGCTCCTGGGGGTACCATTGGTTCCTCCGTCTTTGCTGCTTCAGTAGATCTTCTTGTTCCACGCTCTTCAAGCAGCATGCGTCATTTTTGTTTGTGATTCTTCCTTCTCAGTATTACAGCCAATACTCCCCAACCAGATACGGAAACGGCCTCCTCACACACATTCTCGTATCGGAAGGATATGAAGGGTACGGTATTGATTTACGTGCCAGATCATCCTGGGAAGGATATTCAGAAGAGACACAAGCGCGGTTAAAAGTGGTTGTAGTTGAACCTACTGTAATACCTTCGACTCACAGTACGTTCCCCTCTCTTTTCGTTTTTCATTCTCTTATACGACATTCATCAGACTCATTTACTTCTCATTCCAACGGCACTTTGTCTCCGGCACACCCTCTAAACCCACTGCAAACGTACCCTTCAAAAGAATCATGGATAATATCTAACCACGCAGACGAACTTACGCCGTGGACTCCTCTTCTTGCTGTTCTGTATCGGTGTGCGGGGTATATTAGTATCACGTGTTGTCCATGGAGCTTTGATTCGAAGTTTGATCGGGTGCAAGTTGGGGAGTTTTTACGTTCTGCTAATAGTGAAGAGCTGGATGTCGGAGATGATGTTGTGAATGAGACTACTGGAGAAGCAAGAGATACGAAAAAGGAACATGAGCAGGGGGAGAAAGAGGAGGAGTTGGGGCTTGGTGCGCCTGGTGATAAAAGTGCCTACGCGACGTATAGATTGTGACTTGCACGGTTGAGTGCACATTGTGGGTGGTTCGTGGAGGCTGATACGTTGAGAATTCCAAGTACGAGGAGGTGTTGTTGTGAGTCTTTTGGTTTCGTTCTCATACTTATACGGTATTGAGTGAAGATACGTAGGTCGAAAACGACGTAAAGTGTCACTTGCCGAAGCACAGGAGACTGTGTTGGGGATAATTAGGAATGTGAATGAACGAGGGGTGTGTAAGACTAGGGTTCCGGAGGGGAAGGCTGGAGAACACTAGTGTGCATATTTGGATATTTCTAGGTTGTTTACGGTATGGTTTTAATCGTGTACGACTATCCAATCAGCTATCATCCCAACCTCGGCCGATATCCTGCAAGTACGTACAGCTACCCTCCTGATAAAATCCTGTTCACATGTATACCCAGCCTGAATGACCAACATGGCGTAACGTAATGCATTCAATCATACTGTGAAATATTAGGAACTGTACAAGTATGCCATAGGGTATATGAACCTATACCCCTGAAATGGTGAAGTTATATACATGAACGTCCTTTGATCCTTGTTCACGTATGCTTAAAACAACACGGCAACAGAGTATTGAATGCATTACACGCCAAATTCTACAATTTTCGTTCATTAGTGTCCACAATAAAGAAAGTATAAATCACAGTACGGTGTAAATAGGGAAAAGTAGTCAGGCTACATAAAGATGGAGATTAGTATTAGAATACAGTCATCAGTTGGAGAACATTAACACTCACACTGAGATTCAGCTGGATGATCATGTTTGCTAGTGTAAAAACTATTCATCTTATGGTCAATCATCCAAGAATACTCAGAGTCTCAGCAACGATACTCACTGAATATATAAATGTAGTAAATAATGCCTTGTTAACCGGTAAAAATTTTGAAGTCTGTATTCAGCGTGAAATCTTACCATCTTTTATGACAACATTTGCCATAGTTGATCTACCTCCACTTTTAACTATAAGATTGTTAAAGCTAGAGATTCATGAAGATGGTAGCAAGTGTGACTGACAGGCATTGTATGCAGGTGGTAACATAAATAGCACCATAACTGCCAAATACAAATATTTCATGTTAGTGTGAATATATTGAACGTCAGTTATTATCTCCAGAAATGGTTCTCACTAGTATTGTAAGCCAATAGTAAACCCCAAATAGCTGCTTCAATTGTGGTTTTTACACTTGTTGCAATGCATCCACGTATATAGATATTGCCTTGCAACTCGACTTAAGTCAGAGATAATCAGCGAATATTGCTGCAAAGCAGGCTATGGAGTGCATGGGATGCGTACACGTTAATGATCTCCCGAGAATACCGTCACCAGCATATATCGGTATGATGATCCCAAAGAAGCATACAATAAATATAATCGCTATATTTCTGGTTACTCCACAAACTGCCCAAACACGAAGAGTTAAAATGACTGGGCAATTATTTTTGTCAATAAAATAATCAACTCGTTAAAAAACGTATGCCTACTTTCTGAAGCTGCCGTTCCGATTGCAATAGACCCTGGAAGAATGAATTACAAAGCAGGAAATGAACGATGTTTTAATGGCTGAAGAATTTGGTGCAAATCTCACATATGATAAGGCAGTAAAGAGTCTTGCACGAGTTGGAAGACAGTGAAGGGAAAAATTGAACTATGTACTAGTCGGAAATGTGGCCTCAAATTTCAAATCAAATCAACCCACCAATCAAGTTTAAACAGCCATCGATATATGTACCATATCTCACAAAGAGATATAGTGCTTTCACCACACCCCAATTTGGTGATTTCCAGATGTATGCAACTTCCATGTCCATTGTGATGAAGTTCTCGAATACCTGTAGTTATAACTACCCAAGTCCGTAATTTATATATTTTGCGAGAGGACTTACCCAGAGAGCCAAGCTAGCCACTTACAATGGAGACAGCCCTAGTAAGATAAAATTGATGGAGCTATGAGAATTAATTAGTACAAACCATGCAAATACTGTAGGAGAGATGAATATATGGTTTACGAAGATAGTGAAGAGCGTACAGTGACATTCTTCATGTGCTCTAGGTGCGCTGGGAGGGTTTGTGCGAGAGAGTCCATGATACAGCGAAGAAACGAGTACGGATACCTACCATACCTGTTACCACCACCATTTATATTGTGAAAGATAAGGGTTAGTATTTGTGGCAAATGATGATAGTATCACGGGTGCGATGGGAGTTAATAATAATGAGCTATTAACCCTTATATGTTAGAGATATATATCAATGAGTTATCAGTTGAGTACACTACACTTACAATCTTTGAAATGCAGATGTGAGCAATAATCGAGGTATTCAAGTATAAACCTAATTAAACGGAAGAGATTGAAAAATAACTTACTGTGACTGTCGAATCAGCATACATAAGCTGAGCACTGTCTTTACGTTGCCCTATGGTCAGTGTTCGGAAAATAAATAATTTTCCCAGACTGGGAAAGATTTTAGTCACATCTCGTACTGTACTCGAGCGCTTCTGATAATCAACTCATTGATTATGTCTACAGAAATACATGGATAATCATCAGCGTGCTATCTTTGATGAAATTAATTTATGCATTTGAGCTACTTTGTCAAGAACGTACATACATGCTACTCTTCTGAATCAACCGTTCAAGCCCCGGATTACCCCCAACAAGTGTATACCTACGAAGTATAAGTATGATTCTCCCCCTTACTGGATGACTACCCATAAGGATCTGACGGCACCAGACATCACCAGATCTTTAAACTCCACCTGGTGGCTTAATTTCTGCAAGTAGTTTCAGACCGTAAGGAAGCCGTCTTAGGTGCTAAACTTGTCAGAAAATGAAAATATAAGCAAGGCATGTGGGTCAGTGCCTTTTAGTATGTAATAAATCTAGAAAAAACACATGAAGAAACCATCTAGACACTTTTAATGAGCTTAAGTGAGGTTTGGAGACGGTTTTTCGGACTGGCAGAGGGGCCTCTCCAGAATTTTCAGTCTGGCGATATCTAATAGTGCTCAGTAAGTTGATTTGCTCTTGGCATCTTGGCTGATCTCAGTCTGGTATCACCAGAAGTCATCTGATGATTTCAGATCCTTACATGAAGTCACCCACTAAACACCAAAATCGTCGCCAACATGCCTTTCCCTTTCTCTTGCATTGTCAATATGATATATGACATAAACTTCAGATACTTGCTTGGTGAGGAGGAGAATAAAAGTTAGGAAAGACTTGCACCATAACCATATTGTACCCGTTTTGTACGGTTAGGAAGGGCTAAGCAGGACAACTTGAGCAAACTGGAATGTTTGCTGGACACCTTCACACTAAACACTGCCAATGCTGATAGTAGATACTAATAATATTACTAATATGATACTACCACCCACTGTTATGGCTCGTTCAGAACTATAATAGTAGTGCATTCCTATGAATATAAACCTGTTAGAAAGAGTATTGAGTGTAAGTCTGAAACGAGTCGAGTACCAGTTACTATGTCCGGTTTAGCCAAGCACATAGAATAGTAACCGCCGGAGATACTTGTCAGCAAAGGTGCATAATGAGTATCAGCATGGTGGTCAGAGCAGATCATGACAACCTTAAGATGGTAGTAGTCTTTATACAGAGCATATCTTGTATTCTACTAATATTAGATATTGTGAGCAGTATCTAATATTTGTATTCTGAGCAAGTTGGCCAAGGGGCAATGAGTTAAAGGTAAAGTAGATGATATTTCTTGGTTCAACTATGGAGACTATATATGATATCTACTGAGTAACTAGAACCTTCACGTATTATCTATACTATGCAAGAATATTCCAATTGCTTCTACCACTATGTAGGATCTTCCATAACCGAAAAGAATTGAATTTGTAAGTAATTCCCACTACCTTTTAAGGTAGTTGGGTATTAGGGACATTTGGGCCACCAGATATGGTAATTTGAGGATCTTGGATAAGATCTCAACCTGATTGGCTTGAGCCTTTGTGATGTGCATGATATGCAGCTGACAAAGCACCTACAGTAGTATTGATTTTTCCTAATCTCCTTAATCCCCTACATGGCATGCTGTGCCCATCTTCCTCCTTTCATCCTGACTTGTTCACCTTAGTCTGTTGGTTCAATACCTCTGAGTGAACCTACACTGCAGAATTTGACTTATCAAAGTCACCATACATCTTCAGATGTTCCAAATTGAACTAACTGATCTCTGTGGGCCATATGTGTTTGACTTGCATCTATGATCTCTGCTCAATATACAATATCCCCTCCTGCTACTCTCTGCTCACCCCAGCCATCCTATAGTTTAACCATACTCTAGCTTTCAGAGTGCACTGTTATGTATTGGCACCCAACTCCAAGGAATGACTTGATGTTTCAAGACCTCTCTGGCACTACTGACAACACAAGACCCAGAATTACACACAAATGCAACATCACCCTCCCAAAACTTGACACTTCAAATTTATGACCTGTTTGTTCATTGTATTTCAAGATACATTAGATATCCTTTCTATTCCTTAATCTGAGACTGTCATTTACTACCATTCCAAAGTATTTTGGTTTAATTATCTGGACTCAGTATGTAACTCTTACTGTATTTTCTCTACAGCTATCTCATTGAGTTTTTACCATCTCATATTCAAATCTAAAGTTTTTTACACTGTCTTAACTTTCTCTTCATCACTGTTCTCAATTTCCATGCTCCTGATACCACTTGTTTCACTGGAACTTTGTTTTAAAGTTCAAAGTTCATTCTTTTAATATGTTCCACACTGTCACCTTCCTGTTCTTTTAACTCAGTCATTTTTACTTCAGAATGCCCATGTCAGAAGAATGTATTGACTCTGTTCTTGTAATTAGTTTTTTTCTTATGTGCACTCAGCTGATCCAATACCTCTTCAATGACATGGGTGCCATTGATCTTCCAGTAGAACATTGCACACTGGCAGTCCAGACCTCCACCCTATACACAAGCATGTCCCAAATCATACCTCAAGGCTAAGCACATACAGTACCTATACTTGTATTTCAGGACAAGACTATGAATATGAACATCAATGTACCACCCCCTCTCACAGTGGAGGCTATCAAGCTGTCATCCTTCACCTCACCTGCACAGTACCATCCAATGCTCTCACAAATGGGCCAAAGTTCTCTCAACACTTTATGAATTATCACTCTAATCAGCAACATAAGCATTTGAATATGGACATGTGAAGTTAGAGATTGCAAAACTAGCTCACAAACTGAAGATCTTGAGTCTGGACATCAGTGTATTAACATCCCATCTTTTTCTAATACCCATCATCATTACATTTCCCACTTTTATTCATATCAAATTCATCTCTCTTCATGTTTTATATACTAATTCCCCTAGCTAGCTCTCTTTGAATCACTTGTCTAGTCTCTATTACTATCTTGGCTTTAAGAAAGTTTTATTTGCCATTTTTAGGTATATATTCTGTACTATTTTGCTATATAAACAGTAGGGGGGGTCAGAGTAGGTGGATTCAAGGTGGATTTGGACTTGGATTCAAGTTGGATTCAGAGTGTGATTCAGTGATCAGAATCAGCCCTGAATCATGTTTCACTCTGACTGCCCTGACTGCAGTTTCAATTCCAGCTGGATTCAACCTCCTAGTTTCTGCTGACCTTGTATGATTTTATATCTGTCTTTTAGCTGATAATTAGTATAAACATATATTATAATGCATTTATGAATAATTAGGTGTAGCTTACACTTATCAGACCTACAGTATTCCTGGTTCCATTGACCAGTTGTTGTCTCTCACATACACTTTACATGACCTTTATATACTATGATCTGTCCTACTGGTTGACAGAAGCTATGAGCTAGAGAGCTCACATATAGATATATGATACATCAAGCTATACCAAATGAATTTAAAGGAGAGTTATACTGGAAGATGTTGAGCATGTATGGCTGAGTAAGATTGAGTACAGAGCTGAATCCAGATTCAAGAGTGCAAAGCAACTAATAAAATTGGATCTATGATTCTCCCACAATTCTGACTGTCCAGAATCCACTTTGAATCCAATTCCAAATCCACCTCAAATCCACCTACTCTGACCCCCCCCCCTAGTGTATCTAGGCCTCTGTTAACCCAGTGAATTTCCCTCCATTGTTCTACCTTGTCCCTAGTCCTTACTTCTGTACATTTTTGTTGTTGCTATTGCTCTCTATTGCTCTCTGCTCTCACAACAAATTAGAAATTCCACTCATTTAGAAATGTCCCAAAAACTTGTCTCGAAATTCTAACTCTTGTTGTGTTGTCATTCCTTTCATTTATGTTCCTAACATGTTCTACAACCTCAGGACCTTAACACTGGACTGTTGCACTGGCAGATTGCATTACTTTGATGGGGAACCTTCAACCACCCATTCACCCCTTCAAAACCTACTTCCCCTTTCCTGTGAACAAGATGTTCAATGTAACACAATCACTTCAAGATCTATTCCAAATTCAAGATCACTATGTACATTGCTCATGACTCAGTGATCCTAGCAAGTTGTGATGTGTGCATTGAGGTTTTTTGATTCAGGTCCTTGGGCATTACACCTGGGGTTGCTGTGGGAGCTCAGTTAGGTTGTACCACATGTGATGATATGTTCAACAGTATTGTTGCACCTATTTTCATTACTAGTACCACAACTATCTCTGCTGTCTCTCTGGGAACATACAAATATTACTCCACACACTGACAATCCATGAGTTGGAGTCCTGATGGTCAACTTGTTGCATTTAAAATAAAGATCTATATCAGATTAATGTCAAAATATGTGATGATGGTTTAATTTGTGAGGATCTACTTGACATGGCTCTGAAATAATTGCAATTCATCATATGTCTGATAGATTTGTATTTTGGTATTTGGCATACAAAGAATCACCAAGGTAGTGGGCTGTGCTGCTTGTTGGCCCTATTCTTTATGTATATAGGTAGTTGAATACCATAGAAGAAGTATGATGGTATACTATGTAACTATGATATACCATAACACCCACATGTGATCCCACCAAGACAATCCTTGAGATTTTCCAACTGAATGTCCAACTGGACTACCAACCAACTTCACTAACCAACCATCAATGATCCAACATGCTTGTTACTCACTCCCATTTCCACTCTCTTCCTACTGCATTGCATATTTCAAGCAGAACTAAACCAGCTCAATGAAATGAGCACCCTGCCCCATTCCAAATTCACACCAGCATTCTACACCCCCACTGACACTGCATGCATGCCTTGATATTTCAATGTGAAATAGCTTTGAAATATTGTGGAAATATTCTTTATATTACATCATTATTTTGCTTTGTAATACTCTTGCAATTCACATATGATATTTCTCACATATTTGAAAGTTACAATAACAAAGAAATATTGAAACCTGGATCCCCATTTTCTTTGAAATCCTTTATTCAATATTTCAAAGGGTTTTCACCTATGAAATAACAAAGAAATATTTATTTGTCACACTGGGTAATCACAATGAGCTTTTTCTACCATTGTCTCATCTTTGTGACATATGTCATGGTTGTCACACTTGTCCCACAGTGTCACAGTTGTTGCAGTTGTCACACCACATTTATCATAGTTGTCACATTTGTCATATTTGTCACAATTGTCACAGTCATCCCACAGTATCGCAGTTGTGACAAGTGTGACAAACGTGACAACTGCAACAACTGCAACAACTGTGACAACTGTGACAACTGTGACACCATGGGACACCTGTGATAACTGTGATACATGTGTGACGACCGTGATATATGTCACAATGCCACTAAGATCTTGCTAAGATCTCTTAGATAAGAACCTTGTGACATATGTCACAAAGATGAGACAATGGTAGAAAAAGCTTATTGTGATTACCTAGTGTGACAAATAAATATTTCTTTGTTATTTTATACAGTGCAACCAGTCACCTTGCATCACTTGATTTGGCAGGGAACTATCAAATTTTTTAAAATATAAACTACTTTTCACCAACACTTCTAATCAACTCCAAACCACATTTAGAGATGATAGATTGGTTAGTTCTATCATTGCTGTGAATTATAAGATGATTGACTGAATTTTTTTTTTGGTCCCAGAAAAAATGAAACAACCCTTATTACATAATCATATTTATACTATATATAGTAATAATATTATGTAATTTGTGAGAATTTTCTAACCCTAAGATTCTCTGGCTGAAGTCTTCTCCTACATCTGCCTTCCATAAATGGTAATTGTTCCTTAGAAATACTGTCTGAGTGGAGAAAGCATTATTTTCAACATTTTTGATATGTGTCTTGGTTAAATCAATTACAAACTTTGTCAAAATAGCTCCAAAAATTTTTGATCCACCCACTGAAAGTGAAACAGTGTGGGAAAATTTGAGAAGACAACATAAATCACATTCTTTTGGTTGGTTTCCTTCTGAAAAAAATATCAAAAAAATCTGCAAAAATTTTCTTTACCTAAAATGTGATGTGTTGGAGAGGTGCCCAGTTGCACTGTAGGTGAAAAACCTTTGAAATATTGAATAAAGGATTTCAAAGAAAATGGGGATCCAGGTTTCAATATTTCTTTGTTATTGTGACTTTCAAATATGTGAGAAACATCATATGTGAATTGTAAGAGTATTACAAAGCAAAATAATGATGTAATATAAAGAATATTTCCATGATATTTCAAAGCTATTTCACACTGAAATATTGAGGTGTGCACACAGTGTGACCCACCTCCTCTACACTTGCCTACCCTCTCAACACCATGGCTGCCAATGATATCATGTACAGTGGAGTTTCCCATTGAACTGGTTTGTTCTCTCTTTCATTCTTTGCAGTGTGGTGTGAGCTGATATAAAGTAATTCAAAGTTGCCCTCCTGCAGATTATCCACCACCCTGAGTACAACTCTACTCTCAGCCTACAATCTGAAGCTCTCTAGGAATCTGACTCCACTTTACAAGAGTTTCCAGAGGATGTGCCATGTATTGAAGGGTTGTAAATTGTATGGTGCATATGGAGATGACTATTACCTAGGAGGCTGGGGTGAGATGGAGTGCTGGAGCAGTTTTGTACTTTCTATGCAGCTGAGGGAGAGGTAAGGGTGGTGGTTCTTACACCTGTTGTGGAGGAAGGGAGAGAGTTGCCATATTACCACCCCTCAGTATCACACCTTGCATTTTGCTTCATCCCCTGTCCATTCTCCACTCCCTCTCCCACTTCCTCTTCTTCTTCTACCCCTTCCTCTTCCTCTTCCCCCTCCCCCCTCTGCATTGAAACAATCTTGCTCCCAAACACATCCACAGACCCATCATCACACCTTGCACACACATCTCTATCACTCTTGCTTGCTGATGACTGTCCTAGTAGGTACTCTGTGCTATTCCCTGATAGCTTCACTGGCAGCTCATCATTGTTTAATCATTTGTACTAGTTCTTGCTTCACTGGTTCTGCTTTGCTTTCTGCAGTTCCTTCCTCTCAGCTGAGTGTGATGCTCACTTGGTGTCCTCTGCACTCATTCACTGCTTTGTACCCTTTTCATTGATGATGGTGTCCTTTGGTTCATCATTGCTCTGACATGCTCTTTACACTTTTTAGTACTAAGCTTTTTCTTCTGTTTTCAATGATTTGGAGGATTACTGTAAAGCTACACCTATCTTTCCTTCACATGCATGTATTTGTACTTGTGTAGCTGCAGCCTTATGCTGTGGTATTTATACTTTAGCTTAACAAATATGTATGCCAGCTATTTTTCTTACCACTGTACTATATAGATGGACAATCATACTTTGGTCTGGTTTACATGGTGCAATCATAAGGATAGCAGTAAAGGATTTCACCTTTACACTTTTTTAAACCTTCCGGTTTAATTCGGCATCTATGAAAGTACACCACATGAAACAACTGCATGGCAATAGTGACAGTGTGGAACGAGAAGCTCCACATCATCAAGAACAATGTTCTGAGCCATCAGAACACCCTCTCTATCCCCACCAAGCCATCCATCCTTCCTAAATGGGCATGAAGCACCATCAAACAAGTCATATAAAGAATGCCCACCCCATCCTCTTCCCCACAATGCTTGCCCTACAACAAGAGGGACCCTAGTGAGCAGTTCCCCCTCAGGGCAAGAAGGACAGCAAATATACCATAATGCGCCAGCCATACTTGAGGGAAGAAAAATGCTAGCAGAAGAACTGGCACCTCACCTATCCAATCAGCCAGGTGACCAAACCACTGCAACAGTAGCGGCAAGTGAATACCAGCAAGGGGACAACAACCCCTTGCACATAAGTGACCTGGAACAAATGTGGCCAGCTCAAATGCCAGTAAGACAACCCACACCAAGGACAGTGCAGGTAGCCAACACACCCAGGTTAATCAACCCAGAACTGAAGGAAAGACAAGACGATAATGACAATGAATCTGTTGTTATCAATGAGAAAGAAATGACCTTTGAACAACGAATGCAGTCCTTATAACTACTACATGCCAACAGAATATCCAACAAGAGGATGGAAGAACTACTGCAGAAGGCCCAAAGAAAGGTGGACAAGATGGCCACCAGACTCGTAAACCAAGAGGAGAATAGGTACATAGAGGCCATAATGGCCTACCTCACCAATCTCATACAATTATACTACTCTGCGAAGGCCAACCAGAGGGCCTCCCGAGCAACGACACCTATGTCCCAGGTCACCTTAGACCTGAGACAAGCTATACCCAAGGAACAAATTAAACAGGAAGAACGGCCTCAATGACAACTGTTCTCCGACCCTAACATAGACATGGCAGTGGCTCAAATCCACCAGCCACAACAACCTCAGGAGGAAGCTGAACAATATCAGCTTAGAGTGTTGGCACAACAACGCTACAGGACGGTACTCACTCAACAATGAGTGCCATTCAATGCTCCAAGTACAATGACTGGAATATCATCATTCCAGCCACTAATTGCATCTTCACCATACTTCCCACATGGGATGAGTACAGTCCCAGAATTCGTCATGGTGTGACCGAACCAAGTTGCCACCAACAGGAGAATACTGAGGGCGACTCGAAAGGAGGACCAAATTGCCCTCCAGCACATGCGCAATAAAGACATTGATGAATATAACTCCTCAATCATCGATGACCAACACATTCAGTTTGATAGAGGGAAAAGCATAGACTTAGATGGAGAAGAGAGGGCACAAGAGGCACTAACAGGAGTGCACCCAATGGATGACGGTAGGACCATAGAGTGCCCTACCAGTGCACGCAGACCACCTGTCGCTTTCATTGAGGAATGGGAAGATAACCACACCTCACCAATGAAGGAAGCGCAACCAAAGCCACTCGAAGAAACTAGCCCGCAGCAGGAACATTTTATACCTGCTCCTATTAAGACAGAAGGAACACCAGTTCCTCCAATGCATGCACAGACATGGGGACAACAATTCTCAATGCCACCTCCAATACAACCCCAATCTGTATGGCCAGGAGTAATTGATGCCCAGGAACACAGGTGCAATGTGATGCACGACAAATTGCATAATATAATACACCAATACCTGGAAAGACGAATGTCCCTACCAGAAGGGTGCCGACTGTTACATGTCGACACCAAGAATCTATGCAAGTTCACAGGTGATAAAACACTTTATCACATGTTCGAACATTGGCTGCTGGACATGAGCATCCAGATGCACCTCCTAATGCTAGGAGGACATGAATGGGAATATGAAAGGGTACTACTTTTGAAAGAGTACCTCGAAGGCGAGGCAGCAATGTGGTATCACTGCTATGTAATTAACCCATCAAGCACACACAGAGACTGGACATTTGAGGAAATAATAATTGGCCTCTATGATTGATTTGAACACAAATCCATGAACCAGGATGCCAGAGAAGCATTCTATAATGTGAAATACAATCCAGTATCAGGGCTACAAGGCTTGTTTGACACAATGACTGAACACATGCAAAGTATGGCAGCCCCACTTGACAAATATGCATTCACACAAGCATTCATCAATGCCATGCCTGCTGAAATGAGGAAGAAGCTTATCGAGGACCTACTACTAGTCCCTGACATCAACACTGCAGATGACTTCCTAGCCATCGGAAGGTCCATTAAAACAGGCAAGTGGAACTACCACAATACTGAATGGTACCTGGATAATCACGTTCGACCATTGATATCAAGACCAGTTATCCAACTGTTACCCACAAAAATGAGGGACTGAGTCCCGATAGCACACCAAAGACATATGGAAACAAGACCATGACTACAACCTAGACCAGCAACACAACCAGCCCCTGGGGACAAACTGACAACTGACCCCCTACGTCAAGAGAACAAAAACCCCATGCACTACTCACGGAAGCCACCAATTCAAGCGAAAACATCACTGAAAGTGGAGGCAAGGACCACCCCCTGCAATCTGGACCAGCATGCCACAACAGAGGCATGCTACCACTGTGGAAAGGCTGGCCACTTCAAGAAGACCTGCCCCACCAGGACCAAATACACGCAGCCCACTCAGTGACTGAAGAGAACGAAGCATTGGGTCCAATAGAGGATGAAACCCCACCCTCTGAATATGACAATGAAGCTGACTGATCGGAAATCGAGACAGACATCAAGGACAACCCCTACAGTGAATACTACAACTCCAATAGTGACTACCCAGATGCTATATGAGTCACTACAATAGTCCAGAGCTGACCAGACAGCGGAATCACACCCAAGACTAAATGGGTCATAATGAAATTCACCAAGAAGACAATCAAATGGCCAGTCATCCCCAAGGAAGAGAAGTGGTGCCTCACAACCTACATCACAGTCAGCGATGTACCAGCATGGGCACTATGGGATTCTGGTAGCACAATAACAGGGATTACCCTGTCATATGCCCAGATAGCCAAGATACCTGTAAGCCAACTATCAAAGGAATACACATTACAATTGGGAACAGTAGGGAGCCGATCCACAGTAAAATACAGAACATTCCTGGAGCCGCAACTGCCAGGACTAAATGGACCAATTTATGCAGACATGGCCAATTTCGACCACTACGACATGATTGTTGGAACCCCCATGATGATTGCAAACAAAGCCAGCTTAGACTTCGAACAGAGATGCATCAGGTTTAATGGCACAGACATCCCCACTGTCATCATACGAATGACAGCAAACAATGGGAGACTGAGGTGCTATAGAACAGTGGATAAGAAAGAACACTGACTAGCTCCACATAGGCAGCCTAAACCATCTATCAAGATACTACAAGATGAGGAAGGGCAAGGAGCACTATACCCCCTGCCCACACATATTCCCCATATCATTATGAACCATGAGGAATATAATAATTACTCAGGGGATGGTAAACAATCACCACCTGATAAGGACACTAGGGCACATACAATGCCCCAGCCACCAACAAACCATGAGGAGCAAAACAAAGAACCAGATGTACTTTACTGCCAACTGACATCATCGAAGGTCAAAGTCAAGGACCTAGTTACTGACGATGAACCACCTGACACAACCAACCACAGGACACTGACAGATCGACCAATAACACAAATCGACCCAGGATGGATCATGGACCCCTGAATGCCAGATGAGTGGAACATGATGGTCGCAGACATGTACCCATGAACACAAGGACACAGGATCCCTGTAAGCAAATATTATAACACCCTGCAACCACGGGATGTATCTGAATGAACAACAATACACCCCATCCCCAGACTAGAAACTCAAATAAACAAGTTGACAATCGAAAGTGAGCCGGACTATGAATGCTCATTGAGAGTGCTCCACAAGCAATTCAAACCACCCAAGCAGACCAAGAATCCAAGGCCAACCACTACTGCCAAAGGAAAGGGTAAAGCAAAGACCCTAACTGAAGATGACATACTCAATCTAAGGAAAAACTGGATGGAATCATATGCAGACATATTAAATGGCACCCCAGACCATCTACTGCCATTTTGTGAAGTCAATCATGAAATCCACCTGATCGACAATAATAGGCAGTACAAGTACCACATGCCACAATGTCCCCATGCACTGCAGGAGGAGTTTCACAAAAAACTTAACCGCTATCAAGATGCTGGTTGGTGGGAGGCTTGCTCAGTCACACAGGCAGCACCACTATTATGCCTGGCAAAAAAGGATCGATGACTACAGACAGTCATCAATGCTAGACAACGAAACGAGAACACCATTAAAGATGTTATGCCACTACCAGACCAAGAAGTGATCTGTGAAGATGTAGTTAGAGGGAAGTATAGGTCCAAGATTGACCTAACAGATGCATACAAACAGGTCCAAGTACAACCTGAGGATGTTGGGAAAACAGTGTTCTCCACTATATGTGGAACATACATAAGTCACATCATGCAACAAGGGGACTGTAATGCCCTCATGACATTTCAACGACTCATGACTGCAATATTCCGAGACATAATAGGCAGATTCATGCATACCTATATTGACGACATCTTTGTGTACTCAGACACAATCAAGGAACACAAACAGCACCTCAAGGTAATCTTCGACAGGCTGAGGGAAAACTACCTCTACCTAAAGAAAGCCAAATGCGAACTATATGCCCCCAATGTGGACTGCCTAGGCCACATAATCAACAACCAGGGTATACACCCAGATATGGACAAGCTGAGCTGCATATGAGAATGGAGGGTACCATGGACCTATAATAACATACAACGATTTGTGGGACTAGTAAATTATGTAGGCCACTTCTTGCTGGACATTTTGGCCTACACTAGCCCATTACTAGCAATGAACCAGAATGGAGCGCCATTCCTATGGCACCCCATACACCAATGCTGCTTTGATATGATAAAACAGATATGCTGCAAGACACCAATACTACATCCTATCAACCCCCAGAACCAAGAACCGATATGGCTCATCTGCGACGCACCCAAAACAGGCATAGGGGCTATGTACGGACAAGGCCCCTCTTGAGACAAATGTAGACCAGCAGGCTTTATGCCCCGCAAATTCTCCCCAGCCCAACAAAACTATGCAGTGTATGAACTCGAGACACTGGCAATACTAGAAGCCCTCCTCAAATGGGAAGACAAACTAGTTGGATATGATATCCACATCATAACTGATCATAAGGCATTAGAGTTCTTCAAGACCCAAGGAAACTTATCCAACAGACAATGGCGATGGATGGATTATATGTTGAGGTTCAACTTTGACATCATGTATATAAAAGGAGAATATAATAAAGTAGTGGATTGCTTATCCTGATACTATGAAAGTGATGTGCCCAACAAAACACATGACACAATGGAATATGTTCATGCCAATGCCCAGATCAACCCCACTGGGGAAGACCTCCCACAAAGATGATACACCAAAATTCACAAACATACCATCAAGATCAGAGCATTGCGAGCAATGGAGATACAATGCAGCAAATGCCTACAAGAGAAAAGAGAGCTGAGGGACATCAAAGCCGAGGACCTAAAAGCCCCTGACAACCAAAAAACAAGCACAAATGATGTGCCTACACAAGCCACACACAGATCCACAGACCACAAAACGACACTAGCAGATTTTATGTTTAGCAGGGAAGCCCTGCCAAAACCAGCTGCGACCAATGATGAACCAATACTCCAAGACATAAGAAATGCCTACCACAAAGATAAGTTATTTAAGCTTATACTGGAAGACCCAGAAGCCCATCCCCTCTTCACAATACATGATGGACTGATTTGGCACAAGAATCTGAAAGGCGACGAGGTAATCTGTATACCTCACAACAGAACAATTATCACTACAATCATCAAACAATCACACATGATTGTAGGACATTTCAATGACCAACGAACGACTGAATATGCCTGACGCTGGTTCTGGTGGCCGCAGATTGCCTGTGATATCAAGGAATTCTGCAAAACCTGCGAGCCTTGCCAACAAACCAAGACCAGCACCAAGAAATTGGCAGGGAAACTACATCCCCTGCCAGTCCCCACAAAGCCATGGGGACTCCATTGGAATGGACTTTGTAGGGCCCTTCCTGGAAACAAAAGGATATAACTACCTATGGGTAGTTATATATCGGATGACAAGTATGGTACACTTTATACCAGTACACACAACCATGAAAGCATCTGACCTATCATGGATCTATAAATGGGAGATAGTCTGATTACATGGACTACCCAGTAGCATTGTCAGCGACTGGGATTCCAAGTTCACATCAAAATGGTGGCGTGAACTCCACCATATATTAGGAGCAAAGCTCCTAATGTCCACATCCTTCCACCCTGAGATGGATGGACAAACAGAATGCATGAACAGAAATGCAGGACAAATATTCCACACAATGGTAAACCCAGACCAAAAAAATTAGCTGGACAAGATTGACCTAGTGGAATTTGTGATCAACTCAAGCATATCCAGTACAACAGGATATGTGCCCTTTGAACTAAACAGCAGATACATGCCATTGATGATTAAAGAAATCCGCAGCAATGACAAGATACACAAAGGTGTACAAGCCTTTGTGGAACAAGCATTAATGAACATAGCAGAAGCACATGATGGATAATAATAAAGCAGGTCTTCCAAACACACCACACCAATAAGAGCCATGGTGAAGAACCAGAAATCAAAATAGGTTCACTAGTGTACCTATCAACAGAGAACCTCAACATGCCCAAAGGGAGGGCATGCAAATTATGCCCCAAATTCATAGGACCATACTGCATCATAGCAGCACAGCCAGAAAAATCGAACTACACAATCAAATTACCACAAGTGCTAAAAGCATGCAGGATATTCCCAACATTTCACATTAGTGTACTGCGGCTGTACCAGGCATCAAATGATGCCCTCTTTCCCAACAGGTCTAAATCCGAACCATATGACTTCGGCACCAACAATGATCAGGAATGGTTCATGGATGACATAATTGGCCACAGGTGGAAGGACAAAAGAACCATTGAATACAAGGTCCAATGGAGCCTTGGAAACACAACCTGAGAACCACATCACGAGTGCAAGGACTTGCAAGCCCTTGACCATTATCTTGAACTTCACAGTGTAAAGAAGCACACCACACTACCACACAAAACCACCCAACCATAATTAGAGAAGACAATATTTGGCAGAAACCTTACATATCAACAACATTGCCCACAAACCACAACAATAACCCACATGCCATGCAAACATGAACAAAAATTCACTTACCCTAACTCAACTTGTAACCACAACCATATTGACTCCACAAATGGCACAACCCCAAGACACCAACAACAACCACCCCCAACCTGAGGATGGTCATCACGACCATTCCCAACACCCGAACCCATGGACCAGAAACCTGCAGGAGGGTTCCAATAGGGGGGGATAGGGAAGCATGCATCCCCAACCTCACCAGTACCAGCAAGGCGGACAGGCACCACCATACAGATATCAAGACATGAGGGGACCATACCCATACCCCCAAAACTACAGAGGCAGATATTCACCTCACTACCCACCACCACCACCACACCAATACGGACCGTGGGGACAATACTGGCCCCCACAAAGCACAAACCCAGCACCGCACAACTCAAGTGATGCCCTGGTAGAAATGGAGATAGACAACACAGCGGACAATGCACCCGAATTCACACAAAACAAGAAAAAGGACAAAGGAAAACAGAAGGCAACAGATGAGGAGATCAGCAAACAAGAGAAGGAAAAGCTCTTGGAAAGAAGAAGGGAGATCAGCCAGGTAATCTACGACCTGGAATGTGTCAGGGCAACGCCCATAGACAGCAAAGACCTAACAGATGGCATAACATCCACACTGCAGGCGTTACTGGAATGAATTGATGAGCTCAATGAACAAGTAGAACAACTGGAGTACCAAAATGCAGCACTCCACACAGAAATATGATATACGAGAACAAAACAACCTGCCAGCAGGAACAGGAGCTTTGAGAGGGATGAACGTCCCCACCAAAGGCAGATTGAGAGGGATGAATGCCCCTACCAGAGACAGGCTGAGAGGGACAAACATCCCTACCAGAGACAGATTGAGAGGGACAAACATCCCTACTACAGACAATATGAGAGGGATGAACACCCTTATCAAAGACAGTATGAGAGACAGGGGGATACACATCCCATGGAGCAGTCCAGGACAATGAGTATGAACTACCAGAGTGACAATATATCAAGAGCACGGCCAACTAAGGCCCTGCCAGTAAAGAAGGGGCCAAGTGCAGAATCAACTGTACAAGGGAGTAGCTGAGGAACCTCCTGGAGAACATCTCCCCAGCCACCACAGCAATGCGGGTGGGCCTCTGCCACAGCCCTGGACGTACCAGGACCAACATACCCAACACTCACAAAAAGGAAGGATCCATCAATGGTAACAGAAACTGAGTATAAAGATGACAACAACAATGACAACAACGACTCGAGCCCAGTGTTACAGGACCTAACGGACCTCATGGAAGGACAAAAGAAGCATGCCCACCAACAACACGCAATAGCTGTTGCCAAGCATAAAGAGAGGAAAGGTAAGGAGAAGAAGAAGCAAATGAGCCTCACAGGACGAATCCCTGACACCATAGGAGTAGTGGAACCAAGATTGGGAAGGCCAGAGTGTGACAACTGGATATCAGGGATGGTTGGACCAACCATCTTCATATCGGCCAGGACTAACAGGGCATATGTGGGATGCTCTGCAGAGGAAGCATCACAGTTCGAAATGAACCGCAATGGCACTTACACCACCACATCCCTGTTGTATGTAGTGGCTCTGAGAGGGTTCCCAATGAACCCTTTAGAAGGAGTGGTGTTGGCCAGAATGATCATAAAAGTGTAGTGTTTTATGATTGCAGCAATCATCTATCTCATGATTGCCTGTTTCTAATGTAACTACTATATGCCTATTACAATTATAAATGGTGATCATATGCAATCATTGGTTAGTTTGAAGTGTATATTACTATTGTAGACCTATTATAAATGGTGATCATATGCAATCATTGGTTAATTTGAAGTGTATATTGCTATTGTAGGCTATTATAAATGGTGATCATATGCAATCATTGGTTAATTTGAAGTGTATATTACTATTGTAGGCCTATTATAAATGGTGATCATATGCAATCATTGGTTAACTTGAAGTGTATATTACTACTATAGACCTATTATAAATGGTGATCATATGCAATCATTGGTTAATATGAAGTGTATATTACTATTGTAGACCTATTATAAATGGTGATCATATGCAATCATTGGTTAGTTTGAAGTGTATATTACTACTGTAGGCCTATTATAAATGGTGATTTGTCACATCATTCCCGCACTCCACATACTTCCCACGCACTACATTTGTCACACATCCACACACATCACATTTGTCAAATCATTCCTGTGCTTCACATATTTCCTGCACATCACACTCATCACATTTGTCACGCTTTAATGTGTTTGTCATGCTTTGGAAGCGCATCACATGTCACATTTTGCATGAGCATCATATATGTCATGTTTTTGAGATGCATGATGTGTTTTTTATGTGTGTTGTGTTTGTCAAGCATTTTGCAACTTTTTGCAAATGTCACACTTTCCAATCATATGAGATTTATCTGTCTCTACAACTATTGAAATTGCCATGGAAGTGGAGTAAGTATCTAATGGTACAGAGTGAATTACAAATACAGATGAAACAATATGTACTTGTAGAATTGGAAGACTTAAAATGGAAAATGACAATTGGAATGTTGTGGAATTGTGGTAGTAATAAGAAACTAGAATGAAAGATGTAGAGTGTTTATGTAGCTGGAGTCTTACCACTATTGACAGAGCATGAGATATTTGAAAATGAGATGGTATGAGAAGTTTTTAATCAGGTCTAGAGATGTAATGAAATGACATAGTAGAAACTATAATAGTTTGTCTGGATATGAGAGATGATGAGGTTATAAAAGATCTACATATGTATGACAAATGTGAAAGAATGGTGAATATGTAATTTCACATTACATCAAATTCACATGTATCAGTCATTAGATAGTCATAATTCTTGTATCAACTATTGGTTATTCTTATATATTCAAAACACATTATAGAGTTACATACATGCTTACTCTATATGATTACATGACACTTCTACACTGTTCAATTCTCTGACATATGTGATTTTGCTCTTTTAGTATCAGTATGCATTCATACATATGAAAACCACCTCCTGTACTTCTCTACACTTTCTTGTGCTGTGGCCATTACTTAATTGCTTTTCTATTCTTTAGTTTAGTATTCACTGAAGGCCTCTTTGCATTTTTTTCTCTCTTGCCTAAAACAACTTACTGTTACTTCTCCATAGTCATGTGCAGTATTGTTATTGACAGAATCTGTGAAAAGTATACAAACATTTTCATTATAGACTTGCTGGAATCCCATCAACATGTTACAATCATGACACACATGCAAGCATGATGTGCTTGAAATGTATGACACTCCTTATAAATGTGACACATGTGACATATGTGATGTGCTTCCAAAGCATGACAAGCGCGTTAAAGCGTGACAAACGCGTTAAAGCGTGACAAACACGTTAAAGCGTGACAAACACGTTAAAGCGTGACAAACGCGTTAAAGCGTGACAAACGCGTTAAAGCGTGACAAACGCGTTAAAGCGTGACAAACGCGTTAAAGCGTGACAAATGTGACGAGTGTGATGCGTGGGAAATATGTGAAGCGCGGGAATGATTTGACAAATGTGATGCGTGTGGATGTGTGACAAATGTAGTGCGTGGGAAGTATGTGGAGTGCGGGAATGATGTGACAAATCACCATTTATAATAGGCCTACAGTAGTAATATACACTTCAAACTAACCAATGATTGCATATGATCACCATTTATAATAGGTCTACAATAGTAATATACACTTCATATTAACCAATGATTGCATATGATCACCATTTATAATAGGTCTATAGTAGTAATATACACTTCAAGTTAACCAATGATTGCATATGATCACCATTTATAATAGGCCTACAATAGTAATATACACTTCAAATTAACCAATGATTGCATATGATCACCATTTATAATAGCCTACAATAGCAATATACACTTCAAATTAACCAGTGATTGCATATGATCGCTGTTTGTAGTAGGTCTACAATAGTAATATACACTTCAAACTAACCAATGATTGCATATGATCACCATTTATAATTGTAATAGGCATATAGTAGTTACATTAGAAACAGGCAATCATGAGATAGATGATTGCTGCAATTATAAAACACTACACTTTTATGATCATTCTGGCTAACACTCATGCTAGAAGTCAACAACCTCCACAGGATCATCCATGATCCCCAATATGCTCAATATGTTCAGATAGAAGCATACAAACTGCTCCAAGTGTTCCACCATATCGCCTCATGGTCTACCTGAGAGAACAGAGATCGAGTGATGCAACACATCCTGGATGAAGAATGATTCAGCGATGGAATCCTGCCTCCATCCATTGACTTCATGCAAGGTGTCCCGAATATCGAGAGGCCTATAGCCTCCTTCTCGAGAAGAGCCTCAACTAACACAGGCAGGGCAGGACTACATATGCCTGCACCAGAAGACCAACTCCAAGTTGACATGCATTGCTGATATATTGCTCACCATGGACACCCAGGAAGTGTGAACCCGTTCACAGGGATAGCCATGGACCATGCATTCTGAGTGTGCTGCCACAGCATGTTCAGATACCTCTTAGGGAGGGCACTAGCTCCCTCCCATAATAACACATGACCCCCTTTTATGCATGAAGTGGCCTTCTTGATAGCTCGGCCACATCTATATGCTGAGGAGATTGAACAATGGAACACTGCAAACCCCTCCTCTCTATTTGAGGCCCAAACCGGGCCTCAATATACATTCTGATGATACATATGTGACCTGTCAGCAGGACAAAATCTGAGCCTGCATGACATCACAGAAACATTCGTCTGAAACAGTATCCTGATCAAGTGGGTTGACTACACCTACCCATTTGGCCTAAACTATGTGGACACACACTACACCAATTCACCCCTGTGTCGTGAATTGTTGGTGGAGATGGATAACCAGAGGCTCACTTGCCTTCATCAGTATGGGGAACCCGATGCCATAGAAGACTGGGCAGGATGGTGGAGTCCTTCTCATGAGGACTTTGACCACATACATATGTTACTGGGGATTGACTTCCAAAATCATGGTCTCCACGAACGGTCAGGGCAGTGGCTGCAGTATGGTGAGGAACTGATGTTCCACTACCTGCATGATAGGCCTCCACTGCTCCTGTCCTTCAACGGGCCACTCCCAGGCCCCAGTAACTATCCTATCCCATCATCATTGGTAGGGCCAATTACCGGCCCCACCTCACCCAATATCACTGCAGGTGAGGCCCCTCCCACCACAGGGTCTAATGACCCACCAACTATTGGCACTAACGTGCCGGTAATGGGTGGGATGATGGACACCTCAGAAGATGAAGGGCTGGCTATGTGTCCCCATGCATCGACTCCGCCACAAGCATCTCCTCCACCAGCAGGACCATCGTCCTGCCAATAATGTATATCTCGCCGTGCCTCACCCCTGCCTAGTTAGACCACATAGACTCAGTCTCAAGGGGGTGTGTGTAAAGCTGCACCTATCTTTCCTTCACATGCACGTATTTGTACTTGTGTAGCTGCAGCCTTTATGCTGCAGTATTTATACTTTAGCTTACCAAATATGTATGCCAGCTATTTTTCTTACCACTGTACTATGTAGATGGACAATCATACTTCAGTCTGGTTTACACAGTGCGATCATAAGGATAGCAGTAAAGGATTTCACCTTTACAATTACCCTGATCATACAGTGATACCTTCAACTTATGGTTCATTCCAATCCATTTCCTGCTTTCATTTTCATACACAACCTCAATCAGACTCATTGATGTCTTCCACTTCCCCAAACCCACTACCAATGTACCTTCTAAAAGAATTGTGGATAATATCAAACCATGTGGATGAACTTACACCATGGACACCTGTCCTTGTTATTCTGTATGGATGTGCAGGGTATATTAGTATCCTGTGTTGTCCTTAGAGCTTTGATTCAGAGTTTGATCAGGTGCAAGTTGGGGAGTTTCTATGTTCTGCTAGTGGTGAAGGTGAGGATTAGGATGTTGAGGAAAGAGTATCAACAATGTTGGAAAAATTGAGATAGCCTGATAAGCATCTGATGCTTCTGACAGCCATATCAGCAGCCATCAGGCTTAACTTACAGCCATGTAACTACCTATATCAGTACATATATGTGTCATATACTTCAGGTCAGAAGTTGATATTTTTTTACTAGGTTATCCCTCAAACCATGCAAGCAACTTATGTTACCATATATCATTCCATAATCTTGTCATAACCTCTTACAATGATTTTTGGATAGCTATATTGGACACTGACCAGAGCCATGCCATAGTGATCAACACCATACATTAGCTGATAGTTTTAGCCGAATAAAGATGTCAGTTAGATGTCTGTCTGTATAAGTTTACCACTGTAAACTAGTAAGCTACATATTTCTCCATATTACTCAATGTAGCTGCTGGATGTTGCATTTGACCATCCATATTAGTTCTCTATCACATAATATACTGATGATAAATAGGGTTGGCCCTTGCTCAGTGCAGTGGGACTGTTTCTGGGATGGCAACTTGGTTAGCAAGGTCAAGGGTGTCATTGCTGATCTTCTCAAGGAGGGGGGACACTGAGAGCAAAGACATTAGTTATGATTCTGACAAGTAGACAAAAGTTGTGCCACAAGACATCCACATCCCCACTATGGTCTGTCCAAAGTTTGGTCCAAAGAGTCTTAAAAGAGTTTGTTTATCAGATCTAGTCATGTGATCATGTCTGCATTTCTGTTACTGTCAGTTGGAATCAAATTCAACATGTTGCAGCACATCAATATTGTGCATACAGCTTCTTAAATTTCCTCCTCTTCCCGAGTCCCTACATTCACATTCATAGCTATGCCAGAACTAGTAGAAGGGAAAGCTCATTATCTAATGACACTCTGGGAACTTGATAAATATGGAACACAACCATACAACTTCAGTGTTCTGGGCTTTTGGGCTGATCTCACTGGAAGTGAAGCAGCAGCTCTTAATATTTCCACTGGTCTGGTGCAAAAACTGTCAAATAATTCTAACTTTAAGCATGGTACTAATGGAAAACAAACACCCTTGCTGAGATGCTCCAGTTCTCTGATACAAATCCAAATCCTATATCTATTACATCACTCAAGCTTCATGGTGTCTATTATTCAGTCAGAGCTTTGATTATTGATTTTGAAAAGTTTGGCTTCAGGTAAGATTTACTATTATTCTCCTAATTAATTAATAGCTAAAATATTGTTGCAGCTTGCATACTTAACACATACATCAGTTCAAATATATTCCAGGGAGAGATGGGAAGATATATTGGGTGTACCACAACAGGTAAGCTGTATTAAATTTGTGCAGTAGAATGTATCTAAATTTTACAACTATACATCAGACATGAAAATTCTCTATTGGTCTAGGGATTGAGTGTCAGGAGTTCATATTGGCATTTGTGACTCTGGACAAGCTCTTTCAGGTTTCTCTGTCTGAATCACTATTAAAGCTCATCTAACAATTACTTTAGCCTGTTTGGGGTACATCCAGAGTTGATTTCAGACTTGAACCACCTGATGTACATTCAGAATATGGACAATTCTTAGAAGGTGTTGCAGAATGGATTCATAGTTGCTGGAATGAGCCTCATAACGATTTAGCTGCATCTGCTATTCGTAATGCGAATACAGTATGGGTTGCGGTGGATGCTTATACCATAAGTGAGATCTTATTTATTGCTGGTAAGTTTGTTACATGAAACTACAAGTGGTTGGTGTTAATTTAATAATAATCTATTAGGTATACCTGCATGCATTAGAGAATGTGAAATTTTCAGTAACCCATCTAGAACTGCACAACTTTGTGAAGCCTACTGGTCTTTTGCTCACCAGGCAGTGAAGAAACTCCCATAAGTTAAACCTCACATTTAGATAATTCCAATCATGATTGTGACTAATAACATGATTGCTATTATTTATAGTGGTCTGCTTCACTCTTCATGGTATGAGGGAATGTTGGCACCAGATACTAGTGAGTGTAAAAAATACCCTAATACTATGTTGCATATCTATGGAAAGAAATCAATTTTTCTTCCATCTCACTTGGTTGATTTGGCCAATATGCATAATGTAAGTAATGATATTCATATTTTAAATGTCTATCATCTCAAATATCTTTTTAGAAAGCTATCACTGAAATTGATGCAGCTCATGATCAACCATGGTTCAGATCAGAGTATCCTGACATGCTTTCTGACCCATTTGAGCCAGCATACTTATGGGATGGTTTCAATACACCTTCCAAAGAACATCTTGGCCATCTCATCTTTGGATCCAATTGGTGGTCTAAAATCCAGTCCCATCATAACTTTCCCATTCCTGATATGCTTGATCCATTGACCATTCTGTTTCATGAAAAATATGAAGGTAGGTTTTTCTACATCTCAAAAATTGTTTCTAATATTGTTTTCCACGTTGGACACCTAGAAAAAATGCCTTCTTATTTATTACATCCTTCTCATGATTGGAATGTCTTTTCAAACCTTGGGGATTGTTGTTGACGAGGCTACAAACCTTTTATATATTCAACATCTTCGAAACAGGGGGCCCTTTGGTCAATGATATACCAATATTCTGATAATTCAAAAGCAAATCTACAGTAATAATTGTACTTTTCATATTTTTAACATATTGATACTATAGTGATACAAGTTGTTCTTCTCTGAAGAAAGGAAATCCTGAAGACCATACTTTCTCCAAGAAGAGTACTACAAATGGTGTTGCTATTGGTTCCCTTGAGTACAGTGGAAGTGGAAGGGTATACAAGGTAGGCCTACATAAAATAAGGTATATATGGTCTTTTTTTATTAGTAAATTCATTACTAACAATATGTCTGTCAGTTTTCCTTTGCACAGCTATCTAAGCCAAGAGTTTAGACTAATGGATGTTTCTTGAATTGCTGTGCAGGAGTGGAGAGCAAAATTTTTAGTGAAAGAAAAGGCAAAATTAATCAAAAGTTATGCAAAGAAAGGCTATACATTAACATCTGCTCAACTTCTAGCTGTTGAAAAGCATAAGTTGACTACAGCTGCAAAAACACAGTGGAATAAAGAAGTAGCCATTGCACATCAAAAGTACAAACTGATTTTTGGTGACACTTGTTCTTTGGAGTCAAAGTCTGATGTTGCTTTGGAACCACCCATCAAAAAGAGAAGGATTAGTGCAGATAGAAAGCTTGCTATTATTTCTCAGGAGGGGAATAAAGATAAAGAGAACATAGATTCTAATCTTAGTTGTAGTTCTCGCCTCAGGCAGCCTAGGCATTAGTTTCCATACCTAGCTCTAATAGTTCACTGAGCACTGTGAATAAATTTGTTGGAATTCAATAACTAGTTTAACCAGTTAAAAGCTTCTATATATAATATATATATCCAAATATATTATGAATATGTATACCTTTACTCTAGATGTAAACTTGAGTCAGTGATGTGCTAGCAGTGGTGCAGGCCAAAATCATAAATGTAACTGTGAGTAGGAGTGTAAACAAGTCCAAACACAATCAACTGCTGAAGCGGACAGGCCCTTTATGGTGTCAATATATTTGTCTGGATCTACTTCTAAGCTATAACATGTAGCTGAGTATGTTACCATGATGTATACCTTTACTCAAAGTGTAAATTTGAGACCTGTGAGGTGCTGCTTGAAGCAGTGTTGCAGGTCAAAATCATGAGTGTAACTGTGAGTGAGAGTGTAAACAAGCCCAAACACAATCAACTGCTGAAGTGGATAGGCCCTTTATGGTGTCAAATATATTTGTCTGGATCTACTTCTAAGCTATAACATGTAGCTGAGTATGTTACCATGATGTATACCTTTACTCTAAGTGTAAATTTGAGACATGTGAGGTGCTGCTTGAAGCAGTGTTGTAGGTCAAAATCATGAGTGTAACTGTGAGTGGGAGTATAAACAAGTCCAAACACAATCAATTGCTGAAGCAAACAGGCACTTTATGGTATAACAAATAAGGCCAGCTACCACCAGCAAAGCCCACCAACTATGATAAAATTGAACAAACCAATACTACACAAGCAATACTAGGTAGGGTAAGCTACAAAGTTGTGAAAGGGAAAGGGAAAAAACACTACAATACAAATAGCAAGTACTTAAGCAAGGTCAATAGGTTTCATAACTGAAAGCATCAGTACTTGTTGAAGCATAAGCATTAATTTATGTAGATACATTAAAAAGAGGGCACCAGTAGATAAAATATGAATCACTATATGACTACAAATGGGAATTGATACCAACTGTTGAAGCAGTGCCTCCGAAAAGATAAGAGGAGTGCACAAGCACAAATGTAGAGGTTAACTAAATAAACAAAGAACAAAGGAGCAGCCAAAAAGCCAAAATATTTAACAGGTGCAAACAAAATGTGATTTACTGCCAAAAAATATTGGAGTCTGAGCCCTATAACCCTACTAACTAAAGTTAGTGGGAATAACATGTAGTTGAACACGTTTAAACTTGAATAAACACAGTCAGGGCTGGTTTTTTATGGTCTCAATAAATGTGTCTGAGTCTACTTACATGTATTAAGCTAAATTATTTACACACAGAAACATATCTCCATCTACTGTATCCATGAGGTAGTGAAGACCAGGATCAGGAACAGGAATTCTCATACTGCTATCAAATACAGGACACATAAGAGCCCTCCAGATGACAAAATCCAATAGAAGAAAGGAGGAGGTCCTGTCTTCAATAAGAATTTGACAGTTATCCCACAATGTCAAAGGACTCCATGAGTTTTCATGAAATTCATGTATCAATGCAATGTCAACAGTTCTCCCTGACAGCAATTGACAATGCAGTAGTGATCGAAGGCAGGCTACAGTAATTGTAGAACTTTTACTGTCTGTGTTAATTATAATACAATCATAATGTTCATGGTTATGAAATGATGGATTGCATCTCAAGATATCATGAGACTCTGTCCAGTCCTCCATGGACTGATATGTAATATAGAGACACTTGAATTGCTGGACCTGTTCATATAATATCCATTAAGCTAAGATATAGTTATCACTTTAAGAAATACTCACATAGATTAGATCTTCATAGCAAAGGGCTCCCTCTGGAAAATTGCATGTGATGAAGGAGTGAAGTCTGTCATCAAATGAAATATAATCACTGTCCTTCTGGGAAAACTTTTGTTCCACTTCCCAAGACTCCAAACTTCTTCCACTAATATGTGCTCCAAAAGCCCAGTACTTTTCACTCCCAGGCACAATATCCTTCAGATCTACTTCAGATATTAATGTTTGTTGAATGCTTTCATCAAAATTCGTAATAGCCATACAAATAACAGCTATTGCTTCTAGATTTTCATCAATTTTTGTCATCTAGATCCATGATTTCATTATATCACATATACATATCATCTTGAGAAATATTGAGATATATGTACCTGTTTATCAATGTGCTTTTGTTAGTTTGTGTGTAAGCTTGAGCAGCTTCTCGTTGAAACCCCTCCCCAGGACAAGTGGACATATTATCAGTGGTACCTTTTTGTTGTATTTCTGAGATGATATGAGAGACATAATGCTGCTTGTGAAAATTGAAGTTCTTTTTGTACATCATTGAAATCTCCTGTAGGCACAATTTATTTTAGTAAATTATATAAACTTCCAGTAGAATATTTGCATACACTGCAATACTTTTTGTAGTCTTGAATTATTCCCTCCAGATGTTGAAGGTGACATTCTGTTATGCACCTTAGACCAATCATAAGTCTATACTTTTGATATGCTCATATACAATGAACAAGGGGAGAATTCTGAGGAAGAAGCTGAACAATGCAAGGAAGTATGCACTTTAGAAAGTTCAAGTATAAATTAAAGTTCATTATCAAGTACTTGTCAGGACATTTTACCTTAAGAATATTGTAAAAGCATTGCCCATCAGCAAATGAAATTGTAGATACTGCATTAATATGCTTCAGGTCTTTCCAGTATGGAAATCTAGACATGCTAAATTATGCAAATTGGTGAATAACTTATCTGTACAAGTCAAGTAGTGCTTTAAGACTTACTTCTGTGACAACTTTCCTAAACATTTGCTATCATCTAAAACATTGCTTAAAAGAACCCATATGTGTTTCCCCCATTTACTGAGATCATCTGAATGTAGAGTATCATATGATGATGCAGCATATGGATTGGAAAATCGAAAGTCTCACAAGAAGTGCTACTCAGAAATTCAATCTGAGAAAAGAGGCTTTGTCACATGAATTATGAAAAATTACTCACTTTTATATTGTGTAGTCCATGGCCTCGCAGAATTTTTCCCTTGATGTCTTTGAATGTGCACATGAAGCCTGTTCTAACACAGAACACATATTTTCTGGTGTATGAAGCTCAAAAGACTCTGTTACAAGGTCTAGCTGTGACCAGTGCACAAGGCATTTTGGACAAGGGTAATGTGCTGTTGCAGCTTGGCATGCACAGAAATATGATGCTTCTTCACCATCCTGTGATGCAATGAGAATTCCAGGGTAAACAATTCAGACCACATTATCATTGCACATGTGAGTTTCTCCATATCAAGAGGGTTTTTTAAGGGAGTAGAAAACTCTTCCCAGGACTCACTGATACACCTCTCTTTTGAATTCTGAAAATTCCAATGTCTCTGCAGCTCCATGCTCATCAGGGTGTCCTGGATCCACAACCTGCATACTTTTAAATTTCATATAAAAATAATACATTTAAGGACTCACCATTGGCATATAGCCTAGTAGTATTCCACCACCATTCCCTGATGCATTCCTGATTTTCCTTGGAAGCCATGCAGCATGAAGGATCATAGGATATATCTTGACATATTTTGTAACTAGGCCTTTATCAAGCAAAAAATGTAATGGAAGATAGCTATATGGAAATGGACCATCATCAGGTAATGATGACTGGTGTATTGTAAATATTGTAAGTATGTGCCACACACTTTCAAGATTTAACTACTTACATCCACATCCCACCAAGTGTCAGCAGTATTTGGTTCATCAATAATACAGTCCTCAACATGTTCTGGTCCCCCATAACAATATATTTTGTGAACAGCATTCCAGACACTAACAGATGCTAGTGACTTGTCATGAATTAAACTGAGCACATACTCCCAAGGATCTTGGTAGTAAGATTCAAAATCGAAATTCTTTCCCTGAAAAACAGCTGAAATTTTATCATGTTTTAAACTGCAAATAATAAAGATGATAATATCACAGTCAGTGTATAAGTTAGAGATAAATTAAGAAGCTCAATGAGTTACCTGAATAGTGTACTCCCTAGCTTTTGCAAGAGATTCACTCGTGTCCTTGTAGCTGTGCATTGTGAGTCTACTTGTGCCATTAGACCATCCATTGTTGATGTCATTCAGCTGTTTATTGATGAGATCTTTGGAAAGAAGACCGTTCACAGCTGTTTCTGTGTATTCAAAATCTTCCCATGTTTGAAATGGAGCCCAAGGTTGATGACATTCAGTGGCTGGTTCAAACACTGATGGCCTTGGCCTCAGAGATGGGACATTTGACACATTACTTGATAATGTAAGAGGAATTATAGTTATATCTTTGTAAACACTATGTGGATGAGGGATTATTTTGATGTAAATTTCTGGAAGCTCTGGCCTGTAGACTTTGTTTATCAATCCAGTGGTAAAGCCTAAAAATTTTTAAATAGAAAAATCTAAATTAATAGAAATTTTATATTCACTTTCTGAACTGACTTGCTCTTCATAGATCTGTGTCTCTGAAAGACCAGACATAATAACATCAGTGCTGTGGTTTTGACTAGTAGAGGTTAAAACTTGGGAAGATGTCTGATCAAGCTTTTTCTCCACCAACTGCACCTCTTGTCATCTTCAATTCACTGATTGCCAGAGTATTTTACAGGCTTCTTGATGTTTGTGAAATCCCTGTCTATCACAATGAGCTTTGCAGTATTGGCAATAGGTAAGTAAATCAAGTCCATCTTAATAGTTAGTTTTTCTCTGTGACTTTGCCTTCACTGTTTTTACCATGTCAGAGATTGAATGGGGTGAAGTTGGAATTCCAGTTCACATCACTGCATCAATTGTATTAGGTGTGTATGCAGATGAGATGACTCAGATTCTCAGATTCTCAGATCTAACTTAGATAGCCTCAACCTCATGCATCGATCCTGTCAAGATGTCAAGTTCCACTTGATGACATAATGATATTAATAGTGATGCAAATGTATACCAGTGCCTCAGTGCCTCCAGATCTATTTACCTGAATCATGTATATGCAATCACACAGTGACACAAAACAAAAAGATTTAAAGGTAATCTAACTGCAAAATTATGTTAAGTCCCTATTTGTACCATCATTACTTCCAAATGGCATCTCAGCTACCTCTTGCACATTGCAATAGCCTCTCTCCAGAATGTGATATCACATTAACTGTGACAACTAGCTCAAGGAAACTTGTTGAGGTGAGCATATGCAAACATATTACTTTGCATGCTGATGATGATGTGATTATGTTAAAACAGGTGGCTCATTGCTTTGAGCTGGAAAGGAATTTAGCTAAAGAGGAGATCTGGTCTCTTCAACAAAAGCTCGCAGATGCTGTGGATCATGATGAAGATAGTGATAGTGATGTTCAAGTTCTTTCTGCTTGTCCTGCACATCCTGCTCGAAAGCGAAGCCACATGGTGTCCCATTACAATGAAGAGCCTGAGATAAAGTCTCAGATTGTCAATGCAGGTCGAAAATTTGTCATCCTCTTTGGACTTTGGCTTCAACTTGGAGCAGAAACATTTAAGATTGTATATGACTCAGGTGCAAAAGATGCTGAGCAGTTCAAAAATTCCAACAATAAGGTTCAAGGACAGATTTGGGAAATTTGGGAGGTTCTAGGACCAGTGCTAGCAAGTAATATGTCCTAGGAAAATCACATGTGGATTTCAAGTTTTGTAAGTTGAACAGTCTGCTATATGCATATCACACTATCTCATGTTTCATACCCTCTCAAACACCTATCAGTTTATAAAGGGTATGAAGTTGCAATGCTCAAATACATCTAGTTTTCTTTGCTGATAGTGTGCTGCTCTCTTTGATATAGAGTCAGAATCTGATTTGTTCAACATTGATGTCAGAAAGAAGAAATTTCGAGAGTGTATTGGATGGGTGGATAATGGCCATGGGCATGGATTGTACTCCAGTGTGGATGTAGAAATCCTTCACAAAAACTATAAGGGCTCATTTGATTACAGCACTATATTCCAAAAAAATCCTATTCTGATGTGGGTAAGTTGGTTCATTTTTTATAGTGCTAACCAACTCAACTGACTGCTGAATTTTGAGGTATTTGTTGCAATTATCTATGGGCCAACAACTGCAAAGGAGATGAAGAATAAAATCACCACAGCTAGAAAAAATGATACTATGGCTTGGAAGCATGGTATCCGGCACACTACACCTAGAGCTATTGCTAGTGCTGCAGTGTTGGTATGTAACATTTCTTGCTTTGATATGTCTTCATGTCCTTACATGATTTAACAGGCCCATTGGACACTTTCTGCTGATGATTGTCTTCAAAGCTGGGGCACATTCACAGGCATTAACTATACAAAAGACTTTGATGAGTACTTGGAAATTCTGATGAAAGGGTTTCACTTGAGAAAAAAGGCATTCTTGATATTTTTGCTGAGTGGGACTGTGTTATTTTTCCGAATTCTGATTCAAGCCTGTCTAGCAAACATCATGATACAAGTGGTGGCTTGAAAAAGGCTTTGGAGATGCTTGAAGCTGATGAAGCAGTGGTTGATGAATCTGAAACAGAATAGCTGAAGGAAATAGCTTCGATGACATTACTAAATTTTACTGCTTCATAATTGTAACATGTACTGAGAAATGGTTGTGCATATGTCACCAATACTTGACCAATACTATGAAAAGACATATCGACTAACCTAAATAGACTAACCAAAATAATAAATGGGTATAAAATGTGTAAGCTCCGACACATCAAACTAAAGCCTAATCCTTCAGATGTCCACTATGAGATACAGTTGTATTCCAAAGACATGTGGCTGCTCATCTTAAAACAAATCTTGAGGTTGGTTGCCACAAGTGGCCAAGCCTGCAATGTTGATATGAGGAATGCATTAGCAATTTCACATGCAACTTCTATGTAATGACAGTTTAGAATTTTTATGACTCATGACAAGTGAAACAAGCTGGAAAGTTGCACATTAAAATATTATGTCAGTTCAAAGTTGTCAATTGTTCCAACAAGCTGGTCTAGGTCTACCACTGTCTAACCTGTTACTGCCCAATAAACATCAGTTCTAATTGTAACCAAACCACAACTCTACTATAATACAACTGAGCTCACTTGCACCTTACTGAAGTGATCAACAAGTCACTATGTTTTCTGGCAACATTTGGAATTGCTATGTGGAGGTGAAATGTGTGGCCTCAATCCTTATGCATATGACATGTAACATGGACTCTGAGTGGCTGTACATATTACATTGCATAAGTACTACTACTACCTTAAAGTTACTAGTTCTTTATCACCTATTTCAGTAAGTACTCAATGTTCAACTTCTATTAGATCCTTCCGCAATTCCCAAGTGCTGAAATTTAAATAACAAGATATGACTACCAGGGATGCCAGAATTGTTCAGTAAGTCACATACAGCCTTGGCCAGAACCCTGTAATTATTCAGCTCACCTCCACTCAAAATATACACCCCTTGGGATGGATACAATCTGGACCCTGATGCACAGTGTATTCATAGATATATAATCCAGTTCAGATTGACATAGTCTGAACTAGTGGCAGTTATACATCTTTTCACCTTTCAATGTCCCAGCCTCATTCCAAGCACTCCAAGATCGTTACCAGATATGGTGAAGCTCAATAAATTCCCTGCATGTCAAATTGGCAGCCTTCCCCCACTGATTGGTATGGTTCTATATTTCCATAAAATAATGCTACAATAATAGCTAATGGAGTGAGGAATTAGGAAAGGGCAAACTGACCTGTGAAACTCCACCTCCTTCTCAGCCTCAGAAGGCTACTACCAGTGGTCTTGGGAAGATGAACCTTGTTAACATGACTGGTGATATGGCAAGAGTGAAACTATGTTCAACAGTGAGAAAGTTGATTTTAGGTTTTTGAATAGTGAACAGTCCTCTAATCAATGTAATATCCAGACTTCATTAAAACGAAAATTGGACGACAACATTATTGACCTCACAGACAAAGAACACCCTATGAAATTTACTCCTCCTGCTGCACTAAATGAGGATGATATAGGATGGTTGAAGGCAGAGGTCAATGAGATCAAGACCATGATTGGGAGTATCATGGCACGAGCTGATGAAGATAGACGTGAAATCGACATGAAGCTGCAGGAGCTACTTCTTGAGGTAAAAAGTTTGGATAGTTTGACTTGATTGCTCTGGTGGCCTGTGATAGTTATCAAGTTGTAAATTGTAAATTGTACAAATAATGAATGTATATGTTTTATGACAATTAAAGGCTGTGACAAATTTGTTACTATATTGTGTATACTCTGCATCCTATATTGTATATGTGTCTATAAAGGAGATAAGCAATAAGCTGTTGATATTGTGCTTATCTGAAAGATATGATGTTACAAGATATCACCACATTGATATCTTCCATATATGCTTACATCAGAATTACAACAATTATCAATGATGTATAGACTTACTGCATGTGTCAGTTCTGACTATTAAGATCATTTGTATTATAGGTGATCGGTATAGATTGATTCTATAGCTACAATATGGTGGTTACCATGCTTATCATGCTGAGCAGTTCCTGATTGTGCTGATGATCCGCTATTGGTTGATTCTTGAGCAATGTAGGCACCTGAAAGGCTGATCAAAGGCTTATTATGTTATAACACCCTATATTCACATTTCTGAATGATAATACTTATGATTAACATCTACAGCTATCTGGAGATGTCCAGACTCATAATGATGACTACTATTAGGGCCTACAGATTTTGACATTGCCCGGTTTTTGATGTTGCCAGGCATTGCATTGACATTGCCTGGCGTTGCAGTGGCGTTGCTTGCTGAGGTCTTGTGTTCGAGTCCCACTTGTGTACATGCTTAGTTAGTAATAAATACAATAAATTAGTAGGAGTTCACAAGATAAATGTACCTTACATTCATATAATATATATTAGCACTTAATGAGAAATATGAGCCATGTATAACAGGGTATAACTTACAATCTCACAGTGAAATAAGTTGAAAATAAATGTTTTTTTCCTTTGTACACAACATTTCTACTCTAGACAGCTTGTATGTTGTAAATACATGATATATAGAAATAAAAGTAAATATTTGGTAGAGATAAATGGACTCTACTCGTTTTTATACTAGTTGTAGAAATTGTTGAAAATAGGATTTTGACGTTGCCTGGCGTTGCCATTTGAGAATTGATGTTGCCGATCCGAGATTTGACGTTGCTTGGCGTTGCTCGGACATTGCCTGGCATTGCTGTGACGTTGCGTGACGTTGCTGTGATGTTGCCGAATGGCGTTACCATGATGTTGCCATGGCGTTGCTTGACGTTGCCTTTGGCATTACTGGAGGTTCAATGTTTCCCGTGCCCTCCGCTTCCCATTTATATTTGTACACAATATTGATCCCATCTATCACTCCATCAAGTACCCTTCCTCATTGCCACGGCAACACATCACACTTGTCATCATGCTCAACAGTGAGCAAGTATTGTCTCATCTCCTAGGTCAATTCTTTATCATTTTCTTCGATTATTGTTGCGTTATCCAATATATATTATGATATATGTACTAAACAATATTTCACTATTTAATGAAGGGGATAAAGCTATTCAACATGTGAATCAAAGACAGTTTTAAATAATCTTCTACTGTAATATGTTCCATCCTTGGTGAAATAGGTAATAATATGTTGTATTATAAATAGTAGACTCTGTTTTTGATTAAGGGAAATGTAATAAAAGTATAAAAAGTGAGAGCGGAGGTGTGGGAAATAATGAGTGGGAGGCGGGCAATGGTGATATGCGTGTGAAAATGCAAAGGGAAGGGCGGGAGAATTGATTAGCGAGGGTGTGATTGATCACAGGCTGATGTGACGTTGCCTGGCATTGCCGTGACGTTGCTGGCGTTGCGTGACGTTGCCTCACTGGCAACGTCACGGCAACGTCAAAATACGGGCAACGTCAAAATCTAGTAGCCCCTACTATTATGTGTAGTGATTGGCACCATAATAACTAGTTTTTAATATATATAGTCACCATTTCCATCATGCCGATTTTTACCTGATCATGCTTATAATCTACTATTAGTTGATTCTTGAGCCATGTAACCCCCCTGAATAGCTGATGACCTTATATGGCCCGATATGGCCATATCAGAACAAATATGCTAATCTCGATTTTTCCGACAAATGGAAGATCAACAGAGGGTGACTGAAGAGGAGCTGGGGCATGGTGCGCCTGGAGAGAAAAGTGCCTATGCCACATATAGATTGTGGCTTGCGAGGTTGAGCACGCATTGTGGATGGCTCGTGGAGGCTGATATGTTGAGGATCCCAAGTATGAGGAATTGGGGTGTTGTTGGTATGCCTTTTTGTTTCATCCTCCTGAATTGGTACTGAATGAAGATGATTAGGTCGAAAATAAGGTAAAGTGCCACCTAGAGATGCAATGGAAAATGTGTTAGGGATTATAAGGAATGTGAATGAACATGGGGTGTGTATGACTAGGATTCTGGAGGGGAAGGCTGGGGGACATTAGTGCTCATATTTGGATATTTTTAGGGTGTTTACGGTATGGCTTTTATTGTGTACTCGACTATCCAATCAGCTATAATCCCATCCTCGGAGGATATCCAGCAAGTATGTACAGCTACCCTCCCAATAAAATCCTATTCACATGTATACCCAGCCTGAACGACCAACACGATGTAACACAATGCATTCTCCCCTCCGAGGTGAAATCCCGTATCATGAAAATTCAAGGATTTCCACTAGTACCACTCTTCCCCCAAAATGGAAGTCTACTGTACTGGTCCTACCATGTCCGAAGGATTTGGATTATTCTCTACAGATACTATAAAATTAGGCCCATAACAGAAAGACCATTGCTTCTCACTCCCTTCGATACCCTTCTGATTGTAAATAATGTTCACAAAATCACACCACATTCCACGGATTCGATGATGACTGCCTTTTTCTGATGCACTGGTGGATCAGTTGGTTACAAGGATGACACTGGAATGCACGAATTATCTGAGACGGTTGGCTTGAGAAAGACTTGTGTTTACCAGGGTAGGTGTTGACACATTGATATACGATGTAACACATGCCACTGCCCAATTGGAGTCAGTCGAAAAGCTGAACTACTTGTTGGTAGCTATAAAATATATTTCAGTTTGAATGCAAAAGTTTTGTGGTTAATATGTCTAAGAAAATGAGTATCATAAATGACGAATGAGCATTTCAGGCATCGACTTGGTACCAAGAGGAAATTATAAGAAATTCAGTTCATTCGGAAGATAGACCTGGCGCCTGGCGCACTGCAATCTCCTGGCACACTTCGGCTTTCTACCATACTGCAAAATCCTAAGAACTACACAAGTATGCCATAGAATACAATATACCAACCTATACCCTTGAAATGGTAGAGCAATCCACAAGAACATCCTTATATCCTTGTTCACATATGCTTAAAACAACACGGCAACAGAGTGTTGAATGCATAAAATGCCAAATTCTACAATGTTCATTCATTAGTGTCTGCAACAAGGAAAGCATAAATCACAGTACGGTGTATATAAAGAAAAGTAGTCAGGCTACATAAAGATGTAGATTAGTAAGATCGGTTGGAGAACATTAACACTCACACTGAGGTTCAGCTGAATGGCTATATTTGCTAAAGTGATAACTACTCATCTTATGGTCAATCATCCAAGAATACTCAGACTCCAGAGTCTCAGCAACGATACTCACTGAATATATAAATGTAGTAAATGACCCCTTATTAACCAGTAAAATATTTGAAGTCTTTATTCAGCATGAAATCTTACCATCTTTTATGACAATATTTGCCATAGTTGATCTGCCTCCACGTTTAACTGTAAAATCGTTAAAGCTAGAGGTTCATGAAGATGGTAGCAAGTGTAACTGACAGGATTTGTACGCAGGTGGTAACATAAATAGCACCATAACTGCAAAATACAAATATTTCATGTTAGTATGAATATATCGAAGGTCAGTTATTATCCCTAGAAATAGTTCTCACTAGTATTGTAAGCCAACAGTAAGCTCCAAATAGCTTCTTCAATTGTGGTTTTTGCACTTGTTGCAATGCATCCATGTATATAGATAGTGCCTTGCAACTCGACTTAAGTCAGAGATAATCAGTAAATATTGCTGCAACGCAGGCTATGAAGTGCATGGTTGAATGCGTACACGTTAATGATTTCCCGAATATCCCGTTATCAGTATACATCAGTATGATGATCCCAAAGAAGCATGCAATAAATATAATCGTCATATTTCTGGTTTTTCCACAAACTGCCCAAACACGAAGGGTTAAAATGACTGGTTATTCTTGTCAATAAGAGGCTGAAATCATCAGAAAATGTATGCTGACTTTCAGAAGCTGCCGTTCCAATTCCAATAGACCCTGGGAAAATAAATTACAAAGCAGGAAATGAACAATGTTTTAATGGCTGAATTGGGCGCAAATCTCACATACGATAAGGCAGTAAAGAGTCTTGCATGAGTTGGAAGATAGCGAAGGGAAAAATTGAACTATGTACTAGTCGGAAATGTGGTCTCAAATTTCAAATCAAATCAACCCACCAATCAAGTTTAAATAGCCATCGATATATGTACCATATCTCACAAAGAGATATAGTGCTTTCACCACACCCCAATTTGGTGATTTCCAGATGTATGCAACTTCCATGTTCATTATGATGAAGTTCTCAAGTACCTGTAGTTATAACTGTCCAAGTCCGTAATTTATATATTTTGCGAGAGGACTTACCCAGAGGGCCAAGCTAGCCACTTATAACGGAGATAGCCTTAGTAATATAAAATTAATGGGGCTAGAAGGATTAATTACAAACCATGCAAATACTATAGGAGAGATGAATTTATGATTTACCAAGATGGTGAAGAGCGTACGGTGACATTCTGCATGTGCTCTAGGAGCGCTGGAAGGGTTTGAGCGAGGGTGTCCATGATACAGCCAAGAAACGAGTACGGATGCCTATCATACCTGTTACCACCAATTTATATTGTGAAAGAGCAGGGTAAATATCTTGTGGCAAATGATGATAGTATCAAACATGCGGTGGGAGTTAATAATAATGAGCTATTAACCTGTATAGGTCAGATATATATCAATGAGTCATCAAGATGTACTTGAGTACACTAAACTTACAATCTTTGAAATGCTAATGTGCGCATCGGGATATTCAAGTATAAAACTGATTGAAACAGAAGATATTGAAAAATAATTTATAGTAGCTGTCGAACCAGCGTACACATACTGTGGATAGTCTTTATGTTCCCCTATGATCAGTGTTCGGAAACTAGATAATTCTCCCAGGCTGGGAAAGATTTTAGTCACATCTTGTACTATACTTGAGCACTTCTGATGGTCGACTCATCGATTATGTCTAGAGCAATACATGGATAATCATTAGCGCGCTATCTTTGATGAAATTAATTTATGCATTTAAGCTACTTTGTCAAGAACTTACATGCTTACTACTCTTCTCAATCAACCTTTCAAGCCATCAGTTAAGTTTCGATGGTAGGGTGCAAGTGAGAGTGGTGAATACGGCAGAAACTCCGAATTCGAACGGTTACTGGCTTTGTATCATTTGAGGAGTGCTTCCAGAAAAGGCATGTTGGCGACGATTTTGGTGTTTTGTAGTACTAAACATCAAAATCGTCGCCAATAGTCAATGCCTTTCCCTTTTCTCCCGGGTTGTCAATATGGTACTTATATGACATAACTGATAAAATTCGGATGCTTGCTTGGAGAGTTGGAGAATGAAAGTTAGGGAAGTCTGGGTGAAACCTGCACCATAACCGTACTGTACCCGTTTTGTATGGTTAGGAAGGGTTAGGACAACTTGAGGACAACTGGAATGTTTGCTGGAAGCCTTCACACCAAACACTGCTCAGTGCTAACCTTGATACCAATAGTATTACTAATAACACGGCGGGCTCAATGGAAGATGTTGAAATGGTTACAAGCAGTTATACGGCGTTATAATGGTACTGACATAGTAAATAAAAATCATAATCTGACTAACATATTTTACTCTGTGTATCAACAGTTGTAAGTTTTAATTAAAGTCAAATACAGCGTAAAATGTGTTATCATTGTACTTTGCTCGTGAGTCCTTAGAGTTCTATAGTATATATTATTGTACAGCGGAGACAACAGTCCCTAATATGGCTTTGGAACGAATTTCATCATTTCTTCGACTCAGTTTCACCCCACTACGGTATCAAGTAAGATAAGAAACAAATCCATACCAAAGAGTAAGTATGTTTTGTTTAAGGCAGGACTTGGGCAGGCAAGTGGCCCTGGAGTTGAACGTTGAGACCTTGAGAGCGCGCTTGATGGGAAATGCCAATTCCGGGGGGGACGTAAACAGGCACAAATGCACTCTCGTCAACTTGGTCAAAATTCCTTTCGATGCGGACCACTGGTTCGCATTCAGTCACTAAACTCAATAGCTGCTAGTTACGCTGGAGGCCATGTCACAGCAAACCTGATCCCCTCAATACGTCACCTAACGAACCACATCCAGCCCACCGACTATTTGGCTATAGGCCTGGATTGCATCTAGAGACCATCGAGTTATCTGGACGCCGATTCGAGTCCTTCGGAACACACACCGCCCATGCATATATTTTATGTCTAGCCAGTCAGGAACATCAAGCACCAACCCAGCATAAAATGGGCAACATCCCCTGCCTTTTTGCTATGTTTCGGCTCTCGTGATCATCACTCTTCAAAATGTCAGTGAGCTAACATACTAATAGGTGTCGTGCTATTGAATTCTAGTACTCTATTCAAGTGGGAAAAGGTGAGTTGATTGACATTCTAGTTCATACATAACTAACTTTATCCTTGAATAGGCTAGGAGTACCGAAGCCTATCATTTTCAAAACCCACATGAGTACGAATATCATCCTCTCTCTCGGATCTCCGTTCATCTGCTAATTTTTATCGTGTAGTAGTAGCTCATATTGCTCAAGTTTGTTTCTAAATCACATTTGGAGAGGGGCTGCAGGAAATAGAGGCTTGAGGTTGGCCACTTTGACTCGGAGTTTGGTAGTAGTACCATGCCTGTAGAATATATGTAATCAAATATAATAATTTTCAATGTTATCTCTCCTTGAAATAAAAGTACACCTACATTAGCAAATTATATGATTGTTATGCTTGTCCTCGAAGATGAATATGTGCTCATGATTGTGGTCCGATCTCGTGTCTCTCTCATCTTGTTCGCGTTATGTTACGATCCCCTCATGATTGTCCATAATATGTACGAAGGTGCACGAAGCTACTGTACAAATGACGAAATTTGGTGCGGCCACACATGGCTGCATCCTGCGGCATCATATGGCTGTAAGGTAATGTCAACATATACCACTTATGGTAAGTTATACTGTATGATGCGGTCGCACAATATTCTCCAGAGTTTAGTGATGACATAACAAACTTTTAATGTATGAATATATTCTCGGCACACCAAATGGGTCAGTTCGATTTTTCTGGGACTTTCATCAACACGTTCCTAACTGGTTCAGTACGCGTGACATCGTGACTGATGGCTGAACATGACAGGTAGCACGACAGGTCAAAGGACAGCTGCAACTGGACAGCTAAAAGCCCGCCGTGTAAGATACTACCGCCCACACGTGATCCCACCAAGACGATCCTCGAGATTTTCCAACCGAACGCTTAACTGGCTACCAACCAGCCTCCAACAGTCCAACTCGCTCGTTATCTGCCTTCACTCCCACTTGCTTCATACCACAGTTTCATTCTCCCTGCCTCCTTCAATCAAAAACAAACCAGTTCAATGAAATGAGCACCCTGCCCCGTCCCAAATTCACACCGGCGTTCTACACCCCCACCGACCCGCCACCTCTGCATTCACCTACCCTCGCGACACCATGGCTGCTAATGATATCGTGTGCAGCGTAGTTTCCCATCGAACTAGTTCGTCCTTTCATTCATTCTTTCCAGTGTGGTGTGAGCTGATACGAAGTAGTTCGAAGTTGCCCTGCTGCAGATCATCTACCACCCCGAGTACAACTCAACCCTCGTCCTACGATCTGAAGTTCCTTGGGAATCCGAGTCCATTTTACAAGAGTTTCCAGAGGAAGTACCGCGTATTGATGGGCTTCAAATTGTACGGTGTATATGGAGACGACTGTTACCTAGGAGGCCAGGGTGAGATGGGGCACTGGAGCAGTTTTGGACTTTCTCTGCGGCTGAAGGGGAGGTGAGGGTGGTGGTGCTTACGCCTGTTGTGGAAGAAGGGAGAGAGTTGCCATATTACCACCCTTCAGTATCACACATCACATTCCACTACCTCTCCCCCCCCTCACTCCTTCGAATCGAAACAATCCCCCTCCTAAACACACCAACAGACCCCTCATCACGCCTCGCTCGCACGGCTCTATCGCTCCTCGACACGATGTATTTGTGCCGAGGGAAAGGTATCAGGATTTATATGTCGTTTTAAGGGAAAGGTGGGGGTATTTGGTGGGTGTGTGGAGGGAGGTTACAGATCCTAGGAAACATGTTTTTGGAGGTGGGTTTACGTCGTTGACTCTTTATCCCTCCCCGTTCTCTCTCTTCGTTCTCCCCTCCCTCCTCCCTGCCCTCCTCTTAATGTCCACGAACTAAACTCTATTTGTGTCGTTGCCTTAAGTCATTACCACCCCTCCTACCCTCCGACATCTCTTCCTCTTTCCTCCCTCTATCCTTCCCCTCTCCCCTTCCCTTCCGTTTGTCTTCTCTTCCCCCTCCCCCTTTCGTCCTTTTCCCGTCCCCTCCTCCCTTTGTATCAATGACTAACAACTTACGACAAGGACATAGGAATCGCAACTTAATGCTTCCTTGGAAGGACACCTTCTCGTCACCTGGGCATCAGGAACAGGGAGAGTACGATTATACAGAGGGAAAGACACCGTGGAGGGCATGGCCTCGTCCACCTGGAGGGTTTTTGGATCTAGGGTACGTCCCTCTTCTTGATTTTTCTCTTTCCTCTTTCCGTTTGTATCTCGCGGATTCCTTTTGCTACGCCCTTCACAATATCCACTGTTACTCTCGCACTCTTCTTTCGCGTTAGGGTTACGGTTCCAATCAGCCCGTCTTCTTCTCTCCGGTTTCGTCGTTATGTCTGGTATCGACGTCTACATTCGCATTTTTACTTTGCTTATTGCCTTATTTCCTGCTTTACCGTTCTTCCTGGTTTTCTCTTCGTTCAAGATTCCTCCTTCTCTCTTTCTTGCTCTTGCTCGTTTTCTCTTTTACTCCATGATCTACCTTTGCTTCACGATATATCTGCGTTCATTCCTGCGTCACACTCTACACTTCGTAGCTGCTCTGGGAGCTACACCCGCTGAGCTTCACGGTCTCGCCCCTTTGGGGCATTACTCCAACTGCAAAGCTTCGCTCCCATTTCACGCGTAGCACGTTCTACGAGCCTTCATTTTTTCGCTTTATCTCTTCCGGGCTTTCCGTGCCATCGTTTTTGGTTTTCTGTCTTTCTAGTTGGTTCATTTTTTCGTTCAGTTTCAGCTTAGCTGTTTCTTATGTCTTCGTTGCTTCTGGGAGAGAACGGTTTTCTGTTGAATTTCATGCAAACTTTGATTGACGTCGTCGACTTCGGTTTCGCTTTGGTCAGCGTTCGTCGGCTTCTTTCTTTTTCTGCTTTGCGACTTCTTCCTTTACGCTCATTATGCCTTCATACCTCTGTTTTCGCTTTATGTGTCTCCCGTTGATCCAGTTTGTTACCTCTTCATACAACTCTTGCTTTTGTATTCGTTACTTTGGGGGCTAGGGCACATGTCACCTCTATGCATTACATTCCTTCTTCCACGATCTCTTTTTTATTCGTACTTTTTATTCGTACTTTATCCTTGCGTCCTATCTTATCAGTTCTCTTCTCGTCCTCTCTTTGAAGCTGCATTCTCTTACTCCATGGACTCCTTTCAGTATGCGTCTTCGTTCTGCTTGCCGCCAGCTCTTTCTTTTCACAATTTCGTTTTGTCCACCGTACTTTCCTTTATGCACTCCTTTTTTTCCCATTTCTTTCTCTCTATCTCATACTCTCCGTATCTTGGCTAACGTTCCCCAATCAGATGCGGAAACGGCCTTCTAACACATTCTAGTAAGCGAAGGATACAAAGGGTACGGTATCGACTTACGTGCACAATCGTCTTGGGAAGGGTATTCGGAGAAATCACAGGCTAGATTGAAGGTAACTTATCGTACGTTCCACCCCCTTTCCTTTTTTCATTTTCTTACGCCCATTACCTAACTTTTCATTATAACGACACCACCTCTCCCAAAGACCCAAACCAACTACAAACGTACCTCACAAAAGACTCGTGGATGATATCGAACCACGCAGACGAACTTACACCTTGGACTCCTCTCCTCACTGTTCTTTACGGATGCGCTGGGTATATTAGTATACCGTGTTATCCTTGGAGCTTTGACGCGAAGTTTGATCGGGCTCAAGTTAGGGAATCTTTACGTTCTGGTAACAGTGATGACGAGGATGTCGTGGAAGATTTTGTGAATCGGACTATTGGGGAAGCCAGAGGTATGAAAATGGAAGACGCACAAAGGGAGAAGGAGGAAGAAGAGCTGGGACTTAGTGGACCTGGGGAGAAGAGCGCTTATGCGACATATAGATTGTGGCTTGCGAGGTTGAGCGCATATTGTGAATGGCTCGTGGAGGCTGATACGTTGAGGATTCTGAGTACACGGAACTGGGGTATGGTCGGTGGGTATATTAGTTTTGTTCTCATACTTATACGGTGCTGAATGAAGATACATAGGTCGAAGACAAGGTAAAGTGCCACCTGGAGAAGCACTGGAAAATGTGCTGGGGATAATTAGGAATGTAAATGAACGAGGGGTGTTCAAGACTAGGATTCCAGGGGGGGGAACATTAGAACTCTGGTATCCTCTTCATTCATCGTGTATGCCATGGCGGTGGCGTATGTAACGTACGATCTATACAAATTGGAAATAAAGCTTGATGGATCCATGAATAGCTAGGACTCGTACTTCTCAGATAAACATCTTCAACTCTCGTTAATTGTGGAGCTGATTGATCTTTCGAATTCGTAACTGTTGAGATCTGGCCTGTAATCTGCAATGTAGGTTATATTAGTTGTGTAAGGGATGTACCGTAGTACATACTTAATAACGAAGTGAATAAAGATAAGAGTTAAACTAAGAGTACGCTAAGTGCAAGTTGTACTAAAGATAAGTACGAGTGATAGTCACGTGGTTATATCATGACTATTGCACCCTATTAGTATTACAAAGTAAAAATAGATGCATGAGAAGAAATTCATAGAGAAATGAAAATATTTGCAGGGGATACATCATTATGTGGTTCCTCACACAACGAAGACATACCGCTTCGCGATAAGAAAAGGTACTATTGACAGCACACATAGGCTGAGTTGGTCAGCTCATCCATCTAGGCCCAGGGACATGACTGCCCCAGTGATAATTTCTCAAGAAGCATACATATGATGCCCATGGTTCCATAGTGCCAGTTTTATTCTAAGTCTATTATGAAGTGAACGGTATGTGTTCCATGGAATTTACTATCATCTCATTGACGAATTTGTAAGCAGAGAATGCAAGCAGAGAGAAGATATTGAGTAGTAGCTAATTGTTAACTGATGTCAGCCATGTGTGCTGTCAACCTGGGTGCTACATCATTCAGCAAACAGCTGTAAATCAGGTTTAAGCTGTCAATATATATAACTAATCAAATGTTTCATAATCATCAGCGCCCGCCGCCTCCACATATGCTTTTAGATAGTTTACTATACATATTATGTGTTTCACAGACAATGTACCACCACTCGTTATGTAATTTAGTATACTATGCACTGAATCTACTTATCCATTTGCCTCTTGCTTCCTCCCCCTGCGTGCTATGAGGCCAAATGTAACGTCGTCGTCGTTGATGCGTCGCTTATTCCAACATAAGCTTCAACATTACAATTCTTCTGAACTGCTTGAAGGATTTTAAGCCGCATATCTTCAAGTACGCCCGATGACGACTCATCAATTCCCATCACATCTATGATCAACAGGTTCCAAAATCATAGGAAGCTTCTAAATGTCGTAAGAATTCTAAAGATCATGATAATTTTAGGCTATACTTAACCATCTTTGATTTCAGATATTTTCACATCATTTACTTGTATTTAAGATGGTACTAACCGGTACTATAGTATGTACTTGTTTCTTCGCGATATCATGGACTCTCTTACACAGACAATTCGACTGCTACTGGAGCACATGCAGAATATCACCGTGCGTTCTTGACCCTCAGCTTGTTATATCATAAATTTATCAACTCCTGCAGTATTTACATGGTATTTAATTGTTTTCTGTGACCGATAAAATTTATCTCATTAGAGATATCTCCATTATAAGTGGCCGCCCTGACCCTCTGGGTAAGTCGCCTCGTCAAACATATAATTATGGATTTGAACATTCACAACCAGGTATTTGAGCACCTCATTACAATGGACATGGAAGTCGCGTATATCTGGACATCGCCAAATTGGAGTGTGGTGAAAGCGTTATATTTCATTGTGAGATGTGGTACATATGTCGATATCTGCTTGGACATAGTTGGTGGGTAAAGTGCTATAAAACTTTGAGATCACTTTTCTGACTATTATACAGTACAGTTGTTCCCTTCGCTGTCTCCCAAAGCATGCAAGTCTCTTTACTACATTATACTATGTGAGCTTCGCGCTTAAATCTTCAACGACTAGTTTTTAACTCAGTTTGTACTTCATTCAATCTTTCAGGGTCTCTTTCGATCGGAGTGACAGCTTCCGAGGGTCAGTATTCTTTTTCTCGCGATCTGAGCAGTGTATTCAATTACGGTAATCACTGCCCAGTTATCTTAACCCTTCGTGTTTGGGCAGTTTGGAAAAAGACCAGAAATATGGCCATCATGTTAACTGTACTCTTCATTGGTGCCATGGTATCGACATATGCTGGTAACGGAATTCTCGCAACTTCTTTAAAGTGTACGCACTTCACGCGTACTATAATTTAGCAACAATATTAACTAATCATTACTGACCTAAGTCGAGTCGCAAGACTTGCTTCATATACATGGATGTCTTATAACCAGTGCAAATATCCGGATGGGGAAGGAAATTTTTGGGTGTATGTTGGCTTACAATACAGGTGAGAACATTGCTGAGAATAATAGCTGATCCTTGGTCTATCCATACTAACATGAAATTATATATATCGGAAGTCATGATGCTGTTTATGCTACCACCTGCATACAAAGCTTGTCAGTCAAACATTCTACGAGCTTCATGATTTACTAGCTTTAACGAGCTAGCAGTTAACACGGGAGGTAGATCAATTATGACGAGCGTTGTCATAAAAGACGGTAGGGATTCACGCTGAATAGAGACTTCGGAAATTTTATTTGTTCATAAGGAATCATATATTACATCTATGTATTCGGTGAGTGTCACAGCTAACGCTCCAGGTATTCTTGGACGATTGACTAGAAGCCGAATAGTTTTCACGTTGGCAGATTTGACCATTCAGCTGAAGCTTAGTGTGAGTGTTAACTTCTCTAACTTATAACTGTTTCTTACAAATCTGTCATTTCGTAGCCTGACTACTTTTCACTATTTTCACCGTACGATAGTCATTACTTTCTGATTGTGGAGACTAATGAACGAACATATTAGCCTTTGGCATGTGCTCTATTCGGCACTCTGTTGCCGCGTAGTTCTAAACATACGCGAACAAGGGCTGAAACGTGGTCAAGTATACCTCTCCACAATTTCAGGGGTGTAGGTTTCTTTGTTTTCGGGCTTGTGTATGTAAATCAATGCTTGTGGCACTGTGATGTACTATATGACTTCTAGTGATATGTCAGAAAATAACATTGCCTAATCTATGAGTACACTTCGCAGTATTACAGGATTCTAAACTCATCACCTATGTTATTGAGGCCAGTTGTTATAGTGTATCTGCAATTATTATACATAACTCCTAGAGCACATTGACTACTTGCCGAGCACAGAAGGAATGATATAAATCGTAACAAACCAAATTGAACATAGAAATGTGATATTAAGAAGTAATAAGAAGATTGACAGTACTTATAATAGGATATTGGGAGTTCAATCAATCTCTATTTCATATACAGTGAATAAGATGCACCTCAAAGACATGATCCGTAACCGCCCTCTGCAAACCCACCAAATACCCCACCGCTCCCTAAGCGTAACATACAAATCCCGATAGGTAGTAACGCAATTCTCTGCCCTCCATAACAGGCGTAAGCACCACCACGCCCACCCTTCCACTATCCCTTCCTCATCCTCAGCACTGCTCCAGCTCACTGTCCCGCCCCAGCTGCCTAGGTAAGGGTCGCCGCCTTATACACCCGTACGAATTGCAACCCTTCAATAAGCGGGTATGATAGATTCGGATTTACAGCGAACTTCAGACCGTAGAATGAGAGTAGAGTTGTATTCTGGATGGCGAATAATCTGCAGCAGTGCAGCTTCAAACTACCCATCTAAGTATCAGCCCACACCACATAAAAAAAGGGACAGAAAAACCAGTTCACTAGGGAACTCCGCAGCACAAGATATCGTCTGCAACCATGGTATTGGGAGGGTAATTGAATGCGGGGGACAGATCGGGGTGTGTGTGTGGAATGCCGGTGTGAATTTGGGAGGAGGCGAGGTGCTGATTTCGTTTATGGTGGGTTGTATGGGGTTAATGCGAGTGGGTAGATCACTAGCGTCGAAAGGTAGGGAGTAGGGGTGAATAATGAGCGCGCCGGACCGTTCTGGACCGTGGTCTCTTCTGGGATCACGACAGATCACGACTCGACAAGTACCACCCACACGTGATCCCACCAAGACGATCCTGGAGATTTTCCAACCGAAAGTCCAACCGGACCACCAACCAACCACCAACGGTCCAACGCGCTCGTTACCCACTCCTATTTCCGCTCCCTTCCTACTACAGTCCATACTTCAAGCAGAACCAAACCAGCTCAACGAAATGAGCACCCCACCCCGCCCCAAATTCACACCGGCATTCTACACCCCCACTGACCCACCTCCTCTACGCTCGCCCTCTCTCCCAATACCATGGCTGCCAATGATATCGTGCGCGGCGGAGTTTCCCATCGAACTGGTTTGTCTCTCCCCTTATTTTGTGTAGTGTGAGCTGATAGTTAGAGGGGTAGTTCGAAGCTGCCCTGCTGCAGATCATCAACCATCCCGAGTACAACTCAACCCTCATCCTACGATCCGAAGTTCTCTGGGAATCCGATTCCATTTTACAAGAATTTCCAGAGGAAGTACCGCGTATTGATGGGCTGCAAATTGTACGATGTATACGGAGACGTCTGTTACCTAGGAGGCCGGGGCGAGATGGATCGCTGGAGCAGTTTTGCACTTTCTATGCGGCTGAGGGAGAGGTGAGGGTGGTGGTTCTTACGCCCGTTGTGGAGGAAGGGAGGGAGTTGCCGTATTACCACCCCTCAGTATCACACCTCGCATTTCGCTTCATCCCCTGTCCGTCCTCCCCTCCCTCCCCCTCTCACACTTCCTCTCCTTCTTCTACCCCTTCCCCCTCCCCCCCCCCCCCTCCTCCGCATCGAAACAATCCCCCTCCAAAACACACCAACAGACCCTTCCTCCCGCCTCACTCGCACATCCCTATCGCTCCTCGACACGCTCCACCGCTACGGATGGGGTATGCTGACGGGGTACAAGAAACGCGTGAACCATGACGTGTTGGTGCCGAGGGAAAGGTATCAGGATTTATATGTCGTTTTGAGGGAGAGGTGGGGGTATTTGGTCGGCGTGTGGAGGGAGGTTACGGATCCTAGGAAACATGTTTTTGAGGTGGGTTTTGTTCATTGTCTGCTCTTCGTATTAACGAACTAACGACTAACGACTTACGACAAGGACATAGGAATCGCAACGTACCTAATTCTCCTCTGGAAAGACACTTTCTCGCCTCCCGATTCTCAAGATTCTGCAGACGATTACGATTATACGGAGGGAAAGACACCGTGGAAGGCATGGCCCCGTCCACCTGGGGGCTTTTTGGATCTAGGGTGCGTCCTTCTTGATTGTTCCCTTTCCTACTTCTCTCTCTATCCCGCACTCCTTCTGCTACGGCCTTCATGACATCCACCATTGCCTTCATCCTCTTCTTCCGCGTTAGGGTTAGGGTTCCACTCTACTTATCTATTCCAGTCTTTCGTTATTATATCTGGCCTCAACGGCTACATTCGCATATTCAGTTCACTTATTATCTGCATTGCGGTGCATGCCTATGCGTTTTATGGTCGTTTCTGCTTTATCTGTGCTTTTTCCATGACGTTTATCAGCTGTTGCTTTTCATTCCAGATTGATCCTTCTCCCTTTTTCGCTGTTTCTCGTTTTCCTCTTTATCTATATTCTATCCTGCGTCACGCTCTTCGTTTCTAGTCCCTTTGGGCACTGCCCCTGGCTGAGCCTCTCAATCCCGTTCCTTCGGGGCGTTGCTCCAACTGCCCAGCTTCACCCCGCTTCACCCCGCTTCAGGCGTAGTACGAAGTTCTGTGTGCCTTCACTTTCTTCGCTTTTATTCTGTCCATTTTATTCTTACTCCCTCTGAGATTTATACTCACGGGGTTCTGATCATTCATGACATTCTCTGTTGATCCTCATGTCCTCGGTTTTCGTTTACGGGTTTCTCGTTGGTTCACTATGTCATTCTCATTCACTTAGCCTTTTATTATAACTTCGTTGCTTCTGGTTTACATTTTCTGTTGAGCTTCACGTCCTCGTTACTGATTACCGAGTTTCTCCTGATTCCTCCTTCTTTCCAGTCACTTCTTTGTATGAGGGCACATCCTCTGACGTTCTCGTTCTTTGCTATATGGAATTCTCTGTGTTAGACGCTCTTTTATTTCTTGGTTTTTTTCCTGCTTAACTACTTCTTCTATCTTCGCTGCTTTTGTAGCGTTACCTTTTCTGCTGAGTTTTCTTCGTGCCCTTTCCGCTGAGCCACGTCTTTGCTTCTGGTGTCAGTCTCAGTTGAGCTTCAGGTTCACGTTGCTTCACGTCATCGATTTCAGTTTCACGTTCACTTCTTCCTTCTCTTTATGCTTTGCTAGTTTTTCAGTCTTTGCTGTCTCGGGGCGTCAACCTCTGGTATTGAAAGTTATGCTCAATGTGCTTCATATTTTCGTTTTTGATTCATGTGTCTCTCGTTGGCCTTCGCTTGTTCACTTCTCCATGCTCTTTTTGATTCTCTGTTCATTTTGTCGTTACTGCTTGTGGGAGTTAGTACACCCGCTCCCTATATGCACTGCCTTCCTGCTTTTACGCTCTTGTTTCTTTATTCCGTCGACACGTTTTCAAGATGGTTTTCTTTTTCTGCACGTACGCCCTTCAGCACACGTCTTCGCTGTTCTTGCCGCAGCTCTATCTCCTGACAATCACTTTCTGTAAACTGCACTTTTTGTTACGCACTCCTTCCTTTTCTATTTCATTTTTTTATAACCCGTACTCTCGGTATCCCAGCTAACATTCTACAACTAGATGCGGAAACGGCCTTCTTACACACATTCTTGTATCGGAAGGATACGAAGGGTACGGTATCGACTTACGTGCGCGATCGTCTTGGGAAGGTTATTCTGAAGAGACGCAGGCTAGGTTGAAAGTGGTCGCTGTTGATCCTACCGTCGTTCCTTCTAGTTCCAGTACGTTCATTTCCTCTTATTTCATTCCATTATCCTACACCATGCCCTAGCTTCTCATTCCAATGAAAGCACGTCTCCTGACCAACCGAATCCACTACAAACATACCTCCCAAAAGACTCATGGATAATTTCGAACCACGCAGATGAACTTACACCTTGGACTCCTCTTCTTGCTGTTTTGTATGGGTGTACGGGGTATATTAGTATTCCGTGTTGTCCTTGGAGTTTTGATGCGAAGTTTGATCGGGCGCAAGTTGGGGAGTTTTTATGTTCTGCTAACAGTGAAGATGTCGATGAAGATGTCGAGGAAAGTGCATCGAAAACGGAAGATGAACAGAGGGAGAAAGAAGAGGAGGAGCTAGGGCTTGGTGCACCTGGTGAGAAAAGCGCATATGCGACGTATAGATTGTGGCTTGCAAGGTTGAGCGCGCGTTGTGGATGGCTCGTGGAGGCTGATACGTTGAGGATTCCGAGTACGAGGAATTGGGGTGTTGTTGGTTAGTCTTTTAGTTTCGTTCTCATACTTGTACGGTACTGAATGAAGATGCGTAGGTCGGAAACGGGGTAAAGTGCCACCTAGCGAAGCACTGGAAAATGTGTTGGGGATTATACGGAATGTGAATGAACGAGGGGTGTTTAAGACTAGGGTTCCGGAGGGGAAGGCTGGGGAACATTAGAACTCTGGTATACTCCTGTTTCATCGTGTATGCCATGGCGGTGGTGTATGTAAGTATGATATATACGATTAGGAAATGGAGCTTGATGGATCTATGAATAGCTAGTAAAACATCATATCTTCTCTCGCTAATTGTGGAACTGATTGATCTTTCGGATAGTAAAAATAGAAATAGATCTATGATCGAAGACATTCTAACAGAGACAAAAATATTCGCAGGGGAGACATCATCATGTGGTTCCTTACATTGTAAGGCTATTCCTGAGTCATGAAAACATACTGCTTCGCGATAAAAAAAAAAAGAGTTATTATTATTGTTCGACATGTCAAAGATGTTGTTTTTCAGCCGTAATTTGGCCGTAAGGATACTTATTGGGAAAGCGGAAACTTTCAAAAGCTTCTCGCCAGTCTAAACATCAATCAATTATCATTGTGTATGTACTCATTGATAAAATTGCAAACGACATGTGACACAGGAATTGAGCCGCTTCCGAGGATAAGGACATAATGTTCCGAGCATTATCTTTACTCTTATGTATTCAAGTACATACGTGAGCGGACCGGGTGGAACAGGAATAGAAATAAGGCGGCGTGCTGTAGGTATAGAAGAGACCACACAGCCTTTTACCTCCGTTCATAATGGATTAATTATGAAGCGTGCCTGAAATTCGTGTCGTAAGTACAGGTATTTTTGCTGACCACTAGCGTAAGTGCGATAGAAGACGTTAGTCAGAATTGAATAACTGTTTACGCAGGATTTATATAAGCGCATCTGTCGGTCTGTCAGACTTTGTCGAGAGCTCAACCCAATCACATTTCGATGGTAGACAATGGAGTAGCTGAATACATAGAAATCTTTACAGCTGTCAACCTGGTATATGGTATCAATCCTATATTCCTGCACTTACTGCCTCTACATTCTAAACTTCTTATCTTTCAGCGGCTGCTGTAGCCTCTCTTGCATACGACATTGTATACTCTTTTATTGACGAGGTAATATCTGGGCCTTAAATGTTACGTTTTTCACTCAACATGGCATTTCTATCTTACAGGTGAAGTATATATGGTGGTAAGACAAGTCTTTCTGGATTAATGACATATCATGTAGCTTACTAGTAATCCAGGGGAATGAGATGGTCGCTCCCCAAGATTCTGTACATAGTTGCACGATACTACTCCCCGATATACCTGTTGTAAGTTTAACTACGTTCTTTGGAGATTACTCACTATTAAATTATCAGAATCGAGATTATTCGTGGGTAATCCATAATTCCAATAGATGCGACTTGATTATATTGCAACATCTTGTAGTTCCGTATAACTTTTCACTCAGATATGTATCTGTGGCTGTAAGTTGAGAATATTGCTAGTCATACTGCAATAACTATATGTCGTTTCTGCAGGTGTAATCATTCAAATGTTTCTATATCTTCACTGAAGACTTACGGCTGTTACAGTTGCCAAGGGACCGGTTGGTTTCACGGCTTGTAACATCTTGTTTCTTTTCATAAAATAAAACATACTGACAATCTGATACTATTTCAATAGTGGGGGTCTGATTGTCATCAGTACGGCGGTTGATCTTATCCTGATATTTCGGGTGTGTGCCCTCTATGGAAACAGCAAGCGAGGTCGGCTTTTATGTAATTTTTAAAACGTTAACTTATGTATTGGCTGTCACTACAACAGTTATATTCCTTTTAGGACTGGAATTATTGGGTAGGACAAACTAATAATAGCCTGGAGCATACTCTCATACATCCTTTTGCTAGTGCAATTCACGGTTTGATGTTCGCTTCCGCCATTGCCTCGAGGCATTAATCGGCCTCCGTTTAGGCTACTCTCGTCGTCACAGCAATTATCACAAGCACCATTTTAAGAAATGGGAACATCATCGCTGTACCAGGAGTTGGATGTGCAGACGGGGCACTCCCTCCATCCAAACAGAATCTTCTCCGGGTGTTGCAAGCAGCCTCTCTTGGAATTACACTCGCTCTACACAGTACGTTTTCATTCAATCTAACTATCAGTATAATCGCATTCTGAAATTAATTTTGCTAGCAACATTATTTCTCTTAACCATTGTGAAAGCAAGCACGAGCTACGCACATGACAGTGGGGTGTTAACTCTGAGGAATGTACTGAAAAATGATAGGAGTGCCTTTCCACTCTTGGTATCATTCCTCCGCGATGGGACGATGTATTTTGCTATCCTCTTTGGTATGATATTTTATCAAAGTTCAATCAAAAATGTAATGCTCACATGCTTAAGTAACAACTGTTCTCGTCACGCTGTACGTCTGCTATGTTTAAAATATGTTTCTTCCATCAATTCATTGCATTAGGTGCTATATCTCAATTCTTTCCTTCTCAGTAAGGGCCTACTTCCTTTATATGTTTTGCATCTCAACTTTCTCAGGGATCTCGTCTGATACTAAAACTCAGAAAGATGTCGAATGTAGACAAAGAGAATGAAGATGGTCCGGTGGTGTCGCGTTCAATTTATTTTGCACAGGCCGGTGGTGTATCCAACGAGTTGGAGGAAAATTATTAGGTTTTGTGAAAGTAAATTATGAAAATCGCTAGTGGATTGAAATCAGTTAATTATGAATCCTCGCTTACGAATCTATTTTTGTTTATATTCGACGTTGATACCAAATAGTAGATACCAACGGTTTCCAACCTATGTACACGTAGTCTACCGTGACTCCGTGAGTAACACAATTCGACCACCATTTAGGCCACCCTTCGAATTTCAGCGAAATATTAAACCTCCCCATAATCGAAGCCAAGATAGATATATCTCGAGTCACTGCCACAACATTCTCACAGATGTTGTGCTTACTACGGATACAAGATGCACATGAATTTATACTGACTCAACTGAGGTAGAAATTTACGTGGCGAGTGCGGGGGAGGTTACGGCCGCAGTGGTTACGGGTCTGATAAAACATGTCTTTGGGTACGTCAGTTCTAAGTTTACGGAGTGGAAATATGAGGACTTACGGGAGTAGGATAAGTAGAAATTGCGCATTTTTGGACAGACACTGTTACATCCTCCCTAGTATTCTTCTTGGATCTTGTGCATGCCCCTCACTGTTCATTCCTTGCCTTCGCTATTTTGCAACTATTCTCCACCCATATGGCCATTATCCCTATACTTCGGATTAGGGGCCTATTACTCGTACATCCAGGCTAATCCTATCCTCTTTCAGTGTTTTGTTACTGCCCTTACATTCTCGTACATACAGGGTATGATATTGATCTTCGCGCAACGTCCACAAGGGAAGAATATTCTGAGAACATGCGTAGGAGGTTTCATTGGCGGTTTTTTGTTCTACAGTGCCAGGTTCTTCTGGTCACAGTACGTTCAACGTGTTTCAGAGCGTCAATTTTTCTCGTAAGGTCTCTACTTATGGGTAATTGAAGAGCTACAAGAGGACTTCAAAGTTCATGAAGGTTTCGCCTCAATTTCGACGGTGATGAATGTCAGCCCACTACCCAGCTCAGCCACGGTGAGCTTAGTATTTCAATCGGTCTTCGCTGATCAAGACTACTTTATGCAGACATTTTATCAACTGTGGTGACACTGAAGAGTGTCTTCCTGGCGATGGTACATGACTTTGTGCGCAAATAAAACCGGTGTTCATTATTTTCGCCTCTTCTGTTCCCACCATGCATGGTGGTCTCGGCCACCCGTCCGTTGGCGCCTGTCCAATTAAAGGATAAAGAAATAAGGCCGGCAAGCGGCACAGCCCACTACCATACACCACAGTGCACGTACTTTTTCATTTCAGGTATAGTTTTAAATTCTCATATGGGTGATGAACTGGTTTATTTTGATTGTATGCATGGACTCAGTTAGAATACATGGGCTGTTGTTGGACTTTTGCTAGAGATAGAATAGACGTCTGCCCCAATCAACAATCAACAAACCACGTCGCGCATGGGCATTGTGACTCTACTTCCCATTGGCTTTCACCGTTCAGCTTCTAGGCTGCTTTTTGCTATTCATATGAAGATTCATTATGCTACTGCACTGTCAATCATATCTTGCACCACGAACTTGAATGTCTGTCTCCACTCTCGACTCCGCCCTTTGCCCCTAATAACTTCTTTTCACTGTAGAGTTTGGAATGTCTCAGATACGTCGGGACAAAACTACCTTTTCCCCGTTGTCGACATATAGCAATTCTGACACGACAATGTCGACGACTTTGGATACACCATCGTGTTGTCTCTGTGGTCTTGAGCACCTTCGCAGCATGTAATCCTCACAGGTACCAGATAGAAACGAACAGTGGGATAGATGGTATACGGGGGATTAAGAGTGAGATGTAAGCATGAAGTATACTGGTGAGCTGTTAGTTACTCGTATTTCGCGCTATTCGTTTTGTGTTTGCGTTGCTTACTGCTCTTGTCATTCTGTTCCTCGTTCATTACTGCCGTGTACTGTCGTAACACTTCACAGCTTTCTCCCTTCCCCGACTCAAAGTTCCGCGATCCTGTCTCGCAGCACCATTTCTACGACCTATGTAGCTTCTTCTCGTTTCTTTCAACATTGGCTGTGGTGTTTCCTACTCCCATACTCAACCCGTTTACATTCTTTCCTTTGAGTGTACACCGTACGTGCTCTCGTAATTCTCCCTCAGTGCCTCCGTTGACCGTTCCACATCATCCATAGACATTTCAGATGACGGTCTCACATTTATTCGCTCGTTTCGTCTGGCATAGTCGTTGCTTCCGTTTTTTGGCTTATCCATTCCTCCTTTCGGTTCTATCGCTTCAGTTTACTTCTCGTTGCCTCCGTCCAGTGTTACACGAGCGTCCTAACGTCCACTTTTTCTACTCGCTGACATCGATGTTGTTCTAGATTCCACATCATCTAGTTTGGGTTTCAACCCTGTGACGTTTCTCTCGCCTCGTCCCGGGTAACATGAACACTTCATATGATAATACTTCATGTATAGCCTTCGGGAGTTACTTTCGTTCTCTGTTCCTGCCGACTCCGTATCTTCTCTGTCTGATATGTGCAACATACGCAAGCCATCTCATTCGAGTTGTGAATTGCTTTTACGTCCTCTATGAGATGTTGTAACAATTCTTCTGACAATATACCAAGATAGTTAGTACGAGCCCTGAGTTCAATCACCAGTGTACTTATACCTGCCTGTGCCAATTATCCACTTTCACCCGTCAGTCGAGTACCAACCGGCGACGTAAGTTGCAGTGCAATTAATTTGAGCTCAAAAGAAGAGCGTAGCAATTTGGCACTTAGCAATGCGAACCTGGCAGCTAGCAACGTTGACTGAGCGTCTCAGGAGCGTCTGACTCGGCGATAGCTCGGAGCGTGGTTCGGTTCAATCCGAATGAGCTTTTACGTCAGCTTGTGATGCGCTCGGACTTACCCAACTTCTTCGGTTCGCTTTCTGGACCTGCCTACTTACCTCTTCCTCCTCCTCCTCCTCCTCCTCCCTGAAGTGGTGCCATCGAAGCTCAAAACGAAGCAACAACCGCCAGCCTCTCCTATATACAAGGTATGTCCCCGTTGTCTCTCTTGTCTCCCTGCTCCTGTCAAGTAACTTACACACATCGACAGATTCAACAAGAGCGTTGTCGCTCCGTGCTCTTTCACTACCTACTTAGCGAGTCACTCCATCCTGGCCTTTTCTCGGTGTGTTTGAAGAAAGCACGCGTCGACACAACTAGAGTAGGAACACAATGTTGTGCCACAAGCTCCTCGATGACGCTGTCGTAGCTTCCGTAGGCTACATTCACCCATCTGGTGGAAGCCTTGCGGACATGCTTATGAGACGAGCATCAGTGCTGTCGATTGGTGATCCTCGCGTTGGATCGATGATATAGGGCTATGGATATTCTAACTGGTACTGGTAAGCAGGTTTCTCTGTTTTGTTGTCTTTTTTCATTCTATGCCGATTCCTGGTGCTCGTTCCTTTGATTTTCTACTTCTGCTATCGCTTTTGATTGTCTGTTCGTTCCCCTTCCCGTTTACTTTTGCATATCACTCTCTTCCTTCCCTCTCATGGCCAGTTAGTGTGTGGCTTTCATTTTGCCACTTTTCAACGTCCATCGCCCGTATCCCCATACCCCCTGCTCCCCCCGTTCCCCGTTGCGAGGTAGTACTGGGTACTTCCACCCAGCGTATTCTTCAAGCACCTTCCCTTACGAGCTATGCCCCCCTCAGGGAGAGATGTCTTGGACGTTGGCTCCTCACCTTTCCTCTTATCTTTCGCTCGTCCTTCATTCGTTTTTTTGTCCTATGTCTATAGTCTGTTTGTGGGAGCTACATCATCTTGCAAGCAATTGACCTTGTCATCCTTTTCCTCTTTTCCTTTGTTCTGGGACAATCTGAGTGACCTGCTAGCCGTTCTTTTCCATCAGAGCCCTCGTTCATTTAACGCGTAAAGAATACATCACCTCTCCTCCTTCCCTTCATTCTGTTCATCGTTCTGCCTTGCCTCCCATTGTTTGTCTTCCATTTTCATTCCTTCTTCGTCACCATGTTCCACTCTTCTCGTTATCCACTCCCTAGATCCTGCCTCCCTCTTCCTCCCTCTTCCTGCCTCCCTCCAGCATTCTTCCCTCCCCTTCTCCTCTGTGCTCATTCTCTTCACTCTCTTTCCCCGCTCTTTTTCCCATACCTTCATTTGCCCCTCTTTCATACATTCCATGTTCTTCATGCCCCCTACGTTTCCTTCCTCATTATGTTCTTCGTCCTCCCTACCACTTACTTCATCATACTGACGCAACCCTGCAGCCGGCACCTGTCAAGTTGCAACAAGCATCTCCGTCTCCAAGCAAAACGACGAGTGCGTATCTGTAAACGAGTGTGTGTATCAGCTCCTGGATGGGAACGACCGCTGTATTTGTTAGCGGGCATTAGGGTGTGTAGGATTGTTGGCTACTTTGCATATGGCCATCGAGTGCCTTGATAGGCGGTGCTTGAGTGGGCCAAACGATATCGGGTTGGGGTGATTTTAATCGATACTGGTGAGCTGATTCGTTCTTGATTCATGTATTACGATTCTTGTTGCCTTCAATATTCGTTCTTCCATTCTATGCTGCTGTTTATTCCTCCCTTTCTCTTTTCTGATCTACCGGTCTCTCTTACCATTTTCGTTCTTGAGCGATGCTCTCTTTATGTTGCATGGCCCCACTGCACCTGGCTTTCGTTTTACTGTTTTCAATATCAAGCTCTTGCATCCTCCACCCTGTTTCCTTGCTCTTTCCTCTTCTCATTTAGGTAGTCTCACTGGGTACTATATCTCATGGTCACCCGTGGTCCCCTCATCTTCATCTTGACATCCTAGAAGAGTTACCTCTGGCTTCTACTTTACTGGCATTACACATTGCCCCTTCCTCTGTCTTCTGGAGGTTAATGTGGTCCATATCTTCTCCTTGGATACACTCAGAATGAGTGTAGATTTCGATTGTTCTACATTTCTCTTCTGTGTGCCATTCCTATTACATTTTGTTCCTCCTCGCTGTTAGCCTTGGGTGCCTACCTCCCCGGTCCTCTTTCACCAAGGCTGCTAATGCTTAAAGGGAGGTCAAGTTCAGGGAGCTGATCGTACTTGTTATGATGAAGGAGAATGTGGATCAAGAAGTGGGAGGGAGGCAGTTGTTGATGATGGTGATGAGATCCAGGAGGGTTTTACAGTGGAGACTTTGGTCAACGTTAAGCTTATTTTTTCGAAGACGAATAGCATATACTCTAGAAATCTCAATGAATGCTTCACCAATAATCTTCACCACCCACACTCTGACCATTGAAAAAGTTCAATCTTCCTATCTTCAGTAAATGCACTTCCTGCGTGTTATTCCCACTACCTTTTAAGGTAGTTGGGTTATAGGGTGGTTTCAATTTCCCTATAAGGAAATTTCAGAAATCAGGGTCAGGATCTCACTTTCAGGTGATTTGATTGGCTGACACCCTAAAACCCTTTGCCCTATGATGCTGTGACCAGTGTGACATGCCCTTTTGTATTACACATTTCAGTTACCTTGTCTGTGTGACACACCAACTATTATTTCTATTTAAAAATTTTGAATTGCTCCAGTGACTATTTAATAAATTCTCTTTCTTTCCTACTCTTTTGTATTATCTTCCCATATTGTTCTTTGTCAGTACCCCCACCCCTACACATATTCATTGGCTGTTTGCTACTCCTTATGAGGATCTGAGTATTCCATCTGTTATGTACAAATCTTTTTTGCCACTTGATTTTTCTGATGTTATTTCTTAGCAGGGCTTCAAGTGTTCAAGGTTTGGAAGAATTCATAGCATCCTGCACTCAGAATCACTCTTTGGGCCCTCTTTCAAGTACTGAAAAATTACAAGTAGGTTACCATATTCTAATCATATCTATATTACCAAAAAATCTCTGCAGCACAAATTATTGTTTGGAATTGTAAACCATCTATCTCATTTGTTCACATTGCCACCAACCAAACTATATTATTTGTTGATCTTTTGAATCATATATTTCTGGGAGATCTGTGCAGAAGTTGTGTTTCACTTTTTCTTCTCCCTCTCATTTGAAATTATATTTTTTGGAGATAGTAGTGCAGTCAGCTGCATTTCTGTTGAACGCACTATGTCTTACCTATACTGTAACTCTTTATTCTCAAACTGTCTGGTCTCAAATTCACTTTGAATACAAAATTATACATTCTTCCAACAAGGATTTGTATATGTTTTAGCTTAGCAGTAGATCCAAACAATTCTACAGGCTACATAATGTGCTTTTATGCATTAGCATTAGTTCTTACAGTGATCTCTCACAGGGCATAAATGTATTCATTAAAGCTAAACTTATTCAGTCTCTTGACAAATCTTCATGGTCCAGGGTACTGATACACCTTAAAACTATTTAATTGCTAAATCTCTCTATTAGTCATATAGTATTAGAACTTAGTATTAGTATTGCACATCAGAGTACAAGAGTTGGGGTGAGTTCTGAGCTGCTAGCTATGATATTTTTAATAAACAAGTATGCTATTAAGGGAATGGGGCATCTGAGAGCTGGGGTTGAGTTCCATGCTGCCAGCAGAAATATCTACTTGATATATACTAAGGGAATTAAATACAAGATGTGTAATATCTAATTACTAATGTCCAAAAGACTATGTACATGCACCCAGTACTTGATTAAACCTAAGGGAACATGTTCCACACATTCCTGTCATGTGATCAAACACGAGGTGTTAGAACTGTTATCTCTGAACCAGTTACTGTGGTAATTGCAGCCCAGAGCAAGTCATGTGACTTTGTACTTGTACTCCGAAATTATTCTGCTGTTTGATCTACCACATGGAATTCCACATGTATTGTTGCTCCTGCATGGTCAATATGTTGGAAACAACATTATGTCATTATATAAAGTAGTCTATGGTGCTCTTTGCTTAGTCACCACATGTTTTGTACAATGGCAAAATTGCCTCTGCAACAATTTTAATGTATTTTCGCTTATTTATTTTTAATTATTGAACATGGACTTTTCAAAAATGGCCTCCAAATGCAATGCAGAAAGTCTGATGATGAATCTTCAGGAAAATGCAACCCAGATGCTATAAATTGCTGTGCAAAAAGGATACTTGAGCTACAGCCAGACTTTCAGGAGCAAAAGTCACTTGTTGTGGAAGTTATTGAAGCAGCTGGGCATTCTTGCATTGTCCTTCCAAAGTTTCACTGTGAGCTCAATTTTATTGAGTTCTTCTGGGGTGCAGTAAAAAAATATCTCTGAGAGAACTGTGATTATACCTTTACCACTTTATAGGAAAATATGCCAAAAGCTCTTGCATCAGTGTCTGTTGAAACAATTTGAAAATGGGAGCATTGTGTTCACCATTGGATAGCTGCTTATGAGAAGGGACTCAATGCACATGATGCACAAAAAGAAGTTTGCAACTTCAGTTCTCAGAAGTATGCATCCTACCACAGGGTCCCAGAGCTTCTTGCAAGACAAATGGACGCTTGATAGGATGACTAATCATACCATATTTAGTAATTCCTTCCATTTATGGTAGTTGGCAAATATTGCTATAATCTGAAAAATATAACTCACTCAGTTTTGAGAATTTTGACAAATGCTCTAGAGGATTTATTCAATTCATCAAAACAAGCATTTTTACAAGAGGAATAAGAAAATAGAGGTATTTAGTGTGAGATATTTCACTTGTACAAAACATGTGGTGACTAAGTGAAGAGCACCATAGAGTAGTTTCTTTCCATATATAGGTACCATACAGTTTTATTTGTAAAAGATATATAAGGAAGACAGGGAGGAGGAGGAAAAGCAAGCAATCCCAGGAGAAATCCTAGGCTTCTTCCACTCTAGGAGTGTAATAAATTGGAATAGAAACAAATCTGAACAGTACTTGAACTGAGTAATTTCATATTAGAAAGGTTTAGAATCTATAGTTTACTTCCTTTATACTAGTTTATACATAATCTGTGTTATCTCTCCCTTGAACTTAAAGGCTGTGGTTTGTGATGAATATTTGAGTATTACATAATATATTAATACTATTTAAATACAAATCACAAATTCAGTGCATTTCAGTAATGTTTAATCTTTTTGATATTAAATCAGTACCCTTGTTAATTCAGACCTATCAACTTAACATTAATGACTTGCACATCTTTTAGATATTCCTTACTCACTCTATTTTATTTGTACTCTCATTTATCTTCTGTTCAACAACTGTCACACTACATAGCTAATACACTAATAATTGTTGGCACAACACAGGTAGTGGGCTCTGCTGCTTGCTGGCCCTATATTTTTATTATATGTGTCTATCCCATGTTTACTATTGTGAAAGTGCTCAATCATGTGTGGCTCAAGGGGGCGGATGCCTTGTGCATAAACTTAATGCAGGTCACAGCATAGGGACATTTTACAGCCAAGTTTCTCAATATCTTACTTTGGAACCAGTACTACTTTGAAGTTACCACTATTCTTGATGCTATTGCAAATGAGAAAGTCAAAGCCTGTAGAGGGCAATGATTATTAGCTCTCTGTAAAAAGTGAAATCACACAGAGTCAAACATAAGTCAAATATGGGGACCAAAAGTCAAACATGGTCAAAACATGGTTGAATGTGGTCTTTACCCTCCCCCACCCTTTTCACATGAATTTCACATGAATTTCATGTGAAGTTTACCTGAAATTTTGGACCTCGATTTTCTCTGATTTTTGGGGAGTCCCCTGCAAATTGTTTCATGTGAATTTCATGTGAAACAATGTGAATAGGTGAAATTCACGTGAAAAACCCCACATGAAATTCATGTGAATTACACATGAATTACACATGAATACATGAATATGTGAATTCTATGTGAATTAACCATGTGAATTTCACATGGCATTCACCTGGAATTCAGGTAAACATGATTCCATGTTTTAGTACTAGTACATGTAACAGTACTTACTTACTTTTATTATAAAAAAGAAATCGACACCATCACAAATTGAACTCTCAACCATTTCTTATTATGTAAGCATAAGTTTTCATACTCTAGCAACTAATACCGTTACACCATAGGAGCATTAAATTAAACTGATATCGCAGCATATACATCGACCATGCAACTGTGCACATCTGTCAGACCATTTTGGTCAATGGCATCTTCTGAAGTTATGACCACCTTGTTGTTGCACACCCCATCCATCCCATCACCACCCTTCCTCCCCTCCACTCCCCTTGCCTCCCTTCCTCCCCATCCCTCTCCCTTCCTCCCCTTCCCTCTTCCTTCCTCCCCTTCTCTCTCCCTTCCTCCCCTTCCCTCTCCCTTCCTCCCCTTCCCTCTCCCTTCCTCCCCTTCCCTCTCCTCCCCTCTTCCTCTTCTCAGTCACTGGCAACATTGAAGGCATACAATGTGACTGGCACTATACATGGCAGATGAGGAGCAATGGAGAAGGTACAGCGAGGGAGAAGAGGTGTAGGAGGACAATTTACGGTGGAGGGCAATGGAGAGGAGTGATGAGGACAATGAAGGGTTTTATATTAGGTAGGTCAATGAGAATGAGGACGACAAGGACAAAAGCTAACATCAGCCACCATTTTATCCAGTACCCCCATCCTCCCCTCTGCCTATGACATGATGATGCCATGCCACCCAGCCAGTGAAGAAGGCACCCTATCCCTATGGGTCTCATCCCACAACATCACCTAGCGCTTCCTTCCTCCCCTCTGTGTTGTGACACGATGATGCCATGCCACGCAGCTGGCAAGGACAGCTACTGTCCCCACAACATCACCCAGCACCCATGTTTCACAGCACCCCCATCCTCTCCTCTGCGTCGCAACACAACGATGCTATGCCATGCAGTCGGTGAGGATAGCATCGGATTCTCATCCCCACAATGTCACCTGGCACCCTCGTCCTTCCCTCTGTGTCATGACACAGCAATGCCATGTCATCCAGCCAGTGGGGACAGCTCTCTCCCCATGCATCTATCCCCACTGTGTCAGCCAGTGTCCCCATCCTCCCCTCCCTCTCATCATGACAATGACGACACCACACCACCAGTGCATCTATCCACACTGTGTCAGCCAGTGACCCCATCCCCCCCCCCCTCGTCATGACGAGGATGACACCACACTGTGTTGGCCAGTGCCCCTGTCCTCCCCTCCCCCTTGTCATGACAATGATGATGCCAGCACCACCAATGCCTCTATCTCTATCATGTTGGCCAGTGCTGACACTCCCCCTCCTCCCTCCTCACCCCCTGTGTCACAGCAACGACAGTGCCACATCACCTAGCCCACTCCAGCCCTTTCTCCTTTGGCCATCCCCCCTTCCCCCTCATGTGGTGACAACAATGGTGCTACATCATTTGGTTACCCCTCTTCCCCTGCTTTGTGAAGACAGCATTAGTGCCACATCACCCACCCCCCTCTTCTCTCCTTCCTCTGCATCACGTCAGCATCAATGACATGTCATCTAGGCCCCCTAACCCCCTTCTTCCAATGCACACAATAACAATGGCAACAGCTCCTGGGACAGCATCGAACCCCCATAGCAATGACTATGACACCAGCACCAGCGCCTTGTGTGCCATTTCTCTTCTCCCCCACACCTTGTCTCACAAGTGATGAGGTGCCGTTCCCTCTCCTCCCCCTCTTCCCCCTCTTCCCCCCTCTTCCCCCCTCTTCCCCTGCCTCCTCATCTCACAAGCAACAAGGAAGAGTGGATGAGGAAGAGTGTCCTCCCCCCCCTCCCCCTCCTCATCTTGGAGAGGAAAGGGGAGAGTGAAGGAAGGGAAGGGGGGAGTGAGAGGAGGGGAGGGGAGGGGAGAGTGAGGGAAGGGGGCAGTGAGGGAAGAGGAGGGGAGGGGAGGGAGAGTGACAGAAGGGGAGAGCAAGGGAAGGGGAGAACAAGAGAAGGGGAGGGGAGAGGACAGCAAGGGCAGAGGAAGAGACAGAGGGGAGGGGAGGGGAAGGGACAATGAGGGAAGGGGAGGGGATGGCGACACTGTCACCATCTCTCACCACATCACAATGTCACTGCTACCCATGTATGTGCACCATTGCACCCCTTCAACACCCCCCTTACCCATCATTGCCTGTTGTTAGTATATCCTGCCTCTGCTCACCAACTCCTCCCCCCTCATCTCCAGCGCTTTAATATTATTAGTAGTAGTTATTAGTATAGGTAGATTGTTGTATTGGTACAGTTAGATTGTATTTTAATAGTATAGTAATAATTATATTTGTTTTTTAAGTGCATTTTGTGAGATTGTGAGTGAATATAGCTGGTATCAGATGTAAGAGGTGGGTAGGGAATTATTAAAATTAAGAAGTCTTTAAAATACATTTTTTTGTAGGAAATGATATATATTTCATGTGAATATCATGTAACTATTGTACTGTACATGCATATGAATTTGACTTGTATTTCATGTGAATTCCATGTGAATTTCATATTTAAATTTCACCTAGTTTTCACCTAAACTTCACTTGAATTTCACCAAATTTTTGTGATTTTGGAACATCCTAGATGAAGGTGAAATTCATGTGAAAATGTTACTTCAATGTGTATTTCATGTGAAATTCACATGAAGTTTAGGTGAAAGGGTGGGGGAGGGATAAGTACTGGGTTGAACAATGGTGTGACTGTTGTTTGACCATGTTTGACTTTTGGTCCCCATATTTGACTTGTGTTTGACTCTGTGTGATTTCGCTTTTTACTAAGGATAGAGCATGACTTAGTGTGAGAAGTCAGAAGAAGGCTGGAGAGCAAGGATAGGCTAAAAGAAGATGCTGATTGCCTGTAGCACCCAAAGTGAATTTGACAGAGAGCTTATGCAATAATGAGACTAAAAAGAGGGCATACCAGTAGTTTCACTGTAGATTTTTATTCCCCCATACTGAGTCTACAGCTAGTGTTCACCACATCTGCTATTCCACCAACTATCTAGCCTTTTCAAGAACTTGAAATATGATAAAGCTGTTTGTTGATAGCATGCATTGACTCAACAACAAAGGGGGTCCTGAGGGAGTGGTAGGTTCAAGATCAGTTGAATCAGTTGCATTCACAAAGACATGACAAGGTCACAGGCCATCACACTCGCATGCATTTTTTGATCAATTCTGGGCACACAGTTTAGAGTCCTAATTTGGAACAGGAGTCCCTAGCATAGTTCTCTAGCTCTCGTCATTATGCATTATCTCTTGTCACTGTACCTGTACCACTACCTGCCACCACCTACCCTAGCACCACATATAACTACCACAATGGTGGGCCATATCATTAGCCATGATGTCAAATTGGCTGCTATAAAATTGTTTGAGCACAGTCTCCTCCCTTTGGAAGACATCCTTGACTGCTGTGGTTTCTCTCAATGAACATGGTTCCACATCCTGAAGCTCTGGCACAAGACTGGCAACATTGTCCATCACCAACAAAACATTTCGGGTCGCTTTAGGCTTATGGATCTCAATGACATCAATTATCTTCTTCTCCTGATATGGAAAATCCTGACTACTTCCTTGATGAGCTCATGTATCTACTGGAGCACAATTGGTTTATTTCTGTCAATTATGCTACAATACATTGTGAACTTCTTCAATCTGGAATATCCTTCAAGAAACTCAAGCACATTGCCAAGGAACACAATGAACCCAGATGTGCTGCATTCATAGCAAAGATGGCACAATATAGCACTGAAGAGATCAGATTCATTGATGAAACATCAAAGGATGAGCATACAGTTGGGAGGAGATATGGAAGAGCTGGCAAGGGAAAATGAGCAATGAAAAGTCAGCCATTTGTTCGTGGCTGTCGCACATCTATTGAGGCACTCACACTTGATGGAATCATGGCATGGACTGTGGTTGAGGGTTCAATGACCATGCATTCTCACTTCTTAATGTGTGTGCTTCCGCCCAGGAAGAAAGTGTGCACTGACCATGTACAATATATTTACACTGGTTTGATACATCTTTCCCCATGTGTAACACGTCTGCATGTAGAACTTGAAAAATAGAAGGTGTTTCTGTCAGAACTGCAGGTGATTTGAACAGACTCTTCTGTCATTTCTGACAGATTTCACACGTGGAAATGTACCATTGTACATCCATTTCCATTTGCAGCCACCAAAATCTTAGGTTCAAAAGTCTATGAGTTGCATATGCCCCTCTATGGCCCAACGTGTCATGTGCTGCCTGCAACATATACATGTATTGCTCCTGTGCTACTACTAAACGAGGTAGCGCATCACCATCTTTGTAATATAGTTTTTCATTTTCTAAGGCAAATTTACCAGCAAATTTCTGGAATTTCCTGTATTCCGACCAGTCCATACCATCAGGATGCTCCATATTACTGATAAGATATTTTCTCACCACTTCCACGCGACTGTCCATCAGAAGGCCATATTTGGTTCTCATGTCATATGGATAAGGTTCTCCTTGAGATGGATCAAACTTGAGCACTATGTCTGGCAACACAGTGGTATTAATAAACTGCTGTAGGAAAACTTGTTGAGATTCACTACATTCAGGTGAGTTAATAGCTTCCCATTGCAGAATATTCTCCTTCTCTGCTGCTTCCATTGCGGCCTCTAAGTCGTCGATAATTTCAGCTATATTAAACATGTAACCACCTCATGTATCAATGTCATCAAAAAACTCATGTAATTCCAAGGGATCTGGATCGTCTGCATAGGCTTTAACTAGTTCGAAAGGTTTCTCATTGTCCTCTGACTCATCTGAAAATACCCAGTCCATTTGGTCACCCTTAAAGAAAGGTCGGTGGGAAAGTCCATCAGGCCCAAATGTTTTCCCAGCCTTGTGAACTATTGTAAACACAAAGTTGGTACATATGAAATCCACCCAGCAATTAGTAGATGCATTAATCATTTCACCTGCATGATTGAGCATTCTGAACAAGTACTTAGCATCTGTTTCAACCACTAAGTTATGACATCTGACAAGCAAGTATCTCTCTTCTTCCAGTGCCATGCGCAATCCTACGAGTTCTCGTCAGGGCTGCGAATATCTTGACTGCCTGTCTGTTAATGCTTTAGACCCAAATCTTATGTAATAGATTTTTGAAGGGTCTTCCTCGTCACATTGATAAATCAACCATCCTGTAGCTATGTAAGAAGTGTCCATGGCTACTACCAGTGGTTGTTTACTTTTATAATTAGGGGGACGGATTGGTAAATGATTTTTCAATGCTTTCTTCAAGGCTTCTTGTGATGCTTTCTCTACAGGACCCCATTTAAACAGCGCATCTTTCTTAAGTAAATTATACAGAGGTGCCACAACATCCACAAATTTCGGAATATTCAAGCACCCTTGCACAACAGTCCCTAAGAATGCTCGAACTTCACTAAAATTTGCACAGTCTCCCCAGTTCATCACAGTGTCTATGCAATGGTGCATAGGATGGCTGCCTTCATATGAAACTCAGTGACCTACCACAATGAACTCGTCCTTACAAATGACTGACTTCTTTCCCAAGAAAGTTCCCCCTGCGTACTTCATTCATTGCAGAATTCTGTTGACAGTGTGAAAATATTCCCATATAAATCGCCGGATCCCTGAATTTTCAGGAATGGTTTCATAGGATCTGTCTGGTTGTTCATAGCATGTCTCAGGATCTCTCATAGGTATGTTGTCAATAAAGGGCTTAGTGTACTCTGGCATCTCATCTTTCAGGATATATGTCACATCATCATGGAAAATAGCTACGGAATTTGTCCAGCCCATTGGTAAAGTCACTAGTCGGAGTGTGCCAAACAGTGTTTGAAAAGTTGTTAAGTTTCTCGATTTTTCATCCAGCAATCGCTCGTCATATCCCACATAGAGATCTAATATACCACCACAGGCGCATCCTGCAAAATGATTTGCTAGCTCCTCAGTTGCTGGTGGCAGACCCAAGTGAGCTATGGTTACTTTATTCAGAGGTTCGAGACTATGAACAAGTCATAGACTTTTCTTATCCTTTTTAATAACACAAAACCATTTTGAATGGTACAATGAATTGGACAGCTCATAAACACCACTATTGATCTTAGCTTTAATGATATTACAGACATCCTCATATATAGCCGGTGGTATAGAAATATTTTTAACTACCCAAGGTACATGCAGCACTGTAGGAATCTGCACAGCAGGAAAAAATTCCTCTTTGAATTTTCCCTTCTGAGTTTCATCCCAAGCAAATGCCTTGTCATGTGCTGACATTATCCAATGCATGAGCTTATATTCTTCTGTTCATAGAAATTCCTCTGAATGCTGGGTATCAATATACTCCTTATGTTCCGTCGTGTATTGTCCTTTGGGTGTGGGAACAAACTCCAGGGGGCTCGTTGGTAACTTTGGTAAGTCTGCCAGTGGGTCGCCTTTAATTTCCCTTTTAATATGGAATTCCTCTGGAACATCCCCAAGAACCAGTCTCATTTTCTGAGCAACAGGTTTGTATTTCCATCCAACGAAGTTTTCTCTGGTTGCTACCAGCACCTGTCTGGATTTTCCTCCTAAAGCCGAAAAGTACTGTACTCCCCCAGGTGTATCTAATACATGGGTTGCCAACATGGCTTGAAGCAGTTGCTTTTGCACTTCTTTATCCTCTATACCACCATCCATTGCCGAGGCAAGTAGGTAGGCGTACTTTATTTCCTCTTTTAACAATGTTTTTGGTTTTTCTTGTTGGTAATACCTGTTGATCACAAATATCCCATCTGCATCTTGTACAATGCTAACTGCCAACTCTCCTCGATCTCCCATCAACTCATCAAGTAATGAAAATTTTGTTCTTCCTCAATGACTTTCGGTTTCTTCCCACACAGATATGTTGGAATCACCATCCGGGTCCATGGAGCCCGGTGCCGTGATTGTGATCAACTGTGTTCCATCCATGCCATTCTGAATCTGACTAGCAGTCAAGACATCAAAGGGTCTTCCCAACAGTAGCTGATAAGGCAGGTTTTTAAGTATGTGTACCTGTAGGTACACCATTATCTTCCCAAGCTGGAGAGGAACATTTCTTGCAAGTCCACAAGTTGTTTCCAGCCCACCATTTGCACTCTGCATATTTATTTTCATGTCTGGATCCCACTGTAATCTGCACTTCTCTGCCATTAATAAACTCATCGAGACTATCTGTGACCCGCTATCGAGTAAACACTCCTCTATTTGGACACCGTAAATAGATCCAGTGATGGCTCGTAATGCTTCCACATCTCTAGCCACAATGATTCCTTTTTCTAGTCCATTAGTAAGTGATCCCAAATATTGGGTGACAGGGTCTGAGACATTCCATCCACCAGTTACAAAGTTTCCATGATTGTCCTTACCATCTTGCATGGTTTTCTCAGTTACTGGTAGATTGCAGTCCTGAACAAAAACCCAATTAATGTCTGGTAAGGACCTCCCTGGAGCATCTTCATCTTCTACTTCCTCGATTTGGATGGGTATGCTTTTGCGATTAATTGAGATGTCCTCATTTAACCCATTAGCTACTGTCGGCTGTTGTTTTGTAGTTAACCATGCATGTAAGTCTGCGTGCACACCAGGTGCTAACGCCAATAAATCTCTCTGAGAAATAACTACAGGGATCTCCAACAACTTGTCTACAACTTTTGTTGGTTGCACTTTCATTTCCACAGCTGCTCGGCGCGTGTAGCTAGGTGACTTTTTTGGTAATTCAGATGCTGGAATAGGCAAGTGAACTGGCGCTGGTTGTAACTTGGTTACATTTTGGTACGGAAAATCAGGTAACTCTTTTTCTCTTATATATTTTTCTTCTTTTATCTGGGTTATGTCATTTTTCTTTCTTTTTAATATTTTTACAGGTTTGGGTGTGGGTTCCGTATCCGACTCTGTGTTAGCCATGGCCCCAGCATCCTCACTAATTATCTCGAGTATCTCTTCATCTTCTTTGAATGATACAGCCTTATTTATAGGTTGGTCCTCCAGTACACTAGCAGCTGCAGGCGAGGTCATTACAACTTCGGGTCACTGTGCCTCCTTCCTTGAACCATCTAGAAACCCGACTGCTTACTGGACTGTGTCTGCACATTTTGCGCAACTGTCTCAGGGGGCGCCATTTCCTCCGGCATCACTCGCCGACACACTTCATGCAACATCTGTTGCATTTGACTCATCTGATTGAACATCATTGACACTGTCTCCTGTGTGAGAGGCTGTTCAGATGGTTGGTGATACAACACTTGCTTTGGTATCTCTGACTCTTTCCTAGCTAACATTTCATTTATGATTTTCTTAAGAGGGTAGGGTCCCCTTATTTTCTCATTGGTCCCACACATTGTTAACATACCAAACTCCTCTTTAACAACTCTGTCCACAATATCCTTAGCCTTGACTTTACAATTTGCTATGTTCTCGCTACATTGTCCACAGTAATAACACCCTCTCGATGCTGGTGAAGTATAGGCCGCATTCCCTCCTTGATACCCTTGGTTTCAGTACTGGTACATCATCCAATTGGTATTAGGGGGTTGGTTGGACAGTGCTGCAGGAGGTGGCTTCTGAAGATTCACCAGCATGGTCTGGAATTCTTTCGTCAGCACACTCATTCCCAGTGTAACTGCCTCTGTCACTTCCTTCTTGATGTTGACCTCTGGGGTCTCTTTCTTAATAGGTAGCCTTGGGATATTTGTTAACTTCAGCTCCTCCTTCTGTGCCTTCCTCTTCTCCTTTCTCGACGAGTTTTTAACTGGAACATCTGAGTCAGAGCTAATGTCTGAATCCGTGGAATCTGACGAATCTGAGTCGTCTCCCAAGAACCGCTTCTTCACAATGCTGTCACACACCCAGAGTACCACTTTATAGTCGTAGGGGTCATCCGGATTCCTCTCTTCTACTGACTCAGGGACTAAATCTAATCGTTGGTTCAAGGTATCTTTAAACTTTCAGCTTAAAGCTTTAAGCAGTTTCTTTACAATAGTCGAGTTTGAGATTACTTTATTCTCTTCGCATATTGCTGCCGCCATCTCGAACTCTCTTTTGAACACTTTCCATGCTTTCTTGTCTTTGGGGCTGATTGTCTCATGTTTTCTCACAATTTTCGCCAATTGGGAGGCACATCCTACATCTGCATCCTCATCATATTCTTTTAGGAGATGGTTTTTAAATGCTTCCCACAAAACTCCTTGAGCTTCTGCAAACTGCGACACAATATCCTGCACTTGACTGTGAGTGATCGTTTGTAGTGCATAAGCAATATGTTTGCCTTCATCCTCAAATGAGTAATGCTCGAAATGGGACTGTAGACTTTTCAGCCAAAATCTGACTTGCATGCCTTTTCCATCCCACTTATTCGCATCCAACATCCCTATCTATCGCCTCTCATCACAGAAACACTTCAAAAACCAAATAAACTCGAATTCCCCCTCGCGGTGGGCTCCAGATAAGAGGTTAGTGGTGTTTACAACAGGGTGATAGTAGCTAGATTATGTAATATAACTACTTACTCCTAAAACAACATAACGGGGTGGCGAGTTTGGAGAGAATTTCACAGAAGATCGGTGTTAATGACACTTCTGGGCAAAATGGGGTAGAAGGGGGATGTATAGGAAGGTGGGAGAATAACTAAGTAGTGGTTATGTAACGTCTCTGGCTATGTATGATGCAACACACGATTCTCTAGGAGTTTGCAGTTTCTCTTACTAGACTCAAATCAAATCACTTAAACACTAATCTTGGAAAGTTCACTTTAATTCACTACACTACGTCAAGGTACTTTATAACAGAAGCTGCATGGGGGATAGCTTGCAGTCTACATGTCAAAACTCATCTACTATATATACTGCTGGAAATATGGTGGCTGATGGTACTGTATAGGTGCTGGATAGGTACATCTGGGGTACTAGGGATTGTAAACTACGTCACTGACAAGGGAAAGCCATGCGCTCATGGAGCGTGCTGGACAGGGGGTCATGTGTCTGTCATAGGGAGTTGCGCAATGGGGAATATGGCACCGCACGCATTCCTTTGGTCATGGCGGGATTGGCTATACGCAGATGTGCTAAGAATAGCTCAGGTGTTGATCAGGGTTCAGGGTTCATCACTTAATCTAGCCATGTTATCGCTTCACCGGTTACTCTGAGAGAAGTTGATCGGTTGACTCAGGGCTTCGGGACTTGCTAAGATGCCTAGTGAGGCGCTTCGTCATCACTTGCTTCGCTTGGATACTGATCGTGTTTGTATCACGTGACCTTCGCACGTTGCTAGACGCATTCTGGCTGTTATCCATTTAGTCGCTGAGTTTTAGCGTCATTATTATCTCTCCACTTCTGTATTCAGTACTACCTTAGGCTTTATATTAATAATACCCTTGGTGAGTGTACTTTGTAGTACTATAACTGGCAGCTCGGGTCTCGACTCCAATCCTATTATCTAACCCATGTTTGTTACCGTTTGGTGAGTACTTGTATACATAATAGAAAAGCTAAAATCGATTGCTATAGGTAGTGTACGCCCGTCAGGCGTCTCAGGCTTGAACATGACATTGTGAGTTCTGTTGTACAATAGCATCCATCTATCTAACCAGTTTTGTTCCAGCTTCCAAAATGCACTGCTTACCCTGGCCCACTCAGTGTAATTGTCATGGACAACATGAAGATTCATCATAGTGATGAAATTTTGGAGCTTTTGATTGCTTTGGTGGGAACAAGATTCTAATTTGCATGTAGTGGTGGATGATAATCATCTCTCCAGGTGTCCACCTTGAATACTTGCCACCATACTCACCAGATCTCAATCCCATTGAAGAAGCTTTTTCAAAAATCAAGTACTTTCTTCATTGTTATCAAGAATACTATATCACAACTGATGGTGATGGAATATTATGGGACATGTATGAGGTAACAGATGTCATTATGCCAGAGGATGCAGAAAGCTATTTTATTCATGCTGGTTATTTTTGATACTGAAAAATTGCATGTAATTACAGAAAAAGTTTGCATAATTGACATTTGTAGTACAAAATAAAACAGTCTTACTCCATATTGCGAGACCAAACATCAATAGCATCTTGCAGAGCTGCAATTTCCCCCAATAAAAAGTCTATATCTATCAAATTTCCTTGCATGAGGTATTATAAATGTTTTGCCTCTCTGAATCCATGCTGTTCGAGCTTCTTCTGAATTGCATCATCAAGGCCATAGATACTGCAGAAATCCTTGTAGTGTATGAGTGGCAGGGAAAATTCATGCCAATTTGTTATCAAGGGTGTTGTCAGAGAGTATGACTGGGGTACTGGTGTTAGGAGTAGTGGGATTTGTGGTGATGGGAGCTGATGAAGGAGGTGGGTTGGAAGAACCATGCAAAAGACTTAGAAAGTCATTTCTGATTTGAAAATTAAATGTTGGAACTTGCAGAGATGGAGTAGCTGGTGTTTGAACACAGTTTTGTGCCTCAAGGTGGCGCTGCAGCATGGGACTGCTTGAGGAGATACCTGTTCTGGGGAAAAGATGGTGATTAGGAGGTGTAGTCAGAAGACCATTGGGGTCTGCCTTCAGCTAGTAAGAATATATAAGTTATAATCAATGAAGGAAGAGCAATAGGGGTTCAAAAATAATAATCATCACTTACACTATATGAAGCCCAACAATCTATATGTTCATGCCCCATTGGGAAGTGGCATTCAAACTCAGGTCCAATATAGCAAATCTCGCCAATGCACTGGGCCGTTTTCTTGGGACACTTCCACTTGTTATGAAGGGCAACAATCTGCACCAATTTTGCTATGTTTCCAGGAAGTTGTGCTGGATCTTTCTAAATATATATATGTGTGTATCAATGTTCATACACATCATCATGAGTTTTTGCATGCATACACTCACTTTAGCCTTCTTACTTTTTCTTTCCAACACCAGCACATTGTTTTCTTTATCTTCAAGATTGACAGAGCTAGTGTTCAGTTCTTCAACTTTGATATTTGCAAGTGGTTCAGCAGTGTTACAAATTCCAAGAAGTCATTGAGTTAGAAGCATGTAGTCAGAGTTGGAGTCAAGTGGAATCCCAGGTTTAGCAATGATGCGAGGAATCATAGCTGTAACTTTATAGTTGTCAAAGTCAAGGATTTTAGGATCAAGCAGTTGTGATATCTTGACTAGAATTTGAGCCTTCATGGTGTCCCAAGGTTCCTCCATTGATAGGTACATGGTAGCACCCTTGGATACATGCTTGGAAATTGGCAATGCAAGCTGCTCAGCAGAGAATACAGCAAGAACATAGGCTACATTCCTGTGAACTGCCTGCCATAGTTCAGAAGAGCCTAGGCAATGACTTGTAAGCTAAACAATACAAGATTGCATCATATACACACCTTTCCCTTTCGACTTCCTTCCCCCTTCATGGTCATGCTTTTGTGGAACCACAATTGGTGGTGAGGAAGATCTAATTGTAAGAACCCTCTCCCTTTCCTCATCCTCATCCTCTCTCTCCTGGGTCTCTTCACTGCTTTCATCAGTATGGCCTTCAGGAGCTTCAGTGCTGTTGAGTCACGTGACGAGTTATAAGTAATTCTTAAATACTTAGAATATAAAATCCCAAATATAATAATAATAAACTCAAATCCTGAGGTGTAAGTTCAGTAAGTTCGAGGGGCGCAAAGATTTCAATTTCAAAAATAGAACAAGTTATTTTTAGATCAGTTTCACTTAGTTTATTCTTTAGAACGCGTCAAGGTATTCAAAGTCAAGATATTTCAATTCAGATTCAATTCAACACTGTCAATTCGGTACGTAAAATCTCTGTGTCAAATGTCTCGTAACAATTCTGATTCCAGTCTATATCTCGTCTGAACCGCCCTATCCGTGGGAGGGAAGAATGCCTGGCAGTTCCTCCCATTTCATTCCCTCCTCGCTCATCTATATACATTTATGGACATATCTAGTTACTACTTTGGTCTATACTAATTACTAATTTATTCCTAGGTTTCTCCGTTGTTCTAGCCCAGTCGTTACTGCAGCCAATTGCATGCACGCGCGCACACATGTCTATGTCGCGACGGGCGCCCGTATGGGCAGCGCGTCGATCTATTACCATTTCGGGCATTTGCTTATATCATCAAATGCGCGTGGCGCGTCAGTATCGCAACAAAACGCCATTGCTGCGTCACGTACTCGCCCTGCTATCTTTCTCTTCTTCGTGATCTGCGCATGGGTTGCGCGTGGTCTATCAGCGTCATTCCATGCTTAGCTAATGCATTGTCTGCATAGCTTTGCTCGAGTTCTCGAGCTCGGGACTGGTTCTAGGGTCTAGGTTCTGCTTTCAACTTGTGCGCTCTTTTGGTTGGTCTGCAACTCTAGGGCTTCGTCATAATGAATAGTGGGTTCTATGTTGGGCTAGCAACTGCAAAATGACGTTGGTGTATTGAAAGAAAGTGGTATGTATTTGTTTAAATTGTTTTAAACCATACTGAGGTGAAGTTTTTATGTTTTTTATAGGTTTATTTGTTTTAAATCCCTTAGTAAATTATGGGAGGCAGCGTGGGAACTCAGCCCCTCCCCGCTGTGTCCTACTCACGCGCTCAGGTGGAAGTTCTGTAAATTTGGAACGAGAAATTCGAAATTAAAGTACATCATTTTATTTTACTAGCGTATCAGTGCCAGAGTCATATGTCATGAAAACCGAAAACATCTTACAAGACATTAAGCCTTTATTCTCATTTAAATGTGTATTAAGGCAATTGCAAGGCTCCAGCAAAGAAATTATGATACAACTACAAGGTACTTTAGATGCAGGCTGATATTTTGTGCCTTTAGTGATAGCCAGGTGTAATGCAATTCATCTTGAGACTTCCATAATATTATCACTCACTTTCAATATCAAGGCAATATTACTTAGTTACTGTAAGACTTCACATTATGAGGAATCATTGTCCAGCTCATCTACTTCATTTGCTGTGGCTGTTGTATAATAACTTATCTAATACTACATCATTAGCAAGGTAAGTATGCTATTAAAAATGGAGGGTCACAATGCTACTATGTAGTAAGCACTTACACTTGGGTGGTATGTTTTGTGGTTTGTGACAGGTACATTTTGCTGAACAGGGGTCAGCACTCAGCAGCGACAGATGATAAGGGTGTAGACCAACAAAGGCCCAGCCTAGATTAGCCAGGATAAAGAATTCATTTGGCCTCGGAACTTCTAACATATTTGCCCAGACTGTGCAAGATCTGGTTCCAAGCTGACTAAGGCACCTGCCTGAGATGCATAAAAGGGTGACAACTTTTTCACTGTCGTTGCATCAAGACCTGGCTGAGTAGAGTAATAACTTGTAAGTAAAATTAAATAAAGGTAAGTAAATCATGGTAGGTGATTCATAACATGCAGTGAATATGCTAACAGTTCTAGTTTAGTTACTAGCAGCCTTACTTAGTATATAAAGAAATAGGGCCGGCAAGCGGCAGGGCCCACTACCTTCTCATTTAACAGGCATTTAACATTAGAAATATTATTCATTGTAGAGGAAGTTGGATTAAGAAGGAATAATAAAAAGTTACATTAATAATTGTAGTGATAAATGCCAAGAATTTGAAGTTCATAAGTCTGAAATAGAAATAGATCATAAACATGGTAGTTAAAAGTAAGGAAACATACAAGCTTACTCTGAACCAAGCATATGTATCCAGCCATTGAACTAATTTAGCAACAATAAAGACTGTAGTTCCAGAGGAGAGATTTGAATAAGTTTCCTTTAAAAAAAGAAATGAATAAGCAAATAGGGATGAATAAAACTATAACAGACATCCACAAGGGAGAATGAGGTAAATTGAATGCAATAGTGATCTGGATTGGTAGGAGGCTTGGAAATCACAGATGACATATTTGTAGTCTAATTTAAATGATGAAAACAAATTATGAATGGAGAAATGAAAGGAAATTACTTACAGGATAAAGTGTCAAAATTTTCATGTCAAGATCTTCAATTTTCTGTAAGAAAGAGACTTGATTATTGAAGCATGATTGAATGTCATTACAAGCCTGAGAAGGACATGTAACGGAGATGAGAAGAGTCCCATATTGTTGGCAGGAGGAAGAGGTAATTTGACCAAAGAAAGTCAAATGATCAGAGACATCACAAGAGGAAGATGTTGATGTGTAGGTAACTTTTGAAGAGTGAAGTTTGGAGGTTAAGTTTTTTCCATAAACGATACCACCCAATGCAGGAGTTGTGGACATGTCGAGGTCTCGGTCAAGCAGAAGAAATGAAGAGAAAGTCATAAAGATAGAGAAGAAGAGAGTCAACGGAAAGAGGAAAAACACAGAAGGTTTTATAGAAAAAATTGAATACATATAGAATTGCAGACAGAAAATCAATAGTGAACTGATTAGTCAGTGGAGGATATATCAATATAGATCAGGATGAGATGATGAATGCGGCGATTGGAGTATTATCCACAGAGGTCGACATTTATTAATCAGATGGAGCAGGTGGAAGGTGTGATGTTCAAATATCTGATGGAGAACAACCGGGTTATTCCTATTCTGAGTGGGGAATGCTTGCTTGGCGGGGTTTAGAAGCCGTAACAAAGGCCTGGAAAATGTGGTGGGGATCAGTGTTAACAAAGGAGCATTGGAAAGCATTTGAGGCTGTAATGGCATTTGTCGAAGTCGTTTAGCATCACATGCACAACATGTGTCTCCTTTCCTCGCTTTCTGAATCTCGGTCAGGTAATCCGGCTCAAGCGAGCGAAGAGGACTCAGAGTAATGTCTACGTAACCGAACCTATTCTTATTCTCATTCTTGTTCCTGTTCCTTTTGAAACTCAAACTTGAACACAAACATTCTAGGTCCCCTCCATGCCCCGGTCTCCTCCTCAGCTGCCCTGGAATGTTTCATGTGGAGAACAAGAGTGCTTAAAGATAGATTTCTAGGTGTGTATTTGGGTGACGATAGAGATTGATTCAATTCAATCTGATTCCCCACTGTTCCCATTCTATCCAGGCCAGTGGCTTATCATTTTGAACTTGCTATGTAGCATCGTGCGAATTCGAATCCATATCACACTGTGGACAATGAGCTGCATTATTCGTGCTGGGAAGGCACTTGTTTTCACTGTGCTGGGTTTGTTGTAGGAAGACTTGCAATGAGCCATTGTGCGTATGCCCTTTACTTTACTTTTACTTTCCCTTTCTGTCTCTTTGGTGTGGGAGCATTGATGTGGCTAGCAGTGTCGCTGCATAATGATTGTGTGATAGCATGCCAACCCACTGTCAAATCATTTAGCATAACTCACAGGGGAAAGTGGACATAGACGGTATGACATGGATCTTCTGGATCTGGTTCTGGGTTGGGGGGTGGATCTGGGAAGGGTGGTGGAGAAGGAACGAAGAGAAGGAATAGTTTGTGTGGGGCTTATGCTTGAGTTGTTGGTCAGGCAGGGGAGGGGGATGGAAGATGTGCTCAGGCAGAGGCAGATTAAATTGCCAATGCACTGGGTTTTTCCTTGCAGCAATACCGATCCCATTCTCACCTGACTGACAACACCCATACCCACAATCAAAGTCAATGAACCTCGTACCTTCTTGGAACAAGCTCGGGAGCGCATGCAGGTGGAGAAGAAGTAGGCGGAGAGGAAGCTGGTGGACATGAAGTTGGTGGACTCATCAAGCATTGAATATTGGGACACACATATTGGTGGACCATTCTTGCGTGGTGCTTGTCCTTTTACTGGTAAAAACACATGGAAGAGAAGTGACAGGGGAGGGAAATGAGATAGTTTCAGACATGACAGTTAGTAGGAAACAAGAAGGTTAATGTATTAAAGAGGAGTGTCGATACAAGTATTGAAAAACTATTAACTAGTAAAAAAACAATACTTTATGGACTGTAAGGCTAAAGGAAGAAATCAGAGTGAGGAGAGACCATTTAAAACAGTAAAGTAAGTAAGAATTTTTTTTTATAAATTATGTGAACGAAAACGATAAGAAAGAGAAAAGGGAGATGAAAGAAATGGGCAAGGTATGAAGCAATAAAGTGATTTAAAGAGAAAAGAAAGTAGGGGAAAGAATTTTCTTTTCAGTGTTGTTGCATTTTGAGAGAATGTTACGAGTCTTCTTAGATGGAGGACGGGTATAGTATTTGGCTAATGCTTCTTGTCAGCTTTATCGGTCTTTGAAGACACATTGCGTGTTCTCTTTGAGGGAGGACCGTCATTAAGAGCATCATCAGCGAGGTCAACATTATCGATGATGCTGGCAAGAGAAAGGGAAGCCGTGTTGAAATCCCTGGAGGTGGAAGTGGAACTGGTGGTTGCATGGTTTGAAATTTGGGAGGTGATAGTGGGAGCACGAGATGAGGCAGGGGGCATGGAAGTGGTTGAGTTGGATATAGATGCTGACTTGAAAGCGGTAATATGCTTCATTGACAGAGGGTTTCCAACAGAGGTCAGCTGAGAAGATGAGACAACCTTGCCTTTAAGCTTGCCCATGTCAACAGGCAAGTCAGATGTGGCCAAAACACGTAAAGATTTGATGTTGAGCTGAAAAACCCATGACAATATAAGATTGTTATGATTGGGATGATAATAAATACCACACCTTTTTATTAGAACTAGGAGTCCACATAATCATTGAAGTTTCGATAAGAACGAGAGTGCCAGGTCGCAGGCTAGAGAGGACCTCGGAAGGATGAATTTGATCATTGTTGATATCATAGTATGGCAAATGATAGAGCTTATTGTGTTGAAGATCAAAGTGTTTGGTGACGAAATCAGGTTGCACATTAGGCTCATAAAACCCTTCAGGTAAGGTAGCTGAAGCAAACAGTGAGACATTAAATAGTACAACATTAAAGAAATAAAACACACATTGAGCATTACTTGAGTTCTCGGAAATGGAGCTAGCAGAGTCTGAAAGTTCAAAGAGATTGCATTTCTTCGGAACAATATTCTTAGTTATATTGTTAGGAGCCTTTAAAGAAAGGTAGTCAGTGAGAGAACTGAGACTAAATAGGTCAATTAATACCTTGTATTTTATATCCGAGACAAATCAAATCAGATTAAATGTATTGCCATGGTCTTTTTTTGCGATTGAATAAACCACATCAGGATTAGTCAAGGTAGCGATCTCCTTTTTGACAAGTTCATCAATTGTTGCAATTTGGTTTTCAAATGCAGCAATGAGTTTGGGAGGAGCATTAGAGGGAGCTTCCAACACAATAGTGTCCTTGACTTTGCTTTTGTCATCAATGGGCTGAGAAAAAGTGTAATTAGGGAAGAACTGTATAGAAAATGAGAACTGGACTTACCAAGTTGTTGTCATTCAGTATATTACCACATGCTCCAATGTATGTTCCATGTGAGGAAGATACAACTTGCCCAAACCACCAGTAACTGGTGTCTTTTCCTGGCTTGTCAGAGTTAGAGTGATACACACTTTTGCTGAAGTGGCCTGGACCAAATGCTTCAACAATGGCAGCATGCATGTTGACACCACTCTCCATCTGAGCAAGGCAGGGTGTAGTATTCTTGTCAGATTGTTTAAGTTCATTCAATAAATTGTCATAAAATCCTTGTTCAACTTGCTGATCAAAGCAAGACATGGTGGAAAATGGGAGAGAGGTGAAGTAAAAAAAATTAGCAGGAGATGAAGATTTTATACATTAAAATTGAATTGGACAGAGATTGAATAAGGGTATACAATAACTGAAAATGAAGAGTTCTAGAATTTGGATTAAATGCAAAAGAAAGATGTAATATTAAAATCAATTGATAACGATCAGATTTGAATAATAATGACTTGTTCTGACTTGACTGAAGTTATGTAAGTCACACTTGTAAAGTAAAGGTTCACTGAGCAAGTTGTAGAGACAGTGAGTGCATTGAGCTTCCTGCTTGTATTTTGAGCCAAAATTTCGAACTTCATGGGACATTATTTCACTGTCTAGACACTCACTACTTACAATATTTTTAGTACATATTATAACTGTAGATGACTATATTTAACAATAGTATGAGGGTGTAACTTGAAGTATCTCTTGTGGAATGTCTGACACAAATTCATGCTGTGTTACATATTTTGCATATATTCTTTTATATCTAGCAATCTTATATCTTGACTGTTCAATACAATTCTTTGCTCATCTATAGTACTACATTCTAAAAGTATTATGCCAGTGTAATTATGTATGTATCTGGCCAGGAAGATACAACTTGAATAATAAAACATATGCTAATAATACCATCAAATTGTTTGGGTTCTCTTGCACCCAATTTTTATTTTTTCCTCACATAACTTGACACAGGGCAATTAAAGATACCTCGTTAGATATCCATATTCAGGTTGTGATATTATGTAGTAAATTGATCAGCTAAAATGGTGGTTAACTGCGGTTAGTTTTCGCCTTATTACTATATTGAATATATATATCAACAGACACCAATTTTTTTATTACTTTTTACCTTTATAACTATTGTAAATAGAATTTATACATATGTAGTACAAGTACACAAAATTACACAAAAATTGAGCAAGTATGTGAGATTTGAGAGCAGATAACTTTTTGCTACTTCTGAAAAATAGGCATGCCCATTCTTTTTGCATGCCAGTGTATTATTATTATAAAGAATATAGTGGAAGAGTGAGATCAAAGATAATTGAATAATAATGACTTGTTCAGGTCTGATCCAAGTCATGTAATTCATTATCAGCAATGAGGAAAAGCTTGAGATTAAGATGATAGAATAAAGTGGTAAGAGATTGGGTAAGATCAAAATTTTAATTAGAACCTGTTTGCTGGCGTTTCTGAGGAGTAGCTAAACAAGTATTTGTTTCACTGTCAGAAATCAACAGCTGTTTTTGAGGAATATCATTGGAATTTAAAGGAGCAGATGAAAACATAGTGTCATTGCAATCATATTGAGATAAAGCAGGATGAAGATGCACCTCAGGAATGAAGTTAGTTTGATTATCAATACTCCAAAGTGGCTGCTTCTGAGGAATGTCATTGGAACATTGAGGAGGTGATGAAAACATAGCTTGAGAAGAATCAAGTGTTGGAGAAAAATTTGTTTCATTATCTTGAATGCAAAGTGAAAGTTTACTAGGGATTTCATTAGAATGTGAAGGAGGGGCTGAGAATATTGGCTCAGTGAAGTCATATTCAGATAAAGCAGAATCAAACGATTCCATAGAATGTTCATGGTACTGGTGTAGAATAGGATGGTCTGCCAGGGAAATCAATGTTTTCTTGTCTAAAGTTGACAACCGTTGGAATTCCTTGCGCAAATCTTCAGATGGACGTGAAGATATCCGAGCAAAATCAAAAGGCCGAAGAATAAGCAAACCACTCAAACTTTTAACACGAGAAAGCATCACATATGGAGACTCACTTCCTCGACAATTTTGCAGATCCACAATGACCTTAGGCAAAGTTTTTTCTTGTGCTTTACGAGCTGTAATAGCAAATGCAGGCACCAAAGGCAGTTGGCTTCGTTTAACTACACATCTTTTGTGAGTAGCAAGGTCAGTAAATCTGATCTTTGTTACATCATGTAAAATAACTGCTTCTCTTTCACTTAGATGAGGCATAGCACTTGCAGTCATAGTTTCAAGATACACAACACAAGATGTTGCCTCTCTTTCACCCCATTGATTTACTTTGTATTGAATCAATTTTAATTTACCAATGGATCCATTTACAATACCACCAGGTACATCATAATTTTGAGTGATCATAACTGGCATGCCTGGTACAAGAGGTAGGCGACCTAGTCTATGACCAGTGAGACCTGATTGCAATGATAATAAATGATTCTTTAAGTCATTGTCATGTATGATGTTACCATTCCGGGAATCAGATGCATGATACCATGAAAGAGTCTGATGGGTCTCACATGCAAAAGACATTGAAGCTCTTTCATTTAGCTTGTCCTTTGATAAATTATCTGAAACAATAATAGGACAGTTCCTCCACTGAGAGCAATCAGAGAAAACATTGGACATGATACGGGTAGACAAAAGGTGATAGTCATCATAGGAGCAGTTTCCAACTCGCAATCATCCAAGTAAATTTAGGAAATCTGAGTTTTCACACCCAGTTTGTCACATGACTTGTTTCAGAATGACCACAGTGTTAACAGACATCCATAACAATTTTCCATCAATATCTTTTTGACCTTGTTTGGTTGCAGATGCACGATTCTTTGTGTTGATACTTTTAAAAAGTTTGGATTGACCAACAGGTGGAAGCTGGGCAAAATCTCCAGCAAAGATAATGTTAATACCTCCAAAATTGGCATTGTTACCTTTTGCAATTGTTAATGCATGATGAATGTCTGCCAATAGTGAGCAACCTATCATTGATACTTCATCAATAAACAAGTAATCAACACCTTGCCACATGGCAACCAAATCTTCACGAGTTTTTGATGATGCACCTTTGGCAAGTTTAAGTTGAGTCAAACACAGTGCAGCATGTATAGTCATTCCTTGGATGTTTTGGGCTGCAGATCCAGTGAAAGATACTAGTCGGAAACATCGTTCTTGGTGATGTCTCAAAAACATTTCTCGCCAGCAAGTAATAACTCTGGATTTTCCTGTACCTCCATCTCCACCAAGATACATGCACAATTGATCAGGAGAAGATTTTTGACTGTGTTCAGCCACAATAAGAAATGCCTCACACTGTTCATAGTTTAAAGTGTACTCCTGAATTAATGATGGAATCAAAGACTGAACACTTGTATTTGTTAAAAAAGGAGAGGTAGCAGATGACAAGTTGGATAGAGCAGGTTCCAAAATTGAGGAAGTTAAAGTTTGAGAAGTTTGAACAATAGAAATGTGAAGAGGAGAAGATTGTGAATCAGGTACATTGAGTTGATGTGACAGTTGGGCTTGATGTTTGAAAGCTATCTTTCTATCTTCATATGTCTTTTTCCATATATTTTCCAGCTCCAAATTCATGGATAGCTGTTCCAATCCATTATGTTGATTAGATAATAATGCTGAAGAAGATGAGTTATTGTTATTATTAAGATCAGAAAACAGACCAGAGGTTTCAGCATGAGAAACACAATCAGAGGCATTGTCAGACTGTAGAGTGGATTTTTGACTATAGTAATCATCTATGGATTTTAAATGTTTGAGAATTTCTTGCTCAACATTCACATCATCAATGAAATCATCATCAGTATTGTTATGGGCATGGTGATTGCTCTTGCACTGGTTGGATCTTGATTTTACCATTTGGGAAAAGTGATCATCTCTGCTGTCCTTGCATTCATGAAGAACTTGCATATTATTAATAATTTCACGAATTCGGTCTGAGCAGGTAGTATGAAAGTGATTGTAAGCCTGCAACCATGAAAGAAAATTTTGACGAAGATCATGTACACTTCTCCATGGATGAAAGAAAATGAGCATTAAACGAGCATGATGTTCACAAGAATTTTCATGATCACGACGAGGCAGGGCTGGACCACAAGGAACATTAATGTAATATGTTCCAGGGGATCTAATGCATATTTGATGAGATGAAGCTTCAACATGTGAAGGCAGAAAAGGGACTCGCATTTTACCTCTTGTAGGATGAGATGATGAGTTTGAGTTGTCATTTTCATGATCAATTGTGATGTCATCAATCAAATCATTATCTGTTTCAGTGTTGGTTGAATGTGTTATATTGTTGAAGGTTTCCTTATCTGTTTGTGAAATGAAATCCCATAAGGACATATTATGCAGGGCAGGACCACGGAAAACATAATCAGCAATTTGTGAACCTCTCTTTATAAGATTCCCTTCCTGATTAGTATTAACAGTTACATCCTCTCCATCATTTAGAGGGAAAGTTTCATCAGATTCACTATCAGGATTACTAAATGTATCATTGTTATTGGTATCTGATTCAGAATTGTCATGAACAGAAGTAAAATCATTCTCAATATCAGCAGGTACATCTTGATTGCCTGTTGCAGGAATGGAGGAGATATTGTTGTAACACTCAGGTGAATGTAACTGTGAATCAATAAATTGTTCAAACACAACCCAGAAAATGCTACGAAAAATGTGACTAGTATAATGGTCATCAAAGTCCATTAAATAAGAAGCAACCTGTTGTGCAGACAATTCTTGATGAGAAATCATTGTGTAGGAACATTTCTGAAGCAGTTTTTTGCCAAGAACCTCAGTGTCATACTCACTTGGAGATTCATTGTCTAGTTCTGAAATTTTTTGCAGGGCTACCTGAAGGGCAGAAAAAGCTATATGCAAATTTAGAGAAGATTTTGAAATATAATCAGCAATGTAGTAAAAAATGGCCTTTGCAGCAGGACCTGAAAGAACAAACTTTATATCCATATTGTTTCTAGTCCCTTTTATTACAGTGTCATTGTAATTATTTACATCAGGATTCTCACATTTCAAAACTAGCTCTCCAGTTTCTCTGTTAAAAAAAGTGTTTGGTATAATTTCTCCTGAACCTAATCCAAAACGACACACTTTTTCCTCTCCAGGTTTACAGTATTTGAAACATGTAACTGAATGAAGATGACTCTGACATTGTTTTACAAGTTGATGAAAGTCTTGATTGTTAAGCTCATCGAAGTTTGGAAGATTAATGTGTGAGGAATCAAAACCAAATGATGAACAAGGATGACAATTCAATAATGGATGTGATATATCAGAATGAACTTCTGGTGGAATGGCATTAAAAATGGTGGAATCCAGAAAAGTTATTAATCGATTTTCAAAATCAAGGTCATGCAACTCCAGAATTCGTTGTTTGATCTGGTCAGGGTTTATTGCACCTTCTACCCATATTATCATATGACAGTGTAGGGAGCCTCTTCCTTGGGCCTCAACACACCCATAAAAAGCTGAGACAATTCCCAATGCACCTGGATTTAAATTAATACCTTTTTTGGGTTTATAACCTAAAAGATCAACAATGAAAGCTTGCATCATAGTGTTGAAGAATTGTGCACCAACAACAGGATTTCGAGCAATCAGTGATGCAAGTGAGAAATAAACTGATTGAGAGTTATTTAAAAGATCATCAATATGTAAGTCATCACCAGCCAAGTAACTAACAATGGGATTGTATACATCAGCTGGATTCAGGGTTAAGTAGAAGGTTGGAAGGCCTTTCTCAATCACTAAAGAACGAATTTCATTGCACATTACAGTTTTGCTAGCATGAGATCCAGGTACAGGAGCTGTAACAGTCTTGACTTCATTCATGAGTTGCAACACATTCCGTTCTTCAGTAGTGGTTCCAGTTATAATATTACCATTAGCCATGCTAGATACCATCTGTTCTACTGTTTCAACTGAAATAGATGCGAAACGTGAAGCAATTTGATTGAAATTGGACTTTTTAACTCTTAAACTAATGTGGAGAAGAGCTTTCCGCCGTTGTATAATATTAAAACATGTGAACATAAATGTTGGGTGCACTTGAAATCTCCAATCAGCATAAGTTAGTAAATGCTTAATATGGCATTGAAAAGATAACTTCACAACACGACTGTTATCCTCAGGTCCACCAATTCCATAAGGGAATAATGTGGGAAAAGTTAAAGGTAACAGGGAAGGATTGTGAAATTCATTAACTGGAACAGGATCATGAGGAATGTGCAAGCTAGAGCCACTTTTTTGTTTGAAATGTTTTAAAGCTGCAGCACGAAGTTCATGAGCAGGCATATTAGCATTAGTGTCAGTAACTACAATACTTTCAAAATTGTCAGGACATGATGAGAGAAATTGTTCATTCTCATTGTTGTCATATTTTGAAATTAAGGTCTCAGCACTGTCACTATTTTCAACTAAATGTATGTGAAAAGGAGGTATAAATTGATTACTAGAGTTTGATATTTGATTTTCATCTATTACTACATTAGAGTACAAGGGATTGTTTTGTTTTAACCAATGTAGAGCATTGTAAACTTTTTCTCTTCTGACAAGTAAAGGCTTTGCCTTATTCTGTAACCATTCTTGAGAAGGAAGAGATGAGCCAATAAAGATTACACAAATGTAAGTAATTATATCATCTATTGTAGGAGGAAGAATGTTGAGCAATTGTGATGGTCGTTGTGGGTAGATAATTACATGACCTTTAAGACCTTTTTGTACAGTAGGAAGCTCCAGTGATTGGTCATGTTGACGTAGCTGCACAATGAGAGATTTGGCACGACAACAGGCTATCATAGTCTGCTCAACAAGAGTTAAGTCATTCAGCTGTTCAGGAACAGGTCCAAGGTAGTTTTTATTTGCCATTGATAATGGTGGGACTTTTTTGTGAATTAAGCTAGAGTGACAATTTTTGCATAATTTGACTGAGTAATTGTTGCAATCAGTAGTGGAAGAGTGGTTATCTAAAACAATTCCATCAGGATGTACTAGATAATTTCTAAAAGGTTCAGGGATACATGGTAGAGGAACAGAAGGAGGAACTGATAAGATAGAAAGAGGAGTCAAGTCAATATCAGTAAATGAGACAATAATACCAGTTCTGCAGAAATGCAAGGCTCCACAAGAAGCACATACTTGTAATGACAGTGTTTCTTTACTAGTGTTGTTTCGAAAATTCTGAATGAGCTCATTTTTTTGGTCATCAGAAAGGATTTCAGGCCAATTTTTTTGGATTTCATTTAGTGAGTGACTTTGGGGAGACACAACATTAGTAGTATTTTCTGTGAGACAATTATTTAGAATAGTTTTTAAGGATGTTATAGGTAAATTAGAAAGGGTTTCTATATTTAGATTGAGTGTTTTTAACACTCGTATTAAACCAGAATGAGTGTTGGTTGAATTTGTAATAATATGTAAAACATGTTGTTTCAACTCAGGTTGGGAGGGAGGTCTCTGAAAAGAAGTATGACATTCTGATCTGAATTGAGTACACTGAAAGATATCAGAGGCAGCACACCAACCATTGATCAGATGAGTAAGTAGTTCATGTTGAAGTTGAACAAGAGACCATGAGTTATATGGAATATTAATTCCATGAGAAGATACAATGATTTCCAAATCTTTCTTTTTCATAGCACATATACTATTTATTAATACAGGAATGGACATATTGAAAAGGTCTGGAATAGACAGATATTGATATTTGAATAGTGAGAGAGTGTGGAGAAGTCATTTTCTTGTTACATTTTGGGGAAGATCAATCTTGAGATAAATGGCAATGGATGAAAGATTCTGAGTTGATAATGAAGACTGTAGAACCATTTCTATAAAATATATTTTGAACAGTGAGGGGGATGTAAAAACTGAAACCGTAGATTTACAAAGAACAGGGTCTGTATTTGTAAAGCAATGACCTAAGAAAATATGATTCAAAAGATCGTCTGCCAACGAATTGTTTGAGGTTTTAGATGCAACACCATGATTATTCAATAAACAATTCAAATCATTCATAGACATAAATAAAAGTGATAGATCAGTGAGATCTCCAAAGAAGGATTTGGACTGTGAAGGAATTTGAGAAAAGTATTAGGAATAGTATGATAGTGAACACATACTTGGTTTGAAGTCAAAGATATGGATAGTTGATCATCTGAATGTGGAGCCAAAAGGCGATTTCGGGTGCGATTGGCAATAGGTTGATTTGAATCCTCAACAGGATTAGTTCTGGAAAGTATCAATATCAGAGAAATCAAAGTTAAATAGAAAAGGAACATACACAGAAGATTGGATACTCATGAATCGAGTGAATATATTGGAGAATGGTAAGAGTGATAACAAGAACGTGTCGATGAAAAGTAGGAAATAGAGGAGGAAATATTTCAAATTGATACAATTCAAATATTTCAATAAAAAAAATTTAGTAATTGAATAGGCCGAAATTGAATAGGTACTCTTTTTATTTGAATCAAGGTTTACTAATGGTAATACACAGTGGGAACATAATTACATTAAGAATGAGGTTGACCTAACTGCTGCTATGACTATGGGCCAATTATACCGACATGCAAGCATAGGGTAGCAGAAAGCGAATGATGATGGGGCCAAGATATGATTAAACTATTTCAAGCAGTGGGAAATGACATTTTTGAGCAGCATTGTAACGGTATACCTCCAGTCATCTTAAGAAGTGGGACACTTTCCCGGTTACTATAGATATGTATAATAACTTGCTACAGTGGTCTGATCGAAATAATGATAGTAGGTAAATAATTAAGTGTACAGCAAAAACGTCAGAATGAGAAAAGGTCATTGAGTGTAAGGTAAGTTAAGTGAAAATACTTCTATACGAAATACATAATTTCAATATGACTTTGTTGAGAAGTGGAAAGAAGAGGAACACTCGTTTCTCTCTAACTCCGAGGTCCCACAAAGATATCACTACGATTCGGCAGAAGTACTGCTTGTTCACCGCTTTCGCTTTCGAGGCCTGTTTGACCAGCATCCAACTCATGCAGAGGTGAAGTGGACAGAACATAGTATGAAGCCCTTATCCTGTTCGAGTGCGGATGTTCTAGTGAGGTAGGTTTAGGTGAAAAGTCTCTCCGTTTTCGAAAAGCTTCACAAGAAAGATTGGAGTGGAACATGCCATATCCCATTGCAAATTGAATGGTTGCGGTACTGTATCATTGCCTGCTGATGCTTCCCAATTGAAAGGCTGAGCATTTCGCTTTCATATTATCACGAACCCAGACTTACAAGTTCGAATAAACCATCTTCCTACACTTATAACTGCTATGCTGACAATCTCCCCAACTACAGCGCCAACTTTGCTCCTTACTGGTTTAGAGGCAGTACAACCTTGAGAGGGCAGTGCCGTCGATGTGGTGGACATCGAGAAATTTGTAGAGACACCCATCGAAGGAGTGTAATATAGTGTAGCTACTACCAGTGTTGAGTCGCCAAGGCTCGCTGTGTTCATCGTGCGTGAATCTACCTCTAGTATCTTATAACTTTGTCTGAAATTAATCAATCTGCTAGCTGTACAATATCTTTATTGGTCATGTCTCATCGAGGTCGATGCCATGTCCCTATGACCCACGAAGTAGATTCACAAGCTCCTTATGCTGCATACTCAGAGTTACTGTCAGCACAAGTGTCCATTGTGAACCTTAGAACAACCATCTTCACTCTTCTGCTACCGTCTTCGAATACGTTGGAGGTGTTACTTCTGGCATCCTCCTCCACTCCCATCCTCCTCCTCCTTCTTGCCAACATTGAACATCACCACAAGGACCTATCTCCTCTCCCCTCGAACACTTGGAGTATGACTCACAGTGCTCGACAGAACAAACCACTTCACCTCCTCCAGCCTCCTCCTCCCGCTCGCTAGCATCGAATATCACCCACAAACTCCTATTCTTCTTCCCTTGAACACTCGGAGTATGATTTGCACTACTTGACAGAACAAACCACATCACGGTATAGATGTACATTGAGGGTCGTGCATGGGCACAGAACCTCGATGGTATGCAGGTCCGATACGAGGTGTTTGAAACTTGGGCTGTCATCATGAGGTAGGTGGGAGCAAAGAAGGACGCTATGATAGAGTAGATAATTCACCGAAGTTGCAAGAAGAGAACTGAGTTAAGTACATATGAGGATGTTGAGCCCGCTGTTTTGAGTGGCATGTAGCTTGGGCCCTGGGAAGAAAATGACATGCCATATCCTACAACAGCTTGGCAGGAGTGCGACTTCACCAAACTTCCTGCAACCCAAGGAACTTGTTAATTCACATCGTAGAGACAGCACATCAACATCTTGACATCTACTTTGCTCCATCTTGCAAGTCTGCCAGTCTGTGTACACCTGCCCACCAACCAGCAACAACATACTAAAGCCTCACTTGATGGGGCATGTCTGATATATCAGCCCTTGTAGTTATAGTACAAGCCTGATGTATGGATCGTTGTAAACTACAGGTGGAGTGCTGATATATCACACATTGTAGTTACAGTTCCATCCACCTGCAGGCAGCCAAATACAGACCATATTCATGGCAATTGCCCTTTCCCTCGTGTTCGTTTACTAATCATCAATTTCAAGATCTGAATCTGTAAATATAAAATAAGTAGATTTCTATATAATTTTTTTGCACTATCCCAAGCAATTCCGCATACAGGCACTGATGCAGCTAAGTGCAGAATGTACTCACAGCAATGCCCCTCACCTCGTGTTGATTTGTAACCTGCAAGATTAGAGATTTACATTTGTAAATAGTAGGTATCACATCAATCTGTAAATGCCTCCTGAAATCCCATGCAATTTCCATTTGTTTTATATTATAATATAGTCTCAAAAGGGTTTGCACCAAAGCTGCTGCAACGTCTATGTATGTATGTTTCTCTAATTTGTTCAAAATAGCGGAATGTATCTATCAAAAATAAAATCTTAGGGAATATAACATATTCATATGTACATTTTGGGGTATCATAGAAAACTACAAGATACCACAAGTGCAGCACTGTCCATTTACTCATTATTGCGGGGTCAATTAAAGAGACTGCACAGTGCAAGCAAGCAACCGGATGTGTACTTTCTGTCCGGAAGCACACTTACATAACTCAATTCACATGAACACCATACCAGCTACGCCACAACATGCAGAGGTTTATGCAACTCGGAAACATAGCATTTCTACATGCTCTTCATCAAAGTGCAAGGTAAAAATATCACGAAACTTATATTATATATGCAAAATTATAAATATACTGTTTGGAGTCCATTTGAGACCACTTGGAGTTTTGGTCTGACGAAAAACCCAAGACCTTCAAAAACTCAAGTAATTTTATATGTTCCTAGTGTATGAAATCATTTGGTTAAGTCCTTGTACCTAACAAATATTTTTCTCATTCTGACTAAGACTTATAGCAGATGTATTTACGAGTAACCCATGAATATTCAAGCAATTAACCATACCAATAGGCCCACAGATACAACAGATATGGGCACCACATGGGTAGTAGGTAACCAATGGACATTTTGGTTTTGACAATATCTCGGCACACAAATACCGGAAACGCACCATATTTTACCATACTATACTAGAAGTGTATACGAGTGGACTTGTAGCTTTGCGAGAATAATGAGCACGAACTGGAGGTATTGTAGAGGAGGTGATTTCGAGGGAAATGGAGGTGGAAGGTATCACTATTACTAGCTATCGTGTCTATGGAATAATATGATAACTCACTATTGTAGACATAAGTATTATCGCGCTACACGAAATGCATTACGAGAGGATAGCCGTCAAAATGCACTACCAACAGCAGGGGAACACTCAATGAAGAGGAGGAACTGGAATTTATAAAGCTCAGTATCCTTCAGTTCAATTGCTGCTATTTTAAGTAATATAATATATCTAAATTTATGAGATGAATGGCTTCAGAGTGGAGGATATACGGCAATACCTAGGCAAGAGGCACAGAACAGCGGGATCAAATGGAATTAACCGACGGCGCCGACACTGCCACACGCGTGCGGCGCGTCATATGACTAATGCTGCGGCGAAGCGTGCCTGATGCATCAGCTCCTTCCTATTCTGGGACGACCTGTAATTTACAGTATCCATACATCAGAACTTGACTGTAATTACAGTCATTTAATGTATCAAATATACAGTATCGCCTGAAAGCCTTCCAGGTTCTCCGATAGTAAATGGTGGATAAATCTAAGAATTAACGTTGACACGAAGATGATATGAGACATTAGAACTTACCAAAAAAACCAAAGTGAGAACAGAGAACTACGACAAGAGACACCATACGTCGGAGATGGTTATGGTTCCAGCGTGCTTGTAAATCTCCTTGGGAAGTAATTTGGTAACGGACGTGGTGGCGTAGATGGGAGTGGGAGGAAAGGACGTCGATCGATTTGGAGCTGATGCTGGCAGCAACGTGGGTGTGTATAGTTCTGTAGGCGTTGACAGGGCCATTGAGGTGTCAGTGTTCAGACGAATAGTTAGCGTTGGTTTGGAGTTTGCGTCCGAGGGAAAAGATAAAGAGGGAGTAATGGATCGACGGTGGAATAAATGACATTCCCCCGTCGCTTTCGATAGGCTCTTGAATAGTAACAGCGGTGGGTGGTGTGGAGGTACATGGTACTTGAGCATGGACAGGAAGTAGTGTAGCCATGTGGAAGGTCGAGGGTCGTTGAGTACTCGAAGTGAAGTATCTCGAAACTCTGTCGTCTGTTGTAGTATCTCCATTAACGAGGTGAAGTATAAGAGAGGGAAACACGAAATTTACCAAGCCTTCCACATCCCATACCTCGCTATCCCAAGCTCATCCACCACATTCTCCTCCTGCTTTCCAACCACCTCAACCTTCGAAGACTTAGAAGCGATGAATGCCTCTGCGTCAGACTTTTGACATGTCTACGTTCCCTGTCTCAGGAACTGAGGCGAGTTCCACACTTTGTATTCTGGCAAAGTGACACACTTAGGGAGCAGTGGGGACTACTCGTGCTGATGGGGGGACGAAACTCGAGTCCATAGGAAGTAACTTCCGCGCTGGTGTCACCGGCTTTACAACAGGAGGATCTCTTCTCTCATCTGAAAGGGTGTCTGTTGAATCAACTTTGGTACATGCGGTGGCCTCTGCGCTAGACTCCTTCACTGCCCATTCTTCCCCTTCTTCCCCTTCTTACATCGTACGAGCATATATAAGTTCATTTATAGCAAGAATAGTCCGATATCATGTACTCATGACGCTGGGGAGAAGGAGATGGGCGTAGACACAGTGGAGATACGATAATGTGGTGGTAGCAGTGGTTCAGTATGTGGCGAAGAGCGACAGATGTTAACCCTCACACTATCCGAATATAAAAAACAGCGAGAGGATCTGAGACGACTGAATTCGACAGCGGTCACAGGATTGTCACAGGCTCCAACCAATCAGGTTGAGATCCCGTTCACGAACCTGTAAATCGCCTTATAGGGAAATCAGACGTCCCTATAACCCAACTACCTTAAAAGGTAGTGGGAATTATGATTGTATTTGTATCAATCATCAAAATAGAATTGAATATTTTCTGTTGTTTCTTTATGCCAGTTCACTGATCAAATTAAATAATGTAGAATCGGGATTCTGTACTTATTCGGACAGCCTTACACTACCTTACAAACCATTTAGTGGTGTGAATATATTATATGGCCATCATTTTCTACATTGCATAATATGGCTCTCTATCAAGCCTGTCTATGATGTTTAAGGATCCGTGTTCAACAATATGCCTTGTATGGCGGGAGGTGCCTTAAGGCCTTACGATGCACTTCAATCCATTGTGTGGTAAACTAGATTTTCATGACATAGTATTGCTGGAAGCTATCATATTGTGTTAGGAAGTTATCATGATTGTTAGTTGTGTACTCAGTTGTTCTCAGCTGAGACAATGCAAAGTCAAAATGTTATCCAGAATGCATAAGTAGAAAGAGAAAAGCAAAGTGTATTGGTACAGGCAGTGGTACAGTGACAAGAGATAATGCGTAACGACGAGAGCTAGAGAACTACGCTAGGGACTCCTGTTCCAAATTAGGACTCTAAACTGTGTGCCCAGAATTGATCGAAAAACGCGCGCGAGTGCCATCGATTTTGCAAACAGCTGTAAAAGGTAGTGGGAATGTTTGTTATTGGGCGCGCGCTAACGGATGGGTAGCCGGGATTATGTGCATCTTTTCCTTGTGCCGTGTCCACGTGTCGTTCCGGCCCCAATAGAAGCAGAAATTCTTGTGAAACTACATGTGTCATCTACAGTTTTCCGTCGGTGCTTCCGACCCGGAATCTCATGGTTTTCGTCCGTTGTCCAAAGTATAAAGTACGGTAGGTTTGATTATCACTACACAGACAAAATGCCCAACTTTAACGAGCAAACTACCATCCAAGAAGTCGCAGCTGCTTATCCAGGAGCCATTGAGGGACGTACCTATCTTATTACAGGTGCAACAAATGGTCTGGGACGTGCATTTGCCAAGTTTATTGCTCAGCAAGGGGCAGGGACTGTTGTTCTTACGGGACGATCGCAGGAGAAGTACGTGGCTAGATATTCTTTATGACACTGAGTCATTACTTAACTATAACAGGCTGGCTGATACATTGGAAGAGATCAAATCCACTGCTAGCCCTAATACTACTGTCAAGACTCTACACCTGGACCAAGAATCAGAAGATTTGGTGCGTCATGCTGCAGAACAGATTGTTTCTGGGGCTCTTGGTATTCCGAAAATTGATGTCCTGGTAAATAATGCTGGGATTTTCGCGGTACCGTACAAGAAAGTTCACGGCTATGAAAGTCAATTCTTCTGGTGTGTCTTGAGTCGCTGATTCGATATCTTTAAACACTAAAACAGTATTAGTAACCATCTAAGCCACTTTCTATTTACCAATCTCATTCTCTCGCATATGGCCTCACCTGCGAGAGTCATCAACGTCAGCTCGGCTGGATATATACACGGTCCAGTGCGCTTCGACGATATCAATTTTAAAGATGGTGAAGTATACGACAAATATAAGGCCTATGGACAATCTAAAACCGCAAATATACTCTTTGGTATGGGATTAAGCAAACGGTTCAAGTCGAAAGGAATACAAGGGTTTTCTCTTCACCCTGGACTGTGCGCTCACTTCATGTTTTTATTGTCATTGTTCAGTTCTAATCATACCGTATAATAGCATTATGACTGGTATAATGTTGCATCTTGATATGGTAGCGGAAGGTATCAAGGATCCCATAAGTGGAACATATTGGAATACACATCCTATTGTAAGTACTCTCAATATATATATATATATATATATCTAACCGACCGTAATTATAGACACATGACCAGGGTACTGCAACGTACCTCTATGCAGTTCTTGCTCCTGAATTGGACACAAGAGGTGGTGCATATCTTGAGGGATGCCAAATAAAAGATCTCCTTGCCCCCATGTCCGACGTCGACGCAGATAGACTTTGGGATCTGTCGAATGGTGTATTCGGAACAAGCTTTTAGTTCCGTCGTATACTATTGTAATATCCTGGTGTGCTAAGTAACATTTCATATACAACGTCCGTTTCCTTACTATTACAGATCGGGAGTAAGTGGCAGTGATTAGGTACAATTCCTTGGCATGGGACATCAATCACATCTTATTGACGACGCAACATACACATGTAATTATGAAGATATATATGGATATTCACGTAAGTCCAAATCAGCAAGCACAACATCTAGCATGTGGTTATCATGCTCAGCCGATATATAAACACCACCGGTAACACCATTAGGTCGTCTAAGGACAGGGTCAATTACCTTCAGGAAGACATTAAGCAATGGGTTAGAACTACTGTTCTCGATCTACACGAACAGAGTACGGTCCATGGTAATATTCGGAGTGATAATGTAATGGTGAAGATGGATACATGGCGTTCATGCTTCTAGACTTTGAGTTGTCGGGGTTAAATGGCCAGGTCGAGTATCCTCCTTAGTTGAAACTGATGGAATGCCTAAAGATGTTGCATATCGCATGCCTATCTTACCTAGGCACGATATAGTCATGCTCGAAAAGCTATTTGTGTAGTCTCTGAAATTGGTTTATTCTGTATTACGATTTAAATTTTATCTGCCTATATATGTAACTCTAAGGAGAGAGAAGTCATTCCCATCCATAACTGTGAAATCTATTGTGACACAACCGAAGAGCCTCTATAATGAACAGTAAATAATATATTTATTAATGAAGAAACTGGACACGAACGTCGTTCGATAGACCCCAAGGCCGAGTAACAAGCCCAGTTCTCAATGAAGTCTGCAAGGATCCGAGCTTTCTTCCTATGAACAGTGAAAGGCAAGAGAAAGACGTAATACTGTAAGTTACTGCAGCCCTTACATCGACGACACATAACAGCTCTTTGTCTTGCTGAGCCCCATAAAGGGCAATAACACGCCCAGCTCCCCTTTCCTCTTAGCGAAGCGCATATCCTTTGTCACACCTCGATAACCATATAGCCCATGTCACGAAAATGTACCCAACCGACGAACATAAATGTAGCCAAGGTATGGCAAGAGCATCCAATGTAATGACTGTAAGTGTTAGAGCGCACCTAGGTTGTTCCCAAATAAATGCCGTACACATACGCTAAAACGCGCAAGCAGTAGAGTTGACTATACCCAGCTGCACGTCGAGCGCAGGCACATCACTCTATACAGGTAAGAATGAACACTGAAACGGCCCCGCGAGAATAAAAGGTAAAAGGGGCTGGGTGAAGAAGCACCAGTAGGTCCTCCAAATTTCCATGGACCGCACTCTGCCACTCGCAAAGACACATGGATGAAAGAGACCGCATGTGGGCACATATTTTCGAGATGCTGCCGCATATGACTATCTAGGACGAAGCTCCTTGAGCCCACGAGTCGGTAGGGCCCACAGATAGCGTACTATGCTGCCAGCGGAAAACCATTGCCTATGCAAAACATCGATCGTATCGTGGAGTAAATGAACCACCAAGTGTTCCATTACCACAACTTCACTTTCACTCCACCACCGACGATACCAAAAAGAACGGAGGACTCGCACTGACTCACCGATGGTCTGGCTGCCTTAGAACACAATCTCCCCATAACTTCGCACCTTGAAGGCAATGTTTCTCTTCTCCTTGATAAAATCAGCTTGCTCCGCCGTGTCTTCCTGTGTATGCAGCTGCTCCTCATGAACAGGCGAAGTAGGTGTCAAAGCTGGTGACGAAGTGCCGTTCGTCTTGTGGTGTAGGCTTCAACACAATCGAAAATCAGCATGTCGAGAATAAAGATATGACACTGTGCATACCCAGATTCTTTTCATTACTAGTCACCTTCTCCGTACCCCTCCCGTGTCCCACTCGGTGTAGAATCGTCGAGACTATTGGCTGGCGGAGTCCAAGTCGCTGATAGCTGAGCCTGAACAGCACTAGCCTCTCTCTTCGAGGCAGCAAGCCCTAAATCAAAGCTTGGTCTATTGGTGTTTTGCATGGTACCAGTCGTTGGGAGTGGCTGAGCTACGTGTACGAGGTGGCTAGAGAAAAGTTGGTGGAGAAGCCTCGTCGCTGCCATCAGAGTCTCAGACAGTGTTCGATTACGTAATATTCACTAGTCGGAGACTCGGAACGTCCAAGGACCGTCCTGATTGCTTAAGCGCTTAACGTTCCCACTCAAAAGTCGCACAGGCGTAGTCCGGCGACATCCGGAAGTTACAGGCACTTCTGATGTTCTGTAATTTTCGGAAAATTCCTGTAAATGTCCCATTTTCCAGATCGAAAACAGGTCTGAACAGATTCCAACAGAGAGATATAAAACCAATATGAAAATATATTCAGCACTAATCCGACTATTACAGGAATGTACTGAAATATGGTTCCTGTGACGTAATCCCTCCCTCCGCTTCCCCCTTCCTTCCCCACACTCACTCCTGCTCTCCAACCCCACCATTCCCACCATACAACCAATCTTCATCCCCCTCCATCAGTCCAGCGAAATCCCTTAAGCCCTTTCAATTCATGCAATCCGCTCTAATCAATATCAGAACCTGCATAAAATACAGAGTAGTTGATGACATACAACTTTGAGGAGGAGCCTATCCCAGTTGGATTAGCAGGGGCAGTACAAGGAAGGCAGCATGTTGTGCATTTGGGAGGGTTTTATGCCAGTGTGCTACTAAATGTGTGTTAGTTAGCAGAAAAGACAAGGGAGTAGATAGCATACCATGAACATGTCTCGCTCTATTCACCATGGGGGGATGCTGATTGGCAAAGTGGCAAGGTAGTATACTTCTGTGCCACAACGATGAGCATCCAGGAATAAGTTAAGGCCAAGGGGGTAGATCAGGGGACATACACCAAAAACGGCCAGTTCACAGATGTGACTAGCAGAGCAACAGCCTAGGAGGTGTACAAGCTGGGAAGTCTTTGTACGTCCGGCAGTATTCACAACTTACAAGGACATCCAGAGACTGAAACCCAGGTAAAGCTAGATATATGCACTATAAACATGAGATAAAGAATCATAAAACACACCTAAAAGATCTTCCATGGAAGTAATGGTGGCGTGGTGGGGAGCTTCAATGAATTTGAACCTCCAATCAAGTACAGTGCAATGCATAGCGGCGGTGCAGTGTCTGTTGATCAAGGTTAGGCTCCCTATGAGACAGAATCACCACCTTTGAAAGAACGCCTCAGCACCTGGATCCCGAACCAGCAGCACCAGCATGAAACCCAAGCAGCCTTGGCCCTTCACAACAAAGAGAAGGAGGATCAACAAGGGAACAAAAGGGGAAGGGCTGGGGGCAGAGCAGGGAGAGGGAGGGAAGGAGTCAGAGCTGGGGAGCTGGGGAGCGGGGAAGTGGGGGGGTGATGGTAAGGAAGCAAAAAGGAATGGTGCATTGTTTGGCGTTACACAAGTGCACCAAAGAAATGCACGGACCCTCTAAAAGTCCATCAAGAACTTGTAAATTTATGAAGTGCTCGCGAAGTCACCCTAGCTCAAAGAAATGAGTTGACTGTGTGCAGCAAAAGCAAAAGCGACAACAGTTGTGTAATATGCAGTAATGCAATATAGAAATAGATTAGATAAATATGAAAATAGCAGCGATTTCCGGCTGGGCTCGGATAACACCGGAAATGTCAGATCTGGCCGGATGGTCCGGACCAGACCTGCGCGACTTTTGACTGGGGCTTAACTTCCAAGAGTAACTTCAACAGCCTCTAAGATAGCCAGACGCTATCATGGTTACCATACACCTCACTGAAAACAGCCTAGCTAGAATTTTCGAGTCGGCATTGTAGATAATCATACCTTGTAGGGTTGTCTTCTCATGAATTAAAATTACAAAGTCTACAATGCGCTGGCAGTTACATGTGTGAAATGTAGGAATGGACTCTGTTTGTGGGATACCATTGAATATCATAAATTATAATGCTAATCAAACGCACGTTACTGGTATCAATAGAACGTTAACCGGCTGAACATGTATAACTATATTCATTTTCTCGGCTTAAAACACAAATCAGCATTAAATCTCACGACATTGAACATTAAAGGTAAACAGACCTTTCCATTTGAGTTATTATTGATATTCTTCGCATAAAACTCCTTTCCCTTCATACCGCTACCAACGTCTGCGGTGACGGACGAAATGTTGGAACCTTCAGCTTTCATCATCGCCTCATACATCATTGTGAACTCCTGCGGGGTGATGATCTTTTTAGCCACCAGATCAAGCAACTCTGATCGATTGGGTCCTGCGCCGTTGTTGACATCTCCATCAACCCGTAGCTTCTCGTATTCAGAACGTTCGAATACCGTTGACTTGTACGTGACCCTCTTATCGTGGGCGGGGGCTGGGGGAGTGGTCGAGGATCCGAAGAAACTTGACATGATGAATTTCGACTTATTTCAAAGAAGGAGAGTTTGATGGCGATAAACTTGCACAGTACGATCGTGCATTTATGTGAAACGAACAGTCTTCTTTCTGGACGGTGGTATAACAGGATATAGCATAGTCTAGTAGGTTTGGGGCAAAGGGCATTCATGAAGAAGCACTGGGTTTCATCATTTGTTCGAACATTTAGCTTCTCGAATTTATGAGGAAACCATGAACGTGTCTGCATGATGCATTCCATGTCTATAAATATGTAAATCACCCATATCCGATTACAATTCACCATTTCAAATCCTATCACACTGTCAGTTTCTGGAATTTGTGTGACGTGCAGCACGACTCGATCAGATGAGTGTTTTTAATTAGCAAACAAGCCAGTGGGTAATTCTCTAGTGATATCATATCACATGCGTTACTCATTGAGATTAACGGGCAAACCACAAAGGTAACATACTCGAAACACAATGCTTATACGACATGAAGCGAATCTTCCAGTCAATTCATCGTTTTTGTGTACAAACATAACACGGGAGCAAAGAGGCAGTAATACTAATAAGTACATGTATGTATCCGTCAAATGACTTTCAGAGGCGGAGGTACTAGAATATTAGCTTCATCGATGTGTGAATCACTCTAGAATAAAATAATGCCTACTTGTAACGAATCGTGATAACATGTCCGACCACTAAAGTGAATATATTTATTTCCGATGCTGTCAGACACGCACACACTGAGTCAGATTAAAGCAGGCATAACGACGAGCAAAAGAAGCTGACATGTGTTCCATTGTTAATACTTTTGGCAAAGAATTTCTTCCCTTTCATACCAGTGCCTACATCCGCAGTGATAGACGAGATATTGGCACCTTCAGCATTCATTATGGACTCGTACATCATGGCGAATTCTTTGGGAGCGATGATTTTCTTCGCCACCATATCAAGCAGCTCCGACCGGTTAGGTCCAGAAAAATTGTTAATATCGCCTTCGACTTTTAAGTGATCATATGCAGCTTGTTCGAATACTGTAGACTTGTACGCGACCTTGCCGTTGTGTCCAGCGCCTGGGTTAGAAGATGGAGAGGCAGAGGAACCGAAGAGAGGCATGTCTTTATCGAAGAAAGATTGGTTTCGTAAGCTCTTCGAACTACATCAGGACTCATTTATATGAGTAATTTTCATCGAGCTATTTTAACCTTTATGATAATCGCGATATCCGACTACATCCCCTGTAATGAAAATGCTAAATGTAACTTGCCGTATGACAACAACAAGAGATGATAGAATTTGGAAAAACGTGAGTAATATGATACGGGTTAAGCTGTCAAGGTTGACGAACGTGACGAAATGTCGACTCGGGTATATCCATGGAATGCAGTACTCAACGCACTCGAGTATGGATTTCTTGAAACGGAGTTGAAATACTAAGTGATGTGATGCGATCGCCTGCGATTGATTGATGCCTTCGATCACATGCGGAGGAAATGCGTTCAGTGAAAACCTAGAGTTTCTCTGAAGGTAACCACCGAAATCTCAGATTCTACCGGACACATCCATATTTCGCATTGCAAAGATCGCGTAAGTTGCACATACAGTGCATTCAGTCACTTCGCATCACTTGATTTGGCAGGGAGCCATCAAAAAATTTCAAACATAAACTACTTTTCACCAACACTTCTAACCAACTCCAAACCACATTTAGAGATGATAGATTGGTTAGTTCTATCATTACTGTGAATTACAAGATGATTGGCCGATTTTTGATCCGGGAAAAATGAAACAACTCTTATTATATAATAACACTAATACCTTATATAGTAATATAATTATGTAATTTTTGAGAATGTTCTAACCCTAAGATCTTGTAGTTGACATCTTCTGCCACACCTGCATTCCATAAATGGTAATTGCACCTTAGAAACACTGTCGGAGTGGAGAAAGCGTTGTATTCAACATATTTGATATGTGTCTTGGTTAAAACTTTGTCAAAATAACCCCCAAAATTTTTTGATCCACCCGCGGAAAGTGAAACAGCGTGGGAAAAATCGAGAAGACATCGTAAATCGCATTCTTTTGGTTGGTTTCCTTCCAAAAAAAAATATCAAGGAAATATACAAAAAATTTCTTCACCTAAAATGTGACATGTTGGAAAGCTTCCCAAATGCACTGTACCAAAATAATGTGAGATGGTCATCCTTAGCTGATTGACTAGAAGCTTAATACTATTGAACTGGACGTCATCTTTCCCCACGAACATTACCATTCAATTGCCTCATTGTTCACGCGGATGTCGAAAGGCTGCTTTCGTTCGATCTGCTACCGGTTGGTTTATAAAAGGTATCGATAGCGGAACAACCGCCCCGAGACATATGACCCTCTCTGCGGACTGTGCATCACATAGTCCGTTTTCATGACAGTTCAAATGTTTCGATTGCTTCAGGGTATTACAACACGCTTCAAGCGTTTCAAAGTTCCGCAAGCAATTGAATTTGCCCTAATGCCCTACACAAACCTGCGACGTTTGTCAAACATCAGTGCCACCCGGAGAATATAGTAGCGGAAGAGAGAATTCATTTGGAACAGCGTAAGTATATATAAGCTCTTCTGAATTTCTTCTCATTCATATTAGTTTCATAGTCTTATTCTGATTCCTTACGAACATCTGCTTCGAAGATGTATAGGCAACAAGGTTACTACGGCGTTGGCTACAATACCTCTTATGGGTACTATAATCCTGTCTATCCAATCCCTGCTCCAAGTACGTGGATCTCCATCTCGTTAAATTCTCCTCTTAGTAACACATCGTATTCACTAGCATATAATATACCCACCCCTGCCGCTACCCAACCTCCAGCTAGCTCTAACGCTAGCAGTGGTACTAACCCGAAGGGCAATAATGGAGGGAGAGTAGCATACAAAGCCACAGTATTCCAGGATAGCAACTTTACAGAAAAAGTCGAAGTAGATGGCGAAATCCACAACAATTCCGGTCCTGGTCAATTGTCTCGTCTATTAGACATGTTAGAGGCAGGGAAAATAAATCAGACACAATTTAACGATCTATACGATAAATCGTTGCAGTCGGAAGGGAGGAGTATTTCGGAGATTACGTCGGAGGTTGGTAAGGGTGCTAAGGGAAAGATATTCACTTCGAAAGGTATTTTTAATGAGACTGTTGTTCGGTCTGGAAAGCAGGTATGTTTCCTTAGAAATTACACCATGACATGACGCTAATTGATAATTTTGTCGTGGGCTCGCAGGCTTCGAAGTGATATTATGCAGATTGTATTTAGCGAGATTCTTTGTTCAATGTTTAGTTTTCCATACGGGTTTCCAATATGATTTTTCCGCATCCACCAAATAGTAACATGTATATGCTTATTATTTATTCCAATAACGTCAAGGACACAATTGGTTTGGCCGCTTATCTTCCCGATATCTATAATGCATGGTCGTGTTCCGAAGCAAACCTCTTTCAGCTTAAGAGTCAAGCGGTCAAGAGTAAGTCAAGACTAAGCGATGTTGCAAGATCTCAATATCTAACTGTCCTATTAATCTAAGAATCTAAGTCTTGTCGAACGCAGTACTTACTATGCATAAAGTTGGTTACGTTGGAGTTTGAAACATTGAAGCAATTACGGAGATCTGAAACGTACTTATGCAACCTTTGCATCGTTCTGACAACGTTACAACTCGAAAACCCTGAACGCATCAACCTTTCTGCCACCGCTAGTATCTAATTACTCCAAACTAGCCTGGGTCACTCAGAGTCAACATGATTGACAAGTTCCACGCCCCGGGACCATTCCATTTGATCTAACTCGAATTGCAACCAATCCCTCCAGCCGAAGTTTACCTGTGCAGCATCAAACGTGACATCGAGCCCTTCCTGTATTAATCTCTCTAGTACCTTGCTGGAGTTGGAATGACGTAGCTCGATCCCATCAAAGCGTACTTTAACGTCTTCTAACCGACATATCATGTTCTCGGCCTCGTAAAGCGGTGGATGACCAGTCCATCGTGACTCCAGAAGAGCAATAAATTTGTCTGTGAGGAACATTCTTGGCACCCAAGCTCTACCATCAAAAATTGCTAGTGTGGTCAGGCGCGGAAGGATGCTATGTGAGTCGGTAGGCGTCAACGCCTGGAATAAATCTTCATAATCTGGCAGTGCAGGCATGTTCAACATAAGAACCTCCAAGGAAGGTGTAGCTGAGAACAATTCAAGAAAATCATGGAGCGAATAGCTGGAGCCGGAGGTGTCAATATGCAATCGGCGAATTGGAGCTATAACTCGGAAGAAGTCATCCAATGAGCTTTCATCAAGCCTTATCTCGAAAGCATCTAATGAAAATGTTTCCAATGATGGGCAATGAATACCATGCAGAAATGGCCCCATGAATGGTCCAATAGATAGAAGATAAAGGTTTGTTAGGTTGGCTAGATGTACGGATTCATAGATGGAGCTATCAGGTCCACGAGTTGAAAATGCACCCCATTCTAGTGTAGCGCTGCATTCTTTTAAGATGTTGCGCCAGTCGCGATAGTACATTGGAACCCCAAGTAATAGATGAGTCAGCTGATTGTATGGAAGGGGGATGGTATATAATGATTCCCAGCGGAGAGGATTCATAAGCAGTGCACGTTTTAGCATGGGGGTAGTGGAAAACACGGGATGGTAGGTTTCGCCAAACATACTTCCGGGATGCACAGTGTTTTGTCCTAATAACAACACTTCTTCCAGCATTGTGAACTTTTCGGACGTCGTCTTTTCTATTTCGTATAATGCAGCCGCGGCTGTCGATCCGTTTAATCGGAGTTTTTTTACACGAGCAATATACGGCCTGATGATGTCAGCGAAGAAGGGGCCAATGGTCTTGGATGGATCGGAATCGCATTGAAACTGAAGCTCGACGGAGAGCGGGATTGAATCCCCTGATCTTGATAGCCACTCCATTGCTAACAGCTTTCTTTTGCTCAGCAATGAGCCCGAGTCAATGTCGGATAACGGGACACATATTTTGATATCTGACCAGAGTTCGGACGTCTGGAGGGCTGTGGCGCGCCATTGTGACGAGACATTAATGAGAGCGAACCTTTCGTTAGTAGAATCTGCCACTGGGTGTCCTGTAACGGTGTATAAGAAGATTTTGGAAAGTAATTCTGGGGGAATGAGCGAGATGGGGGACATCATGGGTTGTAATGATGGAAATGAAGATAGAGCGATTATTTACCTCAAGGTTTATTTACCTATCCCCAAGCTTACTTTTTCTTAATTAAAACCACGCGTCTATACCCACCACGTGACTACGGCGCGTCGCATTAAATGACTTTCTTCTATTGCTATTATTAATAAGATATTGATATGCTCTGCACCAGCTCTGCACCTCACGCAGGAATAAAGCTATCAATCGTGCGATTTACTGCTATGTCTTCCCTGTAGAATTAAGTGCAATTAATCGGGGCCTGGGGGTACCCTGGAACGCGACTGAAAGCCTTTTCGGTTGCCTTAAATATGTTTGGTTAGCAGCTATGGTAATTCTGTTTGGGTTGCGATTTTAGAAATCCACCTTCTCCAGGTTCTTTACCTCAAAACACATCTTGGTTAAAATCATCCTTGTGATGATGCCTCTGGACTATTTATAAAATATTTATATCTAACTTCTCTTTGTCGCCCAATGCACTGCATTAGACTGCCTTTCCCTAACTATACTACATAATCTGAACTATACTCAGGAGGCGGTGACGATCCTCGTAATATCTCCTGATCTACTATTGTCCTACAAATTGATCTATCTAGTACTGGTTTTTCACTTGAATGGACTCCCTGTGTCTAATTTCCAGCGGTCAGTATGATGTTGATCTGATTGATAGGTGTCATAAGTTGGGTGCCAGGAAACTCACTGCTTTTGACGATGCTGTACTGTCGATGCTGTCTCCAAATAGGTGTCTTGACGGGATACTGCTTCTACTTTGTTTTGATGCTAACGCAGGCGGCCAACGTATGGTTGGTACATATGGAGTGATTCTCCTGCTAGAATTATAAGTGTTTGGCAATGGTGTGTTCGTCATTGCTAGAGGATCGAAAGGCCTCGGAGTTTGACGCTGTTGTCTTTGTGGTACGAGGAGGTATCGCCAATTCGTGTAGCCGTATCTCCTATAGTTGTATATACAAACCAGCCCCAGAATAATAATGAGAAGAAGAGCAACACCAGCGACTACGAGACCCGCTAATGCTCCCCCTCTCAATCGGGATTGGTTGGACCTGTGAGCGAAGGATTTCGTTCAGGCTGTGGATGAGAACAAATACAACACACATTCCATTGGGTTCACTCTGTCCCTCGCCAGTGGTGTTACTCCCTCCCTTGCCATTGGTTGAATTCTGTATTGACGCTGTTGTGTAAACAGTTGCATAGTCGATTGCAAAGAATGGCTGATTTTGACTAGCGTCAAGTGGAGAAGGTACATAGCCTATCGTCAAATTGTGCTGCCCGGGGCCCAAATGGAACGCTTGATACATTATCACTTTAGTCTGCGGAGTTGTCTTGTTTGTTGTATATGATTGGGCAGCTACCCCATCTAACACAGCGAAATACGATGCACCGTCAGGATGAACAGGTCCAAAGAGTGTCACGGCATCCCCTGCACGTGTCCGAAATCAGCAAGCTGTTTTGTACCATTCTCTTTATCTGTATCACCCTTATATACGTACTAGCTAAAAGTTATGATTATATAAAATGTTGTTATCACTCACTTCAAATAAAAATTCCACGTATGCATTTACATCTGAAGTCATGCTGTAATGAGGTGTGAGTACTGTTTCCTGTCCGGAACGCCTACTTTACTTACTGCCCACTTGCTCCGAAATAATCACTCTGGTTGGGAGGGTTTGTGGCCCACGATGAAGGAGGGAAATAAGAAAATGCTGGATCCCCATCATCGATGTTGGTCGTGTTCAACTCTTCGTTTTCATTTCCGATTGTACTCTGCAATGTAATCTGCTCTTCGGCCCAATGTTAGCGGTCGAACAGATGAGGAAGAAATACGCACAAAATCTATATCCAGATACTTATCTTCCTCGTTTGTTATAGTTATGCTATGCCAATTCTCTGTTATTAGTGTTGAATAGTCAAACAAGGATTGCTGAAAAGTGTCATTGGAAGGAGGTAATCCGGTCCCGCCGGTGCTATTGTATGAATAAGTTGTTCCATTGTCTACATCTACACGGTAATCGCCATGATTGAAACGCTTAGCGCCATAGATTTGGATACCAAATCCATAATACACAAATGACATGGAAGTTCCTTGTGTATTAGTTACTGTAAAGCTGCTTGATGAATATCTAACCCGTATACAGTGTGTAAAAATTGTGCATTGAATTTGCGACTGAAGTGCTCACTTTATCAGGTCTACATCACCATTACCCGCCGACCCTCCTGTGCGCCATTGAGTTGAATATTGTAGAACAGGAGAATAGTCTTCGATTGTAAGATTGAAAACTGGCATTTTGGGTTACGAAGTGAAGGGGCGAATCCGGGAAATGGTGACTCCAAAGTTATAAGGTAATGCCTTAAGCACACGGAGGATATAAAAAGATTAAGGAGTGCAACTCGCAATGGAGGAGCGTTGAGAACAATGTCCCGATTGGTTAGATATGTGGCAACTCCATGGTTACAATAAATAACCAAGTTCAATTTGACAAGAACGCTCAGCCGGAGACGCAAGCTCCCGTATCCGCATAATCATACTCTGACTCACGCTTTCCGCCCATCCGTCGCCAGAAATCCGCCTCAAAGTCTCCGTATCATCGTACAGGTGCTCCACTTGCTCCAGTAGTTCTTCACGGAACATATCGTCTTGAAAGTCACGCGATGGAGAAGTGGAAGGTGGCTTGATATTGTACGCTTTTAATACTCTCGCTCTTTGAGAAGCGGTGCTTTCGAGTTTCGCGTACGTGCGTGTTATCTCGTCTCCTTTTGCGATGGGACGTATTGCGCGGAGGTGGTAGCTGAATGAAGGAGGGTGGAAGGTGAGATGAGCGTTCGGTGTACAACTGTTGATTTTAATGTCAGATTATTAAACGTTGTATAAAAGTTGAGAAGGAAATATACACCTATGATTAATCCTTGAAATCATGTCACAGACGGCACGCAAACTAACTTCCCTCTTCTTCTTCTCCTCCCCCTCCTCTTCCTCTCCCACTTCCTCTTCCAGATCATACCGCATCAAAAGCTGATTAGTCCTCAACACACCATTTACCTCTCCGTACCAATCCCCCTCAAACGAATTATCCAACAACATAAGCTTCTCCCTCATCTCCTTACTCATTCGTCCAAGCAGAACTTCAAGAGCATGTTCAAAAAGGGTCGTCTCGCGACTACCCCGGTACACCTCGCACGCGTAGAACGAGAAAGGACTGTCATCGCTCGGAAGTGGAGAAAAGTCAGGGAAATAAGGAGACAGCGGGGACGAGAATGCTGCAGTAAGATAGAAAGAGGCGAGGTATGGATTCCATATCGGTATGAATCCTGGTGTAACGAGGAGAGGTCTTTCGGCGAGTATCAATTCGCCTACTTCGATCGTGCGGCTTGCGAACATGCCTGTTCCTTTATCCCCTGCGTCGGCGATGTGATATATATCTTCGCTCGCTTGAGGGAGTGCGGAGGGGAAGTTGGGGTAGTTAAGGATAGTAGATTTATGGTCGCCTTGGATGAGGCATTGAGTACCGTGTGGGTCGTTTGGGGGGATAGATGTGTAGATGAGACTTGTGTCTGGGTACGTCGTTGTGCTTGAGGGATGGTGATGGAGCGATTTGGGGAGGAGGTGAGGTGTTTCGAGAAGGGATACTGCGGGTGGGTGTTAGCGGGGAGAAATGAGGAGTAGTGCAAAAGTACTGTAGTTCATGAGTACTGCGTCCTGTTGAGGCGACGGGTCGGGCGGAGATGAAGATCCATTACCGTTCGTCGACGTGTGCGTGTACCTCGATGATATGCTTGACCCTTGCCCACAGTAATATCTAATGCGCTGGGTTTTCAACACAGTGCCTGCGGTATCCTGGACGAAAAAAAGGTTCTGAGTGTAAAGACATTGCGATGATAAAGTCACGTAGACTTACTTTCGAGAAGAAAAGACGCGCCCTTCCGCCAGTAAACGCGAAACCGCGCCATAGAACGGCCATGCTGAGTTATCCTCAAGGAGCAGGCTGCAACGAAAGAGTAGTAAAGGTGCAAGGAAAGAAGATAGAGCCTCCGTTTAAAAAGACACGTAGACCCAGTCCAAGCAGGGCTCTTCATTTCACAGTCCGACTCCCAGTCTTCGAAGAGGGTAGGTAACAAGGTCGTATCACGTCAAGAAGCTTCGAGAAGCCATAAGGTTGAACGTTGAACGTTCAACTTTCTAACAAAGTTTGATCTTGAAACATGGTTCGTTAGAAACCAATCCAGTGCTTAAGCTGGGAGGCTGAGAGCATCTTCTAAGAACCAGAGGGCTGGAAACGTATAAAACCGAGAAAATACGCAGAGTTGAGCTTGCCAGGACTTCGGTTGATTCAGTCAAGGTTGGGTCAAGGTTCGGAGAAGAACGGAGTGTCACCTTTGGAGGTGTGTGACACTGTGACATATTTGGCATCACCGTGTGCTCCAAACACTCAAGTGATTTACTACAGTCCATGAGCGAGCACGAGAAGGCCTGCCGCTGTGACCCGCGGGGTTTGCTTCGGTTTAAATCTTCAAGCTGCTGATATATGACCATAGGCCCAGTGATTGATTTAATATACGCTCGAATATAATAATCAATAACTCCTAGAAAAAAAAACATAAAATTCGATGTTTGTCAGGTTCTAATTCCTATATAGCATACTTTCGAACTTCGAAGTCATAGTGCCCATATCAGCTATATCAGATCTGACACCATCCCTCCAAAGAGAAGGCATAGACAACGCAATAGATCTCCAAACCCGACACACCCCCGAAACAGCCCGAGCAGTTGCACGTCGTTCACCATACGTGCATCCTGATTGCACACAAATGTCAAATATACGAGCTAGCACGTTACAAGGCAACAGTTCAGCAATAGCAATAACTTTGCTCAGCTTCATTCCTAAATCGAAGAGTTCGTTTCGAAGTCCTACATAAAACCCTACAACTTGAACATTTCTAGCTTTGATGGGATGCTTGATTTCCCCTTGTATCCATTTGATATCGGAGTCTATTTGAGATATTGTTGATTTTATTGTTTGTAATCTTTCTCGTGGGGGAAAGGTACCGCGTTCAAGGTCGTCTGAGAGGCTTTGCTTGAGATTTTTAAGGCGGTGCATGATAGTTCTTGCATGTGGATCACTGTGTGCATGAATAAGTTTGAATTGAATAATGTTGATTAAGAGAGTAACAGCGTTTCATTGCATAGTTACGGATTTGCACCGTATCGTAAGGATAACAGGGTAACCCAATAATCATGTTGTTATAGATCAAGTGTGGATGAAATGATGGGGTGAAGTGTTGGCAATACGCTAATGTTTCTCATTTTGTGTCTCGCACATTCAATCAATTCAGTAAGAACTAAGAATCTCGATTATCGACGCTCTCGTCTCAATTCACTTAAATCGGTCACTGGACGACTGGCCTCGTTAAGTTTCGATGATGAGAGGAAATATGAAGTACACAAGAAAAGTATACGATCGAGAAGGAGGAGAAAAGGAGAAGCAATGCAGCCACTGACCCAATACCTATCAGCGATTTCATGCAACCACTGCATGTGGATATTCTGAATTACGTCTATTCGCTTCTTCCAGCGACATATGCATCGTGTCCCTTTGGGCGAACATAATTGACCGAGACATAATCGGACTGTGCTCTCCCAAGTCTCTATTATTTGTTTGTCGAAGTCGCAGTATTAATCATGATCCCTGAAGGAATGTGATTGATATACACCACTGGTCATAAAGCAATATTACTTACCAGTGCAGACATAATTGCAATATAACAACTATGATAACGTTAAATGTTACAAATGAGATCGACGTTTCCAACTGTATTACTCACGGAGCCAGCATAGTGGCAAATACACCCAGCTGAAGAACCGAAGTTAATGTTCCAGCCAATGTCGTCCCTGTCATTCGATTGGATTGTGAACGAGCGGTAAGATAAAGTAGTAGAAAATCTTAACTAAACAAACAGGAGGGAAGAATAGAGCACTCCGTCACAAAAAACCAACCCAATGAATGTGGAGGGACATTTGATTGTTTTCGTTTTAGTATAGTTTAAAGGCCTCCACTGTCACGGATGAAATCCTTCCCAACCCTTCTCAGTGTCAAAAAGAATAATGTACCTATTGTAATAAGGGTTATTGATATGCTGTTACATACCGATAGATAAAACCTGACATACTTTAAAGTGCAAGTGTCGAGCCAAAACAAACAGTTTGGAGCTGTGTAAGAATATCTGGTGCATCCTCTATACAACCGAGGCCTGAGAATGGAAGAACATCTTGCAAATCAATGTCAGAGATCATCAGTGTAATTTTGAAGGTAGCTTAAATGTTGCAAGTCAGTAATCATTATTATTATTTTGACTGAATCTCACAGACCACTATTTGTGCTGAATCCATGAAGATGAATTGTTGGTCTGTTAAACAATTTATGACTTACCAATTGTAGAGCAGGCGTTTCGCCTGCACTACAAAACCTCGTATTTTACGAGCTGCATTTGCCCGTGTCACGTGACCGATATTTCAAAAATATAACGCTATCAGATGTAGCCATGCGCGCATCAACATGTTATTCGCATTTGCTCTTCCCCCTCTCACTCGCCCTCTCCCGTTGGTTCTCTCCAACGCCGATACTTCCACATCGCCCCGAACGCCACAATTACACATCAGGAACTGAAGACCATCGGTATTGCAGGCTACCAAGAGCCACTGAATACCGCAACCTGTCCTACCAACAGCCATGTCATAGTTTCCAGTCCCTTTGCCTCAAGTTTATTCTACAAAAATTTCCTCCAATCCATCGCTACAGTTTATGTTTCAAGTCTTACCATTTCTTCTCAATAATCTATGATCCACAACACATTAATCTCCGTCTCATCGACTATTCCTTGTTAAGTAGTCTCTTTATTTTAATTTTCTATAAAACTTGTGTATCTACTTGAAGCCAACTCAGTGAATTTTCCCTCCTCTCAGTCGAGCTCTGAGTCTCTGTTTTTGTTTCCAGGTTGTTGTCAGCAGTCTCAGCTTCCATTTCGCTGTTTTGTTTTCGAAATTCCATCAAATCTTCGTGTTTAAACTTCGTTCTGAAGTTCTTCTCTCTTGTTGCGTTCTCTTCGACCTCACATCATTACTAATCTCACTCTCTGACACCTTAGGACTCCTCAGTCAAATGGACATTTGACAACTCACATTTTATTTCTTTGTTTTAGGTATTGAGACACTCTTTACCCTTACACAATGTTGGATATTCTGGGTTGCACAGCCTCTAGATCAGACCTTGGTGAGACTTTGGTAGGATTTTAGTAATAACTCTAGTATATAAATGCCCTGTATTACATAAGTTAGACCCTCTAGTAGAGATCCCCTTGAGCAGGCATAGGCACTGAAGAGGAGGAAGTGCATTTGAAGGTTCCTCAACAAAGAAATGCAAGCAGTTGGCACATCCGTCCAACCTTAAGGTTCTAAGGTAAGGTAAAAGAGTGTGTTAGTGATGTAATTGAGAGAAACAATGGTGCAACGAGGAGCAGAACTTCAAGATAAAGTTCTGGAGTGAATTCGGAGAAATGGGACTTGGTGAGAACAATCAGAATGAGTGAGATGACAACTTAGAGACAGAACAAGAGAGAGTGAGAGGTAGAAACAAGGGGTGAATTTCACTAAAGTACAATAGACCTAGATACATGGGTTAAATAAGAAAAAGGGAAGGAAATAAACCTAAAAGGAGTGAATAAAATTTTATTAAGCCCAAGGAGGTGATAGGAACTTGACTACAGTTTCAGGGAGTGTAAGACTGGAGGAATGAAAAATAATTGTAGAGAAGTCTTGAAGCGATGGCGAGGGCAGGGCAACTGTAGAGTTGTTGGTCCAGCCAATGTGGTGAGACTGATGCCTGGATGAAACTTGCTGTCCTGTGTGTGCATATCAAGGTCTGTTGCTTTGCAACTCTTATTAGAGTACCTGGGGCATGCTTCTGTGTGCATCTGAGGTTTGAGATTTGAGTGGATTTGGTCTGACACTGAGAGTGTTGAGATGGAAGGTCATGTGAAAATACCCAAACCCATCAGAACATTGATTCTACTGTGCAGGCAGAAAGCCCAAGGAAGAACTTATTTGCAGGTAAGCATCTTTTATTTCTTTTGAGGAATGAGGAGCTCACTAAAGTCTTCATAGACTACAGTTAACCACATCCTGTCTATGGCCTCGAACACTTGGACTCACCTGTTCACCTCATCTTGTCTGACAATGAATAACTAGATATTCATTTATGCTGGAGGGTTGTGTACTACCCTGGCCTGGTTGACCCTTCATTGTCCACTGTGACTCATGTGTTCTCATTTTGGTGTATGCTATGTTCTGGGCTAGATAGTTTTTGGTTGGTTCTCATACATTACATGCTTCCAGACCTTTGGCTGTGCTGGTGCATGTTTATGTTCATGTAAATTCATTGCAGCACTGGAATATGATGGCAGTCTTTATGTAGTAATTAGTTGTAAATCAGTAGATATAATCTTGTGTATTGTATGTCCATTGAAGTAATATATGACTTTTTTTTTACACATATTATATTGAAGTGTGAGTGGATTAAGGGATAAATAGGCCAACAGCTGGCTTACTAGCCGAGCACAAAAATTCACTAATGTTCTACTATTCTACTACTAAACAGTGAATGGAATTTGACTAAAATGCGCCCTACAGATGACTATTTGATGACTATACATTAGACCACTGGGTTACCAGCTGATGACTACAATATGATTGAACTGCTACCAATCTGATACCAAACACCTACCACACTTCCTACTGTGCAGTAGAAGATTTGCAAAAAAATACTGCATTTTAGTAGACATTTGGTACATTCTACTATTTTGCTACTGATTGCTGACTATTTGGCATCTTATCATTTTTACAGGCCTACAGGAATTCTAGTTGAGTGTCACTCGAGTGTTACTTGAATGTTACTTAAACATTACTTGAATTGTCACTCAAAGTGTTACTCAATTTTCACTTGATTTTTGCTCACTTAAGTATCTTGCTTAATTTCAGTGGCCTAATTACATGATTTATGTACTGATAAATAGCTATCTTACTATTATGTACCTAATGAACAATATATTAAACTGAAAAACTAAGTAAAATGCACAAGAAATAAGCTAGTAATGGTATAATATTTTTCTCACTGTTGCATATGTCACTCAAATTTCACTCAAATTTTGAATTGTCACTTGACTGTAACTCAAAGAGTCATGGCTTCGATTCTGATTGATTGCTGTTGGTAAGCAGCAGGGGGTTGCAATGTTTTGTCACTGGGAGCTTGATTGAGCACATTTGGGATCATAAAGTATGTAGTGATCAATGGAAGTTGTATTTGAAATCAATGATAAGTGAAATCAATTCTAGTAGGTATGAAATCAATATGAAAATGGAATCAATGAAGTAGAGAGATCAATAAAAGTGAAGTCTATTAAAAATAAAATACATTACTTTATAGTAATGGTCCCCAACTGTGAGGGTAACATAACAGTAGTGTAATTAACCATGTGCACACAACCATTGTGCTACTTGGTCTTTTAAAGCTGTTGCACTTCCTACTACTTAACCTATGGTTCACTATCATTTTTGGTGACTTCGTGAAAATTTGAACTTTCTCTATGTATCTTCATCCACACTTGCACCAGTACTGTAGCATGAGGTTCATTTAATTTACCTATTACTTCAGCCATGGTTTCATGTTATCAATTTCATTTTGTTTAGGAGAATATTTTAACCCAAGTGAATAAAATGATAGCTAGTTATACACTAAATAATAGGAAGTGCAGTAGTTTTAAAAGATCAAGTAGTGCAATGGTTGTGCACACATGGTTAACTACACTACTGTTATGTTACTCTCACAGTTGGGGACCATTACTATAAAGTAATGTATTTGATTTTTAATAGACTTCGCTTTTATTGATCTCTCTACTTCATTGATTCTGTTTTCATATTGATTTTGTACCTACTAGAATTGATTTCACTTATCATTGATTTCATACTTAGTAGCATTGATTTCAAATACAAATTCCATTCATTGATTCCGTTTTCGTATTGATTTTGTACCTACTAGTATTGATTTCACTATGTTATAGATTATTGATTACACTTTTCATTGATTTCATACTTAGTAGCATTGATTTCAAATACAACTTCCATTGATCACAGTACATACTTTATGAACCCAAATGCACTCAATCAAGCTCCTGGTGATGAAACATTGCGACCCCCACTGCTTACCGACAGTGATCAATCAGAATTGAAGCCACTGGTGACTCAAATGCTACTTGAATGCTACTTGATTTTTTACTCAAGTGATATTGTTGTCACTTGAAAAAAATTTCACTCAAATCTTGAATGCAACTTGAATGTTACTTGATGTTACATCTGTGTCCGGAATCTGCTATTCCACACTTCCGCACTATCCTGCACTTCCGCATTGGCCGCATTTCTGACTAATCATCGGAAACGTCATCATGAATTATTGATTACTCACTTGTATTCATTTGTTATATCTTCATTTTGACTTACTCCGCTATTTTTACTTCTATCCGTTTCACTATGTCACATACAGTCTTTCCTTCCATTCTTCAGCCACTACTCCTCTATGGTGACTGACTCCATGTTTACCTATCCCTAGCTATACCCTTATACTTCGCTCAAAGTAAACTACTCCATACTTTACTTAGTATTTAAGACCTAGTTTTTGTACAGTAACTTCAGTTTTCATATCAACTATGATTATGAATATACCACTATACTCCATCTTCTTGTCTCTAAGGTTTCGTCCTTAGTTCTGGTCTCTATTCTGACCTTCCTCTGTTCTGACCTTTCTGCATTTCACACTCGACCTTGCTCCTACCTTGAGCTTGTTCCTACCTCGACCTTGAAATATGAACCACCGAAAATCACAAGGGGTGCAGCATATAAGCTGAAGCCAAGGTTCACCTCTGCACTTTTTGAGTTCTCCGCTTCCGACCTTGAGCTTATGTAATACTATGACTAGCTCCCCCCGCACTAAACCCAGTGCCTCCCTTATTATCCCTCTGAGTGGTATGGTACGTAACACTTGAATGCAATTCAACCTTCACTCAAATTTTCACTTGAATGTAACTTGATTGTCACTCAAATTTACTCACTTAACTCACTTAATTATATGTCAATAAATTTAATTGTACTTCTTGTGTACTTCACTCTCATCTGCCCTCCCACTCATTGTTTCACATGCCTCCGCTTATCAATGTGCTGCATGATAACCTTCCCACTCATTGTTTCCCACACCTCCGCTTAATTATTGTGTTGCTTGATTGATGTCAACCTCTCCACTCATTGTTTCCAATGCCTCCACTTATTGTATTCAATTCCCACTTACCGCTTCCCACCCCTCTTCTCTCAAAAATTCCCATGGTATTTCCTTCACCAAATACTCACCCTCAACACCCCCCATGCACCCTGGTGCCGCCCACTGTTGCTTATGATTTCCCACACTTCATTATTTCATTAATTTATCATTTCCCGCCCTCCGCTTTCATTTTCCCATGCACATATTGCTAATTTATTGCACTTTCTCTTAAATTTATAATCATTCAAAAGTACCTATGCTTCATGAATTATAATTGTAGCATTCATTGTACAAAAGTATTAATTATTCCGCATTTTAATAAGATTACCTTTTCATACAACATCTAAGGTACAGTCTAATGTATAAAGAAGAGTATATAACAGATATTAAAAAAAGATTCAAGAGAATATAGGAAATATTGAGCTAGAAAATGCAAAATTACTTGCTGACTGTTGAGCATGATAATGAGGAAGGGTGCCCATCAACAGATCACCCATCAATTATGTGCGGCGGCGTTGAGGAAGCGAGTTTGATGGCATTGATGGATGTCAATGACAGCAATTGCAAACATGGACAAAGGCGAGAAGAAGCGTGTGAAAAATTGAACAAGGCGAAATGTTGAACGAAAAGGCGGGCGGGGGGCGGGACAGTGAGGAGACAGTGATAGTAGTGTAGAGTATAAGTATTTATTAAACACTTACCTTTACGGACTTACTTTTTTAATAACTTGAATGTGATTTGAATTGTTACTCGAATTGTCACTCGAGTGCAACTCAAATGCTACTCGATTGCAACTCGAACTCACTCGAACAAAATTGTCGTCGACTGGAAATCTTGTAAGCCCTGTTTTTACTGAGTGTCATATGTCACATCTATATTAGGTTGGGGGAGGTATGTGTGATTTGTTCCACTGTCTTTTCATATGATCTTCTTGCCTCATGTGGTTTAAGTGTCCAGAGTAAATTGGATGTAATATGATATTTCAATTCGTGCTATTCATAAAATATTTTAACGTCGCTTAAGCATTCAGACTAATGTGGTGCCTAATTCCATGTCCTCCGATATGCCCGTCTCCACATCGATATGCGCAAAAAAAAATCGATCGAGAAATCGCTGGTGCACCCTCGTTAACATCAACACATGACCCGGATATCTTTCGCAAATTTAATATTAGGCGAGAACTCTGGGATTTAAGACTGAGCATAATTTTCGAATTAAAGGAGTACAAACTTACTGTAGATGACAATGCACCATAGTACCATCTTCGAAATGAAAAATTAGCTGGAATAGCATCAAGTTTTAATGGGACCTACGGTATAAAATATACTGGAATAAACATGCTTACAGCTTTTGGATCCATTGAACACCATGTCATAATCACTGTTAGCACTAAAAACAGTGGATCTATCAATAATGTATATGAAATATATTTATGCACTTCCCTACCGAATATAATGGAGAAATACAGTGTTCCATCGCGAATAATCAATGCAAAAATAGGGAACGTATTTTGACCACTTCGTAGAAAGCTCTTCAATCCATCATAGGCGAGAGAAATATTCTTTTTAAGTTTAAAAATTGTGAGGAAAAATAATAAAGCTGTTTCGAAGTCATTATTAAGGTTCGGTATATATAAGAAATAATAAAACACAGTACTGTGCACAGCAAGATTGAATCCGAAACATATAGTTTGTAGCAAGTCCAAATTTTTGTTTTTTGGAGACTTCTTCACTATGCATAGTATCTCGGATCCGTCTGTAATTAAAGTATTCTTGGACTCGCCAATGGAAACGAGTAGATTAACAGTGACCAGTAGCTGATGGTAGTGGTTAGGTTTTGTATTCAATATATTAAGCATAAAAGGCTAACTGAGAATTGCGCTAGAACATTTACATATACAGCTATGTTTCAGTTGACAGAACAATATTAAAACTCACCCAATATAGCTGTTGCTAGAAGCAAAATTACTTTTTTTGTTAATAAAAAATTTACTTTAATTTGCAAGACAACTTACTTCGCCTGCTGTTTCCATAACAAGCACAAACTCGGAGTGCAAATATGAGGTCTGTTGCAGTTCCGAAAATGGTCACTCCGCTACGAATGTACAACGGTCGATAAATCACCCATAAATATGGACGAAAATGCTTACATTTCATGAAACCAGAAAGCTGTGCGACAACTGTGTACATAAGTCAAACTTAAATATGTATGATGAACGAAATGTTGTTACAACTGATGCCAAGATATTAAGTTACAAAGTCACTAGAACTAACATCAACAATTACTCACGGAAACTGATACATTTCCGATACCATTGCTTGACGACGCTAGAAAGGTTACAAGTCAGCCAATCAGCCGGGGAATACTTATTCAAGAAGGGGAGATAAGGTTAGTTACATAATGCCATGTCTATCCTGTGTAATCCATCGTGAGTGATTTCTTTACTTGACGAAATTGAATCCTACAGGAGATATATTGGACAGTAATAACGTGCAATGATATAAAGAATCTTGGTGCTTGACCATTTCATACCCCTATTGGAAATGACCAGTACACCATGAAATATACAGCAAAAAGACATGTGTCAGCTCACCACCAGATGTATTTCACCTACGGAATCACAGCAAATCGATTTGTGTTCGAAAATAAGTGAATAATGAATATGATACTAACCTCATCCGAAAAGCTGTAAATAATGTCATACACAAGGGAAGTTATAGCGGCGACTGTTTTGTAAAAGTGAGAATGTGGGATGTGAAGTAAAGGGACATACTAGATACTAAATCTACTTTTGAATTTAGATCCATAATATAAACTATTTCATCAGCAAGTACACCTATATTTCGCATGGTGGAATGCTCGGCAATTTCTGGAGGGGTAGAGGGAGATTTAGTTATTCAAAGCCAGTGATATCCACTATTTATACCGCTTAATCGGTAACGCAGTGATCGGGGTTGGATGTGCGGGCATTGCAACATTGCCTATAAATACGCATCCTTCCCGCAATACCAGTATCGCAGTGCCATATTTCCATCACATGTGGGGTATATCAGTTTTGTATGCTCCTAAGAAGCAGTCCAATGTATAGTAGATGAGATTGATCATCATAACGATGTACAGAGACAAGAATAACTCGACATTTAACTATGTCTGCCTAATTTCTCATGCAAGACGGTCAAGAATGTACCATGATATTTTGCGTGTGTTTTATTAGCACTGGTATTGCCTGTTCGAGAAAGTTAGTAATATTGCTAAGGAACGAGTATGCATATTTATGAATCACGACACCTGTCAGCACCATCTTAAATACTAAAAGATCTTCCACTAATAGCTGAAATCAAAGATGTTTAAACGGTATAGTCTGTGGAGTCTTATGATATTCAATAAAAGCCTTTTATGATATTTGGAACCTGTTGATCATAGATGCGATAGGAGATTGGAATAAAGAACTGTTAACACGCAAACTCATGTCCATATTTCATCATCGGAAGTACTTGAGTGTATGATCAGACTTAAGCAATGAGAGTTCAGAAGCATCGAAATATTGATGTGGACACAGGTACTAAATCAGCGCTCACTGTCAACCGGTAAATCAACCAGCTCCGTTCAATGACGTCATTGCTTACGGGCCTAGGAAAACGGAAGGGCGGACTCTTCTCAGTTTTGTCCACTGGCTCGGAATCGAATGGAAATCGAAACTCATTGACACTAGCATTTCCCAAAAAAGATACTCAGAAACATATATCACAAACTAGAATAAACATCTAATCAGAAGGCAGTACATAGCGCTATGCTTACACCTACCAAGACTACCAGGATCGAACTAAGTATACCCTAGTATCATCATCAAGAACCCCCCCGCTCCCTACTCCAAGTCTCCTCAAACAACCGCTCAAGCCTCACATCATCCCTACCAATACACCTATACTCCCTCCCCTCCTCTCCCGTAAACGCCAAAAACACACGCTCCACCTCCGTTCGAATCCCACGCAGCTTCTTCATAGTGACCTCCAACTGCCTCTCCTCCCTCTCCTCCAACATGGCGCCCCCCGCCCGTCTCTTCACATACTCCTACACATCCAAAAGATAAAGCACAAAAGCACTCCACATACGCGCCAAATGAACAACATAAAAACACTCGCTCGCCTCCAGTCCCCCCGTCCCAATATCAACCCCGACATCCCCTGCCACACAAAAAACAAGAGACGCAAGCCCCCGTATCCGCATAATCATACTCCGTCACCAGAAATATGCCTTAAAGTCTCAGTATCATTGTACAGCTCCTCCACCTGCTCCAGGAGATCTTCACGGAACATATCGTCTTGAAAATCGTGTAAAGGGGAAGTAGAGGGTGGCTTGATATTGTACGCTTTTAACACTTCCGCTCTTTGGGTTGTGGTTGTTTCAAGTTTCGCGTACGTGCGTATGATTTCGTCTTCTTTTGCGATGGGACGTATAGCGCGGAGGTAGTAGCTAAATGAGGGTGGGTGGAAAGTGAGATGAGCGTTTGGTGTACAACTGTTCGCTTTATTGTCAGACCGTTATATGTCGCATAATTGAGAAAAGAAAACATACCTATGATTAACCCTTGAAATTATCGCACAAACCGCACGGAAACTAACCTCCCTCTTCCCTTCCTCTTCTCCTCCCACTTCCTCTTCCAGATCATACCGCATCAAAAGCTGATTCGTCCTCAACACACCATTCACCTCTCCTTACCAATCCCCCTCGAACGAATTATCCAACTACATAAGCTTCTCCCTCATCTCCCCACTCATTATCCCAAGCAGAACATCGAGAGCACGTTCAAAAAGCGTCGTCTCGCGACTACTACGGTACACTTCACACGCGTAGTACGAGAAGAAACTGTCGTCCGCAGGAAGCGGAGAAAAGTCAGGGAAATAAGGAGACAGCGGCGACGAGAATGCCACAATTAGATAGAACGAGGCGAGGTATGGATTCCATATGGGTATGAATCCCAGAGTAACGAGGAGAGGTCGTTCGGCGAGTATCAATTCGTGCACTTCGATCGTGCGGCTTGCGAACATGCCTTCTCCTTTTCCTGTATCTCCTGTATCAGCGATGTGATACATATCTTTGCTCGCTTGAGGAAGTGGGGAGGGGAAGTTGGGATAGTTGAAGATAGTGGATTTGTGGTCGTCTTGGATGAGGCATTTGGTACCGTGTGGATCAGGTGTGGGGATTAAGGTGTAGATGAGACTCTGAGCTTGAAGACAATACTATGATAGACTCACGTAGACTTGCGTTATAGAATAAAAGACTCGTTTCCCCCAGTTATCGCTGAGAAACTAGACCACAGCATGTTTATTTATCCCCAAGGAGCAGGCTATAACGAAAGAGTGGTCGATGAGCAGGGGAGAAATTTGATAGACGCCAGTCCAGCTTTAAGCATTGCCGATTCTCAGCCAGACGAGTCCCAGTCTTCGATGAGGGTTGGTAACAAGGTCATATCACGCCAAGAAGCCTCTCATTACTTATATAAGCTTGAAACGGGGTCGGTTCGAAACGAAGTTGAGGCTCGCAGTTTGAGTTGGGAGTCGAAACTCAATCGAAACTCAATCGAAACTGATTCGAATTTACCAACCTGAGAACCAGGAGTTGGACTGATTCAAATTTCATAACGTTTACGGACACTCGTTACAGTCTGAGAGTGGTCATTCGGAGTACCGGTCGATAAACTTGGGACGTACTGCAGTACTGGATTGAAGCTTAAGTTTGGAGCAAGTTCAGAGGATTCGGAAAAAGTTTACAGAATGATGATAGTGCCACGTGAAGAATATTTGGCATCAACGTGTGTGCCAAACACTTATGTAAATCCATACGTAAGTTATGACACAGCCACCATTTCTCTTTGAGTTTAAACTTCAAGCTGGCAACATACAGCAGCTCCGAACAATCGGTTCGAAGTGCGTCAGATAAGTAAGGGGCCCAGGCTCTGAACAAACACCACATGCACATAACTACCCACACATACTCTACACAACATTCATTCTAATTCGTATATATTATACTTTTGTACTTCGAAGTCACAGCACCCATCTCAACGGAATCAGAACCGACACCATCCCTCCAAAGAGAGCGCATAGACAACGCAACAGCTCTCCAAATTTGACACACCAAAGTAATAGCACGGGCATTCGCACGTCGCTCATCATACATGCACCCCGAATGCACACAAAAGTCAAATATGCGCGCTAACACGTTACAAGGCAACTGTTCAGCAATAGCAATAACTTTGCATAGCTTCCTTCCCATATCAAAGAGCTCATTTCGAAGTCCTACATAAAACTCTAAAACTGGAACATTTCTAGCCCTGATGGAAAGTTTGATTTCCCCCTGCATCCATTTGATATCGGAGTCTATTTGAGATATTGTTGATTTTATTGATTGTAATCTGTCTCGTGGGGAAGAGGTACCGCGTTTAAGGTCGTCTGCAAGGCTTTGCTTGAGATTTGGGAGGCGGAGCATGATGATTCTTGCATATGGATCGCTGGATGAATGAATTAGTCCGTATTAAAGAAAGTTAATTGGGAGCGCTTTTACATTGGATAGTTACGGATCTGCACCGTACCGTAAGGATCACAAGGTAACCCAATAATCATGCTGTTATAGATCAAGTGTGGATGAAAACATGGGGTGAAGTGTTGATAATAAATTAACGCGCATATTCAGTCAATTCACCGGTCACTAGGAATATCTCGCACATTCAATCAAGTAAGTAAGAACTAAGAATCTCGACTATCTACGCTCTCATCTCAATTCATTAAATCGGTCACGGGACGACTCGCCTCGTTAAGGTTCGTGAACATCAAAGATAATGAGAGGAAATATGAAGTACACGAGCAAACTACACGACCGGGAAGGAGGGGAAGGTGGAGAAGGAGAGAAGCAACGTAGTCACTGAGCCAATACTTGGGCGTAATTCAAGTAAACACAGAAGGTGGATATTCTGAATTGCGTCTCCTATTCCCTTCTTCCAACGACATATGCGTCGTGTCCCTTTGTGCGAAGATAATTGACCGAGATACAATTGGACCGCTCTCCCCCGAGTCTCTATCATTCGTTTGTCGAAGTCGCAATATTAATCTTGATCCCTAAAGGAAAGTTATTGATATACACTAGTCCTAAAGCGATATTACTTGCCAGTGCTGACATAATTGCAATATAACAACTAAGAGAACATTAAATGTTACAAATAAGATCGATGTTTCCCGCTGTATTACTTACGGAGCCAGTATAGTGGCAAATACACTCAGCTGAAGAACCGAAGCCAATGTTCCGACCAATGTCGACCCTGTAGTTCAATTGTGAACAAGCAGCAAGATAAAGTAGTAAAGAGATTTCACTGACCAAACAAGAGGAAAAAATAGAGCACTCCGTCACGAAAAACCAAGCCAATAAGTGGGGAAGGATCTTCAAAATTTGATTGTTTTCGTCTTAGTACAGTTCTAAGACCTCTACTGTCACGGATGAAATCCTTCCCAACTCTTCTCAGTGTCAAAAAGAATAATGTACCTATTGTAATATGAGTTATTATTGGTGAAGCTGTTACATACTGATAGATAAAACCTGACGTACTTTGAAGTGCAAGTGTCGAGCCAAAACAAAGAGTTTGTAGACGTATAAGAATTTCTGATACATCCTCCACGCAACCGAAACCTGGGATTGTAACAACACTTCGAGAATCAGCGACAGAGATGATGAGTGTGATTGTGAGGGTAACCTAAAAGTTCTACTAAGTTAGTAATAGTCATTATTGCAGCTAAATTTCACAGACCGCTATTTGCACTGAATCCGTGAAGGTTAATTATTGGTCTGTTAAACAGTTTATGACTTACCGATGAATGCTGCTGCTAGAGAATAAACAACTGTGTAGATAATAAGTGTAGATCTAGAAGCTGTCGAATATTACTGACTTCGTCTGGTGTTACCATAAAGTGCGCTCACACGCCATATAAACATGAGGTCAACTGAGCCTGTTATAATCACCAGACCCCCACTTTTAAATAAATATAACATGACCCCAGTTAATGCTGCGAGTTTTTCAGCTTAACATTGTATACTCACATTGAGTGGAACCACGCAGCGGCTCGACAGCTGTTAGCATGTTCAGAACTATGAAGTTATACTTGAAGTATCTCTACGTACACCTGGTGAATATGTATAAATTTAGTGCATTTGCCTTCTTCAAAGGGTGACATGTCTCACAGGAATGGAGGTTGCTTCACTTATAGCGTGTATCGGAGCTAGTATGGGCACTATTTGAATTATCTACTAATGTATGCATTGAACTTACAGATTGTCTCAATGCTGTATTTGAAGTTTACATGTAGTATGTCGCAGAGTAAATGAAAGCTTACAATAGATAGATAGGGCAGTAGTATCGTGCAATAATATACAATGATTTTGGTATTGACCATTTCATATCACTTCACAATTATATAGTTGGAATGAGTGGAAGATATTGAATGTTCAATTTCCCTTACCACCATATGTAGTTTACCTGTTTCAACCGGGAATAAATGGTGAGTCTACGCTACAATACCATGTAGCCGCCACTTGAATACCTCGTCAGGAAAGTTATGCACAATATCATACGCCAAAGAAGCAATGGAAACAACTGAAACTAAACATTAGCCTTGTGATTTAATCAACAATACAAGCCAAACTTGCCATATGCCATGCTAACGTTTCTGTGGTATTCAGCGTATTCCGTCAATTCATTAATAATATCCATTGTGACGGTTGAAACATGAGATTTTCCAAGTCATGTAAGTGCTGTATATCCCATTTATATACTGGTGTATGCCACTGCCAGTCCCTGCCAAGCCCTGCGCCTCTACAAATGAACGATTGATCATCATGCAGGGGCGGCGAGATACATTGAACCATTACTGTTTTTGCACTTCTTGCGGCGGGATTTTTCACACATACTGTAATTGAAACGGGAGTTGGTTGGGCTTTGCATTTCGTCTAGTCCTTTGCTTACGCTGTTCAACTTTGTAACGCGCATGATAAGTTGATTTGGCAATGGTATATGAAGACTCAATGAAGAGGACATCATCAAGCATTGAGAATATGTATGTACATGACAGGCATTTGTCCCATCGTCAGCCCTGTCAGTGTCACCGTTCAAGCGTTCACGTAAGATCGCCAGGAGTTGCTGCCATCACAACGAGATTTTTTTTTCGCACGAATATATGTATGAGCTTACCGACGTTTAAGCGCTTTCAGATTGGTTCTCAGAGAAGCCATCAGTTGATATCTTTCAGTTTAGTCACAAGTTGTACAGCACTTCTAATAGAATACGAAAAATAGCACGGTTTGGTGTAGCACAAGTTTAGTAAAGGAAGAGCCAAGCTTGTGGAGTGGTTGTGGTATAATGCATAATGGTTGAAATGAAACGTTGAACAGCTTGAAGGTAGTTACAGTCAAACTTGTAGTAGCCCATAGGGGTCGGTGGACGTCTAAAACAATGGGTTATAGATTGTTATGGAACTGTGGAATGCTGCGACCGGTGATGTGTCCCCTGTTACTATTCGATTCCAAATACGGAAATTGCTGATGCCGGCGAAACCCGGGAACACGCTGGTTCATTCTCACAACTGAACCAAGTGTTTGGCATTGGCCTCCCGTTGTTTGGCTGCGTGCCGCCTTGTGTGTGCGAGAGAAAGGTGCCCTTGAGGAGCACCACAGTAGGCATTGCGCTAATGGCATCCTGAATGCACGAGTAAATATTTTCCAGTATTTTATGGAAGGCATGATATAGCTAGATTCATGTAAAATTAAGATAAATGGAAAAAAAAATGCGATATTAAATGTAGAACCAGTGGTTTTTAACTGTGTTCAATATACTTACCAGTAAGCATGAAGTTTTTGGTCTCATCTTGATTAACATCCCATGCTTGTTGAATATGATTTAAGTAATATAGTAATGTACACTGATTTTATGTAATGTTGGAAGTTGTGCAACTTGTAGCACCAAATGTCAAATGAAATTTATATAATAGTAGAAATACAGTGTTTTTATGACTATTTAAATGTGCCCCAGTACGAAATAAGAGCCTAAATAATGTATGATAATCACTGGAAAGATTTGCAAAGGAAAAAGAATACAAGTGACCAGAAAGGTTAGAGATGAAATACTTACAATATTTAAATGATACTTGCTACAATAGTACAACTGAAGGAAAATATAAATAATTGACACGATAGTACACCAAAAATCACCAAGGAATGCGGACTAAAACATACATAACTGAGAAATGGTTTCATGGCAAAAGAAGGTGTGTGACAGAAAGGAATAACGCGATAATAATGTTGATCTAAGCGCATAAAGGTTTCACCGCAGTGCGCCTCACGATATTATGTTCCTTTTTATTTCTCTTTATTCATATGTTTACCTTTCTCCATTTTACTTACTGTACGCCCCAGTGGCACTCTTAGACAGTATATATAGACATTAGATACATCATTACACCTCGGCCTCAGTACTCAGTCGTTGTATTCATACATTGCATTGAGGTGAGATATCTTACTTACCGTTCCTCTGTAACTCTTGCTTACCTGACGCATAGATATAATATCTAACTACTCTCCTCGTGTGTATAGACTAAACTTGTAGATATCTATTTCTACAAATAACAACATAAACTTAACATAACTGACGCACACAGGGCCACAAATTTACATTAGTAATACTTAAGTAACAGTAATATTGGCTAACCGCGCAAATTGGCTCACGAAATGATGAATAAACGCCCAGCTAGGCGTGCGGGTTGACAGCGAAATGAGCCGTGAGAATACATATGTCCCTGAGAGATCCAATCGGATAGTAACAGGGGACTACAAACTCTGCTGCGACATACATTTCGCTAGGTCACAGGGATCATTACGTAATATTACCAACCAATCACAGAGCGTAATGGGGCTTCGGCCAATCATATTGCCAGAAGGTGGGATCTCGACCGCGATCCACAAATTGACTTATAGGGAAATTCAGAGGTCCCTATAACCCAACTAAGTACCTTAAATGGTAGTGGGTTATGGGGACATTTGTATTTCCTAAGAAGACAATTTGTGGATCGTGTTCGGAATCTCATTTTCTGTTGGCCTTGAAGTGCTGGCACCTGGTCATTTCCTGGCACTTGCTGGATCGCCTGCCTCCTGCTCCCCCTACCTAGTCTTATCTTTCTCCTTCCTATACTCCCCCACTGCTCGACTCCGTTGCGTACATTAACTACTCCCACTTTAATTATTCTTCGCTTTGTCGATAACGTGTGCATTACCACCAGATAAGTATGCCATCTAAATTCTTCATCTACCTGTTCAGTGTCGTTCATCGGATCTATCACCTATTCAAGATGCACACCCACGTTCTTTTGGTCACCAAGGTGTAGAGCAGGCGTTCCGCCTGCATGGTGGAATCGACACATTAGCGAGTAGTATGACGCTCCAATGTGTCATTTATTCGCCGTACTTAACCGTTGCCGTACTCACAATAACTACTTGTTTTTCCGTATTTTCGGTACACATCTATACATCTACTATATTCTACATGTAAATATATCCTATTACTCCGGGTATGTCTTTTATAATGACCGTTTTGACGAGTTTCTGAGACCTCGGAAATATCCGTTATAATTCCCACGCTCTTCTTGAGTGTCGTGCCGTACATCCAACTTCATTCTACTGTACGTTAGGCATTACCGAACTTCGTTTTAGCTCTTATTTCGTTGTTGGATATCGCAGTAGCAGATGAATTACACTACAAAGGCTTATCATATGGTACTTCTCGATGTTATCTCATATATAAATGTACCTGTACACTGCCCATCATAATATGGCCATGTCCAGATAGTACTTACCTTACATACCTTCAAGCTAATGTGCATGGTTAAACTTAATAGTTGTTGAACTCAGATAAGCTAAAATACTTTTTGTGGTACCTGTGTTTTAACACAGGACATTTTCTGTTTAACCTAGTTAAATTCAAAGCTAAGACATTTGATAACCACCTACAAGGCTCTAATTTTTATGTTATACTCCTTCCACACCACTTTTACATAACATACACAGCTTGCTGTATTGATAGCAAATTTATACATACCTTTTGGTGAGCAGTATCATTACAGGTACTTAAATATTGGATGTAACAATGAGAACTACCATATAATAAATATTTTCGGTATCAATTATCGCTTGACACAACGTACAAGAATAAAAGAAGAGCTTAAACGAAGTTCTATGATGTTTAACGGTACAGTAGAATGAAGCTGGATGTACGGCATGACGCTCAAGAAGAGCGTGGGAATTATAACGGATATTTCCGAGGTCTCAGAAACTCGTCAAAACGGTCATTATAAAAGACATACCCGGAGTAATAGGATATATTTACATGTAGAATATAGTAGATGTATAGATGTGTACTGAAAATACGGAAAAACAAGTAGTTATTGTGAGTACGGCAATGGTTAAGTACGGTAAACCGAACTACGAGTACGGCGAATAAATGACACATTGGTATGACGCTCCAACTATAAATAAATTCACCGTACTAAAAACCCGTGCCGTACTTCGGTTGCCGTAAATAAGTGTCGCCGTAATCGCAGAATTGGCTTATTTCTCACTATTTTAAAGATAAAACTATTCTACTTTTTATGCTATATACTTACATATTATAAATCTACACATATGTTGGAGAAAAGGATCTATTCGATGACTTTTTGCAGCCTCGGAAATATCCGAATTAATTCTCACCCTCTCCAGACCGTACAGCGCCATGTACATTTAACCTCATTCGGCCGCACTTACTTTTAAGCATTACAATTTAGAGTCTCGATTCGTGGTTTTACATTATATTAGTTGATAATTGACACTACGTAAGGGCTTTTAAATAGTAAGTAAAATGTTATAGCTTATCTTTGGTATAATAACATACTGTAGTACACTCATTCGAGTGTGTCCATGTTCAGAGCAACAGTGCACCGCTGATAGCAAAAAAAACATAATTTGATCTGATTATCCTGAGGTACCGGTTGCCTTGTCATATTTGTATCATATATTTCTACTTGCTATGCACATAGCTCTTGTTTATCCAGCGTGACAATGCCATGTCTATTCAGATAATCAGATCAAATTATGTTTTTTTTCTGTCATCAGTGGTGCACTGTCGCTCTGAACATGGACACACTTGAATGAGTGTACCGAAAATAAATTCTAACATTTTAACTACTATTTAAAAGCCCTTACGTACTGTCAATTATCAACTAATATAATGTAAAACCACGAATCGAGACTCTAAATTGTAATGCTTAAAAGTAAGTGCGGCCGAATGAGGTTAAATGTACATGGCGCTGTACGGTCTGGAGAGGGTGAGAATTAATTCGGATATTTCCGAGGCTGCAAAAAGTCATTGAATAGATCCTTTTCTCCAACATACGTGTAGATTTATAATATGTAAGTATATAGCATAAAAAGTAGAATAGTTTTATCTTTAAAATAGTGAGAAATAAGCCAATTCTGCGATTACGGCGACACTTATTTATGGCAACCGAAGTACGGCACAGGTTTTTAGTACAGTGAATTTATTTATAGTTGGAGCGTCATACATTGGAGCGTCATTATGACGCTCCGTTTGATCAAAAAATAACCGTGCCGTAGTTCGGCTGCCGTAGCAAAGGGGGTGCCGTAGCATTGGTCATTTCATGTTTTTTTCAGCTAATTCTTATGTTTTCGATGTGATTATACATTATATGATATTATTAAGCTATTATAACGAAAATATATGCCTGAAAAGTCTCTTTTCCGGTCGTTTCGCATGTAAAATTTGTTTTCCCATGCTTGCTGAACATGCGGAGACTCTTCAATAATACTTACAAGACAGTAAAATAAATGGATACATATTATCAAAGTGACTTAATGTACTCCTATGGTGTACATAGGGACTTGTACAAGTCAATTTTTCAACAAATTCTGCTGTCATTAAGTCAATCAACCCAGAGAAGTGATAGAATGACGGTGTATTATTAGGTTCTTCATTAGCATTAGTATTAATGGTATAAAAATTTATAACTATTAAAAATAGTGCAAAACTTGCTTTTTAAGATATTCACAATGCCTATATTTATAGTACGGGCCTAGCAAATATTTTTGAAGTCTCCGCGCATTGAGAAAGCGTGGGAAAATAACCTTCGCATGCGATACAACATGAAGAACAGAAGCCCCGAGGGCAATTTTCGGGCTAAAATGTCATTATAAGTGTCCCTAAATCTCATGATAACAATTAAATTGACCTGAAAACTATGTATTTCACGATATTTTTTGTTCAGCAGTATTTCCCACACTTAATTGAAAAGCCCCACATCGCAACAACCCAATGTACATGTGCTCGCTTGCCATTTGGGTCTCCGGACATAAATAAATTATATATGTAAATAGTACAAGAGAGTATGGCTTATGAATGTTGAAAGGTGGATCGACAGCACTGTAAGATTGCTGTAGGTCATTTCAACCAAGCATGGGAAGGGCGTGGGAAATACTGTTGAACGTAACATTTCGTGAATTAACATAGCTTTCGGAGACTATTTTATTGTTATGATGAAATTTAGGAACGCCTATAGTGGTATTTGAGCCTTAAAATTGTTCTAAAAGTCTCCGCTTTTCGTGTTGTTTCGCAACGAAGGTTTTTCCCACACTTTCTCAATGCACGGAGACTTCAAAAATATTTGCTAGGCCCGTACTATAAATATAGGCATTGTGAATATCTTAAAAAGCAAGTTTTGCACTATTTTTAATAGTTATAAATTTTTATACCATTAATACTAATGCTAATGAAGAACCTAATAATACACCGTCATTCTATCACTTCTCTGGGTTGATTGACTTAATGACAGCAGAATTTGTTGAAAACTTGACTTGTACAAGTCCCTATGTACACCATAGGAGTACATTAAGTCACTTTGATAATATGTATCCATTTATTTTACTGTCTTGTAAGTATTATTGAAGAGTCTCCGCATGTTCAGCAAGCGTGGGAAAACAAATTTTACATGCGAAACGACCGGAAAAGAGACTTTTCAGGCATATATTTTCGTTATAATAGCTTAATAATATCATATAATGTATAATCACATTGAAAACATAAGAATTAGCTGAAAAAAACATGAAATGACCAATGCTACGGCACCCCTTTGCTACGGCAGCCGAACTACGGCACGGTTATTTTTTGATCAAATGGAGCGTCATACGTCATAGTCCCGTACCCGTACTGTATGAACAATTTATTTTGCTCATACGGTACGGCAATATACACCGTACCGTATAAGCCGTAACCGTTTTGTACGGTTACGGTTGGCAGCCCTATTAGCGAGTTCTGCAGACGCGTCAGAGTCATGTGATCTACAACGTAATTGAAGCTCGAACACGTACACGTCGCCAACTCATCTTTCACCTCTGTCTGCACAATGCCCCCCAATGCTCTCGATATCGGACCGACTTCTCCTCAACGCCGGACAAACTATCATACAAACAAGCAACCAAAGCACTCGGTTATGGACACTCGAAGCTAGGGACAGCTGAACTCGCTCACAAACTGAAGATCTCGACATCAGCATCTCAACATCCAGTCTTTCAGTACCCACCATCGCTACATTTCTCCCTTCTCCTCATATCACACCCTCTATCCCTTCACATTTTACATACAAATCCTTCTCTCTATCTCCTTGAAACACTCATCTTTTGCTACCACATTCTTGGCTTCAAGAAGTTTTTATTCGCTCTTTTAGGTATAATCTTCTACTATTTTTCATATATAAACAGTGTATCTAGGTCTCGAGTAATTCAGTGAATTTCCCCCCATCTCTCTCTCTCTTTCGGTGGCTCTCGTCTCGTGTTTCTTCGTCGTCTCGCTCGTCCCCAACTCTCATTTCGGAAATTTACTCACTCAAACACCCAAGAACTTTGTCTCGAAGTTCTGTCTCCCGTTACGTCATCACCTCTCTCGTTTACGTCGTTGACACTCTCTTTCCCAACCTTAGAACCTTAAACGTTGGACGGATGCGCCAATGGCTCGCATTCCTTTGATTAGGAACCTTCAACCACTCATTTCCCTCTTCAAAGGTCCCCTCATTGTACTCTGGAGTCTGTCACTCCGGTCTGATGTTGAGCCGCAGGTTTAGCCACACATGTCAGCCAAATATCAGTAACATGAAATTGGACTAGCACCCTCGTGCCTCGAAAGCATCGGTGTCCCCAAGCAAACAACTTCCAAAGGTAGAAATGATCTATGAGGATACATAACTACCTCCTTAATCAACCCAACAAACTGGACAAGGTCCTTCTCTCACTTAGCGTACATTGATCCCCTTCCCCCACACTCAAACCTTCACATTCTCCCCAACCCACTCGTTACTCGTGTAGTTTTCTCTGATACAAGAACTAGGGGAGGAGATGTGGTAGCTACGGGTGTCGAGTATGCTGTAAGTGAAGAAGTTCCTAGGTAGATCATTAATGTGAATCGGGAGGTGGTGGTCATCCACCCTTGCCACTGGTTCAAAATTAATAATTATTAATAAAATTTACATTACAACTTGTCTCGTGGTCGTGGGGAGGAATCCATAAGTGTCAGCTAATTTGATCATTGAGTAGCAGGGATATATGATTGTGGCAATCGCAGAAGCCAGGTGCTTATATGATTGTCTTTTTGTATGCATATTTGGAATTCTACTTACTTCAGGTGATCATAAACAATCATTAATTTGTTTTAATTGAATATTACTATTGTATGTATGTATTAGATGATCATAAACAATCAATGACTGGTTCTAATTGATTATTACTATTGTATGTATATAATGGATGATCATAACCAATCATTGATTTGTTTAAATTGAATACTACTATTGTATGTATCTTTTAGGTGATCATAAACAATCATTGATTTGTTTTAATTGAATATTACTATTGTATGTATATAATGGATGATCATAAACAATCATTGATTTGTTTTAATTGAATACTACTATTGTATGTATCTTTTAGGTGATCATAAACAATCATTGATTTGTTTTAATTGAATATTACTATTGTATGTATATAATGGATGATCATAAACAATCATTGATTTGTTTTAATTGAATACTACTATTGTATGTATCTTTTAGGTGATCATAAACAATCATTGATTTGTTTTAATTGAATATTACTATTGTATGTATATAATGGATGATCATAAACAATCATTGATTTGTTTTAATTGAATACTACTATTGTATGTATCTTTTAGGTGATCATAAACAATCATTGATTTGTTTTAATTGAATATTACTATTGTATGAGTCTTTTAGGTGATCATAAACAATCATTCATCCATTCTAATTGAATATTACTATTGTATGTATATATTGAATGATCATAAACAATCATTGATTTGTTTTAATTGAATATTACTAATGTATGTATCCTTTAGGTGATCATAGGCAATCATTGGTTGATACTAATTGGATATTACTATTGTACTAATGTGCTGCTGATTTCCCTCATGTCACATTTGTCACGCTCTTCGCACGCGTCACATATTTCCCGCGCTTTCTATGTTTCCCACGCATCATGTTGTCACATTCTTCATGTGTGTCACACATTTCCTGCCGCGTCACAAACTTCCCGCGCTTCCCATCATTCCCGCGCTCTAGATAATTCCCGCGCTTTGCACATATTCCCGCGCTTCACACATACTCCCACGCTTCACGCATATTCCCACCCATCATACTCGTCACATTCTTCGCGCGCGTCACACACACTCCCACGCTTCGCATTTGTCACTTTCTTCCTGCGCGTCACATTTGTCACATACATTCCCGCGCTTCATATTTGTCACATATATTCGCACGCGTCACGCTTTTCACGCGCGTCACGCTTTTCATGTGCATCATGCTTCTCATGCGTGTCACGCATGTCACATCCGTCACACTTTTAGCGCTCGTCACACATGTCACATACTTACATTTGTCACACTTTGCACAACTATCATGTATTTGAGAGGTGTTACTCTTTTGATTCACATTACATATTCTATGTGTGTCACTCATCATGCTCTTTGCATATGTTACATTTGTCACAATTTTCACAGCTCAGTGATGTAATTTGACTTTTGACATTGACAACATATCTAAATTTGAAAACTATGGTAAGTGGGTGATACTCAGCATATCACTTGTCATGGTCTACTAGTCCATCATGGTTTTTGATGTATATCATATATCAAGTTTGTCATGTTCTCAATTTCAATTTCATTTGCTTCTGACGTTTGCTCACACTTTTGGAGCCTGAAGGCACAGTAGGAAGGAGAATCATGATGTACTGAACACTTAACACCCAAGGAGAGAAGCTGGTTACATGTGTCTGATTACATGTGTCTGATTACCTGTATATCTGTATCATTGTTGAAATTGTTAGAGAACAGAAGTATACAAAAGTGCAGAGTAAATTATTAAAGCAAATAAAACAAAGATGTTCTTGTTAAATTGAAGGTTATAACATGGAATGTGATAATTAGTAAACTATGGAAGTGTAACAATAATAAGGAACTAGAATGAAACGTGTAGAGTGTGTATGTAAGTCCATTGACATTTTACAATTAAGACTAGAGATATGATATGATGCCATTGAACATTTTCATATTGAACAATTTGGTGATAGACCCACACATGGACAAAAAATGTGAAAGAATGGTGAAATATGTGATTCTACATCACACCAAACTTACACATCTCAGTCATTAGATGATCATGATTCTTGTATCACTATTGGTTATACTGATATCTTCAATACACATTATTGAGTCATATCTGCTTACTTCATATGACTACATGATAGTTTGATTTATTCATACAGAGAGAAAATGAAAACTATCTCAACTCTTACTGATATTGTGTCACAATCAGTTTCATTTCTACACTGCCACATGTGTTCATATCTCTGACATATGTTGTTTATACTTATATCCAGATAGCATTATTTCATCTCTTAAACAAGCATACAATTACTGGCAGAATCAACCAGGTAACCACTCAGACAGCATCAGGAAGTGGTCCATGCATATGCTATTGCTGAGTATCACCCACTTATCATAGTTTTCAAATTTAGATATGTTGTCAATGTCAAAAGTCAAATTACATCACTGAGCTGTGAAAATTGTGACAAATGTAACATATGCAAAGAGCATGATGAGTGACACACATAGAATATGTAATGTGAATCAAAAGAGTAACACCTCTCAAATACATGATAGTTGTGCAAAGTGTGACAAATGTAAGTATGTGACATGTGTGACGAGCGCTAAAAGTGTGACGGATGTGACATGCGTGACACGCATGAGAAGCATGATGCACATGAAAAGCGTGACGCGCGTGAAAAGCGTGACGCGCGTGAAAAGCGTGACGCGTGCGAATATATGTGACAAATATGAAGCGCGGGAATGTATGTGACAAATGTGACGCGCAGGAAGAAAGTGACAAATGCGAAGCGTGGGAGTGTGTGTGACGCGCGCGAAGAATGTGACGAGTATGATGGGTGGGAATATGCGTGAAGCGTGGGAGTATGTGTGAAGCGCGGGAATATGTGCAAAGCGCGGGAATTATCTAGAGCGCGGGAATGATGGGAAGCGCGGGAAGTTTGTGACGCGGCAGGAAATGTGTGACACACATGAAGAATGTGACAACATGATGCGTGGGAAACATAGAAAGCGCGGGAAATATGTGACGCGTGCGAAGAGCGTGACAAATGTGACATGAGGGAAATCAGCAGCACATTAGTACAATAGTAATATCCAATTAGTATCAACCAATGATTGCCTATGATCACCTAAAGGATACATACATTAGTAATATTCAATTAAAACAAATCAATGATTGTTTATGATCATTCAATATATACATACAATAGTAATATTCAATTAGAATGGATGAATGATTGTTTATGATCACCTAAAAGACTCATACAATAGTAATATTCAATTAAAACAAATCAATGATTGTTTATGATCACCTAAAAGATACATACAATAGTAGTATTCAATTAAAACAAATCAATGATTGTTTATGATCATCCATTATATACATACAATAGTAATATTCAATTAAAACAAATCAATGATTGTTTATGATCACCTAAAAGATACATACAATAGTAGTATTCAATTAAAACAAATCAATGATTGTTTATGATCATCCATTATATACATACAATAGTAATATTCAATTAAAACAAATCAATGATTGTTTATGATCACCTAAAAGATACATACAATAGTAGTATTCAATTTAAACAAATCAATGATTGGTTATGATCATCCATTATATACATACAATAGTAATAATCAATTAGAACCAGTCATTGATTGTTTATGATCATCTAATACATACATACAATAGTAATATTCAATTAAAACAAATTAATGATTGTTTATGATCACCTGAAGTAAGTAGAATTCCAAATATGCATACAAAAAGACAATCATATAAGCACCTGGCTTCTGCGATTGCCACAATCATATATCCCTGCTACTCAATGATCAAATTAGCTGACACTTATGTTTGTTGCTCCCATGTGCTTGCTCATCTCGCCTACCATGCTTTCCCCAGCCTCTCCCCTCTCCATTCCAGCTTTTCCACCCCCCTTTTCGCTTCCTCAATGGTCCAATGGCCCTTGACCAACACCCAACCCCCTTTGCTCCCCTCCTTGACCTTCCAGTGTTCCCCCTCGCCAATGTCCACTACCACTATCCCAAGTGTCATCGACACAATGTACTCCACCACCACCATACCCTTGTTCATGTCCCCCTGCAATGTCATCATGGTCTCAACAACTTGCTACCATGCTTTTCCCAGCCTAGCCCCTCTCTGTTCCAGCTTTCCCATACCAGCCCAATGCCCATGCCCCTTCTGCTCCCCTCTTCAACCTTCCAGTGTTCCCTACACCAACGTCCACTGCCACCATCCTCAGTGTCATTTGACACCATGTAATCCAGCCCCCCTCCTCCCTCCTCCCTCCACCCCTGTGTCAGACGACAATGCCACAGCAATCCTCATCAGTGTCACAATGACAAGGATGCCACATCATCCAGCCCCTCCTCCCCCACATGATGATGATGATCCAAGTGTCTATGCGATGTCACCGACACCCCGCCAAACACTGCCACCCCATCCCACCTTTGTCACCATCTTCCATCATGCACTACCACCTGCTCGCCTTCTCTCGCTCTCTCCCACCACTCACCACATCATCTACCCCATCCTCCTCCATCCTCCACAATGTCATATCATGCATAATGTTCCCTCTTCGCCACTTCATCCAAGCCCCTTCCTCAATCCTTGTGTCATGACAACAACAACGATGCCACTGGCTAGAACATTGTCAATGCCACATCATCCAGCTCATCCCCATCCCTTCCCAACTAGCACACACAATCCATAACCAGTTTAGCACTAGTAAAGACATGGTGAGAAGGGAGAAGGGGTTCAGAGGATGTTAAGGTGTGAGAGAGGACCCAGGCGATACTGTATATTTGATACATTAAATGACTGTAATTACAGTCAAGTTCTGATGTATGGATACTGTAAATTACAGGTCGTCCCAGAATAGGAAGGAGCTGATGCATCAGGCACACTTCGCTGTGGCATTAGTCATATGACATGCCGCACGCGTGTGGCAGTGTCGGTGCCATCAGTTAATTCCATTTGATCCCGCCGTTCTGTGCCTCTTGCCTAGGTATTGCCATATATCCTCCACTCTGAAGCCATTCATCTCATAAATTTAGATATAAATACTTGTAATGTAGATATATTATATTACTTAAAATAGCAGCAATTGAACTGAAGGATACTGAGCTTTATAAATTCCAGTTCCTCCTCTTCATTGAGTGTTCCCCTGCTATTGGTAGTGCATTTTGATGGCTATCCTCTCGTAATGCATTTCGTGTAGCGCGATAATACTTATGTCTACAATAGTGAGTTATCATATTATTCCATAGACATGATAGCTAGTAATAGTGATACCTTCCACCTCCATTTCCCTCGAAATCACCTCCTCTACAATACCTCCAGTTCATGCTTGTTATTCTCGCAAAGCTACAAGTCCACTCATATACACTTCTAGTATAGTATGGTAAAATATGGTGTGTTTCTGGTATTTGTGTGCCGAGATATTGTCAAAACCAAAATGTCCATTGGTTACCTACTACCCATGTGGTGCCCATATCTGTTGTATCTGTGGGCCTATTGGTATGGTTAATTGCTTGAATATTCATGGGTTACTCATAAATACATCTGCTATAAGTCTTAGTCAGAATGAGAAAAATATTTGTTAGGTACAAGGACTTAACCAAATGATTTCGTACACTAGGAACATATAAAATTACTTGAGTTTTTGAAGGTCTTGGGTTTTTTGTCAGACCAAAACTCCAAGTGGTCTCAAATGGACTCCAAACAGTATATTTATAATTTTGCATATATAATATAAGTTTCGTGATATTTTTACCTTGCACTTTGATGAAGAGCATGTAGAAATGCTATGTTTCCGAGTTGCATAAACCTCTGCATGTTGCGGCGTAGCTGGTACGGTGTTCATGTGAATTGAGTTATGTAAGTGTGCTTCCGGACAGAAAGTACACATCCAGTTGCTTGCTTGCACTGTGCAGTCTCTTTAAAACAAATTAGGGAAACATACATACATAGACGTTGCAGCAGCTTTGGTGCAAACCCTTTTGAGACTATATTATAATATAAAACAAATGGAAATTGCATGGGATTTCAGGAGGCATTTACAGATTGATGTGATACCTACTATTTACAAATGTAAATCTCTAATCTTGCAGGTTACAAATCAACATGAGGTGAGGGGCATTGCTGTGAGTACATTCTGCACTTAGCTGCATCAGTGCCTGTATGCGGAATTGCTTGGGATAGTGCAAAAAAATTATATAGAAATCTACTTATTTTATATTTACAGATTCAGATCTTGAAATTGATGATTAGTAAATGAACATGAGGGAAAGGGCAATTGCCATGAATACGGTCTGTATTTGGCTGCCTGCAGGTGGATGGAACTGTAACTACAATGTGTGATATATCAGCACTCCACCTGTAGTTTACAAAAATCCATACATCAGGCTTGTACTATAACTACAAGGGCTGATATATCAGACATGCCCCATCAAGTGGAGGACCAGAGGAATGGGTGGAAGACAACGAAGAGAGGGGGAAAACAATGACAAGTGGGAAAGATGACAATGAGAGGTGCAGATCATAGGAGTTCTCCTCCCCTGCCAATCTCATCTATTCGTGCATTAGAGTCCCATGTTTTCACAAGTTTAACTTTATAACAGGTAATGCTATAGCTCCAGCTGTACCTCGAGTGTTATATCTAAGATATTTATGCACCCATTTTGTGTATCCTGCTGTCAGCTTCTCTATCTCATATTGGTTCCACCACCTAGATGTGAGTTGTTTTTTCTCTGAATTTCTTGCAAATTTCCCAGAACATATCATTAACTTTATAACAGGTAATGCTATAGCTCTGGTTCTTCATGTACCTTACAAGTTCAATCCAGAGATATACATTTGAAGATGTTACTAGCTGAATGGATTGACAATCAGCTCAAGACTGGAAACAAGTCTTGAGGTGAACAAGTTAGTGTGAATGCATTGTTTGAGCACAAGCTACCTACTATACATACAAACAAATACCCCCATATTCCAGCAGCTAAGCTGTCTAGACTGCCATTGTTACCCCATCCAAATGCTTCCATATGGCATGTATGGTGCATATGGAGATATTTCCAGTCAATCCCCACAACCCCCACTGCCATCCTCATCTCTGGCTGTCCCAATGGTAGCTTACAAATTGGCAACTCCTTCTCCCAGTAGCCCCAACCTTACAATGACATTACCAAGTGGTAGCTACAACTTCACCCAGAGCCCTAGCCCGTCATTCTTTGATGGCACCACTATAGAGTCACTTCAGTTTAATGACTTGGTATGCAACCAGCACTTCACCTCCTTGCTTTCGAAACTTGAAGTATCACAAGCCAAATTGCTTAATTCCATGAGCCGAAACAATGAATTGTATGAGGAAAAGACGAGGCTGATAGAGGAGAAAAGTCAACTGCAGCAACAAATTCTGCAGTTTCACACAGGATTCAAGCGACTTCCTGCTATTCCAAACCAGTAAGTGCCCCTATCTTTATTAAATTGCTCATTGTCTAATTATGGATTTAGTATCAATGACTTTTCCCGTAGCCCATCCATAATGTCAGGTGACTTGATTCAGCTCGAACTGCCAGTGCCAGGAACCATTCCACCTGCATGAGGAGCCACATCAGCCCAACGGCCTGCAATGTATCCAGCTTCAATCTTGTGGACATTGTTTGAATGCAAAGCTGTCATGAAGGCACTCAAGGCCCAGAAGCTTACAGTTCCTGATGTCAATGGAAGTTCTGACTCTGACTCAGATACCCTCGATGATGAGGATAATGCTTCCAAGACATCAGCACCTGAAGAATGCTCTAGTGGTACTTCCAAAGCACAGGTTTCCAAGGCACAGGCTAAGAAAGATGCCAATGTGTACTGAGGAAGCATGGAATATTTCATTTGAAGACCTGATGGCACACCAATTGACCCATCCACCTGGCATTATATTTATGAATCCACAAAGGAGATCATATGGGCAGACCTTTGGAACTTGGTTTCAGATCCTGCAGAAGATTTGAAGAAGAGGTACTTCAAATGCAATCATCTGGCTAAATGGCAGGCAGTGGTGCAAAAGCTGGAGAGAGCACAGCCACTGCTAACATACTGTGCCGGCCACTGGAAGTCCCAAGCTACTCTTGTGCAGATGATGAAGATGCTTCACGAAAGTGAGAAGAGATGATAGGATCAGCAAGCTGGCACAGGTAGTGCTATACCCAGTAAACGATGGCGCGCATCAACAGCAGGGTCTCAGTCCTTGTAGTGGGCACAACTGAGTCTCAGAAGCCTGTCCTGGTATTGTTACATCAAGATGCCAATTGTGACACAATGAAGGAGCTTCTAGCAGTGAGACTAGCCTAAAGTTGTCATTAATGCTAGCATTTCTAATCCCGCTATATTTAGAAGCTTACTATTAAACAGCTTGATGGGTGGGTTGCAACACACCATCCTGAGCATGTGCTATCCAACCTTCAATTCAAGAAGAAATGTATGTTTATATCGCTTTAGTAGTTTCGGTTTTATTTACATGTGTGATTGTTTTAAGGTGATTACATTCAGGCCATTATTAGTGACTTACTGTGTCCCAAACCTACAGCTGATGACATCAGGCAAATCAAAGGCAACATAAGTTCAATACTATATTTTTTATTCATTTGAGCTTCTACTGATTGGCTGATATGTAGCATACTAAAGCTGGGGGTAAGAAAAGTGGTGGGAAGGTAAAGACTTAGCTTCGCCCCTATATAAATCATTAATAGTACCTGCCTGTCAACATAATATCTATGAAATGTCAGTACATGTCAATTACATAATTATGACATATCTTTTAGATCTGATTACTATGTTGACAAATGAGCGATACATGACTGTATGATAAGGTATAAATATTTTTAGTGTCGAAAAGATGATCTACACATGAGGACTTCATATTTTCTACATGACAGTGCATGTCGGCTGCATGATTTCCAGATGTTAATAATTTATCTTTGAATGACATGTACATGTTTAAAGATGACAATTATTGGTACAATTCACAACTGAGTCATATACATGATACATTGCTGTTGCTCAGATGTCCCTCACATGCCTGAAAAAAGTGCCTCTGTTCATGCAGTGGGCATGCATGCCCGCCATGTTCCCTAAACATGATTTTTCATGATTTTTCGAGTTTCCAAATCTTATTAACATCAACATTAAATGTCGTGTACATGATCTGACTCACACTCGCCATTGACGTAAAGGGGGTGGACGAGCCATGACTGTAGTTTAGTATCAGTAGCCTGTAAAATATGTACTCTACTGTTCTGCATTCCTGAAAATGTTACAATTGTGCTTGGAGCGTGTACATGGTGTAGTGTTGTGACTCGTGCTCAATAACTTTGTATAATTTGATCAGTTAGATCATACTTGAGAATCGTAAAGTGATACATAGATAAAAGGAATGAACGAACTTGAGGAAGGGACTGACATACTCAGAAAGAAAAGGGGGGGACAATTGGTACCTCGCCACGACTGTGTATGAGTGATGGTGTACTGGTACTGTTTCAACAGACTCTGTCAAATAGGATACCAGTAGGTCTAATGCACAAGGATGATAGTTTAAGCGGTGAGACAATAGAAGATTCAGAATGATTATGATACCTCAGACTCACCAGCACAGTTCGAAGTTTACAAAGTTGTAAACAATATGGATAGAAGATTGAGCACAATGACTGTGAATCGGAGTCAAACTAGGAGGGATACATGACATGTAATGATATCTGAGACTGCTCAACTGGTTTGCCTCCTATTGACAATGCAGTTCCTCCTGACAAGACGAGGTATAGTGACTTATTATGTAAAATTCAATATGGGCACCAAGACACTGATATGCTTGATATCAGACACATGGTATACACTCAGAATCACGACTTGGTGGACAGAGAGCCAAAGGATCCATGACGGAATGTGCACCTGACTATGCGGGAAAGCATTGAGTCGAAGTCACCATAGTCCTATGTGGTGTGGAGGGCAGAGAAATAACGCAATATGCGAGGAAAGGCTTGGAATTGAATAGCCTGAGTCATCTATGTGGGTCAGCAATAGGGGAATTCAAAATTGAACTCTTGGCGTTATGCTACAAGCTGATGTCATTACAGACATGACTTCTCATATTACAGGACCACAAGTTAGAACTGCAACAGAGCATAATGACCTGTAACAACCCAGCAGCTAATAGGCACTTCATTCAAAAATCAATCGGAGCTTAAACTCGTGTCAGGCCACCAAATGATATAGATAACACTATGTATACTTATCCTACACTATCCTTACTCTAATTTTCTTTTTAAAATATATTTGACCAACCCTTCTATTTATCTTGTCCCTGGTGCTCAGCAGCGGAGGCATAGTGCAGTGGTGTCGGACTGGTGAGTACTTATTTCAATCTAATTGGAGTGGGTCACCTAATACTTGTTTCTGGACTCCAATAGAGTTCCGATCGATCCTCTTTCGTTGCAAGGTTGTTGCAATGGACATGGGTGGAGGGACATCAAATATCAGTCGGTACAACAAATCATTCACACATTACATAATCATGGCTTGGCATTACAGAACATCAATACAGTCAAACTTGTCCTATCCCATACCCACAGCAGCCCATAACCATGAACAACCCATGGATTTTTTTGTCCACCGAATCGGTGGGTGGGAGAAATGGGTCCGTAACCCATATTCCTATGATACCCTATAGACCATAGGTTTGAGAGAGATCTGTAACCCATACTTAAGTCCTAAAAAGGATATATGACATAATTTGTGCTTCCATGTCGCACTGTAGGTCAGGCTTGGGTCAGGTCCATCAGTGTCTGAAACATTTACATTGCATTTCCATCACTATCCAATCAATATCTATCATTTTATTTGATGTTTATTTAATGTAGCCAGGCGTAATAGTAAGTGGATTCTACTGAATATATGAAAGTAGCTACCTTCTATTCTGTACTGACACTGTACCCCAGCACATTTCTATTGTTGTGCTATCACTAGTATGATTTAAACCCCTCTCAAAGTTATGAGGCAGACCCTTTAAAGGTCAAAGTACCTCTTGAATGTCACTGCACCCTATAGCAGTGTTAGAAATCAGGAGCAGGTAGCAGCAAGCAGAGTCACACAGAGATAAATAGAGAGTTTACTCAGAGAGAGATGAGACAAGGTGATGGTAGGAGAGAGAGAGATCATATATTATTTGGGGGTTTACCCGGGTATATATACCAGGAAGATTGAATATACAGTGAGTCATGATACAGTACAATAGAGTAGAAGTGTATTAAACTATTGAATATCATACTGTATTCTGATTATATCTAATTCATTCTGATCACAAGCCAAGGGAGCATTGGCCATAAGCATGGGTGCATCAAAACCTTCCATCAAAAACCCTATGGGAAAAAAGATGGATAGGAAAAAGCTACCAACTTTAATCCAACTTTAATCTCTAGCATTTGTTTGTAAATCCTAAGCACGGGTGCATCAAAACCCTCCATAAAAACCCTATGGGAAAAATATGGATAAGGAAAAAGCTACCGGCTTTTCTCTAATTTTTAAAGAACTTCAAGCTAGTAAGTGATTTTTCCTGACTATGTCATGTTTAAATCCATTACTGCTGTTCCTTTTTTTTGCAATGTACCATTGCCATCCATTATAGGACATGTTCATAATGCTTAGTCATTGCTAAGTCATTCTACTCCATCCAGGAATGGTTGTTGGCCATTTTATCGATTTTCTGCCTTCAGTGAAGCAAGTTTATAGCTCTAGCAAAACCTTTTTGGTCTCAGCCAGCTATTTAATCGATTTTGTTACTCTCTTCCTGGTGAATGTTTATTTGTCTGAATCATCTAGGTATTCAGGCTGTGTAATTGTTTCCAATATTATTCCAGTGTGTCCACTGGCGAGATCTACAATAATGTGTCCATCATTGTTTATCTCCTTTTATTGGGGTTTTTGTGCCAACAAGTGTCCCAATTTATTCCCAGATGACTCCCCCTCATGTGGTTGCTCTTTTCAAGTCCAACTCTACATGTGTTTGGGAAATCTCCAAGACATGAAAACAATTTTGTTATATTTGTGGATTCTAGGATCCCACAAGCCCTTTGAGATGCAACAATAAAATCCTTACCTTTTAGGGAGCATTTATAGCAAGTGAAACACATATAATTTAGCATATACACCAGTGGAATGACTCATGACATCTACCACTGCATTGGGGCTTCAATGAACAACAAGAATAAATATTATTTTGGGTAGGAATCAAGATACAGATTTCCTCCAACAGCAGTTTACTTTCTTTTAAAGATAGGTGAAGTAAGCTGTTTAGGTCACACATTTCTGTGCTACATTTAATAGCATAGCTGTTCAGTTTCACCATCTATGCCCTCTACAGTTTGGTAAAGATAGCCATCATTATCTTCTCCATCTATAACTCCCTCCATATCTTTACCATGATCCATGCATCAGGAAAATCCCCATCAGCTAAATTAGTAATATTAGTAAATCTAAGGTGTACCCATGTCCAAATGTTACTAATTTGATTTAATTCAACTTAATTATACTTATATTGCCTATTGTGAGGCATGATAAGTATTCATAAGTTTGGTACAATAGCAAAGCATACTTATTTGTGCTTATATTGCCTATTGTGAGTCATGATAAGGGTTCATGAGTTTGGTACAATGGCAAAGCAAATTTACTTGTACTTATATCACCTACTGTAAGAATGATAAGTTTTACAAGAATTAACTATGGCACTGTGCATCTAGTTTAATTCCACAATGAAATTATGTGTGTGCTACAGTGCTGATCAAAAGTATTGTACACACAAAATCCAAGGTCATGGCAAGTGAGAAAGTCGGCATGTGATCGCTTCACTTTGTTTGGCCTTGATTGGAGCACGTGCTTGTTGAACTCGAGTCTTGACAGGTCTTGACACGTCAATGGTTGTCATGCTTCTTTCAATTCCCCCACCTTTTCTAAGTTCCTCCCTTCCCCTCCCTCCTTCCCCTGCCCGTCATTTGTATCTGTTTGTCTAGTAAAATGCTGGGTTTCTACTTCAAGATCCGACTTCAATATCCACACTCAAGTCCGCTTCAATAACTTCCACCAGTCTCACTGCTTTCCAACTTATGGGCTCATCCTCCACTTAAACTTGTATTGCATGTTTGGTCATTACTTGTATTTATGGTCTCTATTTCCAGGTATGTATTTGAGTTGTCTTCTTATGTGTGTGCTCATCATGTACAGGAGCACTCTAGTTGCTGTCATTGTGTAGCTGGTGCTGCTGGATGATGGAAAGGGGGTGGATATGGGAGGATATGTGTAGCTGGATGTTGTGGGGTGCATATGTTGTCATTGAGTGAGTGCTGCTTGCTGCTGGATAATGGAAAGGGGGATATGTGTAGCTGGATGTTGTGGAGTGCATATGCTATATCTTTAGGGAACTGTTGTAATTAGATATATTATGTATATATTAATGTAACCACTTTCATTGTAATACAATAACAATATATAATTAACTGAAACCTATTGTATACTGCACTGAGTGAAAAGTAATGTGTGCTTATAAGCATCCAGGTTTTGTTTATGTGGGCATATTACCCCTTAAATGAACTTATCAGTTCTTATCTGAACTAAAAAAGGATGGAATAAGGTTGAGACCTTACTATTATCACTAATAGTACTTATTTCCCTTTTTCAACCTTGTTTCTGCTCTTTTTCACTTAAGTTCCCTGAAATTGGCTTTTTTAGTGAACAGGATTTTTCCTGATGTGTGTAGTAATAAAATCCTATTATATCCTATTTGATTTCCTGGTATTTCAATGGTTCAAATGCTATGTCAGCCAATCATGTGCATAGTGCAGTGTGCCCCCTTTCTGCAATGCATGCTCATTTGAGCATCCCATCGGTTACCTTCCTAATTGGGTAATCAGCCGATGCGGCAGTGTCAGCCATTTCACATCAATTTCATTTACATTGGTCTTGTGGGTTGGTTCCCCACTTCCACACTCACTCCTGACTGTCAAGGTACTCAGTCCCCATGCTTTCTTTCTTCCTTTCCCCCCTCCTCACACTCTTTCTCTCTCATCATTTTGGTCTCATGGTCTCATCATCATCACTGGTCTCATGTCAGTGGATCAAGGTCTGGGCTTTTAGGTTTTTCTGGTAAGTCCATGTTCTGTTAATCTTCACAATTTTGCATTGCATGCTGACTTTTTCTTTAGTCATATTTGTCTGTTCTGGGTCTTTTGGTACTCATGTATAGAACACAACATTGTGTTTTTAAAAGGTAAAGTGATTATGTATTATATTTGTTTAATGGTTTTAAACCAGTACTAACATGGAGTATGTGTTTTTTAATAGGTTTATGGTATTCCTTGTTTTAATTATGGGAGGCAGCATGGGAACTCAGCCCCTTCCCACTGTTTCCTTACTCAACACATTTGGTACTGGCATCTTGAAATTGAGATGTGAAGAATTTTAAATTATGGTATGTTGTTTTTATTTTACATGTGTATCACCATACATCATAAAGAACTAACTATCACCACATTGCTAAGTATGCAGTCAGCTGTTGGCATTAGACATTATTACTAGTCTGTTTAAAGTCCATTTTGTTTGTTTATTATCAACTGCAAGATGGTGTTAGTAAATAAGATATTTGTGGCCAGCCATACCATCAGATGCTCTGTAGAGCAAGCGGCCTGATAAGACCTGAAACATTGGTTCCCACTTGGAACTGAGAGTGGTGTTAGCCAAAATTATCATAAAAATGTAGTGTTTTATGATTGCTGCAATCATAAATAATGATCACCTTCATGATTATGTGTTTTGAGAGCTTATCCACCTATTAATACTAAATCTAATGGTGATCATAAGTGATCATTGGTTATTTTGAAGTGAATATTACTACTGTAGGTCTATTGCAATATGGTGATCATATGTGATCATTGGCTATTTTGAAGTGAATATTACTACTGTAGGTCTATTGTAATGTGGTGATCATATGTGATCATTGGCTGTTTTAAAGTGAATATTACTACTGTAGGTCTATTGTAATGTGGTGATCATAACCCTCCTATTTGTATATATGTGCCAGACCCTATATCTCATTAAAACACCACCTCCAATTGAGAAATTTTTTTTGGCTATGCTTATCACACTTGATTGGAAGCTAGCTGATGCAACTCCTATAAAACTAATGACTGATTCTGGATTCATAGCTAATCTACGACAGAAAGCTAATTGGACTTCATTTGTTGATCCTCCACTCTCAGCTCTGCATCCTTCACTTGGAAACTTTGATCATGTTTGTCACCTTATAAATAACCTTAGAAAGGAGTGGTATCCAAATGGAACTGGGTTCACTGGTACATTAATTCTCACAATAATAATGCAATCTAACTAATATATTTTGGTAAGGTGCCATGCAACTTGTGAATGCACATGTGAGCCTTCCAGAAGATAATGTATATATATGTTGTGCTGAAACTCATATTATTGAAGGTGGTAAAGTATTCTATCTAGTTATATGCATGTCAAAATTTATGGCATCTGCTCTTCTTTGTGCTCAGTATATCTCTATTGATACCACATTTAAATGTGTGCACAGAAAGTGGCAGGAATTCAAGATGGAGACTTGGGATGAAAATAGAATGATCTGTATGATAATGTTATCTCTGCATGCAGTTACAAACTAATTGGCATCACAGCCATTGTGGGAGTGCATGCATACACAACATCACAGTCCACAAGAGCACACTGCCTTCTCTTTACTTGCATATATGACTTCATAAAACAAATTACTGGACTTCCAGTACTCTTTCATCATATCCATGGTACAGGAATCCACATCTGGGTAGCTGATGCTCATAGAAGACAAGCATTAGGTATTTAGTTATTCACTCCATCACATACAGCATATTTATAACTTATTCACCAGGTGCAGGCATGTATTGTCAACAAATCTCTCATGATATAGATGGATACTGTCCTATGGAGCCGAGACAACAACTAAGAGACCTTGATCTATATGAGCACCTTAAGCAGTTTTATCAGTTGTGTGCCATGCATTTTAAGTGGCACATCCATGATCTGCATAATCAGATATCAGAAAGTGCTTACATTGCAATGCTAAGTATTGCATCAATGACTGAGTATGATATTGATGGGGCTATTGCAGTAATTAGGAGGGGTGGAGTGAAAGCACAATGTAATCAATTTTAACATTGAACTCGCAGTACAATGATTAACTTATGCTCTTTATTTTACAGCCTGGCTCAAGGACAAGATTAATGCAAAGTTCATCATTCCTGCATTATATCACCCTCAGAGCAAAATACCCTTGGATGTTTGGCAGGCATCGCCATTATTCACAAACGGAAATGAGCAAGCACATCAAAACATAAATTGTGATGGCATAAACCTTACACTACTTGGAGGAATTATGTGTGGAATGCACTATGAGTTTCACATGCAAGAAAGTCTGACATTACATTCAACACTGGGTATATATGTTCATGACAAGTTATCAACTCCATGCACAGACATCCATTGGACATCAAGTTCTCTCACAGTGTCACATTGCAAAACAATCTCCAAGGAAATCACCCCAGAAGAAGATAGTTTATCAGTCTGATGTAATTCCACCACTACTGCAGCTTTCTTTTGGGTTGAAAACATCAAACTCATTGATAGTGATATGTTAGTAAATGTAATATGACACACCTTAATTTTATAATTCTTAAAAGTCTCGACTTCGAGACCCTAGTACAGAACATGTTGAGAGAGGAAACTGCAGGGAGGGGCTGAGTTCCCATGCCACCTCCCATAATTAAACAAGGGATGTAATAACAACTATTAAAACATATAAACTCCATGTTAGTACTGGTTTTAAAACACTTTAAACAAATACATACCCTGTTCTTTCAAAATACCGAAGTCATTCTGCAGATACTAGCACCAATGAGATCCCATTCTTCATTATGACCAAGTCCTTCAAGTTAAAGACCAAACGAGAAGGTGCACAGTGTCAGAAATGAACCCAAGAGCCCTAGACTAAGCCCAGAATATGAGAACTTGCCCAAAGCTATGCATACAGTGCACTAGCTAAGTGTGAAACCAAGATCAATAGAACATGCAAGTACTGCATGCAGACCAGGAGAAAGTGTACTGCTTGTGTAGGTTGAATGAGATCAGAACAAGAGCATGAGTGCAATGTAATGATGGTGTGCTGCCAAGCTAAGTGAAGACACATCATACATCACTGCCACAGGTTCCAAATTAGGAAGGCACTGATAGGAGCACCCGCATGAGCATGCGCTGTCATATTATGGTGACAGATAGGTGGCCAAGAAAGCACCATTGGATAGGCTGTGTACCCATGGACTAATACTGGGTGCTGACTCACTGTCAGCCTAGACACAAGCTATCACATGGTAGCAAAACCAAAGTAGATAATAAACTGTAAATAGCCATGTCAGTAGAAGTATATAGCTAAGCAAGGGGGAAGAAATACAGCAGGAACTGCATGGGCATTCTTCCCCCCCACAGACAGAGCAGTGTATCAGACAGAACAGTACAGAAATAGAATACAAATTTGACGTACTGATTTAAAACTGAACTTGTTTTGAATTAGAATCTGAACCATTGATCATTGAATCATTGAAGTCCCACTGCTTACTAAAATTAGATATACCTTGTTCTAAATTTAGTTTGACTTTGAAAAGAATTGAAATCTTGTGCCCTCAAACTTATATAATCTTCATGCATGGGAAACTTAGAATATAAAATTGCTGGAATAAGTAAAACTATTCTAAGTATAATTAAAGTGTTCTAAACTTGCACACTAAGTACATCAATAGCCTCCTCTAGCACCAGTATAACAAACACCTCACATATTACAGGACCAATATGCTGTACTCAAGAGAATACAAGGCCAGCCCCTTACACTTTAGCAGTTCTGTGTCCCAAATAAATGGGCAGTTCATCATCTTACCCATCATACTATCAGTTCCAAAGCTTGGAGAATAGTGGAAGCTACTATCACCAGTAAAGTGATTATATTGCCAATGTTGTTTTGTGGGCCAGCTGCCTGTGTCAACGCAGCATGCTATTGGCATTGTGTCTGCTAGTAGTGTTACATGTACTTATTGATTCTTGTTTGCACACACTGGTTCATTAGTTAATACATTCCAACTGAGCTGCCCAACCGATATAGACCATGAGCACATCTGGTTCCTTACAGATTCAATCTCAGATGTAACAGGGGACTACAGACTCACCTGACTATGTGGGAAAGCATTGAGTCTAAGTCACCATAGTCAGGACCCTGGATAATCCTAAATATCATACCTCAGCCATCTGCATGCGATATCTGGTCAGGCTATGCTTGATGGAAATCTATCCATTGAAATTGATAACACTCAGAAAATTGAATCTTGGTTCCTTAGCTTTAGGGCATTGGTCATATGTACACAAGACTATTGATGCAATGGGATTTCAGAACAAATAAACCTTCCTCTGAGTGCCGCAAAACGTTTTCTCACATGCCAAACTCACTCAAAGGCATAAATACTAGACTAGAAGCTTTTTTATAGGTTTGATACTGTGTCCCCCTATAAACCACAACATTTGTACCTTAGATACATAATCCCCCTTAAAATCAAGAAATTTTGGACAAAAATTATCCCCCTATAATGGCATAAAAATCGCTGTTTTAGTATCAAACCTCAGGCAGGATTATCCAGGGTCCTCTGTAGTCCTATGTGGTGTGGAGGACAGAGAAGTAATGCAATATGTGAGGAAAGGCTCGGAATTGAATAGCCCGAGTCATCTATGTGGGTCAGCAATCAAATCACTGGAGGCATACTCGCAACATATTCGTAACTCGTTGCATACTCGTGTCGGCTTCGTCGATCGACGGTCCTCTTGGTTCCTTGTATAACAATGTTTTGCTGTTCCGGGCCGGTGAGATTCTTCGAAAAGCACTCACGCACACGGGTTGAGCATAAGTACGTTGATGAGAAAGATGAAAATCAAGCAGTGACTAGTTCGCACTGACGCGGACGAGTGACAATGTGTGTTTGGTAACACCAACTTCAAAAAATAGTAATGTAAGTGCTCACACGTTCACAAACCAATCACAAACGCTCACAGCGCCCTCTCTGTGTCTGAGCTTGGACTTGCGAGCAACTCGCGGGCACGTTCATAAAGATGTGAAACTTGCGCTAAGTGTCAAACTTGCTATATAAACAGCAGATATGAACTATGGGGGTGGCTCAATACCCAAAGTGTCAAATCTAATGTCATTGTGACATCTAATCACTGTCATCTGACATAAGATTACCCCCAGCACTGGGGGTATTATGTCACGCTCTTCCAACGTGTCACATACCTTTCGTTCTCTTCCATGCCAGGGACCTATACCAAGACACTTTCTAGTTGTCTGACTCCTCTGTCAAGATCTATGGCCAACTCCATCTCTGTCTCACCACCCATACAACTCAGAACTGGGACCCCTGCAATGATCTACAACACAGTATGAAGGTAGATGCTAAGCAGATGTGATAACCAATTACACCATATGCTCATTGAACTTTTTTTAATAAAAATGATTCTTCCAGTGGCTGTGGAATGGTCAAGATATTCCAAAATATTCTAGATCTTGTAAAGGTGAAGGTGACCCTGGCACCTAAACAAAGAAATAAAACGCGAGTCGGTTGAAAGACCATTCAACCTGTGGCGTTCTAAGGTGTATGAGAAAGAAGCAAAAATTCTAATCTGGTCTCGAGCTGGGGATAAAATTCAGTGGGGGTAAATAAGCTAGATACAGGGTTTTATAGAAAGAAAATATGGTATGTTACGTATCTAGGATTAGTTCTTAAACGTAAATTAAAAGATTCTGAATCGTAATGTAACGTAAACTGTTTAAGAATAGCAGAGTAGTGGTTCGAGATGAAAATAAAACAAAAGAGAGGAAATTCGGAATGAGGACGCTCAGTAACTGCGCGACTGCACATTACAATACTGTCACATGATCTTGATAATGAAACTTGAAGAATAGTGAGTTTTGTAGTGCAGGCGGATCGCCTGCTCTACAATCTACACCTACTTATAGTACTATACTAGCTACAAGTTACTTATACGCTTTTCTTGCATACTAACACCATGAACAACCTAATACAATGGCTTGGCATCAGGTACAACAGTATCTGCCACAGACTTCTTCCAGAATTCCAGGGCTTCAGGTGTATAAGGTGGATAGCGGCCTTGTATCATCGGCTCGACGCTATTATTCGAAATTGTGAGTGAGGAGAATATGTGTAACAGCTAAGATGTGGAATGTACCTTCGCGGTACGTCACAGATACCTCTCTCGTACGTGAATATATCGAAGGTGGCTTTCATTCCTTGTCGACCGTCTAAGATTGATACCGGTAAGTAATGGTTTTGATAGGGTAAAGAGGGAACGTACATCCCGATTCGCCTACGCCTCCGAATGGAAGATCTCGGACTGGTAATATCAGTTTAGAGAATTGCTTCTGTATAGAACTTGAGAGAACGTACTTCCGACGTGAGTGAATACATCATTGAAAAGAATTCCACCACTGTTGGTTTCAGAGATGACTAGTGGCTTGTTAGCATGGGTTCATGGAATAATGATAATTGAAAGCGTACTCTTCTCCTGGAATTTCTTATCGTCTGTAAATCCGTACAAGACCAGTGGGTGATCTCTACAGAACTGTAAGCAAAATAACAATACTTGAACTGCGAAAACGTACCGGGAATTGATATACGCAATAGACTCATTCACATCCTTCACCAGAATAACCGGTAAAATGGATCCAAAGATTTCCCTGGGAGATGCGACACCATCAACAACTTCCGCTTCTACTCCACATAAAAACAACTCACCCCTGCATTAACGCATCGTCCTTCTCAACCAACACAACAGTAGGCTCAAAGCCCTTCTTCTTCAACGGGTGTCCCACACCTTCTTCATTCAGGTGCCCACCGGCGATAATCTTCCCGCGCGTGCGCGAAAGAAGGTTCTTTAGCCTATTGAAGTGGGCATCTGATACAATGCGGCTGTACGATCTGGAGTTGAGGGCGCCTTCTGGGAAGAAGCTCTTCAGAGTACTTTGGACTGCTGAAGTGAACTTGTCGAGAAGGTGGGAGGGGAGAAGTATGTAATCTGGTGCGACGCAGATCTAATACCAAAAAAGTTTGCTAGGAAACCCAAGTTAAAAAGATAAGACACACCTGTCCAGCATTGCTAATTTTTCCCCAAAGAATCCTCTTGACAGCTAAATCGAGGGGATAAGCAGGATCAATGATAACCGGTGACTTTCCTCCCAGCTCTAATGTCAGTGGAGTGAGATGCTTGCTAGCAGCCACGGATATTATACGCGCGACCGTTCCATTCCCCGTGTAAAAGATATGATCGACTAGCGAGTTCTCTCAGTATATTGGATAGGGTGTAAGTTTAGTAGAACGTACATTTCTGTTCGAGAATGCGAGTGATGTGGGGAACCTCACCCAATGCGACCTTGTACGCGTTTGAATCGAGGTAACGAGGGATGAGCCGGGCCAAGAGGGAAGAGAAGTTGGGTGAGACTTCGGACATTTTGATGAGGGCACAACACCCTGCTGCCAAAGCTCCTATGATAGGCTGGAATGAAAGGAACATGGGAAAGTTCCATGGTCTTATTCGAACGAAGTTAGTTAGAAATGGATCGAATCAATGGAATAGACTTACACGATGATCAGAACTACACCCTTAGGCATTCTACGCACTCGGCCTTGCCAGGCTCTTTGCATGTCCCCTTCTTCACATTCGACATTTGCGTCTCTATCTGCTGCCCACACCGGCAGCCTGTCCGCGCATTTGAGTGCACGTTCGAACATGTTGTTGATATCGACCATGTATGCTTCCAGATTTGGCCGCCCGAGATCGAGGTACAGGGCATCTGCTAGGTCTTCGGCATGGTTCTTGATTAAGAGGGCAAGTTGACGCAGTTGGCGTTGACGATAGGGAACGGGCAATGTGACATGAGAGTTAAACGTATCACGGAGGGATTGGACGACCTGGGGAATCTCGTCGAGAGGAATGTATTCCTTTGTAAAATCGGTCATTCTGGTGAATATAGTGTCGTAAGTTATCGTGTTTGCGTTATTGACTTCAAATTGAATTAGACCTTTTATAAGGATGAAGGAGCTCTATTATATCCCCGTCGAACCTAAGCTTTGTACGAGACTAAAAATAAGATACACAGGGTTAGGTACTTATATGCTAAAGCCGTGGATCTTCGTCACGAGGTTGACCGATTGGGTGTTACAGCGCTTTGCATATCGATATAGACTTTAAATTCTAGTGTATAGCCGAGTTATACGGCCATCAATGACCACCCCACAGCCAAACCCTGGAATTTAGTGGCCCCACTGGTTTCCACTGTGGCTGGTATCCATTTTGGGATGGTCTGGTCAATCGCACCTTCAGACTGGCGCGGATCATACTGCCGGTGGAACTCAGCTATATGCTGCCGAAATTGTAAGTCATGTGGCCATGATGCACGGAATCTTGCAATGATACCGGGTCTTAGTGGTGTTTACCAAACGTCGGCTGCACGGGTGTTACAGTTTCGTACTCCACAACCCCGAAGTTGGAAACATGTATCGTCTTTCCCAATCATCAATGTGGTGATCACGTTACAAGAAGTCATAGGTATGGGTTGAATACGGCTGTTGGTAGTGTTAAATGTGAACGTTGTGAACAATGAGTACTGAGTCTGCACGGATATTACAAGCAGGTAGAAAGTCAGTCATTAGCCCATAAAAGCGTAGCTTTAACTGGTTACTGTAGATGATAACTTATGCCGTGGATAACTCTCGGATATATTGTATAGCTTCATTCTAAAATTTACTAGGGAATGCAATCGGTAAGCAGCTGTACACACATCTGCGCCGGAACCGCAGCACGAATTCGTATGCTTACCTGACAGATAGTGTCCGGGAGTATTTCTCTCATCTGACCATTCTTTCTGTCAGTGTATAATACAAATCGTTTGAAAGTTTGTTGTAGCAATTTCTTCCTTATAAGGAGGTTGATGATACGCTATCTCTAGAGCGGAAACCTCTGTTACTGGGTGGCATCTATGGTTTTGAAGATATGTAGGAGTTATGATTCTAGACGTGCTTATCTACATCTGGATATGAACGTATGTATTGCAGCCCGAGTGCACTTTTATTCGGTGCCGCGCTACTCTTTTGGTGTCAGCGCTACTTTTTTTGGTTCACCAGCGCGCAACTTTTCACCTGGCCACAACTTTCTTTTTACGAGCGCAACCATATCACAATTTTTTTTTCCAAATCTCATTAAATTTTACGCACATTTTCAAAGGTTTCTTATATATTGTACAGAGAGTAGGGAATGCAGTAGAAGTTCTGAACATATATATATTGAAGACAATAATAAAACAATACATTATGAAATAGCTTATAATTAAGGTAAAATAAAGTGACCAGGACATCTAACACACATAAAGAGCGATGGATGCGAAGACACGGATAATGCTCGGGAAGTCGATGGCTCACCGCCTCACTCCACACTCTTGCGAGAACGACAAGCAAGACAGTGGGTGTGGGGAATGATGAATACTGACATACATCGTACGAGGCACACATGGGAGGGTGATAGCGACGATAAGGGGAATAAGGTAGAGAAGATTGCTTCGGTGCTTTAGTCGTTGCGATGAGGACCATGCAGTGTTGAAGGAAGTAGTGAGATGACAGATCAATGTCAATATACCTGACCAGTGTAGGGGAAACGTGGGAGTTTGCATCGTTCTAACGTAAAGAATGCCCTGCAAACTCCCTCCCTGCAACGTAACGGAGGAAAGGAAGGTTTTGGTCGAAGGTGAACCGTCGACTTTGAGTCAGAGAAAGTAGTGTGGCAATGGAAAAGGCGATCTCGAGAATAAAGATTACAGTGTAAGATCGTCTCGACGGCGGCCAGGCACAGAATTACACACCTGATTGTACCAATTCAACTCCCAACGGACTCTATCACCCTTGTGGCCGTCTAACCAAAGCTTCATCATCCATACTACAAGGTTAGAATAGAAGCGATGAGAGCAATATGAATAATCTCAGCCTCGTATTTCGAGTATAAAACTGTAGAATATACTTAGTTAGACATCTTCACTCCCTGACTTCGCTGGTAAGGGCGCACAACACGTATGGACATAGGCATGGGTAGAGGTAAACTGTAGCAAGTGCTGTTAAGGTCTTAGATGGCTGGAAGCGTGTGGGGGGCGGAGGGGCATTAGGATCAAGCTGTGGGAGGTGCTCGTAGCTGACCGAAGAGAGTCAAAGTGACATGTTGACAGCTGCCACGTACAAATGTACACGTGATGTGTTTGTATTGAGCTGTGTACGCGTTTGTTGGTACAATTTGGCAGGAGCTTCTTCCTCCTGTCCAACGTTCATACCTTTCCCATTGCTTCCTTTAACCATGTATCTCAGCAAAGGCGCAAACAGGTGAATAGGCCAGTATGATGCTGAGTGTGTCACTGTGTGTAATATCCTTCTGTTTCTGCTCTGTGACTTGGTTTATTGACTTTTGCCATTATTTACATTATGATTCAATGCCCTGCTCTACAAATGACGACGAACGACTTTCCCCCCTACTTTGGCCTTTAACATTGCCAACGCACGGAGCGCGAAGCAGTCGGGATAAAGCAAGGGGTGAGGGATATCGCTCTCAAAGCATGCGTTATGTATGTTGCTCACTCTTGGTTTCTTTTGTCATCTCCCTTCGTCCCCTCGTACACCTTTTCGTTTTCCATTACCATTGTCTTTACCCATTCCTTTCACCATTCTTTTTCCCATCCTCGCATTCATATCTATCGATCCCTTCGTCTTCCTTTTTCACTTTACTCTTTTTCCTATTCCCTATATCCTCTTCGTCACGACCACCAAGCTGCTATCATAGAACACGCGCGACCCTCAGATACAAAGCACTCACTTCGTCAACAACACAGTTGACCTCAATCCCCTCAAGGCCCAAGCGATTCGCGCAGACGAACTAGCGCTAGTTTTATATAAGTAGTTGGGAGGGAGGTTGTTGTCGCGCCTGCGAGCGCTTTCTCCGTTATACATCAGCATTCCAACGGAGGGGAGGGGAGGCAGCTGGACCAAGGAAGCAGGGCGGAAGTGTGCCATCGCGTTTTCATTTTATTCCTCCTTTTGTCGATGGGTGTCTCTTTGCCAAAAACTGTCGTAGATTTCGATGTGAAGGTTGGGGTATTAGCACACCACTCTTGATGTGTGTTAAATATCCTATTCACTTTCTTTACCTTAAGCATAAGTTATTTCGTGATGTATTGTTTTATCACTGTCTTTAATATATATATGTTTAGAACTTCTACATTCCCTACTCTTTGCATAATATATAAGAAACCATTAAAAGTTTGTGTAGAATTCAATGAGATTTGAAAAAATGTTGTGCTATGGCTGCGCTTGTAAAAAGAAAGTAGTGGCCAGTTGAAAAGTTGTGCGGGATTCTTATCCTCGAGGACCCCGAGCTATCAACGGGGAAAGGTAATGGAAAATCGGGTAAGGCAAAAAGTGTATCCACAACTATGGAAAGCCGCCCTCATCCCCTAGTTACACTCGACTGAAACATGCGAACATGTTTTTAGCGAAGCATGCCAGATAGCGAAAGATTTTACGCCCCAGGACTTCATCTACATGGTACAGAAGCTACGAGTAAAAATTTGGCAGCAAATACTTCGAGGACAAACTTCTGACCCCAAGACCCGGGCAAGTGGATATTCGCATACTTATTTTGACGACAAGAACATTAATCTTTTTTCCTTATCGACATTTCCATCGGATGATAAAATAAACAACATCGCTCGTGATGCATTAGCAGAAGCTGATAGCATGATGCATCTTCTTGGTTTTGTTCCCTCACAGCTTCGTCGGTTTGATGCACCGACTCAATCTGCCATAATGCTTCCCAGCATTGGTAGCTGGTTCTCCGAAGTTCCTGCGCTACACAGTTTAACAGTAAATGTTCAAATTACTACCTCTCAATATGATGATGATCAGTCCGATTCCGATGCCTCTGAATATGATGAAGAGATATCAGAATCTCAAGAACTTCAGAATCTTCTCGATGAAGATAGCAAAAGTCTGTTATCCATTTCACATAGCCAAGAGCAACTAATATCAAACCTTACATGTGCAACGATTGCGCTTACAGTCGACGATGTGATGAATGCGTGCGTAAATTAAACAGTTTGCACTGTTGCCCTCTTCAGCTTTTATAATCCTTTCATCTCTTCCAACAGTTGTGGAGCGGTCACTGGAACTTTCTCAGGAAGATACTCTGTGCTTTAGTGAGATTAAAAGATCTTTCCCGGTTTTTGTAGAGGTGGCAAAAGAATTCAAGAAAAGGAGTAAGGCCGCTGCCAGTGTAGATAATGATGTTTAAGCTACTTTCACTGTGATTATACATACTATGAAAATTTAGGCGCACTTTTTAATGCTAAAAATGCCGTTTAAAATTTTCCAGACAAATTTTGGAAAAGTGCAGCAATCAAAACCGACGAATTTCTTTATTTTTTATCCAGACAAATCTCACCCCAAATCGACTTTTTTCAAATGGCATTAACAGGCATTAAGGGGGGTCCTGTGTGAACGAAGCCCCAGAGATTAAATATAACAATAGATCTCTCAAAAGAAGCACTGAAAAATTAAAAATCAAACAGCCTAGAGATTTATTAAATTATGTAATCCGCAACAGCCCGAGAAACACAAATATGTACAATGTGCGGCTTCTCGAATACCTACAGGTGTGTCGGGATTCGTGAAAGGGGATCAGATTCCCAGTATCTGGTGAGGTTAAGCAGGGTTTAGGATCTTGGTATACATCCACCTGTAGCAATCTATTCACAAAAACCTCCAATAGATCCTTACGGGAAGGTATTGGAAAGGTACGTATCCACTTATATAGGCAGCATTCCTCCCCCTGTCCGTTCCACCACCATCCCAAAGATTCAGGCTTCCGTTCTGTCCAAATGCACTGGCCGATCCGCTCTTTTGTTCTGTCTTTTCTAGCAGGAGTAGCAGCGAGCCAATTGATCTCGAACCTTCCTCTGATCGTCAAGTCTCCCTACTTACAGTCTTGGATAGATGCGAGTAGTGTCTCTTCGCCTGACGGTGCATCGTCGTTGTTTTGGACTACTAGACAGGTAGGTCTCAAACTTATCCATGTTATACTCTGTTCACTTGCATTAGCACATGGGATTGGTATCGTACATTCAAGTAGACGGCACTCCGTACCAGTGGACAGGAACGGATATATCCAGTAGACCAAAACTCACTGCGACATCGATTACCCCTACTAGAACTATATTTTCTTTCGAGGCAGGCCTCATGGGTTTCAACGCTACTTACTTAAGCCCTCTCGATGTACGTCAAAACCAATGTGGATTCATCTACTACATAACTCAAACATTCACCAGCCTACAGATCTAGTGCGGCAATCACTTCCTTTCGGATATTACTACGTAGATTCTTGGTCCCTCGACGGAAAGTCGCACACTGTTAGGTTTTACTTCGATATAACGGGTGGTAAGTACAGGGCTTGTATCCATGAGCTATCACCTAATGCATCATAGAATTGTTGTCGAATGACATTTCGACTGACCAGGTGCAATGGAATACTACGCAGATTGGAAATGCTTTGTACCATTCTATGTATCTAACAAGCAAGCAATCACTGGTAGATGTTGCAGATATTGTCAAAGATAGCACGTTGTATTTCATTATGGAGAATGTACGTCCACAGCTTCCTACTTTACCCATTCATGCATGTTGAGCTTGGTATTCAGAGTGCAGGTATTACTTGGCAGGCGGGCGGTAGCGCCGAGGATGTCCGTACGGGGTTTGCTTCGGGTGTGCCCTCGCTACTGAACAGAGGGAACACCAATCCCCGAGCAATAGATGAGTGAGCAGTCGCCTCCTGCATAACATAAATAACAAGTAACTTACCAATTGCTGTAGCGGCTGGCCTGTTCTTTCATATCAAATTGACCTGGGAAACATCACACAGACAAGCAACTCCATAGTCGGTGTCCTTGGATTAGTTAGGGATCCCGTAGTCCAGTACACCACGTCTGGAAGTATTCAAATTCGTAGCTCATACTATTGGAGTGCCTACAATACTATAAAGGACATTGTATGTTTTTTTAAATATGTTGTCATTAATGCAAGGTTGATTTTTTTGACATTTAGATTCAGGATGTTGTCGCGAAATTTGATGATGTGAGATCCAAAGCCATTGAATTTGATAAAAAGGTTTTGGCAGATGGAGGCGCGATATCATCCAAATACAATGACTTGATATCATTTTCTCTTCGAATGACATTCGCTGCAATGGATATCACAATTCCGAGATTCAGTAATGAGACAGTGAACACGTCCGATTTGAAGATATTCATGAAGGATATTGGTTCATCTGGGTAAGCATTCGCGTCCGAATTTATACTACTTGCTTGCTTAAATTCATCTCAGTCGCGTAAATCCGGTCGAAGTCATTTACGCGGCTTTTCCGGCTATTCTGTACTTCAACTCAACACTTGCTGGTTCGCTGTTAGAACCACTTCTCGAGTACCAGACGTCTTCCGATTACAAGAATGCGTATGCAGCTCCAGATCTTGGTATGCACAACATGGTTTCTTAACTGGGTTCTCTGTAATCTCAGTAATAATTATCAGGAAACAAGTATCCTAAAGTTCAAGGGAATTCTAGTGATACAACAGAGTTGGCCCTGGAAAGTAAGTTTTACGTATGTATTATTTCATTCAATTGATTGACTATTTCAGACTGTGGCAACATGTTGATCATGATGTTGGCTCACACTTTGAAGAGTGGGGATAGTTCATTGATCTACCATTACGTATGTTGATCCATTATTCAACATACATATTCTGTGGGATTCACAGAGCTCTCATAGTACAATTTACTGAAAGGATGGGCTGACTACCTTGAAAAGAATACACTTCATCCGACTGGATAGTGAGTTGTGTTCTGTAACTATGTATGCTTGTATGCTACTGACCACCAACCCGAAGTCTAAATGCTGATGGCGAGGGCATTCCTAACTTATCAAATCTCGCTCTTAAAGGCATTTTAGGGCTATATGCGATGGGCAAGATAAGCGACACAACCAGGAATTCAAATGATACTTCACATTATCAAGTACATTATATTTTTTGGTCTTTCCGTTTCATCGCTTACCTGTTGACAGTCACAGGCTCAGAACTATTACAGTCAGTGGGAGAATTTAGCCATATCTTCTGGCCATATAACTTCTGTCTATGGGGATGCATCAAACTGGGGTCTTATTTACAATCTCTATGCCGCAAAGCTTTTGGGTTCAGATCTCGTCAGTGACCAGGTAACATACTATTGTCTAATCTGCTGAACCAAAATGCTAACTCTGCCCTAGATTTATACACAACAATCGCAATTCTATGCCTCTCAAGTCGACAATGGTTTGTCTGACAATATTGTTCTGTATACATACTTAATCGTGTTATAGCTCCGAAGTTCGGGCTTCCTTATGATACTAATGACTTTGTAAAAGCGAAATCACGTAAGTTACCTACATACTACATCGGCTCCTCTTGCCTGTTATCTTATTTGCTGATACAGATTGGACTATGTTTACGGCTGCCACAGTGTCAGATTCATCTCTCAGAGATTCTCTGATCAGTATGGTATGGCGGAGAGCTTCCTACAACGATACAGCTGCGTTTCCAACAACATATGACTCTAATACCGGAAGCGCTATAACTGGATTTGCGAGGCATGATTCTTTATTTCTCCCTATAACGCTTGCTAACCTGTATGAATATATAGTCCAGCGCAAGGAGCAATGTTCGCTCCGCTAGCACTTAAGTGAGGTTACCGTTTTCTTGGCTTATTCACTGCACTAATGACATTTCAGCATTGCCAATCAACCAACTTCAGCACCATCATCAACTCCCCCAGGTCAATCCACTGTGAAAGGCAAGACAAATATTGGTGCAATTGCTGGTGGTGCAGCTGGGGGTGTTGTTGTATTTATCTCTCTTCTTGGACTGGCATTTTTTATCCGCCATACAAGACGCCATATGAATGAAGCTTTCGTTCACCAGCCATTCTCCTCACATCTGGTACCAAATTACTCGGATAGCAGCACCCCACTCTCCAACCCAAACCATGCTACTGTTCATTTGTCAAAAAATGTGTCTTCTCTGCCACAAGGAGATCATTCCACAACAGGGATGCATAGTGCCGCATTGGGTGGCAGTGGTGGTACCGGCTCGGATCTTCGAATGGAATTTGAGCAATTGCGACGTGATGTATCTGCACTATGGACTGAGCATCTCCAAAACATAGAATCTCCTCCATCGTATGACTCCAATAGTGCTCGTATGTAGTAGGAAAATACCGGTTCTGACCTGGACGTAAATAATTTGACTGGTGAAATGACGGTGCCATCTCATAGGAAACCACAGTTATCATAAATAAAACTAGTTGAATATTCTTATGCTTTGTGTCGGATTTTTATGTGTGTATTAACTGCCTTTCAAGATCCATGTGGCTCTGCCCGCCGTGACTCTGACTAAGAATTTGAAAGTAGCAATTAAAGTCACCGAGAAATTCTCCCGCCCTCCTGGCAGTACGATTTGCTCCGCGCTCCTGTTGAACTAACGTTTAACTCAGCCCACCCTACTCACCCTTTTCTCTTCTCAGTTGGGACCGTGACAAGGCTGGACAGTACTCAGTAGCCAGTGATTAATGGGTCCTAATTAGGTAATCTAGATGAATTGCTATCCAAAGCGAGAACCCAGCAAAAGCAGCCGATGGCTGCCCAGCAGTAATAGTTGAGTTATGGCGGACATATCGTCTTCAGCTCGCTTCCCTTCCTTCTATGCCAAAGCCGTGTACATTACATCTGAACTGCCCGCCGGTCACATATCGCAATCTACATTTATCCACTCCCCTGTTTCAACGTACAACCTCCTCTAGAACCATTTCACAACACATGTTCAATGTATTTTTAGCCTGGGAAGGTGATGGTGCGAGTGTCTTACTACCAAGTGTGTATGGGCGCTACGATTAGTGTTTAACGTAAATTTATCAAATTTTTACGCCTTTCTTTTCTGTATACAACTTTCTCCACAGGAAATAAATAAATGTCTGATATATCTTCATCAACTTGCTACACCTCCTCAAAAATACATTGCTCTAAGTTCGTAATGCAATTCTCACTGAGGTTCAACTTTCACTTTATCAATTTTGACAAGTTGTACTCGCTAGACGCCCTCAAACTCTGACTTTTACTCACAAAAAAATAAGTGAGGAACTCAACTCCACTCGATGGAACTTAACTTTCACTCAAAAAAATAAGCGAGAAACTTAACTTTACTCAAGGGAACTTAACTTTTACTTGAAGGGTAAGCAAGTTGTATAATGAATACCTTACAATAATTATACAGTAGTTTGTGTTGTTTCCCCCCCCCCGCTCGCTGTTTCCCATGCTTATAATTTAATAAAGGAATAGGGCCGACAAGCGGCAAAGCCCACTACCAACCAGATTAAGTATACTGGATATTGCCACTCATAGGAAGATTAATTGTATTGATGGACCGAGTGTGAAGGTTAAATATTTAATATGTTTACATTACATGGGACCACAAATAGCTTGTATAAAGATAGAAAAATAATAATAAATGCTAAAAGACAGGTTTTGAATGCCGAGAAGCAGGATTCGAAGGAGTAGAAATCTGTAGTGCTAATGAAGGGTTTATAAGGAAGGGAACTAGATCAATGGACTATGAGTCCAGATCGCTATTACATAGTCATCTTGCTTGACAAGGTATCTCTCCGGGGCATTATTGGTTTCGCTTTTCAACCTGCACGTGTTCACTTCGGCTGCTGTTGGCGAACCCTGCCCCTTTCCCAAGACCTCAGTGCGCTCTGTGTATAAACTCCATTTTCCATCCTCACCACCTTCCGCGGAGACCAGCTCTTTCCTGTTAGATGTTTCAGCCCATTTTATTGTCAATACTATCGTCTATTCATAATGAGCTGGCTCGAGACACGAAATTGATTGTTGTGCTTGTTGTAATCTCTCGTTATGTCCTCCAGACTAAGCCAGCAGTGACTGGTTGTCATCCTCACACTCTTCCTCCGTTATGGTTTTCGCAATATATTGTTTGTTCCCAGTTTGTTGTTGGAGCCTTTTTCCGTGTTATTTACCCACAGTAGTATTTTTTTGACCTCATATTTTGTAGTACTTGACATGTGCCTTATCGACTCACAATATAGTGCCTCGAATATTATCACACTTACATTTCTTTTAATGTCAAGCAAGGTTCTCGCCGACGCAGTCAGCAATTCCCAGTAACTAAATATGAACACAATCCATGCAATCCCCCACTACTGTATTTAGCATGCACAACAAACTAGATGGAAGAGGTGCACCATGCCACATAAGGTACAATGTTATATGATGTGTCATTATGGGCATGAGACAAAACTTGGACAAAACACTGAGTACTTATGTGTTCATTACATACTGGACTCGGGAAATAGAGCCAGAAACTGTCGACATAGCCCTCCAACTATCAGAACAGCACTATCCTTACCGTTTCATTGCCAAAGATGATACCAAATTATGATAAGTTGGTGGAAGAGAGCGAGATGGACATGACTTCAACAGTTTAGTACTACAGGGTTGACATCAATTGTTGGTGTGCTATTAAACGGGGCGTGATAATGCAGCTATGGCTGTCAGTCTTCACTGTCATGGGGAAGGGAGGATTCCTGGCTTCAAAATTGTACGTTAAGGACAAGATAGTAAGTTAAACCTCTTTTGTCAGTACCAATCTGAGAAATAAGCAGGAAACGAGAACTCGCAGCACTCAATGATGGTCTTTATTGAGGTTGTACATGAGCGACTGTTATATAACAATATAGTTCAAAAAGTTATTGATTAACAACTTAATCCATCTGAATTGAAAACAACGAGATATACGTTACATAGCCTGGTCCTGGCCAGACGTCATCGACGCACACGCAAATGTAGATCAGATTTCCTACCCCTTCAACCACCTCTCAATCTTGAAGCACTGCTGCCTCCTGCGCCTTCCATCCCCTCTCCGAGGTCTCATCTCCTCCTTATTTCGATTCATACCCTTCATTCCAAGTGACATTTCCGATCCAATCCCATCCGATGTTACATACATATTATGAGGGCTTTGAAGCCGTGATCGAGAAGGGCTTCAACGTGCTTCTTCGTTCCAGGCTGGTGAACGTCCCAGGAACGTCCTGGACGTGTTGAAGCTATTCCAGATAGCGATGTTGCAGGAGGTGAAGTTTGGAGCCGAGGGTTGATGCATAGAGTGTGTCTGGTGCTAGAATAGGATAGGTAAGAGATTGTGTATCTATATAGGAGGTTTCATGCAGTATCAAATACATGAGATACAGAGGCACCGATCCACATTATAGCACGGCAACCATCGAAAAGCTGCAGGGATCCGATGCTCTGTACCTGTCGAACAGTAGAGTCAGCAACAGTGGTTGCTAAAGAGTTCACGGACACGTGGACTAACTAATCATGGTTCCCTTTAGATTAATCTTCAGTAATACAGTGTATTGCCAAAGTATATTCTGGTCGTACACAGTGGCCACGAAGAATGGGACGTAATGGCCCTATGAAGCGTGATTAAGATGACATTCGCTCGTGTTGCAGGAATGAAGGTTAGGTTGTGTACGGTGAGACAGGAAAGACATACATCGCGGCTTGCTTCCTGTGCAAAATTGAGTGATAAAAGAACATAAACTGCTGGTACACATACAATGTAATAACAATAACGAAGAAGGGTGGTAATACTAGAGGGATAGAAGTTGATGGCATATGTAGTCTCACATAGGTCACAACAATTCAGAACGAGCATCAGCCAATCAGGTTGAGATCTTATACAAGATCCTCAAATTACCATATCCGGTGACCCAAACGTCCCTAATACCCAACTACCTTAAAAGGTAGTGGGAATGTTTATTTATTTCCTATTAATTGCACATTCTCATTGTTGCCCACACCTCTGCTCATAATTTTCCATGCTTCTGCTTAACATATTGCACCTATATACTTTCACGCTCACTGATTCCTATGCTCTGCTCATTGTCACCACACCTCCGCTCATAATTTCCCATGCTTCCGCTATCATTCTGATCTCTACTCATACTACTTGGAAGTGTCAACTTTGTCAACTGAAACCTTGCTTGCATGAAAGAAAGAAAGAAATAAGTTAATAAATAAGGAAAATGACTACAGTATGGATTGCATGTTGGAGTAAGTAAGAGTCTGAGATTGGGATTAATAAACAGTGTGATGATGCCTGCTTAGTGGTAGAGATACCAGAGGGTCTAATTTATGTAGGACATTTTTTTCATGTGGAGTTACCTTATTACCTGGAGGAGGGACTAGTATGGATTGCAAGTAAATTGGCAGAGTAGTAAATATGAGCTCAGTTACCAGCATCTGCAGATGCTCCTCTCTTTCTATATCCCTGTGGTAGTCCCTGCCATTTCTCTCCACAACTAGCCACCTCCAGCTCCCACTCCGGGCCTACACATGGGGCTTCTCTTCAATCAAACTATCCAGCTTGATGACTACTACATCTATGATCAATAGAGTAGTGTCTGGTTGTACATATGCAATACACCCCATGCTATAGTAAGTCAACAAATGATTTATCCGGGATAAAAATTCAAGCTGACTCACTGAGTCACCAGGTTACCTGTGTTCATCAGAAGCAGACAAAGGCCTGTATCAGAGAAAGCAGATGTTAAATGGCATAAGGGAAATGAAGAATGAAATACTCATACTTTGGTATGCAGTAATTGGTGTTGCATTGTATTGCAGTGAAGAGGAAATGCGAGGTTTGAAGGTTCCTAGATAAAGGAATGTGAGCCTCTGGCATGTCTGTCAAGCATTAAGGTTCTAAGGTTGAGAAGGAGAGGGTGGTAGTGATGTAAATGAGAGGTAGATCAGCACAACAGAGTCAGAACTTCGTCTTGAAGTTCTTGAGTGTTTTCAAACAAGTGAGACTTGCTGTGAACGAAGAGAATGACAGAGAACAAAGAGAACAGCAGAGAACAAAGAGAACAGCAGAGAACAACAGAGGTGATGAGTAAACACGAAATGAGAGGCCAAGAACAAGGTAGAAAAGTGAGGTGAAGTTTGCTGAATTTTTAGAGGCCTAGATACACAGTTTATATAGGAAAGAGGGTAGGAAACTATACCTAAAAGAGCAAATAAAAACTTCTTGAAGCCAAGAGTGTGATAGTAAAATAGATGAGTGTTTCAAGGAGAGACAGTATAAGGATTTTGTATATAAAATGTGAAGAGAGATAAGTGTGATTACCATAGAATGAACCAATGATCATGGATATAGTTTTTCTTCCAGTTTGAAGATGCCAACATCAAAAATAGGGTCAGGGCTAGTGGGGCCAGTCTGGGATTTGTACAGGGTGCTCAACTCTGCATGTGCTATGCAGATGCATAATAGTGGGGCCCTGTGGAAAAGGGAAAGGAGAGGGTGGTGCAGGAAGAGCAGAGGAGGAGGAAAGGGGAAAGTGAGAGGAAGAGGAAGAGTGGAGGATGTGGAAGAAGACAGAGAAAATGTGCACGGACCTGGACACCAAGAAAGGTTGTTTGGCAGTGTCTGTCAATGCTAGATTTCGCTGGACTGACTTTTCACTGGGCTTCAAGATCCACTCATCATGCATGACAGAGAGGGGCAAATGAGTGGAGGCAGGGAGTACCTGCAACATTCAATTTTTGCATCTAAATTGCATACTAGTCAGGTCACATCAATCATGGACAGCTCAAACACACATCACCCTGTGGCATGTCAAATACATATGAATGAGTACTGCTGATGCAGATTAACTGTGGGATCCAGAGGCACATTCACAGTGAGAATGGCAGACACAGGTGCACACACAGTGAGCTCGAGGTGGTGGTACATGAATGTTTGAACATACAAGAAGGTTTGAGTGCTGGAAGAGCGAGGTGGATAATGGAGGTACTAAGTTGAAAATGAAATAAGGCTGAAAGAGAACATGCAGGGTAAAAATGGACATGCCAATGACAATGACAAGAGGGAGAGAATACTGCATGAGGTGCTGACAGAGAGGGAGGGGAGAAAAAAAGACGTGGAGAGGCACTTGATGAGGCACATCTGATACATCAGCCTTTGTAATTGCAAGCAAAACCTGATGTATCAGTATTGTTAATAACAAGTGGTGTCAATACATCAGAAATTGTAATTACAAGAGGGCCCCCCATACCCGGCTGAGTTTTAAGTAATACACCTGCCATAGCTTCTTGGCATTTGGGGAAGGCGGCACTATATCCCGACGCGTCCAAATTGGGATACCAATGCATGTATGTAGTTATTTACTGCCACCAAACCCACTGCTACGTGCTTGCACGCTTCATCCGTTCACAGGCACAGTTGGTTGGTTATTCCATTGTAACTTACATATATATATATGTATATACCTTTTCTTTTTAATCAGTATGATTCATGTGACCTGAATAAGAATGGTGAAATCGGTGTTACAGATAGTGGAGAATTTTTTCGGTGGGTTTTATAGTCATACACACTATATATGATTTACATAGAAAAGCAGGCTGAGACATCAAGTTGTGACATTTACGTTTGATGAATGTTTTAGCAGATAAGTGAATTCCTATGTGAGACACATACACGCGTGGTGCCAGTGTGTACGTAAGTAAGGTAACATAAGGAGATTTCCATAGTTCAGAAACATAAAGCCCAAAGAACTTTTGTTAGTAGTACTTCAATAATGAGTATGAATTTCTTTGAAATATGACTATTTACAGGCATCTGAAATGTGTTATTACAGTGTTGAACCGTATTTCGACAATTTATAGTTTTGGTCTGACGAAAACTGGTAAGCCTAAGAAACTCAATCACTTGTGGAATAGTTACTCTGTTGTATTTGATAGCAATGTCATGTATATATATTGGCTCATATTGTTTCTTTGTATACTGAAGCTCTAGATCTACTAATATTGGTAATACTTAGTACACCTTTATGGGTCAAGACCCATTACTATACAAATATTTTAGATGTGTGCAATCTGTATGTTTAGGAAAGTGGAAATGATAGGTTTACCAACTGTATGAAGAGCATAATCCTATAATTTAACTAAGTATTATCATTTAATTAAGAAACTTATAATGGTATGGCATTTCTATAATATAACTGTACATATCATGTTTTACATGTATGCTTCCTGGAAAATGTAAATCCATTTTTTACAGAAAAATAGCTAGTTCCAGACATAAGAATACGTCACAATGTAGTATTAATAATTACTTGTGGTATTGTACTGATAAGGTGCGAAATATATGGGTGGAATACAGCAGAAAGACAAAAGGCGCAAAATAGGCAGGACCCGAAGCATACTGATCAGATACCGACAATTGCAATGTATGCATATGTGTAATGCCACCTCGTGTATGAGTGCCATCAGAAGCTTTAGTTACATAAGATCATAGAAGCTCCTTCCTTTCTGGGAGTCACTTGTAAATTACAAGACTGATACATCAGGTTCTTGTTGCAATAACAAGGAAATGATATATCAAATCTATGGTATCGCCTGGGAGAGGATGGTGTGACAGGGACTTCCAAAAGTTCTCCAGGCATCTCCACCCTCCACTCTAAGCAGACAGTTGCTTTCAGTATTATCCCTCTGATCAGACCCACCACAGTCATCCGACACCTACCTGCCATCATCAGTTGAGACTTTTGAGCCCAAGCCAAATATGCACTGGAGCCAAATATGTGCCCACCATGGTTAGCTGAGACCTACCCACCATCACTGGTTGGGACCACCTGAGCCAAATACATGCCCACCATGGTCATCATCTGAGACCTACATGCCATCACCAGTTGGGACCTTTGAGCCCAAGCCAAATATGCCGGGATAGATGCCAAGAGAGAGAGGGAGAGAGGGAGAGAGGGAGAGAGGGAGGGAGAGAGAGAGCAGGAGCAAGAATGAGGTGTACATGTGACCATGAGATAAATCATGTGAATGACAAAAAGTGGAACCCATTTTGACCTGGGAGATACCTTGGCAAGCAAGGTAATCTTGCCCTCCCACTCATGATTTCCCATGCTTTCGCTTCTCCTCTAATCCACTCTCATTCTGATCTCTACTCATATTATCTTGCCCTCCCACTCATGATTTCCTGCGCTTTCACTTCTCCTCTAATCCTCTCACAATTTCCTGCACATTTCATCATTCCCACCCTCCCGCTCATAATTTCCCATGCCTCCGCTTTCACTTCTGATGCTCACTGCTGTCCACTTCTATTTCCCACACCTCCGCTTCTGCTGTTCACTGCTATCTGCATCCCCCCTCAACATTTTCCCACGCTTTCGCTGATCATTCCGACCTCTTTTCACTTTCCCGCCCTCCCGCTCATATTTTCCCACGCCTCCGCTTCTATTGTTCACTGTTGTCCGCATCCCCGCTCAAAAATTTCCCACGCTTTCGCTTATCATTCCGACCTCTGTTCATTATCTCCCGCCCTCCTGCTCATAGTTTCCCATGCCTCCACTCTTACTTTCCCATACAATTAATACACTTTTCCAACGAATCACATAATCTACTGTACAAAGCATGGAACATATTATTATAAAGGATTACATAAAAATGTAACTCGCATTTTTTATAAGTTTATTTATATTATTACTTAATATAATATGGTCTACTATGTGTATAACAACTTACATTAAGTGATGCAAAAAGATTGAAAGAAAAAGAGCAAGAACTGAGCTAACAATTTAAGAAAAGACTTGCTCACTGTTAAGGATGATGACTAGGAAGAGTGCCCATCAACAGTCCCGCAATGTGTTCGCATGTTGACGTCACGGTGATGAATATTTGTGTTGATGTAAGTGATGAATAGTACAACACACATGCAAATGTATGTAAATAAAGGTGGGCAGAGTGCATGGGAATTGTTGAGCAGAGCTGTAGAAAACATCGGACAGGGGTATGGGAATGATTAGTGTACACTTACTGTACACTTGAACTTTTGAAATTAGAATATTTGGAATTCGACTTACACCTGATTGGAACTTAATATAACTCGAGGGAACTCGACTTTCACCTGATTGGAACTTAATATAACTTGAGTGAACTTGACTTTCACCAAAAAAAACTTAACTTTAACTCGAAAAAATTAACAGGAGCTCGAAATGTTAGCATCCCCTCTACTTGACTTGAGGGAACTTGACTTTTACTCAAAAAATACAAGTGAGTAACTTAACTTGACTCAAAGGAACTTGACTTTCACTCAAAAAAATAATAAGTGGTGAACTTAAGTTTACTCGAGGGAACTCGACTTTTCCAAAAAAAAAAGCAAGGAACTTAAGTCCACTCGAAATATGAAAAAGCCACTCGAGGCAACCCAACCCCGACTCGAAAAAGTTAAGCGAGCTCAAAAGTGGAACTCGACTGTAACTCGAAAAACTCAACAGGAACTCGAAAAGTTAGCAGCCCCTTATAGAATGATGGCAAAAGATATGGCCGCCGTCACCGTTCCATGACCCTTATTATGAATACTCCCCAAGCCAAGCCCATTTGTTCGTAGTTTTTCTTTGGTCGTTTACTTTTATTGACCATCTGATCACCACAATCCCTAGTGCTCAGATTATCTGCGCAATCAATGCTTTCAAAAACTAAATTCTATTTCTGTCTACCCATGTATACACATACATTTCAGATGAATTTCAAATACGTGGTTTCGATTATGGTATCTACTGTGAAGTTTGCCATTGGATGCTGTAGTGACGTGTCTGAGCTACTGTTGTAGCCAAAAGACATACCAATGCGATACGTTTTGCGCCAGACGCAAAGGGGAAATGGAACAAAGGCATACAGACAAGAATTATTCTGAACTCCGTAGGCTTGCGTTATAAAGCCGCATGTATTGCATCTTCTGCGCGTTAAACTCAGTGAGCATGAGTTAATTCGGTTTGTAACAATACAAAGGCTTTCAATTACGACTTTTTCACTCGATCCACTACCTTATCGAGATGTGTATTATCTTAAGGACAACCGGACTAAGAGACAGGGAAATTATGTTCCTTACTTTGAGGTCTGTAGGGAAATAGAGCAACTTAACGAGCAGACACAACCTTAGGTAAGGGGTCATATATCATAGGTCGGTGAAGACAGTGTATAAAACCGCAGTTTCCCATATCCTAGCCTGATGGTCAAGCAAAAACAACGATAAAAACAAGTGGAATGCTCGAACGACAGCTTCACTGACACTGAGTCCTGAAGTAGTCGTACCAGTGATGCGGATGCGTGAACGGTGTAGAGGAAGAATACTGCTAGGCAGTATCCTCTCGACGAAGAAATAGTGCGAGTAGCCGGCACATCCGTCCGACTTCCAGATCCTGGTGAGCTCGCATTCAAGGTGAACTGAGGGGGAATACGAAGCTAACATTCTCTGAGTGTAGGTACGACATTTATGTATATGGCACACATACTGGGTAAAAACCGATGTTTTTGGATGTTTTTGGTACACCTTCAAAAATTTGAAATTAGTACACCTTGATTTTATAACTTTTTAAAATGGTACACCTTGGTCTTTGAAATAGTACACCTTCATTTTGAAATTTTCGAAATTGGTACACCTTGAATTTTATTGTTGAAAATGGTACACCTTGTTTTCAGAATTGGTACATCTCAACATTTACCTTTACTCTGGATGTGTTTTTTGATTGACACAAGTCACTGTAGCATATTTATTTCCATGCAGTCTGGTCTGTAAACATTAGCAAACATCAACTACTGTGCATTAGCATACCAAAAGATGTTGCTTTAAGTGAATTATTTCTTATATCTAACTAGAAACATTGTGAAGAAGGCTCTGTATCATATTTTCTTTGATGCAAGTCTGGTCTGTAAATATGAGCAAACATCATCTGCAGTGCATTAAACTGCATTAACATACCAAAGATGTCAATTCAAGTGAATTATTTCTTATATCTAACTACTATAACTGTGATAAATATATGGGCTAGCCAAACATGGTGTACCAAAATAAGATCAGTGTGAACAAGGTGTACCAAATGCATATCACTCACTGAAAGGTGTACCAAAAACATATGATCTGTGGACAAGGTGTACCAAGTCATTATCAGACATGTACCAACACAACATGATGTACCAATCTTATTTTATGGAGGTGTACCATTGAAATATGAGGTGTACCAAATGGTGATCCACCAAGGTGTACAAAATATGCTAATATCCAGGTGAGGTGTACCAAATAACATGACTTTATTTCAAAAGTGTACTAATATTAGCAAAAAATTGGTCAAGGTGTACCAAAAAGTCTTTTTACCCAGTATGTGTGCCATATATGTACGATGTAACAAATGAAATGTCATGTGAATGACAGCATGTAAGTAACGAGGTACGGAGATGAAAAGTAATGAAAACCGCATTTTGCGGTGCAGGCAGAACGCATGCTCTACAACGGTGCCGGTACCGGTGATGCTCCACTCAGCTTGAAGTGGTACGAGTACCATGAATTAAAAGCTTGAAGCTCGAAGACTGATAGCATGATGTGTTATTGGCTGATCGATTCAGAGTCCAGACCGAACGGGGACATTAGTGCACGTGCCACATTGCGAAACGCGATGCGCCAGGCTTGCCACGTTGGACTAGGACTTGATACCCTTCCCCTGCGCTTGCGCTTGCTCAACGTGATGCGTTGATGCACGACGACGGCCTCACTTGGATTCCACTGCTCTGCACGGCACACAACAGTTCGCACATCTCATAGTCGACTTGACTGAATGTCCGTAGATCCCTTGCCGTGGGCCGGTTCCGCCATTGGTACGGATCCTATGAGCGTTGAGGATGGGGGGCTTCAAGCGTAGGGAGTGGGGACACTGACAATCATGGTCGTGAACGAGATGTTGAGTGAATCATCAATGACAGTGCGTTTTCTGGTTCAACCTCATCATATCACTGCGATAGATGGTCAAATGTAACTGGGTGGCGGACGATCCAAAGCCACTGTATACGAGGAGACCTGGTTAGATTTAGCGCTGCGTTTGGACCCACTCTTCCAACAAGAGGATGCTTACCTTGAAGCGCGAAGGTTGGATAAGAGTCATCATGTGGAAGAAGAAGCGCTAAGTCAAACGCTTATTTTGGTGATGTGGCACTGTTAAGCGCTGCTTACAGCGTTACCTGTGCATTCAATCGTTCTCTTCAGGCCTTCTAAAATATCGGTGCGCTACGATGTGCACGGGAGTAACGCAAGTTTGTCTTCTACTGTAAAACTGCTGTTCACGCGAATCCGAGAAGAATAATCCAAACTTCTACAGCTCTACTTGGGTTTCAGGGTATATAAGCTGTTACCTGTTCTTGTACTTTGCGCAGGTCAATATTTCATATTCCTTTTTATGAAGATAGCAAGAGACACCATGTCCAATGCACGACCCGATGGCCTTTCCAGTTCTTTCCACCCATTCGCCATGGATACAGGAGACGGGCAACAGGTTGATGGAAACATCAGTCACGATTCAGCAGATACCCATACCAATGCCCCTCATGAATACACTCAGACGGAGTCAGGAGATGCATCGTCACAGCCTTTGTTCCTACCCACAAAACCCCCACAACAATTAGTAAGCCTGCTAATGAAGGGAGAATAGCCTACAGAGCATCAGTCTTCGAAGACTGCCAATACGAAGTAATCAATGTCAAAGGCGAAATTCATAATTCCGCTGGCCCTGGCCATCTTTCATTCCTATACGACCTCCTCTGCAAAGGATTAATCACACCAGATAAATTATGCGATATGTATAGTGCCCTTATGCATGCTGATCGGGCGACGGTTTCGGAGGTTAGTACGGTTGTTAGTAAGGGGGGGATAGGGAAGGAGTTTAATTCTATGGGAATATATAACGGTACTGCGAGTAGATGGTCAGTGATAATGTTGTTTGTGTTGATTGGATTAGTGCTGATCATGGAGATGTATAGACCTCATTGCAAACAATGTGGAAATGTACTTTCTGGGTTCAATTACTGTGCTGGTGTTCAAAAACTAAATGCAGTGATGCGTGTAGATTAGACTTGTAGCTAAACGGCGAATATTCAGAACAGTACAGGGCACAATCACACAAGTATAGCCACTACATCTCGGATTAAATATAACATGGTTCTCAGAAGTTCTTTTCGCTCGATGTTTCATTTAACGTGAAAAAATAAAAATGAAAATAATATATCATACTATTTAGACATCAAGCTGTGAATCATAGTATCTGTCCCAATTATCCGTTATCTCCGACTCGATTATTATACCTAATTCATCACCAAGTCTCTTTAACTCCTGAAAATAATTACGTTGGTGTTCAAAATCAAGAAGAGCAATGCACTTTATATATTTAATTGGAACCACTGGATTTGATTCCTTGTCCTCTGATCTATAACGCCAGCGGATGAACGTCAAGAGAGAGGGTTCTATGAAATCCTTCTGGAACACCTCTAACCTTTGCAACGAGGGAAACCAGTCTCTAGATGATAACAGATCTAACGTGTTCAACACCACGGGCTCGAATTGAGGCGTGCTAGCAGTACTGTCCAAATATAGCTCTTCAACTTGGCAAAAATAATTATTGCGAAGCCTAACCAAGTCAGATAAAGGACTGGCAGTCAACTTGAGGCTTTTAATCTGGAAGCACGACCTTTTAGCGAAGTTGCAAAAGTCTATCAAGCTATATACAATCTTTCCTATAAGCTGTAGTTTGGACAGAAACGGGGCATGAATTATGGGCAACAGAATATTTTCTCGCTCCGGGCACCGTTCCGCAAACTGAAGTGTATGTAGCAACGGAAGTGTAATTGCCTTGTTTTGAATATGTGGGGGGTCGGGCTCCTAACCCCATGGTATAGGGCCGCTGCAGATCCACACCAATTTCTCTAGATTTGGTGTGCCTTTCAGGATGGTACAAATACCGCTTTGGGGGCATTGTATACGACATCCCCTGAAGGACAGTTTTTTAAGACGAGTAAATGGAAAATCTGCATCACAAATGGTGATACAGCACAAATCCAGTTCTTGAAGCGCAGCTACTCCTTGAAAAATATAAGAAGGAAGTTGTCCACTGCGATCAAGGGCAAGTTTGCGAATATTAGAGAGAATCGGATGTTTCCTTGGAACTTTAAATACACTCTTGAGGACTTCCAAGTCAATTGCTAGATCTTGGCAACGAGATAGATGTGTCCTTGTCATAGACATGATATTAAAGAATATTTTGTCTGGTGGCTTTCTTTCCGATTTCCATATTATTGAGAGAGACATCGGAAGAATATTTGACTGCTTTAAACACAACTGGGTGCGAATTGCGAGGGTGGCATACGACACTTCAATTGGATTCCTAACTTCCCAAGAGTTCCAGAGAGTTGATGTGTCATCCACAATGATTTTCCATCGTATGCACACTTGCCTCAAGGCCCATACTTGATCATTTTGGCTACCAATACTGATAGGCTTATCACATACATATGTGAATATATGCTCCCAGATCTCGTCTGGTACTTCTTGTAGAGGCTCGATACGTGGGGTGGGTAGTCTGGGATGTCAGCTAGATTTTCGTAGGGTATAAGTGTTGATACGATGACTACTTACTGAGAATTTCGCTGAATAGGCTTAATAATTTTCATTGACACTTGCGCGTTGCTTGGGCGGAAGGAAGCGACACGGCAATAGCATCTCAGCTTATATAGGTAGCTGTGTGACATCGTGACGTGATAGATCAATTGAGTCGAATCTGACAGCCCGAGTCATGGTTTCTTGATGATTTCCGAATGAAGCTCCGTTACTACCCAAGGGTAAGCTACACTAAATCCCGATGTACTTAATGAAAATTTGTTCTATACTGGTTATAGGGAGAATGGTATCAACACTGTCACGGCTGAGCAGTATAGATTGACTGTGACAAGACCCAAGATCGACGAATATACATCATTTCTACACGTAACCAATACCAAATGGTTGAATATTATACAGATTTATTTAGTATGAGTTAAATTGAAAGGTATTGACGCCGTCATTAATAATAAACAATATGAGATAAGAACATCCAATTTCCACAAACATCTATAACGCGAAGAAGTTTTATCATAGCTAAGGTGACGTTTAGCCTAACATCCATCAATCGTCTGGGGTGTATAAGGCCTATATTATGACCGAGCTTAGATATAAAACACTCTTGTGTACTCGTCCTGTTTCAGGGCCATCTGGTCCATTCATTTGCGGGGTGTCTGTGGGATATACCAATGAGCGATTTTTATAACATATCCAACACATGTGCAACGTACCCTGGTCGGCTGAATCGAAGTACTATTATAGATACTCCTCGCCTGAAACTTTTTTCCTTTCCCATTCTTATCCACCACTGCGTTAATCTCCGAAATAGTCTCTTTATCAGCCCGCATCAGCGAACTATACATTTCGCAAAATTTGTCCGTCGTGATGAGACCCTGACTAAGCAAGTCATAGAGCACGGGAAGGTGGCCTGGTCCTGCTGAATTATGGATCTCGCCATCGATGTTTACGACGTCGTATTGGCTGTTTTCAAAGACCGTGGCACTGTATGTCAGTCGGTCGTCTTTGGGTGACTTACTCGGAACAGTAACGGGTGTGATATGTGTTGGGGGTATATTGGGACCAGATTGAGATGTAGAGAATGGTACATTCTGTCCTTGCGAAGAATCAGGAGGTGGCCAGGTGTTGGAACTGTGACGGGTTTCGGGGTAAAAGCCACTTGTCATGGTGGAATAAGTTTGCTAGTATGCGCGTCAGACGTCCTGCGTCAGCGATAAGGGAACATCGCAGGAAAGTTGACGTTTAAGAGCTTTTTATAACCTTGGGGCATGTGGATTTATTAGTAAGTCCTTCGAGCTCTGGAGTGGGGAAATGGACTATGGAGTGTGGCATTTAGATAAAAATATATCCTTGTGCTTCTAGGCGGTTCTAATTCTTAAAGTGGGGTTCTACCATCGCAATGTACAGTGATTAGGTACTGTCGTTGCAAGTATACCAAAATGATATGTGTTTAAACATCATACTAGGGAAGAGTAATACACGACTCGCATTGTAAGATGGGGCTGACAACGGACAGTGGGTCATTTATTACGCATTTATTAGACAGGTGATGCCGTTTTGACGCCCTAAAGCAAAGCACCTCCAGGAAATTTTCACATGCATAACAGTGCTTTAGGCGATAATGACGAATTTTCGGGTCTTAGTGGGCCCGCTCCAGCTCTAAAGTTGGAAAGGAGCGTCTTTTGACTATTTATAAACTTTCGATAGCATTCTGATACGTTTTCTTAGGCGTTTATTATGTCCATGCTGCGCGCTTCAGAAGCTTCAATGCAGTAAATTGACGTATCTATCCGATGCTTCCAATGCTCATATCACTCTTATCTACAGGTGTAGCATGATAATTTAAACCATTGCATCATCCTCCAGAACATGATTTGATCCCGAAGGCTACACAAGGCGCGCATATGAGCGTCAAAAGTTCTAACACTCCCACGTATATATGGATTCTTTTCCATTTCCTCTCTGCAGAATAACAAGCCAAAAATACTTACTCTCGCAAGTGCCAAGTATATTTAGAATCCTTTTCTTCTCCTATTTATAATCCAACAGCCGAATTGGTGAAATGGGATCTTGGGCTTCGTCATCGCTTTAGGGAACACTCGAGGCATTCAACTAACTATATCAAATATAATTATAATTAAAACACTATTCTGAATACGTTCCAACGGCCTAATTATCCTGCTGAAAAGTAAGTATGAGCTTTCTGGTAATCAACCAAATAGTGAAATATTCACTTCACTGGCAGTGCTATTATAAATGCCTTTTGAATTAAATTCCCTCCCCTTTATACCGGATGCAACAGCGGCAGTAACATCTGCAACATAAGCACCATTGGCATTCATAATATTTTCATGCATCATGGCGAATTGGTCCACCGAGATAATCTTCTTCTAAATGATATCTCGCAGTCGCTTCACCTCCAATCCCTGGTTGGTAATATTTCTGATTTCTCCATCAATTTTTATCTTCTCTGCTTCATTTTGTCAAGCGCTGTCGCTGTATACGAAAGTTTTTCTTTATTGGCGGACTGTGGGGGACCTTGATTAATGTAGGTCAGTCTTCATATTATAATAGGGGATGTGGAGGGGGATGTGATTGAGCTACAAACCTTGTGCAGAGAGAGATTCTGATAATCCTGTACCCATGGTGAATTTGACTGGCAGGATGAGCTTGGTGTTCCACATCAACTTGAGGGGCACATAGAAAATTCCAGGCACGCACAAAAGTGAGCGTGATTGAGTGTGCCATGCTCAAGGCCAAATTTTCATGCTCAAGGTATTTATATTAGTTCTAATGGCCCATTTGTGAGTCAGACAGAGTGTAAATCAAATGTACATACTAGTTTTGTATGACTGTGTCTTATTGTGACTGTGAGTGAGGTTTTTAATCAAGATATGAAGTCAAATGTTGAAGAATAATATTTATATTTCATGCTCAAATATGTGTGTGCATGTTCATGATTCACACTCTATATGTGAGCATGGAGTGAGCATGCATGCACACATCATGCTCAAGATTTTATTTCATGCACAGGGTCAAGAATTCATGCTCAGGGTTGACATCTCATGCACAGGGTCTGAGTTTTCACACTCAAGGTCTGTCAACTCATGCTCAAGGTCTGTCAACTCACACTCAAAGTCTTTACTTCATGCTCACTAAAAAATTATATGTTACATTTATACTTTGGCTTCACTTACATGTAGGAGGGAATGTTACGATAAAGTTCTGGTTGGGACATTTATCATACAAGTCTGATAGTTATGTGATTTATGAGTTCAAAAGAACAAGTTAATCAGTATTGAGTTCAAGTCTCTATTCACAAGTTCTTAAGTTGGTTAGACTTAAGTACAAGCAAAGTGAATGATTTAAAGTAAAGCTGGTTTTGATTTAAGCTGAAGCTTGAGCTCTACAGCCCAAGTTCCTACTGTTCAAATACAAAGTAATTTGTACTAATAATAAGTACTTAAGAATAGTAATGCTGTGCATTGACTGTGCATTACTGTGGTGCAGTAAGAAGAAAGAAAGGTAAGCTGAGTATGGTATAATGACTGACAGCCAGTTGGCTCATGCTCATATAATGATTATTCATGCTCACATATAGGATATTCACGCACAGGGTCGAATTTTCACGCTCAATAGGTGAGCGTGGAAATTCGACCCTGAGCATGCACGCTCAGCTCACGCTCACTTTTGTGCGTGCCCAGAGTTTTCTTGCTGCCCCAGCTTGGGTACCTAGGGCTTTAGATATCCGGTTTATACGACATTCCCATAGTCGTTAGTATGCTGGTATTTGCACACATACAACCAATTCAACGAAGAAGAAATGGAGTGAATCTTATAACAGATGGCTTGCCACACTGTAGCCTGACAATAAAAAATGGAGAGCTTCTATTGGTACTTTCTATTTGCACACCTGCGCTAGCGTAAATACGAGGTGTGCCCGGGCCCGAACATCGCTACTTACATTTGTTTTATGTGTAAGCGTTACAGCCACATAACGCAGATAGCACCTCACAGCCGAGAGGAAGGAAGATTTTTCTCAGACTGTACTTCGTTACCGTAATAAGTATGGGTGTATCTCGCATTCTCAAATACCATTAAAATCCCAAGACCCAAGCTCAGTGAGTTACTGGTGCAGAAGGAAGCATGCAACGCTCTTATTATCGTTATAATATCAGACTAGTAAGTATATTGTAGGCCCTGTTATATCCTTCAAATCATATTACAATTCATTATATTTGCAGAATGAGCTGTAATTAACACCAATGAGCGTAAATCGTGGATATCGGTTTTTCCCATTGCGCTCTCAAAGAACTGCGTGGACGAATTTCTTGAGTGTGATCGACTCGTACTTTGTTTCCGCTCGGAAGTCATCCATCGAGAAGCATTCAGGCGATATGTGGGTACGTTGGTATTACTCGTACTAGACAGAAACAGAGTTAGCACAGCTACATGGTCAAATGTTGTCCATGTACTGTAATTGCTCAGCATCCTGAGCTGATAGCGACCAACTATGGAAATCATCTGAATTTATAGATGACTTCGGAGCGATGATGTATGATGCATTTTCGGGCATAGCGACAGGGATTGACCTGTGTTCGGATCCTTTTATATTCTTGCTTAGTTGTCAAACGACGGCGATTAAATCTGGTCGGTACCAGTGATGAGGATCTCTTCCCTGGTGCTGTGCCGAGATTTTTCAGGTTCTCGATAATTATATCCGTACCTTGCTGTTTGATGAATATTTTGCGAGTCAAGCACGGCGTTTCGCCTTAAGCACACGGAGTTCGTATCTAAATTGAAGTCAAAAGTATGAATGAACATCAGACGTAGCATGGCATCTAGTAGTACGAACTGTTGTCTACTTCGATGAAGTAGTGAAAGTCAAGTCTCCGCGCTAACTCCTCAGGCGCAGGCGGTGATTCCTCTCCCTATTGACATTGAATGAGATTTAAATTCACAATTCGAAACTACGAACTTCTTCCATAAGTGCTTTCCAATCATTATGATGTGTAATCGCCTGACCGGCCGTGGGGACCTCGAAATATGTGTAAGGAGGGTATTGATTATTATGATTATTAATAATATAGAGGAACCATACCTTGTGGAGAAGGTACTTGTTTATAAGTCGAGAAGGATGCATTGTCTTTTCTGATTAAAGAAGTTGTCTAACCATAGTGATAGATGAAACTCACATTGGATGGATTATCGACAGTAGCAGTTGCTGTCGAGTCGTTCTCTTCTTTTCTGTGTTCTATTACTTCTTTGGTCCCAGAATTCGTAGGACCTGAAAAACTTGCAGATGGTGTTTGGAATGGGACGAAACTCGACCGTGGTATAATATCTTCAGCCGTTAGGCTTGTGTTCTGTGTCGCCTTTACGCTCAGACTTCCCCCAAATAGTTTTATCCATAAGAAGTTACCGAGCTCAATACAAAACGTGCGCACAAAGATGCACTGGTTCTCGACCTTGGATACGGGCATTGGCCCATATTTGACTCGAGCTGGGCCGGAATGGTTCCAATGATAATAGTAAACATGTTCCGCGTTTTGTATACTATCAGCTTGCTCGAACGTGGCAGTGAATCGAAGGTTGACGGAACTGGGAGAAGAGGGACTGTGTGAAAAGGCCCCTAGGGCCCACGAGGTATTCTTGTCATATCCAGTTACAAGATGGATCGATCCGTTTACCGCCGATCTGTGTCGAATCGTGTTGGCGTAGTAATACCAACTTTCACTGTTTCGACTCGCATACTCTTGGAAAGCACCAATAGTTCGAAAGTCTTCCCTGTAAAACCCTTCTGGAAGTATGACAACTGCACCCTCATAATGCATACATGCGAAGTCATAATCACTTGTTGCACCCCACCTATAGTTTGCATTGTTAATGAAAGAATTCCTTCTATTCATTAATATGCCTAACTGAAACCACGTACGGGTGCATAGCTCGAGTTCCAGTATTTCCCTGCATGGACCTGCTCATTAGGAAAGTACCACGCGAATACTCCCTACCAGAGTTGATATCCACCGGATCTGGCTTCGATATTGGCTGAAATCCATCCGGAACACGAGTCCCGTTTACAGCATGATCGGAAGGAAGGCAGATATTAAAGAGGAAGTCAAAGTCGCCACTAGAGTTGATGATACCGACATCTCCTATTCGGATTCCACTCTCCACGTACTCTGCAGGAAGGTTAGAGCTCGGGCTTGGGAACCACAATGGGAAGCCATTTCCTTTTGGCCATAAGAGGCGAGCGTAAATCTCACTATCCTTCTCATCCGTTGGTTGAAGGTAAAATATAGAAGGTGGGGTAGAATCATTCTGTATGTGCTTGAGAAAATGAACAGATAGAGATCCACTAAACTATACCATTGGAAACCGAGAACTTTGAGATGGAGTAGAATCTGGTAAAACCCATTAAAACAGGGTTAAAGGAACTAAAGGTGACCAGACCACCTACCACTGGTCCAATGAATAAGATCACGACCCACGGTGAAAAAAGTTCCCCCATGAGTAGTCACTGCATTAGATCCACCAAGCGTGTTTACCGTCCTGTTCCAATTGATCAACTCCAACCATTATTGTGCACTATCGGGATTAAATACGTTTGGTGAACTGCTTGGTTGTCATCATACAAAACTCGTGTAGGAGGAACTAAGCTGCCCTGATCTGCTGATGAATTTTTCATTTTCATTAATCGAAGTAAATAGAAGAACTAGTCAGTGGTCACACACCTGACATGTTTTGGGGAATGCTAACGCAAGGAGATCAAAACATCGATAAGGACGTTCTTATAAGGTATGTTGCCTTGGCGTTACGTCGCTTCCCGCAACATTGACATCTTCGATATTATTAGAACGGGTACAAACAGGTACAAGCCGATACCCACATGAATCTGTGTGCAAGACCACGATGATAAGCACATACGTCCTTGATATTAGTTCAAACATTGCGGCTCAAAGAATAGGACATATGTGGGCACCTAGTTTTTACCGTTTACGCATAAAAGTGAGCATGTTTGAGTGTGCCACGCTCAAGGCCGAATTTTTACGCTCAATAAGTGAGCGTGTCACACTCAAGGTATATATTAGTTGTGAATGGCCTGTTTGGTTAAGTACGCCAATGGTGAAGCGGTTATCATGCTTGCCTTCCATCTCGTATGTGGCCTGGATAACACGATTTCAGCAAGCGGTAGGGGTTACATTCCTCTTTGGCGTATTAATAAAGAGTTCTGCAACATTAATTTTAACTGTGGCTGCCGAAGTGTGAAGCTTTGAGGAGTCTATTTTTCTAACAGAAACGGACCCCTGATATGTTATGGTTCAAGTGACTGACTTGCACTAGGCCAATAGAGGTACGATGAGCGGCTTCTCATTTGTGGGCCATGACGTTGAGGTGTTGGTGCGAAACGTCACGGGTGGCTGACGCCAGCATCTGAGCTTTGGGTATGTCGTACCCTCGTTTCAATTGAAGTTATTCCGACCTCAATTGCTTTGCTCTTTCAACACATTTGTTTCAGGACTAGACTCCTCTCTTGTGGAGCTCTCTGATCGAGGGTCATGGAGAAAACAGGAACGAAGGCACGATGTTCCCATCTTCTCCTGCACCAGGTCTGTACTGTTGTGTTCGTCACTCGAAGCTAACGGTTCTCTTCCTCCCGCAACAGTATTTTGTCTCGGTTTCATCTCGCTTTGCTCTCCTATTCTATTTTTCCTCTTTTCATCGTTATTATTTTTTCCGTCTACCTTACTTACGCATCTGCTCTCTACATTACGTGTGCGAATATATTTTCTCAGTCGGCGTCGTGGTGCTGCACGTTGTCCGTTGTCACCTCCCCACAGGCCGCTCCTAAATCTTTGGTGCGAATATCCTCGATTGGTAATTTCAAGATTTCTTTGTATAGTGTAAGGATAGACTTATTGAATCGAAGTTTCCGACGCGATTCCAGTTCAAATACTTGAATCCTTACCAAACATCCAGGCTCGTTCACTAGCGTCTTTAAGCTTCAAGGCGTACCAATTCTGTGGAAGAAAAGTCTACTGACAATCTGGATAGATTGATGGTCGGGTGAAAATAGACTGACCCGGAAGTTGCCCGGGTCGGGCCGCCGTTGTGTTCGGGAGTCGGGATTTGGTAACACATTACTTACGTAATCGAATTGTTTGGTTCAGTTAGCTGATACCCTCTCGGAGTCTCGGTCCGATTCCCGTGGCGCGCTTTGCAAATGCCACCTCATCGAGTCTTTCGTTTTAACGACGACGACCAGCACAGGACCACAACATAGTCACTATGCTTATCTTACCTCCTGGAACCCCAGTCACACTAGCATGTTACAGAGTGACCAACCCTTTAGTTGGAGCTGTTAGTTGAGGAAGCTGGCCAGCGCTGCAGGATATTCAACAACTCATCATGTGTTCGCGGGTGGTCTTACTATCGGTATGCAATACTTCGTCTTCATTCCCTGCACTTCTTTCACCCACTGTGTATTTTTCTGTCTTGCTTTATTGCCGTGCTGCTGTAGTGACGCCGCTCTCCTTTTACCTTGCTTTCGCATCGTTTGTCCAACGTCGACGTTCGAATCAACGGCAAGTATATCGGTATTATCGCCATTCTTCTACCACAGCACTGTAGGACCGATCTTTTCTAAAAGTTTAGCATATCTCGGTAGTAACAATGCATGAAAGTTAATTTGTATTAAGAGATCGTCTATCCAGTCTATATCCTCCATAGCTGAAAATAGGATGGATAGAATCGCGTTAAGATAGGTCAAAGACATATATGTTGGTAAAACACTAACCACATTTCAATTTTTTGTCAACTTCAGACTCTTCCTACTCTGCTCCTTCATCGTCTTCAGAGTTGTCCTTGTGGCCACCTTCGGCACTTCCTTTGTCTCCTTCATCGTTTCCTAAACTGAGTTGGGCGCTAAGAAGAGGAGCGATTGAATTAGGAGTGTTTGGGGATCGAATTAAAGCTTGTCACGTACACCAGCCCGGGGAGTGAAAAGAAGTTGATATTAGAACTTGTCACTGGCGAGTACATTCTTGCTTTCAATTTTTTCTGTGGAACTCGATTGTTTCGCCTTAGAAATACGACATTCAATTCTGTTGAATATGAGTCAAGAATGCGAATTAGAGAAAGTGTAGACGAACCGCTATCAAATTCAACGTCGAAATATAACTCAAGTCTCCGTGAAATATCTTCAGGATCTAGTAGCGAATCATCTTCCTGTTGATTTTGAATGAAGGTTCAAATAAATTGTGGGTGTAAGCGTACTACCTCATCTATCAAGACTTTCCAGTCATCATGATGTGTAATAGCCAGGTTAGCAGTTGGTTCCTAATCATACAATACGAGAGGTTATCGAATAACCATATGAATAACATACTTTTCTTAATAGGTACTGGGTTATAATCCAAGAAGGATGTGTGGTCTATTATTGATTTCAGCCCTGTAACACCGGTGAAAGTGACAAATAGAAACTCACAGTGGAAGCTGTGGTTAAATTCTCACTGTCATCTCTACCTCCCGGGTGGTGCATATCTGATTCGAGTGAATACCCCCGTACCCCATGTTCAAAAGGAACATAACTTGACCGGGGAATAATTTCTTTAGCCTTCATGCTCAAGTTTTGCGTTACTTTCACTCTGGTCTTTCTAGTAAAAAGTGCCGACCATCGTGAGTAATTTAATTCAATACAAAATGTGCGAATGAAGAGGCTTTGGTTTGGATCTTCAGCCACAGGTGTTGGTCCGTACTTCACTTGCGCAGGGCCAGATTGATTCCAGTGATAGGTGTACGTGTTCGAATCACACCTTTGGGTACTTGTATGGAATCGAATGTCGACAAATCCTGAACTCGAAGGAATGGTGTTTGTAAACGCGCCTAATGCCCAAGCTGTGCTCTTGTTGTGTCCAGTGACTAAATGTAATGATCCATTTACTGCTGCTCTGTGTCTAACCCTGTTCGCATAGTAGTACCAATGTTCACCATTCTGACTTGCATATCTTTGGAAGGTACCGATAGTAAGAAGGTCCTCTCGGTATGAACCTTCAGGTAGTATGAGAATTGCGCCTTCCTGACTTGCGCACTTGAAGATATAATCACTTGGTACCCCCAAATCGTCGCTTATTGAGAGCTTGTTACTCGACTATCTGGAACCTAAGTTCAACGGAGTCGCTTACGAATGTATCAATGGAGTCCTTGTGGAACCCGTCATGGCCCTGCTCACCAAGAAAGAACCATGATAATGCTCCATTTCCGAGTTTACATCCATACGATCAGGCTTTGATAGTGGTTTAAATCCTTCCGGGACATGATTCGAGTTGACAGGGTGATCTGCGGGGAGACAAATATTGAAGAGAAAGTCAAAGTCACCCTTATAATTAATAATGCCGACATCTCCTATTTGAATTCCACTCTTCGCGTACTCCACGGGAAGATGTGTGCCTGGATTCGGAGACCACAATGGGAATCCATGTCCTTTTAGCCATAACAGGTGTGTGTATATCTCATTGTCCTTTTCATCTGACGACGTGATAAAGTCGTTCTGTCCATATTTGAATAACATCGTACGAAAAAAGTAAATTGGACTGTACCGTTGGAGTCCGAGGATAAGATGGTGCAGGATCTAACGCAACGGATGAATATAAGATTTAAAGAAATGAAGTCGAGAACTTGACCCCTACCAATCCGTTGAATAACGTCTCGACCTGCAGTGATGAACGTTCCTCCATGAGTAGTCACTGCACTAGATCCACCGAGCATGTTTGCTGTCCTATTCAGACCAATCAACTTCAACTTAAATGGTATTTAAGTCGCTATTGAAGGTATATACGTTTGGTATACCGGTACGTGGGCAGGAGGAGCTGTGTTGCCCAGATCTGGTAATGAGTTTCGTCATATGCCTTCATCGATATAAGACGTAATTACTAGAAACATACCTGACATTTTTGAGAATGCTAGCAATGGGAGATCATACCATCGATAAGGAAATGGAAAACGTTCGTAGATGTTGCACGGGCATCACTTCTCTTCCCACAACATTGACGCCTTATAAGTATATTATTAGAATAATCCCACAGCTTTTTAGGCGGCTATAAGGTTAGCTCATGCATTACTGTACCAATCAAATCAATTCGGCACCCCTCTTGGTGCGTGACAGGCTCAACCACCAAAAGCTTTCGGCACTTTGATATCTCAGCGTGACACTCCCAAAAATTTGGCACCTTCAGTCTTAACCTAGTCCAAAAATTATTTGTATTGTATACATTATTATTTCAAAGCTTGTTAAGACTTCGTAAGCTGTTAGTTAGTAGTGTAAAAACGACAAACCACTGGGAAAAAGTGACAGAACTGATGGTTCGAACCGCTCTCGAGACGAAAGTTTCGGGCGCTTGGTAGGCGCTAATTATGCAACGAAAAAACCTTTTGGCACTGACGATTTTAACGCGTGACAAGTGCCAAATTTCGGCATTTTGGAGAGGCATGTGACGCGCGACTGCCGAATTGATTTAATTCGTACAGTATGTTACTTACGAGGTGTGTGTTAACTTCGAGAACATGCGCCGATGGTGAAGCTGTTGTCATGCTTACCTTCCACTGTATTAAGCAGCGACAGGGGTTCGACTTCCCTTCGGTATATGATCTATCGCAGGAATTTATAAATTTTACACAACTCCATTATCATATTTGTACAAGTAAAGACTTAGCTAGCCGAATGAGCCATTTTTCACGACATGGTAACTTATGAGACTGAGAAGAATCGAAGAATCACGAAGGAAGATTCAAGAGATAGATATTACAAGGTGTCACTTACTAGAGGAAGTACGCCGATGATGAAGCGGTTGTCATGCTTGCCTTCTATTATTTGTATTACTTAAGCGGTGACAGGGGTTCGATTCCCCTTCGGCGCGTACCTGCGCACTACCCAAAGTTTTTCTGATCTTTCATCGACGCAGGGATTTGTATATTTTATACAACTACACCTAATACATCATCGACATTTGTACAAGTAAAGGTTGCTGGTAGAATGAGACATTTTTTATTGTGTCCACTGTAAAAATTAAAAAAGAAGAGATAGAAAAGTTTACAAAGATGTCGCAATATATACGTTTATCAAGGAGTACGCCGATAGTGGAGCGGTTACTTATCATGCTTGCTGTTCATCGAGGATGATAACCTCAGTGCTACTCCCCATCAGCATATAATCTCTGGCAAAAAAACATTTTTGTAGCATTGATCGTTCGCCGAAGCATGAATTTTTGAACTTTATACACCACTCCATCTGTTGACGTTTGTGTTATCGACACCTCTAAGAAAACAGACGGGCGAAAGATGCATACAGTCATCAACCACCAAACGTGACACCCCCACCTCACGTGACAAACCCGACTGATTGGCTTCTCCTCACCTCAAATCTATGACTATCACTACAATTCTTTTTGTATTTTGAGGCATAGTATCCTAGGAATGAGTTCCAACAGTATTTTTACAGATATATATTGAAATAGATATATGACACATCAATTAAGTTGGAGAGTTACCCCAAACATGAGATTTACAAAAAATACATGGCATGTATTACTCAATAAAGGTACTTGATTTAATTTTTTATAACATAAGCAGCTATTATTCAATGTAATAAACCTGTATGAATGTTTTCACGAGTAAAGTGCATCTATGTTCGCTGATATCACTAGAAATCTGAAGTGCTCAGTGTTGTGAGACAAGGAGGTTTTGTTTATATTAATGATCCGGACTTCGGCAATCTTTAATTTTGAAGTGTTTTGTAATAAACTGTATTGCCATCAGCGGCTGTCACGCCACGTGGTTTTGATCAAATTCCAGTCCCCTCAACTATTTTGCGAATGTTCGCTCCATACTAAAACACAGCGCGGTAAAAATTATACAAAGCGATTCTATATGATTATGTCTATCCATATGTAGGGCTGCCAACCGTACCATATATGGTATACGGCTGTACACTGACAGACAGTTTACGGGTGTATCCATACTGTTCCCCGTACTGTAAGAGAAATTTTTGAAGTGCCATATGGTATGGTATTGTCTTATGGATGGCCATATTATGGTATATGGTTACATATTTTTGGTTGTGATATCTTACTTTAGTTCAAGGTTGCATTTTGTAATTTAGAAAGAAAAAATTAGTTTATAGTAGTTCCTCAGTGCAATGTAAGACACGGTAGACAAGTTAAATTCAATGTGAGTCCAACATACAAATGTACATTCATATTTATATCATAGGAATAGTACATGTTAGTCTAATTCAACAATTTCGGCATGTAGGAGATGAAGCCGCTGCTTAACCATCATGAGGCTTCTGATAGTGTCTGACTTTAAACTAGAATATTGAAGTGAGATTGTGTCGTGCCCTCCTGAGAATATGCGCTTGACAGCTACAGCTGAGCCTAATATATATTAGTAAGTTGGCAGAATACAAAACTGAAGACTAAAAAACATACCTGGAATTCCTAAAAGATCGAGAGCAAGGTGGGACAAACATGGGAACTGAAAGTGATGGCTATGCCACCACTGGACTGGATCGCAAGCACCAAAGTCCTCCTGTGGTAGTGCAAAATACTGTTCAAGCTCATCAATGTTGGTTCAAGGCTTCTGAAAAAATCGAGTTGTGAAATCTTCTGTCTCGGTGGGAGAACCCTGTGAAGATAAGATTGATGATGTTTCTGCATTAGAAACAGATGGTACCACATGAGCTACCACTTTGAAGTAATTGTTGTGATAGTATTCATGTAGGGTCTTCTTCGCATCAACAAGATATGCTGAAAGTCCAGGATTCTCACTATAATCAAGATCAAGACCTGCATATGATATACAAGGGTCTAGAACTGTAAAGATTAAATATAAGTATGAGTTTGTAACAGAAAATTAAATAATACATATGAGCAGTCCAGGTGTACAAAGGAGATTGGTCAAACTTTTCATAATACTCACTTAGTTTTTGATGTGCTTTGACAAGTCCATTCTTGAGGTTCTCTGGAGCATCATCAGAAAGCTCCCATAAAGCACCCTTCAACTCGCTTTGAAGCCCCCTAAAAACAGCAGCTGATTGAGAAAGCATGGGCTTCTTGGTTATTGACATTTGTGTTGTTGCAGAGCAGAATTTCTTTAGCCACTTAGTGACTAAAATAATAGCATCCCAGTTGCCTTCAGACAGCTTGAATGCTCGAAAATCATGGTGTGTAGCAAAGCTATCTATGGCTGCATGATAATCCAATGCATGTTCTATCAATTATCAGAGTAATACTGGCACAATGTTAAAATAAAACTCATGAAGCATTTGGTGGGTTGATGACCACCTCATCTTCACATCAAGGATAAGCATTAGTGGCTCACTTTGCTGGCTTGGGATGGATGTCTTTGCCACCAGATTCTATTTTTCTCGCTGCTGTGGGCTGGAATGTACAGCTCAGATGATTTTGCAAAGCTAGAAGGAGAGTTCAGATCACTATTTGAATATTTAATCAGAATCAACATACTTTTCCTATTGCCTCACAATGATTTAATGTACTGGTGTTGGAAACTGTCAGCTGAACCTCAGTGGTTTCATCATCATCACTATCAGGGTCCATTAATGTAGCTTCTTCATCTCCTGGGTTTTGGAGGGAAGCAGTCATCAATTCTTGATATACTCCTCCTCTGGAAGTTGCTTTACGGCTCTCTGTAGAACTAAGTGCACCTATATTTTCTAAAAGCTACCATATACCATTGTTAATATACACGAGATAGGATTAGTTTATGAAATACAACACTAACCTTGACTGCTGCTAGATGAACTGTATGCAGCATGCACTGCAATCATGAGAATCAGCTACTAAAAGAACCAGGATCCAGTTCATTAAAACAACGCTCCAATGAAACAAGCATTGTGTCATTGTTTGTAGCATTGTCCATGACAAATGCTAAAATCTATTCAGCCACCATGAACATTAACATTAGTGTGTGATATGGAGAAACAGTTAATTAAATCTTACATACCTTGCTGCTGCTATCTAAGCCATATATCTGTAGAGTTTTCCAAATGACACTAGCCATGTTCTCACCTGTATGCTTTCCTAGCATTTCCTGAAAATCAATCAATAACTCTTCTATCATATAATATATAATCAACAGGCAAATACAGAAATAATTGAATAAGATTATATACCAGGCCTCCCATCATTTGTAACATAATGAGCAATGATGGCTAGGAATGCAATTTGATTGCTTGAAGTCCATGCATCGAGGGATATGCTAACCCTCGAGTTGAGTTGCTAATAAAATATGCATTAGATAGTGAACACAAATTATAGAAATAGAACGTAGAACACACCTCAAACATCTCTTTCACAGAGCTAACTGTATCATCACCCATTTTCATAATGCAAGTACAGACTGTGGTACAACCTGGAATCTTAAATGCAGGACTTCCCTGAAAATGGGTGTACATGAGAAGGTCATGAAATTCAGTCTTCTCCACTTCATCAAATGGCTGATCACAAGTGACTATCCATTTTGCTAGTAAGTCTTCAAACACCTCTTGCTGCCATTCCCCCTAAATCTGATTTAATATGTAAAACAGAAATATATTTGAACAATGCACCTTGGCTTTCATCAACTGTTTCTCAAAAGCACGTACAATATTTTGCAAGGTTTTCTCCAGCTTCACAAGGTAGCTGTTTCCACCAAGTGAGTCCATGGATATCTCACCTGAGGCCAGTAACTCTTCCTCCTTCGTCGGTGGACTAGATCGACCATTAAGAACAGTGTATAGTCGATTCATAGCTGGGAATTTCTTTAAATGTCCCGTTAGCCCTAGTTAAAATGGGGCCGTCAACTTTTCGAGTTACCGGTAACTCGAATGGAACTCGACTGGAACTCGACTGGAACTTAACTTAGGAACTCACCTGTAACTCGAAAAATGTAAATTACCTGAATTTGTATGGTATATCACAGACATTCCAATGCTGCTATGGATTACTAGATTAGTGATCACTTACTATTGCGCCTCCACGCTCATTATTTCTCGCGCCCCTGAATGCTGATCATTAATTTGATCTGATGCTTCTGCCTCCATCAAATTGATCAATAAGTGCCGCATGTTGTTTTCCATGGCGCGTTTGATCGCATTCATACGCCTCATCATCGTCATAAGCAGTGAGCACTCATTATTTTCATTTCTGGTCGAGTTCTTGGGCGATTCCTCTCAATATTTTTGTGAATGTTAATGTATATTAAATGCTTCAACTGTACAGCTAAATTACCTATAAAATAGTATGATAAGCTCAGATTCTTATTGTTATTGTTATATTTTATGTAAGCACAGTACATGATGTTTATGCAACTAAGATGTTATATTACATACAAAATAATTAGCTTCATATTGTAAAAAAAAAATTACAGGAAGAATCCAAAAACTGAGAGAAGAATGCACAAAATACATGCTCACTGTTGAGCATGATGATGGAAGAAGTGCGACGCAATCACCATCAATGCATCAGATGCAAGTGGAGTTATCGGGAATTTGATGGTTGATGTGATGGCGCTATTTTTACACATCCTTGGCGGCAGGGGTGGGCGTGGGAAACAACGAGCTAAGGGATCACGACAACAATGAGCACAATAATAAAGTATGGGTTTTTTGTAATGGAATTTGAGGAACTTAAAATAGGAACTTAACTGGAACTCAACTGGAACTCGAATGGAACTCAACTCAAATTCGAGTGGAGTTGAGTTGTCATTTACCACTCGAAGGTAACTCGATGGTAACTCGACTGACACTCGAATTTAGCTTAAGTGAGGAACTCGATGGAACTTAACTTTTACTCGAAAAATAACCAAGTTGTATAATGATTACCTTACAATAATTATACAGTAGTTTGTGTTGTTTCCCGCCCCCCCGCTCGCTGTTTCCCACGCCTATAATTCAATGTTTATTCATTCCCTATTAGTTGCACATTCTCATTGTTGCCCGCACCTCCGCTCATAATTTCCCACACTTCCGCTATCATTCTGATCTCTACTCATACTATCCCGCACTCCCACTCATGATTTCCCACACTTCTGTTACTATTCTGCTGTTCACTCCATCCGCCTCCTGCTCAGCATTTCCCACGCTTTCGCTTCTCCTCTAATCTGCTCACAATTTCCTGCGCATTTCATCATTCCCGCCCTCCCGCTTATAGTTTCCCACGCCTCCACTTCTGCTGTTCACTGCTGTCCGCACCCCCGCCTAACATTTTCCCACGCTTTCGCTGATCATTCCGACCTCTTTTCACTTTTCCCGCCCTCCCGCCTATATTTTCCCACGCCTCCGCTTTTCACTTCTGATGCTCATTGCTGTCCGCTTCTACTTCTCACGCCTCCGCTTCTGTTGTTCACTGCTGTCCGCATCCCCGCTCGAAATTTCCCACGCTTCTCGTTTATCATTTTGACCTCTGTTCATTATCTCCCACCCTCCTACTCATAGTTTCCCATGCCTCCGCCCTTACTTTCCCACACAATTAATACACTTTTCCAACAAATCACATAATCTACTGTACAAAGCATAGAACATATTATTATAAAGGACTAAATACATATGTAACTCGCATTTTTTATATGTTTATTTACATTATTACTTAATATAATATGGTCTACTATGTGTATAACAACTTACATTAAGTGATGCAAAAAGATTGAAAGAAAAAGAGCAAGAACTGAGCTAAAAATTTAAGAAAAGACTTGCTCACTGTTAAGGATGATGACTAGGAAGCGTGCCCATCAACAATCCCACAGTGTGTTCATATGTTGACATCGCGGTGATAAATATTTGAGTTGATGTAAGTGATGGATAGTACAACACACATGCAAATGTGTGTAAATAAAGGCGGGCAGCATGCGTGGGAATTGTTGAGCAGAGTTGTAGAAAACATTAGGCGGGCGGGGGTATGGGAACAGAGCAGTAGTTATAGTAGTGATTAGTGTATACTTACTGTACACTTGAACTTTTGAAATTTGAATATTCGGAACTCGACTTACACCTGATAGGAACTTAATATAACTCAAGGGAACTCGACTTTCATGAAAAAAAACTTAGTGAGGAACTTGAGTCCACTCAAAAAACTTAACTTTAACTCGAAAAACTTAACAGGAGCTCAAAATGTTAGCAGCCCCTCTACTCGACTTGAGGGAACTTGACTTTCACTCAAAAAACACGAGTGAGTAACTTAACTTGACTCAAAGGAACTCGACTTTCCCTCAAAAAAAATAATAAGTGGTGAACTTAAGTTTACCCGAGGGAACTCGACTTTTCCAAAAAAAAAAAAATGAGGAACTTAAGTCCACTCGAAATATAAAAATGGCCACTTGAGGTAACTTAACTTCGACTCGAAAAAGGTAAGCGAGCTCAAAAGTGGAACTCAACTATAACTTAACTGTAACTTAACTGTAACTCGAAAAACTCGACAGGAACTCGAAATGTTAGCAGCCCGTTAAAATGATATCAAAACACGTATAAAATATATACTGTAAACAAATACCATTAAGAGAATATTTCATCTTTTTAGTCATCTTCAAAATCGAGCGGTTACCGTGATAGCATTGGTAATAGCGGCTACCCTCTTCCGTTTCGCCATTTTTTCCACAATTGACTTCCTCATAGAATAGATAAATGGGATTATGCTTTCCCCGCTAAATCAACAATACCAAAATCAGTTAAATCTTCAATAAATGAACACATTGGAAACTTAATACAGTTTGAGCCTTGATACTATCCAAGCTACCCTGAATAGAAATGGTGACATTACGACTCTTCTTCGGAACGGGATGTGGAAGATTAAGACTTTGAGGGTTTCCAGTTGACTGAGCACGCTTCCTCTTTGATTTCTCAGATACCAACTTCGATGGCAAAGCATCTGCGAGCTGTTTCAGAAGTTAATATATATTATTAGAATGCAAGACAAAACCTGAGCAACAATTCACGTACCTCCTTGTTACTAATTCTAATTTCCTCCTCCTCTTCGTCACTGCCGCTCTCATCATCGCTGTCACCGTCAAAATCCTCCCCATTGGAATCCGATAACAACTCGGGAAGATCGTTGTTCAGGGCAGTAGATGGGTCCAGGCATGAAGCCGTTCTGCGACTCTTCTTCATAGAAGAAGGGTTGGGAACCGTGGGCTTACCAAACTCGTCCATCTTCTCTGCTTCAATGAATTCTTTCAACCGGGTATTGTTTCTCTTGCGATGTCCACAGCCAAGTTTCCCTGTGCATTTATTAATAGATTATTAAATAGAAGAAGTGTCATTGACATACCATCACTTGGAGCTGGATCATGAACATCTGCGGCAGTGTGAACTTCAAAAGAAAGAGTATTGTCTGGAAGAGGATTGTTGTCAGACATCATGAGAAATGACGATGTCTTGGAAAGAACGTACATACTGATATGTATACCTTTCAGTTCTCTGTATAATCACAAAAAAATTCGTTCTGTGTCGCAAAGCCTATTCACCAGCATGGCGTGATTTAGTCAGATGGTAAATAGTGATAAGAACTTAACCAATAGCATTCTGCATAGTGTGCGCAGTGCTTAGAATTTGAAATAGGATTCAGATAGGATTCGGGTAGCACTATCAATGCAGTGCTTTTTTGCTCAAAGGAGCACACAGTCTATGAATTTGCATTGACGGTACAAAATGCCAAAATTTTTAGATGATAAGACGATACAAGACAAGTCAGTTGACGATAAATCGAGTCATTATAGCACGAAAAATTGGAAATTGATGTCGATAATCGCATCCGCAGTCTTAAACAAAGCTTACATAATAATTTGGCATTTATGGACTGTACATCAGCCATATACGGACACAGAGATACGGTTCATGGCGGCTTGAAACCGTCCCGTATACTGTACCGCCAAAGGTACCTCTGAGACTGACAATGGTACGGCACCCGTCACCGTATTACGGGAGCCGTATAACCGTATTATACGGTAACGGTTGGCAGCCCTACAATTTTAATGTACTTTTCCTTGCTCGCTAGATCACGCTCTTTACCTGGCTGCGCTGCACATCCTGTCTCCCTCTACTACTGCCTTCACATCACATCTTCTCTCCTTCAAGCCTCCTCATTTGTTCACTTTCCTCTGACACATGATGTAATAACTAACCCTTAACCGACAGACTAGCTGATACAGTCGAACCTCTCTTATCCCATATGGTTCAGTGGACTGGCCAGTGTATGGCTTTTGGGGTATATGCCTTTTGAGCGACCTTCCAAAAAAGGAAAAAAATCGCGAAATTCTTGATTTTCAAGGAATAGAGATTACAGAAGGCTATGTAAGTTTGAGAGTAGTAGAATTACGACATAAAACCGCTTTATAGAGGGTGTGAGTGGCATTTCAGTGTTTGGGAAAAGGGTATGCGTACATTTTCGCTTGTTTCCTGCAAGTTTGAGAAATTCACTGCTCCACTCCTTCAACTTCTTAACAATCACCTTCCCCTGTTCATCAAGATGGTCAACAGCACTTTCAAAGTCTGATGCTGACTCCAGGATGTCAATGATCCACTGCTCATTGACTGTGTTTGCCTCGTTGTCCAACCAGTCTGCATTTGAAGATGAGATGGTTTCTTCCCTGTGCAGTTTTGCAGTGAGCTCATTCCTGCAAGCACTGATAGAGTCTGTGAACCTGGAAAGACCTCTCTTAAGTGTCTCAAGCAGTTTGTGAGGCATGGTGGCAGTTTAGTGAAGGAAAAATGTGTTCCAAATTTCATTCCAAGCTTACTCCCCTTGCTCTCCTCACTTTCCAGCAGGTCCAACAGTGCATCAAAACTCATATTATGGCTATTCAATTGCCACAGTGGCACACCAGGGATGGTGGGCAGTCAGCAACTAATAAATAAGGCAATGGAATGGCGAATAGCATACAAAAAACCTTGGTACACTTATGTAATAATATGGGATTTTTTGCGGAAAGTCGCATGGGTTATGCATTATGATATTTATGGACTATGGTGTACAATCCCCCGTGAACCAAGTTGGTGGACCAAAATTTATATGTGTTTTCACTTTTATGTGTTATGACCGGTATGGGATAAGAGAGGTTCGACTGTACCACTCGCCATGGTGGCACGACCTCCCCCACCCCCTCACTCTTCTCATCTATCAAACTGATGCCCTCTCCCATCGCTCTAATGGGTTTTAGGCACCAGAAATTATGCTTGCTGAATAGAAGTCCAGATGTGTGGGGTTGTAGTGCTGTAAATGATGTTTTTACAGGAGTACTCCGAGTAAAGCAGGTGTTATAGGTCAAGGTACGTTTCGGTGTGTTCCACACTAGTATTCTTTTTTTTATGATTATCTTCGTTAGTAAGTGGGAAAACGAATCACATACTTTCCATGGTCAAGTCTACTACATTGCTAAGAGCCTTCATGGGGGTATCAAGTAGTAGCGGTATGTCAGATTGATGCTCACTGTGGTTCTCGCGCTCATGGATATACACAGGCTCTTGAAATATTCACAAAACTCAGCTGTTGGATAGGATTATGTTGTTCTGTCCTTACAATTCTTGGTTCAATTACGTCATCGTCAGCATCTTTCGTTTATACTGGTAATCCTAACCTCCGCCCCTCCATTCTTATCCTCAGTCGAGTGGAAATATATAAGATCATGAAAATGGTATGTTTTCTATATGTTTTTATAGTGGTGGATCCTTTAATTGATGAACTTGGGAGTAGAACAAGTTAAATACTTAAAATGTGGACCAGTGCCGCAAGGGTGTGTCATACCCAAACTCAGTATATATTTGGACCGGGCTGCAAACTTTTCAAGTTCCTGTCGAGTTTTTCAAGTTAAAGTCGAGTCTCACTTAAGTTATAGTTGAGTTCCACTATTGAGCTCACTTAACTTTTTTGAGTTAAAGTTAAGTTTCCTCAAGTGGCCATTTTCTTATTTCAAGTGGACTCGAGTTCCACGATTTTTTTTTTTGGTGAAAATCGAGTTCCCTTGAGTGGACTCAAGTTCCTTGCTTTTTTTTTTTGTTGAAAGTCAAGTTCTCTTGAGTAAACTTAAGTTCCTTGCTTATTTCTTTTTTGAGAGAAAGTTGAGTTCCCTCAGATCAAGTTAAGTTACTACCTTATATTTTTCCAGTGAAAGTTGAGTTCTTAAGTTCCATTCGAGTTATAACTTATCAGTAACTTGAAAAGTTGACGGCCCCTTGCTCTCCTCTAGCTAACCTAAACTACTTATATATTGTAATTAGACTCGGCTGTATGGTGTAGGTAAATAGTGTAAGTGTACTACTGCTAAGACTATCAATAATACCCGGGAGATATGGAACACCCTCCATGTGGCAAACCATGCATTAATACTGTGTTTCAGCGGCACTATATTTGCCATGGCCACAGTACTATTGTGGGACATGCACTATCTTTAGTAAGCACTTGTTATAAATAGATCCGGAGTTACCGGCTCTTTCTGATGCGTGCATCAATAGTGCGTGATGGCAGAGGTCTGTACAGTCCTTGACTGTTTCAGGCTCGGGGCTCCACAAGGTTTTGCACATGTACTTAAGTTCCTTGCTAATTTTTAGTAAGTGTAAGTCAAGTTCCTTCAAGTTCAAGTTCCAAAATTTCAAGTGTAAAGTAAGTATAGACTAATTACTGGTACTACTATCTGAGTGAAAGTTAAGTTTTTTGAGTGGACTTAAGTTCCTCACTAATTTTTTTTCTGAAAGTTGAGTTCTCTCGAGTTGTCATATCTGTGACAATCCCTGTACCATTGGAGTCAACTCCGGGTTTACTCCGCTTTTAGTACGTCTCCTCCGGACTATGTATACTTATTATATATTGAACTCTCCTTACTAATGTTTACTTGTAACTGTTTACTTGTTCCTTCCCTTTAATATTTCTACCTTGTTCTCCGGCCGCGGCCATTTCTCCTATGACTATAATCTAGAGGCGTACTACTAGTTTACCATGTTCTACATTTCATGGAGTTTACTTATCCCTAGGATGCCACATACCCATGGGCATTACTCCATATGCATTCGGACAAAGTAGTTTACTATATAAACTACTCCTGTAATGTAATTAGACTTCAGTTTCAAATCAACTACGTTTACACCTTTCTCCCACTTGGGCCTTGAGCCAACTCTGCTATCTTGCTACTTACTCCGCTTTGTTCTAAATACGGAACTGGAAGTCCAAGGGGCGCAACACACAAGTTGAAGCCAACGTTCCACTACTCCTGTACTTGTTCACTATCTCCACACACCTTACTAATGTTGTACAAGTTACTCCGCTATTAGACTATCTACTCCGAGGTTCTTGTCCCTAGTGGAATAGAACAGGACATGACACGAGTTAAGTTAAGTTCCTTACTAATTTTTTAGTGAGTGTAAGTTGAGTTCCCTCAAGTTAAGTTTTTCGAGTCAACTTAAGTTCTTTGTTAATTTTTTTCTGAAAGTTGAGTTCTCTCGAGTTAAGTTCCTCAGTAATTTTCGAGTTCCTTTCAAGTTCCTTCAAGTTCAGGTTTCAAAATTTCAATTATACAATAAGTATAAACTAATCACTAGTACTACTATTTTCTAATCACTACTATTGCTACCACAGCTCTGTCCCGCACCCCACCTGATTTCATCTACATTTCCCACGCACTCTGCCCGCCTTTATTTACTTCTGTTTGCATGCAGTGTTGAACCATCACATCTATCATACACAAATATTCATCACTGCGACATCAACACATCACATGATTTTTGATGTGCACTCTTCCTTATCACCAATGCTCATCATGTTCAACAGTGAGCAAGTCTTTTCTGAATTTTAAGCTCAATTCTTGCTCTTTTTATTTCAATCTTTTTGCATCACTTAATATAAGTTGCTATACATTTAGTAGGCCATATTATACTAAGTACTAATGTAAATAAACATATAAAAATGCGAGTTATATATGTACTTAGTCTTTTATTATAATATGTTCCATGCTTTGTACAGATTATGTGATTTGTTTAGAAAAGTGTATTAGTTGTGAGGGAAAATAATAGCGGAGGCGTGGGAAACTATGAGCGGGAGGGCGGGAAATGGTGGGAAATTGCAAATGGGAGGGAGGGAAATAATAAACAGAGGCCGGAATAAAAAGCGATAGCGTGGGAAAATGTTGAGTGGGGATGCGGACAGCAGTGAGCAGCAGAAGCGGAAGCGTGGGAAACTATAAGCAGGAGGGCGGGAAATGATGAAATTGCGAGCAGAAGGGAAGGCAGGAAATAACAATTAAAGGAGAAGCGAAAGCGTGGGATATGCTCAGCGGGAAGCGGACAGCAGTGGACAGCAGAAATAATAAGCGGATGCGTGGGAAATTATGAGCGGGAGGGCGGGAAATAATGAGTAGAGGTCAGAATGATAGCAGCAGAGCGTGGGAAACATTGAGCGCGAAAGTATGTAGGCGCGATATGTTAAGCGGAAGCGTGGGAAATTATGAGCGGAGGTGCGGGCAACAATGAGGATGTGCAATTAATGGGAAATGAGTAAACATTGAATTATATGCGTGGGAAACAGTGAGCGGGGGGGCGGGAAACAACACAAACTACTGTAAAAAGTTAAGCTTTCTTGAGTAAAGTTAAGTTCCATCAAGTCGAGTCGAGTTTCTCACTTATAATTTTTTTCGAGTGTCAGTCGAGTGGAGTTAAGTTCCTTGCTTAAGCTAAATTCGAGTGTCAGTCGAGTTACCATCGAGTTACCTTCGAGTGGTAAATGACAACTCAACTCCACTCGAATTTGAGACAAGTTCCATTCGAGTTCCAGTTAAGTTCCAGTTAAGTTCCTACTTTAAGTTCCTCAAATTCCATTACAAAAAACCCATACTTTACAATCATGCTCATTGCTGTTGCGATCCTTAGCTCGTTGTTTCCCATGCTCACCCCTGCCACCGTGCATGTGTAAAAATAGCGCCATCACATCAACCATCAAATCTCCGATAATTCCGCTTGCTTCTGATGCATTGATGGTGATCGCATTGCACTTCCATCATCATGCTCAACAGTGAGCATGTATTTTGCACATTCTTCTCTCAGTTTTTGCATTCATCCTGTGATTTTTTTTTACAATACGAAGTTAATTATTTTGTATGTAAAATAACATCTTAGTTGCATAAACATCATGTACTGTGCTTACATAAAATATAACAAGAATAATAATAATTTCAACTTCTCATACTATTTTATAGGTAATTTAGCTTTACTGTAGAAGCATTTAATATACATTTGTATTCACGAAAATATTGGGAAGAAACAACCAAAAACTCGACCAGGAATGAAAATAATGGGTGCTCACTGTTTTTGACGATGACAAGGCACATGAATGCGATCAAACGCGCCGCGGAAATAACGTGCGGCACTCATTGATCAATTGATGGAGGCACATCAAATTAATGATCAACATTAAGGGGCGTGGGAAATAATGAGCGCCGAGGCGCAATAGTGAGTAAGCATTAATCTAGTGATCCATAGCAGTGTTGGAATATCTGTCATATACCATACAATTTACATTTTTCGAGTTACAAGTAAGTTCCAAAGTCGAGTTCCACTTAAGTTCCAGTCAAGTTCCATTCGAGTTACCGGTAACTCGAAAAGTTGACGGCCCATTTGGACCACACAGCCTTATTCGACATACGACTCCAAATATGAGGACCATCGGTGTCTACATAGAAGATATACCATGCAACTGTTTGAACTAGCTATTATAATCTATGGGGATGTGTACAGACACTCCATAAATAAATAAAAAATTATTAACGATCCTCAGCCCATGCCTGTAAAACAATTAAGGTTAGAAACGAAATTTGACGTATATATATAATATATACTAACATTTTGTCTCCCGACCTCTTCCTGAGTAATAAACAACAACGGTCGAAGCGATTAGAAACAGCTTTCTTGAAAATGACGATACTAATAGCTTACCTCCTCAGGTGTAAAATCATTTTCGATCTTAAATATCTTTCTAATCTCCTCGGGAGTCTTTCTCTTGATCATATTTGCAATGGTTTTACAGCCAGCTTCACTGTAATATCATTTTTTGTTTGCATGGAGAGCACACGTAAATTTGCATGTAAACTTACAGGAGGGGTGGAAAGTCAAGGTAGTTTGCAGCGAGGACAATCTTCGTAATCATATCTGTATCGATTGCGGAGAAGAAGTTATAATCCCACTCGCTGATATCAGCGGTGCGCTTGCGAGTGGAGTCTGTGGAGAACTCGTCATACGAGTTTTCAAAGTGATACACTGGGTCATTGCGGTGATGTTCACAGTACTCAAGAATCTACCATTGATTAATTTTATACCAGAGGAAAGAGCCTACTAGATTACTATACCTTTTTCAATGCAGCTGAAGTTATGTTCGGGAGAGGAATGGGTTGGTCGTCGATTTCACTAGATATATTTCTAATAAGACCCATATTTTTAACGGCATCCTTGTCGATAGTGAATTGTTCGTTGTCGGATGATACAAAAATAACCATTTAAAGAAGTAAAGGCAGAATAACGGTTGTATGTGTTATGGAAGTTGTTGGGAAATGCAATATGATCTGAGCGGGTCGAAACATACCTACTAAATAGCTCAATATTAATTGAAATTAAATCACATTCAATGATGACTCACGCGCATAATTTGTCAGCTAATACAATTATGAAAAATTCAATTGTGTAAGCTTCCAGTAACCAGATGTGCATTGATGATATAAAAACTGTATGTTTGCTTTTTCGGAGCACGCCGATGGTGAAGCGTTTGACTCCCCTTCGACGTGGTAATTCGTAATTATTTAACTCTGATCATTCTCCTAAGCCGGAATTATTGCTGCAAGGGTTTAGATTGTCATGGATACGGTGGACATCTACCCCCCTATCGAATACTGTTTAGGCTGGATAACGTTTAAGACGTAGACCTTTGGCAAACACGAGTCCTTCCCTTGGAACTGGCCATTGGCAAAGGACACTGAAGAACATTATAAAAATAGGAACAGCCTTTATAAAATAGAGATCGAAAGGATGAATTATGTGCGCGTAGGAGGCCTTGGGGAGAGGATCTAGGAATTATGAAGCGAGTAAGATCATATTACCAATTAGAGTTGCATGAGTCGAAACATATTCATGCTCCCTTATATACTTACGATAAATTTTGGTCTTGAGGAGCTATATATTGACTCGAATTTTAGATATGTGGATGAAACTAGATGAGCAATGGTTCGGTGACAACAGACGAAGGATTTGCAGAGAATGATGCATGCAAGATGCACTGTGAACTTGCTGTGAACGGCAGATTTGAACGTGGTTACGTAACCATGCTATTTGGTTGAGTTTTCCGAAGCCCTTTCGGTCCGATTACTCCCCTCCACACGCAAATGCCACCTCATCGAGCTTTTCATCTCAACACCACCACCAGCACACGGGCCACTGCAAGACATGCTTATATTATCTCCTGGAACTTTAGTTATGCAACGCTCGGTGTACACTAACATGTTATGGCGGAGTCTAGTTCTTTAGTCGAAGTAGGAACTTGAAGCTAGGGGCTGGCGCAGTTATTCGATGCATCTGTTCGCGGCGAGTCTTATCGGTACGCACTGCATTTCTTCGTCTTAATTGGGCCTGCTCGTCTTACACCCACTGTTGGAATGAGGAGCTGTGTTACTACAAACTTCAACTCTTGCCTTGGTACCTCCCAGCCATCCGTGTTAATGTATCGGCTACGTCCCCCAGCTCCAGTTGTTAGCCACAGACTTTGAATTATGGGGTATCAGAAAAGCCCTTGTCGGCGTGTCGTCGCAAGTCCTTTGCATCCCCCAAGCTTTGCGGCCCTTGCCCAGCCGGTTGCCAACAATACCCGGCTCTTCTGTGAAAGTTCAGCGAGATCCACCATAGATTGACCCTATTGCATTTCAAGCCACACCTCTAGCTCGCTACATGCTCAATCCTCAAGTCACAATATATTCATCGTGGTTTATTCTTAATGATCGTTGTTCTAGGTTTTAGCTGACCCTATACTCTATGGGTTAAGAGGATGAATAATATTGGGAATCACGACGGCCTCCCACCATATCGCCTTTATCGACACTGTCTGTCTATTTTCTCCTACTGCACTCTGTGATCAATTAGGCTGATAATGATGTGAGTAATAGTACGCTACAGATGTACTATGAACTACCCACTTATAATATATCTCCCAGCGAGCACAAGCACGTTACTGAGTCCGTTCGTGAGGAAGAGCTGGGGTAGCTCGATGGATCTGTTCATACAAGTCCAATCGATGATATGTTCTGTTTTTTACATTCTTCATTCTGAATATATTCACTTCTTTGAGTTCGCCCCCACACATCTTGAGTCATTCCCGTTGGTTTTGCTGTCTTGTCGGGAATCTCATCGTACCTCGTTATCCTCTATCGCCTTGTTTGTTCAAGGTGTGAGGCCCTGACTGCCTCTCTCGTCGTCCTCATTGCCCCCCCTCAGGTGCTGTGTCAACTGCCACAAAAACCCTGTTCCATTCTCTTTCTCTGGGTACCTTTACGTTGTCCTTGTTACTAAATCATATACCAACTCGTCAACTCCCCACCTCTTTTGCTTTCATTTCTGTATCTCGTTTCCCCCTCCTTTCTTGGTCCCATAGACAATTTTACTTCCCCTTGTCCTCTCACTTCGTACACTTGACCGCCCACAGGGCACATTCTATCTCCCTCCACTCCAATATCTTTCTCGTTCTGCCCCTCTTATCCTTCCTCGCACCCACTCGCCTCTCTAACCTTATAACTAACCCTTATCTGGCAGACTACTCGCCATAGCACAACCTCCCTCTCACACTCCTTATCTAAAGATATTCCAAAATGTTTTAGTTCTACACCTACTTATAGTACTATACTAGCTACAAGTTACTTATACGCTCTTCCTGCATACTAACACCATGAACCACCTAATACAACGGCTTGGCATCAGGTACAACAGTATCTGCCACAGACTTCTTCCAGAATTCCAGGGCTTCAGGTGTATAAGGTGGATAGCGGCCTTGTATCATCGGCTCGATGCTATTATTCGAAATTGTGAGTGAAGTGAATATGTGTAATAGCTGAGATGTGGAATGTACCTTTGCGGTAAGTCACAGATACCTCTCTCGTACGTGAATATATCGAAGGTGGCTTTCATTCCTTGTCGACCGTCTAATAAAAAACCGGTAAGTAAGGGTAATGGCAGGGTAAAGAGGGTACGTACATCCGGATTCGCCTACGCCTCCGAATGGAATTTCACGGACTGGGAATATCAGTTTATTGAATTGCTCTGAGTAGAATGCAAGCGTACTTCCGACGTGAGTGAATACATCATTGAAGAGGACTCCACCACTGTTAGTTTCCGAAATGACTAGTTGGTATGTTAGCATAGGTTCATTGAATAATGATAATTGAAAGCGTACTCTTCTCCTGGAACTTCTTATCGTCTGTAAATCCGTACAGGACCAGTGGGTGATCTCTATAGGACAGTTAGCACTATAACCTACTCATGACGGTGTAAATCATACCGGGAATTGATGTAAGCAATAGATTCATCCACATCCTTTACCAGAATAACCGGTAAAATTGACCCAAAGATTTCCCTGGGAGATTGAACACCATCAACTTCCGCTTCCACTCCACATAAAAACAACTTACCCCTCCATTAATGCATCATCCTTCTCAACCAACACAACAGTGGTCTCAAAGCCCTTCTTCTTCAACGGGTGTCCCACGCCTTCTTCATTCAGGTGCCCACCGGCGATAATCTTCCCGCGCGTGCGCGAAAGAAGGTTCTTTAGCCTATTGAAGTGGGCATCGGATACAATGCGGCTGTACGATCTGGAGTTGAGGGCGCCTTCTGGGAAGAAGCTCTTCAGAGTACTTTGGACTGCTGAAGTGAACTTATCGAGGAGGTGGGAGGGGAGAAGTACGTAATCTGGTGCGACGCAGATCTAATACCAAAAAGTTAGCTAGGAAAGATAAGCTAAAAAGATAAGACACACCTGTCCAGCATTGCTAATTTTTCCCCAAAGAATCCTCTTGACAGCTAAATCGAGGGGATAAGCAGGATCAATGATAACCGGTGACTTTCCTCCCAGCTCCAATGTCAGTGGCGTGAGATGCTTGCTAGCAGCCGCGGATATTATACGCGCAACCGTTCCATTCCCCGTGTAAAAGATATGATCGACTAGCGAGTTCTCTCAGCATATCGAATAGGGTGGAAGTTTAGTAGAAACGTACATTTCTGTTCGAGAATGCGAGTGATGTGGGGAACCTCACCCAATGCGACTTTGTATGCGTTTGAGTCGAGGTAGCGAGGGATGAGCCGGGCGAAGAGGGAGGAGAAGTTGGGTGAGACTTCGGACATTTTGATGAGGGCACAACACCCTGCTGCTAAAGCTCCTATGATAGGCTGGAATGAAAGGAATATGGGATAGTTCCATGGTCTTAATAGAACGAAGTTAGTTAGAAATGGATCGTATCGATGGAATAGACTTACACGATGATCAGAACTACACCCTTAGGCATTCTACGTACTCGGCCTTGCCAGGCTCGTTGCATGTCCCCTTCTTCACATTCGACATTTGCGTCTCTGTCGGCTGCCCACATCGGCAGCCTGTCGGCGCATTTGAGTGCACGTTCGAACATGCTGCTCGTTTCGACCATGTATGCTTCCAGCTTTGGTCTACCAAGGTCGAGGTACAACGCATCTGCTAGGTCTTCGGCATGGTTCTTGATTAAGAGGGCAAGTTGACGAAGTTGGCATTGACGATAGGGAACGGGCAATGTGTCGTGAGAGTTAAACGTATCACGGAGGGATTGGATGACCTGGGGAATCTCGTCGAGAGGAATGTATTCCTTTGTAAAATCGGTCATTCTGGTGAATATGGTATTGTAAGTTATCGTGTGTGCGTTATTGGCTGCAAATCGAACCAGACCTCTTATAAGGATGAAGGAGCTCGGATCTCCTTATTATATATACCCGTCGAAGCCAAACTTTGTACGAGACTAAAAATAAGATATGCAGGGTTAGGTTATATGCTAAAACCGTGGGATGGCGGTGAATTCTCGTCACGAGGTTCACCGATAGGGTGTTAGGATCAAGAAGGCGTGATTTGTACAATTCTGTAGCCACGATGCATGGAAGCTTGGAGTGAATCCGGTTCTTAGTGGTATCTACCAAAGGTCGGCTGCACGGGTGTTACAGTTTCATACTGCTGGTGGTCACAGCCCCGAAGTTGGAAATACGTATTGTCCTTCCCATGTGGTGATTACGTTACAAGAAGTTATAGGTATAGGTTGAATACGGCTGTTGGTAAGATCAGTGTTAAATGCGAACGTTGTGAACAATGAGTCTGCACAGATATTACAGGCAGATAGAAGCCAGTCATTAACCCATAAAAGCGTAGCTTTAACTGGTTACTGTAGATGATAACTTATGCCGTGGATAACACTCGGATCTACAGTATAGCTTCGTTCAGAAGGATCGCTACAATTTACTAGGGAATTCAATCGGTAAGTAGCTGTACACATGTCACACATCTGCGCCGGAACCGCAGCACGAATTGGTGTGCTTACCTGACAGACAGTATCCGGGAGTATTTCTCTCTCAGCTGACCATTCTTTTTGTAAGTGTATAATTTTAAACCGTTTGATATTCCTTATAGTGAATGCCACTTCTGTGCCTGCGAGTGATAATACAACCGTCGACAGGTTGTAATGTTAAGTGGTTCCTACAGTGGTTCGCATTGGCGGACGATTCATTGACATTCAATAAGAATGACGAAGAAACGGCGCCTATCAGTCAGGTTATAATGGTAAGGATGTAAACTATTTATATTTTACGAACTTGGAATATTCACCTATGCGTACTCACAGCACTCACTGTGGGGGATGGTTAATCAAAACGGGACGGTATGTAATTGACATATCTTCGAGTGAATATTTAAAGCTCTATCGGAGTTTATCGGACCACCGTCACGAGTACATAGTACGGGTGTAGCAAGATGTAATAATACGTTAGTGTATCAATGAGCAGGAATGCGAAAGGGGATTGTACGTACCTTTCCTAGCGATAACCTTCCACAGCACTTGCACGACCCTAATTAGCATTGGCTGGGAGTTTGAGGTGTCCTGTTGGACCTCAGAATCTATGAATTTGCAGCTATTTGACGAATTCCAAAGGGAGAGGGGGATAAGGAAGGGAGTGGGGAAGACAGTGGAATAGAAGCGAGGAGTAGATAGGATAAGAGGGGGGTTGGTAGGGTGGACTTGAAGGCGACCAGAGCGGCCACTCCGTGGGAAAGATAGAAGCGGGCCAGAGCAGGACTCGAAACGAAGGCAGGGGTGTCGAAATATATTCTGAACGAGCTCGAGGAGACATAAGATGGACTATGACATGGGTGAAAGGGAAGCAGAAAGAGTGTAACGAGGCGTTACTGGAGGTGGAAGTGTATAAATGTATAGTGTCTTGCGAGCTAGTGTGTTCTAAAAAAGATAAGCAGGCGAGTTGGGAAGAAGAATGAACAGTTGGAACACACCAGGTAACGATATTTCCTCTCCACTAGCGCATTTCGTAGCGTTCTTCAATAAAACCCCATGTTACCTTTGAGTCCTAGTAGAGATGTACGTTGATTTTGAGTTAGTGACCCATAGTGTAATTTGACAATGTGGTTTTTCGTAATGGAGAATAGTAAAGACTTCTGGAAAAAGTCTACGAGACGAAACAGGAAAAAGTTCGGAACAACACGGTGGCTGACTTCCCTTCGTATTCCCACCAACCACTTTTCATCCCAACGCTCCACCGACGAACACCCAGAGCAGCGAATGCACACCGTGCCCACAGACCAGGACATAGCGAATCTTTGTGCAATCCGTTAGTTTATCACAATCAATAGAAATACAGAATGGAATATGAATTACATTAGATAGCAGTGATCCTTTGAATTGGCATTCGTTGACAAGTAGAGGTGCTCCGTTGAGAAGAGGTCGTCAGCAAAAGGAGAGCTATCACACTCCGACGTGCCATGCCCACTGACAACCACCCAGCACCACAATACAGACCTGATACTTGGAATCCGATACGCAAGAAATGGCAATGTCATGCCGTCTGTGGGCTTGAGTAGGACGATGGAGGAATACTACGAGGGGTTTTGATCCACGATGGATGTATAGTAAGATAGAGAATGGGAGGTACGAGGTTGAGGGCCAGGGTGAAAGCATATGACAATGGCAGTCGTGTGTTTGAATCCAGGGGGGCAGGGAAATAAAAGTAAAGACCTCTCGACAGGCTCTACGAGAAACTTAAAGGAATATGTAGAAATCTGGAAGCGAACAGTTTATTCACGCACCATTGCAATACGCCGCTGACCCCCATTACGGTATTCCCCACTGACAACTACTTTTCGCCACAATATTTCATTGGCGAACGTTTATGTAGTGGCGTTCTGGACCAGGACATAGTGAGCTCCTGCGTTGAATCTGCTGGTGTATTAATTTCCACGAGCAGAAATGCGAAAGGGAGTTGAACATACATTTGCCAGCAGTGGGACTCAGAGGGTGAGGTTCAGGATCTTTAGTCACTGACTGCACCAATTAGACCAGCCTGTCACTTGCAATTAGATCCTTCCTCTCCACCCGCATCAGCTAGAACTCAGTATCGCTTTTGAGTCCTTCGTTGCAGGCTCATTCAGTTGGTCAATGCAGGTGGGGACACGTAGTCCGTCCGTTACGCAAGCGTCTCCAAATGAGCGCCCACATTTTCCCACAGTGAGGACTAGTGTTGCCGCAGGCTCAGCTCAAAGCCGCTAGCCGGATAAGCCAGCCGAAAATTAGCTGAGCCGAGCCTCTAAATCTGCTGCGGCTAAATTTTGAGCAGCTCTCACTCTAGCCGGCTTAGCTGAAGCTCGAGCCCTTGAGCCGAGCAATATTTTCAATGTATGATTTACTGACATGTATTTTGGTATAATACTGGATAAACATAAAATTTCTTAGAATAGAAGTCAAATAAATGACTTCTATAAGTCTCCTATAGAATACTGCATTTGAAAAAAATTCAGTACATCATTTCTTTATTGCGAAACAAATAATTTAACTTAAAAGCATGCTGTAGTTGTGGCTCTAGAACCCTTGATTTGATATAGCTGAACAAATATTATATGTACATACGAATTTATTTTATAGACATTTTCTTGTATTAGAATAAACACAATATCTCTGTACTTGAGTGCTAGGGAGTACATTGAGGCTAACTAGAACCTAACTTCTCGATAAATCCCAAATAAATCATTAAATCGACGAGGTAGTGGCGTGCGCATGCTTCGTGATATGTGACACTGATGTGACGGAAGCATGTCGTCACATCACTTGGTTGACAAGACCTTGTGTAATTTGTACGTGCCTCTTTTCTTATAGGAATCAATAGAAACCGGTAACAATAATACAGCTCAGTCAGCGACTATAAGATTATATGCTATATTTGTTTTTTTTTAAAGATCCACAGAGTGATAAACATAATATTTGTAGAAATTATGCAAAAATCTATATCTGAGCCGTCGGTTAGCCGCGAGCCAGCCGAGCTGAACCGAAAATTTCGGCTTTTCACAGCTCATAAAGCCGAAATTAGCTGAGCCGAGGAAGAGCTGAGCCTAGCTGAACTTAGCCGAGCCGCGGCAACACTAGCACTGAGGACAGTTCACCGCTGTTGCATATCATTGTTCTCACTGCAGTCCGACTATAATCGTTATATTCTATCAATATTGCCCCATCTAACGTGAGCGGACTAGCCAAGCATACGATTGCATCCGTTCTCCCTCCATAGCTTTTTACTGGGGCTAGAGCCTGACTAATGCACTGTATTGGCCTGCCCACGGACCAACCAACGCAAAGCGGACAAACCCGAGGGTGTACGGACAATTCCGAGTGTGTGCGGACACATCCGAGAATTGGAACGTGGGTGCACAGCCACTACGCATTTTGGCAAGATTACTGAACTGATTCTAGTATTATAAAATTTGCACTTGCTACACTTGGCAACTCAAAGCTAAATATTTCATATATATACAGACAGCATATAAAAAGAAAGCACAGCTATTTGAATATTTTTAACAATAACATCGTGTTACACAATAAGTACGTTACTGCTATAGCTGTGTTCCCTACTGTTTTCAAATATCTGACCGACATTGATTCATTTTTGGGGAGTCGGCCTAGATTGAGTTCGTAAATATCCTTGCTATTCTTCAATTTCCTAGCAATCACCCGGTATTTATCCACATATAACACTTCTACTTCACATTTTCAAACGAGTTTGCCATGCATGTTAAGGAGCCCTTGTTCCCCCTTCTCAAACTCAGGGGATGCATTAATATTTGTGGACAGCGAGTCTCCTGATGCGGAAATTTTTAATCTGAAATAGGCATCGCTGTTGCTATAAGAGGCCCCGCTTTTCGGCAAGGGAACGGTCGAAGAGAATGGTATGATGGTCCTATTTCCTACTGGCATTGCTCTACGTTCTTCCATACTTAAATCAAATTTTGAAATATCAAAATCCTCAGTAATAGTGTGTTCATTATCTGTACAGTCACTGGAATTGCACTCATTGGATGGATATATCGAGGCAAAGTCGATGCCCGACAGGGAATGCGACGCCACGATCAGGCCATCGTCAGCCACGCGTACCACACTAACATCTTCTTCTTGAACAGGCTGTCAACTTTTCGAGTTCCCGGTAACTCAAATGGAACTCGACTGGAACTCGACTGGAACTTGACTTCAGAACTTACCTGTAACTCGAAAAATGTAAATTGTATGGTATATGACGGAGATTCCAACACTGCTATGGATTGTTAGATTAATGTTCGCCTCCGCGCTCATTATTTCCCACACCCCTGAATGTCGATCATTAATTTGATCTGATGCCTCTGCCTCCATCAAATTGATCAACGAGTGCCGCACATTGTTTTCTGCGGTGTGTTTGATCGCATTCATGTGCCTCATCATCATCATAAACAATGAGCACCCATTTTTTTCATTTCTAGTCGAGTTCATGGGCGATTCCTCCCAATTTTTTTGTGAATACGAATGTATATTAAATACTTCGACAGTACAGCTAAATTACCTATGAAATAGTATGAAAAGCTGAAATTATTATTATTCATGTTATATTTTCTGTAAGCACAGTACACCATGTTTATGCAACCAAGATGTTATATTACATACAAAATAACTAACTTCATATTGTAAAAAATAAATCACACGAAGAATCCAAAAACTGAGAGAAGAGTGCACAAAATACGTGCTCACTGTTGAGCATGATGATGGAAGAAGTGCAACGCGATCACCATCAATGCATCAGAAGCGAGTGGAATGATCGAGGGTTTGATGGATGATATGATGGTGCTATTTTTACACATCCTTGGCAGCAGTGGTGGGTGTGGGAAACAACGAGCTAAGGAATCATGACGACAATGAGCACAATTATGAAGTATGGGTTTTTAGTAATGGAATTTGAGGAACTTAAAGTAGGAACTTAACTGGAACTCGAATAGAACTCGAATGGAACTCGACTCAAATTCGAGTGGAGTTGAGTTGTCATTTACCACTCGAAGGTAACTCGATGGTAACTCGACTGACACTTGAATTTAGCTTAAGCGAGGAACTCGATGGAACTTAACTTTTACTCAAAAAAAAATAAGCGAGGAACTCAACTCGACTCGATGGAACTTAACTTTCACTCGAAAAAATAAGCGAGGAACTTGAAGACACTTAACTTTTATTCATTTTGATTTTTACAGTATGTAGTATACAGGTTACATTGTTTAATGGTTTAGGTACATGTTCATTGTGGCCGGCAAGTGGCAAAGCACACTACCCCCAGATTTTATTTAGGTTTACCGTAACTCAAGCTCATTTAGATACATGTTTGATATATTTTGCGGAACTATAACTACTATTCTCAAATTTAATTACTCTAATCACATGCGGAGGGTGGAATGCGGTAAAGAACGAAAGGCCTGTTGAGGACAATAGGTAATGACATGATTCATCAGCTCTCCACTGCAGCCTTGATCTTTTTCATACATCTTTTTCTTCAGCTTTGCATCCTAGTCAGGAGCCTTATTACCAACAATGTCCCGATGACCAGGTACCCATTGAGCAGAAAAATGAAACAATACGCACGCTAGTCAAACCACGAGTTTGACATGTGTCACTTGAAAAAGGAGAGGATGTACGATGGGGGGGACACATGGTTGTGTTTTGAGTAGCAAGAGGTGATGAGGGATCCTACATCAAGGAGGACTGAGGGGAACATTGATATTCATGAGTTTAAGTTAAGTTTGTTCCTTCGTTTCTTCTAGTTGCTTATTCCAATCATAACAAACACTTCATGCCAATTCCTATCCTCATCATGACCTCTTCGTGATCTCTTCATTCTTGATCTCACGCATTCTTTCATATTGGTAACTATAACTATTATCAATTCGTCATTATTTTTTATTTTCACAACCATCTTATTCCTTTCAGTGCCAACCAACGAAGAAATGGATGTATGTATTCTATCTTTCTCTATTCTGTTTTTATATCCTTAGCATGCGTAACAGCCGATTCTGGTCTACCATCCTGTCTGCAATCGCATGACACACCGCGAACGAATGGAAGCCCTGGTCACTGCCCGACGTGCAGTGTATCGAAATTTGTGGCAGTAAAATCGTCGCAACATACGACACTGGGTCCTGTTGTAAGTCTTTACTCGCTCTTTCATGTTACCTCTAAAGGCTGGTGCTTCAGGGCTCCTTTCCACGACAGTGATTCGGACAGCGAACCACACTATACCCTCAGAGGATTCAAAATAAATGGAAAGGCTATAGCAACCATGCACATATACTCGCGTACCCAGGAGCATTATTTCGATAACAGTGGGGCGAAATGGGGCAGTTCGGGAAAGCTTCGAATGGACTTCAGCAAGGATTGTTATCAGCTTTGAATATAATATGTAGTATAATATAGTTTGTGGAACATCATACATATATCTTGTTGTATATCTTGGTAATATGGATATGGGAGGGAATGGAATTGCATATTATCTTTTATTGTGTATATATCTTACTATATATCTTGGTAATATGGATACGAAAGAGAATGGAATTGTATAGTAAATGTATTTGCACAGTTGCATGCTATGAATCGAGTCTCATCTGGTTCTTTTGTGGGGAAGCAAAACCCACTAGTCTCCTCTATTGACCTCTAGCGTGAGATCGGTTTTTTAAATCCTATTTTATCTACAAGAAAGGTGACTAGTGTTCACAAGGGTGAGGCAAGCAGTATTATAAGTCTGGCAGTGGAGGAAGAAGTCATCAGTGGTCTCGGGGCCATGTTGGCAGGAGGGACATATCTTGTCCGTCGATTTGTGTATGTGATGGAGGTGGGAGCACAGGAGGTTGTGATTTGTGATGTGATATACGAGCACTGTAGAGAGCTTGCGGGGGGGCGTTGATTCATTTAGCATATTGATATGACTAACTTTTAAATGTACTATATTATGTCAGTAGTAGCACCACCAACATATAATAGGTAATTACGTTAGTTATATTTAGTACAAAGGGTATCTGGTTTGCAATAATGAAATATAACGAGTTAAAGACTATAGTTTGCTTTCTAAGACTTGATTTTAATACTTCAATTGCGGTACTAGTTCAAAAACTCGATAACCAATATTCAATTCAATTCAATAGTACCCGGTACTTCAAATTCTAATAAAACTTCGGATACTGATTTCAGAACATTACTCCACTTTGAGAACGGAAGTACAGCTTGGGCAGTGCTTGTCCTCCCTACTCTACCATCCCTAAGTTATATACTAAAATTCTACCTATTGTATTTGTAACGGTAAATAGTATATTGTATATGTAAATAGATCACGTGTGATACTTCTAAGACTGTCCATGAGTTCCCCCAAGGTATGGAGAACCTTCCACATGGCAAGCCATATGGACGTACCTTGTTTCAGAGGTGCGTCAAATGTTGCGGCACTGGTATTATCCCGGTACATGTGCTAAAATGCGTGCTTGCATTAGTATGCGCTCGGTTACAAGAATTCCCGGAGTTAACAGCTCTTTATGCGGTGCACATCAATAGTGCGTGATGGCATTGATACAGTCCTTGGCTATTTCCCGTGCCATTGTCCATGCGGTTTTGCACATGTAAACCGTGCAACCACTCAGTTTCTCATATGGGGGGTATGAGACCCATTCTAGTAAGGCTATGGGCTACGGATTTGAGCGATATCGGCCTATGTACCCTGATTGGGATTTTTCTCGGAGCAGTTGCATACACCGGCACGTGATGCGTCGGACTTGGTGATGGAACACCATTCAAGGTGTACAGGAGACTTACAACGGCCTTGTCATGGAAATAATAATAAAAAATAAACATTAAACAAGTAGCTTCATAGTTACTGTGAAGCAAATGTAATAATTTTTTAAATAAGTGCAGGGAACCAAGGCCATATGATATATTTCCTAGTACCCTTGGTTTGTATCAATATGATACTTTAGCTGGCGACACGGGCCTCAGTCCAAGCCCTTGTACTCTTCCCTTAGTCATGATGTATTTCATAGAAAATACTATAGTTGGCAACTCGGGACTCATTCCAACTCTTATACTCATGGGTCGGCTTCTGCACAGATTTAATATAGAAGTTTGAATAAAATGAATTAATAAAAGCGAAAAATAACTCTATTTTAAAAGCCGGCGTATCAATATTTCTAATCCCCTCTTCTCTTTCTTCATGCGTGCTCTCAAATGTAAGCAAATGACTACTGTTATATAATATTAAGAAAGTTTATAATGTGAGTAATGCCCGATAACTATGTACACGTTTGAAAATACTATATACAATATATGGAGGGCGAGCGAATATCAGCATCTTTTTGCAATAACAGCGAGATCCCCAATAGGAATATCAATCCCCCTATCATGTCTTTTCTTTCCTTTGAGTGGATAGGCAAAGACTACCTCTCCCTTCAGATCGACTACCTGGTATTCCCCCCTGTAGATTTGGTGGTTTAGGTGATTCACGACTGTAACTACTTGACCTCTCCTTTCCGGGGGAACCCTATGGACATATTTAGCCAGTACCGAAATTACAATATCACCAGTTAACTCCACTCGGATTGATTGATCGCTATTAACAACATCGACGCAAAACCCAGTGCAGTTTTCATACCTCCCATTTTCAAATCCAGAGCTAGCCATAGTCAGTTGGGAGCCCGAAATAATCACATTGAGAAAATTTTTACTCAGAAACAAACTGTCGCTATCGACAAGTCGTTTGATCCAATGATCTGCAAAGTTGTAAATATATTAGGGAAATATTTACGAGGAATAACAATACACACCATTGTACTCATTTATAAAATTCGAACGTGCTGAAGAGCCTTCACCTACAACAAAACTTTGCATGGATGGTGGAAGAAAGCCAGAAGGTTCCAAGTGGCCAGTTGATTCTTGGTTCTCTGGAACTATAATTACTATTATCAGTATATGTCAATACTACAACTAGAACAGACTGACTGCGATGTGGATACACGATAAATTCAGCAGCAGCGGCATTTGATATCTAAGAAGTATTTAATTAAGCACATATATCACATATAAATATAAATACTTACTTGCGGGGTCCTTGAGCTGGGATTCCAAGCAGGCGTATGGGACCCAGTCCCACAATCATTTTCCCATTGAGGCGTAGGACATATATTCATCAATGATAATGAATCCCCAACAGAATTAAGTCCCTTGAAAATTTCTGGGAGTGTGTCGTAAAACCTACCATATATTATTAGTTTGCAGGAGCAGAAAGCAATAATTTTATCTATAATTACCCAGGAATATATAAATGGTTTATTGACACTTCGTCCTGACGGTTGGAACTTATTAAGCAGGCCTGAACTTCAAGAATGGCTTTCCCATCCGCATTCACACTCTTCAGTATACCCATATCCCCTTTACGAGGGCCAAATTTAACCACTGCATATTGGCCATAAAGAAATTTATACGGATCTTCTTGCATGATCCTGGCCTCATATTCACTACTCTCCCCTTTAAAGGTATGGCTTCTATGGACTTCGCTACAAAAATCCAGATCCGATGAGCGAACTGACTCATGATGCCCCTATTCAAACAGTTTGAGTAATGTATCAATGCAAAAATGTTCTTAATTACCTTTATTGGAAAGGTGATGATGGTAACTTTCTCCTTGCCAATTTGCCCATAAGGCTGTACATCGGATACCATCCCGACAATTCCTTTGAGATGTCCAGACTTCACCCTAATGCCATCACCAATTTTGAAGCATTTTTGGAGTTGAATAACCAGATATTCGAAGAGTATTGTTGGGGATTCAAGGAGTCTCAGTGTCGTGTTTCCTTCTGAGATGTCTTCTACGAATGCGAGCAAAACCTTAGGCTGCTGTAGGACAACCTTCACCTGATTGCCTATACATATAGCTGCTGAAAGTACAGCTTGCCTTGTATCTTCCAAAATATTTTTAGGAATTTGGCTACAGCTCTCGAAAGACCTTAGCTCTTCAATTGTAGGGGTTGCTTCAGCTTGATAATGGTATTCCGATGTGACTTTTTTATGCAGTATGAACCCTTCTGGTGTGTAGAAGGATTTCCTAAAATTATATCCTTTAATAATCACATTATTTTGATCTTCGAAAACAACTTCAAAAGTTTTCGGACTTGTTTCTTGAGCTTTGTCAGGATTAAAAAGCTCGCAAGGTGGTTTCGGATTTGACGAATTAGACGCATGCTTTCGTTTCGATGAGTTCCTATATGTTATTTGAGGGATATGAACAACTTCGATCCTGAAAGTCCTCTCGCAGACATCCCTAATAAAACCTAGGTCGTATTGAAACCTTCCTTTGAGCCAGACCCATGTGTTCTTGGATGGAGTGTAGCGTTCTCCAATTTTTGAAAAGGCATCATCCCAGGCGGCAGTCGGCACCGCACGGATACTGTTTTGATAAACATCTGCCAAAATTTTGGTGCTGGTCTTAAGGTCGTCGAGACATCTAGCTTCCACATAAACGTGACCAGGGATGACCGATAACAAAAATGCACTGCGAATGTACTTCGAGCTACCATGTAAACTGAGGGAAAATACCACGTCTTCCTCAGATCCATCCTATAAAATGTAAATAAGAACACAGACATATCTGTGTCGCGCTGACTGACCTTAACCGCTACATCCCAAAGGGGCCAGTCCTTGGTAGGATTACAGCCACGTCAAGGAATATTATGCTTGCTGACTGCCGAAGAAGAACTAGTTCCGCTCGCTGGCGAAACAACACCCATGTATGAGCTGGGACTTGAGTTGACATACGTTGTAAAAATATCATTGATAAGTTTGCGGTGATTATCAATGCATTGTCCAGCTTGTAAACTCGCAAGAAGGCCCCCTCCACCTGAGCGTATGCGACCCATAACTTGCTGTTTCTTGTCCTCATTTTGTAGGCACGCGTAAAGTGAACGCTGAAGTGTCAGTCGCGCTATGGGGGTGTTGGGATCTTCCTCATCCTCATCCTCATCCTCATCATTGATAAAACCTACAATAGTCAATTTCAGCCAGAGAATTTGAATTCGGGTAATGAATTATATATACCATCCGTATCCTCATCATCCTCTTCGCCCTCTGAGTCAGAAGCCACCTTCGCTTCAATATCTAAGAATGTCTTCTGTACGATATGAAAGACTTCAATAATGCATCCGTTACTCTCAGCATAATACATCACCTCTATTCTTGCTCTCTTGTTATTCTTTGGTAGAGGCATCGCGTCATCAGGGTCGTAATGCCATTGAATTTCGCTGGCATCCTTCAACGAGCCGTTGTGATTCAAAGCACAATTATCTTCAGCCATTATTACTTTTATTGCTACGGGTGGTGTTTTTATTGTATCGAAAAGTGCCCTCGTTGTGGGTCCCAGGTCCTGGTGATTTTTGTTGCTTTTACGGCATACCTTCGTTACAACTAGACGTTTTATCGTTCAGTGATATGTATCTACATTTATCTATGTTATCTACTTATTGTATCTACTGTATCTAGTCTATCTACTGTAATTAACATTCAGATACTACAATGGTGAAGGAACGGACAAAGAATAAACAGACGCCCACAACCGTTATATTGAAAATGGTTTATTTTAGGGCAGGCTCAAATAATCACGTGATATTCCTGATCGTGTCACATACTACTAGTAAGTAAAACTTACGGATAGCGTATCTGCAGTATCTTATCTACTTTAACTAGTGTTCAGTTGTTACAATGGTGAAGGAACAGAAATAATTGGTAAAAAAAAAAACCATAAACTAGTTGAATCTATGTTAGCACCCATTAAACTTAATAATAAGATCGATCTAGAAAAATGTTACTGGAAAACCTCGATATGATATAGGTACTTATAGGGATTCAAACCCAAAGCCATGCAAAGATTAGTACAAAGTAGATTCACACTGTACCATTAGGCTAATTTACCTTGCAAATCATACTAACTGCTCAGATTATATCAGTGCTCTTCGTGGTGCGAACTTTCAATAATAAACGCCCTTAACCTTGACAAGCAAGTTGACTGCTCAGACTATATTAGCAACCATCAATCTGGAAAAAGAACTCAGAAGTTATTGACCTAGAGGTCCATTCGGGATTCGAACCCAAAGCCCTCCGAAATTTAGTACAATGTTTATTCGCACTGTACCATTAGGCTAATTGACCTTGCGAATTATATCCAACTGCTCAGATCATATCACTACTATTCATGCCATGAACTTTTTTAAAAAAAAAACTAACCTTACAACTAGTTGAACTAAAAAGAACTATATGATACTCTTTGTTGTGCGAACTTTCAATACTGAAGACCTTGTGAACCACATTAACTTCTCAGATTATATCAGTACTGTTCATGACATGAACATTTTTACTGTTAAAGATGAAGACTTGCTCTGAGTCAACTATGGGAGTACTTCTAATCCATGAAGTCACATGGACTTTAAATAACTTACTATTCACTTAACATTCATTCGAAGGAGCTTGACTTTTTGCTAGATGGAACTTAACTTTTGACTCGAAGGAGCATAACATTTACTCGACGGAACGTAACTTTTCAATCAAAGGAACTTAACTAAACTTGACTATCCACTCGACAGAACTTAACTTTTGACTCGAAGGAACTTAACATTCACTTGACAGAACTTAACTTTTCAATTGAAGGAACTTAACTGAACTTAACTTTTGACTCGAAGGAACTTAACTATCACTCGACGAAACTTAACTTTTCAATTGAAGGAACTTAACTATCACTCGACGAAACTTAACTTTTCAATTGAAGGAACTTAACTGAACTTGACTACCACTCAACAGAACTTAACTTTTGACTCAAAGGAACTTTACTTTTCACTATGTACGTTGACCTTCATTTGATTAACTGAGAGGCCTCAACTCAATTTCCTCTTCATTAATTACTGCCTTCAGTGTTTAGAATAAAATAAAATGGTAGATAGTTGGGCGCAGGGATAGAGTAGGAAAGGCTGATACAAAGGTCGGAAGACAAGACAGGAGAGGTATCACGGTAATATGTAAAGGAGGGTACCAGTAATGCTATACCTGTAGATATGAAGACGTTTCTGAGGTTGGTTTCTTGTTATATCACATAGATTTCTCTAATATTGTACGCAGCGGTGATTTGATACCATGAAATCCAATTATAGAGCCTACCTTTGTCAGGTATAAGAAGCAAGCCGACTGTTTACTGCAGATTTGTAATTCATTCTAAACAATGAAATCACGGCAGGTAGGCGACCAAGTTGGAATTAATTCTTGGAAGATGCTAACCGTAATTCGTACTGATGTACTTAGCGCGCGAGTTTAGATTACTCCAATTCCAGTTTATTCCCGTATTCTAAGATCTTGTGCTCAAAGATTTAATAAGTTCGAGGGTGCACGAAGATCAATTCTTTTCAAAGTAAACTTGTATATTTTTAGAACATGCTAAGACTTCGACAGTTTATCTTATTGCAATTTGTCTATATGGAATATCATTAGTGCACGAAATAATGGAAAGTGAAGGAAGTAGATAGTATAAATCATACCAAGATATCAGAGGGGTTTTTTTAGAGGACCATATACATCTGTGGGTGTATACAGTCACTAGCAACGCCATAGGAAACATAACTGAAAGCACGAGACAGAAATTTCGAGCATTGGACGATCGAAAGGCAGGACGATACTAATGCTTCAATTGTGTGAACGTGTGGCTCTTGGGCCATAATAGATTTTGGAAACACCACTGAGCTCATCAGACTTGAAATTCCTTTGATCATGAGTTATTGCACTCGTAGCAGGTAATTCTTGGAACTAAAGGTTTCAGGAGGAATGGAAAGAAGATGTGTTTGACGTAGGCACAGTAATGTAGAGGCCTCGAAGTGGCATGTCAGCAGGAAGATGTAAACGAAGAGAACACCGGGGTGAATGCATACCGTAAATGTTGAGTTGTGTAGCTGTACACCAGAGCTGGAGAGCATGTTGTAGGGGGAGCGCTGCAGTGCGTGTAAGAATCAAAGAAAGCCGTGTTTGACATAGGCATCCCGTAGCATTGATATATTCAGCGAGCGTGGGAGCATGTTGTGGGGGGAGCGCGGCAGTGTGTGTAAGAATCAAAGGCGTCCCGCTGTAGCATTCATATATTCAGCGAGTGCGGAAAGGCTTGTTGGACCCGAGATAATTTTCCATAGATAGACGTGAGCTTGCGATGCCGGTCTGCATAGGCGGGGCAGCATAGTAGGAAGTGCTCCACCATTTCAGTGAGCCTGTGGCACATTTCCTGCAAAGGGGGACTTTCTATTACTACTACTACTACTACTACTACTACTACTACTACTATTACTATTACTATTATGTATACTAATACAACTCTAATATGCTACTAGTGAGAACATGAGCGAGTGGATGAAAGAGTTGAAAGTAATGGCAACCATGTTGACCGCTCCCGTCATATTTAGGGCAGGCTAGCCCTGCCCTAAATATGATCGAAACAACCAAATTTGGAGTCACATGATATGGCCACGCCATCACTTTCTTTCCATTACTACCACGTACCCCATAGTTAGATAGTATCTCGAGTGTACTTAATAGTAGAAATAATAATAAATACATTATATTCTTCAGCAAACATTTGAATGCCGATAGTAACTAGGAAAAGAAGAAGGAAAGCTCAACAGCGAAGGCTGATTTACATGAGGAAGGGATGGGGAATAACATAGTATTCCCATAGTATTCCCCTCCGTGTTGTGAACAGAATTAGGTACGGCTGACTACGTATTCGAGAAGTAACTAATGTTCTTTGTATAGCATCAGAAGATACCGTTTACTGTTACAGCTCAGCCACGAAGGCTGATTTACATGAGGAAGGGATGGGGAATAACATAGGTATGGCTGTCTATGTATTCGAGATGTAACTAATGTTCTTTGTATATCATCAGAACAAACCATTTACCGTTACAGCTCACCTGCGAGGGCCGATTTACATGAGGAAGGGAGGGAGAATTGGATATTCAGTATGGCTATCTACATATTCAACCAAACAATCCATTTACCGATGCTAGTTATTCTTTTTTGTAGTTAGGACCGACCTATTCGACCACATAATTAATACGACAGTCCAGGATGAGCGTACATAAGCATACCTCCAGATCCGCTTGAACATCTTCAAATTTTGATTCTCGCCAGTAAGGTGGGACTTCATTGTAAGGAAACCATTCATTCTGGAGAGGACCAACATCAAATCCCCAAATTCCACTTCCAGCGCAGCTTGCATCAACCGAAGATTCGAACAGTCTCTGCTTGAACATTGTCACGCACTCACAGTCCACATCTATAGAAGCCGTCATCCTTTCCTTCACCTGGTATTTCCATGCAGCTTTGACAGGCTTCGTTCCAGTTTCAAGCCTATCCTTGTACGCCGACATAATGTATAATGTCACCACATGTGCAAATGATATGGTAAGCATCCACTTTGATGGATGATTCTTCGAAGGCTTTTTCTTGTTTGATGATGCCAAAGCAACATTAATAGAGAACCAATGCGCGATTTCACCTCATTGCTGAGGCGTCAGGTTGCCATAATGGTTGACTGTCCCTCGAATATAACCTAGGCTTTGCCCCTTTGGGTATTTCTCCATTCTGTGAGCATAATGAAGTGCTGGTATGTTCCTATATTTTCGGAGGTCGACTTTTTGGATGTCGATATGGAGTAGCTCATCCAGTATAATGATGTAAGGACCAAGGATCCCCTCCATTTCTTTTGTTACTGGGGTCTGTACGAAGTTCTCAATTATGTCTTCCTCCGAAGGAGTATTAATCGCCAGCTTCCAATGACCAAGCTGGTATGCTCGTTAGCTATTATGTTAAGACTATAAAAATATGATCTCCCTCGCCGGCTTTGGATATCTTTCCACAACTCATCGACAATTTTGCTTTCTTTCACACCATTGTAGATAAGAAACTTTCCCTGATTGCTCTCTGGGATACTACAGTCCCTCCAAAGCTTGACATCCCATTGCGTCTCATGTCCTAGCTTGACTTTCCTAAGAATCCTTCCTGGGTACCAATACTGACCGACAAGGATTAAAGCGCCTCTCCCTGCTCTAGTTGATGAAATAGTTAGTAGTTATCTCTTATGTGGCCTAGAAGAACTAACAGTAAGCGATTTGTTCGCATTCTTTGTGGCCACCCTTTCGGGAGGGTTGGCCTAAAAGGCGGAAATATAAGAAAAGTTGCTATAAAGTGAATAAAAGGTTGCTTACAGTTTATAAGACTTTCCCTTTGAGCAGTAGTCACAGAAGAAATCTGTTTCTTCTGGCAGCCAAGATCCTCGTCCACCTCGTTGGCAAGCCAAGTGCATCCAATCTTTGCACCCGTAGCATTGAATAGCTCCTGGTGCCTCCGCGTCGAGTTCTGGGCTGTTTCCAGCTACACCACATTGACAGTTGAAAGGTGAGTCGCTTTTGACAGAGTTATCATCTTCCCCATCTTGTAGTTGCGACGAACCCTTCTCATCTGGATGCTGAGTTGACAATTCCTCTGGTGGCGGAATGAAACGTTCACCGCTCCCATCATCTGTTATGGGAGTAACTCGATGGTGTAGAGTTGTTGGTTCTTCTGGTGGCATTGTGGACGATTTGGGAATAGCTCTAGTATATTCCTGGGTATACACTTGCTTCGTCTTCTTGAACCATGGACGATTGACCTCTGGAGAAAGATCGGCTCCACAGTACTTTAATACCGGAGGTTTCTGTAGCCCCTGCATGCCTGAGACGCTAATCTGATGTAGCTCAAGAATCTTTGTGACCCATCACTCTAAGAATGATTCTTGTGAACTTACGCCACCTCGCAACTTATAAACGACCGTGGTTGTGGAGAGCCAGGTGGAGGATTTACGTTCTGTCCGTACAGAGCAGTCTTAGCCGTCATATCAGTGAGCTCTTTTGCGATACCAGCGTTCATCCCATCATAGTCATAAATTGCACCATTGTATGAGTACTGAGTTCTGAAGTGGTTGGCACCATAGAAAGCACGCCCAACCATTTCATAAACAACAGAATTTCCATCAGGTTGAATTTCCCCCGGAAAATTCCAAACCAAAGGTAAGTTGTCCTTGCCTTGAGGCGTAAAACAAGCCTCGTCTACGTTGATGATTAGTATGACTGGGATAGATAACCATTTCATAACATCAAAGTTAACCCCAGTGCACTTGGGCTCACCATCAATGGTTCTGTAACAGGGAAGTACATCGTGGATGTCGTATTTAAAGCTGGTTTGATGCTTAAGCCATGTATTTGCATTTCCATTGAATGTGTTAAAGTCCTTAATCGTCAGATGAATGGCCCTTTTCCATTTTGGCATCTTTTCCATGTACAAGTGTGTAATCTCGTTTGTGTCGAGAGCTTTACAACATATGCGTATGGCCACCTCGAGTCGTTCAAAGTACAGGTGGCCGTTATACTTGCTTTCCATGCTCGCCTTGTTCACAACATCATAGAACCATTCCTAACCATGAAGCCAATAAGAAAGTATATGTGATGGATCATACTAACTCACCCAGAGGTTGTTGAAATTGCCCTTTCTAATATTTCCTATCCTATGATTTGCGAGATAGTTTAAGAATATATTCCGTTCCTCTGAAAGCTTCTTTACAGAGGATAGGCTAAAGACTTCGGCTTGATAACCCGAGTATTTATTAAATAACGTCTTGACTACCTTCAGATGGCAGTCTGGTGGCACAGTCCTCACCACAGTTTCGAAGTCGCAGGGACGATGATACAAAGCCTGAAATAAGAGCTGTAAAGAAGAATCCAACCAGCACAAATTGTCCTCCCATGAGAAGGAAGCAAAAAGACTGGGTTTGCGCCCTTCATCAGAGATATTCGGTGGGCTAGAGCTAAAATCTTCAAACATTTTTTTCTTATGAGGCTTCGGAATGCCTTTAGGTAGTAGCTTGTGCTGACTTTTCTTCTTTTGAGGTTCTGTAACACCTTTAGGTCCCTGTCGAGTCTTCCATTGTGTTGTTACTTTTTTTGTGGCATTTTTTTTGGCTCTCTCCATTGCTTTTGTCACTTGAAGGAGCTTAGCCTTCTCTTCATTCTTAGCAGCTTCATTTAGACCTGCATGGGTGTCTAAATATTTTTTGGTTTTGTGATCATAAGGATGACCATCGTTCACAATCTTCTCTGCTCTTTTCTTCTTCAGTTGATTCTCAGCCAATGTTTTCTTTGGGGACTCCTCTTCAGGCGATTCGGTCGCTTTATTTTCCTTCTCGGTTTCCTCGTCTGTCAACTCATCAATTAGCTTCCTTTCTGGATGGCGAGACTTTTGATCGTATGTCTGCCAGGGTGCAGCTTTTCCATAACGAATACGTGTGCCAGCTATGAAAATAAATATCAGTACCATCCCCAACTTAAGATAAGAGTTAAGACTTACTAATGACAGCATTGAATGTCGTTTCATTCGCGTCTGCAAGCGCCTTCAACGATTTAAGGCCTTCGTAAAAGTAGTGGTCTTGACCCTGGGACATATACATCTTGAAGTGCTGCACTTCCTCAGCATTCGTTGTGGATGGTAGAGATGTCCATTCAGTAACCCCCATCCTTCGTTTACACTGGAAAATCATCGATGCCATGTGGGGCCGTAAATACCAGGATAGCCATGGCTTCACCTTCGGGAAGGTTAGAAAAATCTTCTTGACAATCTCATCAAATTCTTTCACTGGCACATCGAGAAGACAAAGCACGTTCATTTCGAATTTATAGCTGTTGGAATCGTCATTGATTCCTTTCATATGCTTGATATGCCTCACGCTGCTTTTGAAATGCTGTTGGCAGCCTTTCAGAAGACCCTCAGCGGCAACCCTCAGTTCAACAAGATCTCAAGGATCATTCATTTCAATGGCCATCTCAACAAACGCATCGATATACCCATTTCGCTGGGCCTCACTGAAATCGACAACCTAACAGGTGGTTAATGTGTGTTATCTATGGAGGGAGAGCATATAAAATACACACTGCAGAGAAGGCACGATCAGTAATCTGCACGTTGTTCTCTCTGTACAGAATGAAGATATTTCTGAATAACACCCGGAAATGAAGCTTGTAGTGTAGGCTCGTTCCGCCGTCGCTGTAGGTGAACAAGACTGGCATCCATGATAAAGTTTGCATGCAATAGAGTGTAGAAATAATAACGAGAGAAGACCTGTCTTTCCACCAGCCATGCGTGGCATCTGAGATAACACCATTTAACCCAGAAGGATTAAAATCAGCTCTGACGAGTAAGGAAGCCATCCAAGTAGATTGGAAAGAGATAACTTTCTTGTCGATAAGATCCTCAGCGACAATAAATGTTGGGTGTGCTTTAGAAAATGTTTTGTATGCTTCGAGATTGAACTCCAGCGTCATTGGGGGGCCCCCCAAAGACTCAATGATCTGTTTTATTTCCACAGCGATTCTGTGGACATTGTTATAACAGGTGGAATAATCAGTTGCCGGCACCCCAGGTATGCCCATTACATCTCGCGCTCCTGACTGCAGCTCCGAAGCTTTAGCGTTTGGATGTAAAATGACATCCTGCCTTAACTTTTCGCACTGCACTGGTAAGGGACTAACTACGTCACCCGGTTTGCCGTGGTGATGAAAACCATGCTGACAGAAATATATGCCCTTCCTATAAATATAAGTAATGGACTTGGCGTTGCATCTAATGTAGGTTATCGAGTTTTTACATTGCTTACACTTCCGTTCTTGCTGCTTACTTCATGCCTTCAATGTGGATCTGGCACGAATAATAACCAGGCAACTGGGATTATCGCAAGTAAAGACTCCTCGGCAAGTCCTTTGACATCTATAGCCTCTTTTGTATGTTTTTGTGTCTCGGCTTCCATTCCTTTTCACTCTCCAAGATGACTGGTTCGCCCATTGGATCTTCATTTGTCCTGTATCAGCGTAACACCGCAGAGAGTACTTGTGTTGCCACTCTCCATCTGGAAAAGTGTTCCACGTATTAGGGTCTTCACCGGGCCAAAGATCAATTGTTTTGCTGATCTTTTTGAGCTCGCATTTATTGATTCCTCTAAACTTGTGTCCGCTCTTAATGTTCAGGACCTTCCCGTCATCTTCGTCATTGTCGTCATCATCATCACTCTCATCGTCGGTCTCGCTGTCACTGTCATCACTGTCACTATCATCGCTGTCACTGGTGTTATGCTTTGAAGCTTTAACACCAATTTTTGTCTGCGCATGGGTTGTATTTGATTGTATAGGTTCCACGGGTTCGACTTCCATGGGTTCGACTTCGACTTTAGGAAGTAGTCCAGTTATGTCCCTTTCAACGGGCCTTGCAATATATCCTCAGATATGTCCTAAATGCAAAAGGATAAATAGTATTTAGCAAATAACCTCTTATTATACGTCAATAACTGACCTTCAGGTGTTACAAAGAGCGCGAATCCTTTCAGTATGCCTTGTTCTGCTCATTCATACACTTCACCAATTATCTTATGCTTCTTATCAATGTCATCCTGTGTCTCATTTTTGTAGATCTGTAAGCAGGCTATAACCACACCTGGTGGGGGATGTTAGAAAAGGTGGAGGGCATGTCATTATAGTGTAACAAACCCACTGTATTGAGGAGATCCTGCATAGTTGTTTCCCTCCTACTCCCCTCTCCTTCAGTCTTCTCTTCGCCAGTAGGAGCTTTTAGTTTCTTGGGAGTAGGGGATGTGGAATTCGAAATGGAACATTTCCGTTTATGTCCGACAGCAAATAAACTTCCAATCGACTGCACATATTTGGCCTGCTATTGTGTAAACCAGAAGTTATAGATGAATATTAGTTAATAGTACATACAAATCCCATTTCTCGATCCCTGTTTAGTGCTATCTATAACTTGCTGCAAGCTGGGATAAAAATGCTTGTTGACGTCCAAAGCAATGAATATGTTTCACCAAAGCCCCCTATTTCGAACTGCAGAAAAATAGTATTATCCCCATATAACATGTATTCATCTGATGTGCCTCATACATATCATGACATATTACTACTCCATAACAAGTCAATGTCACATAGATGTTTATCAAGTTCAACTAGGCTACTGGTACTATTGCCTGGAAAACATCCTGGGTTGATACCAAGAGGCTCAGATATGGCAGCCAAGCAATACCTAGTTCTTCAGTTAAGGAATCAGTGGGATTACCAGTTGTAGTAGAGTCCATGAGCTGAGACAGGTGTTGCACAGCCTCATCATCACATAACTGGGGATTATTCTTTAGTCTATCCTGTTGTTGTAACTCATTAAGAGACTTACATGTGCCTGTTTGAGTTGTTCCATTCACCACTGCACTTGATGCTCCAACTATTAATTAATTCACTGTACTTAAAACCTGTGCCATACTTTGGTTGCCATAAATAAGTATTGCCGTAATTGCAGAATTGGCTTATTCCTCAATGTTTTATATACATATGTATTCTACATGGTTATGGTATGTATTCATATATTATAACATCTTCGAAATTGACTGTTTCGACGACTTTTTGCAGCCTCGGAAATCTCCGTTCAAGGTTCCCACACCTTCTCGAGGATGGAGCATCATATCTATTAATAAATTCGCCATAGTTATAGTTCGGTTCGCCATACTTATGTGTCGCTGTGTAAGGCCTGTCAGTGGCCTACATATGAAATCATATAAAACACATAGCCACGTCAGAATCTTAACAAACAATACAATGAAACACGTACCAGATCACTGTGCGCGCATGCCGAACAAAGCAGATCGAAGATGGAGAAAAGTGAAGTCATTAGAATACAAAAGGTTATTCCACCAAAGTCGACGTGTTCCGAAACCAACAAGTCACGTGCCGGACCAACCGACACCCTCAGAACCAAACAACCCCGAAAGCAAACATCCCAATTCGGCTCGGATGACACCCATAGAATCGGACACAGCAATCGACAACGGCAGAAAAAGTGACAACACTCAACACGCGTTGCCGCACGCATCTCTCCAAAGCTATGTTTCTCTTTACTCTAGTTTACTCCTTAAATTTTATATGAATCACATAGATAATTACATATATAAACCCTCTGTAGTTAGCTACATCTCCCCAGTTAATAGAGGAGTTCACATCTACTCTAGCCATTCTCCACTGTTCGACAAGGGTTAAGTAGCTCAAGAAGAGCGCCCTCGGGTCGACACTACTCTCGATAACAACCTCAAGTATTCGCTCTAGCACTCGCATATCAAAACTCGAAGTCTGATCATTTCAGACTTATCACAAACATAACCTCAAGACTTATACTCTCGATTCGAAGCCGCTAGCGACTGACGGACCCAGTCGCACTTGCTGAAACTCTAGTTTCCCTTCAACAACACTTCACATCCCACAGCTTTAATCGTATAATCCGTGCATTTTTCGACATTTCCATCATAAATACATTCTGCTATTTTATAATATATGTTGGTATGTAAATCTACTGTGGATATGTCTGTAAAATTGACCGTTTCGACAACTTTCTAAGGATTCAGAAATTACTGTTTTAATTCCTGCGCTGTTCTGACCATTGTGCCATACATCCAACTTCATTCAACTGTAACGTTAGGGATAATGGAACCTCGTTTATGCTCTTATTTCACTTTTGTACATTTTATTAATAGATATCTAACACTAAAAGGTTTATATTTTCTTATCTCCAATATAAAAGCACCTGTACACTGCTCATCAAAGTAAAACCATGTCCAGATACCTTCGAGCTATATTGTATGTTCAACTTCCCAATACACTGCTTTATTACTATCAATAAATTAAGAAAGATGGCACAGAAGAGGTATAACATAACATAAAAATTCGAGCATTGTAGGTGCCTATCAAATGCCTTAGCTTATCTCAGTTAAGTAAATAGCATTTAATGTAATAATTATATGTTACATATTCTAATGTATTAGTGAGAGCAAAGTCATAATGATGTACCTTTCTCATCCTCAAGAGGGTGTGGGAACCTTGAATGGAGATTTCCGAGGCCGCAAAAAGTCGTCGAAACGGTCAATTTCGAAGATGTTATAATATATGAATACATACCATAACCGTGTAGAATATATATGTATATAAAATATTGAAGAATAAGTCAATTCTGCGATTATGGCGACACTTATTTATGGCAACCGAAATACGGCACAGGTTTAAAGTATGGTGAATTTATTAATAGTTGGAGCGTCATATAAGATTGCGAATAAAAGCTGCCGGCCGCTGAGAGGGATGCCTGAATGTCTGCCGCAAAGGAGACTGTACGATAACTGCCGATCCATAGGGATTTCAGGGGGTGGGTGCCCAGAATAAAGCCCGTGCATTCTGCATTGTAGACGACTGTGTAGAGAGAGGCCGATCCCAGGCAATAGCATAGCGCCTAGAGGAAATGCCCATTGCGATAGGTATGTGTCTCGATACAAGGTGTTCTCGATACAGGATATAGCAAACATTTGATACAGTAAAGAATATATGAAAACAATTTTAGTATGAATATTAACATGTAGCACCAATATGTAAGTACAATACTACAGGCCATTTATCATACATGTAAGCCCATCATTTTCTATAGCTTCAGAAAGTGAGTAGGAAAAGAAAAAAAAGGAAGATATACTTACGTAGGGTATCTAATTTGGGTCCAACCGAATGCGCAACAAGTTCGCTTTCCGAGTCTGACGTGAAATTGCAAGAACTGATACATGAAGACATAAGTTGAAATTCATTGTTATAGCAGTCCAAATCACTTACCCTCCACCGTTTTGCTGTATCTGAGATACTTTCAACAATCTTCTCTAACTTCCCCTTCCTCCAAGTTGGCCCCCGTCTACGACCTCTATATATACGTTGGTGGTAGAAGACCATGACGTCATCGCCGATCTGGAACGTGAAAACCGGTGTAAAATTCGGAAATATATAAAACCATACCTTATATTTCTTCAATTGTTCATCATATTCGAGATCAAGAATGGGGGGGATCCTTTTCGGCATCTAAGGCAGGTTTCAGGATGATGAGTGGAGTGCTAATGTGCTAAGTTCACCTCAGAACGCTTTAGAGGTCAGCAATGTGTGTGGTTGAGTACAGAGTGGAAGGTGAAGATGAGAAAGCGGCTTTTGTGCCCATTGAAGCTTAATTCAAACTCCAATTCCCGCCTACAATGTTACACAAGTATTTGTGTATGTATGACGACGCCAGTGAACTCATGCCATCAAGTTAGAAGGGAGTTATGAGTGGCTGGGTGAGGTAGCTGTAAGAAGTTCCTCGTACGTAACACATACCACTGCCCGCAAGATAACAACGACATCAGCTGGGATCCATCCTTGAACGCACCCCCTGGCCCGCCAACCCACCATCACCATTCAATGGGTACCGGGACACTTGGACACTTGGACGTGCCAGGAAACAAACACGCAGATGCAGAGGCAAAGGGCGCTATCATGAATGGCTCAAGCCCTCACCCCTATCTACCAAAAGCTTATGTTCACCACTCCCCATGAACAAAGCTGCACTCCGCACGGCCCACCGGATTTCTCTCATATCACACAATGACAACGCCTGGAGAACCTCCCCTCGCTACCATCGAATTAACCGCATCCTCCCTCTCAAACGTCTCCCGAAATTCCAGGAGACATTCTTCACATTACCCCGTAAACTCTCAACACTGCTAGGTTATCTCATTACGAATCATAACCCCCTGTACCACCACCTCCACCGCATTGGGAAATCCCCCTCTCCTGTCTGTCGCCGCTGCCACCTCAGGCCCGAAACCACCGACCACTTCCTATTCCACTGTCCTACTCACAGGACAGCGCAGGACCGCCTCACACTAGGAAACTCCTCACCTCGCCCAAACGCATTGCTGCGCTCTTCACCTATGCCCACACCACCACACACTTCGACCGCACACTAGGCACCCTCCCCGAGTGGGACCCACCAGATGCCTGACTTTTGACACGATTCAGTTTCCCACCATATACCTGCCAAGACCAGACGTCCTCGCCTCCGGCATCACAGCCCAAGTTCATAGCAACAGTACCCCACTCACACCAGTTAGATAGTCTCTCTTAGTCAAGTAGATCACACTGTGTAGTCGTGACATATGGTTTTCCACAACCAACTTAATAAACTAGGATTGAAAAAAAAGATAACACCGACTTTGGCACTGTCCAGGGTGTAGCTAAGTACGCCAGGCCTATAAGTTATACGTAGGCATACTTCCTTCCTATTCCAACCTATATTACCCCTTATTGACATACCATACAAAAAATATTTATGATGCTAGTATATCTATCAATACAAATATGCTCACTTATTATTCCATATGCGAGTCACCTAGTTTTACTAAGGAAACTCGATTTTCGCTCAAAAAAAAATAGCGAGTAATTTAATTTGATTCAAGGGAACTCGACTTCACTCGAAGACTCGTGCACGGAAATATCTGCATGAATAGATGTTTGATTTATCTCACTGACTGTCGTTCTTAAAAATATGTGAGTCACCTAGTTCGACCAAGGAAACTCGACTTTCACTCAAAAAAAAATAAGCAAGTAACTTCACTTGACTCAAGGGAACTCAACTTTCACTCAAAAAAAAAAAAGAGTAACTTCACTTGACTCAAGGGAACTTGACTTTCACTCAAAAAAAAAAAAGAGTAACTTCACTTGACTCGAGGGAACTCGACTTTCACCAAAAAATATAAGCGAGGAACTTAAGTCCACTCGAAATAATAAGTGAGGAAAATGGCCACTTAACTTTGACTCGAAAAATATAAGCGAGCCCAATAGGGGAACTCGACTGTAACTTAACTGTAACTTAACTGTAACTCGAAAAATTTAACGGGAACTCGAAATGTTCACAGCCCCTTCTTGAACAAGCGATATACGCTTATGGAGGAGAGGTCGATTTATCGTAAAGGGTACATTTTTGTAGTACGGCAGTGAGAAAATATTGAAATAATAGGGATTCAGTAGAACATCAATTGCAGACTGAGTCCCGGTGTGTTCTGACAATTTGAGATTTCCGGTGTAGACGTGTTCATAGATGTGTATGCAGAGTTTTACTGGGTAACACGTGAACTGTAAATTTGTGATATAATTGAGCACAGTACGAGCCATCGACTCGGGCTTTTCGAATATCTCGGACAATGTCGTTGTATATATATCCAGAACACGATATGTCGACCCGTCTTGATCAGCCCCTACGATTATATCAGCGATTGTGGGACCTCCTATATCAGCATTTTTATCCTCATGGATTGCACTTGATGGTTGCAGTAAATTAGTCATGATTCCGCACATGAGCTTTTTGTCGCTGTCCATCTCAGGTGACAACATGAATTCTATTGTTCTATCTGGTACTAGGTTTTTTTTGCTGTAGGACCCAGTGGATCTGCCTCATTAATTCTTAGTGTCAATGAGCGTGTGTCCGACTCGTTCAAGGCCTGAGTTGAATACGATACATCGTCCTTGGTATTGATCGCGATCACCGTGGAGTTTGTTGCTTGAGGAGAATAAGGGACATCGGCGTTGGTACTGATAACGCCAGTGTCTGCCAAAGCGGTGGAGTTTATTGCTTGAAAACCAGTGCTTTCCTTGGGAAACTTGTTAGATGCATCACTATCAATAAACTATTGGTTAGAAACATCGATAAGAATTATAGCTGTATCGCTTACAATTCTGACATTCTTGAAAAAGTTGGATGATGATAGCTGTGGATGTAGATGAGAGTATGGAAGAGTAGGCTCTTAGTTGCTGATGAGATATAGGCAGTTGAATGTGCTGGTATTTATACCTACGAGGTATAAGGATGCCACATCTGTTATCGTCCACATATATCATCACCGCATTGTTTGAAAACAGCAGCTGATGAATGATGAATTACAATCCCCACATTATTGCTGTTATTCTAAGAATAACATTTACCCTAGTGGTCGAGAGTGTCCGAGTAGGCAACAGCTTAGAGTTACACACAAAGAGAACACATTTATTTATTATCACAGCCTTGTTTACAAAACAGAAGTAGAGTTACAATGCCGACGTTAAAAGCCCCGTCATTGTTGCTGTTATTCCAAGAATAACATTCATATTACAACATCCCGCTGCACAGCAGCATCGAATTTCTGATTTGGATAATACAGCTAGATACATCGAGTATGCAAAGGAGCTTAATTCAGTAGGAGTATGTAGATCCTTCCTCCCATCAGCATATCCTAGCATTGTTCAATTAGAACTTCTTGTCCTCCTCGAGTCTTCTATGTGCATGTTAGTGGCGTGTTCGCAATGACAGTTTCTCAACTGGATCCTTATGATTGGATGTGCAGAGAAGTATCAATGACATGCTTGAAGCAGGGTTGGGCCGGACGATGATATCGATGAGGGGTCAGACCCTGCGTGGCGCTAATAAGCCCCCAAGTTGTACATGAGTATTTCATGTATTAATAGATGTTAGTGCGGAGCTTGTCAATGAAAGAGGAGGTGACATTACTCAGAGTGTGAAATGGCCTGTGCTCCAAATTTGAAAGATTTAGATAGAGCTTGGTGATACAGGCAGTGTGACGATAAACGACTTGGATGAATGAGGTGATGTATTGTGCGCTAGAAAGTATAGGGAGGCCTGCAGGCTGGGAAGAAGAGCATGTTGAACGGATCGTCACCATTGTGAGGAAAAGGAACGAGGCACCTACGGCCTGTGAAGGGGGGAATGCGAACTACAGTCTAACCAGACATGCAGCAGTGGTGATAGTACCTAGCAAGGCATACACAGGTGTCGGCCAGAGGTAACAACAAGCGAGCCATGCCTAGTGTGTGCATGGGGAAGAGGAAGCCTTGACTCGGGCCAGCGCCTACATAGGGATGTTTGTATGTGTTATAATCCAAAGGGTCTGCGAAGTCTGTTCACTTCAACAGAACGAGGAAGCCTTAGGAATGCACCAATTAGACCAGCTTGACTCGGACACCTTCAAAAGCATCCTTCCTCCACCAACATCTCGTATTACACTCTTCAACTAGAACATCTTGTAACTACTGAGACTTATACTACGTGTATATTGAGTGATTGAGGTATGTATGAGAATGATTCAATAAGTGGTGGAATCAAGGTGGAATGGCGCATGCTTCTATGTATCTTCTGAATGAGGCATGAATTTTGTTGTCTGATTTTCTAGGCTCATCATTCGACGCCTTCATGGTTCTCACGAGTTGTGACTAATAATTATACATGTCCAGCGGATCGCCTGGGGTAGATGATGAAATATGTGCATTGGGCACATGGTGTAGTTGGTTATCACATCCTCATAGCATCACTAACATCGAATGCATTTGCGGGGGGGTATTCAATTGGGTTCAATTTCAAATGTGTCCATATTTGAATCATCTTTAAACTTTTTCATTGGAAGGTAAGAGAAGGTAACTCAATATTTTCATTGGCGGAGTGTTGACTCCAATTCCCAACACGTCCATGGGTCTTAAAGCTTCAAGCTTGGTGCTTGTGGAAAAAATCAATTCCCTCCCAAAAATGATTTCATCGTCAATTGTCATCTATGATAACTAATAAAAAAACAAGTATGCACCGATGTGGTGAAGCGGTTATCATGCTTGCCTTCCATTTCACTGTATTTGTAAAGCTATGTTCAGATCCAACTTTTTTTCATACTTTACTGTCAACGTATGTATTAGTGTACTACATAACTTTTCTATTCATTTCATCGCCTTTTTGGACCCGCTTAAAGAAGGGTTGTCTACAAACTTCCCCTGCAAAATGTAAACGGCCATCATGAAACGCCTAGTTGGCGGAGGACTGGAGGAGGCTTAGACAAGTAGGTATGTACTAACTTGTAGAGCAGGCTATTTGCCTGTACCGTAGAATCGGCCTCGTGTCGGTTTTTAATAGTCAGCTTGTTTACATTGTTCTGTACCTATTTAAGTACAGTACTTTACACTCGTTGAATATCAGGTTACTCTTCCCCCCTTCTTCACTTCTCAATGTACCTCACTAGGACCTGAGGATAGACGGACGCACTATCCACTCACAAGTTCTTTGTTCAAGAACTTCCTTCAACCGGAAATCTTCTTCCACAAACTGGTCTGGGATAATCTGATACGCGGGGAGTATTCTTGGGAAGCAGGTCCATTGAATCAGATGAGGAAGGAATCAACCATTACGAATCTACAAAGGTTTGTTTCGTGATCATATGTGTGTATCAGGTATTATGAATCAACTTAAAATGTTCGAAATTGAAGGAAGGTCTCGATGTCGGGATAACACGTGGAGGACGAGACGGTATTGGGTGCTATCAGCTTATTGAGAATACCTTTCAGGAAGATCTCCGAGAACCTTAAATGAACAGGTGAAGTTTGGAACTTACGCACCATTACAATACGCAGTCGACCCACATCGTATCATTCCCGCATGCAACCATTCACCGCAGAACTTCACTGATATATATATTCTGAGTTGCAATACATATCTCCTGTATGTAACCTGTTAGTTCATCGAAATAAGCAGAGTGTGGAGTGGTATCCATTTCGCAAAAGGAGCAGAGAGATGGACTGGATCAGAACCTCTGCTAGGCTGGAAGAGAAGAAAGTGGGTCAGGCAGAACTGTCTCAAAAGGAAGGATTTCGATAAAGGAGACGGGAAAAAAACTATGATATAGGTGCAGGGAGTGAGAAAACTGAGGAAAAAACGAGTGAGTTCTCTGTATGTTTCTTTCTTGGGTGCTCACATAGCAGTTCTCTCATGTAAGTGCATCGTTTCATGTCATTCAAACCTAACCACGGCATACTACATACGAGTCCAAAAATGAGTACAATCGGTGTCTATTCATACAGGATATATCATACATTTACACATTCAATCCATCGTCGTATCAACAGCCTTTTCTTCCTTATTACTAGACAAGGTCTCTAGATGGTTATCAGTGCTGGAACCTTGTTCACGACCCAGTTTCAGCGTATAGCTAGACCAGCCATTGTCCAATGTCGCAACACTAATCTTATTATCAAACACATGTATCACTTCCACTTCACATACTAGATAAGCATTTCCGCGCATATGAAGAACCCCTTGCTCGCCGTTTTCGATCCCGGGGGATGCATGCAACTTAACCGACTCGTTATTTGTGATATCCAATTCAAAATAAGCTTCTTCATCGGTCGACGCAGATCCTGATTTCAATAAAGGAACTGTAGAGGAAAACGGTACAATGCTCCTGTTCGAAATTTCTATCTTTCTTTCCATATTCTTATCGAGAGCGGGCGAATCGATAAGATACTGAGGGACTTTCTTGTTCACCCTATCGTGAAACCCCGGGAACTTCAAGTTATCGTGCTCAGTAAATACAAGCCTATATGTGCACAGAGAATGGGATGCGATGACCAGCCCATCATCGGCAACACGTATCACACTCACTTCTTCTTGTAGGACTAATGACCCACACATATGCAAGAGACCAAGTTTTCCCTCACCAAACTCAGGTGACGTGTGCCATATATTCTTTCCTCCAATATGGGTCTTTAAACTCACATCGAAGGTTCCCGATATAGCCGTACGTTCAGCATTCACCATGGGTAGATATTCCCAACTCTGCGGTAACTCTATGTTCATACGATAGGGAACCTGTAGATCGTTGATGATGGATTGAATACCGGTGTATTCTGTGAGTTTGAGATATCTAGTGTAGACATCTGCGTATATGTGTATGCAGAGCTTTACTGGATATTTCGTGAAACCTCCAATATTGATAAGGTTAAGTGCGTGTTTAGCCATCATTTGGGGCGTTTCGAACATCTCCAACGATGTCGTCGTTGTATATAGATTCAAAACACGATATGTCGGCTTGTATTGATCAGCCCCTGCGGAGTCATCAGCGATTGTGGGGCCTCCTATATCAGCATATTCAGCTTCATGGACTGTACTTGATGGTTGCAGTAATTTAGTCATAATTTCGCACATGAGCTCATAGTTGCCATACTTCTCAGGTGACAACATGAATTCTAGTCTTCTATCCGGTACTAGGTTGTCTTTGTTGCTGGAGGACCTGTATTTGACCTCAGTAACTCCTGGTGTCAATGAGCATGCATCCGACTCGTTCGAAGCCTGAGTTGAATAGGATACATCACCTTTGGCATTGATCACCTCAATGTCTTCTGGGGAGGTGGAGTTTGTTGCTTGAGGAGAATAAGAGATATTGTCTTTGGGGTTGATAACGCCAGTGTCTGCCAAAGTGGTGGAGTTTGCTGCTTGAAAACCAGCGCTTTCCTCAGGAGGCTTGTTAGATGCAGCACTATCAATAAACTATAGGTTAGAAGCATCAATAAGAATTGTAGCTGTATCGCTTACAATTCTGACATTATTGAAAAAGTTGGATGATGATAGTTGTGGATATGGATGAGAGTATGGAAGAATAGGTTCTTAGTTTTTAATGAGATAGAGGCAATAGAATGAGCTCGTATTTATACCCGCGAGGTACAAGGACGCCACATCTATTATCACCCACATATATCATCACCGCATTGTTTGAAAACAACAGCTGATGAATTAAAAACCCCACATTGTTGCTGTTATTCTAAGAATAACATTTACCCCAATGGTCGAGAGTGTCTGAGTAGTCAACAGCTTAGAGTTGCACACACAATGGAATAGATTTCTTTATTATCACCACCTTGTTTACAAACAGAAGTAGAGTTACAACACCGACGTTAAAAATCCCGTCATTTTTGCTGTTATTCTAAGAATAACATTCGTATTACAACATCCAGCAGCACAACAGCATAGAATTTCTGATTTGGGTAATACGGCTAGATACGGGCAGAGGCGTGTCAGCCAAATTTATCATTTAAGCTCGACGTTTTATGATATTTCATATCATAAAACGTCGAGCTTAAATGAGTATAGATTACTCATAAAAACTCATTACTTTGTGCTTCTTACTATTATTACAATTGTATTATGTGTACTCATAAGTACTCATTACTTCACATTCCCTATTGTTATTGTAATACTATTATGTGTACTCATAAGTACTCATTACATTATGTTTCCTATTGTTATTGTAATAGTATTATGTGTACTCATAAGTACTCATTACTTTATATTTCTTATTGTTATTGTAATACTATTATGTATACTCATAAGTACTCATTACTTTATATTTCCTATTGTTATTGTAATATTATAATGCATACTCATAAGTACTCATTACATTATGTTTCCTATTGTTGTTGTAATACTATTATGCATACTCATAAGTACTCATTACATTGTGTTTCCTATTGTTATTGTAATAGTAATATGCATACTCATAAGTACTCATTACATTATGTTTCCTATTGTTATTGTAATACTATTATGTGTACTCATAAGTACTCATTACATTATGTTTTATATTGTTATTGTAATAGTAATATGCATACTCATAAGTACTCATTACATTGTGTTTCATATTATTATTGTAATACTAGTATGTGTACTCATTAGTACTCATTACATTATGTTTTATATTGTTATTGTAATAGTAATATGCATACTCATAAGTACTCATTACATTGTGTTTCATATTATTATTGTAATACTAGTATGTGTACTCATAAGTACTCATTAATTTATGTTTCTTATTACTATTGTATTAATATTATGTATACTCATAAGTGCTCATTACTTTATACTTTCTATTATTATTAATAGTATTATGTATGCTTTTGCCTTATGTATTGCTATTACCGATTACTAGTTGACCTGCGCTTTACATATTTCCCACGCTTCGCATTTGTCACGTTATTCACGCGCGTCACGTTCGTCACACATATTCCCGCGCCTCGTATTTTTCCCGCGCATTGCATTTGTCACGTTCTTCATGCGCGTCACACATATTCCCGCGCTTCGCATTTGTCACATACTTCCCGCGTGTCACATTTGTCACATATATTCCCGCGCTTCACATCTGTCACATATTTCCTGTGCGTCACGTTCGTCACATATATTCCCACATCACATTCGTCCCGCCCGTCACGTCTGTCACGCATATTCCCGCGCATCAATTCATCATACATTTCCCACACATCATCTTTGTGACAATTTTCATGCGCGTCACGTCTGTCACAATTCTCCCACACTGCGCATATATTGCACTTGTCACGCTTTAGCGCGTTTGTCACGCTTTCATGCGCGTCACGCGTCACGTTTGTCACATTCTTATGAATGTCACACATCTCACATCTACACGGCCAACGGCTTAGCACGACTGTCAACTAGTTGAGGAAGCTTATGCTTGGGAAGAAAGTGAGGATGTGCTAACAATATGATCAGCCTAGGCTGGGTACGTTATCTGGGAATAAGAACTCAGCGCTATATTTATTTTCGGTTGAGCATATATAATTGCTTCGGGTGGGATCTGAATGTCTGACCGTCGCTTATCGATGTGTGCATATCCTCAAATAGGCAAGACCACTTCACTTAACGACCTATCAATGATCTTTGCACCAGTCTGAAGTGCTCAACTCAGTATGAGTCATGGTATTTTAGCACATCCAGAAGGTCCTCGCAAATATAATACTTACATTTACTCTGAACATTGACTTGTAATTACAGTGTGGAAGAAATTAACCTCAAATACCACCAAGGAAGTGAAATGGATATGTTCAGCCTGCCCATTGTTGAATCCAATGATTGCGAGACATAGAGTGCGACATGAAGAGTCTGAAAAGCATATAATCAACTACAAATATTGGAAGGAGGATCAGATCGTGATGCAAAGATCATCAGCAGATAGCCATGAAGTACCTGAATCTGGTCCACAGAGCAATGCTGCTGGTTCTCTTACACAGATTCTTGATGAGCTTTCCTACAGGCAAGGCCCCAGTGCAAACACATTATTGTTTGAAATGGAAGAAAGATATGATATTGGGTACACTGATGCAGCTCCTGGAGAGGATAGCAATGACTTCAGAACAACTGAATTTAACCTTGGCGAGCTCAGTGAATTGAGTACAGGACTTGTTGAAGATCAAGCAAACAATATTTCGTGTACTTTGGAAACTTTGCTTTCTAATCCTTCTGAAATTTTGGACTTTCCATCAGATAGTGAATCTGTTGAGTGTGATGGTAGCATGGATGAACCAAGTATATCATTTCTATTGGTATGATTCTATCTGAGACTTATATTTATGGGTCACAGTAATTGATCAAGGGATTTCATCTGTGATCAAACCAAGATGGACTAAAAATGAATTAGAAAATACTGAAGATGAGGAATGGTTTCCATGGCCAAGCAAAGCAGTATGTTTCATAGACTCAGTTAAGATTAACTATGTTCTAATACAGCCATAAAATATCACAGACTTGTATATTTGATGTTTTACATCACTTACCCCGCTCTGCATTTTCAGAGGCCCAAATGTCAATTATTACATGGTCCCATCAAACTCTTGGAGTGGAAGGGGTCCCAAATCGTACAACAATGAAGACTATTGAGAGATTTTTGCAGGAGACATGTGGCATCAAAACAATTCAGTATAAAGGTGCTTTTGGCCATATTTATTATGTGAATGATTTACATTCAATTGTGGCTCAAGTATGTTATATTTCCTCTGGTATATAAATTACTATGCCTCATACTAATATTTGTCAATAGGAAATTGCAAATCCTATTACTCGTAAATATTTGGAGTTTTATCCAGAAGAGAAGAATAAGCAATTAAGCAATGCAAATCAATTCTATCATTGGCAACATGAATTGAATCCTGATTTGACAACACCTATGGTCCGTTTGGATAATCAAGATTTCTATATATTTGAGCCTGCTCTACTTAAAAATGGTCAATACTGTATTCCTCATCGCTGGTTTAAAAGGGATGGGAAATTATTCTCTGATACATGGAAAATGAGTGAACGGAATGACCTGAGTGGTTGGATTGTTCATGAATATGGATCTATAGAAGTGCCTTCATTCCAGTTTCTGGTCTCATTTCCATTTCTTCAATATAGCTTCATTCAACGGGGTATTCAAAATCCACAAAATATTCTAGGTTCTGGTTTGTAATACTATTTATCACAGATTCATACTAACCATACCTTTCAGGTGGCTATAAAACAGAATCTAATTCACTTGATGACATATATGAGCAATGGATGTATACAAATCCAACTGAGGGTAATCCCTGGCGCAAAAAAGCCAATGGGCATAGAGTCATGGCATTTCCTATATGGTTATATTGTGATGACACCTCAGGAAATATTTCAAAATGCTGGAATAAGCACAATAGCTTCTTATTTACTGCAGCAGGACTTCCACATGATCATGCCCATCTTGAATACCATGTTCACTTTCTGTGCACCTCAAATACAGCTCCTCCACTTGAAATGCTGGATGGAATAGCTGAACAGGTACTTTTATTTACATTATTGTGAAAACTAAATATGCTCAGTGCATTTTAAAGGTAAATATAGCTCAAAAAAATGGAGTATGGGCATGGGATTGTGTACTTCAGGAGATTGTTCTGATTATCATATCAGTTCTTGCTGTCTTAGGAGACAACCCTATGCAAAGTGAACTTTCCTGCCACATTGGACTTCATGGTAAACTATTTTGCCGATGCTGTTTTGTCCGTGGCCAAGACCAGTCAAAGGAACCAGCAAATCAAGCCATCAGAACACAGTCTGACAGTGACACCAGCCAAGGTAGCATACATTCTGATTCAACTTCTGTAGTAGAAGGCAACATAAAGTCAAAAAAGAAGTGCACTGAAAATGCTAAGGATATGAAAGAAAGAGTTGTTCAATTTTTAAAGGTCAGACATTATCATAATCAATCTGACTGTACCATTAAGTACTTTTATTAGATTGGGAAACTCAGAAATCGGAATGAAACAATCAAGAATCTTCATAGTATATTCACAACTGCAAGTACAGTTGGTGGCAAAACTAGATCAAAACAAATGAAAAAAAACTTTGGAATAAAGGATGTGTACCAAGACTATTTTACAGATGCAATATTCAACTTTGTCAAGAAACTTCGCCAGGGATCTCAAGAACAAAAACAAAAAGAGCTAGATAATTATATTTTGCAACTTCCTGAGAATGTCACAAGTCCAATTTGGTGCATTCAGAATGATCTTGATCCACATCAAGATACTCCTGTTGAAATTCTTCATGTTATTTTGCTTGGATTTGTTAAATACTTTTGGCATGATGCAATGGCAAGATTGTCCAATGACAGAAAACAGCTTCTCATAACTCGGTTATCTTCTGTAGACACCAGTGGGCTCAATATATCTCCCCTTGCTGGACAAACTCTAGTAAAATATGCAGGATCTCTAACTGGTCGTGATTTCCGCATTATTGTGCAAGTGGCTCCATTTGTTCTGTATGATCTTGTCCCCAAACCATGCTATAATACTTGGATTTCACTTTCAATGCTAGTCCCATTAGTCTGGCAGCCTGTAATTGATGATGTTAATGTGCATGTGGTATGTAAATCATAATATTTCATTTGGTTTCCATGTGACAAGTAATTTTACTTCTAGGACGAAATTAGAGATGCCATTGACAATTTTTTATTATGCACTGCTCACTGGACCCCACGTTGGTTCAACAAACCAAAATTTCATATAATACTTCACCTACCAGAACATATAAAGCGGTTTGGACCAGCAATACTATTTGCAACAGAGACATTTGAATCATTTAATGCACATATACGTGCTCTTAGTGTTAATAGCAATCGCCAGGCACCTTCCAGAGATATTGGCCGGGGATTTGCAGCAACCAATCGCATACGACACCTTTTAAGTGGCAGAGAATTTTTGAAGCAGCAGTCTGAACAGTTGGAAACAGAAACTACAGACACACTTTCAAAACTGACTGGTAAAATATTTCAAAAGCCTGGTATTGGGCCACAAAATCTTAAGGAATATAATGCAATTATACAAAATGCAATTGGATTCCCTGTGGATAAATCATCAACTGGTATTCATCTTCACAACTCCAACACATTTGTAATGATTAATTTAGTCTTGAACAGACAGTCACTCTTTAAAAGTTACAGAGCCATTTACATGGAATAAAACTGAAGCTTCAAGGAGGTTATCTTATGAAATTGTGGAAAAAAGTTGTGCCAATAATTTTATGTATCGGTTTTGCAAGAGCTTCATTACTGAAAGTGGGGACAAATACAAAGTTGGCTCCTTTGCTGTTGTTGAAATCCAACAGAACAATACAGCTTCTGAAGCAGCACCAACTAAAATAGGGAAGATCATTGAACTTTTACAAGTTTCCCCTTCATCTTCAAAAGCCCCTACATTTGTTCTTGTGGAAATTTATTCCACAAGTACAATATCTGATACATACAGAATGCCTAAGCTCATCTCCCAGAATGTTTGTTATATGTTGAAACCTGAGGTAGGCTTTATTTAAAATACTTTGAACTCATTGCAAATTATAAATCTATTAGGATATCTTATGCACAGTGAATGTTCAACACAATTGTGCAGAACACAACTGTGGTACTAGCCAAACCCGAGAAACAATGCAGGAACATGAAAAAACCAACATATATGCTTATGAGACAAAGCATTCTCCATCCAAGGATATTGACTTGATACTAAATATTGCACAGATGCGAAATTCTATCCATCTGCATGATTTTCACCCCAAACTGAAAACCCCAACAGAGGAAGAGCAACTTAATGCAATAGATCAAGGAATTGCTATGGAAATTGCATCAAGAAAGGGAAGACAAGAAAATGAACGAAGTCAGTCATGTCAAATAGCTTCAACATCAAATTCTCTTGTTCAGCAAGTACATTCAAATCTTATTCATGGAGCATCGAATCTACGAAATTTATTGCAGTGAGTCTCAATGACAAAATGTGGCATCTATTTGGTGGGCCAAACAATGCCACGCCTCCCGCCACAGCTCTCACTCAATGTTTCACCATCAACCTCTCTGTTGTGCAATTCTCTCATTCCACTTCAAATGCTTTCCAACCAATTCATCGCCAAAGCCAAGCCATCTGAACCATACATGAATGCCTAGTACTAAGGCTGTATATGGTTAGTTTCAGAGCAAAGGAACCTGTTAAATGGCGCAATACTCTTCTCTCAATGAATCAAGGTGTTTCCCTTTTGTGTATCATGCCTTCTTCCTCATCTCAGCACAGCCATTCTCTTTCTGAGAATCGTACTTCAGCACCACAGCATACTTCTCGAGGCATTCCTGATCCAGCCATGTTCGCAGATACGATGGCCCGTCGACACAAGCTGGAGCCATGCCAAGCAAGTGACCTTCAGACCTTAGTGCATGTAAGCCTACAGTTCTAACACGTATGTTGTACTCTACTTGACATACCACTTTAGCTTGGCAGTACACTCGATCAGGCCGACCTTTTAATCCGTATCACAACTAATGCACTTTTGTTCAATGTACTCAACAAAATGGCAGAGATTCGCAAAGATGGGCGTACTACAGCCAATGCAATGGAAGAGCTTCATAAATTGGTGGCCATCAATTGGAAGCCATCCCGAATTCAGAAGGTATGATAGCACAATTCTACGTTTAGTTATATACTTTCACTAAAACTTCAAAGGACGCCATTCTTGTCTGCATCAAGAACAAAGTGATGAACCCTTCTATAGCTTCATATGTAGAGCTTGCAGTACTAGTAATGATATGTCTCCATTCTTTGAGATTCTCCGTAATTGATTTCGTGCTGTAGCGCAAATTGAAACAGGACCCCGCAAGTTATCAGTATGTTGCACTCTCCCACAGTTATCACTGGACTCTCACTGAACTCTCACCAGACTATCAAGAGTTCAGTGAGAGTCTCACTAGACTCTCACTACACTATCAGTAGGGCACATGGACTCTACCTGAACTCCACTGAACTCAAGTGCCTAAGCTGTACCTAGACTCTATTGTCACAGTTGTAACATGTTTCCCACAGTCATCACACTTGTCACACATGTGTGAAAGTGTGCCATATGGGAAAATGTTGGAAAAAGCATGACGTATTAGAAAAAGTGTGATATGTGTGACATCCAACATTTTCCAACATGTCACACAGACTCTATTGTCACAGTTGTAATGTGTTTCCCACAGTTATCATACTTGTCACACATGTGTGAAAGGTTGGAAAAAGTGGGAAAAGTGTGACATGTTGGAAAAAGTTGGAAAAAGTGTGGTGCCTAAGCTTTACCTAGACACTATTGTCACACATGTATGAAAGTGTGACATGTTGGAAAATATTGGAAAAAGCGTGACATGTGTGACATGTGTGGGGAAAGTGTGACAAGTGTGGGAAAAGTGTGATATGTGTGACAAGTGTGGGAAAAGTGTGACATGTTGGAAACAAAAGTGTAACATGTGTGACAAGCGTGGGGAAAGTGTGACATATGTGACAATGTGGGGAAAGTGTGACATGTTGGAAAAAGTTGGGTAAGTGTGATGGTTATGATATGTGACACTTTTCTAACATGTCACACTTTTCCCCACGATTGTCACACATGTCACACTTTTGTTTCCAACATTTTCCAAACATGTCACGCTTTTTCCAACATGTCACACTTTTCCCACACATATCACGCTTTTTCCAACATTTTCCAACATGTCACACTTTTCCCACATTTTCCAATCTTTCACACATGTGTGACAAGTATGATAACTGTGGGAAACACATTACAACTGTGACAATAGAGTCTGCCTGAAGTCTACCTGGAGTCCACCTGATCTTGTGGAGGAGTGAGATATACAGCTTATTCTCACTAGGTTCTCGTTGGACTCTCTGAGATTCATCTCATTATAGTATCACTGAGCTCTCAGAGATTCTCACTCAATGAGAACTAGGTGAGATTGTAGTGAGATGAAAATTGTTCATTTTCTCAGTGTAGTCTCACCAATGTCTCACTAATATCTCTCCACACTCTCGGATATACCACTAAAATTAACCTGGATTCTCACTGGAGTATCAGGGAATCTCATGAGAATCTCACTGGATTCTATTGAGACTGTGGGTCAGTGACATGACCTCCAAGTTATCAACTTGGAGATGCCCTTTCAAGAATTGACAAGTTGCGTGAGGTGGAGAAGGTTATTAATGACAGCACGCGAAGTATATTAAATCAATTTAGAGCCCAGGTAGGTTATGCAGTTCATTCTCTGCAGCAATGTGTACTTTCTTCCTTTACCTTCTAGATTGTGAAGAGTGTCATCAGTGATGAAATAGTCCCATTAGAAGATCTCCTTCATTCGCTCTGGTGAAAGTTCAAGGAGGACAAGGTGAAGAATGTTCCTGCTGATCTTATGGTCAGAATTGCGATTATAGTGAGTTATAGTTTTGTCAATGTGATGTTCAACTTACCAAGATGCCCAGCGCCGCTTTGTCTATGAGAACCCGAACACTGACGATGAAGATGCAGAGGACAATCTCTTTACAGCCACAGGTGCTCAGCAGCCACCTGGAGACAATAGCGACAACCCGGACCAAAGACCCAGTAAACGTAAACAAGGAAAGAAAGGAAAACCACAGGACAGCGGAACCTCTAAGAAATTCGGGTTTTGGAAATGGTTCAATGTTTTCATGGATGCAAAAAAGGTGAAACTAGGGAGTGACATGAAGAGCAGTGGCTGGCAAAAGTATGTTTCATGTATTCGCCGTATCAAGCTCACAATTCATGTACACAAAGTTATATCCAGGAGACCCTCAAGAAAGACCATGAACTGTCATCGGAATCTGCTACCACTTACAATGGGCCTCTATTCGACTTCATTCATGGTACAGATGAAGCTGGCGGCAATTTGAGGGTGGGGACTTGTGGGAATCGACTGCTGCCTCCTCACCAAGCCGTGCCTACTCACCAAGCCATGCCTCCTCACCAAGCCACGCCTACTCACCAGTCTGCGCCTCCTCACCTACACCTGTCTCCTCATCGGCCTTTACAACATCTGCCTATACCCCTCCACCTATGCCCATGGAGAATATTCATGAGTCTAGCATAGCCGGGGCCCCAAGGAACGCGACGTCCCCTCAAATATTCAACGCCTCCCGATCCCCCATCCACTACCAGCCAACATCATCCACTCAAAGTCATTGGCATCAATGCTCTAGCTCACTCCGCCACTCGTCAACTCCAACCGATCGCACGTCTACACAGTATGGTGCCGGTGATTTTGCTCCTCCAGGTGCTGTATATCTGTCAAGATTGGATTTTGTACTGCACAATTCCCCTCACCAGGTTACTAGGCAGCCGGAACAATGATTACCACCCATCCCACAATATACTTGAGCTCTGAGTCGCCCATATAGTCCGAGAAGTTTCTTGGGTCCTAGTAGTGCTTCTTCCCAAGTTCCTCAAGCTGGAGTTGGGATGCATAGTTCTCGTTGCAATGACACACTTCTCCCTTCATTTTCTAGCCAGTTTGATGATTATTCATAAGTGGGAACTACAGGACAATCGCCTTTTCTACAGTTCAATGTTTACATAGCTAAATAGTCTACTGTCTCCACTGTTTACTATTATTCTACATAAGTTTTAATACACCTTGCTTGTGATTCATCCAGTCCTGGGCAAGCGTAGGGAGCAAAATAACGAATATGCAGGGTATCCCGTCTTCATGTCAAGACCCAAACCTGAACCGAACATATGTATAACATAATATACTAGCCTACGCTACACACATAATAACCTGAATACTGACAGGCATATATGCGACGCTCTCGTGCTCTTCCTTTCCTTTGGCACATCCTCAGCAATTCGGCCCCCAGCTTATAATTAGGATGTGTGCTAGCTTCACCCGTGTATTTGTCACGCATTTCACGCACGTCACACGTGTCACGTCTTTGAGGAGCGTCACGCCGTGACGATCTGCATACATGTCACACTTTTCACATATGTTACATATATCATTTTTTAAAATCCATCATGTGTTCATGCATGTAACATTTTTCAAATGCATTGCAACTTTTCACAAATATGATGCTTTTGAATTACATTATATTTTTCTGTCTGTCATGAGAGTGGAGTAAGAATTTAATAGTATAGAGTGAATTAATTATATATGCAGAGGAAACAAAATGAACTTGTAGAAGTGGAGATTGTAACATGGAAAATAACAATTAGATAGTTATAGAAGTGTGGTAGTAATAAGAAACAAGAATGAAAAATGTAGAGTGTATATGTAGTTGAAGTCCTACCCCACTGACAGAGCATGAGAAATTTGGAAATGGGATGATATGATGTTTAATAATCAGGTCTAGAGATGTAATGAAATGACAAAGTAAAAACTATAATGGTTAGTCTGGATATGAGAGATCATGAGATCATATGATAGAAATGAATGTTTTGGAAATATTTAACAACTGAACAGAAAAGGACATACTGAAAGAACTACATATGAATAAAAAATCTGAAAGAATAGTGAGTATATGTGATTCCACATCACATCAAACTCACATGTCTCAGTTATTAAATAATCATGATTCTTGCATTAACCATTGGTTATTCTTATATCTTCTACTCACATTATTAAGTCACATATATGCTTACTCTATATGATTACATGACACTTCTACACTGTCATATGTGTTCACATCTCTGATTTATGTCATATAGTTCTTTTAGTATTAGTATCCATTTGGTCATTACTTGCTTGTCTATTCTTTAGTTTAGTGTCAACTACATCATCACCTTCTTTTCTTCTTGTTCTCTTTTCAGAAGGACTACTTTGTCTTTTCTCCTTTCTTGCCTAAGAAAAACTTACTATCATTTTTCAATAGTGATGTGCAGTATTGTCATACAGGGTCTGAATCAATGACTGACTTGTCAATGCAAGAGGCTGAATTACACTGCTAAGTAATGAGATATGGGTTAAATGTGGCATCACTGAGTGCTCTGATTCCTTGGATATGAAAGGTACAGAACATTTTTCATTATAGATCTGTTGGAACCCCATCAACATGTCACAATCATGATACACATGCAAGCATAATGTGCTTGAAATGTATTATACATCTCAAAGATGTGACATAAGTAATGCTTATGATGTGTGTGAAAGCATGATGTAAGTCCCAAAGACATGATGAATATGATGCATGTACAACTCATAAGAAACAGATGTGACTTATGTGACATGCATGCAGATCGTCACAGCGTGACGTGCCCCAAAGACGTGACACGTGTGACGACAAACGCGCTACAGCGTGACAAGTGCAATATATGCGTAGTGTGGGAGAATTGTGACAGACGTGACGCGCATGAAAATTGTCACAAATATGATGTGTGGGAAATGTATGATGAATTGATGCGCGAGAATATGCGTGACAGACGTGACGGGTGGGACGAATGTGATATGCGGGAATATATGTGACGAACGTGACGCACAGGAAATATGTGACAGATGTGAAGCGCGGGAATATATGTGACAAATGTGACACGCGGGAAGTATGTGACAAATGCGAAGCGCGGGAATATGTGTGACGAGCGTGACGCGCGTGAAGAACGTGACAGATACAATGCGCGGGAAAAATAAGAGGCGCGGGAATATGTGTGACGAACGTGACGCGCGTGAAGAACGTGACAAATGCAATGCGCGGGAAAAATATGAGGCGCGGGAGTATGTGTGACGAACGTGACGCGCGTGAATAACGTGACAAATGCGAAGCGTGAGAAATATGTAAAGCGCAGGTCAACTAGTAATCGGTAATAGCAATACATAAGGGAAAAGCATACATAATACTATTAATAATAATAGAAAGTATAAAGTAATGAGCACTTATGAGTATACATAATATTAATACAATAGTAATAGGAAACATAAATTAATGAGTACTTATGAGTACACATTATACCATTAAATAATAATAGGAAGCATTACAGTAATAATAGAGAACATAAAGTAATGAGTACTTATGAGTACACATACTAGTATTACAATAATAATATGAAACACAATGTAATGAGTACTTATGAGTATGCATATTACTATTACAATAACAATATAAAACATAATGTAATGAGTACTTATGAGTACACATAATAGTATTACAATAACAATAGGAAACATAATGTAATGAGTACTTATGAGTATGCATATTACTATTACAATAACAATAGGAAACACAATGTAATGAGTACTTATGAGTATGCATAATAGTATTACAACAACAATAGGAAACATAATGTAATGAGTACTGAGGTCTTTATGCTCACCCCCCCATTCCGTCCGGAGTCCAGACGGACTCCGTGGATTCCACGGACTATCTGGACAGACTTCAAGGATTTTCCGGATAGTCCGTGGAATCCAGCCGGACTCCAGCTGGACTCATTTTGGCTGCAAGTCCAGCCAATTTTTTCAATTCCGGTCTGGTTCCAGTCCACCTGGAGTCCATCTGGAGTCCGCCAGGAATCCTTTCGTTAGCTGGAGTCCGGCAAGTTTGGCAGGAATTCCGGCGGACTAAATTCATTCAGAACTCACCTGGACTCCGGTTGGAACTAGGTGGACACAGACTCTCTATTAGCCACTATTAGTATTTACTAGTTACTTGTTATTAGTATTAGTTACCTTTAATTAATTTATAGTAAAAAGACACAACAAGCTGGAATCGAACCCTCAGCTAAGGAACAAGTCATGTGAGCAACTAGAGAGTACACAATACCGATACACTAAATGGTCTTACAATTCTTAGAGACCACAATCTACATAATCACCGTATATTTCACTTTTCTGAAATGGTATGTCATTTTCCCACCCTATTTTTTCTTTCTCTCTCACGTCAACGCTTCCACCCTCCCATGTCAACGCGTCAAGCGCCTCAAACCCCCTTCCCACATCGTCGCCTCTAACCCCCTTCCCATATCGTCGCCTCAAGCTCTCTTCTCATGTCGTCGCCTCAAGCCTTCTCCCACGTTGTCGCCTCAAGCCCCCTTCGCATGTCGGTGCCTCAAGACTCCTTCCCACGTCGTCGACCCATCCCCACCTCCCTCGTTGTCGCCCAAATCGACTCTCAAGCGCAAGATCGATAGTACAGCAAGATCGATAACGTATGGGATAGGCGCTGTGGTGTGAATGGTTGTGCATGCGTGAGCGCATAAAATCTAAAGGTACTCGTTTCCCCCTCTTTCTCCGTCTTCCCTTCTCACTACCGGACAACGGGCGCTATATAGGTGCGCCTCTCTTCCCTCCCTCGTTTTCGTCTTGCAAGTGACGGCTCCTCACCCCCCCATCTCCTCTTGCTGCCTCATCTCGCAAGTGACGAGAGTAACGGCGTCTCCCTGCCACCTCATCTGGCAAGTGACGAGCGTGTGTGTGTGCATCCCCCCTCCTCGTCGCTTGCCAGGACGAGCGCTGTCATGTCCCCCTCCTCTCCTCCACTTCGTCTCGCAAGGGACGAGCGTTCGTCCATCCCCACTCCTATCCCCCACCTCGTCTTGCAAGTGACGAGTGTGCATGCGTGCATGTGTCCCCTCATGTCCCCCTCCTCACCACCACCTCACATCCTCCATCCCCCCATCCTCCTCTCCCCCACCTCGTCTCACAAGTGACGAGCGTGCGTGGTCCTCTCTCCCACCTGCTCCGTCCCCCCCTCCTCCTTCCCCTCCTCGTCTCGCAAATGACAAGGACAAGCATATCGTCCCCCCCACCTCCTCTTCCTTGTCTCGCAAGTGACATGGGCGAGCACTCGTCCCCCCTTGTCCTTGTCTCGTAAGTGACAAGGATGAGCACTCGTCCTCCCCCTCCTCGTCCTCGTCCTCATCTCGCAAGTGACGAGGACTCCAAGTCCCCCCCTCCTCCTTCCCCTCGTCTCACAAATGACGAGGACGAGCTAGCCGTCCCTCTCCCCCTCCTCATCCTCATCTCACAAGTGATGAGGACTCCAAGTCCCCCCCTCCTCCTTCCCCTCATCTCACAAATGACGAGGGCGCTGGTCCCCTCATCCTCATCCTCATCTCGCATGTGACGAGGACGAGCGCTGGTCCCCCCCTCCTCCTTCTCGTCCCTCCTCCTCCTTCTCGTCCCTCCTCCTCCTCCTCGTCCCTCCTCCTTCTCGTCCCTCCTCCTTCTCGTCCCCCCTCCTTCTCATTCCCCCTCTTCCTCGTCCCCCCCCTCCTCCTTCCTGTCCTCGTCTGGCAAGTGACGAGGATGAGCGCTGGTTCCCCCCTCCTCATCCTCATCCTCGTCTGGCAAGTGACAAGGACAAGCATCCATCCCCTTCCCCTTCACACGTCCTCCGTCCCCTCCTCATCCTCCCCCCCACTTCGTCTGGCAAGTAACAAGTGTGTGTGTGTGCATGTTTCCCTCCTCCCACCTCCTCCATCCCCCTGTCATCCTCTCCCCCACCTCGTCTGGCAAGTGACGAGTGTGTGTGTGTGCATGCATTCCCCCTCCCTCATCGCTTGCCAGGACAAGCGTGCACGTGTCCCCCTCCTCTCCACCACCTCATGTCCTCCTTCCCCCCGTCCTTCTCTCCCTCGCTCATTCTCTTCTCATGCCAATGGGCCAAGGGCAAAAGGCTGTGTTTTGCTTAAAATAGTTTAGATAATCATGTACTGTAGCCAATCAAATGTAATATATATTTATTCATATTCAATGTAGCCTATGAAAGGCTGTATATTTTTGGTTTCTTGATCATGAGATATTGCTGTGCATCTTGTGGCTTCCTAAGATCTTGGTTTGCATCAACCCCTTCACCCCTTCCCCCCACTCCTTCTTAACCACCACCACTATCTAGCTATCTCAAAGCATTTTAACAACACATCTACACACAATGGCTCGTCATTCTACTCGCTCTGCTACAACTCAGGCTTCCAGTATCACTCCTACTGAGTCTGCTCCACTTTCAGCTACACGTGAAACTCGCAGCGAGTCTCGCAAGCGTGGAACTTCTGCTGCTGATCTTACAGCTCAACCACCAACAAAGAAGCAGGCTAAGGCCAATGAATCTATCACAGATAATGAGGAGACTGAAAAAGTGCAGGAAAAACGGGGTAAAAAAAAAAAACTGTAAAAGGCAAGAAAGGCAAAAAAACTCGGTATGGTTTAATAACTTTCTTTTACTGCCTTACTAATGCTTTTTTAGAAAAACTTCGGAAATGAAAAGAGCTGAGGATGCTGCTGCAGATGAAGAGGGTGTTCCTGACCTTACTGCGTACGTATTACATATATTTATACAATATTTATGTACTAATAATACTTAGTGCTGAAAGGGTGCTGGAGGAAAGCGGCCTTCCTGTTGCCCCTCCAAAGCGGGGTCCATCTTCTGATGTACCTCAACCAGCAGCTCCTGTCTTCACTGTTACTCGTAAGTGTCGTTCAGACATGGAAAAAGGTAAGAAAATATTCATTTACATGCATAAAATGTGTATCCAAATATTTATATTGTCTACAGCTGAAGAAGAACAGGAATCTGATGGACATGAAACCAATAACAAAACTGAAAATAAAGGTTTGAGTTGATAGCTTACATATATATTTACTAACACAAGTTATATTTCAGAGAGTACTGAAAGTTCAAGTGATGGACCAGGTGCAAGTTATGAAAATGAATCGGATCACAGTGATGGTAGGTGATATTAGTATCACATCTTTCAAGCCTGACAAAAAGCATACAGAATATCAAATCAGTAAGGGTAAAGGTAAGGAAAATTCAGTAATATTATAACTGTATTGCTGTATTCAAGATCTTGAAAGGGAGTGATAAGTCCAATGACAATCATACAGAAGACAGGACCAGTAAGAATAAAGGTATGGATTTTCAGTATATTTGTATTTATACTAACTCATTGTCCTTTGCAGAGGTAGACATCATCATGACTAGTCCACCAGTTAGTCCACCTCGTGCTACCAGTAAACCAGGTGTAGTAGACACAGTGGATATCACCAATATTAGCCCTAAAGGTTCTTCAAGGAGTGAAGGTAAACCTACTATTTGTATAAATATATATGTACTAACTCTAAGTAGGTGGCATTCTTAGAGGAAATGCATTTGGGAATCACCCAAATGCTGCTGACTTTCACAGTGCTGTTGAAAGCACTGCTGTTGGTCCAGTTAAGGGGTGGGTTTGGCTGTATGTATCCAATGCAGATCCTAGTACTGTCATGGTACCTGGAGTGGCTTCATTTACATTGAAGCATAACCTTACCATAACCATTGGGCCTGTCTTGAAAAAACTCAAAGACAAAGCCGAACATTTCTTTAGTATGTTTTCTTTCATATTTTATTCATATACTAATATCATTTCAGCTGCTGATCGCTATTTATATGTCTATGAAAGTAAGGCTTGGAATATTCTTGGAAATTTCGAATCTGCTGTTAAGGATGATGAAGAAGTTGACTGGCTGAGAATTGATGGCGAGCATATTTTGCCAATACTAAGTGTAGCTATATATTTTATTCTTTTATTCTTGTACCATTTACTTATATTGTGTTGTTTTATAGTCTGGATTTATGCCAAATGCACCACCCTCCCTTGATGTTGAGACATATTCTATTCGGTCTAAGTCAGCTGGAAGCTCTGCAGCCAGTTCTCATGCTGTTTCTCGCTCTCATACCCCTTCTCTCATTCAAAGGGGTGGAATCTCGGAGCAATGCACTGAAGAGCTTATTGAGGTTCTAAAGCTTCCTAGGGATATTCTTGAGAGCACAGCCCCTGGACTTCGAGTTGCATATCAGAGGTATCTTGCCTGTATAAAGGCAGTTTCTGACCACAACATCATGGATAAGAACAGAACTTGGCCAGTTGCAAAGGCAACAAAGAAGGAAATCATCACAGTTTTTGTATCGTCTTCAGCCTGGTATGAGAACTACTCAAATTTCGATAAGATTGCAGATTTTCCAGCCATGCAGTCTTGGTTGGCTGAGGATCAGGATAGTCCTTCTGATCTGGATCTTTGGGGCTTTGAAAGCGATCATTATACATTTTTGGATCTGAAAAAGTGGCTTAAGGAGAAGAAGGAGAAAAGGAAGGGAAAGGGAAAGGGAAAGAGCAAGGAGGAGAAGGGAGGAAGAGATGAGAAAGCTCATGAGGAAAAAGAGAAGTCTAGTTCGAAAAAGCGCAAGTAAGTATATTGAATTTAAATTGTAATAGTTTACAATGGAATTTTTCAGTTGGGTTACAAATTTTGAGATATATCTGTGGTGCTTAACTTGTATATGGGCTATATTCATGCCAGGAATAACTCAACATATTTTATTCTGGTTATTAATTATCTGGCTATTTCAATGGCTTCCAAGTGCAACATTAGTTCCATTTCTTTTTATTCAACCAGTAGTTGCAGCAAATGAACAACCATTTCCTAACATCACATTTGATGTGTTCAGTAAATTTATTCTGTCAAATTTTGGTGAAAACATTACACTCTCTGCCACATTGGTTATATTGTTCTCTATGATTGATAATGTTGATTTGTTAAGTCTTCATGCAAGACAGCAGAATGCAAAGTTGAAAGGAGAAAAAATGTTGATGCAACTGCATGGATTAGATTACTGGCTAGAGCTATTCAGGAAAAAATTGGCATGGACTCAGATGATCTCTTTGAAGATAATGAAATTGATGAACACACAACTCGAACAGGCAGATCTATTTTGTTAGGCACTAAATTAGATGAAATGGCAAGACTTCTGAACTTGTATCCTTTCAATCAGGAGAGAAAAGCTTTTGAAGGTCAACTGAAACCTGTATCTCATGCTAGTATCGATCCTGTTCATATAATATGTCCTATAGCTGCAGAGTGTGAGACACAGAGCTGTAAAGGACGGGCACTACATGTGCATACTAAAGTTAGAGATGTACCTAAAGCAACATTAATTAAAGGCTCAAAAATATTTGAACATGCTTATGTAGTATCAGGTACTTGTGAAAAATGTAAAACATTATATTCTGCAGAACATGAATGAGCCTATGATGAAAAACAGGGATATTATATGGTTCATTTAAACTCTGCTAAATATCTGAAAGTAGGAAAAAAACTATGGGTAGATAGGGCATTTTCTCAAGGTGTTCTGAATGGTATATATAGCTTTCATACATCTGCTGCAGCATATATGGAATATTGGAACAATAGTTTTGGAAATGGAAAGGAAATAAGCCGAAGACAAGTCTGGGAGGCTTTTATACATGAATCAATACACATGGTTTCTGCAGGATCTGGTGTTAACTTTATTAGTCTTGATGGACTTTCAATTACTGCATTAACAGAAGAAGCATTTGCAAGGTTGGGTGAAAATGGAAAAATACGTGCATCACATGATCACAGCTGCTTAGAGTGTACACAGCCTTATAGAGAAACTCAAGACTCACTACCAGATGAGAGTGCAACAGTTAAAATGGTAGTAATTGATGGGATTGTTATGGGGCCACAGGTAATGCACAACTAAAACTAAACAATATTATACTAATACATATTTTAAGCACTGTGCATATGACAATTGTTCCAACACACTTGTAAACCATAGAGGAGGTGTATTTTGTGATGTTCACAATCAAGAATTTGGAGCAAGATGCCATGTTCATGACTGTCAAAATCAAAAGATAGATAATACACAAGCTTGCAATGAGCACCAGGAAATGTGGTGTAAATACAATTTAGAACATAGTTCAGATTACTTAAATGGTGCACAAAGAATGCTTCACAAACCAGCTGAAAATCCACCTTGGAATAAAAACCAAGGAAGACGTGTTCAGCAGCCTCATGATGAATCAGATACCAATATTTCAAAGAAATCTCATTATTTTAGTGCCTCTCGCTATTATTGTGTAGAAACAATATGTGCTCCATGTGGTGCTGTAATTGCATGGACAAAGTTTGTGAAGTCTGAGTCAACAACCAATATACTTAAGTTCTTAGAAGATGTTTTTCCTGACGAAGAATTAAGACCAGATTACATATGTATTGATAAGGCATGTAAACTTCTTCGAACAGCAGTTGCAAATGGAAGTTGGGTAGATTGGTTTAAAAGTAGCCACTTTGTAGTAGATGGCTATCACTATACAAATCACCGCTCAGATGATTACCTTTGTAGAAAGTGGTGTAATCCAGCACCACATGATGGTTTTTCACCAAATCTAGTTTATATTGCACAAGATAGAAATGGTGAAAGATATCATAAATGAGCATTCAATACACAAGCCTGTGAACAACTAAATTCATGGCTTGGTGGATTTGAATCTATTATGAAATGTATGACTCCAAGCAACTTTAATTGGTTCATACATTCAATGATCTTTTATCATACTCAACATGTAATAAAACAGCAGAACAGCCAAAACTTTAGTATTATTAGTGAAGATTTTGAACATGATGATGGTCTGTTGTAGAAGCATTGGAAGATGTGGTAGAAGAGGCATCAGAAATAATAGGTGTGGGAAATATGGTAGAAGATGTGTCAGAAAATGTGCTGCAGAGATATCTGGTAGGAGAGAAATAGGTGTGGGAAAATATTGTAGAAGAAACATAGGAAGATGTGGTAGGAAGATAGTATGCTATCAATACTGAAGGGTGTGGGAAAATGTAGTAAAGAATAGTAGTGGTAGCATGAAATATAATTGATTTGTAAGATGTAGTAGTGAGATAGTATGTTATCAATAGGTGTGGGAAAATATCAATCTCCATTTCTTGCTGTGAAGTTCACCTGGAGTCTATCTGGAGTCCACCTGGAGTCACTTTAAAAAATACAAAGTCCACCAGGACTCCACCAGGACTCCTTACATTCCAGCAGGATGTCATCAGGACAATATCTATTCCATCAGGACTCCATCTGGACTCCACCCAGACTCCACCGGACTCCACTGGACTCCACCTGGACTCCACCAGATTCCATTAGGACTCCGCCGGACTCCACCTGGACTATCCGGACTATATTGAGTCCGGACGGACTGGGGGGGGGGAGCGTAAAGTACTGAAATGTATGTAGGATGAGGCGACAACATTTTTTAATCACTTAGGAAAGAAATTAGAAGATAGAAAGATTTGAGTAGCAGTTTGACTGATTTCAAGTGATTATAACGCTATTATTGAATATATGGAGTGCCTATCGAGTTTCTCAGGACCGAACAAACCCATTAACGAATACAGCTGCACACTGCTCTTGTATATTTACAGTTACTTCCAAGTTGCTTGCACATTATTTACATTTTTCCGAGTAATTTAGCATTTTGTACTTGCATTGCTAACTTTAATCACAATCTCGTTGCTCTTCTGATAAATATCACTAGTTGTGGCTTATGAAATGATTCTACATTCCCACGCAAATGTGTCGCTATGCAATGATGCGCTGTTGGTTGCGATGGTAGTTGGATCACTCCTGGCACCATCCCGGATGATCTGATCGTTCCTATCAGCATCTTAGATAAGCAAACATTATTAGAATATTTTGTAAACACTTCTCCGAAGAACATGTAAAATATTCTGCAGTGAAACATTTCCAAAATACTACTTGAAAATGAAAATAAATTAACGAAAATTTTGGAAACATTTAAAGTTGGACTTTTCAATATATTATGCCGTTGAGTAACTGTTTTATATTTTCTAAATATTCTAAATAATTAAGCACTTTCTTAAATGCTCTCACCCACAGAATGTTTATAATATATATGTGATATTAGTCAGACAATTATACTATAGGATATGTTAAATATTAAAGCAATAATGTAGAGATTAATACATGTCATATCATATGTATATTTTACAAATATTTGGCAGAAGGATAAGTCAGGTCTGCCCATTGTGATTTTAAAAATCTACATCTGTGACCTAAATTTATTTCATCTATATAGCAAGAACTATTATATTATGTTCCATACATTACTGTGTAATAATATGGATAACTCAGAGCGAAGGCAGATAGCTAGAGCGAGGCTCGGCCATCTCCAGAAATACATTCACACGCCATTTGGACAGACATGCTGTCTGCATGTCATGCCAAGCCAGCTCACCATTTGAGGCCACCTGCGCCACGTTTCCTTTGTTATAACAAGCTGGTAAGTTATATGTACACGTGTTTGGAACTGGAATTATGACTGGAAGGTTACTGGAATGACCGACTTTAGATGGTACTGGAACGACAGTTGTTCGCTGTGTCTCCACCAGGGTGGTCCGGCACAAGTACGTAGCCTTGATCCGAGGTGAATTTGGGTCAATGACCTGCATGCATATAACGAGGATGATTAAGTGCATCGATAGAAGTGCTAGTGATGGGAGAGTTCATGGTGGGCTATTCGACGATGTAATGTGTGACGGTGAAGGACAGCCAGGTTGCAGCGGGGACACAAGTTGGACACAAGCTATTACAATGCTTATGAAAGCATCTTCAAATGAGTGCCAACATGTTTCCCACGCCGTGACGCTGCTACTAAGTACTTACTCTCACAAAATACTCCTCTGCTGCTAGCACTAATAGAATTGCTACTTGCACACATCACTGTTACGAGGGGTTGTTTTACACCTCGACAGACGATCGAGCCTATTTTGACATTTACATGGGGCAATGAAATTCGGTCTTTATAAGTCTCTATCTATGTTCTAATATAACAGGACATTGAATTTAAACAGGAACAGGAAGGATTGGCATCGCGTAAAGGTAATCAGAGATATATACAATCAAATACTAACCACACTGCAATTAGATGAATTTCTCCTAAAGTTTTTCAGCATCATTTCCCTCGTCATCTGTGCTATCCACACAGTAAATTGCATTTATCTGTTTCTTGTCAGACATAATTCGATTATTTCGCCTCAAGGACACGACATTTAGTTCTGTTAAACAAGTGAGTCCAGAACACGATGTAGAAAACGTATACACGAACCACTGTCCTGTTCAATGTCAAAATATAACTCTAGTCTCCTTATAAACTCGTTATGGTCTGTTAGCGAATCGTCTCCATATCAATTAAATAAAGTTCCATTAAATTTTGAGTGTAAAAACACACCTCTTCCATTAAAACCATCCAGTCATTATGATGCGTAATAGCCAAGCTGGCAGTGGGTACCTTAATACACGTTAGCAGAGATTGGTGATTGCAAGCACAAATATCATACTTCTTGCAACAAGTACTGTATTATAAGCCGAGAAGGATGCCTAATCCAAGGGAGTTTATACTTAAACGAGGAAGCCAAGGTTTTCTTCATCAAGCCCATGGTCAGGTTATGTTCAGACATGTCTGAAGCAGGTGAAATCTTTTATCAGTTTTAGTCATAATGCTCAGGCTCAGGCTATTTTCACTTACCAGATGCAATACGCATGGCTTTTATCGGTTCAGACCCTGCGGTACAAGTGATGGACATAAACTCACTATGTCATCTGATTGCGGAATAATTTCATGAGCCTTCAAGCTCACATTTAGTCTCACAGTTACTCTGGGCTTTCCTACAAATAGTGCAGACCACCATTTTGAGTGATTTAGTTCAATACAAAATGTGCGAATAAAGAGGGTTTGATTTGGCACATCACTCACAGGAAATGGTCCGTGTCTGACTTGTGCAGGCCCAGATTGTGTCCAATTATAGTAGTAAGTGCTGGTATCATCGTGCATAGTAGTTGCGTGAAATTTAAGGTCGAAGGATCCAGGGCTGGATGAACTGCTATGTGCAAATGCTCCTAATGCCCAGGCTGTGCTCTTGTGGCATCCGGTGACCAGATGCAATGATCCATTTACTGCTTCTCTGTATCTAACACCATTTGCATAATGATACCAACTCTCCCCGTTTCGACTGGCATAGTCTCGGAAGATGCCTATGGCGCGAAGGTCCTCTTGGTATGAACCTTCAGGTAGTATGAGAACTGCACCTTCATGGCCTGTACATTTAAAGTTATAATCACTTGGCACATCCAATCTGTAATATACTAATTTTTTCAGTTACTCGACCATTAAAAACATTTTGCTTACGGAGGCATCGTTTGAGATCCTGTGTGACCCTGCATATCCCTACTCATCAAAGACGTACCATGGGTATGCTCCATTTCCGAGTTATATCCACATGATCCGGCAGAGGCAGAGGCTTAAATCCTTCCGAAACGCGATTCGAATTGACGGGATGATCTGCTAAATAGGAAGTCAAACAGACCGCTAGAGTTTATAATGCCAACGTCTCCTATCCTAATTCCATTCTTCCTGTACTCTAAAGGAAGATTAAAACCTATGCTTGGATACCACAGTGGGAATCCATGTCCTTTTAACCACAAGAGGCGAGCATATAATTCATAATCCTTCTCTGGTATGGCTTGAATGCTAGATGCGGGTGCTGATCCGGAATCATGCTTTCTATGTCGGTACAATAAAATGACAGAAGTGAATAGTACATACCTTATGAACCTTAGAATTAGATGGTGTAGGATTTATTGAAAGAGGGGCCTGATGATATAGGAAAGTGAAGCATTGAAATTGAATACGTTTGGTGGACCAGTCTTGGAGCGAACATATCCCGAACCGGAACTTCTTCATTGTCGTTATACCCGGGCTGTCCATGCGGAATGGCAGAGTCAATATTGGGTGGGAGCTTACGAGACATATTTGGGAGAGCGCTGTGATGATTAACATCGAGAATAAAGCTGCATACTTATATGCTGCCTGGGCGTTAATCATGCTATAATTAATTCAGGGGATAACAGATACTCATTTATCATGACCGTGAATTCCAATCCACATCATGGGTTCGAGAATCGGGATCATGATTGTCCTTTGGAAGAGGTCTGTGATACAACTTAGAAACAATTGTGATAGTAGGCGAGAAGAATCGAACGAACGAAATCGAATTGCGATTAATGCAGGATTTTGAGGATATGAAAGCATAGCTTGAAGCCAGTTTCTTATACACGTAGAAGGGCGAATAAGAGAATTAAAAGGGTGAAATGGAAGGGGCAGGGAGATAATTCCGGGCACGCACACACATGAGCGTGAGTTGAGCGTGCACGCTCAGGGTCTGCGCGTGGAAATTCGACCCTGAGCGTGAATAACACATATGTGTGCGTGAATAATATTTAAGTGAGCGTGAAGCAATACATATGTGATTGAGAAACTACTATAATCCTAAAGATATACTGTAGCATATCCTTATGATCTATTCTAAAAAGAATTAAATATTATAGTAATGCCAGTTCTCGCCCATGCCAACCCAGTTCAAGCGTGAGCGTGATAGGTATTTTTTTTCACGCTCACGCATATCTCCCATAAATTGTGCGTGAGTGTTATATTCACACTCGCACCCGATTTACTTGAGTTTGAGCACGAGCGTGATAGGAGTATCTATCACGCTCATGCATATTTGCTACTGCTTGCATAGTATAACTTGCGCGTGAGTGTTATATTCACGCTCACGCTCAATTTACTTGAGTTTGAGCACGAGCGTGATAGGAGTATCTATCACGCTCATGCATATTTGCTACTGCTTGCATAGTATAACTTGCGCGTGAGTGTTATATTCACGCTCACGCTCAATTTACTTGAGTTTGAGCATGGGTGCGATAGGTCTGTTCTCACTCATGCATATTTATGTATACTCTCAATTTAAACAAGTTTGGCGGTGAGCCGGAAATGTTGAGCACAGATATTCTATATGTGAGTGTCAATAAAGTTAAAAAGGGCTATTATAAATCAAACCTTTACTTATATTAATTTCTTGGTGTACTACGGCATGTGTCTAAGAGTATATCAAATAGGCCATCGACTTATGTACTAACGAACGGAATGGGATAGATCGTGTGAGGATAAATATATTATACTATATGTACATTCACGCTCATACTCTACTAATGAGCGTGATATGTAGTACTTGACCACATATCCTTTATATAATGATAAGTGTGAGCGTGAATAGATATATCCATCACAATCATGCTCATAATAGCTCACTGTTAATTTAAATGAGTTTGGGAGTGTGCGTGAAGTGAATATATATTCACGCTCATGCGTAAGTATTAGTATTCACACCTACATTGAAGTGTGGCCGTGTTTATTGTACTTATTAGCACTTACTATTCTTCCCACATGTAAGTGAGGTCCAAATAAAAATACATTATTTAATCTTATAAAAATGAATACTCACACCATGAGCGTGAAGTAAAGACATTGAGCGTGAGTTGACAGACCTTGAGCGTGAAGACTCAGACACTGTGCGTGAAAGTATGGACCCTGTGCGTGAGATGTCGACCCTGAGCGTGAATTCTCGACCCTGAGCGTGATATGAGCGTGCACGCTCACACCTTGAACGTGAAAAATGAGCGTGCACGTTCAAGCTTGAGCGTGAAAATATTGCCTTGAGCGTGAAATGTAAAATTTATTCCTTGACATCTAAGAGTTTAACCTGCTTTAAAACTCTACTTGTGGTGACTATATGACTACAATAGTACTATACCGGTATATATATTTGATTTACATGTAATTTGACCGATAAATAGGCCTTTTATGACTTCAACACACATCGTGAGCGTGACACGCTCACCTATTGAGCGTGAAAATTTGGCCTTGAGCGTGGCACGCTCAGTCACGCTCACTTTTGTGCGTGCCCGGTAAAATCTACGTGCCCAAATGGAAGGCGGGAAGAAGAACCTGTGTAGAAGGCAACATATGAAGCAACGGACTGATATACAGAAATATCAGTGATTGCTATTCGCTGTGTCCGCTGTCACAGTGACCCCTCATTACAATCACAACTTGATTCTGATAATCAGATGCGCAGGGAGTGTTTATAACATCCCTGGAAGGATGTTTGATTCGGGAGAGGGGGGGTAAGAGGTGTTGTTTTTCGTGATCAATATGGTAGAGTCTAGAGCGTGGGATGCACGAGGGATCCCGAAATTGGGAAATGAATCGATCACTGTCGGTATTGGAATATGGCTTGGAGAAAAAGTGCTATAGGGTACAATCAAGTTGATCGTGAGACGAAGTAAAGACCTTGCAAGAATGTTAGAACAGTAGAAGAACCTCGAGAATAGTACATTCAAGTACTGTTACAATATGCTGCTGACCGCCTTCGTATCTTCCCCGCAAGAAACCTGCCATGCCAGACCTTCCTTGGTGAACCGTTATGAGCAGTTGAATACATAAGGAGCGGTCCGTAGACGTGAGATTAAATAGAAGGAAACACAGTGTAGGAGGAGATCGGCTATAGGTTGTGGTTAGCATGAATGTATGCATGTAGAGGTATGATGATAAGCGGTGGATTTAAACAGTACGACAAAAGCATAACTTTGAATAGGGAAGAAAATCGCAATCGAACATAACGTTCAGAAACAAGACAAACCACCGACATTGTAAAACATTTGAAACAGGCGACGAAAGAACTAATACGTAAAGGAGAGAGAACACCAAACGAATGGAGAAGATGCCATGACCCACCGTTTTAATGCTCAGGCGACCTTGTCGTATCTTCCTCATTCATTGCCTTCCACGAGATCTCACCCCGATCCTCAGTGAAAATGGCGTGTAGAGAACAAATATACAACTTTAAACATTTATAGAATATTGGTGTGGTAATCTGTAAGATTGTAGTGAGTTGACGACATATAAAGGTAAGTGGAAGAGGTGTAGAAGACGGGAAACGAATTGAGGTGCCGCGAAGAGCTCATGAACAAACACGAGTAGCTGGAGTGGTCGGACGGAAGTTGTTCAGGACCCAGTGCGAAACGAATAAGACCAGCGAGGACACGAGGACGAGGTGAAAATAACCTGTAAGTAGAAGTGCTACGTGAAGCTTTGAAGTGCGGCATATACTCGTGCGTGTTGGCGTAATACTAACTGTGCAGGGCCCTCAAACGTGGGATGGTCAGTCGGATGAAGAACGAGGTAGCTCTAGATAAATATAATTGAAGAAGAGTAATATAGTAATCAGAAGGCGCAAAGCTGGAGCAAGGAAGAACATACTGTTGAGTCACGCGACGAGAGTAGTTAATTTATTAAATACTTAGAATATAAATCCCAAATATAATAATTCAACTTAAATCCCGAGGTGTGAAGTCAGTAAGTTCGAGGGGCGCAATTGTCTTCAATTCCAAATTTAGATCAAGTTTTAAAAATAGAACAAGTTAAATGCAGGCTATTTTCGGTTCGCGTCAAAGTGTTCAAAGTCAAAGTATTCAGAGTTCAATTCAGTAAATTCGGTACGTAGTTCTCGGTATCTAAACGTCTCGTAACTAATTCTGATTCTCGTCTGGTTCGTCTTTACACACCCTGTAAGCGGGAGGGAAGAATGCCTGGCAGTTCCTGCCGTTTCATTCCCTCCTCGCTCATCTATATACATTTACGGACATATCTAGTTACTACTTTGGTCTATACTAATTACTAATTGATTCCTAGGTTTCTCCGTTGTTCTAGCCCAGTTGTTACTGCAGCCAATTGCACGCGCGCGCGCATGCGTGTCTATGTCGCGACGGGCGCCCGTATGGGCGGCGCGTCGATCTATTACCATTTCGGGCGTTGCTTATATCATCAAATGCGCGTGGCGCGTCAGTATCGCAACAAAACGCCATCGCTGCGTCGCATACTCACCCCGCTATCTTTCTCTTCTCGTGATCTGCGCATGGGTTGTGCGTGGTCTATTGGCTTCGGTCCGTGCCCAGCTAGTGCACTGTCTGCATAGCTTTGGCATAGTTCTCGGGTTCTGGGCTTATTCTAGGGTTCTAGGTTTTTCTTTCAACTCTGTGCGCCTTTCTGGTTGGTCTGTAAATCTGGGGCTCGTCATAATGCATAATGCGATTTATCTGGTGCTAGCAAATGCAACAGGACTGTGTGTTTTTGAATAAAAGTGGTATGTATTTGTTTAAATTGTTTGTAAACCATACTAAGGCGGAGTTTTTATGTCTTTTATAAGTTTATTTGTTTTAATCCCTTAGTAAATTATGGGAGGCGGCGCGGGAACTCAGCCCCTTCCCGCTGTGTCCTACTCACGCGCTCAGGTGGAAGTTCCGTAAATTCGGAACGCGAAAAATCAAATTAAAGTACGTCCTTTACATTTACTAGCGTATCAATACCAATTAGACCAGCCTGTTGCACCTCAATTCCACCATGCAATCTCCAGAAGCGCATCATATCTTGTACCATTCTTCAGTTAGAACTTTTGGCAGCCTTCGAGGCCGGTAAAATACATATTATGATTGACTAGGATTGTTCAACGTTCAGCTGTCGAATGATGAAATGGTGGGGGGGTGCACAAGGGGGTTCAAGAATTTTGTTAAGGTACATCGGGTCGATGTAATTTTTAAGCCCCATACCAGGTACCCTACCTACCTACTGTGGGAACTAAATACCTGTTATAGATATTATATAATCAGAATTATATCACATGATGTTGCCTGTTAGTGTGGTACTCAGTCTGACGAGTCTGAGTGCTAGCCTCTAAGCTCTAAGCCTCTACCCATGGTCATCCAGGTACAGTTTTACTAATAATTCTTCCTAAGGCAAGTATTGTAACTCCATCAATTTCTGAAATTTGTAAAGCCTACAAGGCTACACGAGATAGGCGGAACTTCCATTGGGTTTGGTAAAATTTTATTCGGAGTCCTTTAGGTGTGTTTCCTCTTTATTTTTATTATTATTTTAACTCTGTATCTAGGTCTATAGCAATCCCATGAAATTCATCCCATCGTTGTTCGGATCTTGATCTCTTGTTTTGGTACTCATTCATAGGCTCACTCATTCTCTGCACTCTCATCAACTTCTTCTCGCTCAAAGCTCTATCTCTCATTGCACCGGTAATCTATGGTATACATCGCTGATAATTTCCTTTCACTCTACCTTAGAACCTTAAGGTTGGATGGATGTGCCAACCACTCACTTTCTTTATACAGGAACCTCCAACCACACTTCATCCTCTTCAACCTAGATGTTGAAGGATTGGGCATCTTATTTTTATACAAGCAATGTGATGATCTGGATTCCGAGTTGAATATTTCAACCTTCGATGAAAGCATTTTACTTTGATTTACTACTGGGCTATGAGTCTATGTCTACTCTTAGTATAAATATACTTTTTGACAGGCTTCCTCTTTCTCAAAGAACTCAAATTCTTAGTGTGATATGATGCCTACGCTATCACCTCACCTCATTCTAATGTTACCAGCTACTCTGTATCGCATTTTGAGCATAGTTATTATTACTGAAATGGTTTATTGTATAATGTAAGGGTGAAAGGCGCGTTAAGGCCTAAAACAAAGAAATATATTGTGAGTTGTTGAACGTCTTTTCGACTGAGGAGTCCTAAGGTGTTCGGAGAAGTGATTAGTAACGGAACAGTTTTGAACGAAACATAACAATAAATGTTAACTTCGTAATGAAGTTACAATACGAAAACTCGACGATATAATCAAACTGAGATGGTGGAAGGCGAGTCAAAGACACAGAGAGAGACCTTATAACGTAAACGAAGACTTAGAGGCTCTCTGCGACTGGAGAAAAATTCACTGGGTTGATAGGGAGTATGTACATGGATTACATAGAAAATTAAAATAAGGGGATAACTTAACTGGGAATGGTCGTTGAAATGGGAGCTAACGCAAAGTATGAAACAGTGCATAGCGATGAATTGAGAGAAAATTGGGAGAATAAAACTTATGGAGAGAGACGGGGTGGTGACACGGCCTTTGGTGATGCTATTTGCAATATTCGGTGGCTCTTTGTAGCGCACTATACTGACGATCTTGAGTTATTGATGCGTAATTGTGGCGTTCCGAATGGTGTCGAGTGTCTGTGTTGAAGGGGTCCACTGTAGGGGACAAGTGCAAGGGGGAGAGCAAACGCGGATAGTGCGTTGATGCGTGCACGGCTAGGTTTAATAGCGTTATCTTTGAGATACTGGTCGCGTGGCTTTGGCGGGCGTAGCTCGTGGGGTATGGGGTTTTGTGGTGCAGGCGAAACGCCTGCTCTACAATAATAACTTAAAAATCCTCTGAAGTTGTACTTTATGACAAATTTTTAAGTGAGGTCTGGAAAAAATTTAAGGGCACCTGAGGGTACCCTACCTACCTAACCTGGTATCACTCGGCAAAATTTTCGGACCCCCTTGGGGGTGCATGTCGAGCTACGTGGCGGTGACGGTGAAGAACTGGTGAAGGACCGCCGGAAGGGGCAACTTATGTAAGCATCATATCGTTTTCACATTGGCGCCTGCAATTTTCCCATAATAGTGTGCACACTTAAGGTAGCGAACACAATAGTCCTACTCAATTATACTTTGCTTATTTCTTGTTTATTTTTTCAATGTGCGCGAGCAACGCAGATCACCATGCGGTGCACTGATGCCAAGTAAGGGCACAAAGAATTTGAAGCGGAGACTGAAATGAACGAAGACCAGTCCAGCCTTCTTGCGAGCTTTGAACCTTTCTGTTGCTGATAATGTGACCTTACCACTCTGGTTTCTGGTTCTTGCCATCGTAGTTGGGAAACTGGGCGTAATCTATTCATCTTTTATCAAATTATACTCTCAACTCACTTGGACGACGATGAGGAGCAAGATATGATATTTAAACTCAGAAACTCCGCGATGACATACTTCCAAAGCTTGGCACTAAGTCGACCATGTGGGTGCAGTCGCTTATGCATGGTTAATGAAGATCAAGAGAATCATCGCTCCTCGAGTAAGCTATCATAACGCCGATTGTGAAGCGGTTATCATGTCTTGGCATGACCAAAAGCAAGCCGCAGGGGTTCGACTCCCCTTAGGCGTATATTGAGGGTAGAATGTTCTCTTATTTTTAAAAAAATAGCCGAATCACGTTCAAATCGTTCAAATCTTTCAATCAACATCGAACCAATCACTCTTATCGTACATTTCCGTTCTGCATACCATCGAAACATAATGCGTAAAAGTGCATTCCCACTGCTACAGTTAATGTTAACCCCAAAACAGTCCTATTACTATCAATTCCAACAGCTAGCCCCCACCCACCCTTTTCTTCTTCGGAAGCTTCAGGCTACAAGTTTACAATTACGCCGATGGTGAAGCGGTTATCATGCTTGCCTTCCATAAACTTCCTCAGGATATACATAAAGCAAGCGGCAGGGGTTCGACTCCCCTTCGGCGTATGTCACATTGCACTAAGGATGTCTTTTTAATTCATATAACTTTTTCAAAGGTCAACTCTTTAACGGTCAATGTGCCAACTTGCGCTCACATCGTTCTTCAAGGCATCCAACTCAAGAATCAAATGCAACAAATCATTTACTAGCATATAGTTATTCCACCCAAACATAAAATTACATTCCCACCACCATTGAACTACCTAGAAAACAGTCCCATCACTATCAATCTCCACCGGAGGCCCCCTCCCTCCCTCTTCTCCTTTGCAATCTCCCTTCCACAATTCCACGTCGCAGCTTCCAGAATCTGGGCGAGCGTCAAGTTTGGATTGGTCTTTTTGCGGATGAGATCTGCGATGCGGTCTCTGTGATATATTAATTAGCGGCGCAGAGACGATGGGAAATGGGGAAAGATAAATCAAGTAGATGGGGGTATGTAGAATGGGTGGGAGAGTATTATAGAGGATATAGATAAATAGTAAAACCTGCAAAAACGAACTGAAGATTTAAGATCAAACGTACAGCAAAACAACAGTCAATGCCCTCCACTCAACAACCATCGCATGACCCGGGTTTACAAAAGGCAGTCCCGATGTTGGGTGCGTCGGGAGCGGTCCACCTGGTGGATTCGGTTTGAGCTGGAGGACGGAGAGGTCTATTAGGAGGCCGCCTGTTTGGGGGTGGTTAGTATTGATTATAAGGACGAGGGTGAAAAATTGAGAAATTAAGAAAAGACGATGAGTACGAGCGAGGCATAGCGATGCAGGATAGAAAGTGAAGAGGTATGTAGGTTTATAGTTAAACGTTAACGCGTTAACTCGTACCGCACGATGCAGACTTTGCGTTGGCAAAGAATGATACGTTCGAATTCAAATACGCAAAAAAGGACGACGAAGTCGCAAAGAACAAAAAAAAAACACAAGAAGGAATAAACAAACCATTCCGATACTCAGGCAACCCAGTCATATCTTCCCCACCTACAACCTCCCACCCCAACACACCCGTAAAAATCTCAAGAAGGGAATACGTGAGCCACTGTGTGAGTTTGTGGAACGGGATTAAGTGGGCTCCTATTTCAATCTGTTAGTTACTTCTTATATCGTAGGGAAGATCGGAAGAAGCGAAGGGGATGGGATGGGAATGAAATCGGAACAACGGAGAAGTAGAATAGGAGAATGTACCTTCGCTAACAGTCCCCTCCACAGCACCTTTAAGTGATTCCTTCAACGCATCGCAAGGCCAAACGTCCCCTAGTTCGATTCCTCCGAGGGAATGGCGCTTTGGCCAGATTGGACCGAGGCCGTCCATTAATGCTTCCCAGAGAGCGGGGAGTGGGAGAGTGGGTTTTTTAGAAGTGGAGGTTGTAAGTGGTGTGAGGTAGTCTGTTGGATTACTGTTAGTTTGCGAACAGGGAAGAAAGAGACGAAGACGAAGAGGTAGAAGATAGATATAGTGAGGGATAAGGATGTAAACGAGCGGTGAAGCGATACGAAAGAGACAACAAGTGAGTGTAAACAAGGGTGAAGAAATAAGAGACGACAAAAGACGATACGAGACGGTAAAAGTAGGATGCATGCTGGATCCACCTTAGTGGAAGAAGAAAAAGTATATAAGATGACGTAGAAAGCGAAAGCGAAAGTAATGAGCCGAAGGAAGAACATTGGGGGCGTGGAAAGGCACGGTATAAGTGGAGAGATGTACAGGGAGAGAAGACGTAACGGAGACAGAAGGACATAAAGAAAGGATGTTCACTCGAATACGAGTGAGAGGAATCCCGAGATAGATCGAATACGTAGTCGTCATCGAATCGAGAATAGTATTAGAATCGAAATGGGCAGGGATGTCGTCGAAAGAGAATAGAAAAGAGAAGACAGGACGTACCAATAAGACCACCAGGCCTCCCACCAACGAACAAATCCCACCTCTCCTCCAACGCTTCACCCAACTTTTGTAACAGCCCTGCGCGTCCCTCAAGTCCTACGAGCGGATTCGACTCTGATACTTGCATATGGTCACCTAGCGTAGCGGGTGTAAGGGATTTCAACTTTTCCGCTATACATCGCATTAGCACAATAACACGATGGTTTCAATGCAAAAAGGACGTACCATCAACTCTGAACGGATCCTCCCTATCAGAACTAAACACTCCATCTTCGAACATGCGTACACTGGCTACGCCTAGTCCTTCACTCCTAGAAAACGTCAACCCGGAAGCTTTCTCATGATACTTCCACTGCGGGCCTGCGCCAGCATCGAGAAGTACAGACACGATGAATAGATCCAAGAGGCGTTTCGCTTGTTCCGTTTTGTTTATGGAGGACCAGGAGGATAGAAGGGTAGGGATACGTGGAAGGGAGGTGTCGAGGTGTCGCCATCTTCCATGTGGGAGTATCTACTACACTATTATTTCGAAACATGGGACAGATAGGATATGAAAGGCACCTCATCGAAATTATCATACCGTCCCTTCATATACTTAACACAATACTCTGCGACCTCACCCTCCTTCTCAGGGTGATAAGTAAAGTACTGCAGCTTGTCCTCCTTAGCTAGATCAAAGACTTTGTAGCATCGCTCGCGGATGGCTGGGAGCGTGCGGAGGTAGGTTGCTTCTTCCTTTGCGGAGAGGCCTGTGGGGAGGAGCGACATTGGTAGTGGAGATGGTGGTTGATTGTAAAGGAGAATCGATGGAGCAGGGACAGGGTACGTCACGCTATTTCATTTGAGATAGACGCTCAGGAGCATGGAGCATGTGGTTGTTTGTGATAAGATAAGCGTTTGGTGATATGGCCCGATAAGTTAGGCGTTGTGCTGCAGGGCTGTGGAGATACACAGTGGATACTGGAGAGAGATGTACAAAGGAGTTGTTGAGACATCATGGCGTTGATAGAAAAGACTTTGGAGTCGATGGGGTGGCATATACAAGGCGGGAATCGGACCGAGAGGGTCCCAACAAACTCAACCAAATAATAATTCTAGATTCCATGCATGGGAGTTGCGTAGGAGCGAAGTTCGCAAGTACTTGTAACTTATTAGTTCGTTCTCAATTTCGTTTTTTCCTGTGTATTTCTCCTGAATTTACATCTAATTGCAAGTAAATATAGCACCCAGGTTGACGCACACACATAACTGAGTTGATTGGCTTATCCATCCAGTCCCAGGGACATGGCTCACGCAGCTAGTATTCCTCAGGCTCAAACCTGATAGAATGACGCTTTGGATGCCGCCGGCGCCAGTATTATATACTCTCCTGACCACCGAACTTATCATTGTACAAACTCCGTGCAATATCAATGCAAATTGCAATATACCCTTTCATTGACCTTGTTAGGGAGAAAGCCAGGGAAGAGTCACAAACAATAGTGTAACTCGTGCTGGCCGTTGGCTAGAATGAAAGTTATTATCGTTGTTGAAGTTTTGGCCTGAGTTATTGGTGATACAGATGTGATTGGTGACTCTATAATAGGGATTAGCAATAGATAGTGGAATAATAACTACAGTTTAACTCGCCGTAATGACTGCACCGTCACCTGTGATGGTAATAGTGGGTATTCCTTTACGAAGTTCCTATTAAAGAAGTTCGTTAAACAATAGCACACTATCTCAAAATCAATGCCCCACTGACAATAGTCGGTATCGTAGTCGAACTCATCTTATGAAAATCTTTAGATACCCGCGTATATTCCCGTAGTAATACGGCCGACTCTTCAACTGTTATTGTCCCTTCTTGGACGAGGCGCATGAGGTGTTTCTCGATGTCAGGATTATTACTGTGGCTCTCTGCCTCGATCTGGATGACGCTGCACTCCGATCCATTAGCGATACTACTCGTGGTCGGAACGCTGGAGTCACAATCATAAGGAACAGTAGCAATATCCTGTTTAGTCTTCAGTATCATTTTTCCCTTTGAAAGTAACTGTTCGTTCGATACGCTCCTTCGTTTTAGTAATGGGGTTTTTGAATCTGAAACAGTAAGAACTGATAGACAAATCACATGAAATTAGACGAACCATTATCCATTTCAACAGTGCAATATAATTCAAGTCTTCGATTGATGTCTTCATGTTCCGGAAATGATTCCTCTCCCTGCCTCTGTTGAGTATTTTAGCAGTGAGCAAAGAAGATGTGACGATACCCCTCCCATTAATAGTTTCCAGTCATCATGACTTGCGATCACGACACTTGCCTCAGGAGCCTATTAAAGAAGTAATGAAGACATTGGTAAATGAAGACAAATGAGGCCTAAACAATGGCACTTTTTCAAGCAAATACCGTGTAAGAATCCGAGAAGGATGCGTAGTCTATGATATATTAATGCTAGTTGATTGAAGCGAGAAATAACTCACATCTGACGGATTTTTGAAAGTGGAAGTTGTTATCACATATGTTTCATTATCGGAAATATCAGACTCGTCCGTCGTGTCTCCTTGTCCTGTACTAATGCAACCTGAAAAAAGAGATATCCCTCCAAAAGGGATATATTTGGTACGTGGAATGATATCTTTAGCCTTCAGGTTTAAGTTTTGCTTCACATTTACACTCGTTTTAAGTCCTAAATATCTCGCCCATGGCGATTCACCGAGTGAAATACAGAAGGAGCGAATAAAGACGGTTTGGTTCTTTGTTTGAGAAACAGGTTTTGGTCCGTACTTCACTTGTGCAGGACCAGATTGAGTGTAATGGTAAGTGTGAATCATTTTATTTGTTCCGTTATATTGAACCTGGATATGTGAGGCGGTTGCCCTTATTTGAATACTGCTAGAACCAGATAGAGAAGGAATGTCGTTCGAGAAAACCTCCAATGCCCAGGATGTGCAACTGTCATGTCCTGTGACAAGATGCATAGATCCATTTACCGCATCTCGTCCTCGAGTTACGTTGGCATAGTGGTACCATACTTCAGCATTTTCACTAATATATTTCCGCAAATTACCTAAATTTCGAAGGTCCTCGCTGTAGGAACCTTCTGGCAGAATGAGAAGTGCGCCTTCGTTACCCGCACATGTAAAGTTATACTCGCTTGCAACCCCTAGTCTGCAGTGAATCATACCACATATGAGTAGCTGCCAAACTATAATAACTTGTTCACTTACGGAGGCAGGGTTAGGTTACTTGCGTTTCCATTTATATTCTTACTCATCAAGAAAGCACCTTGGGAATGCTTCTCGCTGACGTCTATATCCGATGGGTCTGGCTCCGCTATCGGTATGAATCCCCTTGGGACACGGTTTCTGTTCATCGGATGATTAGCTGGGAGACCAACATTGAAGAGGTAGTCAAAACGTCCATCCGAGGTGATTATCCCAAGGTCGAAAATGCCAACTCCTCTCTTCACGTACTCTGCAGGAAGATTCGGATTGGGGTTTGGATTAAGTAGCGCATATCCGTTGCCTTTCGACCAGAATAGGCGAGGATATATCTCGCCGTCTTTCTCCTCCCCCTTTGTCGGAGAGTTACATCGGGATCCTGAATGTGAGTCATTCTACGTATGTTAGTACATGTTCATTGAAGGTAAATAATGTCGTACCACAGGAGATGAAAGTCTAGATTGTGTCGGATCTATCGTAAGGAAATAAGCGAAATGTGGATCTTTATGCGGTTACATCGTCAGTACACACACCAATGTTCTGTTGAAATAGGTCTCTAGACACATTGTAAAATCGTCCTCCGTGAGTAGTGATTCCACTAGAGCCGTACAGCATGTTCGCGGTCCTAATTGAAATACATAAATTTATAGAGCTACAGTATTACTGAGTTGTGGAATACATTTGGTTTTCGAACTGGCCAAGTCGTGTAGTATTTTGTTCCTGTGTTACATCTTGTTCATGATTTAGCTAGGTAAATGTGCAAAGCAATACATTTACTCATACCATGATTGGATACTGATTGTAGAGCATTGTTCGCTGCATCGGGATCAAAATATCGGGTTTCATTGAGTATGTGCATAATACCTCTATAAGAGAGTGAATTGATACGTACAGGCGATGGCGGCGCAGGACATATCGTTGAAAAAACAAACTGACAGGCTCTTTGGAGATGGTGCTAGTAATGACTCGAAAATGAGGCAGGTACTTATATCCTCCCCGGTCACTCTGTATGTTATTTTTATATGCAACCGCATTGGAACCGCACGCGAAAGTATATATGGAAACTCATAGTACTTATATCTTATCTGGATGTGCATATCAATAACATGTATCTGATGGTAAGATGATAAAGATATAAGGGATCTCACCGAATAGAAGGTGTACTGTCGCTAAATGAGTGACTATACAGTGTGAATTTTTGAGCATTCATGAAGTATCGTAAATATGCCGGTATAAATACATATGGCTGTGGTTTGTATTTGTGTATATAAATGATTGTGTGTGACGAAACATGATTGAAGGCTAGCTACCAAAGCAAGAAACGACCACAGACGCCAGGCTTGAAGATATATTGATAAACTAGATGAATCAACAAATTGAGCAGGAAATTAGGGAGGAAATGTGTAATAGTGGAGCACAAACGACCGAATAAATTAAGCGAGGGAGAAGGAGGGAAAGAGAATGAGAATGAAGATATAGTTCGGAAGGACACAAATAACAAGAATAACAGCATTGGGATACACGCATACACGAAGCAGTAATAAAATGATCACCTCTAGCTGTGCATGTCAACTAGCCATATCTGAATGTAAATTTCTCATGAGTATATTCTGATAAGATAGATATAAGGGATCTCACCTACTAATTAAAGGTCTACCGAAGCCAAATGGGCGTCTATACATGGACACGATGCATATAATGCTGTGCTTTTATGTGGATATACATCTAATATCGTTAAGCGCTTAGTTGTGAGCTTACACACCTTAAGGTGCGTATACGGGCGTGCATAATATGGCTGTGGTCTTTACTGAAGCATATGAAAAGTACGTGTCGTTCGTCAATGTGAGATAATCTACCACGGACGAGTACTTCATTCAAGTTCGTTGTATGCCACCCTCATACCTTCTCAGGCGATACATGAAATACTTCAGCTCATGGAGTAGTCTAAAACTTTATAACATCACTCGTGGATGGAAGGTAGCGTACGGTAGTATGCTACTTCTTAAAGAAGTTCTTTTGCGCACCTGCAGGTTGTAGAGAGTATTGACAGGGATGGTTGGCTGCTGTAAAGTGTTGAATACGAATATGAGTGAGCAGAAAAGATGAAGAAATGGACAATCTGGATGCGCTGGGAAGTGGTTTGAAAGGAATGATGATGAAGGGGTGGCAGGGGAGATAGAGATGTAAATGATACGAAGAGACAAAGAAGTGAAAAGAAAACAACAGTAAAGAAATACAACACGTCGATTGAAGACGCGAGGATACGGTGAAATATGGATCAACTGTAGTGGGAAAAGATAAAGCAAAACAAGAAGACGGATGTGTACTAGTGAGAAAGCGAAACAGATAGCAGTGAGCTGAGAGAGTATGTGAGTGGAGATGAGAAGGGACATAGCGAAAGGAGGGTCATATAGTACGAAGGAAAGGTCAAAGTTGGGAGTAAGTAGGTAAAATAAAAATGAATCAGAAGAGGGAGGATATGGATAGATGGATCTGAAGCATATAGGCACCTAGCGTAGCCGGTGTCAGGGATTTCAATTTTTCGGCTGTATCCTAGCGTTAGCACGCGTTATTCAAGGGAGAGAGGGAAGGAAAGGGCGTACCGTCAATTCGGAGTGGTTGTGCTGTGCTGTATCAGAACTAAACACTCCTTCTTCGAACATACTTACACTAGCCACACCGCCACACCCAATCCTTCACTCCTTGAGAATGTTAAGCCGGACGCTTGTTCGGTGTAGGACTAGTGTGGGCCTGCGCCGGCATCTAGAAGGACAGAGACGATTATAGTTCTAGGAGGCGTTATACTTTTTCCTCTTTGGAAATGGAGGGGGGAAGGAGGACCATGAGGAAAGAAGGGTGGATACGTGGAAGGGAGGTGTCTAGGTGTCGCCATCATCCATGTGGAGGTATCTACATGACGCTTCTTATGTGATACTAATAGCGAAATAGGAGGATGAAACGCACCTCATCGAAATTAAATTATCATACCGTCCCTTCATATAACTCACACAATACTCTGCAACCTCATCCTCCTACTCGGGGTGATAAGTGAAGTACTGCAGCTTGTCCTGTTTGGCGAGATCGAAGACTTTGTAGCACCTCACGCGGATGGATGGGAGCGTGCATAGGCAGGTTACTTCTTCCTTTGCGGAAAGGCCTGTGGGGAGGATCGACATTGCAGGATACTTGGGTGGGCGAGGCGAGGTAAGATGGTAATCGATGGAGCAGGGACAACGTACGTCACCAATACGTCACACTATTTCATTTAGGATGAGCATGTGGTTGATTGTTGGTTGTGATAACATAAACATGTGATGATATAGCCCGATAAGTTGGTTGTGATACACAAGGTTGTGGATATGTTCCGCAGAAACTGGAAAGGGGTGTGCAATGGAGTCGGTGAGACATCGTGGACCTTGAGATGAACGACTTTCGAGTCGATGAGGTGGCAGGACCCTGGATTATTCCCACAAAGGTTTGATACAGAATATGCGATATTTTGGCCATAACAGGGGGACGAAAATTGATAAAAATTTCCTAAATCGTAGGTGGATGCGGTATTTAGGCTACAAATTTTGGTGTTTATAGGGGGATACCGTATCTAACCTCTAAAAATGGTTTTTTTTACCCTATTTCTTCTTTTTTTTTGGCATCTGTGTGATTCCGATGTTTTGTGAGCCTGTAAGAGCAATATCCTTTTGTTCTGCAGTACCCACATATGTTTGAGTGAAAAAATAATATATATTTCAGTTATAGCTGCATTTTGTGCAAGTGTTTGGACTGAAGAAGCTGAGATTTGGAAGAGACTGAGAAATACAGCAGAAAGAATGTGGATGGATTGTGGCACAGTTACATAGGCTGTTGGTCCGAAAATTTCATGACAAACTCGATGCTGAACAAAAGCGAGGAAAATATTCATCACACTGGCCATGGGTCCATGTTGTGGCAACCTGAAGGTGGAATTTGAAAGTTGTGATTGCTTTGATTGTTTCGATGCGCGTAAATTAAAAGCATGCTAAGCACACCTATTCAGCTCCTTCTTACAAGCTTAGGAAGTGATGCACAAAGCGACATCAAAAGATCAACGGAACTTGAATTCGCCGTCGCATGTACATCTGAACTTACTGTGCTATGTAAGTAGATACTGATTAGTATTATTGATACAAGGACTGATAACAGCCGGATGAATGAGCTAAGACGAACAAGCAAAAGTAATAGCGCTGGTATGCCGCATCGGCAGAACTTGAGATGCGAACTGATGGGGCCATGCCGCTGTGATGTAACTGGGGGATGTGTATCTTACATGCTTGTGATGCCTCAACTACAGGGGGACTTTAAACTCAGCATCGCGGCAAAATTTTTGCCAACAACTGGGGGACGCCTGCCAGAGAGTATCTAACCTTCTGTACTTTTCGGAAATCACAGGGGGATTCGTATCAAACCTTTGGTGGAATAATCCAGGGTCCTGAGGTGGCATTTGCAAGGCGGATATCGGGCCGAGAAGATACCGACAAGCTCAACCAAACAATGTGACTCCGAATTCGTCTTAGATTCGTCCCTGCGAATTTTTCAACCATCTATCAAAATTGTCACACCCCGGATTCGAGAATACCTAAGCACAAAGTGACAAGCAAGTGACAAGCCGCGGTTACTTACGGTGATGGGTGGGAAGTCGAAGGCTTCAATAAATCGCAATGTATGAGTCAAAGTTATCAGTCTCACAGTGACATAAAGCGACGTTTTACTTTGATAGCAGAATGTACACGACTACAGCAGAACGATAAAAAGTCATGGCCAGTAAGTAAGTAAGTAAGTAAGTAAGTAAGTAAGGTTTCCATCCTTGGTACCATACTTCACGAAATAGTATTCCCATCCGAGGAAGAATCTCCATGAGCATCGCGAAGGGAGGGCTCCCTTAATGGCGCATAGTTGCGTCTTAAGAATGGATTCCCCCCATGCCCCCTTGAAAACGATACATCAAGTGTAAGTCGAGGTACATCAGGCCGACTCCAAGCCGGATAATACGGCATATCTGACTGTAAGAAATTACTCTGGGGAGTAGGAGGTACAATAACAGGAGATGTAAGTGACATTTCTTCGTTCAGCGATTCCACGTTATGCTTGTTGATACGTAGAGGAAGGACTGGCTGGTCCACATTGTCCTCTGTCTCCGAATCCGAGTCGGAGTTTCCTGAGTAACCGAGCATGTCCGTCGTGTTAGAGTAGTCGCGGCTGATTTCAGTTTTCGAACTCGGAGTCACAGAGCCAGAATACTGAATCGGACTGCTGACGGAAAGCAGCTCAGGTACAATAAAATTTTCCAGCTGCACAGGCGGCTGACCAGCGATCTTGCTTAGATTATCTGCGTTATCCGCCGCGGTACACGAATTATCGCCCGAGTATAGATATATCTCATTCTTGGTATTTTCTTTTGAAGAGGCTTCCAAATCAGGGATTGAGCTCGTAGTCGGACTAAAATCTGATACGGGTGTCTATATGTGGTCATGAACGAAAAGTGCCTGAAATTAGATCAAGCAAGCATGCTCACCATGATGCCAGGGTGGACTAAATTTTTTCGTTCATTCGGCAGCCACTCCCTTATTCTAGTCTCAATAAATTCACGACGAGATATACTTCCTCGATGTGAAGATGATGACTTAGAGAGTGAAATAGGAAGAGGGGGAGAAGATATCATTTCTACAGGAGACTCCGGCTCCTGGAAGACAGAAGGAATATTGTGCAACATCTCGTCAACTTCTTGTACCGAAGGCCGATCACTTGGTTGACCCTGCCAGCATTGACGGACAATTTCCCAAAGCTCTTGTTCCTGCGTGGTAACATATTTTCGTTCTGGGGGTGGTACTAGTGACCGATCACCCTTCAGTACATCAAACATCACTAGTACGCCTGTCGCATAATTCGCAAAAGGCGGTTTTCCGGTAAACATCTATAACGACATATTAACGATGCTCTGTATATAATTAGACACTACGATACGCACCTCGTAGATCGTGCACCCCAGAGAATAGATATCAACTGGCAACTTCGTGCCCGATTCTAAAAGTAATGTAGTATCCATCATTTCCGGAGCCAACCAGCATATAGATCCTTGCAGCACTGGCGAAGAGCTGAGCCTTTCTGATTGAGATAATATAATTGAAGAGATTCCAAAATCAGCCAAACAGCATACGTGGTCACGTGTAACCAGAACATTCGCCTGCAAGCATCGTACCCATCAGCACTGTGTAAAACGTAAAGCGATATGTAAACATTTAACACTTACTCCTTTAATATCTTCATGCGCCACGGGTGGATTAAGTTCATGCAAATACCTAATCCCATTCACTATTTCCTGAATGGCTTTGAAGCGATCATGGTTTGGACGTCGTTCCAGAAACTGCATGATGTTGCCATTCTCCATCCAGGGTGATATTAGACAAAACCGTTTATAAAACATTCTATCATTTGCACCGAGGAAGGGAAGCACGTTGGGGTGATCCAATTGTCTCCAGACCAATGCCTCGCGAATATATTCCTATGAGGTTGAAGGTGAGGCCTGTCAACAGTATATACTTACGTTATGGACACACTTTGTGTAATTTCTCGCGGGTACCGGGAGTCGAGAACGTGCGCAACACCTTTAAGCACACCTTAGTCCCTCTAATAATACCCTCATAAATGTCCTAAATATATCCAGAATTTGTCAGCTGGATGACAACACGGGTTAAAAGACTTAATCCTACCGTAAAGTTTCCCGCTCCCGGGGAATGAACTGTGAGTTGTATATTTGATAAATCATAAGGAATAAATAGGGCACCGTGCACTGCGATATCTGCATCTGAAAGTTTAGATGAGACTAAAATAAAATAACTGTCGTTAGTTTTCGAACTCATCAAGAAATATGTTGATCACCATTATGATTATATTTTGCCTTTTTTCCATTTCCTTTCGAGAATAACTGTTCATTCGATACGCTCTTTGGCCTTAAAAATATGGCCTTCGAATCTGAGAAGGGCGTTTAACTTAAACACAAAGTATAGAAAATTGGATGAACCATTATCCACTTCTACATAGCAATATAATTCAAGTCTTCGAATGATCTCTTCAAGTTCTGGAACCGATTCCTCTCCCTGTCTCCTTTGAGTGTCTCTGCGGTAAACAAATATAATGTGCGGGGGTACCTCATCCATTAATAGATTCCAGTCATCATGATTTACAATCGCGACACTTGCTTCCGGGACCTAATTTAAAGAAAGCATTAGCAAACTTCAACGACCAGTACAACGTGCATATTGATACTAGTACCTTTTCTAAGAGATACCATATGATAATCCGAGAAGGATGCATGGTCTATGACATTAACGCTAGTTGAAAGTTGTAATGAGCGAAGAACTCACATCTGATGGATTGGGGAAAGTGGCAGTTATCACATCGCTCTCGTTGTCGGAACCACCAGACCCATCCGTAGAATCTTTATGACCTGCACTACGGCTGCCCAAAAAACGAGAAGACCCTCCGAAGGGAATATATTTGGTACGTGGAATGATTTCTTTAGCATTCAGGGTTATGTTTCGTTTAACGCTTACACTAGATTTCATCGAGAACACTTTCGTCCATCGATTTTCACCGAGTGCGATACAGAAGGTACGAACAAAAACCGTTTGGTTCCTCAGTTGGGTAACAGGTTTTGGTCCATACATAACTTGTGCTGGCCCGGATTGGTTCCAATGGTAAGTATATGTGTCCCCGTGGGTTCCTTTATTTTGAACCTGGGTAGTTGCACTGAGTCGAAGGTCAATCAAACTAGATGTAGAGGGGCTACTGTGAGAAAAAGCGCCTAGTGCCCAAGACGTGCAATTGTCATGCCCGGTAACAAGATGTAAAGATCCATTCACCGCGTCTCGCCCTCGAGTTACATTGGCATAGTGGTACCACGATTTGGCGTTTTGACTGGTATAGGTTCGGAAGTTTCCTAGATTACGAAGGTCCTCACTGTATGAACCTTCTGGTAGAATAAGAACAGCTCCTTCGTGGTGTGCACACGTAAAGTTATACTCGCTTGCCACCCCGAGACTGCGATGAGCAGTACGATGAATACTTACCAAGCTTCATAATTCAAACACTTACGGAGGCAATGATTGACTTCCTACGTTTCCATTCATGTTCTTACTCATCAAGAAAGCACCTTGGGAGTGCTTCTCGTTGATTTCAATATCTAATGGGTCCGGCGTTGCAATTGGTATGAATCCCTCTGGGACACTATTTCTGTTCACAGGATGATTGGCTGGGAGACAAATATTGAAGAGAAAGTCAAAACGTCCTTCGGAGGTGATTATCCCAACGTCTCCAATACGAATTCCTTTCTCTACGTACTCTGGGGGAAGATTTGTACTAGGAGTTGGGCTCCACAACGCATATCCGTAGCCCTTTACCCACAACAGACGAGGATATATCTCGCTGTCTTTCTCTTCTGCTGGTTGAGAGTTAGATCGAGATCCTAGTGAAGAGATATTCTTTTCAAGTCAATACAATTATTAATAAAGGTAAATCATAGCATACCGCAGGAGATGGATGCGTCAACAATGGTGGATCTAGCGCAAATTAGAATGAATCAGTCATGGCCTTAGGGGAAATATAGTTGGGATACTTACGATTGGTGTGTTGAATCAAGTCTCGTGCCACACTAAGATATTGTCCTCCGTGAGTGGTGACCCCGCTTGATCCGTTCAACATGCTAGATGTCCTATAGCATGTATGTATATCACCATAGTTGTTCCATCGTGAAAAAAATAATTACATATGATTGCCCATATGTCCTGGGATAATAGGCTCTGGAATTGCTTATGGAAAATCAGACTCGAAGATCAGTGAGAGTTGATGTGATGAATGCACTATGTACACACCGACGCTGGCCATTTGGGACGTTAGGTCGCACGGAAGAAATATTAAAAATAAAGTTGTGTGGGGCGATACGTTCCGAGCAGCGGCGCCTTTACTTATGCGTAATATCGACAGTTGGGCAGAGATACTTATACCCCAAAAGATGTGTGAGGCTATGCACTACCAGCAGTGGCTAGTGTGCTTTACGGGCAACATCGACATGATTTTTGACAACATCGCACGAGGCAAGCTAGTTCATGCGTTCATGGTTGATATTTGTACACACCATGCCGAAGGTGTGCTTTGATTCGCGTGTTTTTCTCGTGTTCTTACCAAATGTTGGTTAGACGCTAGTCCATGAATAGCTTATGCGCTCTCGTTAATGTTAATCAGTGCATACGTTCCATTCACGACGAACTAAAGATCTGCGAGGGATTGGTTTAGAGTCCATTGAGTCGCTTTATCCTGTAGTTAGTTGGCCGTGCTGATAAATGTCTATGTCAAAAAGTTGAGAAATACGATGTGCTGGGTGGACCGTAATACATCACACTAGTTTGTTTGAATATAGACGCTCGCTCTAGGCCATTAGAAACACGCGGTTTGCGTGTGGTTCGATAAGATGTGTAATCATTGGAAAGGACGTAGATATCGGAAATGAACGTTGGAAGTAGTGAATTGGGAGTTGCGTTGTAAATGGCATCTTGTCGAGGTAAATATTGGGGGTCAACATTGATATCTGAGAGAGGAAAGGCGCTGTTGAGGTGACGAATGCTATTTTGCGAGTCGTGTCGGTATCGATTCGAAACTCCAGCAACTCCCGATGACCTCCGCACCCATTATATGTTTTCACCCTATTACGTTCCAAATACGAATAAGTCAACCACTGTGTGAGGATTTGAAACGAATCTATTCAGGTGCATTCGCGAATTGATGGGGAGCCACGCGTTACATATAACCTGAGAGGATGCATTAATGAGCGCGGTGAGGAGTGACGTGAACATAGAAGCATACTAGGATATGAAGACGAGAGCAAGTTGAGGGATGGGGTGTGAGGAAGCGGAGTTTAGAGCCTGTCACACCAGTGGTCGTTTGGGTGGATGTAAGTCAGGTGAAGTGCATTGGTACGAGTAGGAGAGTGGGGATGAAAGGATAAAAGGATTGAACGCACCTCGTTGAATGATTGAAATCTTTATACCACCGCTCAAAGCCTCATATACCTAGCACGTACTCTTCCTTCTCTTTCTGGGTGGTAACTGGGGCGGTGAAGTACTGCAACATCTCTGGCTCCTTCGTGGGGTCAAAGAGGTTGCTTCTTTTGGAGAATTGAGAGGAGGCCTGTTGGGAGGAGCGATATTGCTATGTACTGGATAGATTTTTTCGAACTACTTGTTGGGTTGGTATGTTGGAACTTAGGGGATATTGGGAGATGGGAAAGGAAAGGATGGTTGGGGGACTGGATGCTTCACCGTGACACTACTTCATTCGACAAGAACATGTGGTTGGCCGTGACAAGCTGAGTGCGTTGTGATATGGGTAGATTATGGGATAAGTTGCGTGAAATATATACACAGAAACGCGTTTGTGGAGACATGGTACCGGTGGGCGTTGAGATGAATATGTAACATGGAGTCGATGAGCTGGCATTTCAATTTGCGCAGCTCCGACCTTCGGCTCTACGGCTGTAAGGCCTCGGCCTTGTAGCTGCATTAAGCGCGTATTACCAATCGTGGTTAGATAATAGGGAGACTAAGCGACGCTTACATAACTGTCTTGACTCTTGACTCCTACTTGTTCCCGTCAGTGTAACAGGATCTTACCTCGTCAAGAAGCCCAGCATTCACCCCCCCACTACTTTTATCGATTCACAGAACCACCTTTGTTATACACATGTACGTCATTGACTTAAATTCACGTCGGAGAAATGCTACGTAGCATGAGACGTGCTGGACCCTGGTGGAGAGGAAGAATCTGTATGCGGCCCGGAGCCTCAAATCAAACTGGTAGTACGTTCTTCTTGCTGCATCATTTCCTCCTATGTTCATCGATCATCTTTTCATTGTATTCCCTTCTTGTAATTGTGAGTACTTATTTCTATCCCCGGGACGCAATGGCAACATCTTCCACTGATTGCAAATACCCCATACATGACTCATCCTCACATTCCTTGCCTTTCCTCTTCTCTTTCACCCATTTCTCACCATCCATTCTCTTATTGGAAATTACTATCTTTTTTGCATCTCTTACTCATCAGAACACATACAACAGCCATATATATACCACACTTGACGCTTGACGTTGCACTTCTACTCTCACGTCATATTCACTTTCTTTCCCTATTGGAATTCACGATTTCGTTATACCTGCTTCCGTCTGTACGCCTACCTCCCCTTATAGCTTGATATAACCTCTCCCATACTCTACATTTGGTCCTCTCCCCCAGTTGAAGGGATGGAAAACACGAAAATCAGCTAAACCTTATTCTCGTATCTGTTCTTGTTGATGTACGCAATATAGAACTTGACATCCCCTGACATCCTCCAAGTTTAGATACTGTGTCTCTAACATCCCCCAAATTAATTATATCATAATGCCGTTTAACGTCCAGGCGTTATATAAGTATGTACCTTCTTATCGACCCCTGCATCACATTTTGTGCACACCTCCAAATGTCTCGTAAGCGACCACTAAATATTTAATATTTATCCCGTTGTAAAACCTCTTAACAGATGTAGGTGTAGGTAACACTGCAGTTCCTCCAAAATTTCCAGGATGGTATAACGCCAATCAAGAAATTCCGGCGCAGGAGGCTTTCGCTCCAAGGCCAGTCCAACAAGTGTATTCAGTTTCACCACTACACTATGCTGTAAATTCTCATTATATAAACAGAACGGCAAGCACTCTAGGTGGATCAAGCGGAGTCACTATTACTGGCGGACAATTTATCACTGTGGCCGGGGACCTACTTCAACAACAGGCCGGTAGGCATTTTTGCGATGTCCATTCATAAACAGCTTATACATACTAGCTCCTACTAGATTCCGCACCATCTAATTTTGGGTCTTCAGCGGTAAATATAACTTAACTTAGTCACTGTGCTTGTACTAACACAAAATAATAAGTTTACCCCAGTGACGAGATCTAAAATCCAGGTATTAGAAGAGAAAGATAATGAATCATATGCTCGCCTTTTATGGTTAAAAGGACTTGGATTCCCATTGTGGTTTCCAAGCCCTGCTGCAAATCTTCCTGCAGAATATGTGGAGAGTGGAATTAGAGTTGGAGACGTTGGCATTATTAACTCAACTGGGGACTTTGACTTTCTCTTTAATATCTGTCTCCCAGCAGACCATCCTGTCAATGCAAATCGTGTTCCGAATGGATTTGAACCACTACAAATGCCAGATCCTGAGGATATCAAATCGGAAATGGAGCATTGCCATGGCACATTTTTAATGAGCAGGGCTATGCAGGGTAACACAGGGACTCTAAAGATGCATCCGTAAGCAGACTTATTCCTATAGTTGAGTATCAACGATGTAATATGTTACAGATTGAGGGTGGCATATGAATATAACTTCAAGTGTGCAAGTCATGAAGGTGCAATTCTCATCCTACCTGAGGGTTCATACAGAGAGGACCTCCGTGCCACAGGTGCCTTCCAAGCCTATGCAAGTCGGAATGGTGAACATTGGTATCACTATGTAAACAGGGTTAGACTCAGGGGAGCAGTAAATGGATCTTTGCATTTAGTCACTGGACATAACAAGAGTAAAGCCTGGGCATTGGGAGCATTCACACAAGGTAGTGCTATGAGTTCAGGATTTGTCGACTCTCAATTCCATGCAACTACTGAATGGTGTGATACCACTACTTACACCTATCACTGGACTCAATCGGGCCCTGCGCAAGTGAAATACGGACCGAATCCTGTGGCTAAAGTGGCAAATCAAAGTCTCTTTATTCGCACATTTTGCATTGAACTAAATCACTCAAAATGGAGGGCATTTTTTTCAAGAAAGACTAGAGCAACGGTGAGGCCAAACTTAAGCATGAAGGCTACAGGAGTTGCCACCCAATCAAGTTACATCCCTTTTGGGGATCCAGATATTTATTGTGGTATTCCTTCCAAAGTGAGTTGTTGACCATTGATTGTAGTGCTGTTACAGGTCTGAAAACTGAAAAAAGATCACATGGCACTCTCGTGACTCTCAGACAAAGTTTCCACCCACTCCGCACCAACCAGCACAACACCGGGGAAGCACACTTTATAGCAGCTGCGAGAAGCCAAACATGGCTGCCACATTCAATATTCCATCGACTCCACATCCCTCTCGGCTTATAATGCAATACCTCTTACAAAAAGTATGACAGTTGTATTGTCAATCACTAACCTCTCATAATGTATATTAAGGTACCCACTGCCAACCTGGCTATTGCACATCATGATGACTGGAGGGTTTTAATGGAAGAGGTATTCTTTACATCTAAAATTAAAGTTGGACTTTTATTCAATATTATTAGGGAGGTGATTCTCTACTAAACCCTGATCAACTTGAGCGAAGACTTGAGTTTTATTTTGATATTGAATTAGACAGCGGTTGGTGTATTCATTCTCTAAAATTAGTTCTGGAATCTGATATTTAGCAGAACTGAATGTCGTTTTCTTAAGGCGAAATGATAGAATTAATGGATTGTACACTGCAATGACAAGACCTTCAATGTACGTGACCAATATGCGAAGCGTCTACTTGTTAGAGAATTCCCTTTTCAACCCGCCCAGACCAATATTTCGTACTGACGAACCTCGTGGTGGTAACCGAGCCCGCTTGGAACTTGGTGTGTTGCTTCGTGAACCCGGAATTGGAGGCAGCATTACAATGGGAAATAACGATGATGATACCGTCGGAAGCAAAATAAACGGTGCTGAAGGTGGAGATGAGGCGAGCTTTGAATATATTGATGAAGGGACTGCGTAGTAGGGAAATGCGGGAAGTTTGTGGTTAGTATTTGTTGTAAATATCTATGCTAAATCAATACTCACAATTGACCGACTTCTCGCCGCTGCGTAGCCAAGCATGTGCATTCCACTACCTCATCTACTTATCAATAGGCCAGATTGCTCTTGTGAACACGCCACTAACTCAAATCTATGTACACGATTAGGACTCGAGTGTGAAAAGGAATTCTAATCAAGTTTTAACTGAACAATGCTAGGAGTGATAGAGACTGATAATGCACATACAGTATTATAATGATCACTAACTTTGAAGATTACTAATTGTAAGAACCTAAGTTACACTTACATTTATTGGAAATGATTTAAATTGCACTTCATAGTGGTAATGTGTGCAGAGAGCAATACATCAGCAGCGTCAGCTTAAATGATGGCCTCTTGGGTTGTTAAGAGGTGAGAAGGGTTGGCTGGGTTTGAGAAGGCTCAAACAGACACGGAGAAACTCCTCTCTGAGCACTTCCTGGATGCTCACCGCCTTCATGTGCCTCCCTGGTGCCAGGTGCTTGCTGTTGCACGTTACCAAGATATGAATGATGGGACAAGTCTTTCATTCTAGTGCGTTGGATGGCATTTGATGCATTCAATATGCTCTGAGAGTTGAAGGGGGTCAGTCGAATTGTTGTTATTACTCATTGAGCGTTACTGGCTTGCGGTATGTAAAGTCGAAGAAGTAACGTCTTGAATCACTGAGAGTGCTTCCCATTGGTATATGAGTCAAATATCCCTAAGATAGGTTACAGCGAGTTTATCACTAAAGAACTGTGTGAACGCAGTAAAGAGTCTGATGGTGGTGGACGAGAGGACCGCACGCCGCACGCAATGGATTGAATCGGGACACAGGATGTCGGCTACGTTGATAGCCGGCATCTCAAAGAGGGAAGCTGCGGGCTCTCGTTTGAAGTCGCTTGCGTAAGCGGTGGACTACGGTGTCCCCGCCTGGAGTTGCCCTCCATCGTCACATACTAATAGCCACGCATGCACCATTCCACCACTTATATCGATGGATTGAATCTGGGTCGAATCATCCTCGTATACAAGTTAACTACTCAAAATCCAAGTATAAGATTCGAACGACACAAGATGTTCTGGTTGAAAAGTGTAATATGGAGGAAGGATGTGTTTGCAGGTGTCAGGCTGGTCTAAATGGTGCGTTCCTAAAGCTTCATCATTCTTGCTTCTGATACGACTAACTTTTAGTAGTACTTTATTATGTCAGTAGTAGCACCACCAACATAAAATAGGTATTTACGTTAGTTATATTTAGTACGAAGGGTATCTGGTTAGCAATAATGAAATAGAACGACTTTAAAGACTATAGCTTGATTTCTAAGACTGGGTTTTAATACTTCGATTGCAATACTAGTTCAAAAACTCGGATAACCAATATTCAATTCAATTCAATAGTGCTCGGTACTTCAAATTCTAATCAAAACCTCGGATACTGATTTCAGAACGTTACTCTACTTCGAGAACGGAAGACGGCTCGTGCAGTACTTGTCCTACCTACTCTAACATCCCTAAGTTATATAATAAAATCCTATCTACTTTATTTGTAACAGTAAATAGTGTATCGTATATGTAACATAGTTTGCGCGTGCTAGTTCTAAGAATGTCCATAGATTCCCCAGAGGTGCGGACAACCCTCCATATGGCAAACCATATGGCCGTACTACGTTTCAGCGGCGCCTCTAACGCGGCGGCATTTGGTACTATTTCGATACATGCGCTAGGACACGCGCTCGTGTAGGTACGCGCTCGGTTACAGCAATTCCGGAGTTAACGGCTTGTTCTGGTGCGCGCATCAATAGTGCGTGATGGCTAGATACAATGCTTGGCTCGTTTCATGCACAGCGTTCCATATGGTTCCGCACATGTAAGTCATCTTTTCCATTATTCAAGCTCGCATACAGTAGGCACGGGACACCTTTCCGGAGGCTACCAGCTGCGCAATGACGACCCATGCACTCTGATTGGGGATTTTTCCGGAGGGTTTACATACGTCAGCACGTGATGTGTCGGACTTGGTGGTAGAACACCGTTCGAGGTGTACCAGAGAGATACGACGGCTTCGTTATAGAAGAACAATAATAATAGTAGAAGTAGTAGTATAATTGTTACTGTGAAATGAGTTTAATATATTAAATAAGTGCTAGAAACTGAAGGCCCATATAGTCTGGTTTTAATACCCTTGTTTCGGATCAATGAGATACTTTGGCTGGCGGCACGGGCCTCAACCCCAGCCCTTGTACTCGTCCCTTAGTAAGGTATTTTGTATAAAATACTATAGTTGGCAACTCGGGACTCGTTCCAACTCTTATACTCATGGGGCGGCTTCTGCACAGATTTAAAATAGAAGTTTGAATAAAATGAGCGAATAAAAGCGAAAAATAAGTTTATTTTAAAAGCCGGCGTATCACTTCCAACCTGCTTACTTATACTTTCTGGGACCATGCAATACTTTACCTCAAGTCGTTTATCTTTAGAACTTTTCTCATCCCCTGCCCCAATGTCCCAGTTTGTCGCGTCTCCCCGACCACTATCTGAATCTTTCAAATTTGCTGCTTCCTTTCGAGTTCTGCCTGGCCTGCTTTCTTTCCTTCCCGCCTAGTGGAGTTCCTGACCACCTTCAAGTTCATCCGTCTTGTCACTCCTTGTTTCTGTTCCATCTCTTGCTCACGCTATCTCACCCTCTTAGTCAAACCACTCCATCCTTTGCCAACAAACTCTGCACCTACGTTCATTGTGACAGGAGGCACTCGTGGATCTACCCAATGAATGTCTAACAGAGCTAGGCAGGTACTTTGGAGGGCCACTGTACGCGAAGGTATGTTCCGTTCCATTTCGTATTCCTTCTCTTTCATTGGTCCCTTTGATCAATTAACGAATTGCATTCATGAGCCCACTATGTCCCGTGGTCCACTGTAACAGACTACATATTTCGACTCGGAAATTCTTGGGCGAAAGGTTGTTGGTAGTAACCATACGAAGCGGGTTGGCTACATATTGCAATGGTACGTGAGCATGCAATTCACAAATTTCTTTTGCCTGTTTCTTTGGAAGAGACCTTATCGCAAGGTCTATATATTTTTTCCTTTACCCTTGACGGTACACAATGTAGTATCGTCCTTCACACCATACCTCGACATCGACATCCTCCTCATTTCCGCAATACGCTACTCAAAATCACGCTCTTGTCGGAAAGCGTCCACCCCTCATCTACGTACTTCCCACCCTCAAGACCCCTCACTTATATCGGTTTCACATTCAGGCATTTCGAGGATTTCGTCAAATTCAGGGGTTTCCCGACTTTGATCACGACCAATTCCTTTTCCAGTATTCGAATGCCCCACCTCATCCTCGTACATCCTACGCTCAAGATACGATATTGACCATGTCATAAATAACAACACCTCTTGCCCCTCTTGATCCGACTTAACCCCAATTCCAGGTATGTTATTGACACTTCCCTGCGCATCCGATTATGAGGATCGAGTTAGGTTTGTGATGCGGGGGGCGGGGATGGGGTGACAGCGGACACAGTGTATAGCAATCACCGTGATGTTTCTGTATATATCAGTCCGTTACTTCATACATTTCCTTTAACACAGTTTTTGTCTTCCACATCCTTGGATTGCAACTCTTTGAACCACTGCTTTATTCTTGAATCTACGATATCGAACCAAATCACCATCATGATTGACGAGACACCGGCAGAGATTGTTATAGCTGGTGATGATACTGATAATTTTATTGATTGCTTGAATAGTATATTTATCATCCCCTGAATTACTTATAGCATGATTAACGCCCAGGCAGATTATAAGAATGTCGCTTCTTTATTGACACCAACGATCATTCTCCCCACACCACACCCCCAGATATACCCCCAATATGTCTTGTAAGTTCTCAGATAATTTTAAACATTTATGCCATGTGAACCACGATTCACAGATATAGATATCGGTAACACCGCTGTTCCGCCTAGACAGCTTACATTAAGCAACACTGAAGAAGTGCAGGCTCAGGATACATTCGCTCCAAGGCTCGTTAATCAAACGTACTCAAATTCAATGCTACACTTTGCTATAACAACTTATTGATGTGAACAGAACGACAAGCATACTAGGCGGATCAAGTGGATTCACTGTCAATGGTGGCCAATTTTACAACGTGGCCGGGGACCTATATCATCAGGCCCCACTTTCAATTGATAATACATCATCCAATTCCAGGGTTCATAAGGTATGTACAATTCACTTCCCCCCTTTCGCTTGTACCGATGTAGAAAGAATGATTCCGCATCAACACCCGCACGTAACACTCCAGCCATAGAAGAGAAAGATTATGAATTATATGCTCGCCTCTTGTGGTTAAAAGGACACGGATTCCCACTGTGGTATCCAAGCACATGTTTTAATCTTCCTTTAGAGTACAGGAAGAATGGAATTAGAATAGGAGACGTTGGCATTATAAACTCTAGCGGCGTGTTCGACTTTCTATTCAATATCTCTCTAGCAGCAGATCATCCTGTTAATTCGAATCGCGTTCCGGAAGGATTTAAGCCACTGCCTCTGCCGGATCCTGTGGATATTAACTCGGAAATGGAGCATAACCATGGTATGTTCTTGATGAGTAGGGATATGGATGTTAACATTGGGACTCAAACCCTTCCTCCGTAAGAAAACTAAATTTTATCATTGAGTAACTGAAAAATTTAGTATGTTACAGACTGGGGGTGCCAAGTGATTATAACTTCAAATGCACAGGCCATGAAGGTGCAATTCTCATACTACCTGAAGGTTCATACCGAGAGGATCTTCGTGCCATAGGCATCTTTCGAGACTATGCGAGTCGAAACGGGGAACGTTGGTATCGTTATGCAAACAGTGTTAGATACAGAGATGCAGTAAACGGATCATTGCATCTGGTCACCGGATGCCACAAGAGCACAGCCTGGGCATTAGGCGCATTCGCACATAGCAGTTCATCCAGCCCCGGATCCTTTGACCTTAGATTTCACGCAACTACTGTCCATTATACCAGCGCTTACCACTATAATTGGACACAATCTGGGCCTGCACAAGTCAGATACGGACCATTTCCTGTGAGTGATGTGCCAAATCAAACACTCTTTATTCGCACATTTTGTATTGAAATAAATCACTCAAAATGGCGGGCACTTTTTGCGAGTAAGGCCAGAGTAATTGTGAAGCAAAACCTGAGCTTGAAGGATTATGGGGTGCCTATGGCTCTTCCGAAAACGTCCGCGATCTTGAATGATTATGGGATGTTTGGGGCTGCGAATATCGGTCTTCCTATTGGGAAAGCGTTTAGCAATCTCCCTTTTGGGATGTATAAAGGTTACACAGTGAGTTTCTGTCCAACACATATTCCACAGTTACAGGTCTGAACCCGAAATAATCCTTTTCCACGTTTTTTGTCCACAAAGCGCGGGAAAAGGGAAGATAACCTGAAGCTCATTAGCGTGATGAATACACCCGCGGCTTCCTTTTTTGGAATTCCTTCAGCCATTCCTTCAGCCATTCCTTCAACCACACATCCTTCTCGGCTTATAACCCAGTACCTCTTACAAAAAGTATGCGAATTGTATCGTCAATCACGAACCTCTACTAATGTATGTTAAGGTACCCACTGCAAACATGGCTATTGCACATCATGATGACTGGAAGGTCTTGATGGAAGAGGTATGCTCGTATACACTAAAGTTTAATTTGAACATCATTAAATAACAATAGGGAGACATTTCGCTACTAGATCCTGATGAGATTTCACGGAGACTTGAGTTGTATTTTGACATAGAACTAAACAGTCGTTCGTGTATGCCTCTTCTAAAACTTGTTCTGTGCTCTAATATTTAGCAGAGCTAAATTTTGTGTCCTTAAGGCGAAATGACAGAATGAATAGAATGTACACCCCAGTAACGGGAGATTCAACGTACGTGACAATATTTTATCACCTAAACTTTTAATTAAGTTTGTCAGTATGGAAACGAGCAATTTATTTGTCCATCATGTTTTTAATTCGTCCGAACCCCAACCAGTATCCTATGAGAGTGCAATGCCGATCGAATTTCAGTGGCAAACGTATGAAGCAGAAATCGAAGATGACATTACTGAAGGAAGTGACGACGATTATACTGAAGGAAGTGAAGATGATCATACTGATGGGAGTGACGACGATTATACTGAAGGAAGGGACGAAACTGATGCTGAAGGTGACGACCACTTTGATTCAGATGAAAACAATCACATCATCTAGGAGTCTTCAAGAGTTACAAAGCAACATTCAATACTAACTTTTGTTACTGTTGATGTTTACGGTACAGCAATATGTATATGATGCGCTTGGGATAACACGTCTGCAAGAATATCGGACACTTGCAGATATGTCAAATGTAAATAATATACCAGAGAATATGAAAATTATTTCATTTGTTATTCTGAATCTCACGAGTCACAAAGTGCATGATTACACTTTGGTAGTGGTAATAAGTACAGATGAGTAGCGAGATTCTTGAAGATGGTGCATAAGCGGGGCCTTAAGTGAATAAATACTAAACTAAAGAATAGAAAAGCAAGTAAGTAATCACTGCTGCACAAGAATGTGTAGAGAATTATAGGAGGTGGTTTTCATATGTATAAATGACTGATACTAAAAGAGCAATATCACATATGTCAGAAAAGTGAAACACATATGACAGTGTAGAAGTGTCATGTAATCATACAGAGTAATCATATATGTGACTCAATAATGTGTGTTGAAGATATAAGAATAAGTAATGGTTGATATAAGAATCATGACCATCTAATGACTGAGACATGTGAATTTGATGTGATTTGGAATCACATATATTCACCATTCTTTCACATTTGTCATGCATGTGTTGTTCTTTCATAACCTCATCATCTCTCATATTCAGACAAACCATTATAGTTTTTACTTTGTCATTTCATTACATGTCTAGACCTCATATAAAACCTCTCATACCATCTCATTCTCAAGTATCTCATGCTCTGTCAATAGTGCTAAGACTCCAACTACATAAACACTCTACATATTTCATTCTAGTTTCTTATTACTACCACAATTCCACAACTCTCTGATTGTCATTTTCCATGTTAAGTCTTCCAATTCTACAAGTACATATTGTTTCCTATGCATTTATAATTTACTCTGTACCTTGGATACTTACTCCACTTCCATAGCAATTTCAATAGTTGCAGAGACAAATAAATCTCACATGATTGAGAAGTGTGACATTTGCAAAAGTTGCAATGTGCTTGACAAACACAACATTTATGAAAAACACATTATGTATCTCAAAAACATGGCAAATGTGCTGCACCTCAGAAATGTGGCTATTGCAGAATTATCAATGTAGAGTTGTCAATGCAAGAGCCTGAATTACATTACTAATCAATGGGTTGGGGGTTTAATGTAGCATCACTGGGTGCTCTAATTCATTGATTGTGAAAAGTATAGAAACATGTGACATGCTTCCAAAGCATGACAAACACATTAAAGCGTGACAAATGTGTAATGCGCAGGAGATGTGTGACAAATGTGACGCACGTGAAAGCGTGACAATGTGAGGCGCGGGAAATATGCGAAGCGCGGGAATGATGTGACAAATGTGAGGCACGGGAAATATGCGAAGCGCGGGAATGATGTGACAATTGTGACAATTGTGACGCGTGTGGATGCGTGACAAATGTAATATTACCCAACATAATATACTATTGTAATATATAATGATCACTTATGATCACCTATACATTCTTTAGTACCAGTAATAAGTGAATATGTACTTGAAACACCTAATGATCACTTATGATCACCTGTAGATTCATTAGTACCAGTAGTAAGTGAATATCCACCTGAAACACTACTAAAACACTGAAAGATCACTTAAGATCACCTATAGATTCACTACTAATCATACATTCAATACTACATATATAATAGTGGGTGATCATAAAAAAAATGCCTAGCTTATATGATCACCATGATCATAAAACCTAGGCTTTTAATGAAAAAATTGGCTGACACCCCTCATACTCTCTTCCATGCTGCTATATCCTTCCATATGGATGATGGCGACACCTAGTCACCTCACTCCCACGTATCCACACCCTTCTTTATTCCTCCCATGTAGACAAAATATAACAGGCGAAACATCTCTTAGCTATATTCATTGGCTTGGTTCTTCTAAACACAGGTCCATGCCCACAGTGGAAGTATCATGAAAAAGCTTCTGGGTTAAAGTTTTCGCGAAGTGAAGGATTGGGTGTGGCTAGTATATGCATGTTGGAGGGAGTATTTAGTTCTGATGCAGCACAACTCTTCCGAGTCATGGTACGTCCTCCCATTTCTCTCTTGAGCAACACGCGCTAGCAGTAATTATAGGATACAGCAGAAAAATTGAAAACCCTCACACCAGCTATGCAAGGTGTGCACTTGCAAGTTTCAGAATCAAACCCGTCAGTAGAACTTGAGGGCTGTGCTGGATTGTTATGCAAGTTGGGTGAGGCATTGGAGGAGATCTGAGAGGGGGGATTTGGTTGTTGGTGGGAGGCCTGGTGTTCTTATTGGTATGTTGTCTTCTTGTTTATATTCTCTTTTTTGAGGACATCCCCTGCCCATTCGACAACATCAAGTTGCAGTATGAGACTGTGGAGGGGAGATTGTGAAGGAAAAGAGGGAGGGTGGGTCCCACCTGTTGAGATTGATAGTGATCGGGCTGTGTTCTATGTTGTTCAATGGTGAAATTATGGATGTGTATGTTGAGAATGTGTAGAAGATTTTGGGTTGAAGGTATTGTTGAACAAAGAATGGGTTCCAGTGAGGCTTTATCATTTAAAAGTGAGAAGGTGGGTGAAAGTAACTTAGTATTCAAAAGATGTAAAGTACTGTACTTAAATAGGTACAGAACAATGGTAGTGAGTGTGTTACGATTTTCTTTACTTTTCTATTTACATATATTTTCTTTACATTTCAATGACTTGTTTGGTATCATCCTTGATACCAAACACCTCACTTCTTACTTACACGATTGTCATTCTATTTCCGACTCGTCTCGAGTCACTTACTTTACTTAGTATACTTTTCTTTCTTCTAACTGCGCCGCAGTAATGCGCAGTTGATGCATAGCATCTTTACATATTTGGTTACATTTTACTTATTATTAGTACAATCTTGTTTGTATTTAAACAGTAGTAACTTGGGCTGTAGAGCTCAAGCTTCAGCTTAAATCGAACTAAGCTTTACTTTGATTCATTCACTTTGCTCGTACTTAAGTCTAATCGACTTAAGAGCTCGTGAATAGAGACTCGAATACGATATACTGATTTACTTGTTCTTTGAACTTGTAAATCACGTGACTATCGGACTTGTACGATAAACGTCCCAACCAGAACTTTATCGTAACAAAAGCTGAAGCTTGCCGACTGCTCGCACTACTCAGTGCAGCACCCCGACACATCGAACAGAAACAACGACAACCCCCTGGAGATTTAAAGTCCCAGAGAGTTCCGACTCAGAAGGCGAAGAGAAACCGAAGTCCCAACCGGAAGGACTTGTACGAACCTCGTCACAAGAGGGAGGAAGCTTTAACCCCTTTGCGTCTATCACTAGCTCGAGCAAACCCATTGGGAAACGAGTAGCTGATACCACTTCGAAACCCACACGACCGAGATCACAGATCCCCACACCCAGACAGTTCTTTTCAAAAGAACCGACACCAACGCAACGGAACCCTACCCAACAAATCCCAGAAACTTCACTAGCTCTAGAACTAGTTGAACACCTGAAAAGAAATCAACCACCTGATAACAACGAATACGTTACTGCAGACGAAGGATATCCTCCACTCCCCAGATCAACAACACCTTCCACAATTTCCGAACACGAATCAGACGTTAACATGTCTAACACAGACGCACCAGTACCAAAGGTTAACGACAAAGAATTGAGGTTAAACCCTCCCTCTATCTTCGAAGGGGACAAGAAGAAATCTAAAAAATGGCTTCGAGATGTCGAATCCTATTTTTTGATAAATGACAAAATCTACGATACAGATGCAAAGAAGATCATGTATGCCATGTCATACATTGGAGGAGGAATCGCTGGAAACTGGAAAGAAAAGAAACAAAACGAAATGTTCAAAACCGATACACCGACTCCAGGAACCTGGGCCGCTTTCAAAGAAGATTTCAAAAAGAACTTCGACCCAGTAGATGAAAAAGATGAAGCCTTCCACAAACTCCAGAACCTTACTCAAGGAAAAGGAACAGCCGATGAATACATCACCGAATTCGAAATACTCGTCAGCCACATCGAAGGACTTGACAACTATACGAAAATGGATCTCTTCAAAGCAGGTCTTAACCGACCCCTCCTCCAGAGTATCCACACTCAGAAGGAAATTCCTGATACCATCGCAAAATGGCAAGATGATGCTAGGAAGTTTGATCGAAACTACAGACAGATCCAGCAATATAATAAAACTGGACGAAGGGGATATTTTGCCCCTAGACCCAAAACAACTACCCGTGACCCGAATGCCATGGATGTAGATCATATGGAGATAAACCGACTAGATGCAAAAACACGAGGAGAATATTTGCAGGCTGGGAAATGTTTTATTTGTGGAACCAAAGGACACATGGCCCGGCAATGCCCAAACCGAAACAAAGAAAACACTACACCTCGTACTAACAAGAATAACAATCCCTTTATCAAAAAAATGACTGGGAAAGAACTTGCTGAAGAAATGAGGCTCCGAGTTGCAGAACTTCCTGGAGCCGAACAAGTTGAATACTTTGAAAGTATCAACAAGATGGGTTTTCAATAAGGAGGACTATTAATCCCACTGTAGGACCTCCTATTCTACTTTCCAATGTAATTATAGCTGATGTTGAACGAAATACTATGCGAGTTCCTGTTACATTAGGAAACGTGGGATCAGTTCCAGCCTTGATCGATTCAGGGGCTGGAGGAAACTTCATGAGTCGAGCAACTGCGAAGAAATTCAATCTTACTCCGCAACCCTTGGAAAAACTAACACCGGTATACAACGCAGATGGAACCCTTAACAAAAAGGGATACATTTCACACTATGTCAACGACAAAGTAAAAGTAGGAACAGCCACTATTCCTACTCGATTTTACCTTTCTGGATTAGGAAACGAATCAATCATCATGGGCTATCCTTTCCTGGAACAAACAAACCCTCAAATAAATTGGAAGGAAGGAACCTTGAAAATTGACCAAATGCGGATAGACAGGCAATTCAACCAAAGATTCGCACAATCCATGTCAATTGCTCGAATAAAAATGTTGAAAACCACCACGGAAACCTTACGATCAGGACTACCGGTCTCTATAGAAGAAATACCAGATGAATCAGAGAATGAGCAAATGGAAACGCTCCCTCAAAATTATAGGTATTCTCTCGAGGATACAAGAATCCCTGATGAAAAGATGACAGAAATCCCGGATTTACCATTACAGGACAACTGGAATCCAATTGAAATATACTGGATGCAAATAAATGATGCTGAAGATGAAGATCTCGAAGAAATGACTGCTGAAAGCATTCATCTACGAACTTTCCTAACAAAAATTGAAGATCCTCTTCTCTCAGAACATGGACTAGGCACGTCTTATGAAACGAAGGAACCATTATTTGAAAAACATGGAATTCCTATCAGAGTAAAACAGACAATCTCACAACGGCTATCTTATGAACCTGAAAAAATCAAGAAAACCTTTGAACAGATGGTACCAGAACACCTTCAGGATTACAAAGATGTATTCGACAAGGACACCTCCGAAGAATTCCCACCCTCACGACCATGGGATCATCACATTCGAATGAAAAAGGACTTCTTGCCTAGGAAAAGTAGGGTATACCCTCTCAGCATTCGCGAAGAAAAGGCAATGAACGAATTCGTGGATGACAACCTTCGAAAAGGATATATCGAAGAAGTCTTACCAGACTCAACGGATGCTGAAAATACCGCAGGATTCTTCTTTGTAGGAAAAAAGGACACGGATGACATGAGACCATGCCAGGACTATCGCTATTTAAACAACGGAACTATTAAAGATCGTTATCCCTTACCTCACATTAAACAACTCATAGAGGATCTTAAGGGCGCTGATCTTTTCACAAAAATGGACCTCCGAGGAGCATACAATAAAGTCCAGATTGTCCCAGAAGATAGATCAAAGGCCGCCTTTGTCACTAAAAGAGGTATCTTCAGACCGACTGTCATGTTCTTTGGACTTTGCAATTCACCGGCAACTTTTATGCGAATGATCAATCATTTGCTAGAAGACTACATCACACAAGGACTCGTCCGAGTATACTTAGACGACATTCTTATTTTCACAAAGAATGACCTCGAACTACATCGGCGAATCACACGAGAGATTCTTCAAATATTACGTGATAATGGCCTATTTGCAAAACCCGAGAAATGTTCTTTCGAAGTAACAGAAGTCGACTATCTTGGTATGATTATCACATCAAACAACATCGCAATGGACCCAAAGAAACTCTCCGGGATAGCGGATTGGCCTGCCCCAACCAAGGTTAAGGAAATCCAATCATTTGCAGGATTTTGTAACTTCTACCGCCAATTCATTCCTTGCTACAGCAAAAGAATAGAACCTATCCTTAAGCTGACCAGGAACACCGAATTATGGAACTGGGGCGCAGAACAGCAATCTGCCTTTGACGACCTTAAAGAAGCATTCTTAAGGGAACCAATTCTCAGAATACCTGACCCTGAGAAACCTTTTACTATGTTGGTCGATGCATCAGACTATGCTACTGGTGCTGTCCTTAAACAGGAAGACGAGAACGGATTCTGGAAACCATGCGGATATATATCTCACATGTTTACAGCCACAGAACGGAATTATCAAATTTACGACAAAGAACTATATGCAATCGTTCATGGTTTTAAAGCATGGAGACACTTACTTGAAGGACACCCGAACAAGATAGTGGTATTCTCGGATCATGAGAACCTAAAATACTATCGAGAACCCCAGAAAGTTACAAGACGACAGGCTCGATGGTCCCTTTTTCTTTCAGACTTTGACATTAACATGCAACATATACAAGGGAAAAAGAACCTCGAAGCTGATATGATTTCACGACGTCCCGATTTAACTCCTGATAAAGAACATGAAAATAATGGCTTAATAGTCTTACCAGATCACTGGTTCATCAACACCTTAAATACAGAATACGATAATTGGTTTGCCAACGTCTTGGAAGCAGACTTGCAAATCAATTTTATTTCCACAGAACTCCGAGATTTGGTAGTAAACCAAACCGAAAAAGACACTTTGGCTAAAAAACTAATCACAGCCATCGAAGCCAAAGAAATCCCTCCTATTCGCTCTTCTTTAGACGACTGGCGAATAGAAAGTGGACTAATCCTCTTTAGAGACCGAGTATACGTCCCTGAAGACAAAGATTTACGACGAAGCATTGTAGCCTTGAAACACGACAGCCTACCTGCTGGACACCATGGTCGCAGCTCAACTGAAAAGGAAGTCAAAAAGGAATACTGGTGGCCGGGAATGGGAGTATTTGTTAAACAATACGTCACAGGATGTGCCACCTGTCAACAAATGGCATATGATCGGAGACCAAAACCACCAGTTAACCCGATACCTATCCCTGAAAATACACGACCATTTTCACAAGTATCTATGGACTTCATTACTGACTTGCCTAAATCCGAGGGATTCGATGCAATCATGGTCGTGGTCGACCATGGGTCTACTAAGGGGGTAATTTTCGAACCTTGCATCATGAAGGGACTTAATGCAGAAAGAACGGCAACCCTAATTCGAAAGACACTTTACAGACGATACAGCCACCCTAATGCCATCATCTCTGACCGAGACCCACGATTTGTAGCAGAAATATTCCAGGCAATACTTCACTTTCACAAAATCAAATGGAAAGGATCAACCGCTTATCATCCACAAACCGATGGACAAACGGAAAGGATGAATCAAGAAATTGAAACTTATTTACGATGTTTCTGCAGCGCCAGACAACACGAATGGGCAAATCATATCCCAGAAGCAGAAATTTCACGAAATGCTCAGGTTAACACGATCACACAGAAATCCCCTTTCTACTTATTACACGGATACGAACCAGTCATCACTCCCACTGTGAGAGATACTACTTATGTCAGAGAAGCAGAGATCAGAATAGACGACATGGCCGAAGCAAGAAAAGAAGCACAGGCTCTAATCCAAATTTCTCAACAGAAAACTCGCGAAGCACAGAAACGAGGGTTTACAAAATACGAAGTCGGAGATATGGTGTGGCTTGACACAAAAAACCTATCCATATCCTACCCATCCAGGAAAATGGCACCATGACGTGAAGGACCCTTCAAGATCATTGAGAAACTGGCACCTTATACGTATAAATTAGAACTCCCAGAACAATGGACCATTCACCCTGTTTTTAACACGGTCCTTCTCATGCCATATGTCGAAACCTCCGTCCATGGGAAAAACTTCTTAGAACCACCCCTGGACTTGATCGAAGCCGAACCTGAGTGGGAAATCGAAGCAATCGTTGGTCACAAGATACCGAAAAAACGGAAAAATCAACGCACTGAACCAGTTATGCGATATAGAATACGATGGAAGGGATACTCATCAGCAAAGGATGAATGGGTACATGAAGAATACTTGAGCAATGCTCAAGAACTATTAGAAGACTATAAGAAGAAAGCTAATCTAAACTGAATCGACAGTTTACTACAAACTGCCAACGATCAACCAGTCGTATCTTTCTTCACAAATGTCTTCCAACAACGTCTCTTCTTCCACTGGCTCCCTCCCTTCCACCGAAAACGCTCGCCCCACCTTTATCCATTCTACTGAACCACTCATGCTTCCCCCTCTCATCGCCAATATCAACTACCGACACTCTTTACTTGAACGACCTACCGCACCCCTCGAACTCATTAACGAATATCGTGATGCCCTGCAAAACGTACCAGAGCATCAAGTAACCTCGACTCGAAATTTCCTCTCCGATCTACCCAACGGAAATGCCCTGGTCACTCAGTACGACATCTTCAGAGAAGCAATAGAGATGGAAAACGCCTGTAGGAGGAATCAGGTTAACGCCATTCAAGGAATGTTTGATGCAGGGTTGCACCGTGCTACCGAAGTAGCACAATTCTTAGATGCACCGGGTACCTCTAGTCCTTCCCTTGCTCACCAACGACTCGCACTAATTCGCCAAAGCGACTCCGCTTACGGTAGCAGCAGTAAGAGAACCGAGGACGATCAGCCGAACGGCGAATTTGGAGTCCGTCGTATTGGAGGCAGTTTCTACCTCCATCCACAATCTCACCCTCTCCGAAAACGTCCCACTGCCGAACAGCACGGAAACATCCGAACCCGAACCCCCCTCCCAACCAGCGACACCCTGGCGCCCCTTATCGCCACCACCAGCAACACTCTACCCAACGAGTGCCTTCCCTTCCAGAAGTCCATCTCCAATCCCGATCAACACTGTTTCCTCTGCAACAGCACAACACACGTTAAGAAGGACTGCCCAGAATATCGGTGCAACCGCTGTTATCGAAACGCCCCCGGGCACACCGCCCCAGCTTGTCCCAATCACTTCGCTCCACGACGACCATACCCCCCCACGAAGAGACACCCCCTTACCACCATATACTCCCGAACGAAGAAGTGCATGGAGGCAGATTCTAGGTCCATCAGCCCGGATCCCTGCGGAAAGGACGGCTGCGCCTCACACTACAAGGGATTCTGCTACACCGAATGACGGAGTAAGATCCAGGGGCAGGGGGAGTCGAAGGATGGGAAGGGGTTCCATTCCCACAGGGAGGAACGACAGGAGAGAGAGAGAAACAAGAGGGTCAAATCGGAGAAGTACTACTTCTGCGGAATTCGACCCAACGGTAAGTCAGGGGAACAGGCTTGGGAGGACCACCTCCTCAAGACAGAGGATCCAGACGACTACGACGTCCTCGGGGACTTCTATCCGGGCAATTGATGTTAGTGAAGTTACGGTGAACTTCACGCTTTAATGAGAGGATAATGTTACGATTTTCTTTACTTTTCTATTTACATATATTTTCTTTACATTTCAATGACTTGTTTGGTATCATCCTTGATACCAAACACCTCACTTCTTACTTACACGATTGTCATTCTATTTCCGACTCGTCTCGAGTCACTTACTTTACTTAGTATACTTTTCTTTCTTCTAACTGCGCCGCAGTAATGCGCAGTTGATGCATAGCATCTTTACATATTTGGTTACATTTTACTTATTATTAGTACAATCTTGTTTGTATTTAAACAGTAGTAACTTGGGCTGTAGAGCTCAAGCTTCAGCTTAAATCGAACTAAGCTTTACTTTGATTCATTCACTTTGCTCGTACTTAAGTCTAATCGACTTAAGAGCTCGTGAATAGAGACTCGAATACGATATACTGATTTACTTGTTCTTTGAACTTGTAAATCACGTGACTATCGGACTTGTACGATAAACGTCCCAACCAGAACTTTATCGTAACAGAGTGGGGTAATAAAAATAAACATGAGGCTGATTCTATGGTGCAGGCAAATAGTCTACTCTACAGAATGGTTAATTGGTTGTTTGTGAATGTCATTGAGAACCCGAGTTGACTTTTGTTGAAAAAGTTAAATGATACAAAATGAGATGCTTAAGTGAAGCTTTGCACTCGCTGAAAGGGAGTTGAACCCCTACTGCTTGCTCTCTGTTATAATAAGCCATGACAATGTATGGAAGGAAAGCATGATAATGACTTCACCATTGGCATTATGGTATAGGTTACAGAATTGCAGACCTATTCAGCACAACAGTCAATTCGAACTTGCAAAGGAGATGAGGAAGGGTGGGAGTCCACTGGTGGATATTGATAGGATGGGACTGTGTTTTAGTTTAACAGTGGTGAAAGGTATTGTACTTTGATGTTGGATGGATTACAGAATTGAAATGTATAATGAGAATGATAGTTTGTTGGCTTTTTGTAAATGTGATTGACAGTTCACTGGATGAGAATCACAAAATAACTAGCTAGGAAAACTTCGTCATACACCGGAGAGGAGTAGAACCCCTGCTCATAGTGAACTCATAAATTGGACACAGAGGAAAGCACAGATTCACCATTGGCATATATGATATTAAAGCAAGGATTGTAGCTTCAAGGAGGTTCTTTATTAGCACAGTATAGGGATGGTGGAGCGCCACCTGTGTTTTTTAGGCTAAAAGAAACTGCAATGGTTGAATATGGGTGTGTAAGGGTTTGTATGTTTGTATGGAATATATGTATGATTTTTTTTAAAAAACATCGATATTTACTGGAAGATTTGGAATATGATGTCATGAATGATATGAGCATGATTTTACTTCTGCAAAAATTTTAAGGAGTATTGGAGGTTATCATATGCTGAAGGGGAGTTGAACTCTGGCTGCTTGCTACAATTACGGGTCAGGTATGATAATCGCTTCACCATCGGCATATAGTTTTCATTTGATTTATCTCTAATAAATATACTTCAGATACTGTGTGAAACCAAACCCGAACCTTACACTCACACAGATTTTGTAAGTGGTGATGTGTAATTTTGATTGCGAAATTGTGACAAAGGAGGAGAGAGAGGGTGGGGGCAGCCTGTTTGAGATTGATAATGGTGGGACTGTGTTCTAGTTTAACAGTGCGAGTGTACATTTATGTATTTATGTTTGTATGAAATATATGTGTGAGGTTGTTGAGAATGGTTGGATTCAGTCGTTTTTTGTAGATGTTGATGTTGACTAGAATATATGAACGATGTGAGTGTGATAAAAAATTGCAGAGAAATGACATGCAGTGGCCTTATATGCCACAGGGGACTCGTGCCCCTTCCACGTGCTGCAGAAAGCAAGTGTGAAACCATTTCACTATTGGCATTTTTAAAAGTAAAGTGAGGTAAGGTGTAAGTATCGTTATTTGTCCATTCATTCTCCTTTGTTATTAACAAGTATTCACAGACTTTGTAGCTATACGAATAAATACCTAGTACTATATATCCAGTGATTACCATACTTCCATCCACAGCCCATATTGGCCAACTTCTGATGGGGTTTCATATGACATACATATCAGTGCTAGTTTGGTGCCAGTGCTAGTGCAACATGTGTATATGTGTTCTTGTTTGGCAACATCCTCTCAGTCCGAGATGGTTCATGCCACCTCATCAACTCCCTCTCCGCAGAAAAACACAAACTGTGACATTCCAATCAAAATCTACCCTGCATCCAAATAGCCACCCAAGCTCCCATCAATTCTCCTTTACAGTCAATCACCACCTCTCCAATGCACAATGTCGCTCCTTCCCACAGGCCTCTCTGCCAAAGAAAAAGCAACCTACTTGCACACGATCCCATCCATCTGCAAGCACTGCTATAAAGTATTTGATCTCTCATAAAAAGTGATAAAGAAGATGAGGTGGTGGTGTGTTGTGTTAGGTATATAGAAGGAAGGTATGATAATTTCAATAAGGTATGTCATCACCCTTTCACAACTTATCTTATTCATACTACCAATTCTCTATGCTACTAGATACTCCCACATGGAAGATGGCAGCACCTAGATGCCTCCCTTCCACGTATCCATACCCTCCTTTCCTCCTGGCCCTCCATAGACAAAATGGAACAAGAGAAATGCCCACTGGACCTATTCTTCATTGCTGTCCTACTTGATGCCAGAGCAGGCCCACACTGGTCATACACCAAACAAGCATCTGACTTAACATTCTCAAGGAGCAAAGGACTAGGTGTAGCCAGTGTATGCATGTCTGAAGACAGCATGTTCAGTTCTGATACTGTTGATTCATTCAGAGTTGACGGTACATTTTTTTCCTCACTTTGCCCCTTGAAATCATATGCTAATGCTCGGATAAAGCAGATAAGTTGAAATCCCTAACACCAGAGGCTACGCTAGGTGAACATATACAGGTTTCAGATTCGAATTCACCAGTAGGAATTGAAGGCCGTACTGGATTGTTACGTAAGTTGGGTGAGGCGTTGGAGGAGAGGGGGATTTGTAAGTTGGTGGGAGACCTAGTGGTCTTGTCAGTACATCGGCATTCTTATTTTTCTCGTTCTATGCATATGTTCCTTGCCTACTGCGACTTGTTGAGTCACACGACGAGAGTAGTTACTTTATTTACTTAGAATGTAGCTTCCAAATATAATAAATCAACTTTAATCCTGAGGTGCGATATCAGTAAGCTCGAGGGGTGCAATGATTTCAATTTCAAATATAGAACAAGTTATTTTTAGATCAGTTTAACTTTGGTTTTATTCTTAGAACACGTCAAGGTATTCAAACTTCAAGGTATTCAGATTTCAATTTCAGCAAACTCGGTACGTAATTCAGTGTCAAAACGTCTCGTAAATAATTCTGATTCTTGTCTGTATACCACCCTATCTGTGGGGGGAAGAATGCCTGGCAGTTCCTGCCTTATTTCTTCCCTTTTCCGCTACTATATACATTTTTCCTATCTAATTACTTACAAATTGTGTAGTAATAAAATATGATTTATCTTCTGGATGTTTCACCAGTCTGTGTACAAGGCAATGCTGCGTCAGCACCCCGACGACAGTCAACCAATCGTGCGCATAGACCAATGCGCTCCCATTCTGCAACGCGCACTCGTTTGAGCGTTCTATTAGTTACCTTCCTAATCGGGTAATCAGCCGATGCGGCAGCATCATCCATTTGTATCAATTTCATTTATGTCGGCCTCTCGGGTCGGGTTTCCACTCCCACGTGAACTCCTGACTGTTGGGGTACTTGCTCTCTTTCCTTTCTTGCTTCCTTTCCCCCTCTCTCGCGCTCTCCCTCTCTGTCTCGCTGTCTCATTGGCTTATTGTATCAGTCCCTCATCGTCGTCACTCAAGCTCGCTAATCTTGTGTCTTGTGTCTCATGTTCTGGGTTGCTTACAGTCTGGGTAAGTTCATGTTTTGTCTGGATCCATACTTTGTAACTCGTGCTGACTTTGTCATGGTCATATAGTCTTTTCTGGGCATCGTAATACTCATGTTTAGGCTACAACATCATTTGTAAAAGGTAAAGTATTGTGTATTTATTTGTTTTAAAGGGTGTAAAACCAGTACTGAGGTGGAGTCATGTTTTAATAGGTGTATTTGTTTTTATTCCCTTAGTGATTTATGGGAGGCGGCACGGGAACTCAGCCCCTCCCCGCTGTTTCCTCACTCTACATGCCTGGTACTGGTATCTCGAAATCGAGATATAACGAAATTAAAATCGGGTACATTGTTTTCGTTTACATGCGTATCAGACTCGATACCATATATTGCTTTTGATCTGATGATATCAACTATGCCCATCTCTCACCTTTTCGCTATTCATGCATTCTATTTCTGCTTCATGTATATGTTCTATCTTCATCGTTTCCTTTTATTCATTAACTTTTTTTTGTTGTGCAACTTTTCTTTTTTTGTGCAACTTTTTTTCAGTGCAACTTTTTCTTTTTCTGCATAAATCATTTCTAAGTGAGACATTGATCTAAATGACACCCTGCTGAGTGCTGAAGCCTGAGGCCTGAAGGTGAGAAGTTGCCTACCAGCAGGCATGGTGCCAGGGAAGAGCGGCAACATGTGTGAAGAGAACAAAAGTGCGCAAATGTGGTGAAGCCATAGATAGAGCAGAGTAGAAAGGCGTAGAGACTATTAACAAGTATAAGACTTCTATTGGGGGAGCACAAGCAGAAAGACTTCAGAGTGGAAACCATGCAACATTACACTTACAGTGACAGTGACAGTAACGGTAACATGATAATGTGTACCAGCTGCATGGGATATCAACAAATATACATGTGATATATGTATCTGTATGTTACTATGTACATGTTAATTGGTATTATTTGTATGCTAATTCTCACAGAAGTTGCTGCCAAATATAATACCAATAGACATGTACACAGTTAAATATAAGATAATAAGGCCAGCAAGTGGCAGGGCCCACTACCTTCCTCTGTTGCTGTGTCATGAAACATGTGTGCAGTGGCATACTTTAGTGGGCTTTCACTGGTCTTGTGAGCAGTACTTGATTTTTTCAAGAACTGGTAAAGGTTTAGGAAGACTGACAGCAGGTGATTCATATATCTTTAAGATGATTGAGTCTTTGTTTGACAGATTCAAGTTCATAAGAATTACTGGCAAGATATTTGGACTAATGGAAACCACATTAAGTGTGTAGATTTGATGAAGAAGCCGTCATATATATTTTACAAGACTAAATAATACAAGGGTCCATTTTTATTTATGAGGTTAGAATTAGACAAGTAGAAACAATATGTTAGTTGTAGATTTTTTGGAGACATTAAGGAAAGGGTTTTTTTGGGGGAGGTGGAAGTAGATAAGTAGGATAAGAAATTAAAAAAGCGGAATTGTACTAGTTATCAATTTTTACTATGTGATGTGTGAGATTGGAATGATACAAAAAGGAAACAAACATACACTTTGTCAATTTCAGTGTCCTTCCCAGGTTTTAACCTTTCTTGTTCCTGGAGGTGCTTGTGGTAGTTTTATCTTCAGTGGTTTTGTCTTTGAGGGAAGATGTGGTTGATGCACTTTGGAAGGTTCTTAATGACTTGAAACAACATTTGCATGGGATAAGAGGTTGTCCCTGATTAGATGTGATTCTTGCTAGTGGATCTGCAAAACTGACATTTGCCTAGGTTCCAATGTCTTCCTTATCACCCTGCCTCCTCTATCCATCTGCCATGCTAACCTCCAGCCCTTTTCATCTCGTTTGAGCAGCCACTTAATGTCAAATGAACAATGTACATTTGCTGTGCTCAGTAGGTCTCTATCTCCATTCAATTTAGTGATCTCTGTCTGAAGTCTGATGAATATTCAATGTGTTGTTTCACCAACAGATGAGGCAAGGATTGGAGCAGGTTGATAAGTTGAGATTTGTGCTGTTGAAGAGCCAGTGGAGACCATTACAGATATCTACAGTTATACACCTTGATAACTTCATGAACATTCCCACTTTGCTCTGCAGAAACTGTATCGATTTTGCTGTGATACTTTTTGACTTTGGATGCAGAAGGCTTCACAAAACCCAGGAAGGGGAAGATTGTAGGAGGACAAATGTGATATTCTGTGCTAGGGGCTGGTATTTATAGGGAGCAGAGGAATGAAATGCTGTATTTGGGTATCATTGCTTTTCTTTGTAGTGGGTTAGTTTTGTATGGTAAAGAAAAGGGGAAGGGGGTCTCACTAACTGATAGTGGATTGGAATGTTTGGTACTTGTGTTCCAGTTGAGAGATAGACTACACTCATGAGGCCGGTATTACAATAGGAGTGTGGGTTGTTCATTTTAGAGAGTTGTCTGGCCAGCTTTGTATATTATCCATTAGATGAAAGAACAAAGCAAGGAGGGAAGGAGAGTGAGAAGAGAGGAAAGAAGAAAGAAAAGAGATGAGGGAGGGAGAGGAGGAAGGAAGAAGAAAGGCATATCAGTCTTTAAAGAAAAGGAGAAACAGACTCTGGAAGAGAGTGACAAGGAGTGGCAAGAAGAGAGGAAGAGAGCTGAAACATGTTTAACATTCACCTCCAGAGAGAAGGAAACATATCATAAAGACTAAAACATTCTCACATATGAAGATGCTTGCACAAAGTGATGCAAATGCTTCCATGTGGGTTGAACAAAGTAGGGTTTCATGTGGGCTAGTCCAGGGGTTAGATTAGGAAGAGGAGAGGAGGAAATGAGAAACATACTTGAACATTGTTGCATGGCCTATGTTGAATGTTGCCTGTGTGGTGTGTTGGTGGCATGGAGAGAGTAAGGAAAGGGGGGACCACTGGCAATATTGGCAATATTGCCAGGGGATGTAACCATTATATGAAATACACAGATATATAGAGGATCATACAAGCACAATGAGCTAACACCCAATGTTCAGCAGGGTACAAATAACAATAAATTTTTAACCATACCAGGCAAGGTCTGATTCAAAGCAATGCCAAGCAATCAGCCTGCAAAGAGTGTTTTCCAGTGACCTACATAAACCCTACTACCTAAAAAGGTAGTGGGAACAAACACAGATGGATCACATGTAATTTTGTTGGTATTCCACAGGCCCTCTCTCCTCCTTCTCACCTTCCCTCCCTCTCCTGCCCTGTCTCGACTCTCATGCCCTTCTCCTCTCCCTTGTTCTAGATGACAAATGTAGCACCAAGTACCACAACACCTGTTACCATTGTCTCACAAATGACAAGTATGGCTATTTCATCTCCTCCCCTCTCCTCTTCTCATCTAGCAAGTGACGAGTGTAATGGCACAGGTAGCAACCTCAAGTCCTATACAAGCATGGCCTCTAGTGCTCCCTCCTTCCCCACTTCTTCTCCCTCTCATCTCCCCAGTGATGTGTATGGCCAATATTCCTACTCTCCCTTCCCTCCTTTGCCCTTTCCATTCCCCTCGTGTCTTCCCCCTCCCACTATGTGTAACGGCACACATAGCAGCATCAAGCCCAAGATGAGCACCGCCTCCTGTGCTCCTCCTCTCCTCCTGTTCTCATCTTGCAAGTGACAAGGGCAAATGTTTCCTCATTTGCCCTCATCTGCAAGTAACGAGGGTGAACACCTTATCTCCTCACCCCCTCTTCACCATCGCCCCCCTGCCTTTGTCTTGCAAGTGATGAGGGCAAGTGCCTTGTCCCTCCCTTGTCTCACAAGTGATGGGGGTGTATGTATGCCAACCACTAGTAAGCCCCCCCACCATTAGTTTATCTCCCTGTCTCCACTAGCCACTTGGCCCACCTCAAACCTCCTGCCTCACTGACCCCCATCAACTCAACAGCACTGATGCAGCATCGTAGGCACTAATATATCAACCACCACCGCTGTCGTCATTGTGGTAACAACACATTTGTTGACTCCCAGTCCCCACCTTCCCCTCCTCCCCTTCAACCTTTTCCCCTCGTCTTGCAAGTGACGAGTGTAGTGCCAGGGCAGCACCACCACAAAGAGTGCTGTCCCCTTGTTCACTCCCATCCCCTTGCCTCGTCTTGCAAATAACAAGTGCTGTCACACCCCTTCCCTCCCATCTCCCACTCCCTCATCTTGCAAGCGATAAGGGCAAACACCTTCATCCTCATCCTGCAAATGAAGAGGTTGGGGTTAATGGGTGTAGTGGTATGAATAGTCAGCAATTAACAGTGATGGAGAATATGGCAGGGAGGTGATGAAGAGCATTGTTATCTGCAGGTAGTACTGTCTCGTTTACATAGACTGTATACAACTTGTTACTAGTAATTGACATGTAAAACATGATAACTTAATAATTATGATATATGCATGGAGTGATAGTAAATTCATGTATATAGTTCCCTTTTCTAAAATTGTGTATAAAAAGTCTTGTATTTCATGTATGTAACCATAAATAAGGCTTAATCTATATGATATTGTTTAAAGTAATTTCTCACTTCAAAATGATAATTGCATTGAAATAAGTTGTGCTGAAAAAAGTTGCACTGCCAGAAAAAAAAGTTGCGGCCTTGTAAAAAAAAAAGTTGTGGCCTTCTGTAAAAAAAAAGTTGCAGCCTCATGTAAAAAGTTGTGGCCTCATGCAAAAAGTTGCACCGAATAACCCCCCGAAAACGTTGTGGCACCCTCAAAAAAAGTTGCACAGCACAATAAATGTGCACTTTGGCCCTCATACTGTCACATTCTCTCCACTACTCTACTTTCCCTCATTTCATATCATTGTATCATTTACAATTTGTGTGACATCCAGGCTTGTATAATGCCAATCAAGATATTCTGGTGCAGGAGGCTTTTGCTCCAAGGTCGTGTCAGAAGTAACAAAGAATAAAGAGGGTGGATGAGAGAATAGAGGATAATGAGAGAGTAAGACTCAGACACAAACACAGACAGACACAAAATGGGGAGGAAACTTATTGACAACTATCAAGTTACAGAGTGTTTATATACTGGGTGTATCTACCAAAGTCCAACCAAGGTCCATATAACTAAGGCAACAGACAGCTGTCAATCTGTCAATCACATATCTGTCAATCAAGTATCTGTCAATCACAGAACTGTCAAGTATGACAGGTGACAAGTGACAGCTGTCAAAGAAGCTGTGCAACCCAGAATATCTAACAGGTCGGTCCAACAAGCATATACAGTGTCATCACTACACTATGCTATAAATTCTCATTATATACACATGGGTCCTGAAAGTGATGGCAGTTCCCACGCTTTGGGCAAATAATATGTTGTATCATATCAAGTCTAGTTTATCACCTATTGCTTGAAATGTCTTATAACTTTGTTTATATGTTCTACATATGGTGCCTCATAGGAGTGTAAATTTTCATTATGATACAATTATTCAATAGCATGTTATAAGTTATTTCCTTATAAATATACACTTTCATTCTGAGACGAATCAATTGAATTATATAATTCCTTCTGGGTTCCGGAATGCCATGGTTCTTCTCCACATTATAGTATACATGCCATGAAATCCACACCCAAAGTTATATGAATGTGCTCACATCCAACTATGAAAAATTTGAGGCTTAATATTCATTACACTGAATTGGCATGTGTGCTTCTTTCTCTACTATAGAATATTACTGTATAATTGAGACAGTAACAGCTTTTATGCACACCATTTGGCTACAGAAATACTTCTACATATATTAATGAAGTACCATCACATTATATTCATCTATAAAGAAAATATCATAAGTGTCAGCCAAATTTCTCATTTAAGCTCAATGTTTTATGATATTCATATCATAAAACATCAAGCTTAAATGAGTGAGGCATATATTATATATAGTATACAGATTACTCATAAAAACTCATTACTTTATGCTTCTTACTATTATTACAATTGTATTATGTGTACTCATAAGTTGTCACGACCGTGCCCCTAGCCTGACTTGGCAGTGGAGTACGAGGGGGTGACTGCGGAGAAGCGAGGGTGAGTATGAGATGAAAGCAGAGAACGAGAACTCAGGGGGTAGGACTTCAGCTTCAGCTTATGTGCTGCGCCCCTGGGATTCCTGGTCCTGTATTTCGGAGTAAGGGCAAGCCCTTCGGAGAAGACAAGAGACGAGAAGACAAGAGGTGTAACTCAAGTCAGATGAGAGGGTGAGGACATAGTTCAATACAAAACTGAAGACTAAAGTACAAATCGAGTACTACTTAAATACTGGAGACTCGGAGTAAGTAAAGGCCGCTGGCCAAGGCCAGCAGAGAAGTACGGTCAGGGTAGGTGTACGTAGAATGAAAACTATAACTAATTAAACATAATAAAATGTGTCGGAGAAGTGAGTGCGTATGGCGGTGTAAAGTAAAACAGATAGTGGCGCACTTAAGAATGATAAGTGACTCACTATGAGATGTATACTACAATACTGAGGGGATAGCTCAGTAGAACAGAAGAAAGGAAACAAGAGTAATCTATGTACAGTAATCAATAAGTAATATTAAGAATGTAATCAAAGTCTGGAGTAAACAAAGGTGAAAGCGGAGTAAAGGCATAGGGGTCTGGAGGTAGGCGATACGGGATATGACATAAGTACTCATTACATTATGTTTCCTATTGTTATTGTAATACTATTATGCATACTCATAAGTACTCATTACTTTATGTTTCATATTATTATTATAATACTAGTATGTGTACTCATAAGTACTCATTACTTTATGTTCTCTATTATTACTGTAATGCTACCTATTATTATTTAATAGTATAATGTATACTCATAAGTACTCATTAATTTATGTTTCCTATTGCTATTGTATTAATATTATGTGTACTCATAATGCTCATTACTTTATGCTTTCTATTATTATTAATGTATTGCTATTACTGATTACTAGTTGATCTGCGCTTCGCATATTTCCCACGCTTCGATTTGTCACATACTTCACGCGCGTCACGTTCGTCACGCATATTCCCGCGCTTCGCATTTGTCACATACTTCCCGCATGTCACGTTCATCACATATATTCTCGCGCCTCATTTTTTCCTGCGCATCACATTTGTCATGTTCTTCACATGCGTCACGCAAATTCCTGTGCTTCGCATTTGTCACATACTTCCTGTGTGTCACGTTCGTCACATATATTCCCGCGCATCGCATTTGTCACATTCTTCCCATGCGTCACATCTGTCACGCATATTCCCACGCATCAATTCATCATACAATTCCCACACATCACATTTGTGACAATTTTCACGTGCGTCACATCTGTCATGATTCTCCCACATATATCGCACTTGTCACGCTTTCATGCGCGTCACACGTCACGTTTGTCATGTTCTTTATGAGCGTTATGCTTTTATGAATGTCACACATCTCACATCTATTTGTCACGCTTTTCATGCTTGTCACAGTGCATTTGTCATACTTTGTATGCGCGTTACATGTCACATTTGTCACATCTGTTTCTTATGATTTGCATGTGCATTATATTCATCATGCCTTTGAGACTTTCATCATGCTTTCACACACATCATAAGTGTTACTTATGTCACATCTTTGAGATGTATGATACATTTCAAGCATATCATGCTTGCATGTGTATCATGATTGTGACATGTTGATGGGGTTCCAACAGGTCTATAATGAAAAATGTTCTGTACCTTTCATATCCAAGGAATCAGAGCACTCAGTCATGCAACATTTAACTCATAGCTTATTACTTAGTAGTAGTGTAATTCAGCCTTTTGCATTGACAAGTCAGTTATTGATTCACACCCTGTATGACAATACTGCACATGACTAAAGAAAATGATAGTAAGTTTTTCTTAGGCAAGAAAGGAGAAAAGACAAAGTAGTTCTTCAGAAAAGAGAACAAGAAAAGAAGGTGATAATGTAGTTGACACTAAAATAAAGAATAGTAAAGAAAGTAATGGCCACTGAGCAAGAAAGTGAAGAGAAGTACCGGAGGGGGTTTCATATGTATGAAAAGATACTAATACTAAAAGAACTATATACCATAAATCAGAGATGTGAAACACATGACAGTGTAGAAGTGTCATGTAATCATATAGAATAAGCATATATGTGACTTAATAATGTGTGTTGAAGATATAAGAATAACCAATGGTTAATGCAAGAATCATGATCATTTAATAACTGAGACATGTGAGTTTGATGTGATGTGGAATCACATATACCCACCATTCCCTCAGATTTGTTATCCATATGTAGTTCTTTCAGTATATGTCCTTTTCTGTTCAGTTGTTAAATATTTCCAAAATAATCATTTCTATTATAATGATCTCATCATCTCTCATATCCAGACTAACCATTATAGTTTTTACTTTATCATTTCATTACATCTCTAGTCCTGATTATTAAACATAATATCATCACATTTCCAAATTCTCATGCTCTGTCAGTGGGAGTAAGACTTCAACTACATATACACTCTACATTTTTCATTCTAGTTTCTTATTACTACCACACTTCTAAAACTTTCTAATTGTTATTTTCCATGTTACAATATCCAACTCTACAAGTACATATTGTTTCCTCTGCATATATAATTCACTCTATACTATTAAATACTTACTCCACTCTCATGACAACTTGAATAGTGGTAGAGACAGAAAAATCTGATGTGATTGGAAAGCATGATATTTGTGAAAAAGTTGCAATGTGCTTGAAAAAGGTGACATGCATGAAAAACACATGATGCATTTTAAAAAATGACATATGTAACATATATGAAAAAGTGACATACATGCAGATCGTCACGGCGTGACGCGCCTCAAAGACGTGACACGTGTGACGAGCGTAACATGCGTGACAAATCGATGTGAGATGTGTGACAAACGTGACGCGTGACGCGCATGAAAGCATGACAAACGCGCTAAAGCGTGACAGGCCATTACTTAATTGCTTTTCTATTCTTTAGTTTAGTATTCACTGAAGGCCTCTTTGCCTTTTTTTCTCTCTTGCCTAAAACAACTTACTGTTACTTCTCCATAGTCATGTGCAGTATTGTTATTGACAGGATCTGTGAAAAGTATACAAACATTTTCATTATAGACTTGCTGGAATCCCATCAACATGTTACAATCATGACACACATGCAAGCATGATGTGCTTGAAATGTATGACACTCCTTATAAATGTGACACATGTGACATATGTGACGCGCTTCCAAAGCATGACAAACACATTAAAGCGTGACAAACGCGTTAAAGCGTGACAAACGCGTTAAAGCGTGACAAACGCGTTAAAGCGTGACAAACGCGTTAAAGCGTGACAAACGCGTTAAAGCGTGACAAACGCGTTAAAGCGTGACAAGTGCGATATATGCGTCGCGTGGGAGAATCGTGACAGAGGCGCGGGAATACATGTGACGAACGTGACACGCGGGAAATATGTGACAAATGCGAAGCGCGGGAATATGTGTGACGAACGTGACGCGCGTGGATAACGTGACAAATGCGATGCGCGGGAACAATATGAGGCGCGGGAATATGTGTGACGAACGTGACACGCGTGAAGTACATGACAAATCGAAACGTGGGAAATATGTGAAGCGCAGATCAACTTGTAATCAGTAATAGCAATGCATTAATGATAATAGAAAGCATAAAGTAATGATTTCTATGAGTACACATAATATTAATACATTAGCAATAGGAAACATAAATTAATGAGTACTTATGAGTACACATTATACTATTAAATAATAATAGGAAGCATTATAGTAATATTAGAGAACATAAAGTAATGAGTACTTATGAGTACACATAATAGTATTACAATAACAATATAAACATAATGTAATGAGTACTTATGAGTACACATAATAGTATTACAATAACAATAGGAAATATAAAGTAATGAGTACTTATGAGTATGCATAATAGTATTACAACAACAATAGGAAACATAATGTAATGAGTACTTATGAGTATGCATAATAGTATTACAACAACAATAGGAAACATAATGTAATGAGTACTTATGAGTATGCATAATAGTATTACAACAACAATAAGAAACATAATGTAATGAGTTCTTATGAGCACACATAATACTATTACAATAACAATAGGAAATATTAAGTAATGAGTACTTATGAGTATGCATTATAGTATTACAATAATAATAGGAAACATAAAGTAATGAGTACTTATGAGTATGCATAATAGTATTACAATAACAATAGGAAACATAAAGTAATGAGTACTTATGAGTACACATAATAGTATTACAATAACAATAGGGAATGTGAAGTAATGAGTACTTATGAGTACACATAATACAATTGTAATAATAGTAAGAAGCATAAAGTAATGAGTTTTTATGAGTAATCTGTATACTATATATAATATATGCCTCACTCATTTAAGCTCGATGTTTTATGATATGAAATATCATAAAACGTCGAGCTTAAATGATAAATTTGGCTGACACGCCTCAAAATATAACAACATTTCTGAATCTCACAGCATTGAAAATGAGGAAGAATTATTTTTATAGCACCATATCTTTATTCTGGAATGTCCTTTCTATTTTATATTTTTACATAATGTATATTATCTTCGGAAGTCCAAATTCCCATGATATTATAATGAAAATCCTGCTATGGAGACTTTTATGAGCAAATTAGTAAGGTATATCACACACATATAGCTGATGAGTTGAAACAAGTATATCACAACATTCTATGATTTAAACAGAATTTAAATTTGTAGTCCAGTAAAATACGTCATATATTACGCATGACCAAAGTTTGAAAGAATTCGACGGAATTTTAGATGTGTGATACGTCAAACGAGGCAATGGACTATTTTCCATATACGTGGGAACTGCCATCACTTTTAGGACCCGCGTGTAAACAGAACGGCAAGCACTCTAGCTGGATCAAGTGGATTCACCATTACTGGCGGACAATTTATCACTGTGGCCGGGGATGGGTGTGTAAGGGTTTGTACGTTTTGATCGAATATATCAATGATTGTTTTTTTATGAATGTCGAGGTTGACGAATATGATGTTACGAACGATACGAGCGTGATTCGGCTTCTGAAAAATTTGTGAGGGTTGTTTGCACCTGATTATACGCTAAGGGGGAGTCGAACTCTGGCTACTGGCCATAATTCACAGGAGAAGTATGATAATGGATTCACCATCGGCGTAGTTATCGTTTGTAAACGAGGATCTCAGGATCGTTGTTCGCATTCATTTCGTTCATTAATTCATGTTCTTCCGGTTCCCTTACTCCATTGCACGTCGTCCCCCATTATTTCTTCCAGAGATTTCAATGCACTAAGTACTAACCGCACACAGAGACACGTTTTCATTGGATTTATCGCCAGTAAATGTACTACAGAGACTGTATCACTGCGCAAACAAACCCACAACTCCGGCCCCTGCAAGTTCTGTAAGCGGCGAGATGGAATTGTGCGAAATGGCATTGCAAAGGAGAAGAATCCTAGCTCGCTGATACGAAATGTGATGGGTTAAGAATTATAGTAAAAATTATAATGATCACTACATCTGCACATACACTAGGGGGAGTCGAACCTCTGCTACTTACTCGCATGTAGCACGGTACTTTAATGCAAGGCAAGCGTGATAACCGCATCACCATCAGCGTATTTCTTATAATTTATCTACGTTAATATACATACACATTGCGAGGTTTTCATTTCATCGTTCCCTATCTCTTCATTCATGATTTCGCTCTGTTCTGTCTTATCGAAAAGTTATATAAGAGAGCGGAAACGGAAGGATATCACATGCACAGCGACACACTCCGCGTCTCACACTGGCCTCCTTATTCACATATCCGTGCCTTGGGTGGGATATATGATTAAAGAAAGCAATGGGGAAGGTATGGACAGGGGGGACCAAAGAGGAGACTGGAATTCGCGGTGGCTATGCTAGCAAGTAGCAACAAAAGCTCCTGCCAGGCGTTAGCACCTCTTGGCGCTTATACTTAGAACAAGGGTGGTGCTATCTTAGATAGTGGCATAGGGCAAATGATTTTTGATGTCTATAATTAGCACTGAACTGGATGTATTTAAATGGTATGTTTCGACGTAATCCAATGATCACTTTCTGTTTCCCAGAAACTTCCAAAAACTTCCAAAAACGCATATAAACTCTACCCTTAATCCGACCTTCAATAACGTGAAATGGTTACATTCGTATCATCTGACAATGAACAGTTTACCATCGACAACAATGCTGTTAAAAATATGGGCATTGTTAATATGTATGGGGGATACGATGACCAACCGATTCCTCTCCTGAATGTATCTTCTGCTGTATTTAAAAAGGTACAGCTAATCTACGTCTGTTTCTCCTGTTAAGTATACAACTAACCAGTGGTAGGTTATTCAATACTGCGAATATCACCGCGAGGACTCGTCCGATGAGCTGTGCGGTGATAGTGATTTTCAACTCTGCGAGTGGGATGACAAATTCCTCTCGGCATTAGATAAAGACATGGTTATGGATATGGTGCTCGCTGCCAATTACCTTGACTATAAACTTCTCCTGTCAGTTTTCTTATATAGATTTTTGAAGAAGTTCTTAGTGTTGACAAGAAATGGATTTATGGTAAAGCTAGTTCTGCAGTCGTTGCAAAGAGACATACCAAATATTATTGAGATACAAGGCGATTTCACAGTGAGGGTAAGTAATGTTTTTCATTTCAAGACTTGAAGCTGCTTTTAATCGTGTAGCCTGTTCTTTATTTACCGGAAAGGGTCGAGAGGGGAGGTGATATAAAGTATGTTTGTATGTATACCCCGATGGTTCTTGTCTTTGGGCTTTTATTTGGTATTTCGTGATTAAACATTAAGATCATGTGGTTCATATATATACTCGAACGAGAATGAGAATGGGGAGTCTGACGAAATTGAATGAAAAAAGGAAAGGACGGAACATGACATAACGCTATGCCTTGATACACTCACGAAGACTCTTTGCAACAAGGTACGTTGACTCGACGATGGAAAGTACGTGATGCATTTTATCAGGTAGGACCCGGACACATTGTTTGGTTGAGCTTGTCGGGACCCTCTCGGTCCGCTTTCCGCTTTGCTAATAGTAACAATGCCACCTCATCGACTCCAAGTCGTTCATCACAACATCAACCATCTCTGACTCTCAACGGCTCTTTGCGCTTCTGTCCACGATCAAGCCACATCGTCGCCCACTATCTGAAATATTATGACGTACTTACAATCAACAACCATCTCCCAACAAAGGTGCTACAAAGCCTTCGATCTTGCGCAACAGAACACGCTGTAGTACTTTACCTATCATCCGGAGGTGGAAGAGGTCACGGAGTATTGTGTGAGGTATATTAGTGGAAGGTATGATAACTTCGATGAGGTACGTTTATTCTTTCCATTTCGCTATTAGTATTATATAAACGGAGTCTCGTAGATCCTTCCACACGGAAGATGGCGACACCTCGACACCTCACTTACACGTGTCCACACCCTTCTTTCTTCCTGGTCCCCTTCCAAAGACATAGACACAACGGAAAAAGCGAAACGCTTACTGGATCTATTCATCGTTTCTGTCCTTCTCGATGCAGGTACAGGCCCACACTGATCCTACACCGAAAGGCGTCCGGTTTAACATCCTGAAGGAGTGAAGTTTTGGGTATTATGGCATGTTTAGTTCCAACGAAAGGGAAAATGATAGAGCTGACGGTGCTACGTCCTTTCCTATTTCCCTTGAACACCGCGTGCTAAAGCTCGGACGCAGCGGAAAGTTGAAATCCTTCACCCCAGCTACGCTAGGTACCCATATGCAAGTTTCGGATTCGAATCCACTAGTGTTACTCGATGGCCGGGGTAGGATTGTTACGCAAGTTGGGTGAAGCGTTGGAAAAGAGAGTGGATTTATTTGTTGGTGGAAGGCTGGGTGGTCTTATCGGTACGTTCTTCTTTTTTCTTTGGTTCTATACGTATCTCGCCTATTGCGATTCGATGTCGTCTCGCTTTTTGATCCGAGAATGACATTGCCCATCCTTCATCTTTCGTTCCGTTCGTGTATACATTCTATCTTTCTTGCTCCCTTCCTGTTTCGCTCTTTCGTGTATACATCCGATCCTCCTTCTTCCCTGAACCTTATTTCTTTCTTTCATTTTATCATTCTGTATTCTATCCCTCTTCCGACTCTACTTATTCTCTACCTTTGACTTTGACTCCGTAGTCACATTCTTATCCCGACTCGCCCTCTTTCCCTTTCTTTCGTGATACGTCCTTCGAAATTCGAATTCCCCTGATTGCTCCGCCTACATGTACCCACCCACAACGCCTTCACACCGATGCTGTTCCCACTACACGGATCTTTGCCTTATCATTCACTTGTCGTCCATCGATATCTTCTCGTAACATGATCGTTCGCCGAAGCATAGATTTCTGAACACCCTGTAACTACCTCTTGGGGAAACAGACCGGCGGAGGAAGCATACTTACGTAATACATTATTTGGTTGAGTTTTCCGAAATCCTCCCGATCCGATTCAACGCGCGTTGCAAATGCCACCTCATAGTTGTTCATCTCGATGCCAACCACCAGTCCACAACACATACTTGTCTTATCCTAGAACCTCACCACAACACTCGGTGGATACAAGTTCAGTTATCTTTCTGGACACGAAGTACGCGTGGAGTTGGAGGAAGCTGGGTAACCGCATGGAGGGGTGTTAAGTTCGTCGGTATCCGTACGTTTCTTTTTTCTTTTCGGTTTCTGCTGCTTTCTCCTTATCACCTCTACATAATTTACTTTCTCAGGTAATTTGACGACTTCACGAGCTTGCACTCTCTTTTCTTCGCGTACCTGATCACCCATTGGCTGCGCACACCCTATCTCCCTCAGGCCTCTACTACCGCCTTCACATCTCCTCCTCTCTCCTTCCTCCTCTCTTATTTTCGTTATCTCTGATCCATGATGTGATAACTAAACCTTATCCCAGACTAGTTAACGCCACTCACCATGGCATGACCTCCCCCTCCCCCTCACTCTTCTCATCTATCAAACTGACACCCTCTCCCGTCGTTCTAATCACAACAGGTGGTTCTGGGCACCACGAATAGCCTTTAGAGAGTATAATTCTAGACGTATAGCGTTGTGGTGCTGTAAAGGAATCTTTTACGGCAGTACTCCGAGTAGAGCAAGGGTTGTACGTTCCTCCGTGACCTACACACTATTCTACGTTCTTGATCATCTTCGTTAGTAAGTGAGAAAACGAATTACGCACTCCATCGTCATCTCTACTACATTCCTAAGAACCTTAGTCGGGGTATCAAGTTGTAGCGATACGTCAAATAGATGCTCACTGTTCTCGCGTTCACGTACGTACACAGGGTCAGTCTTACTCGGAACGTGTTTAAGTGTGTAATAATACATGCAGTCCAAATATGAGATCCATTGGTGTATTGTTCAAGTTAGCTATGATAATATCACTTTCCCCCTTGATCTTTTCCTGCAAATAAACAACAGGCAACACATTTAAAAGCAGTGTTCTTGAAATGAAAAGAATACCTTACCCTTGGGTAACCAGCTGCCCTCGGCTGCCGGCATCTCTATTGCTGTGAAGTATTTATCAACGACCTCTCAGTTTCGAATACTCCCCGGACTTGTGTACCTGCGTACGCATCGCTGGCACATTGTCCGCTGGCGTCACGAGGTCGTCCCAACATCCTGTTTCAACAGCCCCCAGTCCTCAAAGGGACGCTTCGTTCAACCATGTACACAGGGGTAGCGTCTATGTATATCATTAAATTCCAATAGAAACATCGTTGTCGATACCCGCCTCTCATCGAATAATTCTGACCTTCTATCTACTTCTAACACGGCACATTCAATCACATCATGTGAAGGTAAATGATGCTAGAGCCTCTTTTGATATTTCACACATTTTTCCACGAAGTGTCTATTAACCTTCGTTTTCGCGGGAATGTGAACCCTGCATTGGCGTTTCCTGCGACATCTTCAGAATCTTTCTTGATGACATGTCCAACATATATCAAACTTTGAATGGTCCAAGGCACGTCGTTCCCCGAATCCCTCTCTTACTTTCTGATCATTCAAAATTAATGAACTGTTCTGACCTGGTCGTGCTTCTGTACGCGGATAAGAGGTAAATGTCGTCTGACATCATTTCAATTGTAGTTCTGATGCGCATGTAGTAAACGTGTAAGAAACGATTCTCATTATCAAATTGTTGTTACCTGAGACTGCATGCAACCATTGCAACGAGTATTTGATATTACTATTAGGGAGTGGCGTTTAGATTTACCTGTTAGAGTCCATGTATTTGGATATTTTCGCCGTTCAACATCCGTGCGGCAATGTTGAGCAAGAACAAGAACTGTTCTCTCATCGAGCCTCTTCGAACTTCCATGTCTAAAAACGATTCCAGAGATTCTCTACTGAGAACTATACCAATATCATTAAAAAACCCTACGGTATAAATGCATTCCTGGCCCATTCCCTCCAGGTCACCCTTATTGCCTCTGCACATGCCCTGGCACTATCCCAGCGGAAACCACTCGTCCAACAGGTCTAGTACTGCCTCTTCGGGATCGAGCGTTACTGAGTCTGTATCGAGCTCTATCACCACTCCAGAACCTAGCCGTACATCCATCCGAATGGCTCACTTTTGTCTTAACGAGAATTGTTGTCCTCCATCTTATCTGTCCGCAAAGGCTACTCCACGAGCGTCAGCAACTTCTCTCTCACCGCGTCCTCGCCAAACGTCGAACGTCTTGAAGACGCCGTGTTGCCACTCTACCCGGGGACCAACTGGGACTGGACACGATAGTCAACAACCCTGTGCGCACGAACAGAGCTCCCGGTCGCAAGAAAGGTTAGTCGAATTAGATGGCGTTACTACCACCCTAGACGGATTAGTACGCAATGGTTCAATCACACTTGGGGAAAGTAAATATGTCCGTGATCGAATTGAATCGATGTACAGCTCGAGAGACGATAAGGTGTGAAGTTATTATTTTTATAGTATGCTCAAGTCTGACGATTTTCTAACTTCATGTTGCCTAACCTCTTTTCGCTGTGGTCTATCATTCCTAGAGCCATGTGATACGACTTGCACGGAAGCCTACGAAACCTGCTCACGAAACCTTACCTTATGACTTCGATGTTCCGACCACGAGCAGCACTGCTAATGGATCGAAATACAACGTAATCGAAATCGTTACGGAGAGTCATCATAATACTTCTGACATGGAGGAACTCCACATGCGCGTCCTTGAGCTCGTTCAAGAAGGGACAATAACAGTTGAAGAGTCGGCTGCGTTGCTGCGGGAGTATACCCAGGGATCTAAAGGTGTCCATAAAATGACTTCTACTAAGATTCCTATAAGTGTGAGTGGGGCACTTCATTTCGAGATGCCAGTGTATATTTTTTAACGGAACTTCATTTACAGGAACTTCGTAAAGGAAATACGATTACTATCACAGGTGACAGTGTAGTCATTACGGTGAGTTAAACTGTAGTTATTATTCCAGTGTCTATTACTAATCCCTATTATAGACTCACTAAACACGTCTGTTTCGCTGCCAACTTTAGCTCAGACTAATAAGACTTCGACTATTGTCAAATGCCTCGTTCTTTACATTCATTTCACGGAGTGCATAGGATGTCGTTATGGAACCTTATCAATGTCAGATATGAATGTTTAAAGATGTTTGCAGTGGTATCCTGCTTCCTGAAGGAATCCAACTACAGGTACACTACGTTTAAAAATTCCATGACGCATGTTGTCAATGCTGGCCTCACAGATGTTAATCACTTCGACATAGGCATCTTATTTCTGAGAGTGATTCTTACTGCACTTAAGTTCAACGTTATTACACTGCATCAATACCCGGTGGAGTGCAGCTTAGTTTATGCCCTGAGAGATTTTCAGGTTCTGAGTGCTGGCTGCCAGGGACACATCGAGTCCGCCGTTACATGTTACACGCCCATACGCCTTCCCAAACGATTACCGCTCCTGCAAATATTTTTCTCACCCTCCATTGTGTTGCAAGTATGTAAAAATTAACACTAACAATTACTTATTACCGCTGTAGCTTTCGTACCAAATTACAATTTCCAGAATCAAGAACAATAAGTACGACCAGGAGATAATTTCTCCGTAATGTCAATTGGCATTTGATCGCCGTCTTCTTCTCTTCGTACCCTTCTCAGATCTCAGTACTTACCCCATCGTAGCCTCGTGTATTAACTGCTTTTCGAGACCTATGCTGCTCTGCCCGCCGTGACTCTGACTGAGAAGCTAAAGGTACCAATTAAAGTCCCTGAGCAATTTTCCTGCCCTCCTGCCGGTACGATTTACTCCGTGCACCTGTTGAGCTAACACTCAACGCAGTCCACCCTACTTACCCTTTTCTCATCTCAGTTGGAGACCGAGACGAGGCTGGACAGTACTCAGTAGCCAGTGATTAGCAGCACCTAATTAGGTAACTAACATGAATTGCTATCCGAAACGAGAACCCAGCGAAAGCAGTCGATGGCGTGCTCAACAGCAATAGTTGAGTTATGGTGGACATATCGTCTTCAGCTCGCTTCCCTTCCTTCTATTTCAAAGCCGTGTACGTTACATCTAAACTACCCGCCGATCACTAATCGCAAGCTACATTTATCCTCTCCCCGTTTCAACGTACAACCTCTGGAACCATTTCACATCGCATGTTCAACGAGATCGCCGAAAAATCTTATTTTTAGCCTGAGAAGGTGAAGGTGTAAGTGTCGTACTACCAAGTGTGCTATGGGCGCCACGATTAGTATTTAATGTAAATTTATCAAAATTTCACCCTCTTCTTTTCTCTTTAAAACTTTCTCCACAGGAAGTAAATAAATACCTGTCACATCTTCATTAGCTTGCTATACCTCCTCAAAAATATACCACCGCAAGTTCGTAATGCAATTCTCACTGGGGTTCAACTCGCACTTCATCAGATTTATCAAGTTGTACGCGCTAAATGCCCTCAAACTCAGAGAGTTTCAGTATTCCCGAAAGAAACGCGGTCTGTTCATTACCGCTGTAGCTTCCATATCAAATATAGTTTCAGGGTTTGGCTACGAATACAATAAAACATTTATAAGCATCCCCTTGGTATATTATAATGTGTAAGACCCTCTGGCTAATTTAAACGGCACAGCCAAAATTCCGCGGAAATCAACGTTCTAGTTCCTCTAATTCTTCTAATTCTTCTAGTTCTTCTAGCCACTTTCATAGTTCCAAATGTGCGCTCTGCGATTCATCTTCAAATGTGTCTGACTCTGACTCTTTGAAACACCACCGCTCAAGAAAATATCACAATTGCGGTTATAAGACTTCACACAAGTCTAGACGGCGAGATTCTCCTAGGTCTGAGAACACTGAACAGTGATAGGGTAAGAAGTGATCATTTGTCCCCCTTCCGTCCTCACTTTAGTTTTATTTTTACCATCTCCACCGTAGGCATCGTTTGAGATCCTGTGTGACCCTGCATATCCCTACTCATCAAAAACGTACCATGGTTATGCTCCATTTCCGAGTTTATATGCACAGCATCCGTCAGAGGCAGAGGCTTAAATCCTTCCGGAACGCGATTCGAATTAACAGGATGATCTGCTGCGAGACAGATATTAAATAGAAAGTCAAAAAGACCGCTAGAGTTTATAATGCTGACGTCTCCTATTCTAATTTCATTCTTCCGGTACTCTAAAGGAAGATTAAAACCTGTGCTTAACCACAAGAGACGAGCATATAATTCATAATCCTTCTCTAGTATGGCTTGAACGTTAGGTGCGGGTGCTGATGCGGAATCATGTTTTCTGGGTCAGTACGGCAATATGACGGAAGAGAATACTACATACCTTATAAGCCCTAGAATTAGATGGTGTAGGATCTGGGGCCTGATGATATAGGTCCCCGGCCACATTGTAAAATTGTCCACCATTGGTAGTGAATCTGCTGGATCCACCTAGCATGCTTGTCGTTCTGTTTGTAGCGTTAATGTGTAATATTAAAGTGGGGCATTGAAACCTGTGTAGAAGGCAATGTATGAAGTAACGGACTGATATACAGAAACATCGGTGACTATCACACGCTGTGTCCACAGTCACGATGCCCTCTTATCACAATCACAACTCGATTCTCATAATCAGATGAGCAGGGAGTATCTATGACATCCTTGGAAGGGTGTTTGAGGCTGCCATCCCGCGCTAACATCATTCTTCAAGGCAGCTAACTCAAGAATGAAATACAACGAACCATTTACTAGCATACATCTATTCCATCCAAACATAAAAGTACATTCCTACCACCGTTAACCTAGAACACAGTACCATCACTGTCAATCTCCACCGGAGGCCCCCCACCCTCCCTCTTCTCCTTCGCAATCTCCCTTCCACAATTCCACGTAGCGGCTTCTAGAATCTGCGCAAGTGTAAGATTCGGGTTTGTTTTTTTGCGGATGAGGCTTGCGATGCGGTCCCTGCAGTGGTGCGTTATTTAGCGAAGTGAATAAAGATGGAAAAAGAGAAGAGTCATAGAGTCGTGTGTCGATAATAAACGACCAAGCGAGGAGATGAGAGTCGAATGGGAAAATTCCAAGCAATAAAAGACGAAAGTAAGAATTAAAGAGAACGAAAACAAATAAAGGGGCGGGCGGCCCTGAACCGAGAACCGAGCAGACGATCGGAAAATCAATATAAAAATGGTATCCAATCCAAAGCAAGCATCGACCATGAAAAAAAAAAACACAGAAATCCAATCGAAGGAAGTAAAAAGAACATACAGCAAAACAACAGTCAATGCCCTCCACTCAACAACCATCGCATGACCCGGGTTTACAAAAGGCAGTCCCGACGTTGGGTGCGTCGGGAGCGGTCCACCTGGTGGATTCGATTTGAGCTGGAGGACGGAGAGGTCTATTAGGAGGCCACCTGTTTGGGGGTGGTTAGTATTGATTATGAGGACGAGGGTAAAAAGTTGAGAAGTAAAGAAAGACGATGAGTACGAGTGAGGTATAGCGATGTTAACGCGTTAACAAAAAACACAAAAAAAATAAACGAACCATTCCGATACTCAGGCAACCCAGTCATATCTTCTCCACCAACCACCTCCCACCCCAACACACCGGTGAAAATCTCGAGAAGGGAATACGTGAGCCATTGTGTGAGTTTGTGGAATGGGATTAAGTGGGCTCCTATTCAATCCGTTGGTTCTTTCTTGTATCGTAGGGAAGATAGGAAGAAGCGAAGGGGATGTGGTCGGAACAACGGAGAAGCAGAATAGGAGAATGTACCTTCGCTAACAGTCCCCTCCACAGCACCTTTAAGTGATTCCTTCAACACATCGCAGGGCCAAACGTCCCCTAATTCGATTCCTCCGAGGGAATGGCGCTTTGGCCAGATTGGACCGAGGCCATCCATCAATGCTTCCCAGAGAGCGGGGAGCGGGAGAGTGGGTTTTTTAGAAGTTGAGGTTGTAAGTGGTGTAAGGTAGTCTGTTGGATTACTATTAGTTTGGGAACAGGGAAGGAAGAGGGAAGGAAGAGACGAAGACGAAGAGGTAGAAGAAGATAAATATAGTGAGAGACAGGGATGTAAGCAAGTGGTTAGTCGAAGAAAAAAAGTATAAGATGACGTAGAGAGCGAAAGCGAAAGTAATGAGCCCAAGGAAGAACATTTGGGGGATGGAAAGGCGCGATATAAGTGGAGAGATGTAGAAGGAGAGAAGATGTAACAGAGACAGAAGGACATAACGAAAGGATGTTCACTCGAATACGAGTGAGAGGAATTGCGAGATAGATCGAATGCGTCGTCGTCATCGAATTGAGAATAGTATTAGAAACGTGGTAGAGACGTTGTCGAATCGAAATGGGGAGGGATGTCGTCGAAAGAGAATAGAAAAGAGGAGAGAGAACGTACCAATAAGACCACCAGGTCTCCCACCAACGAATAAATCCCACCTCTGCTCCAACGCTTCACCTGACTTGCGTAACAGCCCTGCGCGTCCCTCAAGTCCTACTAACGGGTTTGAATCTGTGACTTGCATATGGTCACCTAGCGTAGCGGGTGTAAGGGATTTCAACTTCTCCGCTATACATCACATTAGCACAATAACACAATGGTTTCAACACAGAAAGGACGTACCGTCAACCCCGAATGGATCCTCCCTATCAGAACTGAACACTCCATCTTCGAACATGCGTACACTGGCTACGCCTAGTCCTTCACTCCTAGAAAACGTCAACCCAGAAGCTTTCTCATGATACTTCCACTGCGGGCCTGCGCCAGCATCGAGAAGTACAGACACCATGAATAGATCCAAGAGGCGTTTCGCTTGTTCCGTTTTGTCTATGGAAGACCAGGAAGATAGAAGAGTAGGGATACGAGGGAGTGAGGTGTCTAGGTGTCGCCATCTTCCATGTGGGAGTATCTACTGCACTATAAATCTCGAAAACATGGGACAGATAGGATATGAAACGCACCTCATCGAAATTATCATACCGTCCCTTCATATACCTAACACAATACTCTGCAACGTCATCTTCCTTCTCGGGGTGATAAGTGAAGTACTGCAACTTGTCCTCCTTAGCTAGATCAAAGACTTTGTAGCATCGCTCGCGGATAGCTGGGAGCGTGCGGAGGTAGATTGCTTCTTCTTTTGAGGAGAGGCCTGTGGGGAGGAGCGACATTGGTAGTGGAGATGGTGGTTGATTGTAAAGGAGAATTGATGGAGCAGGGACAGGGTACGTCACACTATTTCATTTGGTTGATTGTTGGTTGTGATAAGATAAGCATGTGGTGATATAGCCCGATAAGTTCGTTTTGGTACACAAGGTTGTGGATATGTTCTGCAGAAACTGGAAAGGGGTGTGCAATGGAGTCGGTGAGACATCGTGGACGTTGAGATGAACGACTTTCGAGTCGATGAGGTGGCATTTGCAAGGCGGATATCGGACCGAGAGGGCCCCGACAAGCTCAACCAAACAGTTAGGAATGCCTTATGGGTTTAGATTTTTGTGTCACGTCGCGTTACAATATGTTGGCGCTGGTCACTTAAAGCTGGCATGATCAGTCTTGATGGCGGCTACGGTTATCGTCGTCGTGCTCGACAGTGAGCAGCTGTTTACTAGAATTCTATTTCATTTACTCCTCATTTTGCACTAATTTTTTAAAAATCTTAAATTGCACATTCCTATAGAGACTACATGATAGATTTTTGGTTTCAATAACATAAACCACCTTCAATTATAAGTTGATCTCCTCTACTTTTATCAACATGTTTTAACTGTTTAAATTATTGGGGTTGCATAAAAAAGATTTATGAAGAAGTGCTAAAAATGAACTGGATATGAATGGTTTATGTACTCGCTGTTGAGAATAATGTTGAAGAAGCAGGTGCACGACCACCATCAAATCCATCAAGGAATGGTGCAGGCATGTGAAATAATGAGCAGACGACATGTGTGTCACACTCTTCCCCTCCCTCAAAACCACCCGAATTGATACTTTAGGTGAAGGAGCATGGTTACGCTCGGCAAAAGGGAGTACGGTAACTAGGGGGTAACTTTCATCAAATTTGGCGGGTTCCCCCTTGATTTTCCTTCCCCTCCCCCTTGCACCCAATGGGGCAGAGTACCCTTCCGAGTTGGCATTTCTAATCAGATCTGCCCCTAGTAACTCCTGTGCAGCGTAAGTCGTCACTGGACCACATACTCATATTTACCAAAAATGATGGCAGTTCCCACACTTTTGGAGAGCAATTTATTGGTTAGTCCACATTGTAATGACTATAGAGCATCACACTCTGCTTGGAACACCTTGAAAATTTGGTAATATGTACTATCTTAATTTCACTACCACTGTGCAAAAATTTGAACTTCATAGATTACTGTATATTGTGATATACATGCTGTAAATGTTAGATGCTATTTATTTCATGTATCTTGTTAAGTAGCTCATAGATGACTGTGTAGTGGGATATTCCATTTAAAATCTTGGATATGTGTTTTCCATAATATATAGTATACAATCCCAAAATTTTATCCTTAGGGTACTTCTTGAAATTGAAATATTTAGACATTTACATTGGCCTTCCTACTTGTCAGGTCTGAGCAGGTTGGAAACTCCATGTTTAAATACTGTATAGACTGCTGAGACATTGCTATAACTCAAATATACATGTAGATTGACTGCAATATATGAATTATGTTTGAAATGGATGGCATTTATTTCAGATAGAGCAATATATTCACTGATACAAGATGAGATACTCAAATCAAATGATTGTAATCAATCTTATGGCTCTTATTCTAGTTCAATGGATTGGATAAATATTATATAACATGGCTATTCAATTATTCAGCATGCTGACTATATGTTTTAAAAAAACTGCACTATTCCTCAGTTTACAAGCAATTATATTAATGAATGAATTATTTCTATGTGAAAATGTGGAATTACATAAAAAATGCTTATATCTCAACATTAAACAGCCATGGTAATATATAAATTTACATAAATATACATCACACCATATAGTATATGTATTAAAAAATTTAAAGTGTTCTGAGCAGAGTGTGATGCTCTACATTGTAGTTAAGGTGATGAAGTGTTCTCCAAAGTGTGGGAACTGCCATCATTTTTGGTAAATATGAGTACAGTTTTTAACCGAAGAGTAAATATATTGTTATAGTTGGCACTTACCTCCCAGAATAGCATGATGTTCTTGCTGGTATCATGCCAATGGAAATTGTGCAAACATGCAGCCTCATATTGCCCAAGCTCACACTCTGCAATTCTTCTATCTCACCTATTCAGTTTAGATCTGTGTATCCGAGCATTTCAAATGCATATATCCCCATATCTCACTGTGTATTTTGACTGAGGTATTCTGTACAGCAAATAGTTGCATTTATGAGAGTTCATAACAGAGAGCGTAGAAGTTTGTATAATACAGTAGCAGGTTAGCACAACAGCTCACGACACAATGAATCAACTTGAATGAGGACGCAATGCTTCTGTCATTGCATCACATGATCTGGTGAGAATGATCAGCCATATCGTTCTCAAATCGCGAACTCAAATCGCTTACAGTTCACTCCATTCCAAAAGGTGATCTGTCAGCAAATGCGGACTGAACTGATTTCAGTTCGCAACAGATCACTCTACGCGACAACACTACCAAAAACCGTCTCTTAAGCTCGTTAAACGTATCTAGATGGTTTTTCATGTGGTTTTTCTAGATTTATACGTACTCAAAGGCACCGACTCACACATCTTACTTATATTTTCATTTTCTGGCAACAAGTCAAGCACCTAAGGCGACTTCCTACAGTCTGACGCTACTTGCAGAAATTAGGCCATCAGGCGGAGTTTAAAATCTGGCAACATCTGGCATCGTCAGATCCTTACGGGTAGTCATCCAGTGATTCAACAGCATATCTACTGCTTCGTATCCATCACTACTTCGCCATGTACATCTAGCCCTGATCATGTTACTGATTAAGAGGTATAAATACCAAAGATCACTGGCTTCAAGTAATTATACTTCCCCTCCGACCTCTACTACCTTCGAGAAACCCTCGGAAATTTCATCATGGGAGACACAAGTGTACCTTCTGATGAGATAGTTTACCTTATAGGTCTAAATTCAAAAGTAGATTTGGTATCTAGTATGTCGCTTTACTACTTCACATCCCAAGTTCTCACTTTTACATAACAGTTGCCGCTATAACTTCCCTTGTGTATGACATCGTTTACAGCTTTTCGGATGAGGTTAGTATCATATTACAATTATTCATTTATTTTCGACACAAAAATCGATTTTGCTGTGATTCTGCAGGTGAAATACATCTGGTGGTGAGCTGACACATGTTCTTTTGCTGTATATTTCATGGCATACTAGTCATTTCCAATGGGCCGTCAACTTTTCGAGTTACTGGTAACTCGAATGGAACTCGACTGACACTTAAGTGAAACTTAACTTAGGAACTTAACTTGTAACTCGAATATGTAAATTATCTTGATTTGTATGGTTTATGACAGACATTTCCTCACCTCTATGGATCACTAAATTGTTGCGCGCTCACCATTGCGCCTCGCGGTCGTTATTTCCCACGCCCTGGATGTTGATTCTATTTTTTGATGCCACTCGGCGCTCTCCATCAAATTAATTAATGTGCGCCGCGCGCTGTTTTCTATGGCGCATTTGATCGCGTACATATCGCTCATCATTGTCACACACAGTGAGCAACTAGTATTCTCATTTATGGTCGAGTTTTTGAGTATTTCATACCAATTTTTGCGAGCACCTATATATATTAAATACTTCCACAGTGCAGATAAATCATAGATGAATATTATATGAGAACCTGAGATTATTATTATGCATTTTAAATTTTATGAAGGCACAGTGCACTATATTTATGAAACTAATAATATATTATATCCTAAATAATGTACTTCTTGTTATATTAAAAAAATAATGAGAAGAGTGCAAAAAATGAGTGAGGAATGCACAAAATGAATGCTCACTGTTGAGCACAGCGGTGGAAGAAGCGCAACACCACCATCAATGCATCAGAAGCAAGTGGAATGATTGGGGATTTGATAGATGATGTGATGGCGCTACTTTTACACATCCGCGGTGGCAGGGGTGGGTGTGGGAAACAACGAGCTAAGGGATCGCGACAACAATGAGTACAATCATAAAGTATGGGTTTTTTGTTATGGAACTTGAGGAACTTAAGTTAGACACTCGAAGGGAACTTAAGTGGAACTCAAATGGAACTCAACTCAAATTCGAGTGGAGTCAAGTGGCATTTATCACTTGAAGGTAACTTGATGGTAACTTAAGTGACACTTGAATTTAGCATAAGTGAGGAACTTAACTCAACTCGACTAACACTCGAAAAAAATTATAAGCGAGAAACTTGACTCAACTCGATAGAACTTAACTTTCACTCAAAAAAAATAAGCGAGAAACTCGACTCCACTCGATGGAACTTAACTTTTGCTAAAAAAAATAAGCAAGAAACTTAACTTTATGCTAGGGAACTTAACTTTTACTTGAAAAATAAGCAAGTTCTACAATTGTATTGTATGAAGTGCCCTACAATAATACATACAGTAGTTTGTGTTATTTCCAGCCCCCCCGCCCATTCTTTCCCATGCCTATAATTCAATGTTTACTCATTTCCCATTAATTTGTGCATCCTCATTGTTGCGCGCACCTCCGCTCATAATTTCCCACGCTTCCGCTTAACATATCGCGCCTATATACTTTCGCGCTCAATGTTTCCTACACTCTGCTCATTGTCACCCATACCTCCACTCACAATGGCATGTGAAACAGCCAAGGACAGTATGTTTGCCATCACGCACTATTGATGCGCGCATCAGCAAAAGCCGTTAACTCCGGAATCCCTCTAGCCGAGCGCGTACCCACACAAGCGCGTGTCCTGGCGCATGTACTGAAATAGTACCAATGCTGCAGCAGTGGCTGCACCTCTGAAACAAGGTGTAGCCGCATGATTTTGCATATGGAAGGCATTACATATCTCCCAGGAATTATCAATAGTATTGTCAGTAGCCTATTTATGCTATCTACTTATACTGTACAGCCAAATCAAAGTATAATATATAAGTAGTTTAGAATAGCTAGAGTAAGGTAAGCACCACCCAAGCTGTACTTCTGTTCTCAAAGTAGAGTAACATTCTGAAATCAGTATCTGAATTTTTTATTAGAATTTGAAGTACTGAGTACTATTTAATTGAATTGAATATTGGTTATTGAGTTTTTGAACTAGTACCGCAATTGAAGTATTAAAATCAAGTCTTAGAAAGCAAACTATAGTTTTTAACTCATTATATTTCATTATTGCAACCCAGATACCCTTCGTACTAAATATAACTAACGTAATTACCTATTTTATGTTGGTGGTGCTACTACTGACATAATAAAGTACATCTAAAAGTTAGTCGTATCAGAACTTAACTTTGACTCGAAATAATTAAAGGGAACTAGACTTTCATTCAAAAAAAAAATAAGACAGGAACTTAAGTTTACTCGAGGGAACTCGACTTTCACCAAAAAAAAATAAGCAAGGAACTTAAGTCCACTCGAGGGAACTCAACTTTCACCAAAATAAAAAAGTGGGGAACTCGAGTCCACTCGAAATAAGAAATGGCCACTTGAGGTAACTTAACTTTGACTCGAAAAAGTTAAGCAAGCTCAAAAGTGGAACTCGACTATAACTCAAGTGTAACTTAACTTTAACTCGAAAAACTTAACTGGAACTCGAAAAGTTAGCAGCCCATTTCCAATAGGGGTATGAAATGGTCAAACACCAAGATTCTTTATATCATCGCACAAAGCTGAGTACTACCGAGTATACTACAATCCGAACAATCTGAGCATATCCGTGTGGATTCGCGCTAGTACGAGGAAGGAAAGGAAGAGCTTATTAATAAATTTCGCACCAATGTGTCAAGAAAGTGCATGTTGTGCAGATAACAAGAAATAAGCGAGTGCCACAAAAACATGAGCTGGTGAAAATCTTCAGGTAACGTTTGAGGTGAAGAACGACAGAGTGAACTAGAGCGTAAAGCTATGTTGTTTTCGATAGGGCCTTATATTCCTAGGGTGTAGCGTGAGTTAATAGTACATGAATAGAAATCCAACTTGCTGCTTTTATCAGATCTGGAACAAGGGTATTCCAAACGATCTTGTATTCCTCCACAGTCGTATTGGGATGAAGCTTTATATAATCTTGTGCATATAGGTTTCTGTTGAACGCTCATAAAAGACTGTGAATTAAGAGAGATAAGTACTTCCCTGGGAGTGCGTGCATTAGTTGGCTTCATGAGCTTCCTCTTTCCTGATGTCGACATATCTAAGGAAATGTTTGGGAATTTGAAAGCGTCATTAGTGGACGCAGAGGCTACTGCAATAGTAGACAAAGATGGCGTGAGTGTGAGTGTGGGTGGTGCGGGCACCAAGGACACAGCCTCAGGTGGCAGTGCAGTTGCAGACACGGGAGCGGTGACCTGTACAGGTGTATTAGAAGCAGGAACCGGTGCAGGTGCTGCACCTAGGTCTAATGCAGGCGTAGACACCACGGGAACTGGTGCATAAACCGCCATAGAAGACCCGGGCGCCTGTGCAGATGGCGCAGTGGAAGACCCAGGCGCCAGTGCAGATGGCATAGTGGGAGACCTGGGCACCGGTGCGGATGGCGCGGTGGAAGACCCAAGCGCTGGTGCAGATGGCGCGGTGGAAGACCCAGGCGCCAGTGCAGATGGCATAGTGGGAGACCCGGGCGCCGGTGCAGATGGTGCGGTGGAAGACCCAAACGCTGGTGCAGATGGCGCGGTGGAAGACCCAGGCGCTGGTGCAGATGGCGCAGTGGAAGACGGTGCAGATGGCGCGGTGGAAGACCCAGGCGCTAGTGCAGATGGCACGATGGAAGGCCCGGGCACTGGTATGGATGGTGCGGTAGATGATGCGGGCACTAGTGCAGATGGCACAGTAGATGATGCGGGCACTGGTGCAGATGACGTGATAGGCACCAGTGCAGATGGCACCGCAAAAGACACGGGTGCGGGTGCAGATGCAGGCGTTGATAATACGGGTACAGGTGCGAGCGAAGATGATGTGGGTACCACAGCTTGTAAGACTGAGCCTGAAGTCGCCAATGGCGCTACAGGTGGAATGTTCAGGCCAAGGCTAGAATAATTAACGAATGTTGTGAAAGTACTCATGGCACTCACAGTGGGTTGCGCTGTAATAAAGTTGAGAAATAAATGAGTGTACAAATAAAAAATAGATAATAAATGTACGCGGTGTGGTCGTGGGGAGTGTCGTTCCAATTTTACAGAACAGGGAACTGCATAATCTGTAGGTCATTCTGTGAGATGACATTTACAACAAAAGTTAAATCGCACCAGTGGTTTGAGCAAGATGTCCAGCCATTCCACTCGATTCCCCCAAACTGCCATCAAGCTCCGTCAAGTCAATGATATCCTCAGATTTGACCTTGACCTTCGAAAGCGCAACTTTTCTCTTCTTTTTGGGTGGCTTCGCATCATGAACAGGGACCTTGTATAGGGGCTCCTCATGATCATAATCTGAAAGGCAATCGTGAAAAATAGGTTATTTGTGAGGAAACCACTGCTTACCAGCTCTAGGATTATCTCGATACCAATCCGAATACTTCACTGTTGCAAATGCCTCTGCCTTCCAATTGTTATCACAGTAGCGAAATTCAGGGAAATTCTTGTTCATCTGATCGAAGTAATAGTCCGCCACACTCTGTAGTCTTTTACCCCAAGTCCTAGGATCCTTCTTTTCATAGCGTAGCTGATTAAACACGCCACTTGCAACCTTCATGAACTCACGTCGTCGTACCTCGTCTACGACGACACCCTTCTCGTCTTCTAAGAACGATAGCCGAGAACCTTTGAAGGAGGGCGATAGGGACCAGGCTTCCCACTGTGACTTGAAGTAAAACCTGATCTGCGGGAGATCTTCCATCGAAAGCCTTCCATTCAGTACAGATGAAGCGTAGGGAGGTATTGACGATGTTGATGGTAGCGTAGTCTTGATTGATGTCATAGTAGACTGAAGAATTGATGTAAGATTTCTAAAATGCGTAAGTACGCATACATACACGGTTAACAAACACATAAAACATACCTTTGCGCATCTAGTTCAGCTTGTAAGGCTACACTTCGTTGCCACATACGGCTGTAGGGCTCATTTCCAGAGCTCATGAGAGCGTCATGAGTAGCAGACCTAAGCAGATCAAGCTGGGCCTGCATTGTGAATTGCGACATTACAGGCCGAGATGCCTACATATTTCCAAGTCTGGTACACAATAAAAAACAAAAGAAAGACATACCGGGGAAGTTTGTTCAAACATAGACCAATTTTTCGACAAATTGGTTTGTTGATGCTGCAATCCAGGTGCCAGTGAAGGTCCAGTCAAAGCGTTGTCGAATTCATCTGAACTTGAGTATGAGGAAGAAAAGTTATAGTTTTCTTTGTTCAAGTTATCTGAGCTGGAGAGCATAGGGCGATAGTTGAAGTCCATAACTAACAACGGGCAGGAGAGACCCCAGGGATATCAGGAAGAGTTGGGGGGAGAAAGCGATGGCAGACCTTATAGAACCCTGTGCCCTGTATATGTGACTGCGCACAGACACAGTCATGTGACCCAATCTAAAGTCTGTGCATCGCTGTAGTACAAAGTTCACCTGCCACCTATCATAAGAAAGAATACAGCTGCAATTATTTTAACACATAACATAGCAAAAAATAGAAGGTGTTTACATGAATATAGTATATAACGGTATTCAGAATTGTATAGAACTTAAATAAAATTGAAACATAGATGTATTTTCAGTTCAGTTCGGTATAAATCACATCTATAAGCTATTCATAAATATCACGGTCCACATATTCATCAGATTCAAAATCGTCCATCCCAGGCTTTTCAAGTACAAACCACAAGTTAGTAGCCTCACCTGGAAGTGAAGGCAGTGGTTGCATCGAAACAACTGAGACAATTGTATCAACTGTGATTACTCGTAAGTCTTGCAAGCCTTGGTAAGTACAAGCCCAAACAGTCTGGAATGATTCTTCTAGTAAGTCCAGATCAGGGCGTGAGTATACAGAAACCAAAGCATGTGCTTGTGGACCAGCTGGAGAAGGTACAAGAAAAAAGAACTGAATCTCGCCATATTCAATTACTCCATTCAGATCAAGCTTAAAAGTAGCCATAAATATGTATACTGAAGCGAGAGCAGTGGAGTTCACCTTGACATTTCTGGTGATGCGAATGTTTTGTCTTGCTTTCTCCTTCTCATTCCAAGCAGACCGGCAAATTTGACCAATTGGAAGTTCCAATCGTCCCCACCTTCTTACTGTATTCAAGCCAGTAGTTCTCAATATTACTTCACCTTCAGGCCCATTTAGTTCTATAGGTATCTGGTCTCGTTTAGGGTGAAGAATATATCCATCCCCTAGATCAAATGTACCTCGAAGAACAGTGTTTTTTCTCGATGTATTCAGCTCTGGATACATAACCTTCAGTGCATTCGTTTGAGCTCGCCGTATACCACGCTGAGAAAGATTTGCAAATGGACTTGATGGTTGCTTTACTTCTTGTCCCAGGTTACCAATAGTACGTTCAATAGTGAACTGAGTTGAATATGCACCTGGACCAACACGCATCACTTCTGGTGCAACATGAAGTAATGTGTGTATACAAGGTCGACAAAAATGAAGGCGATCAAGACGTTTTTGATAATAGAGATGCTCGTATTCTTCAACAAACTGGACCAGATGAGTATGTGCATCAAGGATTTGTTCAATTGAAATATTTCGCTGTAAAATGATCCTTACACCATGAGCAAGCCGGCAAAAATTAAGCCAGTATTTTTTAGGCAACAAAGTGTGAAAATATGCTGGGCCCAGTCCAAAGACATAGAGATAATACTCAGTTGCCTTATAACCACTGTTCAGTTTTTCAGCCGGATTGCGAGGAGGGCGATGAAAGAATTCTGGAAAATAAGGAGTACAATTAACAATGGCCTTTCCATGCTCGGTCCAAGTATCGCCTATGAGTGTCATCCATGGCCAATCATTTTTGCTGTCTGTACGTTCGCAAAACAGAGTTCCATGCCAAAGACCGAGTAACAGCTCAGGTATATTCAACTTTATAAGGTGCATCAAGTCCAAAACCCAGCACCGGGGAATTGGAGCCATTAGTGCCGCATCCAGACCACTGAAAATACTAGGTTTGCTTAAACCAGTGTCTTTCCGATTTTGCTTGTATTGAGTTTGGTTGTGTGACGAAATAACAAGTGCAAGATCATGTTGATAGTCTTCTACATTTCCTGTCTGGAGGTTTCGTATATTGGTATCCGCATGATTACAGTCAGGAATTTCATCAACCTCAACAGGACATAAATGGGCCATCGTATAGTGCCCTCTATGGGGTTTATGACGACCTCGCATCATACAACGTAAGCGACAGGCACGAGCTCCATGGTGTCCAACTTGCCCATCAATCTCGGGCATTCCTAATGCATCTGCCATTCCCATCAAAAAGGCAACCCGAGTATGAATAAATTCTTCCTTGTAAGCATCCCAGGCACGAAAACCTTGTCCATTATTTTCTTTCTGTAGAGCTGAAACATGGTGTAAGCTGCGAAACAGAAATGAATCTATATTCTTTGGTTTGCGTGGACCTGGAATAAAGCAACCAGGTAGTACAGATTTTTTCTTGTAACTGCTATTGGGAGGAAGGTCATCAACAATCCAGATTGATATCCAGGTGTCAGAGGCCTTGTTTTGATACGGGCCGTCAACTTTTCGAGTTACCGGTAACTCGAATGGAACTCGACTGACACTTAAGTGGAACTTAACTTAGGAACTTAACTTGTAACTCGAAAATGTAAATTATCTTGATTTGTATGGTTTATGACAGACATTTCCTCACCTCTATGGATCACTAAATTATTGCGCGCTCACCATTGCGCCTCGCGGTCGTTATTTCCCACGCCCTGAATGTTGATTCTATTTTTGATATCGCTCGGCGCTCTCCATCAAATTGATCAATGTGCACCGCGCACTGTTTTCCACGGCGCATTTGATCGCGTACATATCGCTCATTATCGTCACACACAGTGAGCAACTAGTATTCTCATTTATGGTCGAGTTTTTGAGTATTTCATACCAATCTTTGCGAGCACCTATATATATTAAATACTTCCACAGTGCAGATAAATGATAGATGAATATTATATGAGAACCTGAGATTATTATTATGCATTTTAAATTTTATGAAGGCACAGTGCACTATATTAATGAAACTAACAATATATTATATACTAAATAATGTACTTCTTTTATATTAAAAAAATAATGAGAAGAGTGCAAAAAATGAGTGAGGAATGCACAAAATACGTGCTCACTGTTGAGCATGATGATGGAAGAAGTGCAACGCGATCACCATCAATACATCAGAAGCGGGTGGAATGATCGGGGATTTGATGGATGATGTGATGGCGCTATTTTTACACATCCGCAGCGGCAGGGGTGGGCGTGGGAAAAAACGAGCTAAGGGATCACGACAACAATGAGCACAATCATAAAGTATGGGTTTTTTGTTATGGAACTTGAGGAACTTAAGTTAGACACTCGACTGGAACTTAAGTGGAACTCGAATAGAACTCGACTCAAATTCGAGTGGAGTTGAGTGGCATTTTCCACTCGAAGGTAACTCGATGGTAACTTACCTTCCACTCGAATTTGGCATAAGTGAAGAACTTAACTCCACTCGACTGACACTCGAAAAAATTGTAAGCGAGAAACTCGACTCCACTCGATGGAACTTAACTTTCATTAAAAAAAATAGGCGAGGAACTCGACTCCACTTGATGGAACTTAACTTTCACTCAAATAAAATAAGCGAGAAACTTAACTTTTACTTGAAAAATAAGCAAGTTCTAAAATTGTATTGTATGGAGTACCTTACAATAACACATACAGTAGTTTGTGTTGTTTCCCGCCCCCCCGCTCACTGTTTCCCACGCATATAATTCAGTGTTTACTCATTTCCCATTAATTGCACATCCTCATTGTTGCCCGCACCTCCGCTCATAATTTCCCACACTTCCGCTTAACATATCGTGCCTACATACTTTCGTGCTCAATGTTTCCCACGCTCTGCTGCTATCATTCTGACCTCTGCTCATTATTTCCCGCCCTCCCGCTCATAATTTCCCACGCATCCGCTTATTATTTCTGCTGTCCACTTCTGTCCGCTTCCCGCTCAGCATTTCCCACGCTTTCGCTTCTCCTTTAATTATTATTTCCTGCCTTCCCTTCCGCCCGCAATTTCATCGTTTCCTGCCCTCCTGCTTATAGTTTCCCACGCTCCCGCTTCTGCTGTTCACTGCTGTCCGCATCTCCACTCAACACTTTCCCACGCTATCGCCTATTATTCCAACCTCTGTTCATTATTTCCCTCCCTCCCATTCGCAATTTCCCACGAATTTCATCATTTCCCGCCCTCCCGTTCATATTTTCCCACGCTTCCGCTCTTATTTTCCCTCACAACTAATACACTTTTCTAAACAAATCACATAATCTGTACAAAGCATGGAACATATTATAATAAAAGACTAAATACATATATAACTCGCATTTTTATAAGTTTATTTACATTAGTACTTAGTATAATATAGTCTACTAAATGTATAACAACTTATATTAAGTGATGCAAAAGATTGAAATAAAAAGAGCAAGAATTGAGCTTAAATTCAGAAAAGACTTGCTCACTGTTGAGCATGATGAGCATTGATGATAAGGAAGAGTGTACATCAAAAATCACGGAATGTGTTGACATCGCAGTGATGAATATTTGTGTATAATAGATGTGATGGTTCAACGCTGCATGCAAACAGAAGTAAATAAAGGCAGGCAGAGTGTGTGGGAAATGTAGATGAAATCAGGTGGGGTGCGGGACAGAGCTGTGGTAGCAATAGTAGTGATTAGCAAATAGTAGTACTAGTGATTAGTTTATAGTTATTGTATAATTAAAATTTTGAAACTTGAACTTGAAGGAACTCGAAAGGAACTCGAAAATTAGTGAGGAACTTAACTCGAGAACTCAACTTTCAGAAAAAAATTAACAAAGAACTTATGTTGACTCGAAAAACTTAACTTGAGGGAACTCGACTTACACTCACTAAAAAATTAGTAAGGAACTTAACTTAACTCGAGAGAACCCAACTTTCAGAAAAAAATTAGTGAGGAACTTAAGTCCACTCGAAAAACTTAACTTTCACTCAGATAGTAGTACTAGTAATTAGTTTATACTTATTTTACACTTGAAATTTAGAAACTTGAACTTGAGGGAACTTGACTTACACTCACTAAAAAATTAGCGAGGAACTACTGTAGCCGACCATGAAAGTGGCCATTTCAACTTGTGCAACTGCGTGCACTTTTTCAGGTTACACTATGCCCGAAATTGTTTTGCAGATCTGAGTGCATATTATTTATTTATATATTCTGAGAGTTTCAGAATTTTAGGTGAAGTATCTAGCTCAGAATAAATTTATTTGTTACAAGGACTCCAAATTGTGGTTTACAGGGAAACCTGCCACGCCTAGGAACTTGAATGTCCCTTGATCGCACTACAAGCTACAATAAGCTAAGACTTCTTGGGCTGCTGACAAAGCAAGCTCGGCTGCATGTGCTTCACCTGGACTGATCTGCCGAGATCTTGTCCTACTAATAGGACAATATTTCCATGATAAGGAACTTTCTGCACATAAAATTGCGATAATATGTTGTTCAGAACCTATTAAGTACTTTCCTGACTTCTTTGAAGCACGATATTTGCTCAATATTGCAAACAACTGACCGCATCTAACACCACTAAATTTGGCATAAAAATAAAGATGCTCCTCTTATGCGCTAAATAAAATCATATAAAATAAGCAAAGTACATATTCCTAAAGATAAAATCATTTATTGTAACCTCCCAAAAAATCTAAGTAAAAGGATTTCTCTATGGCCTTTGAGCTTCATGCAAATATGGGCCTGTGCAGGTGGGTAGATATCATATATGTATCAGTTGCATTCCAAATCTACAAATACTGGGACCATATCAGCGATTTCTACCACCCAGGATATCAGTACAACCAATTTATATACCTAACTGTGTTTTTATTTCAGCCTATCGTGGTGTTAAAGTGGAGGAGCAGCAGGATGATTCTTGAGACAGCGTGTGAACCATTAGCAAATTGAGGCCGCATCGACATTTTTATCACTTCTTGCTACCATATCTTTACATACTGAGCTTAATTAGATTTAAAACTTCGTATATAAGTAGCTACAGTATATTTCTATACATATCACAAAAAATCCGAGCTCAATTTGGTGCTCTGGTCGCTCAAATCACTCGATGGCCACTTACTATAGGTGGCCACTTTCAGGGTCGGCTACAGTAAGTACACTTGAAAAACTTAGCTTCCACTCAATAAGAATAAGCGAGCTCAATAGTGGTGATACATGTTCCTCGCACTTATTTAAAAGTATTATGTTCTTTTCACAGTAGCTATGAAGCTACTTGTTTAATGTTTATTATTATTATTCTATAATGAAGCCATTGTATCACTCATGTACACCACGAAGGACTGTACCTATGCCATCACGCGCTATTGATGCGCGCATCAGAAAGAGCCGGTAACTCCGGATCTATTTATAACAAGCGCTTACTAAAGATAGCGCATGTCCTACAATAGTACCGTGGCCGCGGCAAATATGGTGCCACTGAAACACAGTATTAACACATGGTTTGCCACATGGAGGGTGTTCCATATCTCCCGCGTATTATCGATAGTCTTAGCAGTAGTACACTTACACTATTTACCTACACCATACAGCCGAGTCTAATTACAATATATAAGTAGTTTAGGTTAGCTAGAGGAGAGCAAGGGGCTGTCAACTTTTCAAGTTACCGATAACTCGAATGGAACTTAAGAACTTGACTTTCACTGGAAAAATATAAGGTAGTAACTTAACTTGATCTGAGGGAACTCAACTTTCACTCAAAAAAAAAATAAGCGAGGAACTTAAGTTTACTTGAGAGAACTCGACTTTCATCAAAAGGAAAAAAAGCAAAGAACTTAAGTCCACTCAAGGGAACTTAACTTTCACCAAAAAAAAAAATCAGGAAACTCGAGTCCACTCGAAATAAGAAAATGACCACTTGAGGTAACTTAACTTTGACTCGAAAAAGTTAAGCGAGCTCAATAGTGGAACTCGACTATAACTTAAGTGAGACCCGACTTTAACTCGAAAAACTCGACAGGAACTCGAAAAGTTTGCAGCCCGTTTTGATACAGTTGACAACCATCAAGTGACAGTGAGACGACAATGTCATCATTGGTAAGGTCAGCACGCTCATAGAGGTCAAGATACTCCGAGCCACAGAATATGTCATCATATATTTGATCTTCATTATTCTCAATCGCTTTCAGAACTTCTTTTGTTTTGCTTTGTCGATATGCTAATGCAGAAGATCCTTCACGTGAGCGCCTAAGAGCCTGTAGTTGTGGAGCAAGCAGTATTGTATGAAATTGCTGCCGAGGTACTCGCTTTTCTCCATTGGAAAGCTGTAGCTTAAGTTGGTCATAGCGATGCTCTCCACAAATAGAGCAGATTTCAAGATCTTTGAAGGGGCCTGTGAATGCAAGACACGAATTTATGCACATGTCATCCACAACATAAACAACACCAGTGATCTCAGCAACGAGTTTCTTTACTGAATGATATGACAAGAGTGTGTCTTCAGGATGTCGTAATAAGAATGCTTTCCGAACATTATTATAAGTCTCTTCGGATGCATTTGTTATTGCAAGGAAGAGATCCAGAGCAAGACGAATATTTGGATCTGAAATATCATAAGATCCTTCAGATGGGTTACGAATATATGAGATGTAATCCTTGTCAAGATTTCCATTATCCAAAGTCGCGTCCTTAATTTCTTTGATAAACTGTTGAGTAATCCTTATATTTTCGATGTTAGAAAGCACCTCTGTATCAATTTCTGGCTGATTTTCTTGAAATAGTAATTCATCCTGCTCATCTAGTGTCTGTGCCGCCTGTCTTGCAGCTTCTTCAGCAAGTTTAGCAGCTTCCGCAGCACGCACAGCAGCTTCTACAGCAGCAGCGGATCTCAAGATTTCTTCGTCTACTTCGCGTTGAAGATCTTCCAAACTCCCGGGATCAGGATCGTCATGATCATGTTCATCGTTGTCATCAATACCGTTATCCCCTTGAGGGACTTCAAGTTGTATCTCATCCGGTAACACATTGTCGACATTACTACCTTGGGGTGTGTCTTGTTCTGTATCATCGCATGGCATGGGTCTGTCAGTATCGACATTATCACCATGGGGTACCTCTTGTTCGGTATCATCATGTAGCCTATCAAACATATTATCTTTGGCAGATTGAACTTGGTTTGAATCATTCGCGTTACTCTGTATTACCATACAATTAAATAACATGGTTGTACTCGAAGCAACATTGCTTTAAACTAGTAGATACATACTGATATGCTCCCAGTCCGCTGCCTTTTCCGTCTCACTTTGTCACTATACATGGAAACAACAGGCGGTGGTGTCGAAGATCGTCCATGCTCTGCTTGCCATGAACTGAAGTTCTGAACAAGTTCTGGTGGTTGGATTTGCGGGCGATCACGGTGATTTCGTTTTGTCTGATAGCATACTTCGGCCCCACCACACGTTGTACAATAACAACGAGTCCTCGGTGCCATTTGAATTAATCGTTACTTGAGTGAGTAATACAAATAGTGTCCAGAGACGTTGATATGATAATGCAGTTCCCGGAGAAATGACAGATACTTCTGCAACGCAGACAGAGATATTATTAAACTATAGGAAGAAAACATGAAATTAGCGATGCGACAATTGAGTGGTACCGTGCAGTGGAACTGACCAAAATTCCGGGCAAGAGAGACCAGTCAATAACAATACGACCACCAGACACAGGGATGAGAACACAGGTAAACAGACTTTATAGATTTCCGATAGCGTATAAAGCACGTAGACGTCAAAGAAAAGAGAGCAAAAAGAGAGGCACTTGAGAGAGCGACAGCAAGTTGCACAGTGACTGCCAGAGATTTTCTGTATAGGTTGATGTGAGACACGAGCACGAAGATGCGAGGGGAACTTGGGAAAGAAGTGTGCAAGTACTAGCAACGGCAAGCAAGAGGGAGATCAATGAGAAGGGCGACGAATTGACCAGCGTGGATGGTGTACATAATCGATCATCGATGCCGTGTACAACATGCCTGTGAACTCGAAGCTCAGAATTTCTCGGCTGCGCTCAGCGCTACTCAGAAAACTCAGTATTGCTATCTAATTGCTCGGATCATCTCAGACCTATTTTCACTGGGCCCTACCGCTTACTCTCTGTTATAATAAGCCATGGCAATGTATAGAAGGCAAGCATGTTAATTGCTTCGCCATCGACGTTATGGTATAGGTTACCGAATTGCAGACCTAATCTGCACAGCAACCAATTCGAACTTGCAAAGGAGAAGAGGAAGGGTGGGAGTCCGCCGGTGGATATTGATACTGATGGGACTGTGTTCTAGCTTAATGGTAATGTACTTTTGTGTTGGATGGATTACAGAATTGAAATGTATAATGAGGATGATGGTTCGTTGGCTTTTTTGTAAATGTGATCGAAAGTTCACTGGATGAGAATCACAAAATAACTAGCTAGGAAAACTTCGTCATACGCCGGAGAGGAGTCGAACCCCTGTTCATAGTGAACTCATAAATTGGACACAGAAGGAAGGCACAGCTTCACCATCGGCGTATATGATATTAAAGCGGGGATTGTAGCTTCAATAGGTTTCTTTATTTTCACAGTAGAGGGAGGGTGGAGCGCCGCCTGTGGTTTTTAGGCTAAAAGAAACTGCAATGGTTGAATATTGGTGTGTAAGGGTTTGTATGTTTATATGGAATATATGTATGTTTTTGTTTTTGTAAACGTCGATATTTACTGGAAGATTTGGAATATGATGTCATGAATGATATGAGCGTGATTTGACTTCTGCAAAAATTCTGGGGAGCATTTGATTTCATTATACGCTTAAGGGGAGTCGAACTCTGGCTGCTTGCTATAATTACAGGTAAGGTATGATAATCGCTTCACCATTGGCGTATAATTTTATTTGGTTTATCTCTAATAAATATACTTCAGGTACTGCGTGGAACCAAACCCAAGTCTTTCACTCGCATAGATTCTGTAAGTGGCGATGTGTAATTGAGATCGCGAAATTTTGACAAAGGAGGAGAGGGAGGGTGGGGGCAGCCTGTTTGAAATTGATAATGGTGAACTGTATTCTAGTTTAACAGCGCGGGAGTGTACATTTATGCATTTATGTTTGTATGAAAGGTTGTTGAGAATGGTTGGATTCAATCGTTTTTTGTAAATGTCGATGTTGACTAGAATATATGAACGATGTGAGCGTGATAAAAAATCGCTGAAAAATTTATCGAAATGTTCCGCCATATGCCGAAGGGGGCTCGAACCGTTTCCACATGCTGCAGAAGGCAAGCGTGAAACCGTTTCATCATCGGCATTTTTAAAAATAAAGTGACGTAAGGTGTAAGTATCATTATTCGCCCATTCATTTTCCTCCGTTATTCACAAGTTATTCACAGACCTTGTAGCTATGTGGATACCACACTTCCATCCTCGGCCCATATTGGCCAACTTCTGACGGGGCAGTGCTGTTGCTAGTCCAACATGTGTATGTGTTCTCGTTTGGCAACATCCTCTCGGTCCGAGATGGTTCATGCTACCTCATCAACTCCCTCTCCGCAGAAAAACACAAACTGCGACATTCCAATCAAAATCTACCCCACATCCAAATACTTACCCAAGCTCCCCATGGATTCTCCCTGACGGTCAATCACCACCTCCTCAACACACAATGTCGCTCCTCCCCACGGGCCTCTCCGCCAAAGAAGAAGCAACCTGTTTGTACACTTCGATATCTCATAACAAGTGATAAGGTGGATGAGGTGGCGGAGTATTGTGTTACGTATATAAAGGTAAGGTATGATAATTTCGATAAGGTATGTCGTCACCCTTTCATAACTTATCCTATTCGTACTACCCATTCTCCATACTACTAGATACTCCCGCATGGAAGATGACGACACCTAGACACCTCCTTCCTTCCAGGTATCCACACCTTCTTTTCTTCCTGGCCCTCCATAGACAAAACGGAACAAGCGAAACACCCACTAGATACTGCTGATCCATTCAGAGTCGACGCTACATTCTTTTCTTCACTTGATCCCTGGAAATCATATGCTAATGCTCGGATAAGGCGGACAAGTTGAAATCCCTAACCCCAGATACGCTAGGTGAACATATGCGGGTTTCTGACTCGAGTCCGTTAGCAGGACACGAAGGCCGGGTAGGATTGTTACACAAGGTGGGTGAGGCGTTGGAAGAGAGGGGGGATTTGTACATTGGTGGGAAGCCTGGTGGTCTTATCAGTACGTTGTCAATCTTATATTTTTTCGTCTTGTGTTTTCGTTTCTTGCCTACTGCGATTATATACCATATATTGCTTTCGATCCGACGATATTAGCTATGCCCATCTTTCACCTTTTCGCTATTCGTGCATTCTATTTCTGCCTCGTGTATATGTTCTATCTTCATCGTTACATTTTATTCATTCGTGTACATTTTCTTGTTTATCTATCCCTCTTCCGACTATCCAATTACTCCCTACCTTCGACTTCGTCATCACATTCCTCTGCCACTTACCCTCCTGTTCCGCTTGTCTTTCTTTCGTGACACGTACTTTGAATTTCTCACAACGCATGTCCACCACTCCCGTGCTGCCGACTCGCGTTCATATGCCAGGACGTCACCACCACTCAGCACCGAAATACAACGAAGAGCCGTGTACACTCCAACGCTTCTTATCAGATGTTCAAGCTACATGCACAACTCGGGACTCTACCTCGACCCAGACCACATAAGATGGACACTACACGAAATGTTTGCTACATGTCATAGTATACCCACCAATATAATTCATTTTTCGACATCTATTTGTAAACTGTCGGAATCCCTTATAGATGTGATAGATGGGTCTCTACCCATCGCTTGATGCAATGTATCACTACTGAGATTTGATCGTTAGCTATGCCGATATATATAGATCTACCACATGCCGAGTGGTATCTATGTTGATATATGAAAAGGGGACTTTCCCACCCGAGATACACCTGCCATGTGAGCTATGCAGACCTAAACCACCATGTTCGTGCCTCTTGATATAGGTGCTGTGTAACATTAGTGATTGCTTGACTAGCATATCTGACCCCCGAATTAATTATATCGTGATGCTGTTTAACGCCCAGGTGGTATATAAGTATGTAGCTTCTTTATCGACCCCTGCATCACATTTCACACATACCTCCAAATGTCTCGTAAGTGCCGACTAAATCTTTAACATTTATCCCGTCGTAAAACCCCTTCACAGATGTAGGTGTAGGTAATACTGCTGTTTCTCCATGACTTCCAGGCTGGTATAATGCCAATCAAGAAATGCCGGTGCAGGAGGCTTTCACTCCAAGGCTGGTCCAACAAGGGTATTCGGTTTCATCACTACACTATGCTAAAAATTCTCATTATATAAACAGAACAGCAAGCACTCTAGCTGGATCAAGCGGATTCACTATCACTGGCGGACAATTTATCACCGTGGCCGGGGACCTACTTCAACAACAGGCTGGTAGGTATTCTTACGATGTCCATTCATGAACAGCTTATACATACTAGATCCTGCTAGATCCTACACCATCTAATTTTATGTCTTCAGTTGTAAATATAATTCACTTCAGTAACTGTGCATGTACTAACACAAACCCATGAGTCAACCCCAGTGACGAGACCTAAAATTCAGGTATTAGAAGAGAAGAAAAATGAATTATATGCTCGCCTTTTATGGTTAAAAGGACTTGGATTCCCGTTGTGGTTTCCAAGCCCTGCTACAAATCTTCCTGAGGAGTACGTGGAGAGTGGAATTAAAATTGGAGACGTTGGCATTATCAATTCGACGGGAGATTTTGACTTTCTCTTTAATATTTGTCTTCCGGCAAATCATCCTGTCAATGCAAATCGTGTCCCGAATGGATTTCAGCCACTACCAATGCCAGATCCAGTGGATATCAAATCGGAAATGGAGCATTATCAAGGCACATTTTAATGAGCAGGGCTATGCAGGGTAACACAGGGACTCTAAAAATGCATCCGTAAGCGGACTTCTTCCTATAGTTGAGTAACAACGATTTAACGAGTTACAGATTGAGAGTGGCATGTGAATATAACTTCAAGTGTGCAAGTCATGAAGGTGCAATTCTCATCTTACCTGAAGGTTCACACAGAGAGGACCTCCATGCTATAGGTTCATTCCAAGCCTATGCAAGTTGAAACGGTGAACGTTGGTATCACTACGCAAACAGGGTTAGACTCAGGGGAGCAGTAAATGGATCGTTGCATTTAGTCACTGGACAGAACAAGAGTAAAGCCTGGGCACTGGAAGCATTCGCACAAGGTAGCCCTACAAGTTCAGAATTTGTCGACTCCCAGTTCCATGCATCTACTGAGTGGTGCGATACCACTACTTACACCTATCATTGGATGCAATCGGGCCCTGCGCAAGTGAAATACGGACCAAATCCTGTGGCTAAAGTGGCAAATCAAGAGCTCTTTACACTGAGCCATGTGTTCCGTACGGAATCCATATGGATCTGTGCGGATTCCGAAGATTCTGTACAGAATCCATGCAAATTCTGTAATTTGTAAATTAGCTGGGACTTCACTTTAAATTAGTAATTATTCTGCATGGATTCCTTATGGAATCTGTACGGACTGGTAAATTCCGTACGGAATATGCAGAACTCCATAACAAAGACTTACACGGAATCCATACAGACCTCTTATGTAATCTGTAATTATAATATGTACTTAGTAAAATAACATACCATAGCGTGAATTGAACCCTTAGCTTCCCATTGCTTTGTCAGCAAACATATGGCGCACTAAACCAGCTGAGCCAATGCGGCCTTTAGACATAACCACTGGCTATGTCACACGTCATCACTGTCACCGCCGTGCTTCCCACTGTCAATACAGCCTTTCTCACCATCGTCACTCTCCACCCTCACCGTTGTCACCCTCCATTCCCACTACTTGGGCCCCCTCTTCCACTCTTCACCCTCGCTCATTGCTTCAATCACGCACAGGTCCCCTCTTTCATCAACATGCTTCACGCTCTTCGCTTCGATCAATGCTGCTATCAATGCAGCTGCTCATCAATGTTTGCCGTTGTCTCGCTCACTGGGTCTTGGGGTACTGCCACATCGGATCTGGCTGGGGTTAGTTATAACAGGTACATTCTATATTCATTATTTTTCTATGTCTACTGTCCCCCATGCCTTCCCCCTCCACCTTGTCTCACAAGTGATGAGGTGTTACGTCTCCTCCCCACTCTCGCACCTCATCTGGCAAGCGACTGAGGTGCTGTTCCGCACCTTGCCCCTCCACCTCGTCTCGCAAGTGACGAGGTGTTATGTCTCCTCCCCACCCCCGCACCTCGTCTTGCAAACGACGAGGTGCCATTCTGCGCCTGCCCCCTGCACCTCGTCAGGCAAACGACGAGGTGCCATTCTGCCTTCCCCCTCCACCTCGTCTGGCAAGTGATAAGGTGCATCTCTCCACCTCCGCCCTGCACCTCGTCTCGCAAATGATGAGGTGCCGTTCCTCCCCCCCTCCCCTGCACCTCGTCTCGCAACTGACGAGGTGCATCTCTTCACCTCCGCCCCACACCTTGTCTCGCAACTGACAAGGTGCGTCCCTCTCCTCTGCCCCACACCTTGTCTCGCAAGTGATGAGGTGCATCTTCTCTCCTCCACCTGCACCTCATCCCGCAAGTGATGAGGTGCCATTTATCCTCCCCCCTGCACCTCGTCAGGCAAACAATGAGGTGCCGTTCTGCCTTCCCCCTCCACCTCGTCTGGCAAGTGACGAGGTGCATCTCTCCACCTCTGCCCTGCACCTTGTCTTGCAAACGACGAGGTACCATTCCTCCCCCCCTCCCCTGCACCTTGTCTCGCAACTGACGAGGTGCATCTCTTCACCTCCACCCCACACCTCGTCTCGCAACTGATGAGGTGCGTCTTCTCTCCTCCACCCGCACCTCGTCCCACAAGTGACAAGGTGCATCCCTCTCCTCTGCCCTGCACCTCGTCTCGCAAGTGGCGAGGTGCCTTCCCTCTCCCCTCCCCACTGCACCTCGTCTCACAAATGATGAGGTGCCGTTCCCCCTCCTCCCCCTCTTCCCCTGCCTCCTCGTCTCGCAAGTGACAAGGAAGAGCATCATCCCCCCCTCCTCCACCTCCTCAGGGAGGAGAGGGGAGAGCGAAGGAAGGGAAGGGGATAGCAAGTGGAGAGGAGGGGATAGTGTGGGGAGGGGATAGCGTGAGGAGGGGACAGCAAGGGGAGGGGACAGCAAGGGGAGGGGACAGCAAGGGGAGGGGACAGCAAGGGGAGGGGAGAGCAACAGGAGAGGATGGGAGAGGAAGAGAGAGTGGGGAGAGGACAGCGAGGGGAGAGGACAGTGAGGAGAGATGATAGTGAGGGGAGATGACAGCGAGGGGAGGGGAAGGGATAACGAGCGGAGGGGGTGGCGACGGTGTCGCCATTTCACACTGCATCGCGATCTTGCTGCCATCCATGTACCCCATCATCACCCCCCCCCTTCAACGCCCTCTCCCCTTATTGTGTGCTGCCGCCTGCATACACACATCGTTGCCCCCCCTTCAGCGCTCCCTTTACCTATTGTTACCTGTAATTATTATACAGTAGACTACATTACTAATTAGAGTAGAAATCATGTACTGTAAATACTAGAACAATACATAAATTTATAATAATCAGTGAGATGTGTGTGCTACAGTGAGAATGACAGAAACTACTTAAATAAATTGATCTCATGCTCAACCTTGTAATTGCTTATAGTACATTACTGCATGTTTGTTATCGCATATGCTGTCATGTATGAATAGATTGCCAGAAGGCGATCTCACATTGAAATGTATTTTGAGATCGGATCTTGCATTCAAATGTATTTTGAGATCAGATCTCACATTCAAATGTATTTCACGATCACACACAGTAAACTTTCCCTTATACTATTTATAGATTAGCTGTGAAATCATGATGTCACATACTCAGGAATAAAAATAAATGGTGTGAACATTCTATTGCCTTTAAATCTCCACATGCCTCATTCCTCTTTCTCTCCTTTACCACTATCATCACCACTCATCCACCCACATCCACTCAGATCAGAGCTTATCACAACTCACTACAACATACCATGCCTCCTTGCAGATCTACTAGGAACAAATCCATCAACATTAATGCCACTACAACCAGTGGCAATACTGACAATCCACCAGAACCTTCAAATACTCGCAAGTGCACTGTCTCTTCCACTGAAGGTACTACTCAACCTGCTAAAAAGACGGGCAAAAAGGAGAGTACTGTAGAAGAAGAATCTGAGGGAAACAGTGCTAAGAAGAGGAAAGGAAAGAAGGGAAGAGGACGGTATGTAATAATTCATTTATAAAATCGCATTTTAATCATTTTAAATTTTCTTTTCAGTAAATCTGCAACACAGCATATTGCTGAAGATGCTAGTGCCAGCTCACCAGTTAAGTTGACAAGGGCTGAACAAAATATCATTGATGATGGCACCTCTGTTGCCCCTCCTAAGCGAATTTGCAATGCAGTTGTGAGTTTGCTTCCTGCTAGCCAGGCTCCAGTTGCTACTAGTGGTTGTGTCTGTCACTCTGAGGTACTTGATAATGAAAGTACAGAAAGTGAGAATGCAAATGAAGATACTAGTGCTGGTGAAAATGCCAGTAATAATCCCTCTGATGATAGTGGCAGTGAAATTGAAGAAGTTAGCTCTAAGCACAACAAGAGCAATGAGGATACTGGTAATCAGACCAGTAAGGACACTCACAACAAAGACAGTGAGGATACTGGTAATCAGACTAGCAAAGATACTCGCAACAAGAGCAATGAGGATACTGGTAATCAGACCAGCAAAGATACTCACAACAAGAGCAATGAGGATACTGGTGACCAGACCAGCAAAGATACTTGCAACAAGAGCAATGAGGATACTGGTGACCAGACCAGCAAGGATGCTCACAACAAGAGCAGTGAGAATACTGGTAATCAGACCAGTAAGGATACTCAGAAGGATGTGCCCAATATTGAAAGTCTAAGTGAGCATGAAAATACAGATAACTATATAAGTGATGTTCACATGGCATCTCCACCAAAGAAAGAGACTTACAATCTACAAGGATCCTCTTGTGTAACTGGTAAGTATCTTATTTCTCTAATATATAATAAAAAATAACAAGCTATTTAGGTGGATTTATGTGCCATCATGCACAGGGTAATGTCTATAACAGTGCTGACTTTCTTGAAATTGAGAAGCAGTCAACATATCTAGAACATGTCAAAGGAATTATATACCTTTACATTTCAAAGCTAGATCCAACAGATTTGAAAGTTATAAACATGAACTCAATGACTTTTATTAAGATCCCTATTTCAGTAAACTCAATGGAACCTGTTATGAAAGGACTAGCAAAGAAATATAATCCTATTGCTGATTCTAATCAGTGGTTTTATATTGTTGATAATGACAGCCCACATTGGCGTCTTTTGGGTAACTTTGAATGTGCCATTGAGGAAAATGAGGAATTTACATGGATTCAGCAAGGAAATTATGTTATACATGTATTATGTGTAAGTGTTATTTTTATGTATCTTTACAGCTCCAAACTCAACTATACAAATAGTCTTCTTTTCGTCCTTCAGGTCAAGAAGAGTCAACACTAATTGCAGTTCAGTCTCGCTCTGCGTCTCTTTCTACTCGCAATCAATCTGTATCAATGGCTCCATCTGCTGTAACAGAAGCTGCTGCTGAGCCTCAAGTAATTGCTGCTCATCTTGGTGTCAGTGCAGATGAACTTAGCTGCACTTTTGAGGATGGAATTAGAGGCCAATATAAGAAGTACTTGCTGGCTCTTAAGTATCTTGATATATATAACTCAATGGCAAGGAACAACCAATGGCAAGGAAAAGCACTAAGAAAGAAGGAAATTGTTGATATTTTCCTGTCCTATTCATACTTTCAGTCCAACCACTCAAAGCTTTTTACAAAGCTATCAAATTATCCTCATTTAATGAAATGGGTGGAGGGAAAAGATGATGCTCCATCTGACATGGAAGCATGGGGATATGAAAAGACCCAAAAATATACATTTGAGGACCTTAAGACATTTTATGAGAATGGAGGGACACTTGATCCTGACAGAGCAGTAAGAAAGAAAGTAAAGGGAAAGGGAAAGGGAAAGGGAAAAGTTAAAAGTAAACAGGGGGAGTCAGATGATGAGGATGAGGATGAGGATGAGGATGAGGATGAGGATGAGAATGATGAGGAGGAAATGGAGAAGAATAAGAATAAGAATAATAAGGGAAAGAACAAGCAAATGGAGAAAGGAAAGGATAAAGGGAAGGGTAAAGGTAAAGGAAAGGATAAGGAAGTTAAGAAGGCTTCTAAGAAGAAAGCTAAAGAGTAAGCTTATTTTATCTTGAATGAATCTTTTTTTCATTTTTAAAATGTAGTATAAAATTTGAGATCTTTGTATTCTATTTCATATGCCAAATTCTTATGCACTTATGCATGTATTCCTTCAAAAAAAAAGTGTCTTGTATAGTTTTGTAACTGGATGTTCCATTCTAATGGAATTTGTTCTTATTTTTACAACACTTTGGAGATTTAAAGATTGGATAAATTTTAAGAATACAACTATAAATTTGCACATATGGATTATTTTAATAATGTTGCCAGGAGTATCAGCAAACATGCAGCCCTTTCCTGATATATCATTTAAAACTTTTAGCAAATTTATCAGTAATAATTATAGTTCAGAAATCTCCTTATCAACAGCCTTAGTAATACTATTTATAGTTACACACAACTGTGACTTACTTATTAAGTCTTCATGCACGGCAGCACAATCCTAGATATCCTCAGGAGAATAATGTACAAATGACTGCTTGGATGCTTACCTTATCTCAAGCTTTACAAGAACAACTTGGAGAGAGATGTAACAAATTGTTTAAACTGAGCTTGGATAAATTAATGAAGACTCTAAAGCTTAATCCATGTGAATCATCTGGCAAATTTAAAGGAAACTTAAAGTTAGTATCTCATAAAGAGATTTCACCATCATTTGCTATTTGTCCTGTAACTGCTGTATGTCAAACAAATACATGCCCCCCATTAGCATTGCACTTATCAACAAGTATAAGAGATATTCCTCGAGTTACTTTAATTCAGGGTACTGAAACAATAAAAAATGTTCAAGTACTTACAGGAATCTGCAATAAATGTAAAACACAATACTCAGCTGATAGAGAGAAAGTTTCAATTCCTAATAAAAAAAGTACTCGAGTTTACCTCAATTCTGCAAAGTATGTTAAAGTGGGACAGTCACTGTGGGTGGACAGAATATTTTCAAATGTAGCTGTCAATGCAATCTATAGCTTTCATGCATCAGCTGCTGCTTACACTCAATTTTGGAATAATAGCTTTTCTGATGAACAAAGCATCACCTGCAGACATATTTGGCAGGCATTCATTCAAGAAACTGTTAGAGCCTTAGCTGCTGCACAAGGCATAAATTTAGAAGTTGAAGATGGTCTTTCAATTGATAATCTTACACGTGAAGCTTATTCTTTACTTGGTGATAATGGAATCATTCGATCTGCTGATAAGCACACTTGTGCTGAGTGTACACATGTCTACCAAGACAGATCTAATGTGACATCAGAAGTTGACTCTGCTGGTGTGGTAGGAATTGATGAAAACTGATCAGTTCCTGATCTTGTACAATCAGAAAGTACCAGGAAGATATGAATTCTGTAAATGTACAAGCAGCAGTAGCAGATATGGAAAATAATGATTCTACAATAAATGAGAATGAGTATGGACCTGTAAAAATGGTGGTACTGGATGGTATTATAATGGGCCCAACACACTGTGCATTTGAAGGGTGTACAAGTGAGTTGCATAATGCACGTGGAGGTGTTTTTTATGAAGTACATGAAGCCTTTTATGGTGCATGCTGTCATATTCAAGGTTGCACTAATATGAAAAAGCAAGGTACACAGGCTTGTAATGATCACCAAGCTGAGTGGACAAGATTTCAATCAACTCGTCATTCTTCTTATCAAGCTGGTGTGAGGGGAATGCTTCACCGCCCAGAAGAACAGAATGAATGGAGTACAGTTAGACCAAGAAATTCTCAGCCACATGATGAACCACAACAATCAGCACATAGAAAAATAAAAAACTACTTTACTCCAGGCAAATACTACTGTGTTGAGACAATATGTGCACCTTGTGGAGTGGTTATTGCCTGGACAAAATTTGAGGATGCTGAATCACCATACAATATCATGAAGTTCCTTGAGGAGGTATTCCCTACTGAAGAATCTAGACCAGATTATGTATGTATTGATAAGGCATGCTTGGTTCTAAGATATCTTCTTCATGAAGATCGAAGAGAGCAGTGGAATACATGGAAAAAAACTACAAGGTTTAGTGTGGACAGCTATCATTACACAGAACACAGAGTTTCAGATTATCTCTGCAGAATATTTTGTAATCCTGCACCATTAGATGGATCAGCTCCAAATCTGGTGATTACTGACTTTGATAAGAATGGACATCCATATTTGAAAAGAGCTTTTAATACACAGGTAAGAGCATATATAATAATGATATAAAATGTTTTAATAACTACTTCTTAATAATAGGCATGTGAACAGCTCAATGCTTGGCTTGGTGGCTTTTAATCCATTTTTAAAAAAATGGCACCACATAACTTTGATTGGTTTCTGCATGCCATGTTATTTTATCATAGCAAACATGTTATACAAAGGCAGGAAAAAAGAAAGAGACAGGAAGCTACTGATATTGAAGTGCAAGGTGATGTAGTAGATGATGATGATGATGATAGTTTTCCAGCTGATGATATTGTTCTTTAAAAAAATACATACATAGTTTTACATTTTAGACAACTATAGGTAGAAATGATTATGAATTAACATTTTTTGTAGTGTTCATTGAGATTTTAAACAGGAAAATTAAGGTATTAAACAGATCTTACAGATTCTGCATAAATCCACACAGAATCCATGCAGAATATGTATGGAATGTGCACAGAATTATCACCTATAATAATAAAAATAGCCACTATATAAATTCTGTATGGTATCTATACAGGTCTGTACAGACCTCTTGGGGGAGTGTAAATTACTGCAAATCAAAGTCTGTTTATTCGCACGTTTTGTATTGAACTAAATCACTCAAAATGGAGGGCATTTTTTTCGAGAAAGACTAGAGCAACAGTGAGGCCAAACTTAAGCATGAATGTTACAGAAATTGTTCCCCAATCGAATCACATTCCTTTTTGTGATTCGGACCTTTGCCCGGCTTCCTCTATGCCTGCTCCCATGATGGCTCAACCGTCATCAATATCCGGGTACGCTAGGTCCTATTTTCCTTCCAAAGTGATAGTTTGGTCATCACATGGACTAACACAACACTCGCGAAGGAAACATAATAGCAGGGAGAAGCCAACCCCAGCTGCCAAATTGAATATTCGATCGACTCCTCATACTTCTTGGCTTATAACACAATACCTTTTACAAAAAGTATGACAGTTTTATCATCAATAACTAACCTCTGCTAATGTATATTAAGGTACCCACTGCAAACCTGGCTATTGCACATCATGATGACTGGAATGTTTTGATGGAAGAGGTATTCTTTACATCTAAAATTTAAGTTTGGACTTTATCCAGTATTAATAGGGAGGTGATTCTCTACTAAATCCTGATGAGCTTGAGCGAAGACTTGATTTTTATTTCAATATTGAATTGGACAGTGGTTCGTGTATGCTTTCTCTAAGCCTTTTTCTGGAACCTCATATTTTGCAGAATTGAATGTCGTCTTTTTAAGGCGAAATGATAGAATTAATGGATTGTACACTGCAATGACAAGAACCTCAATGTAAGTGACAGTCATTTTTAATCGAAACCTTTTAATTCAAGTTTGTTAGTAGTATGCGAAGCGGCAATTTGTTTGAGGATCACCTTTTCAACTCGCACAAACCAATGTTCCATAACATTGAACCTCGTGGTGGTAACCAAGCACGCTTGGAGGGTGCATGGCTCCATGAACCAGGAATTGAAGGCTATGTTAGAGAGAGAAATAACGACGATGATTGTGTCGAAAGCGATGAGGCCAACTCTGAAGATACTGATGAAGGAACTTGGTAAATGCCAGATGTTCTAAAAAAATGAATTATGGCAACTATCTTGACATAAGGTTGTTCCTTCAAATTGTCGGTTATCTGGACAGCGACTTTTGTTGTACAAGTTTATAGTAGATAGAAATTGATAATGCCCACACTGTATAATAATGATCACCTGAACTTTGATGTATATCAATTTAAATTGCACCTTCGTAGTGGTAATGCGTACAGATAGCAAAGCACTAGTACTGGTAGCAATGCCAGCTCCAACAATGGTCAATACTGTTTCAAAAATGCTAGATAGGTTATCTGAGTTTCAGTGAGCTTAAACTGACACAGACTCCGCCGTCATTTGCTCTTCCTGGGGTACTCACTGCTCGCCTTCAGTTGCCACTCCTGACGCTTGCCGTAGTCCTCAACTCTGACAGTGAGGCTGAAGCATGTGCATCCTAATGCTTTGGACGGCCTTCTATACATCCAATACGTTCTTAGAGACTAAGTAGATTAGTAAAAGTGGCCGGGCTAGCATTACTCAAGTGTTATTAGCAGTGGGTGGGTTTTGATGGTTGAGAGCGCTGGTATAAGATGCAAATATTCCTACGAACAAGCGAGTTAAGTTGCTGAGCTCGAAATAAATACATAGTGGGCGCAGGAGAGAGTCTGACATAGTGGTAGACCGCTAAGGTTATGTAATAGGTGTTGAGTCGAAACTCGAGACCCAGGATCATCGTGAGAAAGATGAAGTGAATATGTGCGCTTGCGTAAGCAGTGGGCTATGTAGGTGTCCATGTCCTGACTCCCGCCTATCCTTCACAATCACATAGCCAAGCATGCGCCATTCCACCGCTTCTATCGTGAGGCCGAATCATCCTCGCTTACAAGCCATAAGACTCGAAATTCACAAGAAATTCTGGTGGATGAGTGCTATACAAGATATTGGTAGAGGAAGGATGTGTTTGCAGGCGTCAGGGTGGTCGACTAATGGGTACATTTCTAAAGACTCCTTGTTCTAATTGTTTCCAACCTCCCTCGATGTACTTTACGGGATACAATTTCCTTTGGTCGTTTCTCGTCACGCCTCCTCTCACCCCCTGCACCTATGTCACAGTCCGTCGCCTCTCTTAAATCTTTCAAATTCAATGTTGCATCCTTTCGAGTCCTACCTGGCATCTACCTAGCCTGCTTTCTTTTCTTCTATTCCACCTTCTCATCCCCTTCCCCCTCTACACGTCGGCAAATGACAACAACTCTCCAAGCTACCCCACTCTCTGAATCAAAACACTCCCTCCTTTCGCCAATGACTTCTACGCGCACGTTCATTGTTATGGAAATTACTCATGGACTGCTTAGGGTCCAATTGGATGCCTCTACCTCTCATCGAATGCCAATTAGGGCCACGCATGTACTGTAGAGGGCCTCTACTGGCAAAGCTACGTTCCATTCCATTTCACATTTCTTCTCATTCATTAGTCTCTTTCGTCAATTACAGTTTACACGCAGGAGCTCACTACGTCCCATGGTTCATTACCAGACTCATTATGTAGTCTCAGCTAGGAAGTTCTGGGGTGAAAGATTGTTGATGGGAATGATGTAAAGGGCATTGGCTATGTAGCACAATGGTACGTGAATACTCAATTCACAAGTTTATTTTTCGTGTTTATCTAGCAGAGACCTAATCGCAAGGTCTTTATTTCTTCTCCTTTACCCTTGACAATACACTATATAGTATCATCCCCCACTATATAGTATCATCCCCCACTACATATCTCGACTTCGACACGTATAACAGCACCTTATCCCTTCTCATTTGATTCAACCCTGGTTCCACGTGTGTCGTTGACAGTTCCCTGCGCATCCAACTATGGGGATCAAGTTGGGTTTGTGATGGGGGGACGGGGGTAGGGTGGCGGTGGAAACAGAAAATAGCGATCACTGTGATGTATCTGTATATATCAGTCTGTTACTTAATAAATCTCCTTCTACACGGTTTCTGTCTTCCACTTCCTCGGATTGATGATGTGGAATCGAATCACCATCATGATTGACAAGACACAGGTTGAGATTGCTATAGCTAGTGATGATACTGGTAATTTTATTGATTGCTAGAGTGGTGCACCATCATGATTGATGTGGCACCTGTTGAGATTGCTATAGCTAGTGATAAGACTAACTTTTAGATAATGTTTATTTATGTAGTTTTAACACCACCAACAAAAAACATGTAGTTCAGGTTGGGTTTATATTTAAGTTCGAGGGCGCAAGGTTTTCAAGTATAGTAAAATGGGTAGTGTATTTAATAGTAGGTAATGCGATTGCTTTCAGTACTTTCAGATCAGATTTCAGACTTCAGAATGGTACTCAGAATGCCAATATCAAATTCAGAATGTACTCTACTGTGAGAACGAAAGTACAGCCAGTGCAGTGCTTAAGGTATTCTAAAGGTATGTGTAACTACTTATATATTTAATTACATGGCGGTGGTCTCATGTGCAATGGGATAGGTATAGTAAATAATACGTCATAAAGTCCTAGTGGAACCACACAGTCAAAGAGGTATGGTTGACCCTCCATACGAGAATCCATGAGGACACGCTCTGTTTCTGAGACACATCAAGTGCCGTGCTGTGCTATTATTAGAAACGCATCAGGACACGTGCCATTACATGTGCTATTCTTGGCCAAGTACTTGGATATAACGGATACTGGTGTTTCCAGTACTGGCGTGTCTGATGGCACCACCCAATGTGCTGCGGGTAGTGTTCGGCATGCGTTTCAAAGTCCTAGGGGCATGTGGTTTCCCACATGGTGGTAGCATTACACAGGAGAGACATATGGATGTTCCAGGTTATTCGAGAGACTGTGCAATAGCTATGTGTTGCAGTATCTGGTGGGACCAGTGTTGAAATAAACGACGCATCAACGACGACAACGTTACATTTGGCCTCAAAGCATGCAGGGGAAGAAAGCAAGAGGCAAATGGATAAGTAAATACAGTACATAGTATACTACTTAAATACATAGAAAGCGGAGCACATTGTCTGTAGAATACATAAAAGGTATAGTAAACTATCTAAAAGCATATGTGGAGGCGGCATATCATTGTGACATTTGAATAGGTAATATAATTCTACAGCCAGTGGCACAAAGAGCCGTCTAGTCCGAGGTATTTCCCTGAAGGTATGTGATTGTCTAGTTTAGTACTGGGAGCATTATTCTGGTATGGAGAAGTACTAATACATTCCGGAGTATTATCGTTGGGTATTTTCCTTATTGTATAGCTACTTAGTACTTTGTAATAATTGTAGTAGCCAATTGCCCAAATATATTGTCATTGTGTCACATCCCTTAGTTCGTATCATGCAGATACTTTGACTGGCAGTGCGGGACTCAACCCCAGCCCTTGGACTCTTCCCTTGATAGTGTACTCGAGTAGAATACTTTAGTTGGTGGCTCGGGACTCACCCTAACTCTTGGACTCTTGGGCTTGATTCGCTAACTGTATTACTAGTACTAAATGTCTATTATATTCGAAAAATAGCCCTCTTATTTTACTAGGCATATCACTAGTGATGATACTCTTAATTTTATTGACGTCTTGACTAGTATATCTTTCATTCTCTGGATTACTTATAGCATGATTAACGCCCAGGCAGAATATAAGTATATCGCTTCTTTATTGATGTTAATCATCATTCTCTACATCATGCTCTTAGATACCACCCAATATGTCTCGTAAGTTCCCACATAATTTTAAACAATTATGTTGTTGTGAACCCTGATTCACAGATGTAGATGTTGGTAACACTGCTGTTCCGCCTAGACAGCTTAGAAATAACAACACTGAAGAGGTGCCGGTTCGGGATGCCCTTGCTCCAAGGCCTGTCAATCAAATGTAATCAAGTTCAATGCTACACTTTGCTATAACAGCTTATTGATATGAGCAGAATGATAAGCATGCTAGGTGGATCAAGTGGATTCACTATCAGTGGTGGACAATTTTACAATGTGGCCAGTGACCTATATCATCAGGTTCCGCTTTCAATTGATAATACACCATCTAATTCCAAGGTTCATAAGGTAAGTACTTTTCACTTCCACACTTATGCTTGTACCAATGTAGAAAGCATGATTCTGTATCAACACCGGCACCTAATACTCAAGCCAGAGAAGAGAAAGATCATGAATTATACGCTCGTCTCCTGTGGTTAAAAGGACATGGATTCCCACTGTGGTATCCAAGCACAGATTATAGTCAGAGTGGAACCAGAATAGGAGACATTGGCATTATAAACTCTAGCAGTCACTTTGACTTCTTATTTAACATCTATCTTGCAGCCAACTATCCTATAAATTCAAATGGCATTCCGCAAGGGTTTAAGCCATTGCCTCTGTCGGATCATGTGGATATTAACTCGGAAATGGAGCATAACCCTGGTACATTCTTGGTGAGTAGGGATATGCATGGTAATGGCACTGGAACTGAAACATTGCCTCCATAAGTAAACTAATTTTTATGGTTGAGTAACTGAAAAATTTAGTATATACAGATTGGGGGTGCCAAGTGATTATAACTTCAAATGTACAGGCCATGAAGGTTCATACCGAGAGGACCTTCGCGCCTTGGGCATTTTCAGAGACTATGCCGGTCAAAATGGGAAAAGTTGGTATCGTTATGCAAACAGTGTTAGATACAGAGAAGCAGTAAACAGATCGTTGCATCTGGTCACTGGATGCCACAAGAGCACAGCCTGGGCATTAGGTGCATTCGCACATAACAGTTCATCCAGCCCCACATCTTTCGACCTTAGACTTCATGCAACTACTATGCATCTTAATACCAGCACTTACAGCTCTAATTGGACACAATCTGGGCCTGCACATGTCAGATACGGACCATTTCCAGTGAGTGATGTGCCAAATCAAACACTCTTTATTCGCACATTTTGTATTGAACTAAATCACTCAAAATGGTCCAAAATTCTTGCAAGAAAGCCCAGAGTAACTGTGAGACAAAACGTGAGCTTGAAGGCTTGCGAAATTTTTGAGAAAGCGTATGATAGCACAGTGCGTGTTACGCAGTTTAGGGGTAACGGAGTGAGTTTCTGTCCGTCACATGTTCCACAGTTACAGGTCTGAACCCGATATAATCCCTTTTCACTTTTTTGTCCACACAGTGCAGGAAAAGAGAAGATATCCTGAAGTTTATAAGCGCAAAGAAGACAACCATGGCTGCCACATTTAAAATTCCTTCCACTACACATCCTCTCAGCTTATAACCCAGTACCTGTTACAAAAAGTATGACAGCTATATCGTCAATCACTAACCTCTACTAATGTATATTAAGGTACCCACTGCAAACCTTGCTATTACACATCATAATGACTGGAAGGTCTTGATGGAAGAGGTATACTTCTATACCCTAAAGATTGATCTGAACTTCATTCAATATCAATAGGGAGACATTTCACTACAAGATCCTAATGAGTTTTCACGCAGACTTGAGTTGTATTTTGACCTAGAAATAAATAGTGGTTCGTGTATGCCTCTTCTAAAACTTGTTCTGTACTTTGATATTTAGCAGAACTAAATGTTGTATCCTTAAGGCGAAATAACAGAATTAATATAATGTACACCCCAATGAAGAAGATTTAATGTATGTGACAATATTTTAACACCTAAACTTTTAATTAAAGTTTGTTAGTATGCAAACTAGCAATTTATTCGTCCATCATGTTTTCAATTCGTCCAAATCTCAACCAGTATCCTATGAGAGTGCAATGCCGATCGAATTTCAGTGGCAAACATATGAAGCAGAAATCGAAGACGACATTACTGAAGGAAGTGACGACGATTATACTGAAAGAAGCGATGAAAATGATGCTGAAGGTGGCGACAACTCTGATTCAGATGAAAACAATCACTTTATCTAGGAGTCTTCAAGATTAATATTCAATGCTAGCTTTTATTACCGTTGATGTTGACGGTATAGCAATATGTATATGATGCGCTTGGGATAACACGTCTGCAAGAATATTGGATACTTGCAGATATGTCAAGTGTAAATAATATATTAGAGAATATAAAAATTATGTCATTTGTTATTCGCACGAGTCATAAGGCGCATGATTACACTTTGGTAGTGGTAATAAGGACAGATAGCGAGATTCTTGAAGATGGTGTGTAAGCGGCGGACTCGATCAAATGCTTACAACACCAATTTCATCGCCAGATGAGTCTCATAATTCATTCATCTGTAAAGTTGTAAATTGCAGTCTGGTAGGTATAATGTGAGCGGATAGAAACTTTGTTAGTATTACCAACCAACGAGTAGTTTTCGAGCACTTGCTTTTAATGGTAGTGAGCGTGGGAAAACTAAGGGCGCTCATTTGAAGACGCTTGTGTAGTGATGTGTCCCCATCCAATCCCTCACCTGTTTTTCACCGTCACGTAGCAGCCAACTTCATGCTCTATTCCACCACTTCCATCGATGGGGCGTCCGTTCGAATCATCCTCATGAATTGCATGCATGTAATGAACTCAAATAAATGAACACATATGGGACTCAAAAGTGTCGGACAAGGAGTTGTAGTTGAAGAATACTACGAGATGCTGGTGGAGGACAGGTCTACTTGTTTGGTTTGCAACGGTCAGGCTGGTATAATTGGTGCATTATTAAAACTTAATCATTCTTCTAAGTTCCAGCCCCCCTCCTTCAGACTTCTCCCTACCTCTCCTAGACTAGGCCGAGTTGCATTCTCATCCTGCACTGTTATGGTTCACAAGAACTTTGACGTTGGTGTATTCCTGTGAATACACGAATGTTTAGCGAAGCGGTTCAGTAATTGGAATGTACCCTGTATGGTTTAGTGTAGATTAAAATAGTGATGTGTTTGAATGCAAGAGTGTTTAGTATGTTCAGTAAGGGTTGAGTTCTCGAAGTGTGAGTTAGCCAAGCTGAATGTCAAGTATGTCACGGGCTACCCTTGATTGGACTATCCGTTGATATTCAGCAATTGACAATACTAACTATGTAGTATGTTTGTAGCGAGTAGATAGATATGGAATACTATATACTCTTTTTAGCAATGATATGAGACTTAGCATGAAGCCTTAAGTCAAGTGCCAGATTCTTACAGTTCACACTGAGTTAAAGGGTGGTAAAAAGGTTATCTTTTCCTATCTACACAGCGAGCTATTTATCTTGTAGTACTAATATATCTAGATTGTTCTTGTGTAGTCCTACGTATTCTACAGAGCTCGAGAGGGTACTGCTTCCAGGGCCTTCTCGGTCGACATAGCCAAGTTGGTTTATAGCCTTTTGTAGCAGGAGTAGCCTTTAGCTATGTAAACACTTACTTGCTAAGGTTACTTCTGTCGTTCTGAAGGTAAACCGAGATAGAAATAAAATGAGTAGCTTCTACAGCTACGAGAGATTTGTAATGAATTTGTAAAATGAAATAGACAGAGATAGAATTTGTAGATGAAAAACCATAAGTGTACAAATGTAGCTAAGTATCCATAACATGCACCTAAGTCACAGTCTGTCGCCTGTCTCCTTGAGCTGTGCTAAAATCTACTTCAAATTCTCTGCTTCAGTTGTGTACCCTTCCGTTGTCTTATCTAGGCACTCCTCGTATCCATTCCACCCCCACCCCCCTCCCCTTCTACATTTCGTCACCTATTGAACTCCAGAACTACAACTATGCAGGCCCTCTTATCCACTGAGTTTAACATATAACATTAACCACCATGTCACGAAAGTCATATAAGCATTGCAATGTATTAAGGACTAATCATCAGTGCAATACAGTTATAATGTGCTACTCAAGATATCACAATAAAACTATAATGCAGTATAAAGTACACGACATAATACAATTCATATTACCACTCTCAGAAGGAATATAATGAATTTTAGTACATTCATAATACTATACATAGCTTATAACATATATATGTATGAGACCAAGTTAATTGGAAGACCTTGCACAGTTGACTACTATTATGTCCTAATGCATTTGGACTTAGATCAAGTCGCTTATCTCCATAATCATCAATCTTGTTTATCATCACTTTCTCATCATCAACTATCTTTCCATTCCTCATACACTCGTCTAATGCCTCAAACTCCAAGAAAGTGCTCAGATGAAGCAGATGATTCTATATGTCAATACTGCCACCGTCATTTTAAATCACAGGGCTTTCACAATCACCTCCGATTATGTGCACGGATACACAATCACACAGTGGCCATGGCGATAGGCTCCTAAAGTGATTCTGAAATGGATATAGACAATGCAGATCATCATATTGGTGGCATGGATGATGGGGGTCTGGATTATGTTAAATAATGTCTTACCAAAATGTCTGAAACATTTATTTCTTGCACATATAGTTGCATGTACTTCAGATCAAGAACCAATGAACATTGATGTAAGCAAAAAAAGCGAATCTGAACAGGAAGCAGTAGCTGGTAAGTGTTCCATTGTTCATATTCTACTACCTATTGATTTGATTACACTGGATGAACCACAAGAATTCATTTTGACTGAATATCACCCATACAGTAGGAAGAAGTCTATTCAAACACCAATCAAGAAATACACTGGAAGCAATGTTTTCACTATTGAGAGCAGTACAGATGAGCTTTGGGGAGATCTGAGGCCTTGGCATCCATTCCGCACAGCACAAGATCTTGAATTTGCAGAGAAATGTACAAGGCAAAATTTTAGCAACAATACCAGTCAGGAGTGGTTAGACTATATGAAGAGTCTGGAACCCAAAAATTCAAACTTAACATTTTCTAATGTATCGGAGATGAACTGTTTCATCAAATTAGCATCTTCTCAGTTAGTCGGGGTAAGATCAGTTGTAATGTTGTCGACATAACATACTGAAATAGTGTCATCAGTTTGAAAGGGTGGAGTTCACTGTTCCGTGCAAGAAAGAAAATTACATGTATGAAGTCCTTCAAAGACCAATTTGGGAGTGGTAAAAGAAGTTATTACTGACCCATCTGTATCTCGAAATTTTACATGGTATGCGGAGCAAAGGTATCATATAGCTGGAGACAAAAACAATCGATTCTGGAAAGAGCCCTGGACTGCAGACAAATTTTGGAGACTACAGGAAAGTCTATCTATGATTTTAATAGATCATGCTCTTTATTTACCAGTTTGGTGTGGATTATCAGAGCGAGCTACCAGAAACTGGTGTTCCAGTATGTTTACTACTTTGGAGTGATAAAGCAAAAGACTCAGACTTTGGAGGACAAAGAAGTTATCCAGTTATTGCTCAAATCTTAAATCTTCCCTCCAATATCCGTAACTCAAATGGATTTTCAGGTGGCCACATAATTGGCTGGCTTCCAATTGTATTTATATTATTTTTTATCCTCATGTGAAGTGAACTAAACCTTCCATTTAAAGGTCACTGATGATATTGGGAGATCAGGAAAGCATTCGTGGGCAAATCATCATTGTTCTGTTTGGCATGAAGCTATGTTCCTCATTCTTGAATCACTTGCTCCACCGGCTACTACTGGGGAATGGTTTGAATGTGGTTATGAAATTGAGTGGCAGTTATTTCCATCCATATTGATCTACTCCCTTGATTATGAAGAGCAGTACTTAACTTTATTTGCTTTGAGGCTTCATGATTTATTCATAGTTGCTTTACAGAACTATTGTCACATTAAACTGTGGTATAAATGGAGAGGCAGCATGCCTCACCTGTGAAGAGAAAACAGAAAACTTTTCAAGTCCCATAGTTGGTGGAAACCCCCGAACAACTACAGCTTACATTAATCTATGGAATAAATCATTGAAATTGAAAGCAGAAGAAAAAGAAAAGCTATACAAATCTCTTGGTCTTAATAATTACTAGAATTGCTATTGGAACTTACCACATACAGACATTTACAGCACTATGTCATATGATGTGCTTCATGCACTTGAGATAGGTGTTTGGAAACATTTGTGGAGGTACATTAAGCAGTACTTTGATGATGACCATGATGCATCATCACAAATTGAGAATCGGTAAGACTGCATATAATATAATGCTGCACATTGTATTAATAACCTATTTATTTGAAGTATCGCAAATTTACCACCATGGAGCAATTTGCAGTCCTTCTCTAATGTGTTCAATATTGACTTCGCAGATGGCAGCAAGTATTCTGACCTTCTGAGAGCAAGTTTTATTCACTTCTAGTTTAATCAATGTTTGATACACAACTGATACATCTACAATACTACAGGTTATCTTACATGGAATATCTCCTGAAATATCACAATCAAATCAAGTTATCATTCAATGTGTTCGCTCCTTGGGTATTATTAATAATTATGCATGTTTGAGAATGCATACAGAGGATACAATATGTGAGGGTCGAGAAGAGATTAAACGACTCAGTGAATTGCTAAAGGTAATTCAAGTTCTATCATATAAGACTCAAAGCAACAGAATAAGGACCTGGATCTGGCCTGGATAATCCTTGATGGTTTCGGAATGTCTCAGGAGTCGGAGTCAGGACCCAGGTACAAAGCTGGCTGATTAATTGCGACAGTGATTCCAGAATGTGTGAGATCTGAACCATGCTGACTAACGGTCTTGTGAAAAAGATATAAAGCAAGGTGTAGCTCTCTCTTGCTTTCACATCCTCAGCTGGTCTTGATTGGAGCTCGAAGCCTATAGCGTATGAAGTGAGGGGAGGGAGACATAGAGGTCAACGGTGCTGGTAAGTGACGTCAACTTCTACCATGTCACATGTCATCGCTGAAATTGAACCCGCTTTGTACTTATGTAGTGATTATTATTTTTCATATGGTATACTACTATTACAAATGGAGGTGAGTGCTTCAAGTAATAGTCTTTAATGCATTAGTATAGTAGTATCTAGCTCATAGTGAGGTCTTTATGCTCGCCCCCATTCCGTTTGGACTCCGGACGGACTCCATGGATTCCACGGACTATCCAGACAGACTTCAAGGATTTTCCGGATAGTCTGTGGAATCCAGCCGGACTCCAGCTGGACTCATTTTGGCTGCAAGTCCAGCCAATTTGTTCAAATCTGGTCCTGTTCCAGTCCACCTGGAGTCTGCCTGGAGTCCACCTGGAGTCCACCAGGAATTCTTTCATTAGCTGGAGTCCGGCAAGTTTAGCAGGAATTCCGGCGGACTAAATCTGTTCGGAACTCACCTGGACTCTGGTTGGAACTAGGCGGACATGGACTCTTCATTAGTCACTATTAGTATTACTAGCTTTTATTAGTATTAGCTACCTTTCATTTATTTCTAGTAAAAATATGCAACGAGTAGGAATCGAACCCAGATCAAACAGACAAGTCACATGGACAACACGAACATATGTGTTACCGATACACCAAAGGGTCATATATTTCGTAGAGACAATATGCTAGATAATCACCATATATTTCACTTACCTAAAACGGTATGTCATTTTTCCCACCTCGTTTTTTCTTTCTCTCCCACTTCAACATGTCAAGCTCACATCATCACCCTTCCCACATCGTCACCTTCTCACGTCATCACCTCACGCTCTCTCCCACGTCGTCGCCCCAAGCCCCCTTCACAAGTTGGCGCCTCAAGACTCTTTCACATGTCGTCGCCTTAGGACCCCTTTCCATGTCGTCGCCCCATGCCCACCTCCCATGTTGTCACCCAAATCGACTCAAGCACAAGATTGATAGCACAGCAAGATCGATAACATAGGGTATAGGCACTGAGGTGTGAATGGTTGCACGTGGGTGGCCACATACAAAACTACAGGTATGTATTTCCCCCTCCTTTCTCCCTCTTCTCTTCTCACTACACGACAACAGGCGCTGTTTATAGGCATGCCTCTCATCGTCCCCCTCCCCTCCTTGTCCTCATCTTGCAAGTGACGAGGACGAGCGCTCTTTGCACTTCCACTGCCACCTCATCTGGCAAGTGATGAACGTGCATGCGTCCATGTGCACGTCCCCCTCCTCTCCGCCCCAAGTGTCCTCCGTCCCCCCGTCATTCTCCTCCACCTCATCTGGCTAATGACGAGTGTGCGTGTGTCCCCACGCACGTCCCTCTCCTCTTCACCTCATACGTCCTCCGTCCTCCCATCGTCCTCTCCCCACATGTCCCCTTCCTCTTCCCCTCCCACGGCTCTCATCTCACAAATGACGAGCTTGCCATCCCCCCCCTACTCTGCTGCCTCCTCGTCACTTGCGAGACGAGGAGGAGCTCTGCACTTTGTCTTGCAAATGATGAATGTGCGTTCCCCCTCCTCGTCTCGCAAATGACGAGGATGAGCATATCGTCCCCCCCCCTCGTCCCCCCTCCTCCTCCTCCTCGTCTTGCAAATGATGAGGACGAGCGCTCGTCCCCCCTCCTCCTCCTCCTCGTCTTGCAAGTGATGAGGACGAGCGCCTGTCCCCCCCTCATCCTCGTCCTCATCTCGCAAGTGACGAGGACGAACGCCCATCCCCCCCTTGTCCTTGTCCTTGTCCTTGTCTCGCAAGTGACGAGGACGAGTGCCCGTCCCCCCCTCATCCTCGTCCTTGTCCTCATCTCGCAAGTGACGTGGACGAGCACTCGTCCCCCCTCCTTTTCATCCCCCCTCCTCGTCCTCATCTTGCAAGTGACGTGGACGAGTGCTCGTCCCCCCTCCTTCTCGTCCCCTCCCTCCCTCCTCGTCCCCCCTCTTCCTCTTCCTCCTCGTCTCACAAGTGACGAGGACAAGCGTCCATCCCCCTCCCCTCCACGCCTCCGCCTCCGCCTTGTACGCATGTTCCCCTCCTCTTCACCACTCCTTCCCCTCGTCTCGCAACTGATGAGTGCCAGTCCCCCCCTCCTCCCACACCTTGTCTTGCAAGTGATGAGGATGAGTGCGCCGTCCCCCCCTCCTCTGCTGTCTCCTCATCTAGCAAATGACAAGCGTGGTCCCACTGTCCTTTCCCCCTGCCTCCTCCCCCTCCTTGTTTCTGTCGTCTCTGTTGTCCCCTTTCCCCCCATATCACACTGTCCCTCCCCCCCTTTCTCCCTTTGTCTTCATGTGTGCTGTCAACAGGCCGAAGTAGATGGAAGGCTGTGTCTCCTTAAAATAGTTAGATAGTAATGTTGTATAGCCAATGACATGTAATATATATTTAGTTATGTTCAATGTAGCCTATAAAAGGCTGTATATTTTTAATTTTTTGATCATGAGAAATTGCTGTGCATCATCAGACTTCTAAGATTTTGGTTTGCATCAACCCCCCCCTCCTTCTCAACCCTCAACCACCACCACTATCTTGCTATCTCAAAGCATTTTAACACTTCTACACACAATGGCTCCTTGTCATTCCACTCACTCTGCTACAACTCAGGCTTCTAGTATTACTCCTACTGAGTCTGCTTCTCTGTCAGTTGCTACACATAAAACTCGTAGCGAGTCTTGCAAGCGTGGTACTTCTGCTGCCGATCTTACAGCCCAACCACCAACAAAGAAGCAGGCCACAACCAACAAACCTATTACAGATAATGAGGAGAGTGAAAATGTGCAGGAAAAACAGAGTAAAAAAGTTGTAAAAGCCAAGAAAGCCAAAAAAACTCAGTATGGTTTCATAACTTTCTTTCACTGCCTTGCTAATATTTTTTAGAAAAACTTCGGAACAGAAAAGAGCTGAGGATGCTGCTGCAGATGAAGGTGTACCTGACCTTACTGCATATGTATTACATATATTTATACAATATTTATGTACTAATAATACTTAGTGCTGAAAGGGTGCTGGAGGAAAGTGGCCTTCCTGTTGCCCCTCCAAAGCGGGGTCCATCTTCCAATGTACCTCAACCGGCAGCTCCGGTTTTCACTGTTACTCATAAGCGCTGTTCAGACATGAAAAAAGGTAAAGAAATATTCATTTATATGTATAAAATGTGTATCTAAACATTTATATCTTCTACAGTTGAAGAAGAACATGAATCAGATGGATATGATACCAATAATGAAAGTGAAAATAAAGGTTTGAATTGATAGCTTACACATATATTTACTAACACAAGTTATATTTCAGAAAATACTGAAGGTTCAACTGGTAGGTGATATTAGCATCACATCTTTCAAGTCTGACAAAAAGTATACAGAAGATCACACCAGTAAGAATAAAGGTAAGAAAAATTCAGTAATGTTATAACTGTATTACTGTATTTAAGATCTTGAAAGGGAGTGATATCAGCATCGTATCTTTCAAGTCCAACAACAATCGTACAGAAGACAGGACTAGTAAAGATAAAGGTATGGATTTTCAGTAATATTTGTATTTATACTGACTCAATGTTTGCAGAGGTAGATATTATCATGAATAGTCCACCAGTTAGTCCACCTCGTACCACCAGTAAGCCAGGTACAGTCGACACTGTGGACATTACCAATATTAGCCCCAAAGGTTCTTCAAAGAGTGAAGGTAAACCTATAATTTGTATAAATATATATGTACTAACTCTAAGTAGGTGGCATTCTCAGAGGAAATGCACTTGGGAATCACCCAAATGCTGCTGACTTTCACAGTGCTGCTGAAAGCACTACTGTTGGCTTAGTTAAGGGGCGAGTATGGCTGTATATGTCTAATGCAGATCCAAGTACTGTTATGGTACGTGGAGTTGCTTCATTTACATTGAAGCATAATCTTACAGCAACCATTGGGCCTGTCTTGAAGAAACTCAAAGACAGAGCTGAACATTTCTTTAGTATGTTTTCTTTCATATTTTATTCATATACTAATATCATTTTAGCTGCTGATCGCTGTTTGTATGTTTATGAAAGTAAAGCCTGGAACATTCTTGGAAACTTTGAGTCTGCTATCAAGGACGATGAGGAAGTTGACTGGCTAAAGATAGATGGCAAATTTATTTTGCCAATTCTGAGTGTAGCTATATATTTTATTCTTTTATTCTTGTACCATTTACTTATATTGTGTTGCTTTATAGTCTGGATTTCAGCCAAATGCACCACTCTCCCTCGATATTGAGATGTATTCCATTCAGTCTAAGTCAGCTGGAAGCTCTGCAGCTAGCTCTCGTGCCGTTTCTCGCTCTCATACCCCTTCTCTTGTTCAAAGAGGTGGAATCTCAGAGCAATGTACTGAGGAACTTATCAATGTTTTAAAGATTCCTAGGGAAATTCTTGAGAGTACTGCACCTGGACTTCGAGTCGCATACCAGAGGTATCTTGCCTGTATAAAGGCAGTTTCCGACCACAACACTATGGACAAGAACAGGACTTGGCCAGTTGCCAAGGCCACAAAGAAAGAAATTGTCACAGTCTTTGTCTCATCTTCAGCCTGGTATGAGAACTATTCAAACTTTGATAAGATTGCAGATTTTCCAGCAATGCAGTCATGGTTGGCTGAAGATGAGGATAGTCCTACTGATCTAGACCTTTGGGGCTTTGAGAGAGATTACTACACATTTTTGGATTTGAAAAGATGGCTTAAGGAGAAGAAGGAGAAAAGGAAGGGAAAGGGAAAGAGAAAGAGCAAGGAGGAGAAGGGAGGTAAGGATGAGAAGGCTCATGAGGATAAAGAGAAATCAAGTTCAAAGAAAGCGCAAGTAAGTATATTGAACTCGAATTGTAATAGTTTACAATATGATTTTTCAGTTGGATGGTAACCTTTGAGACATATCTGTGGTGCTTAACCTGTATATGGGCTATATTCATGCCAGAAATCACTCAACATATTTTATTCTGGTTATTAATAATTTGGCTATTTCAATGGCTCCCAAGTGCAATACTAGTTCTATTTATTTTTATTCAACCAGTACTTGCAGCAGGAGAACAATCATTTCCTAACATCACATTTGATGTGTTCAGTAAATTTATTCTGTCAAATTTTGGTTCCAACATCACACTCTCTGCCACATTGGTTATATTGTTCTCTATGATTGATAATGTTGATTTGTTGAGTCTTCATGCAAGACAGCAGAATGCAAAGTTAACAGGAGAAAAAAATGTTGATGCAACTGCATGGATTAGATTACTGGCTAGAGCTATTCAGGAAAAAATTGGCATGGACTCAGATGATCTCTTTGAAGATTATGAAATTAATGAACACACAACTCGAACAGGCAGATCTATTTTGTTAGGCACTAAATTAAATGAAATGGCAAGACTTCTGAACTTGTATCCTTTCAATCAGGAGAGGAAAGTTTTTGAAGGTCAACTGAAACCTGTATCTCATGCTAGTATTGATCCTGTTCATATAATATGTCCTATAGCTGCAGAGTGTGAGACACGGAGCTGTAAAGGACGGGCACTACATGTGCATACTAAAGTTAGAGATGTACCTAAAGCAACATTAATTAAAGGCTCAAAAATATTTGAACATGCTTATGTAGTATCAGGTGTTTGTGAAAAATGTAAAACATTATATTCTGCAGAACATGAATGAGCCTATGATGAAAAATAGGGATATTATATGGTTCATTTAAACTCTGCTAAATATCTGAAAGTAGGAAAAAAACTATGGGTAGATAGGGCATTTTCTCAAGGTGTTCTGAATGGTATATATAGCTTTCATGCATCTGCTGCAGCATATATGGAATATTGGAACAACAGTTTTGGAAATGGAAAGGAAATAAGCCAAAGACAAGTCTGGGAGGCTTTTATACATGAATCAATACACATGGTTTCTGCAGGATCTGGTGTTAATTTTATTAGTCTTGATGGACTTTCAATTACTGCATTAACAGAAGAAGCATTTGCAAGGTTGGGTGAAAATGGAAAAATATGTGCATCACATAATCACAGCTGCTTAGAGTGTACACAGCCTTATAGAGAAACTCAAGACTCACTACCAAATGAGAGTGCAACAGTTAAAATGGTAGTAATTGATGGGATTGTTATGGGGCCACAGGTAATGCACAACTAAAACTAAACAATATTATACTAATACATATTTTAAGCACTGTGCATATGACAATTGTTCCAATACACTTGTAAACCATAGAGGAGGTGTATTTTGTGATGTTCACAACCAAGAATTTGGAGCAAGATGCCGTGTTCGTGACTGTCAAAATCAAAAGATAGATAATACACAAGCTTGCAATGGGCACCAGGAAATGTGGCGTAAATATAATTTAGAACATAGTTCAGATTATTTAAATGGTGCACGAAGAATGCTTCGCAAATCAGCTGAAAATCCACCTTGGAATAAAAACCAAGGAAGACATGTTCAGCAGCCTCATGATGAGTCAGATACCAATATTCCAAAGAAATCTCATTATTTTAGTGCCTCTCGCTATTATTGTGTAGAAACAATATGTGCTCCATGTGGTGCTGTAATTGCATGGACAAAGTTTGTGAAGTCTGAGTCAACAACCAATATACTTAAGTTCTTAGAAGATGTTTTTCCTGATGAAGAATTAAGACCAGATTATATATGTATTGATAAGGCATGTAAACTTCTTCGAACAGCAGTTGCAAATGGAAGTTGGGTAGATTGGTTTAAAAGTAGCCACTTTGTAGTAGATAGCTATCACTATACAAATCATCGCTCAGATGATTATCTTTGTAGAAAGTGGTGTAATCCAGCACCACAAGATGGTTCTGCACCAAATCTTGTTTATATTGCACAAGACAGAAATGGTGAAAGATATCACAAACGAGCATTCAATACACAAGCCTGTGAACAACTAAATTCATGGCTTGGTGGGTTTGAATCTATTATAAAACATATGACTCCAAGCAACTTTAATTGGGTTCATACATTCTATGATCTTTTATCATACTCAACAAGTAATAAAACGGCAGAACAGCCAAAACTTTAGTATTATTAGTGAAGATTTTGAACATGATGATGGTCTATTGTAGAAGCATTGGAAGATGTGGTAGAAGAGGCATCAGAAATAATAGGTGTGGGAAATATGGTAGAAGATGTGTCAGAAAATGTGGTACAAATGTAGTACAGAGATATCTGGTAGGAGAATAATAGGTGTGGGAAAATATTGTAGAAGAGGCATAGGAAGATGTGGTAGGGAGATAGTATGCTATCAGTACTGAAGGGTGTGGGAAAATGTAGTAAAGAGTAGTAGTGGTAGCGTGTACTGAAGGGTGTGGGAAAATGTAGTAAAGAGTAGTAGTGGTAGCATGTACTGAAGGGTATGGGAAAATGTAGTAAAGAATAGTAGTGGTAGCATGTACTGAAGAGTGTGGGAAAATGTAGTAAAGAATAGTAGTAGTAGCAAAGATGTAGTAGTGAGATAGTATGTTATCAATAGGTGTGGGAAATACACCTGGAGTCTTAAACAGAACTTACTTTAAAAAATACAAAGTCCATCAGGACTCCACCAGGGCTCCATCAGGACTTCTTATATTCCAGCAGGATGTCATCAGGACAATATCTATTCCATCAGGACTCTATCCGGACTCCACCCGGACTCTGCTGGACTTCACTGGACTCCACCAGATTCCATCAGGACTCCACCGGACTCCACCCGGACTATCCGGACTATATTGAGTCCAGACGGACTGGGGGGGGAGTGTAAAGTACTGCTCATAGTCGTAGTGTAGGGAAAGTGTAATAGTAAGTACTAGCAACTACGATGTATATACAGCCGTTAATAGATTCATATCTAATCTTCAATGGTTAATGAGATTTGATATCAATAGTTGATAACGTACCAAGCGGAAGGAGCTAGGTTCGAGATCCCCAGATTATCTACTACTGCAACCTGTTCATTCTCTAATGCATTTTAATAATTGGCATCGATAAAATCCATTGAATTGCACGAGATATATTGTAAGACGTGCCTAGTCATATTCTAAACAATTTAGTGTATTCCAGCAACTTAAATTTTGTAGCGGTGGGTATTTAAACACATTATTATTCAGCGCATGAATTGTAGGACTCGCTGCTATGTATTAACATATGGAAAGCCGTACAACCATGCTCGAGTCGACTACGCCAAATTTTTCGAGCTCCGTCCTTCGGCCCCACGGCATGTCCTCCGTTTTCGGTTCAACTTTTCGGTTCATAGCTTGCTTATTCGATACTCGGTACTAATCATCAATCTCAAGGCTTACGGAACGAGTATCGGATCTATGTCGCAAAACTCGAAATTGGGTTCAGTTTTTTGCGTAGACATCGAAAATTGAGTGTACTTATATGTTGATAGTAGTCTTAGATACTTGTGTAAATGTAATAGTACTGGAGCAATGAAACAACTGCGTGATTATGATACTGCAGAAAACTTTTTTGTCCATAACTCGATGAGAAATAGCCTCACAGTTAATATGATACGGTATGTATATCATTGAAATTAAAGGCTGTTGTGTTGCGGCAGCCTCTCTGTTAGATATAAACGGAGAATGACAAGAATAAAATGCCTTCGTTTCCCGTTGTAAGAATCTGAATAAATGATAATAAAATAATAATGTACTTTCATTTCATGTTGTAAGATTGAAGATAAAGATATAGTCTTAGTGACTATAGTGAAAAGAAACGGAAAGTAGCAGCAATCAATGTGTGTTGGCACATTGGTGGTACAGCTGGCTGAAAGTCTGTGTGTTGACGAGCTGTCATAAATTTGTAAGATGGAAGACTTAGAATAATATGACAGTTATTCTTGAAACAATCTCCGAAATTGCGTGTTGTAAATTTCATGCCGACAAGCAAATAATATTATAAGTCTATGAATAATGCTAGTGAAAATACAGTTGCTATGAAGTGGGAGGATATATGGACGAAGTACAAAATGCTGGATGTGTGAGGTGTATCTGATTTTTCAAATGCCCAAGCTGTGTAGTAGACTGAATGTAAAGAGGATCAAAGGGAATGGAAAAATGGCATGATATAACAATCGTGGAACATTATTCATTCTTCATTCTAAAGATTTCTGTGTCACTCTGACACACTCCCCGCCATTTTAAACCTCTCTGCTTCAATTTTACAATATATACCTCGTTTATAGGTTTCTGCTTCATTCGACAATATCTGCATCAATCTGAACCTTTAATCTTCACTTTATGACTCTTTTCCTCGGTTTCAAGCTCATTTGTATGTTTTGATTAGTCGTTTCACTTCAATCTGACACTATCTGCTTCATTTTTACACTGTATTGTTTATTCTGAATGTCTTTGCTTCGATCACAAGCCCCAGTTCTCTGTACTTCGATCTGACGGTGTTTGCTATATTCTGAACTTCGAAGCTCTGTCTGTGATGTTCCACTTGTTTTAATACCGCCTGTTGGATTTTTCAGTATACATCCTAAATTGTCTACCTATTTGTAGACATTGTTCGTTGGTCCTTGTCACTTGATGCACCTTCAATATACTACAGATCTAAGTACTTACTGCTGATGAGAAGCACTTGCTTCATTGGTATTAAATGTTTTGAATAGAAAGCAAATATGTCCCTCAGCATATACACTAAAAATTAGATCTTCTACGCAAAACCTGATATCCAAGTTTGAGTTTTAGTTTTATGACATAGATCTGGTACTCGATCCGTTGACTTGAGATCAACGATTAGTACCGGATACCAAATAAGCGAGCCACGAACCGAAAAGTCGAACCGAAAATGAAGGACATGCCGTAGAGCCGAAGGACGGAGCCCGAAAACTTTGACGTAGTCGAGCGTGGTTGTCCGGCTTTCCATATTAACATGCTTTGCGTGGTTTCGTCCTCGTTTATTAGCATTACGTTCTGGCCATTACATTAAGGCATTGCAGTGGACCGTAATGCGATGCAGGGCAAACTTAGTTTTCCTGACACACCTCCTTTCGCGTACGAACTCTAGAGTCTTACATTCAGCGTTATGGAAGTACTCCTGGATGGCCTACAGGGCAACTACCTCCCAGGTCGACTGTTGCAATGGTACGCGAATATAATATTCTCAAGGTTTCTTCTACCTTCCTAACATTTTTGCAAGGCCTTTACTTCACGTCTCAATCACCTTGATAGTACCCAATACTACCTCGTTCACCACGCCATATCCTGACTTCAACCACGACCAATTCCTTTCCCAATGTTCGAATCCCTACCTCAACCTTGTACATCCCACCCTCAATGTTCTATATTTATCACGAAAATGCCTCTTACCCCTCCTTATCCAACTAAAACCTGCTTCTAGGCATATATATTGGCACTTCCCTACACATCCGATTATTAGGATCGACTTTGGGTTGCAATTTGTAATGCAGGGGCACGGTCATCGGTGACAGTAGACACAGCGTACGGCAATTACCTCAATGTTTCTGCCTATCAGTCCACTGTCTGGGTACAAAGAGATAATGTTTGCGGGCTACGCATAACCAGGTCCTCAACCAATCAACTCGTCCTGGCCGACACCGGACGCCAGGCTGGCTCATCCATGGAGACTCGTATAAGTCTGTATCGTGGTACGGTATATGTTGATGTGTGGGCAGGTTCGCATCTGGCCCATCCTCATCAATATGTATTGTGCTTTACCGGCGCCCACCCGGCTGCTGTATGTACCCCCCGCAACCGCATTCATCATAGCGGCGCGTTCATTGACTAGGAGCTTTGCTGATGTATCATGTAGGTATATGGAAATGTGAACCCATTGCGGCATTGGCGCATGACGATGATTATTTATTAGTTGTAGATTGGTAGACATATCCTGTACTATACCTCAGACCTGTATTGAAAATTTTAGCGACAAGCTTCGTAGCTACAGGCTTCTTATCGACATGGGACGGGTACGGTGTTCCTAAACCGCATGCCTGACCCTTACTTAGCTATTTCGTGTCACAGCCTTGTGGCTCAAATTGGTGATGTAATCAATGCAGATCCGAGATGATTATTGCTGCGTTGGAAGTCCACTGTTGAGCTTTCTAAGATTCTCTAAGGTCATCTCGGTGGTGCTTAGTACTAATGAACGTTCGAACATGCGATGTTCATTTTTATGCAAAACTACGAGGTTGCATGATGGGATAGGACTTTGTTTTGCGTCTATGACTCTTGAGTCTCGACGCCGGATTCTATCTTGTAATAGTTAGCGCTGTAGCGGAATAAAGATATTCTTTGCAATCTATATGGCATATGCGGATTTAACTATTTTGTAATGGAAAAGAAGGTGGAGGTCAAAGTATAGCTAATAGAAGCCTGACAAACCCATCAGTGAAATAGCAACTAACAGACCTCGAAAATAAAGGTCATTGATTACTATGAAATAACATTCATAAAGAATACTCGTAGATTGTAGTACTTCAGTAACACATCATCATGTATCTACATAGCGCTAGCAATTTCTTGTATATAGTATTCTATCATCTGCGCAAAAACAGACCATCCTGCTCGAGCACTAAGTTTGGGTTGTCCGATACCGATATAGATCGTCCTACAAAGTGCAACAGCCTCTGGCGTTCCGAAAAGGAGGAGTTCTGGTCTGTCGTACTCATCTAGAAGATCGTCTATAATGTCATCATCGGTCTTGATTAGTCGATCTTCTCCACCAAACTTCATTGGCTTTAAATAGAGGTCAATTCGACGGGCTCCACTCGGTAGAAGAATTCCCTTCTGCTTGCGTATTCGATGATTTTGATTTTCGACCATAATTTGATTAAGTCGTTCTTGAACAATTCGACCCCATAACCATGAGGAAACCACACTAAGTAAAAGTTAAGTGTTAGGGTACATTTAAAGATACTTGTGCAGTTAAGATAAGAATTAGACTTACGAGTGGATGCTGTCGGATTCAACAAATCCAGATGCCATTTTACCGGCCTGGTATTCATGAGCTACATTAGATAACTCCTTTTCCCATATCGGTCTCCAACCTCGTTCTCGCGTGATATTGTACGTGCTCTTAACAGCTCTGAATGCAGGAAGTTGATCTTCTGGGAGAAACGGCTGAAACTTTTGTCTATACGTGACAATTAATCAGTATTAGGAACATATAGATATAAAACCCTGAACCTCATCGTTGTTACAAGGGAAATCAGAATACCAAGCTCAGACCCCTTATCGCCAGTAACTGTCAAAGGCATACCTGTAATCATTCAGAAACAGGACGGGTGAGTGATACTCAGAATGCACGAACCTCCTTTCTCTTTGACAAGACGAAGAAATAGAACAGGTGTGATTTGTTGTATTCGCGCATTTGGCATAGCAACGAGTGAAAGTTCCATGTGACTAAATTTATCAATTATTCCCCATATTGCGATACCCATGCAGTTAAGGAGTTTCTCATGACCATCGACACACCACTCCTCATTAGGACCGATGACCATATCCCTTTATGATGAACCTTTCGTGTAACGGGATGTCGAGCTGCTGCTGCTACAGGATCTAGTGTTCGACGTAATTCCAAAACCTCCGCCCTAAGCAAATTGCAAGTTTGGAGGAACAAAAAATTTAAATAATTAGAACATACCTTGGAACATGAATTGACTGGTGTGCTAGCTTCTCTTGCACTAACCGACCTCCCCATCTTCCAGTAGGATCATCCATCGAAATCAACTCTATAGCATGCTCCTTTTGATTTGAAGTTAGTCCATTGCGTCGTGCGGTAACAATACCAAGTTCTTTCATATACTTTTGAACCGTTCTCAATCTAGCATCGGTCACGGTCTATATGTCAAAATCAGAAAGTTGAATTAAGATATAGAGCACCTACCCTATTTGAATTCCATGTTCTTCCGATAGATGTTCAGGAATGTCCTTCTGTAGTACTCTTGCGTCAATGTACCCTTGAAGAATCTCAGCTAAGTTCGGAAGGTCTTGATCTAGTTTTGTTAGAAATGTTCATGGTCACAAAAGTAAGGACATTAAGTAACTTACAAATGGGACGATCACGATGCTGATTAGTACCGACAACGCCAGTGGGTCTGCCATTCTTCTTTTTGGTCATACTACCGGCACTAAGATTGTGTTTCTTTACCGTACTCAAAGCATGAAAGGGGGTAGAGAAAGAAAGCAAGACAATCCAATATTGCGAGTCTTCGCAACAGCACTACATATATTAGTTAAAATAAAGAAGCCATTGAACTGTATGAAACCGTCAAGTATGGATCAGAATCCGGATCTAGAATAAATTATAAGGTAGAAATGAATTAAAAAGATCCTGGGATGGTTGTCATGGACATTGAGCGCTATTGGTTTTGAATGCTGAGTGCTAGCGCTAGCAAATGAATTAATGAATTAGTGACCTTGCTTGGCATGGTTTGTCGTCTGTAACAAATGAATTAATGAGGCCCGAGGGCCGTTTTCATATTGTGTGAATGAATACAGCTGCGATAGACATTGTTTTTAGTTGCCCCAGCCAAATAGGGTCTTGTGACCAGTGCTGCAGGCGTGTGCACATGTTCAACAGTCTCTGTCCAGTGAACGCCTGCCTTGCCTTGCACCTGGCCCTCAAGTGCTGTGAGAGCAGTGGAGAGCCCCTTGTTTCTGTGTTGTATAATATTACCTCTACACCATTCTTCGTGTCCTGGTCATTGGCCTGCATGTGAGCGAATCTTTAATGCATCCTCCGCAGTAAGTACTGGGTACTTAATATTGTATGATACTTCAGACCATTTTAGCAGTAATTCTGAGGCTGTGGTAGTGGTGACCGGTAAATTGACTGGTTCCATATGCAGCAGAACCTAGTAGAACATGACCCCGACTTTCAATAGTATTTGAGAGTTCATTACAGGCTTGTCATATATTGCTACGTAATAGAATGTATTGATTTTCGTTGATTGAAATTCTCTAACTCATTCGCAAAATTGTAGTTTTAGATCCGTGCTCTCTGTTAGATTGGAATCTATGGCCAGGAACATATGCGCTCAAACCAGTCAGCATTGAAACCATGTTCAAGCTACTAAACTATAGTTCTGTATCAAGTCTCAACAAATTTCATATCAATTCCAATAAAAAATTTGAATTTTATCATTGGGAACTCATTCAATCATTCTAAATCTTAGTAGGGGTCTAACATCTCCAATGCTCTTCCAATTTTACCGTTGGGGACTTATGCAATCATTTTACATCTTGGAAAGATTTCTCTGAGCTCGTCTTTTACTATATAAATGGCCAGAGGAAATTGACTTGACTACACGACTCCAAGTCTTACTGTTTACCAACTATTGCTGCTCTGCTTTTTACCTTCAAGATCACATATAGTTTATTATTGTCACTGTGTTGTTTAACTTCACATCCTTGTCTGTCAGATTCGTTGAATAAGGTATATTTATCCTGTATACATTAGAATTTGACTAACTTCAATTGTTTTGATAGAATACAAGTATTATTTCAAGTGAAAACAGTGAGTATAAAGTTATATTTTATTACATTTAATCACAATACTCATTCACACTACACATTTTCTATTTAGCTCTCTATCTGATCAAATCATGACATATTGTACTGGTTGTTCTCAATTCTACCGTTTTCTGGAGGGGGAGCGATGCCAGGACTGTATTGATTCTGCTCCCAGTAATACTGCTCAAGCTGAATGGCCACATTTCATTGACTGCAGCCAACGCTTCGAGTTTTTGAAGTCAACCCAATGCTATAAGTGCAAGGATCAGGAAAATTCTGCTTCTATGCCCCCGCCATCAGCGTTCCCTAGAGATCAATCTCAAGCTTCACCGCCACTTGCCTCCCAGGGCAGCAATCGTGATCTTCATTATGCAATGAATCATCCCACTAACCCACGAGTGCATGGACCCCGGGCCGCCCCATACTACAATCCATACCAGAGGTCTCATCAAGAACCTGATGAAAATGACATATGATTTCATTATTATTTTCTGTGTGATTATTTGCTGATAATAATATATAATAGCCTAGATCTCAAACTGCACAGGCAGTCTTTAAGGACTTTCGGAGTGGATATGCAAATGCAACTAAATATGTCAACTCAGTCACATTGGTAGCGAAGCCTAAATTTAGAGGTGCAGATTTTGGTACTGTGAAAGTGGTTTGAAAGATAAATGTTGTTGTAAGTTTCGGTATTGGTTCTCAATTTAATATATGCACTTAAAGTATTCAATGCAAATGCATAGGTAAGAAAGATTGTAAATCATGGTCACAAAGGCACTATCACACCATTTGATGTGCAGATGGTCTCTTATGAAGAAACACGACTTTGGAGTGATGTCGAAAATAATATTTTTGTCTATCTAGATGGAATTTATAGTAGAGAGCATAGTTATCGTCTTCAATCTAGGTATGATAATCACAATTTATTTATCGCATTTGTACTGCTACATCAGGAAAAACCTCACCTGCTTAAATAGTAAATTTTAGGATATTTAAGTGAATAAAAGCGAAAATAAGGTCAAAAAAAGGAAATAAGTACTATTAGTAAAAATAGTAAGGGGTACTCCTTATGCCATCCTTTTTTGATCTTATTTACACAATTTTAGTTCAGATAAGGACTGAGTAGTTCATTTAAAGTGTAATAAGCCCACATAAACAACACCTAAATGCTTATAAGCACACTGTTCTTTCACTCAGTGCAGTATAATAGGTGTCAGTTAATTATATATTATTATTGTATTACAATAAAGCAGTTGCAGTAACATATACATAACATATCTACTTATAACAATCCACTTAATATATAACATATGCACTCCAAAATATCCAGTTACACATATCCACCCATATCCCACCCCTCTCCATCATCCAGCAGCACCACTCAATGATGACATGTGCACCCTATAACACCCAGCCCTATAGCACCCAGCCCCATAACATCCAGCCCCACAACATCTAGCTCCACATCTCTACCCATATCCCCCACTCTCTATCATTCAGCAGCACAACTCAATGAGCACACACTTAAAAAGGAAGACAGCTCAAATACATACCAGAGAACAAAGACCATCCCGAGTGGAGTACGAGACCAGCAGGTGGAAATCTTGTGAGACCAGTGGCAGATACTTGTACAGCATGTGAGAGACTGGTGTAAGTAGTGTGTAGAGTGGAAGTAGGGGAGCACCGTATGTGAGTTGGATCTTGAAATAGAAAACCTGAATCTTGCTAGACGAACGGGCACAAGTGACAGGCAGTGGAAGGAGGGAGAGGAAGGAAGGAAAGGTGGGGGAATTGAAAGGAACGTCATGGCGTGTCAAGTTCAACATGCACGTGATGCATACTATCAAAGCCAAACACAGTGAAGCGATCATGTGCTAACTTTCTCGCTTGCCATTTGAAGTTTTGAACTTAAACATTTAAACCTTCAATGTATATTGCATATTCCCCTACCACTATGGTTCTTAACCACAATTTACACTAGAATTATTGTACATGTTGAAGAGGTGTAAAGTCCACTGGTCGTACCTAAACAAAGAACAAATGTGTGTGTCGAGATGTCCATCCAACGTGGGTGTTCTAAGGTGAGAAGGGGGAAGTCAGCTATAAAACAAAGATTTTTATGATGTAACGATAGGGATAAGACTTCAGGATGAAGTCCCAGAGAGAATGAGCGACGGCGTGAATGTAAAATTGAAAAAGTGAATGGTGAGAGGGTTGAAACGATATTGTAGATGTAAACTTCAAGTACGAAACAGTATAATAGTTGATTCCTTGAGCTATAGAAATACAGCAGATTATATACAGACAAGAATGGCTATACCTAAAGTATGTAAGTTACTTTCAGGACACTGGTAGACAAAGATCTTGGATTAAAGAATAAAAATAAAATAATAAGACCTAGCTAAAACACAACAAATAAATTGGAAGTTGTTTGGGGAGTCTGTTATAAGGGATAGCGCTGAGTTTGAGTAGTGTTTCCGATGTCAAGGCTCAGGGTTTGTACTGCGAGTGGAGGCGGCGAGGTCTTGTTGAGTTGAGATGATCCATTGACTAGCTATAATGTCGGAGCAGTGCACAAAGATGTGCTTTTTGAGGAAAGTGAAGAACAAGGCGAGCGGGGAGGTGAGGATAGGTTGAGACGAGTGAGACGCATATGGACGCATCATTCCAGCGTGATGCGTGATTATGTAATCGTATTTTGGAACGTCTTCGAATGTGCGAGATATCGTGTTTCGCATCGCAGGCATTTTGCTTGCTCTACACATGTATGTATTGTGTATAATTATGGAATTGTCATAAACTTGACTTGCTTTAAGTATAGCTGGTATAGCATGCTAAAATTGCTTAATTCCTGTAAAACTTATAAACACATATCATTCTCATACTAGGCAATATAAGTACAAGTAAGTGTGCTTCGCCATTGTACCAAACTTATGAACACTTATCATGCCTCACAATAGGCAATATAAGTATAAATAAGTTTACCTTGCCATTGTACTATACTTATGAACACTTATCATGCTTCACAATAGATAATATAAGTACAATTAAGTATGAATTACCTGATATTAGTAATATTTGGACATGAGTAAAGCTTATTTTTACTAATATCACTATTTTAGCGGATGGGGATTTTCCTGATGTAACATCTCTCTTTTGATGCTAGTGATGACTTTTCTCTCTATTACACACAGGGCCACTGTATCATCGACTCAATTTCAAAAATTGAGGGTACAACACTTCGAGACTTGTGGGCTGCATCAACTGTACAGCCTGGGCTTTTCGTGCAACTTAAGCATGTGAAAACTATGACCCTTGAGCTAGAGGCCCATGTTAAATATCCTCCTAAAGGTACTAAGAGTGCTGAGGACCTTGATGATGATAATGATGTAAGTTTATTTTCTCGACAACAAGGTATTTAATGTATACAGAACTTAACACACATAAAGGATTACATTACAAATGAAAGCTCAAAACGAAAAACAGCATCCTTCAGAGACAGACTCAACGGTTCATTTGTACAAGCATGTGTAGCATCATTTTATTCAGCATTAGCATATTTAATATTCTTGTTCCCCTCAATGTTCTGTTTTATCTAGGACTTAACAGTAATTCATGTTACAACAGCAAAATTGTTTCTTTGGCATGCCCAATGCCTAATAGCAATCAAGAGAGGTTTACTGTTAAAAAGCTTACTGTTTCTTTAGATGGGTCATCAGGGGATGCGATCTGGGAGGAGTCGTTCGGGAAGACAAAAAATGCCTTTAAAGTAAGAATTACAATTATTTCATCTTTAGAATGCAATACTTAACATATTTTTGTATAGTTGCGTTTTACCCACTCCAGTACATATTATGCCGCAAAATCATTTTATGATGTGGGGTATTATAGTGCTCCATCAAAGGAAGAGAATCTTCAACATTTGAAAGAAGAACTTGTTTGTCAGTTGACTATAAAGGAAGCAATTTCAGAATTTTCTAAGATAGCCAAAAACAACGGCATCCCAATATATGGTAAAATTTTGCACTCGCACTTGTGCCTATTGGTTAACCTTGATCTCTAAGATTTACAGATGGCTGATTCATTTATACTGCTCGTATCTAATGGATCTAAATTGGGGACAAGTTGGCTCGTAGATCGTCTCCTCAATCATCATAAGATGAGGAAGTTCTCTGGAACAGATTCCGCAGGCACAAACAATGATTTTGCCAGAAAGACTTGTGATGCATTTGCTCATTTTGCGCTTATTGATTCAAAGCTAGAATTTGTGCCCATGGATATTCAAGGTTTACATCATCACATATCTTCTTGACAATATTCTCTAATTACATTACTTAACTACATTAGGAGTCGATACACAAGTAATCAAGGATTGCATTCGTGCTGCAGACGCAATTACTTTATTCGATATAATGGCACACAGGTGTGGCTTTCTCATTTATTCAGCCATATCATCTTATAAAAATTCCAGCATATTTTGTACAATGGGACTTGGAGACAAAGGTATCGAAGGAATGAAGACATTTTGCATGCAGCATAAGTGCAACACAATTTGCAAAAAACTCAAGCTTGTCATCACTGCTAAGCTTATTGACCAGATAGAAAGCTTGAAAGGTATTAATTTTCATTATCTGTTTGTCAATATAGACTAAACATTGTACCAGAATCGTTTGATGATCTTCCAGGTGTCATGGCAGCCAATGATGATGAGAATATACCAGACGAAATAAATGAGGATGCACAGGAGGATGCAGAAGCAGATGTAAATGCAGAAGTGGATGCAGAAGCGGATGCGGATGCGAATGTGGATGTGGATGTGGAAGTGGAAGTGGAAATGGATGTGGATGCGGATGCGGATGCGGAAGTGGAAGTGGAAGTGGAATCAGAGGGGAAGATGCTGAGTAAAGTACAAAATGCAGCACAGGAAGATACACATGACAAAATGCAGAACAGCGAAGTTAACTGAAATTAGGGCTGCTAACATTTCGAGTTCCTGTCGAGTTTTTCGAGTTCAAGTTAAGTTACACTTAAGTTACAGTTGAGTTCCACTTTTAAGCTTGCTTACCTTTTTCAAGTCAAAGTTAAGTTATCTCAAGTGGCCATTTCTTATTTCGAGTGGACTTAAGTTCCTCGCTTTTTTTTTTTTTTGGAAAAGTCGAGTTCCCTCGAGTTATCTTAAGTTCACCACTTATTATTTTTTTGAGTGAAAGTCGAGTTCCTTTGAGACAAGGTAAGTTACTCACTTGTGTATTTTGAGTGAAAGTTAAGTTCCTTAAAGCTAAGTAGAGGGGCTGCTAACATTTTGAGCTCCTGTTAATTTTTTCGAGTTAAATTTAAGTTTTTCGAGTGAACTTAAGTTCCTCACTAAGTTTTTTTTGGTGAAAGTTGAGTTCCCTTGAGTTATATTAAGTTCCTATCAGGTGTAAGTTGAGTTCCAAATATTCAAGTTTCAAGTGTACAGTAAGTATACACTAATCACTACTATAATTACTGCTCTGTTCCCATACCCCCACCTGCCTAATGTTTTCTACAACTCTGCTCAATAATTCCCATGCACGCTGCCTGCCTTTATTATTTGCATGTGTGTTGTACTATCCATCACTTACATCAACTCAAATATTTATCACCGCGACGTCAACATATGAACACACCATGGGATTGTTGATGGGCACTCTTCCTAGTCATCATCCTTAACAGCAAGCAAGTCTTTTCTTAAATTTTTAGCTCAGTTCTTGCTCCTTTTCTTTCAATCTTTTTTCATCACTTAATGTAAGTTGTTATACACATAGTAGACCATATTATATTAAGTAATAATGTAAATAACCATATAAAAAATGCGAGTTACATATGTATTTAGTCCTTTATAATAATATGTTCCATGCTTTGTACAGTAGATTATGTGATTTGTTGGAAAAGTGTATTAATTGTGTGGGAAAGTAAGAGCGGAGGCATGGGAAACTATGAGTAGGAGGGCGGGAGATAATGAACAGAGGTCGAAATAATCAACGAAAGCGTGGGAAATTTCGAGCGGGGATGCGGACAGCAGTGAACAACAGAAGCGGAGGCATGGGAAGTAGAAGCAGACAGCAATGAGCATCAGAAGTGAAAAGCGGAGGCGTGGGAAAATATAGGCGGGAGGGCGGGAAAGTGAAAAGAGGTTGGAATGATCAGCGAGAGCGTGGGAAAATGTTATGCGGGGGTGCGGACAGCAGTGAACAGCAGAAGCGGAGGCGTGGGAAAGTATGAGCGGGAGGGCGGGAATGATGAAATGCACGGGAAATTGCGAGCGGATTAGAGGAGAAGCGAAAGCGGACAGAGTGAACAGCAGAATAATAACAGAAGCATGGGAAATCATGAGTGGGAGTGCGGGATAGTATGAGTAGAGATCAGAATGATAGCGGAAGCATGTGAAATTATGAGCGGTGGTACGGGTGACAATGAGCAGAGCATGGGAAACATTGAGCGCGAAAGTATGTAGGCGTGATATGTTAAGCGGAAGCGTGGGAAATTATGTGCGGAGGTGCGGGCAACAATGAGAATGTGCAACTAATAGGAAATGAATAAACATTGAATTATAGGCATGGGAAACAGTGAGTGGGGGGGCAGGAAACAACACAAACTATTGTATAATTATTGTAAGGTATTCATTATACAACTTGCTTATTTTTCAAGTAAAAGTTAAGTTCCCTTGAGTAAAGTTAAGTTTCTTGCTTATTTTTTTGAGTGAAAGTTAAGTTCCATTGAGTGGAGTTGAGTTCCTCGCTTATTTTTTTTTGAGTAAAAGTTAAGTTCCATCGAGTTCCTCACTTAAGCTAAATTTGAGTTTCAGTCGAGTTCCCATCGAGTTACCTTTGAGTGGTAAATGACAACTCAACTCCACTTAAATTTGAGTCGGGTTCCATTCGAGTTCCAGTTGAGTTCCAGTTAAGTTCCTACTTTAAGTTCCTCAAATTCCATTACAAAAAACCCATACTTTATTATCATGCTCATTGTTGTCGCGATCCCTCAGCTCGTTGTTTCCCACGCCCACCCCTGCTGCTGCAGATGTGTAAAAATAGCGCCATCACATCAGCCATCAAATCCCCAATAACTCCACTTGCTTCCGATGCATTGATGGTGATCGCATTGCACTTCTTCCATCATCATGTTCAACAGTGAGCACGTATTTTGTGCATTCTTCTCTCACTTTTTGGATTCTTCCTGTAATTTTTTTACAATATGAAGCTAGTAATTTTGTATGTTATATAACATCTTAGTTGCATAAACATCATGTACTGTGCTTACATAAAATATAGTATTAATAATAAGAATCTGAGCCTATCATACTATTTTATAGGTAATTTAGCTGTACAGTTGAAGCATTTAATATACATTAATGTTCACAAAAATATTGAGAGGAATCACCCAAGAACTCGACCAGAAATGAAAATAATGAATGCTCACTGTTTACAATGATGATGAGGCTTATGAATGCGATCAAACGCGCCATGGAAAACAACATGCGGCACTTATTGATCAATTTGATGGAGGCAGAAGCATCAGATCAAATTAATGATCAGCATTCAGGGGCGTGGGAAATAATGAGCGCGGAGGCGCAATAGTAAGTGAGCACTAATCTAGTAATCCATAGCAGCATTGGAATGTCTGTGATATACCATACAAATTCAGGTAATTTACATTTTTTGAGTTACAGGTGAGTTCCTAAGTTAAGTTCCGGTCGAGTTCCAGTTGAGTTCCATTCGAGTTACCGGTAACTCGAAAAGTTGACGGCCCCTGAAATTATGATAGTACAGTTACAGTTATATTGCAATTCAAGTTTATGTTTTATTTCACGGTGATCTGAGGGACACGCCTGGTACCTGAATGTCCCTCGTATTCAGAGTCTTATTCATGTCAGGAGTTCTATTAATACCACGGTGTGTTATGGTTCGTAAGAACTTGACGTTGGTGTATTCCTGTGAATACACGAAGGTTTAGCAAAGCGGTTTCGAAATCGGAACGTACCCTGTAGTTTAGTGTAGATTTGAGTAATAATGTGTCTGAATGCGAGAATGCTTAGTACGTTCGGTAAGGGTCGAGTTCTCGAAGCGTGAGTCAGCCAAGCTGGAGATCAAGTACGTCACGGGCTACCACCGATTGGACTATCCGTTGATATTCAGCAATCGACAATACTAACTTATGTAGTACGTTTGTAGCGAGTAGATAGGTATGAAATACTATGTACCCTTTTTAGCAACGATACGAGACTTAGCGCGAAGCCTTAAGTCGAGTGCCGGATTCTTACAGTTCACACTGAGTTGAAAGGTAGTAAAAAAGGTTGTTTTTCCTATCTACACAACGAGCTATATACCTTGTAGTACTAATATATCTAGATTGTTCTTGTGTAGTCCTATGTATTCTACAGAACTCGAGAAGGTACTGCTTCCAGGGACTTCTCGGTCAACATAACCGAGTTGGTTTATAGCCTTTTATGGCAGGAGTAGCCTTTAGCTGCGTAAATACTTACTTGCTTAGGTTACTTCTGTCGTTCTGAAGGTAAACCAAGATAGAAATAAAATGAGTAGTTAGTAGAGCTACGAGAGATTGGAAAATATATAGGTTTTGTAATGAATTTTGTAAAATGTAGTAGACAGAGATAGAATTTATAGATGAAAAACCATGAGCGCGCAAATGTAGCTAAGTATACATAACACGGTGCAAATATAGCCTTGCTTACTACTCAACAGCCTTTGAGTTCGATCCCCACAAGGGCATTTAATATCTACAAGCCCTACCCTCAAAACCGCCCAAGTCACCGCATCCAAAGCCCAGACAGTACCTAAACCTTCTGGAACACTCTTCACAACGGACATACGACCTGATTGCCCCTGTTGATAAGCAAGTATAACAAAAGTACCACCAACTATGTGCTACTTTTCAATGGTCTCATGTGATGTTCTTGACTCATGCGACTTTCTGAGTTCACTGAGCACTCCTTTTTAACTTTCCATTGGGGTAGCCACACTACAAACTTCGATGATACGCCGCTGGCACATCCGTCTAGCATTAAGGTCCTAAGGTTGTAAAATAAGGTGTTAGCGATGTAAATGAGAGCGATGACAACACAATAAGAGCCAGAACTTCGAGACGAAGTTCTGGAATGTTTCTGAATGAGCGGAACCCACCGCGATAGCCGAGAGTGACAGGGAGCAACAAATATGAAAAAGAAGAACAAAACGAGAGACTGAGAACGAGCTGGAACGACGTGGACCTCGTCGAGTAGAATAAAGCCCCATTCCCAAGATTTTAAGAACTCCATCATCTTCTTCGACTCGTGAGACCTGTTGTGTGTTCATTCAGGCGAGCGAAACACGAACCTTTTCCCCCTGATCAATGTCCAACTGTTCACATTCGCAACTAATATCCCTCGACCGTAGCCTATAGGATATTATAAGGATATTCTCTTGACAAAAGGTAGGCACGAGATAGGTGTCAGGAGGAGAAAATCGACAGTGGTGGGCCGTGGCAGTGACATGATATGGGAGGGACCCTGACTTAGCCGAGGCTGGACACTGAGCGCTGGCGCTGAATGTTGAAGCGAAAGAGGCAGGCATACGGTTCCGGTACACGATAGACGGGTATCCATAGCATATGCCGCTCTACATACTCCCTATAGTTGTAATAGAAAAGTTGACTATATTTCTATAGGTGCAGTCAGATGGTTCTATGAAGACATCGCTTCAGCTATCTCGATCAATGTTGAATGATCATAGACTTGGCAGCGGCTATACTGAACTATATATTGGGGACTTATTCGGCCGACTATCCCTACTATCTAGCCTATTTAAACCCATGGCAACACGTGTTTTTTTCCTCATGTGTAGTTCCATTCGGGCTATTAGTATGAGCGCTGGGATGGCCCATGGGTCTCTGACCTGGAGTGGTGACACCCGATGCATAAAATTAGCAAATAACGTATCTGACTCAGTTAATAAAAAGAGACTGTACCTGCATTCGGCCTTTGGTTAGTATGAGCTGCAGGCTTCTGAGCTGGTGTGGGGGATGGAGCTGAAAAAACGACGATGAACTGTGAGAATTTAGTATTGGATATAACAAATATAGTTTTCACCTGGAGCAGATTGTACATGAACTGGAAGGTATCCAGTGGGGTAAATAGATCCAATGGGTCCTGTGGTTCCGTTAAACATGACTCGATGGTAGGATAGTGCAACGAACAGCGATTGTTCGTTATAGGGTATTTATTGTACTTGGAAACGTGTGTGTGAAATCTCTGATTGTGATTTGAGGACATTTTTTGTAGAATTGATATTACAGTAACTGGCAGCTTAAAGTGGTAACTGAAATTCTAGATCCTACCATTGATAAGCACAGGCACTGAGGGTGGACCCAGCGGTGCGGCTTCGATCTGTTCAGAGAAATGTTAACTTCGCTCATTTAATAAATTTATCTGAATTTAGTCTTCAAGTTCCTGTCACACCGAAATGCACGTCCAATGGCGCTATTAAAATAAAGGATCTACTGGAATTGACGTGTGGTCATGATTGGTGGATGGGCTGCCACCAGTCTGCCTCTGTTATCAAGGTATATCCGCTGTTTCGAAGCAATGTGATTTGTTTGCAAGTTAGAACAACTGATCGGTGAAGGTTTTGTACTCAATAAACTCTGATATGATCGAGTAATGTATGGTACTCCTTGACACACGAAAAACTCACATGAATGGCAATCACCTCACAATCCAAGACGTGACTATTTTAAGAGAAAATGCTGAACCACTGGCAATACTTCGCCACTGATGCCCTATACCCACACATGTGACCAGTGTTCTATATCTCCGGCTGATTAATTGGCACCATTGGTGACAGCTGGACTATTCGTTGCACATAACTTAAACATGTAAGCGGTATCAAATTTATCCCTATTCTCTTTCGAGGCTCGAGCCACCAGCTCCCTCCGGTGATAGGAAGATCACCTAAAATTAAACAGTATTTTTCTAGCGATAAGCCGAACATCACACAATAGCTACCGTGACGGGTTGAGGGGAACATAAACAACTGGGTACAGGGCCCTTTAACCAGACAATCTGAGAGATCAATGAATCGTCACTCCGCAGGAGTTCAATAATAACACGGAAGGAAAAGTTTGTTTCTGGTTGAAATTTCGAAATCGTAATATGTGTCTATCGTACTTTGTTGTAAGTACTACTTAGTAAGTAATCCTCCCACGGGCCTGACAAAAGGATCAGAAACATCAAATCCGAACTGGAACTGTGATGATAACGGAGAGATGAACGGCCGAACCGTCATTTGGAAAACGAGTCTGGACTGTGTAGTATTGTGCTATTTCTCGATAATGCATCGGTACCTTATCAGGAATGAACGTTGAACTTTGAACCAGAGCTCCCTAGTGAGTTTGTAGTCCCATGTCACTATCCGATTGAATATTTTTAGTCAGATCATATTCGATATGACACTTGAATCAAAATTACTTCTCTAATCACATCTACTTCTCGTGCAGATGTTTTTGGGGTATCATGTATCAAATCTTATGAGTACTTAAATATAGGAATATATCTGACGTCTCAGCGTTCCTGGGTAATACATATGTAACATATAAGTATAACTCTTCACATCATTCAGTCCTACATCAAAATACAACCAATTTCACTATCGCGCACAATCAAACCACACCTCCGCCCCATCCCTCCCCATCCCATCAGGGACCTTCGAATCTTCTTCCCTCCCCTAAAAGTTCCCTTTAAACGCCAATGCTTCCCTCTGAACATGAACCCACTCCACCTCATATGTATTGTTTAAACCCCATCACCACCAGAGTCAACATTCGTCCAAATGGCGCTAGCGTTAAGCACATTCCCTGTAAAATGCGTTAATCTGATAGGTGTTACATACGTTCGATTCCACGGTATAATTAGAGTTTGAATTGATCGATTGCTAGCTGAGAGAATTTGTCACGTTGCTGGAGATAATAATAGAATGCTACAGCAATCAGTTTCTTCGTTGTTGGAATTTACGAGACATTACCATATGCGGGATGATATATATCGTTCTCTGCCAATCGTTCAAACGACAACGACGGAGACATAGGAGAAGAAGGCGGTGGCGTAACAGATTTCATTTGTTTCATATTTTCTCCTCAATCTTCACAATATAAAAAGATAGTCAAATAACTAAAATCACAACAAGGCAAGACGAACCTATCGATCCAATCAACCTTCTCCAACCCAAGAACATCCTCAGCAATTCTCCACTTCGCAGCCTCAACAACAGCCATACCCTTATCATCATTCGATAATGTACATGAAATACAGAGTGTACATATCATTCTAAGGATAACCATTGTATCATTGCACAGCGGTCAAGAGCGGTCAAAAGCAGCTATATTTTTGGTGCCTATACAGTCCATTGTGGAAGGGGGATGGAGACAGCGGGGTCCGTTGGCGGGAGCCTACGCATTAGAATAGAGGTAAACGGAACTCTGGTAAACAGAATGCGGTCTGTCAGACCACAAACTGAAGCATGGTCGTCCGGTAACTATGTGTTCTTAAGTAATTATTTGATTCGTTACAGTGAAATAGAATAATATGTTTATATGAACTCGGATGCAAGTATTTGCGTACTAGATGAACCGATGATGTAAGCGATACTACGCGGCGCTCATATTAAGTAAACTGAATTCCACCCATTTTGCCGTTAAATCCAATTTCATTCAAGTGTAACGTTATTAGTTAAGCATTACTGAACTTTTGTTTAAGCTCTTCTTTTATCGTTCTATGCTACTGATATATATTTTGCACTGAATATGAATTATGGAAGGGTCGTTCATCAGGAAAAAAACACATAGCCACATAGTATTACATAGTCTGTATAGCACCTATAGTCGGCTAAACAAGTCCCCAATATATAGACTTGTATACTTAGACACCCACTAACCTATCATAGATCACGATAGACCCTGATAGCCGTGATGATATCTCCATAGATGTACATGATCACGCTAACGTATCTGTAGTATATCTATCTATCAAGCTACATAGCGTACATGATTATATCCACCACCCAATCAGTATTCCAGTAATCCATTCCGGTACTACATATGAAAAAGCTTACAGCTATCAAAAAGGAACGGAATAAAATAATATATTATGCATATATACTAATACGAGACGAGCGCATATACACATGTACACAACTTACAGCCCTCGCTACCCTCCATTGTTCATCTATCCACACATCTGGTCAGGTCCTAACATACCCCAACCCGAAGCAAGGTGATATAAAGACCCAAGGTTATCTATGCGAATTCAGAAATTAGTATGATCAAAATGAGATAATAACATTGTCATGCCATATCATGAGCTATCTTCGGCCCAAGTACAAACGAGTGACAGAGCATAAATCACAGAAGAGAAAAAATAAAAAATTACAAAAGGAATGAAGTTGGATATAAGTCAAACAACATGCCGTGTGGGAAGCTTAGAAAAGCGTGGGAATTAAAATGGGATATTTCCGAAGCCTCATAAAGTCATTGAAATGATCATTATACTATCGCCAATCACATGTTCGGGTTGATCACTGGCTCGTGTTGTTACAGTGTGACCAGGTGTGACTATTGGTAAAATTCAAACTCCATTGATCGTGTTGATGGCATTTGGCAGGTCCCTTAGTCGAGCTTCGCGCAGCCAAGCGGCTACTCATTACCGGTCAGGTTGTCAGAAATGAAGTACAAATTACATTTGATAGTTATGTACTGTATGATTATATACATGGTAGTTTACGAAGAATATACATGAGTAAGGTACTTTACATGTCAAGTATTTAAAATATGCATTAATATGAACACATAAGTTATGAGGTTTGTAGTTGCTGGAAGTATTAATCTGGATCGTTGTACGCACGGCTCTTACTCCTGGGACCAGCCATAGGAGACACTGAGGACTGAAAGTAAATCCCATAACGAACGCGACGCAGTTCTTAAAGTGTTGTCAGCGTTAACACACCAAGAACAATAAACGAGCAGCTGCTTGCTTAATGCAACTTACATGGGGCGTGTCCATCAATCAACCCGATCAAAACGATCAAAAAGTTCAAAATCCTCTATGCCGATATACGGCCAGCGTGACATCCTTCCAAAACATACATTTGAATTTTGAGCGATTCTCCATAAAAAAAAGTGATATTCGTGTATTATAGCATAGTCAGATGACAGATTTGAATTTTTGAAGCCAGATAGGCTCAATAAAAGTGAGATATTTGCCCAACACGAACCAGTGATCAACCCGAACATGTGATTGGCGATAGTATAAGAGATATCTGTGATGGTAGGATATATCAATGCCTAAATATAGCGGCATATCCATTCGTAGACCGGACACATTATTATAGGGAGTTATTTTACAGGGCTTTGCATTAGAAGCTGCTGTGCTGATTTCTCTGCATCAGGAAAAAAAAGACAATGGAATATAGTAGTATGTAGTCCATATAGCAGCCATAACTGCCATGGGAACGTCCCTGTTTGATAGCACTGCATAGCTCACACTTTGCTTGTGGTAGCCTGTGATAGCTTGATGTAGCATCATGTGATCACCATATAGTATGCTGTAGCAGTAAGTGAATGCAATATACACAATGAAAGCAACCAATCTATCTGAACTACATAGTGTATATAGGCTTTATATGTAAAAAACCATTACAACAATTACTATTCCCCATATGCATCCACTTCTTTTGCTTTGATTGAACCAATTATTACAAATATACATAGAATAAAAGTATATATAATATATTAGACTACAACAAACTAGTAATGCCTACAACAAAATGACAAAACAACACTTCCAAGCTCCCAACTTAATACATGACTTACACTATCATGCACTCAATACCTAACCTTCAATCCCAGACAGCCCTCAGATCCTTCTGCTCCCTACATACTGCATAAAGCACAGTGTGGTCTCATCAAATCATGTGAGATATCCATCTCTGGAACATTCTACAACTATACCAGGTAGCAAATATTAGTCACACAATCAAGCACAATGGTGCAAGGTACTCACCACAAACCCCCAAGCAACCCCCAGCCCACATATCACCAACACACTCCAAGCATACAAGACATGCATCCTGAGACCACAAACCCCCAATCAACCTTCAGCTGACACAACACTGACACCCTCCAAGCATGCAAGACACATATCCCAAGACCACACAACTACACTAGGCAAAAAATGTTAGTCACACAACTGAGCACAACAATGCAATGGACACACCATAAACCCAAGTGACCCCCAGCCCACAAGCACAAGCAGATTTCACCACTGTTGGTGGGAGGTAAGAGGAAGTAAGAGTAAGGAAGAAAGGGACATGCACAAAAAAATCTTCGAGCAAACCTGGAGTGGAGATTCATTGTATCACGTGAGTAATATGTAAGCAATTGGTTGGAAACATCAACTAGCAAGCACATGCACAGCTGAGCACACCGCTGCACACCCACCTGGACCCCTCTTCATTTCCTCCTCCTGCTCGTTGTAGTCACATTAATCATGTTGATTTTAGTCACAAAATTCTCCATTTCATGTTACATTACTCAGTCCAGTATATATTATAAATTGGAATAGGTAATCATCAAGGGATTCAAAGATGTAATATGTAAATTAGGCCTGTTCATATTGAAATCATCAAATAATAGTACTTCTGCATCATTACAAACATGATATATGGCATTAGAGAAAAAGAATTTAAGGAACTTATATAGTTTACATTATACTACATATCATGCACAAAGGTATATGTAGTTGGTTGTCTAATGTATATGAATCTATACCTCCTTCACTCTTTCATCTGTAGCCTATAATGTTCTATGAAGCAGTTCAGTGCCAGTATATTGCACTATGCATCATAAACTGCTGTTGTGCAGTGCTTGCCACCTATACAGAGCTGTGTGGCTTGGCGGATGATCAACATTGGCTACCAAGCTTGGTGCTTAGTTTGGTAGCTGGATCAGTATTTTCTGATGTGAATTTGTTTGATGTATTTTCTATAAACACATAATGATGGTGTCATGCTATTTTATCACTCAATACTGACAAGATATTGTTGAAGTTATCCAATACTACTGTGAAGAACCCCAAGAGCATGTAATCAAAGTACAGGGTACATAAGTATACTTACTTACAAAAAGTCACTTTTATCATTGAATACAATGCCTGAGATGTACAGACTATGGTATGGCTATTATATAAGTAATGTACACCATGAGTTTGAGAGTCCACTACTTCTAGAGTCAGAGTGGAGTAAGCATATGATAAGTAGAAGGCAGTGAAGCATATAGCACTGTTGTACAATGTACAGTATTTGTAAATACTGTACATGTCAGGATTATGGAGTAAGAAAGCAAGATAGACATAGTATGTATGAAATAATTATCTGGTCGTCAATTGTGTATGTATGTCAAAGGTGGCCTACTGAAGTGAATTTGTAGTCGGATCAGGTGTGCAGGTTCACTTAATATGAGCTAGGGACTGACATGGATGGCCCTGAACTGGCTATCCACTATTTATATCCAAAAATAGCAGATGCGGATTGGTTCTGGATGGCAATCTGCAGATGCACCCAGTACCTGGGTGCACCCATCTATTTTTGGTAACATTTCGGACTCCGACTTAATTTCACCCTGGATCTGCTCAATAACTGCTTCGATTCACTGATTAGATTGATTCCTGCCCCCCAGTTGTCAATCTGTACCATTAACTATCATAATAAAATCATTAAACTTCGCTTTTATTCATTTTAAATGCCTCCCAAGCCTAAAGACCAAGGCCGAACAAGGACTTCAGCTAGAGGATCCAAGGCTCCTACTCCTGTGGGTAGTAATCAAGGCACTCCATTGCCTAGCCAGCCCCAAAGACCCACACATAGTCGAGATGCCTCTCCAGCACCATTTCCACACCCTCATACCCCTGATCCACCAACAACTTCACCCACATATCCAGTTGTTTTGTCTCCAGTGAAGCAATATCAGTGCCAGAACAATAAACTGGTTAAGAATATATTAGATGTAGAAGTTTGGGACAAACCAGATAGTGAAATAATTGGTGTGTTTGCAAAAAATATTTATTGATTATAGATTACTGATAAATTAATTGTACCTCAGAGGCCACATTTTCTGGTGTCAAAACAGAGACATATAATCACTATAATATCTCTGTAGAGAGGGTTTACACCAACAGCCTTCCAGAGAAGATTCTATTTGTTTTTACTTGCAAAGTGGACCCTGATAATCATAAACCCCATCACTGAGATCACTAAAAAGATTGTGATGGCACTGGAAATTTAGTAACTGGGTTGACATGGTGCAATGAATGACTTCAGAAACCCACCCTTTTACAGAATATGGATGAAGACACAATTCCATGCTCTGAGACAGCCCTCTGTACCCTGGTTGCCTTACACTGTGCAGCTAGCAACTGTCCCTTCAATATTGTTAATGACAAATATTACCAACTGCAAGTCAAAATGTTGCATCCAGAAGCCAAGTTGCCATCAGATAGGACTGTTCAATGAGACACACTGGCACTTATTCAAAATACTTCACTTCACATAAAGGAATATTTTTTGGTAGGCATATTTACTATTAAATTTATTTATTTTACATCTAAGAAATGTGATAAAATATTTCATGCAGTTCTTGACAGTTGGACAGCACCAATTACTGTTTCTTATCTTGGACTTGTGATAATTTGGTATGAGGATGGACAAATTTTCCGAGCCATTCTCGATTTCATTCAGTATGTTTATTGTAAGATTTAAATTTAACATTATTAACATATTGATTTAGCTTGGAACAAGCTTATAAAGCTGAGTATTTGGCAAAAACAGTCACTGAATGCTTAAAGCGATTTGGAATATCTCACCTTGTAAGTAAAATTAATTTTTTTTACTAATATCATACTGATATACACAAGCTTTTATCAATCAGAATGGATAATGCTAGTAACTGCAGTAAACTAGCTGAAATACTCCCAAAGTATATTCCAACTGATATGCATGTAAATGAAAACAACATACCCAATTTTAATTTCGTTATATCTTGATTTCGAGATACCAGTATCGGGCGTGTTGAGTGAGGAAACAGCGGGGAGGGGCTGAGTTCCCGCGCCGCCTCCCATAATTAAACAAGGGATAAATCAAAACCTATTAAAAAAAACATAACTCCGCGTTAGTACTGGTTTAAAACCCTTTAAACAAATAAAATACATAACCACTTTACCTTTCAAAATAACATTGCGTTCTTTACACGAGTACCAAGAACCTAGAACGAACAATATGACTATGACAAAATCAGACGAAATGCAAAGTGTGGATATTGAAGAACACGGACTTACTAAAAATCCCTGAGACTCTGAATCCCTGAGACAAGCGAGACAATGAGAGGGAGAGAACATGAGAAAGGGGGAAGGGAAGCAAGAATGGAAAGAGAATGAGTACCTCAATGGTCAGAGGTTCACGCGGGAGCGGAAACTAGACCCGAGAGGCCGACATAAATGAAATTGATATGAACGGATGACACTGCCGCATCGGCTGATTACCCAATTAGGAAGGTAACCAATGGGACGCTCAAACGAGCGCGCATTGCAGAAAGGGAGCGTGCTGGGTTATGCGCACGATTGGCTGACCGCCACCTGGGCGCTGACGATGCGCTATCTTACACATAGGCTGGGGAAACACCGGAGATCAATTATAAATTTATTACTATGCAATTTGTAAGTAAGTAGATAAGAAAAGGTATATAGATGAGCGAGGAGGGAATGAAACAGTAGGAACTGCCAGGCATTCTTCCCCCCCACAGACAGGGCGGTATACAGACAAGAATCAGAATAGTTACGAGACGTTTAGACACAGAGAACTACATACCGAGTTAACTGAATTGAAATCTGAATACTTTGACACTGAATACCTTGACGTGTTCTAAGAATAACACAAAGTTAAACTGATCTAAAAATAACTTGTCCTATTTTTGAAATTGAAGTCATTGCGCCCCTCGAACTTACTGAACTTACACCTCAGGATATTAAGTTTTTGAATATATTTGGAATTGTTATTCTAAGTACATAAAGAATTACTTAAAACTCGTCGCGTGACTCAACACAACATTCTGAGGAACAAATTCCCAAGTACATTGCATGGCTCATATTTTAAATCTCATTGCAAAAGTGAGCATACAAATTTATTATAATTATTTTAATCTAATACATGAATGTATACAGATGTACACTTCATTCTTCTTCAAGAAGAGAGCTGGAAGAAAGAATGCAGCTGTATTGAGTGATGAACTAGTTGTAGATGATGAACAGGAGGAGGATATAGCAGTGTGAGAGGAAATGGATGTTGATGATGAGGTATTGGCTGATGATGATGGTCATGAAACTTATAATCATGCAGTGATTGGTTCTATTCATGACTGAGCTATTCAATGAATGAAGCAGAATAGAAGAGTTGTGATTCCAGCTGAGGAACTAAAAGCCGCATCTCAAATTATGCCAAAGGTAAGTATGTTCAACTTAATTATTAATTTCTGAAATTAAATACTCTATTAGGTCTCTGGACTTGCATGCTGTGTTCATGATTCTGATACTCTGCATAGAGCTTTTGATGATATGGTTCAGAAGAACGACACTCTTCAAGGTTTCAAGCATACTCTTGATCATTGTGTTGCAACTCGTTGGAACTCAGACTTTACTTGTCTGAGCAGGCAGTGGGAGATGGTTGAGAACTTGGTTGATATACTCAATGTATGTGCATTTCTAATAATTTAATTTATTACTCAAATTTGTTGCATATTTTTAAGGAGGCAACAGACTTATTCTCTCAGGATAAAGTTCCCTTAATCATGGAAACACTACCCATTTTCCATGATTTAAAACTTTCTCTGGAATGTGTTAGAGATTCACTCTCAGAAGAAGATGAAGGCAAGCTCGACGATGACCATCCAAAACTTCCAGCTGTTATGAGAGTGGCAGCACATGCATCACTCCTAGTACTTGAGAAGTATATGACTCTCACTAGTGAGTCAGAAATATATTACATTGCAATTGGTGTGTATACATTATTATTTTTATTATTTTTATTATTGATGGATACTATTTAGTAATGTGTCCTGACAGAAAGCTTGAGTGGTTCAAAGTCCATGGTTATAACACTCAACAGGTACAGGACATCATGAACATTGTTATAAAGAGGTGGGAGACATCTTATAAGTCTTCATCTTCAGAGGCAATAGTTGTTCCTCAAGTGCCACAAGTATGCTTTAATTAATTATATTATATCTAAGTAACTAATTAGTTTTATAGAAAAAGTCAAGTCAATTTGTTCGCAAAGCTGAACACATTATATTTCATAATGTTGACAGCATTCAAGCATGTCATAGGCGCCTGGCTAGGTCTGAGACCTGGCATTCCCGGCAGGCTGATTCAGTGTTTCCCATTTCCATGTGTCAAAGCGCATGGCATCATACTTTCATATGGAGCACCTCACCTGCAGACAGGTTCTATTGTACTTTGTTATCTTCCCATATGAACGTGTTCTTGGCACTTATATGCATGTCAAACTGTGATTTACTCTGGTCCATCCCAGACTCTTGTGACCTAATGTCTTTAAACACACTCAGAGATTTCGGCGTCCCAGTGACTGGTAAGCGACTGTAGGTGGCATATTGGGGTGAATACTAGTACTGATGGGTTTTTATGAACTATTACTTGTTCTAATGGATTTGTAAATGATCATAAGTGATCATTAGATGGTGCAGGTGGCATAATGGGTTATCAGTGGTACTAATGGATTTGTAAGTGATCATAAGTGATCATTAGATGATCTAAGTGGTGTAATGGGTTATTAGTGATAGTAATGGATTTGTAAGTGATCATATGTGATCATTAGGTGATCTAGGTGGTGTAATGGGTTATTAGTGGTACTAATGGATTCATAAGTGATCATAAGTGATCATTAGGTGATCTAGGTGGTGTAATGGATTATTAGGGATACTAATGGATCTCTAAGTAATCATAAGTGATCATTAGGTGATCTAGGTGGTGTAATGGGTTATTAGTGATAGTAATGGATTCGTAAGTGATCATATGTGATCATTAGGTGATCTAGGTGGTGTAATGGATTATTAGTGGTACTAATGGATTCATAAGTGATCATAAGTGATCATAGATGTCACATGCATTGTATATGTCACAGATGTCACGTTTGTCATGGATGTCACACGCGTCACAGATGTCACATATATCGCATTTGTCACACTTTCACAGATGTCACACTTTAATATATGTCACATGTGTCACAATTTGACAGATGTCACGAATGTCACACTTTCACAAATGTCACATGTGTCACACTTTCACATATGTCACACTTCCGCATATGTCACATTTTCGTATATGTCACAAATGTCACACTTTCACAGATGTCACAAGTGTCACACGTTCGCATATGTCACACACACTTTCACAGATGTCACAAGTGTCACATGTTCGCATATGTCACACACTTTCTCATATGCCACACTTTCCCATATGTCACACACTTTCTTATATGTCACATATATTACACTTGTTACACTTGTCATATTTGCTTTGTATGACACTCCAGTCATGTAGTCACATATGTCACACCATATCTATTACAACCATCACACTCATCACATGTCATATATTTCTTATATGTCATTATTACACCTGTTACATTCTCACATCTGTCACACATATCACACTTCATTCTCATGACACCCTTGGTAAAAAGCAAAATTGGATATATCTCACACAGAGTCAAATGTAAGTCAAATATAAGGACCAAAAGTGAAACATGGTTGAACAATAGTGACACCTAATATGTGGTTACATTTGACTCTGTGTGACATTAACCAATTTTGAATTTTACCAAGTATCATCTTGATTTGTCAAGGTACTCTCCCTGTCAAAAAGTAAAATTACACCACAGTCACAGACTCTCCTACCATTCTTGAAACCCTTGACAGCTAGTACTTTAAGAGAATCATATATCTCCCACTATTTGAATTCAACATTCATAACACTAGGCAAAAATCACATTATATCAATACTACTTTCTGGCAATTACAATGTTATGTTTTAATTAGTTTATCAGATTCTATAGTAGATATAACTGTACTTAGATTCTAATTTTGTATAACCAACCTTAAGCATGTTCAGTAACCTGGTCTGGTTATGTTGCCTTATCTATATCTTCCATTCAGTTATTGCTTCTATTATCACATCACTTATATTTTTGTCACACTTTCCATTAGCCAATCAGATGTTTATTTCTTGACTGATCATTGGAGTGTGTGGTTTCTTGTGTCCCTCTTAGCAGTACTCACTACTGTTCAATCTTCATTGTTACAGAATTGTACAGTATTACAAATGAGAGATGTGTGACCTGTGAATAAAATGTGAATAAATGTGATGTGTTGGGATATGTGACAGTCTTGACTGGGTTATGGGGGTGTATAATATTGGAGCACTCCTGTTATAGTGACAAGCCTGGTAGTGAACAAAGTGTGACAGATGTAAAAACCTAACAGGTGTAATATTGACATATAAGAGATTTATGACATGTGATAAGTATAATGGTTGTAACAGGTGTGGTGTAACATGAATTTGGAAATGTGACATATGTAACTATATAATAGGAGTGTCATACAAGTAAATGTAATGGGGGTGACATATGTAAGAGTGTGACAAATGTGACAAGTGTCACATATGTAAAAGTATGACATAGTGTTATATAGTGTGACAAGTGTGATATATGTAAAAATATGACATGTGTGATATATATGCAACATATGTAAAAGTATGACATAGTGTGACATCCATAACAAATGTAAGATATGTGAAAGTGTGACATATGCGAACATGTGACACCTGTGACATCTGTAAAAGTGTGACGCTTGTGACATATGTGACATATGTGAAAGTGTGACATATGCGAAAGTGTGACATATGCAGAAGTGTGACATATGTGAAAGGGTGACATATGTGACATTTGTGAATGCGTGACATTTGCGAAAGTGTGACACATGTGACATTTGTGAAAGTGTGACACGTGTGACATATGCGAAAGTGTGACATTCGTGACATCTGTCAAATTGTGACACATGTGACATCCATAACAAATGTGACATATATTAAAGTGTGACATCTGTGAAAGTGTGACAAATGCGATATATGTGACATCTGTGACATACACAATGCATGTGACATATATGATCACTTATGATCACTTATGAATCCATTAGTGCCACTAATAACCCATTACACCACCTAGATCACCTAATAATCACATATGATCACTTACAAATCCATTACTATCACTAATAACCCATTACACCACCTAGATCACCTAATGATCACTTATGATCACTTACAAATCCATTAGTACCACTGATAACCCATTATGCCACCTGCACCATCTAATGATTACTTATGATCATTTACAAATCCATTAGAACAAGTAATAGTTCATAAAAACCCATCAGTACTAGTATTCACCACAATATGCCACCTATATCCCTAAATGATCATTTATGATCACTATTACAATCACTAATAGTATAGAACACTTTATAATTTAGAGGTGATCATAAAACTCCATGCTTATAAGAACACATAATCATATAGCCAGGAGTAAATATGAAAATAGTTTGCTAACACTTATGAAGCGCAATGAGAGTTTGAAGTCATAAGCCCATGTTAAGTCCGAGATTAAGGAATGTGCATCAAACACGCATCAAAGTGTTCACTAAGCATGCATTCCCTCTTGGGCGTCGGTCATCGACACCTCCCCTTTACCTTACTTTGCCCAGAAGCATCTTGCATCCAAGTCTTACCCACTGAGCACTTTCTTAATGAGCATACATGGTGTGAGTTTTATTATTAATATTTACATTTACACTACATTGCACTAAATTAGATACTTTAAAGATAAAGTGAGTTATTCCCACTACAACAATTGACGGTATTTGAAATGAGAAAACAAAATAGGACAGATATACACATGTTATTTTCCGTTTATGTGAGAGAACTGGATAATCGCCTCAGAGACCAATGAGATTCAGAGCATAATGTCTCAAGTGATAATCAGATTGATCCAGAAATTAAACAGTCAGTTTTTCTAGAAATAATGAAATACTATGATAAGCTAACGACAGGAGCAGCCTTTTAAAGACTGAACTTCTGAACTTTGTGAAGTCATTTGGCATTCCATCCTATGCTGATTTTGATGGCAGTTTGATAATTTTTTTCAAACGAACATATGAAGAGGCACTCAACAGTATGAAAGAATACAACAATGCTCTTGTGAGTCAAAGTATCATGGCATATGATAATGGGAACTAACCATACCCTGTCGCACAGATCTCAAGAGACTATAACATACTAAAATTAACTCTAACTGAGATATCTAGATTTAAGCTAGAGGTACATACTATCACTGATGGTACATGAATTGATGTTGTTGAAATTGTTTCATATTGATTTTCCTGCAAAGGAGATGCTGGGAAAATTGAAAGCACCACTGATATATGTGTAGTTACTGCATGTTATACTGAGGCTGACACTGACTCTGACAATAATAGAATTCAGGCCTCCAGAACTCCACTGGAATCTAATAGTTGTGTATATTGAGTAAATAAATCAGTCAATCAGCAGCCTATATTCATTTTGATAGGCACTACTGCTGAGAACAAGCAACCTGCATCCTCTTCAACAATCCCCTCATCCACAGTCAATAAGCAACCTATCTCTGGTTCAGACACTGACATAGAGTCGGAGACTGAATGCACCGTAGTTCCTGTGGTCTATCCCATGAATTTCTAATTGTCTCAACAAAGTTTTTAGCTTACTCAGAATTATGCATGCAGTGCTTGTTAACTGAACAATTTCCTTCATATTATATTTTGGCACTATGTAGCCTTGGATCACCATTACATGAATAAAATATTTGACACTTACTAAGAAATTAAGTACTAACTTACATATCCCGGCTATCCTCAACTACAGTGGGGGTCCAGTGAATCATCTATAACTGTTCACTGAGTTTGAGTACTGAGCACTAAACTCTCACTAGTGTCGAATGATGCAATTAACTATATAACTCAATTGACATTCAGGTGCTAGAAGGGCTGACCGAAGGCATACATATAATCGACCAAATGATTGAACTGCCTCTGCTCTTCATTCGAATGCAATGTCAAGTAAAACATATCTCAGAGCATGCTTGTAATCCTAAAGTACCTAGTTTAGCGCAACATAGTGTAAATGTAAATATTAATAATAAAACTCACACCACATATACTCACTAAGAAAGTGCTCGGTGGGTAAGACTTGGATGCAAGATGCTTCCAGGCAAAGTAAGGTAAAGGGGAGATGTTGATAACCGATGCCCAAGAGGGAATGTGTGCTTAGCAAACACTTTGATGCATGTTTGATGTGCATTCCTTAATCTTGGACTTAACACAGGCTTACAACTTCAAACTCTTGTTGCACTTAGAATCTCAAGCTCACACAAATACTAGTGAGGACTGCTCAATCATATTTCTCGGGGCACAGGAGACTGCCTTTCTACTACACAAAGCTACCTATTAAATATCTTACAGAACATGGCTAAGAGAAACTATATAGTTAATACAAAAGCAGTAATTGCGCATTAGCTAAGCTGCAAATTAGACTTTTAGACTGGATACAGGCATCTGGGATAGACCAGAGTAAATCACCAATATACAAACATATGGGCACCAAGAATGCGTTCACATGGGACAATAACAAAGGACAATAACTCATCCTGCAGGAAGAATGCTCCATACAGAGGCATGATGCCGCGCGCTTTGATGTGTGGAAATGGGAACCACTGAATCAGCCTGCCGGAAATGCTGGGTCTAAGGCCTGGCCAGGTGCCTATGGCATGCTGATGCACAGTGCTGGTACAGCGTGGTTAGATAGCAGCATTTGCCGTGAGTCTAAAACTCTAAGTACTCATGCCTTTCCCTATGACATGATAACACATGACTTCAATTTCCTATTATTAGAATAGATGCGCACCTAGCTCAATCTCCAGCCTTACTGGTAATTATTTCCCACCAATGTCAAGAATAAGCTCTGACCTCGGTGTTTCTATTCTTAGATGCTTTCCTACTTAGACTAGTTATGTCCCTTATTAGCATGAATCATTCCCATGCTAGCTAGTGATCTGGGACCTCTACCTTAGCTACTAATTACAACCCAGATATATTGTACCATTTGTAAGTAGCACATAGAATATAGAAATAATGTTTTTACAGTGGGTAGAAGTATGCTTGGCATATTAATCCCTGTCGGCATCCAGGAGTCTGAATAAAGGAGAGAATACATCTAGCTGAACAGAATAGTGCATCAGAAGATATAGTCTAGCTTGTTGAAGATCCTGTGTGGGCATCAAGTGGATGGACTCAGGACTAGCAAGGGTTCATCAGGATTAAATTGTGTAATATCACGCTCTTTGGTGCCTTCCTGTTCAATTCCTGTCTATGTCATATGTTATTCAGCATACTCAGATTAAGACAAAGTGAGAAAGGAACTTACCCAACAAGGAGCTGATTTGCTTTTATGTTTCATGTACCGAGGGATTACAAGAGATTGTGTTGTGTTGAGATGTGTTCGAGCGCAAGCAGTGTGATGTATAAAGATGACGATGGCTATATCAGCTATTTGGGTCCTGGGATGATCTATTACTGATGAGTTCATGGTAACACATGATATGAATAGAGGAGTAGGAGAGTAATAGAGATATGCAAGCATAGTATGTCCTCTGAGGGGGCAGAATAGAAATGAAATGTACCTTGTCAAAGTCCTTATACCACTGTGGAGGGAGTAGTTGGTACACTGGCATAACCCAGTACTATACTTATATGTTGATTTACTTCATTTCATTTATCATTCAACCCTAATTACCTATTTCTACTTACTCTAACTTCATATCTTCTTGTTTCTATTTTCTTACTTTGTTTCTACGACGCGCGGTGCAAACAGTGCGTCGAGTTTCTGTGTTCTCGCTCCTTTGTGTGGACTTAGAGACGCGGTGCGGTCTGACCAAATACTGGGAAGCCGATGCCAAACAACACGTGACGCGCGTATGCGCTGTCGCGTCTCGCCTACGCTACAACGCGCTCCACTTACTGCTTTCTCTATTACCTGCTGCTTTTACCTTTCCTCGTGTTCTCTAGGCTTCCGGTGTGTGCCCACAAGGCCTGTCAGGACGGAGTTCGGACTCCCTGGGCATTATGCGCCCCTCGGAAGGTTCAAGACGCTAGGGCTTAGGGTTACACACCCTCTCAAGACCCCTTTTCTTTATCCTCAAGCCTCTCGTTTGGTCCCCAAGACCGATGCTCGCATGCAGCGATACGGTGACCGGGTCTCTACCCTCATCGTGCGATACCCCAATTGGTGGAAGGGCAGGGAGTTGGGTCGAGGCTTTGGGTTAACTATATTCCGTTCGTTTTATTCAAATTTCTTTTCGATCTTTCTTTTCCTCTTTTTCAATTCATTGTCGTCACCCGCATTTTTCCACTACGATACACATTCCTTTTTCTTTCCTTCCTTTCCCGATGCTCCGACCTACCGGTGTCCGACGACAGAGCACCCCGCCACCTACCACGCGTTGTCGAGCCGCAGCCTAGTCCACTGCACGGTTACTTTGGGGAGAGTAACTACTCATCACCTCCAACGTCGTGCGTTTCGTGGTAATGTCAAGAGCGAGTCGCCGTCGTCGTACATGGGTTCGAGGAGTACTGGGAGTAGTAAGCCATCCTATTCACCATCTATAGTTCAAACACGGTCTCTCCTTCGTTAATATACATCTGTTACCTTACTGATTCTTGTTCCGTTGTTATCTTTTGTTCCTGGTCTTTGATTTCATATGATTTCGTTACCTTACCAATTTCCTGGGCTCTGGCGACGTGAGAGCACGCGTGCGTTATTCCCCTTCGATTGCCATTCGTGTATATACCTCGAGGTTAGAACTCAAGAGGAATGCACCTCCCTTTTGACTTAATCTGCGCGCGCTTGCTGAGTCTATCCAGCTACGAAGCTGAGAGGAAGTGTCAACTGAATTAATCCATTCTATTAAGCTAAGTTATCGTTACTACATCACTTGCTAACTACTCTGTTCTAGGGTTTTGTAGTTACTCTTCATCAGTCAGGTGTGACGCTCGCGACGCGTCTACGAGTTTTCTCCTCCACACCACCCTCTAATTAATCTTACAAAAGTGATGTCACCTCGGTCCTCTTAAGCCATTGCCGAGGTTGAGGAGTTTGTACCTGCACTCGAAGATGAAGGTGCGTGTGAACTTTGCAGAGGTCGTTTGCTTCTTCCTTTGTCTGAGGTCTGTCGGGAGAATCGATTGTACTTTTCAGTTGTAGGAAGGTGGGTTCAGTAGCGAAGAACAACATAGAAATGGGCTAGAAGTAGAAGAAGTGCGAGACGATGTAGGTCTGAAGTATCAAGGAGCCGAAGTGGAGAAAACGGAACGAGCGTGAATAACCACCGCAGTAGAAGGCTGAACGGAATGCCTGTTAGATGAATCGATAGATCTGAGAACGAAAGGAGGGAGGGAAGATGCCATTAGGAAGGATGACAGGCACAAACAGCGTGAAGAGCACGATAGATAAAAATTTTATCAAAATGAAGAAAGCACGGACAAGATCACGCACCGGCCCTCTTTAAACAAATACTACCCTAGTGGCAAGAGCGGACCAGCGCACTTCATCATTCAAAACTTTGTCCAGGCGCTCGTGACGTATGGAGCGGGTAGCGGTATGTCGTTTTCCCCCCTTGCATCGTAAAATATGGCTCTTGAATGTTGCAGTACCTATGCTTGAATAGAATGGTAGCTGGTCTGGTGGTGACCTGGCCCCGTTGAACCGTTGGCGTGTTGGCTTTCAATGCCTCAAATAGGAATCTAGATAGAGTGTGATATAGATCGAATTATCTCCCGTTTTGAGTGTTTCCAGTTAGATGATGGTATGATAGAAGTAAGTAGTGAGTTCAAGTTAAGTTCAAGGCGAGTTGGCGATGAGGGCGTTGCAGAGAGCTACTTACAAATCTCAAGACGGACAATGTCGGAACCAGAGGGTGTTGCCAAATACGTCTAAATAGTGCACGCTGCCTGGCAGGATCGAGACCCGATGGCGAGAGTTGGGCGAGAGGGTGCTAATAAATAGAAGCAAATAGCAGTCCAGATCCTAATGCAGTTATTCAAAAGCAAGTAAAGGATAGTGCGGAATTTTAGTTTACAGTTGTCCCATTAAACTCTGCCATCAAGCAGTTGGCGATAGTGGACTGAATACTTGGCTAAGTACTTTTACAGGTATAGTAACTTGTACAGAAGTGGTGATATCATATATGTTAATGCCCAGGTGATAAAGTCCGATGAATAATGTACAATAAGTCCATGATACATCTGATAGCGATGAAAATACAATAAAATAATAATAGCTAAGCACCCAATGGAATGATGGAGGTAACATGATTTAAGAGTTCTAAAATCTATCCCGGTTACTAGTCATGGTCGGTAAAATGTTCTTCTCCTTGTTCAAATACCACATTTGGATTAAAAGAATAGGCCAAGCAAGACGTTTCCAAACCGGAACGGGTTCGTCGAGTATAAATTGGCACTCGTAAGCGATGACGTTCCAGAGAATTGCTATGGTTATTGGTATAGCTGCGTTTATATAGCTATTGAGCGTTTCGGGCAGGACATCCATTCCAATGCAAGCTATGAAAAGTGAGGCATAAGAAAGTAAGTGTCAGTGGTGGAAACGGTAAACCTACGGCAATATAACAAGCGGGAAGCAGTAATATTAATGAAAAGTATGCGAAATGCTTCATATGTAATCGTATAGCTTTCAAGGAGTCAGTTAACCGGTTCCATGACCAATACGGGAGGCTCACTTTTTCGATATCTCATAGGATGTGCTGTCGTTATTCTCGTACACTTTTCATCACATATATTGAGCGCCTACATTTCGTTAACGTTAAATGTGATGTATCCAAAGCAGACTCATCCGTTGTATCTTCATTACCCATGATTCGCGGTGATGAAAAATGCGAGGACCATTTGTAGGGAATATATTTTGTACGCTGGATTATCTCTATGGCCTGACTCATTTCTACGATTGGCTTGACCATGAAAAATTTCCGATATCAGCAGTTTGTTAGCCCTATTAACACTTTATATGCTTTACCCTTGTGTCCTGATACATTTAAGATAATCGGACATGGTTACATCCCCAACAGTACTTGGGCGGCGAGCTTTGGTCTGCGCCAGAGAATGACATCATTGAATTAAACACGCCAAATCTGAAGGATGAATAATACCTACCATCATGTCCAATTGATCATGATCGTATGTATTGCAATGCCAACTGTTTTAAGTTTTCGACCTCGTCCCCAGGGAGTATTGTTTTATGATATAGGGTAGCAAAGTTTTGTAAGCCCTGGCCCACTGTTCGATATCGTTGGATGTTTTAAATGATGACGATCTCGTCGAAGTGAAGTTTAACTACTGTTTAACCGTCTGAACGATGAAAACATAAACCGGAACGACATGGCGGTCTTCCCACGTGCTCTCTAGTGTACTACACTTGCTGCCGCAGTACCGCAGAGTGCAGTAAAGTCGCAATGAAGTAAAGTTTGTCACCGTGACATGATTCACAGTCAACACCAGTGACAGAGTGGTGTAAATCACTGTGTAGTAACCGCGCTTGTAGGGTCCCGTTACATACTTATCTGATTTTCAAGATAAACAATGGGGTGCTCAATTAGGAACGCTGGTAAGCGGAACCGAACAAGTGTTTGGAAAAGCAAAAGATGATAGTCCCAGAGTAATACTCTACATAACTATCCATTTATTTCTGCAGTGATCAACAATATTAATCCATACTGGTGATACGAAAAAATGTCAAATCACTTGCCTTCGCTAATCTGGTAGTAGTCTCGTTAATAATATCCTTAGCGTAAAATTCTTTTCCTTTTCCCCCTTTATCCACAATAGCAGTGAATTCCGACACCGTTTCTTTATCCGCGCGCATAAGACCAGCGTACATCTCGACGAATTTATCGGGCGTGATAACCCCTTTCGACAACAATTCATGTAGCATTGGCAAATGTGCTGGGCCAGCGCTATTTCGAATTTCACCATCAACTTTGATGACTTCGTATTGACTATCCTCAAAGACCGTAGCTCTGTACGCGATCCTCTTATCTTGAGGGCTCGTCTGGGATGAAGAGGATGGCTCTTGACTCAATAATGGTGTAGATGTTTGAGTTGGAACTGAACTTGATGGTGTGGGCTGGCTCGCAGGAGGCTGAGTTTCAGTTCCTCTGGTAGCGTTTGCATATGTGTTTTGGTAGGTACCTCCTGCCATACGGTCCGAGATGGTAGTTTGAGTAGGAGTTGTGGGAGGGATGTAAAGAAGATACTGTAGTATGCACAGCTGACGGTTTATTGGCACTTAACACTGCGAGTCCCCCTAGCTTGAGGCCCTTGACAATCGTGAGTTTGATCCTGAGGTACCATAGCTGTCATCTAAGGCGCGTTTCAGGAGGACCCTTGATAATACATCAAAATGCCTGTTCCGCCTGCACCCAATTTTATCCGCACCCAATTTCCCAAGATTATGCAGGATTTCATCCTGAATCTGGCACAGGCATTGCAAAAAGTCAGATTTTATCCGGAAGTCGGCACAGGCATTGCCAAAAATCAAATTTTTCCCTGAAAAATCGCAGTTTTATTGTTTGAAGTCAAGTACAGGTGTTATCTACGTATTTAACAGTCTTCTTCTTCCTGAGCCTTTTTACCTCGCTTCTGGAGTAAAGTAATGGCCTTTCAATGTGTACAGCATGGTCTGTTAATTTTTTGAAGACTATCCAATCAGACTGTGAAACATTTAGGCTGTTAGACATACCCGTAGCTAGTGCCTCAAGAACACATGGAACATTTGTAGCTGGAAGGTGAAATTTCTTAGCAAGAAAGTTCACGCTAGCAAACTGGTAGATGTTGGTACTCATAAATAGTCAAATTGAATGCATTCATACCTTTCCCCAGCATGATCTTTCTGTTAGACCCACATAAACCCATACCCTGCAAGCGATGTATGCAGGTTGTATGCAGGTACTTATTTCCAGAAGGTTATCCAGATATGTAGTCGAATTCTATGGTACATCTCTTGAAAATGTATGGCCTTTTCCAATTCAGTTCCCTACAATGAATGATGGGTCTTCATCGACAAGATCGAGGACAGTTGGTTGACATTGAGAAGCTTTGATGACAATGTTGAGATAACTCGGAACCAAATCAATTCATTTCGCCTGTTCTGCTTATAATGAACTCAATCTGTGTTGATAGCTAAAAGTGTGCACTGGCAATGTCCTGTAGACTAACTGGTAATGGTAAAGTGTATAGTGTCAACAGTAAAAAAATTCTGGTGAGGTGTGTTCAAGTCCCACCCATGCCATAGATTTTATCCGGACCGGGAACAGGCCTGCCCGAGAACTTACAATTTTATCCGGACCTCTGGTACAGGCATACTTGCGAAAAAGGTGAATTTTATCCGCACTTTCAACAGGCATTTTACAAAATTTTCTCGAATTTTATCCGCACCAGGATCAGGCATTTTGGTGTATTATCAGGGGTCCTGTTTCAGGACAACCAGCACGTAGATATGGAGATATTTAATAATGCATGTGAAAAATTGATAGGAGAAAGTAAATACCATATGCCATACACACGTCGTTCTGATTGAGTGAACTGTTGAACGCCGATTGCTGTGTAGTCCATCAGGCCGATGTGCGAGATTGGCCAATCCATTACTGAAAATTCTGCGGAAGTGCAGAGAATAGTCTCATGACCGGTACAACAGACAAGCTAATGAACGTATGCACATAAAATTATGCATCTGTCAAAACTTAAAGCTTAAGATTGTGAACTTGTTTAAGGGGTCGCGAGATTATATGCACATGTCAGAAAATTACTCAGGAACGCTCAGCTTTTTTCACAGCGCTAATAGTGATAGGTGTACGTACTTAGGAACGATCCTGGTACATGTCCATGCTAATAGCACGCTCGAACAATGTGTCTAACAGTTTCAAAGAGTGGCTGCAGTTAGTGGAATACGAGAAAGAGGGACAACTTTTGTCATTGACCAGTGAACTTGAACTTCTGAAGCCAGTACGTATATGAACGCCCTGGTGCCGAAGCTTGGTCACTATTTGATTGTATCTGCGTTGTGCGACGAACTTGTGCATGTGCTCACATATTTGTGCGAAATTCTCGTGCCAGCAATTAATTCAATTTTGGTGTCAAGGCGTTGAAGAGACTGTATGAACCAACATGTTTCAATTGACGGTAAGCCTGTAAGGTGGGATATCATTCATAACATTCACACAATGTCTTGACAGGCCCCCCGGGCCCCGAGTCCCAGTGAAAAAGCCATCGAGCGGTGATGTGTCCCCTGTTACTATTCGATTCGCAGATCTAGTCCAAATGCGGTAATTGCTGATGCCCGTGAAACCCGAGAACACGCTGGCTCACTCTCACAACTGAACCAAGTGTTTGACATTGGCTTCCCGTTGTTTGGCTGCGCGCCGCCTTGTGCGTGCGAGAGCCCTTGAGGAGCCCCACAGTAAGCATAGCACTAGTGGCATCCTAAATGCACGAGTAAATATTCTCAGGTATTTTATTAAAGGCATATATATAGTTAGAGTTATGTAAAATTAAAATAAATTGAATAAAAATGCGATATTAGATGCAGACCAGTGCCAGTTTTAACTGTGTTCACTATACTGTATACCAGTAAGCATGAAGTTTTTAGTCTCATTTTAATTAATATCCAATGATTTTTGAATATAGCACACTAGCTTAAAGAAATATTAAATCGTAGTGTATACTAATCCTATGTAGATCAATTAACGTTGGAAGTTGTGCAACTTGCATCATGATTCATAACACCAAATATCAAATAAAATTTATATAATAGTGGAAGTACAGTGTTTTTACGACTCTTTAAATAGTAGTGCAATGCCAACCACTGGATAGGATTTGCAAATCAGAAAGAATATCAGTGGCCCGAAAGGCTAGAGATGATATACTTCCAATACTAAATAATACTAACAGGTGAACGAAAATTAACACGATAGCATGTAAAGGTGAAGGTGAGCCTGGCACCGAAACAAAGAAATAAAAATTAATGAGAGTCGGTCGAACTCCATTCGGCCTGTGGTGTCCTTAGGTGTCTAGAAAGGGGGATTAGTGAGTTAAAATAAAATAAGAACGTAACCATAGTCCGCGACGCAAATACGACGAGAGAGAGATAAATAGAGCATACTGATGAATGGAAAGAAAAAGTTGAAAAATAAAACTTGGGGGAGGGAGACATGGTAGTGACACAGGCTTCAGTAACATCATTTTGCTATATCCAGCGGAGCTTGGTAGTGCGCGATACCGACTTTCTTGCGTTCTTGCATAACTGCGGCGTTCGTGACGATATAACAGCGTTGGCGATGGAAGAAATTCGACGGAGATAGTGAAATGAGCGCGAATAAAATGCGAGTAACGCGAACAAACACGTCGACGCGCATACAAGTTAAAATATTGATTTTTGTAGTGCAAGCGAAACGCCTATTCTAAAAGCACACCAAAACCACCAAAGAATGGAGACTAAAACATACATAACCGAGCAGTGGTTCCATGACAAAAGAATATGTGTGACAGAAAGAAATAACGGGATAATAACAACATAAACTTAAATAATATAACTGACGCAGGGCCACAAGCTTACATTAGTAATACTTAAGTACCAATAATAGTGTCTAACAGCGCAAATTGGCTCACGGAATGGTAAATAAACGCCCAGCTAGGCGTGCGGGCTGACAGCGAAATGAGCCGTGAGAATACACATATCCCTGAGAGATCCAATCGGATAGTAACAGGGGACTACAAACTCGCCATCGAGGGAGAATGGATTCGATCGTATGCTCGGCTATTCCGCTCACGTCAGATGGGGCAATATTTGATAGAATATAACGATTGTAGTCGGACTGCAGTGAGGCTCAGCGAGGAATATCTGAAGCTAATATTTTTTTCAGCTTTTCTTGGCTTTCCCAAGAAATCCTATCTGACGAAATGTAGTAACATCTGAATGTATCGTAGCCCAAATCCAATCGAGGATAACCGCACCGAGAGTTTAGGAGCGGCCTGTGGGGAGGTGACATCCGATAACGCGATGCACCTCGACACCGACTGAGAAACGCACCTGCACACGTAACGTGGAGAGCAGACGCGTATGTAAAGGTAGGAGTTGAATAACGATAACGGTAAGATTTGGAAAAAATGAATAGGAAAGAAATAATTGGCTATAATTGGCAATTGGAAGAGGAACAGGAAAGAAATAATTGGCAATTGGAAGTAAGAGAAAAATGCTGTGGTAGGGTAGGGTGGGTGAAGAAAACTCTGAGCAGAACGTGAGACGAAAACGAGACAGATACCGTTGCGGGTGAAAGAGAACTTTTTAGCTTCGAGTGGCTAGCGCAACGGTACAAACCTGGTCAAGGAGAGAAACATTCCTATTTTCTCCATGATCTTCGTCCAGAGAGCTCCACAAAGACGGAGCCTAGCCCTGGAATGAATGAGTTGAAGATACAGTCAATTGAGTTCGGAATAACTTCAATTGAAACGAGGGTAGTACGTACCCTAAGCTCAGACGCTGGTGTCAGCCGCCCGTGATGTTTCGCGTTGACAGCTCAACATCACGGCCCACAAGTGAAAGAGCCGCTCATAGTACCTCTATTGGCCTAGTGCAAGTTAGTCACTCGAACCATAATAAATTAATTAATGGTAATCTAGGCTAGTATCGGGTTAGTGTAACAAGTTGATTTTGGACGAGATTACGAAGGACCCCGGACATATACCCCAGAGGTAGTTCCGCGAAGGGGGCAAAATTCCGAATTCTGGCCCCTTGGGACGTTCCAGATATGGACAAACTTTGGCCTTTCAGAGCAATATGTAGTGCCAAATATATGGACAGGTATTGCCCATATTTTGAGGGTCATTCCCGCGTTCGGACAGAGATCCAAACATTGGAACAGCATGATATGAGAATAAACGGACCGGTGGTCGAGTGGCTGTACAATGACTAATATTTCATGCAAAAATATGGCCTAGTACAGTTGGGGCCACATAAACACCACCAATTTTATATCTCGACAACGGGAATTTTGGGGCACAAACGGACTTCAGATTCGGAATCAGCAACATCAGAAACGTCCAAAAACGATGTTTTCAGGAAATTCCCATGACGGAATAGGCACGCCAAAATGTTTGACCAAAAAATCGACATGTTACAAGGTCCAAATCTACCTGAGTTAGGACCTGGACCCTATCACCAACCTAGCACGGCATAGGAAAGAACTGAAACATCTCATGAAACTCAATTTTCAGCTCAAAAATGGCTCAAACCTATGTACTCAGATGTAAAACTACATACATAATATGTAGTGTATGCACTTACAAGCCAATTACTTACAAGCATTCTTCTTTAAAGTAAGTGCCAAACAAAGAAATGGTTCCATGCTGAAGCCTGACACATCAGAGGCTGCTGACTAAGGCTATCAGCTTGGTGTGCACTGAACTCCTACAGAGGGGAATATATGCATTGACAATTGGTCTACTCTACTAGTTGCTGCTTCAATATTCTTGATAGGCACCTCAAGGCTCAGAAAATCATCAATGTTCCAAAGTCCTCATCAGTATGGTATTTATGACTTGTCAAGAATTAAATAGCTGTCTAATATTGCTTTAAAGTTTGTAGTAATTAGTATGCAGTACTAATTAGTTAAATACTTCTTAATAGTGTAGTATAATAGTACTAGTATTCACATAAAATCTGCTAAAGTTTCAGATTTATGCTGCTGTAGTTATAGTGTTACTCTAGAAAACATGTCCAGAACAAATACTATGCAACACCTTGACCTCGACAACATGTTACATTTCGATGTCCTCCAAATGTGCACCATACCACCGAATATTTTTTATGAGTGAAAGAAGGATCAATTTTTTGTAAGTTACCATGGGGTACATAAACGATCGCGTTCGATAGATGGCTATGGCTCTGGGTCTAAAAAAGTTCAATTTGCCTCTGGAGAGCCTGAGTGATCTTGATATTGACGATCGCATCGGTAAATGCAGCCCAGCTATCGTAGTGGACCTCGAGGCAGTCGCGCAAGGCCTCAGGCAGGTGTCTGCGGATGTAGCCAATGTAAGTAGAAACCACCCGCCAATTCTGCATTCTGAGCCAACTCGAGAGCATTGTATGCGAATGCAATATGGGATAACACGGAGGCACTGCCATACGGAACTTCCTTGAGAAGGTCCTCAGGCTTCAGAGAGAGCGTGACCAGTTCACGCTCCCAGTCCGCTCGCGAGTTTTCAAGCCCGATCTTGAAGGGGAATCGCAAGAGAAAGGCCTCTTTCAACTCAGACCACGACGACTTTGGAGTAGTGGGTAGTTCATACCACTTCTCCGCAGGTGACCCTGCCTTCATGAAAGTGCCGAATGTAGTGATCGTGTCTTCTTCAGTTTCCCGAAGAATGAGCATCTTTCCCCGAAAAGATTTGACGTACTCTTCCGCTGATAGTTCATCATCCTGAGGTCTTCCAGAGAAAAAAGGTATGTCCATTCCCATTGCAATGTACAGGAGTGGGTCGATAGATGCAGATGATGATGAGCGAGACAATGGAGGGGAGGTGGCAGGTGATGAGCCTGCCACGCTACCAACGAGTTGGTTTGGCATTATGGGCATGGAGGGTGTAGAGCAGACCCAATTCCTGAGCGTATTAAATACAATTTGGATAGTTTTGGTTTGAATAGTTTACAGAAACAGCCAATCAGAATGAGATTCCAAAGACATATAAGTATTCTCACGCACGAACCACGTTCAAACTTGCTAATCATTCTAGTTCCGAATACAATAAACTCTGGGGAAATACTTAAACTGATAACTTATAATGATCTAGCCTAACTACATGGGGTGTAGCTCTATAGATATATTTGTGAGTATCTGTATTGGGGACGCTCGGAAATCATCGGCTGTGATCTCTACTGATGGAGCCGGGTCAATGAACGTGAACAACGATGGCGCGTTGGAAGACGTGTTGTATAAAGGCCAGTGTGTAGATGACAGAGCGCTGCTATTACTTTTAGGTATATTTGGGTCCAAATTATTGACAAAGTTAACTGGAGGATGAAAATCAGAAATATAGAATAAGAATGATTGAAGAATACTCACGCAGAGCATCGACTCCAATGAAGCCTGGCTCTAACCCGTAGAAGTCTGTAACATCATCTCCGTGATGGGAAGCAATGAGCGGGATATCTTTATCACGCTTATATACTGTTGAGAACATTAAATGTGTAGCTATAAGCAAGTTATTCTCAGATTACAAGATCTGAAAACTCACGGAAACCGTAGGTTGGTTGAGTTTTGGCGGTGGCTTCCATCAGAAATCGTCTAGGGCCTTGAAATATCAAATCCCCTTCAAAGGCTGCTAGCCGTTTATATAGGGGACTGTCGAAGGTAAATTGTTAGATCATGTACATAACCTCAGAGTGAAACTGATCGTACGTAATAGCATTAGCTGTGCCAGTGTCGAATGGCGATCCCTTAAAGTGAATTGTTAGTAGTGCATTTATATGAGCTCAGCGTTGATTACTAGCCTTTGTAACATCAGAAGGATGCGCGGTCGATATTGCGTCCAGTTGATCGTCTGTGATCCCAGGAAGATATCTAGAATGAGTAGTTAGTTAACAAAATACCACGACAATAGAAATGAACTTCGACTTACATAGATACATACTGGCGGAATTCGGCTTCGGTCCTATATATATAGATGAGTGAGCATGCCTTGTGAGTGTCTATTACGCAGAGTAACTTACGTAACATTCAGACTTGAAAAGGCAAATAGACTAGTATTTCAATACAGTAAGTTTAGTAGAATTGTCTGCATTGTAAGTGAAGAACATACGTTCCCTCATCATCTGTATCTCCGCTGATAATTGGAACCTATTGAAATTCTTTTAGACGAACAAGATAATGATTATAATTGAGATAAATATACCTTCGCATACAGTCCTTTACTGACGGAAGTTGTTGGACTACGGGCTATGAAATCACCATCAATGGTCGGTTCATACGCTATCTGCAGACTACGGTAGGTGGAAAGGCTTGGTGTATTGTTAACGGCAGCCATGAAAGTGTCAAAGGGGGTGTCACGAAGACACGTAAAAGTGTCCTGCGACCCACCGCACCCTGTGTCGGATACTAGTTGATCGTAGACAGGTTGTTTGTCTTTTATGTCGTATAATGGCTTCAGCGTACCAGATTGCTAGAAGTGATAAATTAATGAGGTGGCTAAAAGCTACTATATTTCAATAATAATAATGCCATGACAGCCGCGCGGAACAGTCCATCTGTGTTTCCATTGTTATTAACGAGATGCATAGCGACGGAAATTGATCCAGCACTTTCTCCCCAGCTGTAATAGCATCGTAATTAGTACAGAATTGATCATTCATCATCGTAAAGCTTACATCGTAACTTTCTCGGGATCTCCTCCAAACGACCCAATATATTTCTGAACCCACTTCATGGCAAATCGCTCTGACCGTACAATGAATACGATGAATGAAGAGGAGATGCAAACATCTTACGATCTTTCAGGCCAAGATTTCCGGCGCCAGCTACTTGAGCTTCTTTGCCACCCAAAAACCCAAACGCTGAAATCATTAGAGCTACTATTTATTACAACCTAAAGGAATGTCTTACCATTAAGTCGATAGTTAGCAGAGACATATATGACAGGCTCCCCGAGAGCGATAGAGCGATTGACGACAGAATCTCCAGCATTGAATGAAGTGTCCCCTACTTCGAACCCACCTATGCAAAAGTCAGGACCCAAGTTTATGTCGTACTAGCTTTTACTGACCACCAAAGATCCACTACGTAAGGTGGTGTTAGACATAATCATTGAAGTTAATGAAAAATGAACATACAAATACCACCGGAAGCTTCTTATTATTATTAATCGAGGCAGGCGTTATAATGTTGATGAAGAGACCTAATATAACGATAAGTTTCATAACCTGATTTAGAGAACATGAAACGGTCTCACAGTCTTCAGATGTAGGTATGTTCGGAAAACTGAAGAGAGCCGTAATATTCGAAGGTACACCAAACGTTGATGGTATAGAGATATTGGCAGCTTGTTGTGGGGCTAGTAGCAGGTGCACATCAGGACAACCGAGCGCCTGGTGCGGTACTCTGGGAATCTCAGTAAAAACGGTAAGTCAGTGACATGTAGCCGAAATACACTAGTTTAGTCATCTGAGGGTCGAAGTTTGGTTGAAATTGAGCAAGTGGTGACTAAAGTGCCAAAAATTTGATCTTAGTCCGACTAATGAATGCAAAATCAATGACTGCGGTTAATTAACATTAATCTCTGAGTGTTCTCGAAATAGACAGCAACTTTTGGAACTGAAAACGGAATTCTAAACTCATTTGTTGTGTAATCTTGGTATAATTCGGGACACCTATTGGGCAGTGGTATGACATTCAGAATCCAAAATTACAGAATAATTGGGTAAGTATGCAAAGAGATATTCATGATATAAAGATGAAAGCATAGAATTATTTTAAAATTAACTGCAGTCATTCAATAGTCGGACTAACATCAAATTTTTGGCACTTTAGTCACCACTTGCTCAATTTCAACCAAACTTCGACCCTCAGATGACTAAACTAGTGTATTTCGGCTACATGTCACTGACTTACCGTTTTTACTGAGTGGGAATGGTTATACATGCCTTGTGCAGTATTGCGCATTAGTATGGAAAGTCTAATGACCATGCTCAAACACATCAAACATCATTGAGCTCTGGTGTCTGGCACCACAGCCTCTCAGTTAGATGTTATAATCTCGATTTCAGAATTTCACTTAAGGCTCCAACTATATAGTATATGTATACTCTGACAGGCATAAATATACATATATGGTTTCTACACACTATTTAACTGTATATAACTAGTATATAGACAGATAGATCATGTGCATCTAAAATGTCACATGTTACTGACATCACTGTGCTTCTTTTGCTTCATTGTTGGTGGATTTACATCAAGAAGTCCATTGCGAATCCATACTTTTGCTAGAAGAGCTTTGCGTATAGTTTCTGCTTTGAGTGAACTTTGAAGATCTGAACAAAAGTGGCGAGACTTTGAAAATACCCATTCAACAGAAACACTGGTAGTAGGTATAGCAAGGAAGTCGCATGCCATTCTGGAAAGTGTAGGAAAGGAATGACAGTGTTTCTATAGAATTCATTAGTTTGACAACTCAGCTATTTTTTAGCTATATCACAATATTAATAACACACCTTCCACCATGCAAGGGGGTCATTTAAGTCACATGTTCCTCCTTTGAAGTGGAGATAACGTTCTACTTCATCCTTCCAACTTTCCTTTATCATGGGCCTACAGATTTTGATGTTGCTCTAGATTTGATGTTGCCAAAAGTGACATTGCCTGGCGTTGCATGTGACGTTGCATGACATTGCTTATTTATTTTTGATGTTGCTACATATATTAGTGCTGAGGTCCTGTGTTCAAGTCCCAGCTGTGTAGTTAGTAATAAATACAGTAAATAAGTAGGATTGCATAAGATGGATGTTCTTTCATTTTAATAATATATATTAGCACTGGATGGGGGGGTGGGGAGAGGGTATAACAAATAATACTTACATTCCCACAGTGAAATACATATATTTTGTCACTTGTGTACAACATTTCTAATACTATTTAGATTTTAGCTGGCTGGTAGTTTTGTAAATTTATGATATATACTAATAACAAATAGAGATTGGTAGAGATACATGCACTCTACTCATTTTTATACATGTTACAGAAATCTGAAAATAAGGATTTTGATGTTGCCTGTGATGCTGCCTGACATTGTCTGGCATTGCCAATCTGAGACTTGATGTTGTTGTGATGTTGCTTGATGTTGCTGGTGTTGCCAGATGTTGCCTGACATTGCTGATATTGCTGTTACATTGCCAGATGGCATTGCCATGATGTTGCCAGACATTGCCTGTGACATTGCTTGACATTGCCTTTGATGTTGCTGGAGGGCAAACATTATTTTCATTACATTATCAGCTGATGCATGCATCGACGCGCTGTTTGTGTGTTCTCTCACTTTCTCCCTCCAACACGGACACACTTGTACATTACCTCAACACTGCAATTACACAAGAGTAACTCAAGATTGTTGGTATTTCACACTACCAAGACCTGCTGAATATAATAATTTGCTTTACCAAAGGCCATGTCACCACCCCAAGTCCCTCACCTGAAGTTTTTATCTTACAAACTTTCTTTCAATCCATTGGTATGCTTTGTGTTTCAAACTTTCCCTTTTTCTTTCAATAATCTACAATGTCAACACTATTAATTTCCGCTTTATTCAACTATTCCTCATTAGGTACTCTCTTTATTTAAATTTTATTTAAAATCCATGTATCTACTTCCCTGAATTCAGTGAAAATATTCTCCCCCTTTCTCAACACCTTAGAACAGCCAGGTCGAACAGATGTTCAATGGACTCACTTATGATTTTTTTGTTTAGGCATCAATACATTCTTGGGCCTTACACTGCACTGGCATTGCATGACATTGCCACATGAGATTTGATATTGCCTCACTGGCAACGTCAAAATCTAGTAGCCCCTTTATCATTACTGACCTCTCTGGTACAAAGTCATCCACATTGCACACATTTGCTAACCAGTTATTCTCTGTAGTGCTTGCTGTTTTTGTATTGCTCTGTAACTGTTCTTGATCTTTTAATGGTGAGTTCTTGTAGTAGGTTTGTGCAACATGAGTAAATAAAAAAGTGGCCTTTATGACAGCTTCATTCTGTTCTTGTTGAAACCCTATCCCCTGTCCAACATTGCGAACCATTGTTTCGAACCAATTTGCTCGCAAATTCGGATGAAGAACTCAAAGAGATATTATGGGTAAGTAATCATTATCATGAAGATATAATATTGTTGCTTACTTGTTCTTATTATATAGTATCGATTTCCGATGGCGACAGATTTATACTTCTGCAACTTTTCATTTGCACTTGATGCAGCAGTTTGTACTTTGAAGGAAAGCTTATTATCGTCCATGGCCTTCAAGAGATGTCGCTCCAACACTTCGTAAAGAGGAAGTACAAAAGGAATGGTAGGATGTGACAATGTTGATATTTGCTCAGTCACTTTGGTGAAAGGCTGTCAATGTAAATGTATATTTGAACAGGGTTTATAATTTTAAAGCAACTGGTACATACCTTGAGAAGATCTGCAATTCTTTCCAAGTATTTCCAGGAATCAGGTGTCAAGACCTGTCCACATAGCACTGGTATGTCAAGTGTCCATTTATCAATAGCCTTAAATGACAATTGTCACTAAATTTTGGCTAGAGTATTTATTTATGCAACTCACCTCTTTTAGTAGCAATCTCCTCCGGATCATTGCATGTATATAGTTCCAACGTGTATGTACATTGTGTACTACCATTAACCTTTGCTTTCTCAAATCATCTGGATATAGTGACTTCGAAATTTTGAAGAATAGCAATCAATGTTGTGGAGAAGAGAAAATTTTCGTTGTAATAAGATGTAGCTTCTCATAATTCTGTAAGTAAAATTCGATGCAAGTCGAATCCAGTACTCACATGTTTCACAGGACTCAACCTGATGGATTCATTCTCATCTTCAGCTATATTTAGCTCTTCATCGTCTTCAATAGAACTCTCTTCAAATGTTTCGTCGTCAAGTAGTTTCTGCTCTGGATCATTGTAAATATCATAATATCATAATGAATGGGTTGATCTTTAGAGGATGTATAATTATCTTCTTTGTCAGGGTCATCTGCCTCTCCAAGGCCATTCAAAAATGACTGTACAACAAGGTTAACAACATGTGCAATGTATTGAATGTGACAATCAGGTGTGTATGAAACTCCATAGCATGCTAGCAACTTGCGTGCTACATCTCTAACAAGGACATCATTTACAGATGCGTTATCAGTTGTTAGGCTAATAAAGTATAGGAAAGCGAAATTAGTTTTACAAGTGCTGCTGAAAAGAGCTAGAGACTTATCTTGTCTAAACCACCTCGACACCTAGCACTCTCAAGCAAACTCAGTATGTAATTCAGTGTCAAAACACCTCATAACTAATTCTGATTCTCATCTGTATACCACCCTATCTGTGGGGGGGAAGAATGCCTGGCAGTTCCTGCCTTATTTCTTCCCTCTTCCCCTACTATATACATTTTCTACCCTACTGACCTACAAATTGCATAGTAATAAAATCTTATCTGTTCTCCGGTATTTCCCCAGTTCATTTGTAAGGTAATGCATTGTCAACGCCCAGATGGCAGTCAGCCAATTGTGCGCATGACCCAACGCACTCCCATTCTGCAATGTGCACTCGTTTGAGTGTTCTATCAGTTACCTTCCTAATCAGGTAATCAGCTGATGTGGCAGCACCAGCTGCTCATATCAATTTCATTTACTTCAGCCTAATGGGTCGGTTTACCGCTTCTGCGTGAACTCCTGACCATTGGGGTACTCGTTCTCATTCCGTTCTTTCTTCCTTTCCCCACTTCCCACACTCTCCCTCTCTGTCTTGCTGTCTCATTGTTCCATTGTCTCATCGTCATTGTCGCTACTCAAGCTCATGGGTCTCATGTTTTGTGTCTCAGAGTCTGTACAGCTTATGGTCTCGGTAAGTCGGTTTTGTCTTTAGCTGTACTGTGTATCTCATACTGACTTTGTCATAGTCATATTGTCTGTTCTGGGTTTCTGTTACTTGTGCTTAGAATGTAACATTGTTTTAAAAGGTAAAGTGTTTTTTATGTATTGTATTGGTTTAAGAGCTTTAAAACCAGTACTGAGGCAACAGTTTATATGTTTTTAATAGGTTGTTTTATATCCCTTGTTTAATTATGGGAGGCAGCGCAGGAACTCAGCCCCTCCCCGCTGTTTCCTTGCTCAACGCACTCAGTACTGGCATCTCAAAACCGAGATATAATGAATTTTTTTTAAAATAGGGTACATTGTTATTCATTTACATGTGTATCAGTGCTCTTCCTCTGTTCGTTCCCTCTTGTGTTAAATTCTCTCTCACTGTCGTTAATCTCAATATGCACTCTCACTTGTCCAACTGTCTCATACTTCTCTTATGTGTTCACCTTTTCTGCATTCACCTATGGCAAATCCAGTGTGCACTCTCCCTCTGCCTGTTCCCTCAGCATACCCTCACCTCTTTTATTTTTGGTGTTAATTCCTCTCTTGCTGTGCTCTCATTTTGTCTGTTCCCTCGGTGTGTTCTCACTTGTGTTCTCCTTTGTGTACTCACATTTATTTTGCATTAATTCCTCCTGTGGTCAATGGACTATGGCAAATCCTTAGATAGTGGTAATGTTCTTCTTGCACCTGAGTAGATGGTTCTGAGGCAAGTAGACTCTTTCTATATTTTGTTGCATGTCTCCATCCATCCTGTCCTTTTACTTATGCTGGTCATTAATAAATTAAGGGGAGATAGTGATATGCATACTCATAGTATTGTTTTTGATACCTGTATTAGTGTTACCTTTATTTATGAGTATATACTATTGCCTGCTACTTCCTGTTTCTCTTGTCTGTCTCATATATCTTCCTATATTTTCTTGGTTTTTGCATAAAAATTGCATTTAATCTCTCCAACCTGTCATCCTCTTTGAGCTGCTCTACTTCATGTGATTGTAGAAACATTGTGTCTTCAAAATCCTGTAATAATCTTATCTAGTCTCTGATCCACCTTTATAGCAGCAATATCATGTGGGATTGAAGATTTAACTGCAAAACGAATGTAGTTGATAACCATGTCCATTCCAAACTGACCACACTGAATATTCCACAACTTGGCACAAGTTGTACAGATGTCTTCACCAAAAAGTATGACCATGCATCAGTTAAAAACACCCCAGTGGTCACCAGTAGGAGAGGAAGGAACAGGAATTCCTTTAAATATACAATCAATTGTACCATTCTCCTTCACCAGCAGTATGGAATCTGGAAGCAGAGGAATAAGGTTTGAAAGCCTTTCGACTTGGGCAAAGATTGGGTGTAAGGCAGCAGATGCCATAGATCTAGTTAAGCTGCTAGGCAATCAAGACCAAAGATCTTTGCTCTTTTAGAGGTTTGCAGGTATTGTAGAACCTCTGTGTATCTGTATACTGTTGCATGGTGCATCTCTTGGCATTGTGAAGCATGACTGGAATGAGAACTACATTTATAAGTGGTTAGCCAGCTCAAAAACTTGAAAAGCACTAAGATTTAAGCAAGTATACATAATTAATGTCTTGATATCAATATCTTTGATTGTCATATCCGTGACAATCCCTGTACCATTGGAATCAACTCCGGGTTTACTCTGCTTTTAGTACGTTTCCTCCAGACTATGTATACTTGTTATATATCGAACTCTCCTTACTAATGTTTACTTGTTCCTTCCCTTTAATATTACTACCTTGTTCTCCGGCCACGGCCATTTCTCCTATGACTATAATCTAGAGGCGTACTACTAGTTTACCATGTTCTACATTTCATGGAGTTTACTTATCCCTAGGATGCCACATACCCATGGGCATTACTCCATATGCATTCAGACAAAGTAGTTTACTATATAAACTACTCCTGTAATGTAATTAGACTTCAGTTTCAAATCAACTACATTTACACCTTTCTCCCACTTGGGCCTTGAGCCAACTCCGCTATCTTGCTACTTACTCCGCTTCGTTCTAAATACGGAACTGGAAGTCCAAGGGGCACAACACACAAGTTGAAGCCAACATTCCACTACTCCCGTACTTATTCACTATCTCCATGCACCTTACTAACGTTGTACAAGTTACTCCGCTTCTTAGACTATCTCCTCCGAGGTTCTTGTCCCTAGTGGAATAGAACAGGACGTGACATTGATACCGAGAACTGTATATTGACATTGGTACAGCGAAGCAGAGGTGCAAGTGGCTATATGATGGGTGATCAGTGCATTGCATCTACCATGTCACCTAACTCCTAGACCCTGAATTTTGTGTGGTCCAAAGCTGTGTGCAACCAAAGAGCCGAAGCTGAGCACTTCACAAGACTTCCCACAAAGATATCTACAACTATATACAACTGTGTGTATACTGTATATTTACTGTATACATGGATACTCAGAATATATACATAAACATATAGAACTGTAACCATATATATACAGTCTGTATACTATAGGGTTGGAGCCTTAATTTCACTTAAGCAAGATTGAGCACTTACTAATTGAAGCATGGTCATCCGGTGGCTACAATGTGTGCTGAAGTAATGATTTAGTTTGTTAAGATAGAATAATATACCTCTATGAGCTCCAATATAAGTATGCAATGTGGACTAGATGAGCCGTCAGCAGACAATATAAGCAATACTATGTAGTGCTCATATTAAGTGAACCCACACACCTGATCCAACTACAAATTCACTTCAGTAAGCCACCTTTGACTACATACACGATTGATGACCAGGTAATTATTTTATACATACTATGTCTATCTTGCTTTCCCACCCCATAATCCTAATATGTACAGAATTTACAAATATTGTTATTTAACACATTGATATATCCTACCACCCTATATTTCTTTTATAATGACCATTTCGACAACTTTATGAGGCTTCGGAAATATCCCATTATAATTACCATGCTTCTCTAAGCATTGCGCACACCATTGTTGCTTGACTCTTATATTCCATAAATCACATGGCAGGCTTTTCGCTGTCCAGTTTCAGCTGTCCTTTGGCCTGTCGTTTGATCTGTCCTGTTTGGCATCATGCATGTGTATGTCACACATATCAAACCAAGTTCTGATGGCTTTGTAATCGATGGGTAAGAGAGATTGCACCAAGCTGGTGCATAAAAAAAAAAGCTGTGATTGTAAGACCATTTAATATTTGACTTGAAAAACAAAGTATGTACTCACACTCAATGTCTGTATAGTTACCAATGATTGTATATAGTATTTAATCTACTTGAGTAATCTTGAGGAATTTTCATCAAATCCTTGATCTATGGCGGTCAAAGTGCACATTTATTGTGCTGCACAACTTTTTTGAGGGTGCTGCAACTTTTTTGGGGGGTTATTCAGTGCAACTTTTTACATGAGGCCGTAACTTTTTTTTCAGCACAACTTTTTTCTAGCAGCACAACTTTTTTTCTGGCAGTGCAACTTTTTTTTTTCTCTGCGCAACTTTTTCTTTTTTCACGCAACTTTTCTCTATGATTATTTTTAAGTTAATAATGTGACTTAAATTGAATTCAAGTTTGACTATTAAAATATATTCCGTAGTATACCATGACCCAACATTACATGAAGCTAAAAATATACAAGGCCCTATCACTTGTCACACATTTTCCCAGCTGCCTGCACTATGCCATAACTCATATTATTAAGTAATGAAACTATAAGTCAAGTGCAAGATGGTGTATAACAATAAATGAAGGAGGTTCTTGAAGAACCTATTGAATGGATAGTAGGATAGAGATACAGTGGAGTGGGATGGCATCTAATACTGCCCACCCAAGAATCTGGCAAAATCCAAATCAAGTTCGGCAATAGGAATATGCTGCAAGGCAAACTGGGATGCATCAAAATTAGCATGGGACATGAGCTGGCTCTCACCCATGCCTTGGTGGTGGTGGTAGATAGGGAACTGTGAGTAATCAATGAGGGGTTTTTCCATGGTGGAAAAGGAGTCAGTGAAGGGAGTGAATGTGTTGTATGTGGGTGATGGGAGTGGTGATTCTTTGTCAAGAGGGTGAGAGTTGAAAGGGCTGAATGTGTCATAGGTTGGGGAGGGGGAGTTGGTCCAGGTATTAGGGAACATAGTGTCAATTGAAAGAGTGTATGAATCTACAATGGACTGGCATTGATCGAAGGGACTTGTACCAGCAGGCAGGGAGAGTGGATCACAGGTGTCGAAGTGTAGCCCCATGATAGGTGAGGATGTGATGCTCACATGCTGATGGACATTGTTTGCTGACTCCAGTGAAGGAAGGACAACTGGTATCACGATATACGAGTTGACAACTATCAGGAAAGTTCTGAATGGCCACCTATCGAGTGCATAGTGTGTGTCATAGGTGGCAGGTGTTTTGTGCACTGTTTTTGAAGAAGTGAGTGATGACTGGATAGCTTTCCACAGGGTTTAGAAACGCAGATTAAAATTCTAAATGTCCTAAGCGAGATCAGCCAAAATGCCGTTGTCCAAATTGGTTCGTGTTGACAGCTGATCTTGAAGCTCACCCCATCCTAGGTGGCGCATCTGGAAGAGGCCCCCCCCCCCCCTCTTCTAGTTCCAAACACCCGCTCTAAACATGTTTTCAAGATCCAACAATAATCAATTCAGGGTGTGGCTGTTATCGCATTCCGTCAGCTTGTTGTCTTCCACGACGACTGCTTCCCCCCCAATGTACTCCACTGAACATCTTTGGCGCACTTATGCACTGTCACCCTTAAACCCATCTTGTCCACGTCTACTGCTCCTTCTCCTGCAAGAGAGCTATGCTTTCAAGCTCAAAGTTTCATGCTTGCCACACAGACATCTATGCTGTGCAATAATTCTCTTCCAGTTTGGCGCAATGACACCTGTTGAGTGGATTTTTTCATTGCTAGGGTCCTACTGACTCTTTTTTTCCTCGTTGCAGCTTGAAATCTACCACAACATGCAGGAGTAGGTAAATTTTTTGGGGTGGTGGCGACAACCTAGCATGCTGAGGCAGTCTGAAGAGGTATAAAAACCTAGAAACTTCGTGAGTAGGCAGCCATTCTCATCATATTCAATCTTTCTTCACATTCTTCTAACTACTGTCCATTCTTTTTTTCTATGTCTCCCTCCAATTCATCTCAGAAGAAAAACCCTCCCCAGCAAGAAGAAACTGCTGGTAATTATGGTGAAAACCCATCATGGTCTGTTCATCCACCACCAGTACAACTGTTGGTATGTTTTTTCTTTGCTGAGAGGGGCTTCACATTCACATTTATTGTAAGGTGCCCACTTCTATGCAACGCGATCCTCAAAGATCACAAGTTCCGGGTCCAAGTTATGTGAATGGATATGTAAGAGTTCTGCTACTGATTATATTACTGCCTCACTGATTATTTTCCTTAGCCTCAGGGGCATCCAATTCCTAATGCATATATGCTTCCACAATATGGTGTGCCTATGGTGAGTCTATTCCTGATGTGTGTTATTTGACTGTAGCTTAATGATGTCGTTTGTAATAGAACTTCAACCATCAGTTTCTTCTCCCCCCCACTGGCAGCAGCTAATGTCAATGCTTCATGCTCTGAACCAGATGATCCAGTTTCCCCACCTCCCAATCAGCTGCTCCGTGATGTTGCTTGTCCAGCTTTGAAATTTGCTGGTTCTCGTCATCCTGATCCAAAGGGAAAGGGAAAGCAAAGAGCAGTGGATGACATGCCAATTGCTTCTGGCTCTGGATTGAAGTGCAAGGCTGAGTCGCATCCAACTGGACAGCCTGAGGTGAAGAAGCATAAAGGGCGGGCTTCTGATGCTCCTAATTACTCCTCTGAGGATGTTGATCTTCTCCTCAATGTTGCTGAAGCATTATTGCCCCTGGGTGGTAATGGATGGAATGATGTTGAGCATGTTTACAATGATCATGTGGTGGATCTTGAACACCCTCAGAGGTCAGCAAAGTCACTAGAGCTGAAGTTCAAACAGGTAAGTATCGAATTATTTCCATAATTCACAACTTGTCTTACATTTATGCACTGAAAATATAGCTTGTCAAAATGTCGAAGCCAACCAGTGATGCAGAGTGTCTGCCCCATATTCTTCATGCCCACCAGATTGATGAGGCTATGAATGAGAAGAGTGGAACCTGGGATCTTGATGATGAGGATATTGTGGATGCCGCTGAAAATGTCAATGAGCTTTCTGAGACTGAGGACACTGGGGCACCATCGACATCAAGAACTAAGGTTACACAGAATCTCGACACCCTTGTTCTTCATTGTCCACCTGCAGAGTCTCGCATCAAATCAACCTCTCGTTCACATTCTCATGCTGCCAGTCAAGGGCTTCTGGCAAATATTTCTGCATCCCTGGATCCTTCTGTATGCCAGGCCTGTCATGATGAACATGCTGTTCACATGCTTCAGGCCAACCAAATCTTTCAGCTTACCTCTCAGTTGCGTGAAGCTCAGCACTGTGCAGATACTCTCTCAGCACAGTTATTTGAAGCTGAGCATCATTGTGCTGCTGCTGAACGACAGGCGGACAGGGTTGAGTTGATGGGCCTTCTGACATCACAACAACACAGCCATACCCGCATTTCTCCTGTGCATCAACAGAATAGAATGTATAGACAAGGCTCTCCCTCTCAACCTCGTCATCATCGTCATTTGGTTCCACATCAACAGAGGCGCCTTTATCGACAGGATATCTACTATGCAGATGGTGGACAAGCAACACACTGGGTTGGCAGGTCAGATGATGATAATGAAGTTATGGGTTTCAATGACAGCCCAGGTATGCGTCACATTACATGCCTTGATGACAGTTTTGTCCCCTCACCCTACCACTCTCTCACCTGCTGCCCATCCCTCTCCACCTGCTCATTGTCGTTATCCCTCCCCTGCTCCCCATGATAACCGCTCTCCCTCACCTGCTGTAGGTGATCATGCTCCCTTATTATCACCATACATCTCCTGGACACCTTCACCTCATCAGCACCATAGAGGAAGCCCCTTTTGCCCTGCTGGGACTGCATTCAATGATGCTTTTGAAGATCTCACTGAGGATGTTGATGGTGATGCTTCAAAATGTTGAATTGCTGGTGGTTTATCTTTGCTATTACTTACTGTCTGTTGCTAACTCTTACATATATTCACTTTAATTATTTTTCTTGTTTAATTTTTTTGTCTGTCATTACTTGTTTTTTGTGTTGCTCTTTTATTCTGGACTAATATTGCTATACTCTGCTTCCTTTATTACATATCTTACATACCCCAATGAAAATAATAGAAAACCCAAGCACCGAGTGATTAAGTTTCTGCTACATTCATATGAAATCATTGTACTCTATCATTATTTCTCTGCTCTGAGAAAAGCATTTCCTCAAATGATAATCAAAGCTGATCCTGTGTATCATCATCTCTCCAAATAGACATATAAACTGATTGAATTTGATTGAATCCAATTGTACGTGTACGAAGATTGAATAAGTGTGCAGTAGTTTCCAGTAGATCTCCATGAAGATCATTATAGTTGATGGGAAGGGGAACACACAGCCAGCCAAATGATCCTTGCATGGTGCGCATTCCCCACTCTGCAGTTTGATGATAAGACAGAAGTTGCCAATCAAACTTCAACAACTCTGTATATTCTTGATAATTACTAGATACTCTTGTTCCTTCTTTCATTGGTGCCCTAATCTGACCTGAGATTTGATTTGTTCCACAAGGGAAAGCTGTATCAGTCACTAAATAGTAGCCTTCAGGTGTACATGTGCGAAGTTTTTCGTAAATTGGCTGTGCAACCTGGGAATCATGCCAGCTCCCTGGAGCATTGAGATTACAGGCAATGATTGTTCCTAATATTTTGCAATAAGAAACCTTTTATTATATACAAACTATTGACACAACACATACCATCACCAGAGAAGACAAGAACTGAGCTAACAAAATGCTCATGAAGCCAGCCATTGTATGTCGCATTTTCTATTTCCACATCACTGGATGTTTGAATGGCAAGATTCAAACCATCCATACTCCCAAATGCCCCAGTTAGAAGTGGATGGTGAGCTGCAATTAAGGCATTACTGGCTTGAAATTCATCTCCAACTAAATACCATATCCAAGCCTCAGGTATATTCTTCAGTGTTATAAGTAAGAGTTGAAGAGAGAAATTAATATAGTGCGAGACAGTTGATGGAATGAGTGCAAATATCTCGCAGAGACTGACATCAAGCATCGTTGAATTAAGATAATGTAAGATGAGTCCAAGAGCACCGCTTGCATCAAGTGAGTGTTGTGTAACACGAGGATGTGCAGTAGATGAGACACCATTGTGAGGAATAGGTGTCATGTTCCATACTTTTTCAAACCCACTATCCAATATGTACTTGAAAGTAGCAACATCAATTCCCATTGTTGTAATAAAGGCACGGTCATTTTGATTGCTATAAAGCATTTGCCATGGTGTTGCTATCTGTGGATTAGGAAGAAGATCAGGCCATGTTAGGTATAATCAATGCTCTTTTTGCTGTTCTGTACGAATTCTATTGGCCTCATCCACACTGTAAGCAATCAACCCAGCAGATATGTAAAGCAGCTCTTCTTCCTCTTCCAGCAGATGAATCTGTTCTTCAAGTTGTCTCTGGAGGTGCTGGAATTCTTCATACTCAAGGGTGTCCTGGTCATTGATATCCATGGTGCAATAAGATCAAGCTCTTTCAGGGACATGGCTCAGGGCTCAGGCTGTGGTCTATATTTACAATGTATGTTGCTGTGTGTTATGGTTTAGAAACAAATTCTATTTGCTACCGAATAACGCTCACTTAAGTTTAGAAAAATAATCTAGGTTTTTAAACCCTGTGGAAAGCTATCCACTTCTAATCAACCATCCAAATGAGTGGTGGTGGGATTGGTTAAGTCATTGGCAGGCATGTAGGCAGCCTGCATGGAAGTGATGGAACCCTTCTTGGTGGTGGTGATACACTCCTGCCTGTACATGGGGTAAATTAGCCAGAATAACCCAATTAAAAATAAAATCATGTACATGCCACCCATGTCAGTGGAAAGAGTGGGTTGGTAACAGACAGCAGAGGGGATATGACCAAGAAGGGCAGACACCTCAGAACCAGCCTGGGTGAAGCAGAAATGTTGTCAATGAAGAACAACACATCCAGACCTTCCTCATTATGGAAGTACTGCCTCACAATTGTATCCTCTGCATCCTCATCATTAAGCAATCTTCCCTCCTCATCAACTACACCTTCATCAGAATCAAAATCATCAATAATGACAACTTTGCCCCATGCATCTACAGATTCCAAAGGCAATGATCCAAGCGCTGAAAGAACCTGTGCTGAAATTTGTGTGCTTGGAAGGTCGAGGTGGGTGAGGAGATCTGGAGAGTGGAGGGCAAAGGTGGTCGTTGGTGTGATTTGCGTGATTGTGGTTGTGAGTAGGAGGGTGGGATATGTGTAGGCTGAGTATTATGTTGTGGGCATTGTGTAGGGGGTTGTGGTTGCAGTTTCAGCAAATGCTGCGAAAGGGAGACAGGTAACACCCTCTCTCTTTCCCTCTCTCTCTCTCTCCTTTCCTTCTCACGTTCCTTCTGCATCAACTGCCTGACACTGCTGAATCTGAATCCTCCCCCTTTGGCTGATGTAACTGGTGCCCCTCCCACTGCATTGCTAGTACCCAGCGACTGTGAGGGGGTAGTGGTATATTTGGCAAAAGGCAAAAAGGAACAGAGGCCCTTGAATACCCCCTGTAGAGTCGGCGGTGAGGGAGACACAGTGACAGGGATACCTGATAGAGGCACATAAGGTGTATATGGCGATGTAGTCATACTAATATTCCATCATGCAGTGTGTGGGAGGAGAGGGTGTACTTAGAGAAACAGAAGGCACAGCAAATGAGTTGCATGACAAACTGCTTGATACAGTGAGTGTTTGTGGTGCTGCAGGGGGCATGATAGGTGGGTGTCTCACTGGTAAGATCAGTAAGAGTGACACAGGCACAGACACTAGGGGGCTTACTCATCTGACCAAAAACGAGAGTGACCTTGGGGTTACTGTCAGGGTTGAGGAGCAGCACTGTGTGTGAATGCAATTTTTGAACAAAGGTGCACAAATGTAAAGCCAAGGTAGAGACATGAGCAATGTTGGATACAAGCTGAGTGGATACTGGAAACCATCCAACATGATGTGTTCCAGTTGTGTGGGACATCAATGTTTCAACAAATATACATGTGATAATCTGTATGCTACTATGTTGGCATTATTTGGCAGCAGCTTCTGTAGCATGCAAAACCAAGCAGTAACCATTGAATATTAAAAATTATATTAAGCTAGCTATTAAAAGAGTGACAAATTATTAGAGTTAAGTAATAGAAATTTGAGCATAGAGATTTGAGTACTGGGTTAATTAAAAATGAATAAATGAATGTTGTTAAAGAATACTGTAGGTCTGTAAGTATGATGACATGAGAAAATAATGAGAAGGGCATACATTCCACAGAACCAAACTAATAGTTTAAATGTAAATAAATTTGCTGAGAATGATACATAGCACTGCATGGGCATGATAATGATCTATTACCAGACTAATAGTATCTAGGCCCATGGATCCAAGTCAACAGGTGGGATGTCTGAAAACCCAAGTTTGTGCACAGCACTGCTCTGTGTGGTAGTTGACAAGGAATGGAATGAAGCACTCATATATGAGTGCAAAAAATGTCCAGTTGATGGAATACTGAGAGAATGAAGAACAGGACCAGCAGTGGGAATCTGGGATGTGTCAATAACCACTTGTTCATCCCCTTTGAGACCAACCCCCATGTCATGATCCACAATCTCAGGTAGTGCCATGACATTGAAGTCACTACTGTTGGCATCACTTGAGTGAATGGGAAGTAAATCCCAATCGACTGGGGACAAATCATCTACATAGGTCAGAGTTAGTAGGTATGGTAGCCAACATATATTAACTACTTACATTTTGCCCTCTTAGTTAGTTGTTCAATGATTTTGACACTTGGTGATCGACTCCGCTTAGTTTGCGATACTATAATAGCTGTTAACTTAGAAGCTGACAGGCTGTGTGGCACAGTGTGAACTCACTTGATGAATCACATGCCAGAATGTCTTCTATGATAGCTGATAAAGGGGTCGATAAGACATTCATCGTGTCAAGGGATGATTCCTTTTGGGACTAGTTAGGTAAATTCTTAAGTGTTTGAAGTACAATACTCACCGGCTTGAGACCCTTTCCACCCTTTTCATCCATATTACCCCCCTCCTGATGTTCACTTGATGGTGTACATGGCACCTGGAACTGTGAAAGTAAGTCATTATCATCATCCTCAGATGGAAGAAAGCTTGACACAGATGGTGTGCTTGTCTCGCTCTCTGTTCCTTCTTCCAGTGCATGTGTAGAGTTTTTCAACAGTCTCCTAGAATGTCAAGGATGAGGTGTACTTGGCTCACAATCGGATTCGGCTTCACTGCTAATTGTTACAACTTGCTTTTGTCTTCCTGAACATTTCCTTGCAGGTAACAGGTCATCTGAGTCACTGTCATTGACAATATGTACTGCTAGTTTTTTCTTGGTGGCATGTTGGGATATCAGGGCTGCATTGGAGTCTGTGTCATTGGAGCTGATGGACCACCTTGATAATAGCTTGATGACAGGAAGAGGGAAGAATACAGTATGAAGTGATGACAGTTAAGTGTGTTTTACCACAGTCATGGCAGTATTCTCAGAATATGTATGTGCCAAATTTCTGGAGAGACTAAAGGATGCTATTACATATTTACACATACTCAACTGTACTTTATATTTGCAGCCTGGAAATTTATGCTAATGCCTGCTGGAACTCTACCATAACACAAAGTGCAATCCCCCATATAACAGCTCTTGGATACCATATGTTAAATGGAAGATCCATTCTTACAACTTTTTTCCAACCTTGATCAGCTCGGAATCTGGATAAGATCCACCTTCCCATTCATCTTCCTGCAAACCTAAATTCTCAGGAATAATCCCAGCTTCAATCACATCGCGGAGAGCATCCATGAATACACTCTGTGCTTCTGTATTGAATGGACATGTCTCAGCAGGCACCACAGTTGGTTTGTGGCGAATATTACATTGCTGATCATGTGCAATTAATTCATCTAAGCTGTTGTCATCACTTGGATATTTCTGAAGTGTGTCTGAGTGAATTGGTAGAGTGCGCTCTCTATACATTCCATGCTGTAGCTCTCCAATAAAACACATATCCTAAAAGACATTGAGATTAGTTTAGGTATATTCAAAATGAATTAAATGTACTAATCCTACATGTGGAATCTGGTCATGACCACCTCCTGAGATTGGATGATGATTCCACTGTGATTGGAATTCTGCGAGATCCGAGTTGATCATATCTAAAAATAAGATATGTAGAAGAAACAGATGGTTGGCATTATTCAGGCCAAGATGATGGAGATTCTCAAGCCATAAAAAGAATGCATGACAGTAACAGGCAACTTGACTTCCAACTTCAACCCACATATATTCAATTCATGTATTGCATGTGGACCTGTCCTGAGCCATTAGCTAGTTTACTATTGACTTGATATTTGAACAACACTTATGGTCCCCAAATGTATGATGCATGATTTGGCCCTCAATGCTTGATCATCCATGTTGATACATCAATATTTTCACCTCCCCTATCCCCATGAACTCTTGATGGTATACTGTGTACAGAGACTGAGTCTAAAATACCTGTAAAACAGTAGATGCTTGGTTATTGTTGCTAGCTTTCATACCAACAACCTGCATAATAAAATGTTATGAGTACATCATGTAGACATTATCAATAACTTACTAGGTGCGAGTAACCATCCACAATACCATGAATAACAATTCCCCATTGTATAAGTTTGTGATGACCATCCATATGCCAAAGAGCATGTGGCCATGATACCCAGTACTCTCTTCTCTGAATTGAAGCATGCTTATGCATTGCTTGTCCAATTGCATCTTCTCGTTGAAGTGCTGAACATATTCTTGATTTCTGAATCTGAATTCCAAGCTGCTTAAAAATCCTATAGCATAACACAATCCTGAATTTGGCCATTCTTGTTTAAACTGTTGAATAAGTATATCTATTTCAAGATCAGAGATATCAGAGAAGTGCTTGTAAATTCCATGACACTTTAAATTGTTTCGAAGTGTATTTCTGTGTATTCCAAGTGCCTTTGCTAATGTGGTGATTGCTATTTTATGATGTGCAGACATAGCATCAGCTAACCATTCACCATTGAGTACCTTTGCAGGCCTTCCAGGGTTCCCTGTATAAATATCAGACATAGGCTTGGCATGTTCTATAAGTTCTGGTGCTCTTTATCAAGTGTCAATTATATAACAAATATTAACAGGTAGGTACTTACTGTCCTTCTGTATTCACTGCAGCTTGTTCCAGTTTCAGAGCCTCTGAAAGAAGTATATCCCCACAAGTAGCAACCCACTCTCAGTGATCTTCCAGTTCTCTATCTAGAGCTTTTAAGATTTCCATCATTCCTGTTTGGATTGTTTCAGATAGTATTCATAGCCTAATCAGTTCGATATCTTCTAGCTGCAACATCTGTTGTGCCTTTTGGTATATGTGTAAAAGTGTTTGATGACATCAATAACTTGATCAGACCATATATGTTCGTCAGATATGTTTGGTAGAGAAGGAAAGTTAGACATATCCAGTACAATGTTGTATCATAGAGAAATTGAATCAGTAGGCACCAAAGTATTGATCACAATAACTCAACAGTGTCCAGTAGTTCAGGAGCATCCATTAAATCACATTCTTCACACAAATATGTACATCCAATTGTATTTTTAACCTTTCTGACAACAAACATATTGTAATGTGTCTGATCCACATTGTAGACCAGCATAATGGCTACCCAAAGTTGTTCTCCCACCCCCAAACGACACTCACAATTCTATTATGAGGACAGTTCTATTATTATACAGGTATTCGTTACAGCAGTTTCAGCATATATATACAAACTTATGACTTTTTAGGTATCTGACACACATAATGCAGTGCTTTACTGTCTTCACAAAAGCATTTTGTCACAGTGCTCCATTGTGTTCCAGAATGTTTTTGCAGTCCCACAGGGAAATGACTTTGAAGGTGTTAGCGATGAGAAGCCATTCAAACTCCCTTCCTCAAATGTCAGGCCAGCTGACTTTGATCATTTATTGACATATTTGATGTGTGGGCCTAGGTGTGTTGCATGCAGCATCATATTATATTTAGATAGCAATCATTAACAAGTATTTCATACAGTTGTTATCCAGAGCTGGGAAACTCTAGTGTTTACAATGAGTTTCTCATAGCCATACTCAACCTCTCAACTTACCTTTTCATCAATGATGGTGTCAAGTATTCCATCAATGCCTTTGAGAAGCTCAAAGATGAATTTTGCCTGGTACTACGGATGGAATTGGCATGTAATTATAGAGTCAATCAGTGGGTTGCTCCAGCATTTCGCAAGCTAGTGACTCACCCTCTTAATTCCTTTTCATTGGATGATTCCCTTCATCTCAGACAATTTGTCTTCCATATGCTTGTTTTGATGAATGCAAAAATCGGCACACAGTGCAGCACTATAGCATATCATTCCCCATCTTTGGTTACTGACCCTAGCTGTCAAACACCGCTTAATTGTGCAGCTGCTTGGGAGTGTGATTGGTGGGATGGTGTAGCTTGTCAGCTGTTGCATCTGACTACTACTTTCTCTGGTGAATCCATTCTGAAGGAACTAGAATCCACAAGCCTTCGTGATGTTTGTGGGTCATGCAGGAAGTTAACAGTTACATGGATTGGAGCAAAGCAAGTATTTTCAAAGGAAATACATTACATAGATGAGGCTATCAGTGAAATTCACAGCTGGCATGGTACTTTATTGCCTTGTCCTGTTATGGAGGTTTGAAGCTATCTACAAAAACATTTACTTATTTCATGAATATATTATACTGTCTACTTTAAATCTACTCAGATTCAGAAGCATCGATATCAGTTTCAATTGAATCTCATGGTTGACGAAGCCTGTCATAGTTATGTAAACCTTTGTTCTTACTAGTTGAAAGCAGTGCTTGTTTGATTCTGACACCCCAAACAATGCCACCTCGACAACTTCTCCTACCCTCTCCCTCCCACCGTACCCCCACTTTCTCTTCTATCACCATACAAGTGTTGTTACCACTCTAGAAGATCACCAGGCTGTACTCATGGCTCCATAGGCTCCAATAGCACACTCAGGCTTCAATTTTCTGCAATTGATGAGGTGCTTTTGTATTTCATGCATCGACAATTGCTCAGTCGCCACCTGCTAATGCACAGATTCTCAAACTCGTATGTATCATATTTTTTTATAATCACACATCTGATGTAAAAGATAGAGATACCGTTTTCTGCATACCAAAGTCAACATTATATTATGTCCCTTCCCCTGTGTTCACTGGAATTCCACCTCCCCATGCCTAAATGACGACATTGGGGTATCTGTGCTCATATCCCAACCGTACTGCAAGTGTAACCTTGCTGGGATCCTTGATAGATTCCACTTTATCAGATGGTACACCTGCACCCAGCGGCATAAGAACTGCCTCACATGCATCAGGGGGTCTTATTCCTATTCCAGCTGGTAAGTTTGTTCTTGGTTTTGTACAAGGTCGCACATGAACACTAAGAATCAGACACATCTTACATTGCAGAAAACCATACTCTCTTGATCTAAACTCCCCTCACCTATGTCGCTGTCTGTTGACATGATAGACATTACTCACTCCTTTTAAAAACCATGCATAAGACACTTGTCACTATATGGCATACACTATGCACACAATTGATAGTCATTCAGAAGTTTTCTAATTGTTGTTGACTCATATGTCATGATAATGGCTCTCCTTCCTTCACTGGAGTCATTGAACACTTTCTGTCAGCATGCAAGTGTGGTACTCTTGAGAGTACCACTTTGTCAAAATCTCCAGTAAGTCATGTTGTTGAAAGACTGCGAATCGCATTGGGAAGCATGACAAGCAGCCTATGGATATGGACAGGGGAGGTTGCCTTGCTGAGGCAGCGAGTGTCATGGGCTCACCATGACCCCACCTGCCTAGTTCTTGTCATCATGCACTGACATGTGACTCCCTATAGTCAACTTCAGAGTGAAATGTCACATGCTGCGCACACTGCCACAAACTGCCAGCACTGCACGTTTCGTCATCATTGCAAATGATAACAGCTCCTCCCTCTTCCTTCCTCCGTTCTCCGCTCCTCCTTCTTCCTCCCCCCTCTCCCCTCATTCATTGTCTCATCCCCTCCCCCGTCTCATCCCCTTGTCTAGCAATTGATGAGCATGGTGTCAAGCAGCCTCCATCTTGCCAGTGACGTGATGTGGCTAATGTCTTCTCATCCCCCTCCTCCCTCTCTCATGTGTAACGCCACACGTAACCACATCAAGAACTGCCACATGCCTTTGCTCGTCTCGCAAGTGATGAGTACAAGTGACTAACCCCCTCTCACTCTCCCCCACCCTCATCTGCAAGCGATGGGGGCAAGCATCTTCACTGGCTGCTGGCTTCTCCACGTGCCAGCCTCCTCCTCCTTCGCCATCTCCCTCGCTCATGGCCTCACACCCCCTCTCTGCCCTCATCTCGCAAGTGACAAGGGCAATTGTTTCATTCCCTCCCTCACCATTTCCCTCTCCCTCGTCTTGCAAGTGACGAGGGCACTTGTTTCCTCCCCTCCCTCACTGTTTCTCTTGCCCTTGTCTCGCAAGTAACGAGGGCACATATTTCCTCCCCTCCCTCACCATCTCCCGCGCCCTTGTCTGCAAGTGACAAGGGCGAGTATCCTCTCTCCTCGCCCATGGCCCTGCGCCTCTTCTTGGCCCTCGTCTTGCAAGTGATGAGGGCACTTATTTCCTCCCCTCTTCCTCGCCATCTCCCTTGCCCTCATCTCACAAGTGATGAGGGGTATATGGTTTCCCCCCCTCTTTCCCTCTCCCTCACCTTCATCTGCAAGTGATGAGGGCGAGCATCTTCTCTTCTCGCTCATGGCACCATGCCCCCTCTGCCCTCGTCTCGCAAGTGATGAGGCATATATGGCCTCCCCCCCTCTCTCCCTCTCCCTCGCCTCATCTGCAAGTGACAAGGGCAAGTATCTTCTCTCGCTCATGGCCCCACGCCCCCTCTGCCCTTGTCTTGCAAGTGACGAGGCGTATATGGCCTCCCCCCCTCTCTCCCTCTCCCTCGCCTCGTTGCAAGTGACAAGGGCGAGCAGATTCTCCCCTCTTCCACTCCCCTTGCCCTCATCACTTGCAGATGAGGGTGGGTGTCTTCTCCCCTTGCCCACCGCCCCGCCCCCTCTCTGCCTTCGTCTCGCAAGTGATGAAGGCATATTTCCTCCCCTCTCCACGTCACTATGCCCTCGTCACTTGCGAGACGAGGGCATATGTCTCCTCCCCTCTTCCTCGACCTCTCCTTCGCCCTCTTCCCCTCTCGCTCTCACCCTCGCCCTCGCCTTTGCCCACTCCCACACCCACACACACCCACACACCCATTTACCCCACCTTCACTATGTACAAGGGAAAATTGATCCTTATCAGATCAATTTTCCCATATCATTTATTATATTTACATTATCGACAATGTACTATACAATGAAGAATCGATCCATTATTGGATTGATTCTTCTAATTATATTGCATTCTTTAAATAGTGTTGACAGCATGAGGCTTGAGTTTGTGATCCAAAAATGGACATGTGAAGGAAGTGCAGATCAAGTAAGGCTTGATAGATATTAATAGTCATTACTTGATCTTCATATATATGACATGGTGGCCTGAGAACTTCTTTCTTTCCTTCCACTCACACTCCAGATACACACTCAACTGCTTTCTACTTGTTCCTACTACTATTCTCATACATTTCATTATGGTTGGCACCAGAAAATCTTCAAACATTACAGAAAACACAGAAAACAACCAGAGATCTCTTAGATCTGGTCCAAAAAACTCAGAAAATGCACAGAAAAGCACTAATAAGGGTGGAAAGGCAGCTAAAGTGAATAAGACAAAGAAAACAAAGTATGTTTTATATTAATTCTTGCTTTATCTACTTGTTAAAATTTATGAAACATAGAAAGACCTCAGTTCAGAGACTTCAAGATGATGAAAATGCTGAGACTCCTGAGAAGCTTACTCCATATTTATTATTCTCTAACTACTTATTATATTTTCTGATATTGTTAAAAAGTGGAGCAGGTATTAGCAGAGGAGGGCATTTCTATTGCTCCTCCTCCTCATATCTCTGCAAGTTCTGCAAGCTCTGCATCAATTCAGTCAACTCAAAGTCCTGTGGCTGATATAAGTGACTCTCTCAATGAAGATGAGATTTTAATGCCTTTGGCTAGATTGGAAACTATGGCTTTGAATTCTTTGCTTGCTGATAAGACATCTGGGAACTTACCTGAAAGTTCTAATACTGAGATTGAAATTGATAACACATCCAAATCTGAGGATGGTTCTGAGGATGGTTTTGAGGATGATTCTAAGAATTCAGATGAAAATTTAATTGATAATCAAATGGAGGAAATAAGTACCAATGCTAGAATTGAGAATGCAGAGAAGGAAGAAAGTGAACTTATGGATGTTGATATAGATATCACTCCAAAGAAATCTCTGCCAGTTCTTAAGCATGGATGTGCACCATCTAGTTCTACTGATAACTGCTGCTCTATAAGTAAAGTCTCACGTCGCTCTGAGTCACATAGTTCAGCAACATCTGGTTTGAGCAAGGATGAACTTCAAGGGGTATCATGTACAATGGGAGGGTTCTCACGTGGACATGCAGTAGGAAACACATATAATTATGGAGATGATGAAGAGGGTAAGATAGTAGCTATTTTATGAGATTGGACTATCTAACCTTTATTTGTGTAGATCCATTTATTTCTTAAGTCAGATGCTCCAAAGGCCAATTTTGTTATCAGTAATCAGGAGCCATTGTGTGATCTTAAGGCTCTACTTGAACATGTAGGTGATTGTTACTCACCTATTGCAAGTATGTATTATTATATTTTATACTGTTTGAAATATTTTCTAACAATGTTAATAGAGAAGAATGCCAGAATTTCCTTGCATGAAAATGATAATTGGAGTTTGAAAGGTCGCTACTTAAGTATTCAGGAAAAGAAGACAAGCACTGTTACTTGGCAAATAAATAATAATAATAAATATGTTCTGGAAATTTTAGCTGTAAGTTATACTTTGATTATCATGAGACGCCTGACGGGTGTACACTACCTATAGCAGTCGATTTTAGCTTTTCTATTATGTATACAAGTACTCCCCAAATGGTAACAAACATGGGTTAGATCATAGGATTGGAGTCGAGACCCAAGCTGCCAGTTATAGTACTACTAAAAAGTACACTCACCAAGGGTATTATTAACATAAAGCCTAAGGTAGTACTGCATACAGAAGCAGAGAGATAAAGATGGCGCGAAACTCAGCAACTAAATGGATAACAGCCAGAAACGCGTCTAGCGACGCGCGAAGGTCATGAGACAAGACGCGATCAATATCCAAGAGAAGCAAGTGATGATGAGGCGCCTTTCCAGGCGTCTCGGCGAGTCCCAAAGTCCTGAGTCAACCGATCAACTTTGCTCGGAGATACCGGCAAAGCGAGACATAGCTAAATTAAGTGATGCACCCTGAACCCTGATTGACACCTGAGCTATTCTTAGTACATCCGCGTATAGCCAATTCCATATCGACTGAAGGAATGCGCGCGGCGCCATATCCCCTGTCGCGCAACTCCCTATGACAGACACTCAACCCCCTATCCAGCACGCTCCGTGAGCGTATGGCCTTCCCTTTGCAGTGACATCGTTTACCATGCCTAGTACCCCGAATGTAACTATCCAGTAGCTATACAGTACCTTCAGCCACCATATTTCCAGCAGTATATAAAGTAGACGAGTTTTGCCATGTACAGGAAGCTATCCCCCGTGCAGCTTCCGTTATAAAGTACTTTGACATAGTGTAGTGAAATAAAGCGTATTTTCCGAGATCATTGATTAATAATTTGATTCGAGTCTAGTAAGAAGAAACCGCAAACTCATAGAGAATCGCGTGTTTGCCTCGTACATAGCCAGAGACATTATCTAATCACTACTTAGTTATTCCTTGACCTTCCTATACATCCCCCTTCCACCCCCTTTTGCCCGGAAGCATCCTTAATACCGATCTTCTGCGAAATTCCCTCCAAACTCGCCACCCTGTTACGTTGTTTTAGGAGTAAGTAGTTATTATTACATAAGCTAGCTACTATCACCCCGTTGTAAACATCTCTAACCTCTTAATCAATTTATCTTAAAGCTCATTTTTATCAGGAGGGTGCTGATACTGAACAAAGAACTGAGTCTATTGCTTCTGGAGCTGCTGGACCTTCCACCAATAAGGAGGAAGTTGTGAAAAATCTTATAATCTCACACTTCAACATTCCTGATCATCTCATTAAGAATAATAGCAAAGATCAGGACATTTGTATTACATATGAGAAGTATGAGATGATTGAAGATATATGGAACAATAAAAAGCCATCTCTGAGTACTATTATTACATCAGCAAAAACTAATATTGATAAGAAAGTACTTATTAGTGTTTTCATATCTCCATCCACATATTACACATATGCATATAAAATCTTTCCACTACTGGAATATCACCCACAAATGACTTCTTGGATGAAAAAACAAGGAGGGGTTGATAAAAAAAGTGTTTGGGGATCTGCAAAACTAAACTTTCAGAATTTGAATCAAATTTTACTTGGAAAGCAGGCTGCAGCTGAGGAGGAGAAGAAAAGAAAGAGTAAGGGTAAGAGTAAAGAAAGAGAAGAGAGTGAGGAACATGAGGAAAGAGAGGAGAGAGTGGAGAGTGAGGAGAGAGAAGAGAGAGAGGAAAGAGGAGGGAAGGGGGCTAAGGAAAAGTCTAAGAAGTCCCACAGAAAGGACAAGAGAAAGTCTAAGAAATTGTAAGATTTTCTCTCAGTAAGATTAGTTTCATTTTGCTATAGTACTTCAAATACTCTCAACAGTATTTGTTAGTTCCTGCATTTCCACTTTCAACAAGTGGTTTTTAGCTTTTTAATGTTCTATCTTTTAATATTTTAATTTTCAACAAATGGATATCTTTCTTATCTCCAATTTCAACAATTGGCTTCATATCTTGGTTCTTTCTTCTGTAGAGTTGGAATACTTCAACAGTATTTTCAGTCTTATGTATAGTTATTTGCTTTCAACAGCAAAATATTCATTTCATTTTCATATCTTGGTTCTTTATGCTGTAGAGTTGGAGTACTTCAACAGTATATTCAGCCTTATGTACAGTTATTTGCTTTCAACAGCAAAATATTTCTTTCCTTTTCAATATGTAATTTGTTGTACTATTAGCATGTTTTATGTTTTTGTTTCTTGAAAGAACTATTGGCTAATAAAATTGTTTGTTCTTTCTATAGTTCAAGTTATCAATTTAGTCTTAAGTTATGGATACTATGCATTCTTTTGTCTTTTATACCTCAGGTCAAGGCAGCATCATCTGAAGATCCATTTCCAAATATTTCATTCAAGTTGTTTTCTGAATTTATCAATTTAAATTTCAGCTCAAATATCACTTTGGCAACAGTATTAACTGTTCTATTTTCTTTAATGAATAACACTGACATTCTTAACTTGCATGCAAGAGCAAAAAACTCTGGACTTGATGATGAATATTCTGCATCTACTAATGGATGGATTAAAGCTCTTGCTGCTGCAATACAAACTCATTTGAATGCAAAAATAAATTCTGACTTGGAAGATACACAGCTGTTTAACTCCTCTGAAAACCCAAGCATTTTAGGTTCAACAAAAATATCTGTAATCTCTAAAAAGCTAAATAGAATAACATCTCTATTGGAATTGGATCCCTATACCAGAAATACAAAATTTTTGGAACCTCTGAAACCTGTATCTATGAATGAAATTGAACCTGTTCTGCTTATTTGTCCTGCTTGTATTACTTGTTCTACTTTAAAGAAAGAATGTACTGGAAGAGCATTGCATATAAATACTCGTGAATGTGACAGAACACAAGTCACTCTAATAAAAGGAATTAAATCATATGAAAATGCTCAAATTGTTTCTGGGTATTGTACAAAATGTAAAGCTATATATTATGCAGACCATAAAAGTCTTAACTTTGCTTCTGAATCAGAAGATTCTCAACACAATCCAAATGTTAGCTCTAAAGACAGATTGACTTTTAATAAAGCAAAATATTTGAAAATTGGACAAAATATTTGGGCTGATAGATTGTTTACCAATATGGTTGTTAATTCAGTATATCATTTTCATGCATCTACTGCTGCATATACAGAGTTCTGGAATTATACATTCTCAAATGGTGAAGAAAATGACCATCCACCTATTCAAGACTTCAAGTATGGAAAGCCTTTATTCACGAAACCACTAGACAAATATCTGTTTCAATGAATAAAACTTTAATAATGCCTGATGGATTATCTATACAGCAAATTACTACAGAGGCATATAAGGTGTTGGGACAAAATGGAATTATTGGAAATGCACTACATCATTCTTGTAATGAATGCACTCATAATTATAAGGCAACAGCAGACTACATAACTGCTGATGACAATGCTGCAGTAGCAGGCATTGATGAAAATCGGACTGTACCTTCACTATGACAAGATGCTGACAATACAGAGTTAGAAAACATTGTTGGTAATGAAATGGAAATTGACTATTCTCTTGAATCAAAGGTTAAAATGGTAGTTATTGATGGAATTGTTATGGGGCCAACTCATTGTGCCTATCAAAATTGTTCTGAAAAATTGGCAAATGCACGCACAGGAGTATTTTGTCTAATGCATGAAAGTCAATATGAGGGAAGATGCCAAATTAAAAATTGTTATAATGCTAAAGAGCCAAATTCTCAAGCATGTGTAAACCACAGACAAAGGTGGTATGATCATGTTATTAGATTTGGAAGACAATCTGTACTTGGAGTTCGGAGAATTATAAGAAGAACTGAAGAAGAAGGTGGACCAGCTTGGCTTCGCCAATTGAGAAGAAGAAATAATCCACCACATGATCAGCCAAATAATGAAACTCAGGAGCCTGATAATTACTTTACTGCTCCTCGATTCTACTGTATTGAAACAATTTGTGCACCATGTGGAGTTGTTATTGCATGGACAAAATTTGTAAAATCTGAAGGTGCAGCTCAAATAATGAATTTCTTGTATATCCAACACAAGAATCTGGGCCAAGCTATGTATGCATTGATAAAGCTTGTGTTGTTCTGAAATATTTGATCAACTCACATAATTGGAATATTTGGAAAACTTCTACAAGATTTGTTGTGGACTCTTATCACTATATTAATCACAGAGTGACAGACTATCTATGTCGTATCTATTGCAACCCCAGTCCTTTAAATGGATCAGCTCCAAATCTAGTGGTTGTAGAAAGAGATGTACATGGAAATCAACATTATAAAAGAGCTTTTAATACTCAGGTAAGTTAAATATACTCTTATTTACACTTTGCCAATATTTGTTATACAGGCATGTGAACAGCTGAATGCTTGGTTAGGAGGCTTTCAAAGTATTCTTAACAGAATGACAGTGGATAACTTTAATTGGACATTACATGCATTGCTTTTTATTCATACACAAAGAGTTATTCAAAAGCAAAATAAAAGACAAAACCAGAACATGCAAACACAACTGCCAGGACAACAGATAAATGAAGAGGAAGTTGAAGCTAATAGAGTTGAAATTGATAGAGTTGACTAGGTTGTATATATATTTATAGAATTTAGTGTACATATTTGTATGGGATAAATTTAACTGTTTTAAACTGTTTTACTTATACTCTCACCACCCAGTCTCAGCAACACCTACCAGCTTTTATTGCTTATGCCTTGCACTCTAAAAAGCCAGGTCAGTCAGTGTATAGTACATGCAGAGTGTTCAGGTAGAGTCCAGGTTAAGTACATGTAAATCACAGGTAGTTGGTGGGTGTAGAGTCCAGGTATAGTTCATGTAACAGACAGATGGCTAGTAAGTATAAAGTCCAGGTACAGTCCAGGTACAATCCATGTAAGAGACAAGTACCTGGTAAGTGTAAAGTTCAGGTAGAGTCCAGGTGGAGTCTAGGTAGAGTACATGTAAGAGACAGGTACATGGTAAGTGTAAAATCCAGGTAGAGTCCAGGTAGAGTCCAGGTAGAGTCCAAGTAGAGTTCATGTAAGAGACAGGTATCTGGTAAGTGTAAAGTTCAGGTAGAGTCCAGGTGGAGTCCAGGTAGAGTCCATGTAAGAGACAGGTACCTGGTAAGTGTAAAGTTCAGGTAGAGTCCAGGTGGAGTCCAGGTAGAGTCCAGGTAGAGTTCAGGTAGAGTTCAGGTAGAGTTCAGGTAGAGTTCAGGTAGAGTTCAGGTAGAGTCCAGGTGGAGTCCAGGTAAGAGACAGGTGCCTTGAAAGTGTAAAGTTCAGGTAGAGTCCAGGTAGAGTCCAGGTAGAGTCCAGGTAGTTGGCTCTAACTGAAGTTCACCTGAAGTTTACTAGAGTTCACCTGTAGTCCAGTAGAGTCCAGTAGAGTCCACCTAGAGTTCAGAAGTCTACCTGAAGTCCACCTGATCTTGTAGAGGAGTGCAATATACTGTTGAAAGACTGCATGTCAATGTTGATGCTTCCTCTCTATCAGCACGTGAGTGTGGTGCTCCTGAGAGTACCACCTTGTCAGAAGACCCCCCAATCTCCCCACCCCCTGGCCTACGTCGCCTCCTGTTGATATGACAGGCATCACTTTCAAAAATGGTGCACAAAACACCCACCACCTATGACACACTACACACTCGACAGGTGGCCATTCAGAACTTTTCTGATAGTCATTGACTCGTATATCATGATACTGGTTGTCCTTCCTTCACTGGAGTCAGCAAACAACATCCATTAGCATGCGAGTGAGGTGCTTTTGAGAGTGCCACTCTGTCTGAACCCCCAATAAGTCACGCCATTAAAGGACTGCTCGTCGATGCCAGCGCATCATTTGACAGTAGCACCAGCATCTAGGAACCATGTGAGGCTTAGTATGTACTCTTGTGCAGTTTCATTACTTAATAATATGAGTTGTGGCATAGTGTGGGTGGCTGGGAAAATGTGCAACAAGTGATAGAGCCTTGTCTATTTTTAGCTTCATGTAATATTGGGTCACAGTATACTACAGAATATATTTTAATAGTCAAACTTGAATTCAATTTAAGTTACATTATTAACTTAAAAATAATCATAGAGAAAAGTTGCATGAAAAAAGAAAAAGTTGTGCTGCCAGAAAAAAAGTTGCACTGCTAGAAAAAAAGTTACGCCAAATAATCACCTGAAAAAGTTGCAGCACCTGCAAAAAAAGTTGCATGACACAATAAATGTGCACTTTGACCACCATATTGATCTTGTCATTCTTGTATCATATATTCACTTTGTTTGGAATGTATTTTGTACAAAGAGAAGAAACAAAGGTGAAAATTTGTTCCATATAAATATCTCTTGTTGGCACAAACATGTAAAAAAATTAATTATGAGATAATAGGTATACCTTTACAGTATATTTCAGGAATAGAACAGAAAATGTGAATTTTAAGAGATTAAAATATTTATATACTACTGTTTCAAATATTTGGATGGTCTACAGCAATGCATTTTTGAACGACAATTTGTTGGTTATCACATGTTGGCTTGGCTTGATTTTATTATCAATCACCACCAGTTTGGTATGTGTGACATCATGACTGATGCCTGAACAGGACAGACCAAACAACAGGCCAAAGGACAGCTGGAACTGGACAGCTAAAAGCCTGCCATGTAAGCATCCTCATCAAACTCAAAACATGTGCAGCAGCCAGAATGCTACATCCCCTTTTAATTCTCTGTGCGTTTAAACCAATATTCTATCTCATCCTCATCAAGTGAATTTTTCAACTGCGTCTCCATACTGAGTGGAAATCATATCTCCAAGTTCATCCCATCTAAGCTTCAATGTCCAACTCTCCCTCAAAAAGAGTTTCTACATATCGAGTCAAAGCTTTCAAGTGATTCAATGCCCCACCTTCAAATGCGACTTCTTCTCCTAAAAGAATTTTTAGAGCTACATGTATGTTCACAACAGGAGTTTTTCTGTTAAAATCAGGTTGACATCATTTAGATTTAACCCAGTAAAATAATGAACAATATTGCACAGTTCAGGCATTTTTTTAAGCCACTCCAGCAAGAGCCTAAGAGCATAAATACACTCTCCCTGGCCTCTCCAGTGTAGTGTATATGATGTTCGCATCAGCATGCTGTAGTTGGTGTAGTCAGTGTTGCTGGGATACCTTCTCAGGTCAAAATCAAAACTCTCTTGATCAATTTCCAATAGAGAAGTGAATACTTGAGCTTGAACAACTTTCAGACCAGTGTCATCTTTTATTGTAAGATGGTTCCATAACCCTGATCCATGTTTGGAATAGTACATTCCTATAGAGATAAACCGCGATTCCTGGAAATGAGGATCCATTTCTTCGAATACCCAGTGTTTTGCAAACCATTTTAAATCATTTTCTGTGGAACTCCATGGGTCAGCTTCCCAATGGAAACTCCTACCACAAATGATGCCTGATATTGGGTATTCAGCAAATTGAATTTTAAACCCAATATTGGCATATCTTGTTTCTATAGTTGCTCTGCATACAATAGCAATGTCGTCCTTAGCCATGTAATCATCTTCACTGAAAATACGAGGATTTAAAAGCAAGCTCCTATTGAAGTAATGGAAGTATTCATGAATGGAAGGATCAAAAGTCCTTGGGCATTTGTTCCTTGGAGTATCATTGTTGAGGTATTCTTTTAAGCATTTTACACAGTATTCACTTAAATGAAGGTGTGCCAGTGCTTCATCTATAGAAAACTTTCCCGAATGGTGCAAGTCCCACAGAAAGTCAGTGGATGATGCGTGATAAAATGTAATTTCTTTCTGAGCTGGATTTTCTCAAATCTTCAAGATTGAATGAACATCAATCAGAATCACCAAAATATCCCCCTCCATATGTAGAAAATCATCCAAAAGCTGAGGTGCTTTGACTCCCCAGAAGAATAGAAGGGCCTCGAATATTAATAGCAATTTTCAATACACTTTGTTATCCTCCGTAGTATCATGGAGAATAGACAAGTAGAGATTATCCATTTTGGCAAATGGGTTGTTGGTTCCAATAGAATTTATATTGGTGATCCTTTCAAGGGACTTCCTTGGATTAGACCATGGATTTTTGACAAATCATAAAACAGTTGCAGCATAGATAAACTGCTTGGATGATCTGTTCACAATTTGTTTAATTTGCTCATTAGATGGCCAATTAGAATCGAGTCCATGGCATAATGGATGATGCAACTTGATTTGGCTAAATTTATTTCTGAGATACCAGTCAATATCTTTCTCTGGATCATACTTCTCATTGAGATTAAATGGTATAAAGGAGCCAGTAGGTGCTCGTTTAAATTCCTGCCGAATATAAAGGTCTGGCCGGCTGACAATGAGGACAGAAAAAACACCTCTAGATGATGCCTTTGTGAAACATCTAACAACTTCTTCCTGCATGTTGTATTCCACACACTTGTCAAGTCCATCAATTATAAGGCATTTTCTCACTGTGGTCGGATACTTATGGACTGCCTTCATAAGCGGTTCAGTTATAAGCTTTTGAATCTGCCATTCTAAAGACATGCTCCAAATGGCTGGTCCATTATTCTGCAGAGCATCTGCAAGGTGTTTATTAATGTCCATCACATATAAGGCAAGTTGGTATACAATGGTGGTGATAAGCGACCGGCAAGTATTTCTGTCTGCATTGTGACGAGAGAAGAAAAATGATGCAGAAAGTTTGTCCTCCTCCATACATCAAACAGCTATGGTTTGTGCAATTACAGATTTCCCTGCACCAGTGGGACTATGTAGCCACATAGTCCATGGTTCTTGATTTGCATTATTGATCCAGGAAATGATCTCGTCCAGGACTTTGTCTCTGGTTCCCGGATGACATTTTGGGATGTCGTAGTGTTCACCAGAATTATGGTGAAGAGTAGATCGTCTTAATTTAATATCAACCTATGTAGTTTATTCATGCATCATTATGGACATGCATCATCGCCAGCTCTTTCGATACCTATCTTCTCAACTATGTATGCTTCCTGAATTGTAAACTGACTAGCCCCATGAAATGGACCGATCTTACTGCTGTATGCAGAGTCGTCCATGATGAGTGACAATGCTATTGAGGTTCTGGTAGTCAATGACGTGTATGAGCTGTGTACAAGTACTACAAGGCAATGTCAATCAATGATCAGCATCATTGTGATGAAAATCACAAACAGGTCTGGGAAGGGAAGATGTTGTCATGCACAGCCTCAAAAATAGCCGAAGATGAAGTGCACATCTACAGAATTTCAAGCAATGCACTAAAAGTAATGTCAGGAAATAAATACCAACTTTAACCTTTGAGACAATGAAATGGCCTCACAGTCTTCAGATGTAAGTATGTTTGGAAAACTCAAGAGAGCCATAACATTTGATGGTACACCAAACGCTGGCAGTATAGAGATGTTAGCAGCTTATTGAAGACATGCCGGTCCGAAATTGGTTGCTTGGTGAATTCCACTGAATGGGAGTGGCAAGTTGAGGTGGGGCAAACCGCAGTTTTCCAATGCTAAGAGCACAGTTAGGAAGGCTTTTTGATGTAGAAAATGAGCATACGGAGGAGCTGAAAATGGAACACCTAGGAATTTGGTTAAATTTCCATCTACTGTGCCTTGGAAGGAACCATAGTCCAAAGTTACGACCTGTCCTTGAGATGCAGGAGCTGTGTTTACTTGTAAAGGGGACGAAGGTAGAAGAAGTGACACCAGAAAAAAGCACAATATTGAAGCTTTCATTCTGGATTTAAGTACTAGTACAATGGTAGTAATTGTGTTAATGAAAAATTACCTTTGCCTGCCTTTATACCGCTCGCTGTGATTATAATTTTGATGATGTTGATTTCCTACTGAATGGAGATGACAAAACAATAGGTTAACATATTCTTTTGGCTGAAAAATGGAGGTCGTTTACTTCGTAATTTTGATATATATCACACAGGATGCAGATGCATATATCCATGTGATCGTTTACATCTGATGAGAGAAGAGAGATAGGTAACAGATAGTTTATTAACATTATGGCAGTATTAGCGATATTTTGGTGGTACGTACTCCAGTTGCAGTGGCTAGGCATTCCCTCGCTCAGCAATCGTCACCTGAAAGGCTCCATTTGGATGATCAGAGATGCCTGCACTGGGAATTTTCTATTTTTGAGTGGTTGGCTAGTTTCGGCAACCTATCTGTTGAAGTAGTGTTGCCATGGCTCGGCTAGGTTCAGCTCAGCTCAGCTCATCCTTGGCTCAGCTACTTTCGGCTTTGCAAGCTCTAAAAAGCCAAAATTTGCAGCTTGGCTCGGCTGGCTCGCGGCTAGCTGATGGCTCAGATATAGATTTTTGCATAATCTCTGTAAATATTATGTCTGTCACTCTTTAAATTTTTTTAAATAACAAATATAGTACATAACATTATAGGTGCTCACTGAGCTGTGCTATTATTACTTATTTCCATTGATTCTTATAAGAAGAGTGGAACAGACAAACTACACAAGGTCCTTTCAACCAAGTGATGTGAAAATATGCTTCTGTCACATCATTGTCACATGTCCACATGTCACGAAGGCATGCATGCCGCCAGTGGCTCATCAATTATTTTGGATTGATCAAGAAGTTGAGTTCTATTTAATGTCAATGTACTCCATAACTCTGGAATGCAGAGATAATGTTTTAGTTTAATGCAAGGAAATGTCTATAAAATAAAATTTGAGAATATATGTGTATTATCCATTCAGTTATGTCAAATTAAAGATTCTAGATCCATGACTACAGCATGTTTTCAAGCAACTTTCAAGTTAAAGTTGTGTATTTCACATTAAAGAAATGCTTATAAGTGTTTTTTTCAAATACAGAATTGTATAGAAGGTTAATAGAAGACATTTTTCTGACTTTTATTCTAAGAAAGTGTTGAGAATGGGTATGTTTACCATAGTACATGTCAGCAAATAATATATTGAAAATATTGTTCGGCTCAAGGGCTCAAGACCCAGCTAAGCCGGCTAAAACGAGAGCCGCTCAAAAAATAGCTGTAGCCGAATTAGAAGCTCAGCTCAGCTAATTATTCAGCTAGCAGCTTTGAGCTGAGCCATGGCAATACTACATTGAAGCTTGTCAAAATTGAGTGTCAATGGATGGGTAGCCGAGGACTGAGACTAGTGGTTGGCTGTCGAATGTGATTTCCAGTCCAATCAAAGATTTGAATATGTTGATGTATTAAGGTATTATATATTAGGTACTTCGCAAGTACAATTTGGGACTGGTAATGTATCTGGTCTGCCATCATGCTTGGAAATAGTCGTAAAAGGCTTTAAAATGTCTAGATGATTGTATCTAGGGAGAAATATAAGTTGAGCTCACGAAGAGAGGAACAATTAGTGGATTACCTATGGAAAATGTGTATCGATACATCAACCGTCTGGTTGTCATACATAGATTCGTCCTTCTGAGTAGTTGCCTTTCTGCAAAGGTAAGGTTACAGATAAACAATTTGACCTATCACTTCAGCATGTAGAAATCGTTCCAAGACGGTCTTTAAGTCTCGCTACACTGAGTTGCTCACCTTTGCTGAGGCATTTTGTGATTCTATGAGCCTGAGCGTTGTCAAACATTGTGATTGAGGCTTAGTTAACAATGAGAATCTGAAGCAATTCAATTGTGTAACTGAGGGACTCAAAGACACCGATGGAAGACTTGGTGAGACTGAAAATCGAACAGATCGGGAACAGATGAATTTGAGACGAAACGTGGCAAAGTTGCAAGTTGTCGAGTGTTCCGAGAAGGTCTTGCTACTTAAATATACGCAAATAAGGAACATTCTATTTGGACTTTTCTCAGCTACCATTTTGGTTGGTCTTGAGCCGACAACAATGAGCGTGGCCCTACCACCCCCGGCTACTATTCCTGAAAAAATATCACTCAAGCCTCATTTACTTTCCATTTATCCTGTTCCAAGGAACATGATTAGAAAGACAGAACTTGAAAGGGCGATATTTGGCGGTTGAACATTGAGCTATAGTATCAACCATACTGATGAAAGGTGTTCTGAATGTGTTACAGGAGGACATTTGTGTTTTTCTGGTTGCAGCCTGTACACCCCCCTCTTCCCCTTTGACTTATATGTATATTGACACTGATGCTGCACTAGGTATCTACATTGCTGAATGGTCAGGAGTATATACCGCATGTGAGTCGTCGCTCAGTGACCAGTGGCTAGAGAGTTGGGTTCAACAGCAGTGCTGATTCAGAGATGATCATTGTAGTGACAATTGGATTGACTGCTGGTTAAGCTCTTATGGGTACATTTTACATTTACTTATGTGTGTCAGAAGTATAACCAATAGAGTGAGCTGCAGGACAGAAAGAGACACAATAGGGTCTGAAGTCCAATGTACAGTGAGCAACTTGTGATTAGAATAATATGAAGTACAACATACCTGAAGTCCAATGTACAGTGAGCAACTGGGGATTGCCACTGTAGGACTCCAGGATTATATACTAGAAGTGTCTACTAAGGTCCAACCAAAGTCCCTACCATGGTCCGAGATCCCTACCAAGGTCTAAGATCTTTACCATGGTCCAAAGTCCCTACCAAGGTCTTTACCTAAGGTTGATAATGATCAGAGGAGTGACAGATCACTCTAACACCCCCCCATGATCTGAACAGTCTCTGTATGTAAAAGTTAAAGAAAGTGAATGTGAAAGTAAAGGAAGAGAAATGAAACAACTAAAGTAAAAGTCCCATATGATCTCGACAAAACTGAACCTTTGGAATGGTGAGTGGTTTTGTGAGAATATCAGCTATTTGTTCATCAGTTGGGACAAAGTGTAAGCTGACTGAGTGTCTTTCAACAACCTCCCTAAGCCAGAAATAACGAAGGTCCAGCTGTTTCATGCATCCATGGTGTTCTGGATTCTTGGTCACAGAGATGGCAGACTGGTTGTCAATGTAAAGAGGGCTTGCAGAGGGGATGGGGAAGCCAAATTCCTTCAAGATATTTCGCATCCAGAGCATCTCTTTGCCAGCTTCAACTGCAGCAATGTACTCTGCTTCAGTTATGGACAAAGTCACAAAAGGCTGTAACTTGCTGGCCCAACCAATGGCACCTCCACCAATAAGAGTGACATAACCACCTGTAGATCAACCTGTGTCCTTGCAGTCACCATGGGAAGCATCACAATAAGTCATGAACAGTTCATCTCCTTTAGCAGCATTGTAGGTTAGCTTGTAATCAAGAGTTCCCTTCAAGTATCTGAAGAGATGCTTTACAGCTAACCAGTGTTGCATGCCAGGATTGGAGTTGAATCGACCTAGATATCCCACAGCATAAGCAATGTCTGGTCTTGTAGTGATGGCAAGATATTGAAGAGATCCTACAGCACTCAGATAGGGAATTGAGGCCATCTCAGAACATTCCTCAGCTGTCTGAGGGCCCATAGACTTCGTTAGAATGGTACCATGATTCATAGGAGTGTGACAAGGCTTGCAATCACTCATGCCATATCTCTCAAGTATATCTAGCACATACTGGTGCTGTGAGAGAGTAATAGAGCGATTTGGACGATCCCTGGCAATCTGGACACCTAGAAGGAAAGAAGTTTCACCCAAATCTCGAAGTTTGAAGTGGGAAGAGAGCTGCTTGACTGTTTCATCAGCAGCATCAGGAGAGGTTGAAGCAATGGTAATATCATCAATGTAGACAGGCATGATGATCTTAGTGTCACCCTTTGAGTAAATATAAACTGAATGATCCGAATGTGTCCTAGTAAAGCCCATTGTGGAGGAGGATATTTGCTTGGCGGTGTCCTCTCGACAAAGAAATATGCGAGTGGGAAGACATCCGTCTGTCCCTTCAGATCCAGTGAGCTCGTGAGAGAGAGAAAAGGGGGGAATGCGAAGCTGGTATTCTCGAAGCGTACATACGACATTTAAGTAGGTAAGCGACACGAGGTAACAGTATGTAAGGAGTGAGGTAACGGTAATGAAAAACGCATTTTCACCATGCAGGCAGAATGCCTGCTCTACACCATAGTGGTTAGAACATCCTGAAGCTTCTTTCTCCATTGTCTGGCAGCTTGTTTGAGTCCATAGAGTGATTTCCTGAGTCTGCAAACATGGTTAGGTCCACCTTGTTGAAATCCTTCAGGTTGGAGCATGTATATTTCCTCCTCTAAGTCACCATATGTAAAGGCAGATGAGATATCAACAGAGCGCATGGTCATGTCTTTGATAGCAGAGAGAGCAGCTACCAATCTGAGAGAGGCAGGACGAAATGTTGGAGCAAATATCTCTGTATAATCATGTCCAGGACGTTGTGAGTAGCCCTTTGCAACAACTCGAGACTTGTATCGCTCTACTTCTCCAGTAGCAGTGGGCTTAACCTTGAATACCCATCTAGAACCAATTGCCTTCTTACCAGGAGGCAACTCCACAATATCCCAAGTCCCATTTCGCATCAATGACATGATTTCATCATTGCAAGCTTCCTGCCATTGATCAGCATCAGGAGCTTTCATGGCAAGCTTGTAGTTCTTGGGATCAACTCCTGTTGATGCAGCTCCAGCAAATTGAACCTCCTGGTACCCCCCCAGATCATCTTCACTGCTATTATCTTCTGGATCCCTAACATCCTCATCATGGTCATCAGATAGTGCAGCAGGGGATGATGGCACTCTTGGTTTCCACTTCCACCACTCACCAGGAGGCCTAACATTCCTTCTGGGACGCCTCAGAGCTAATGGAGGTGTAACAGGAAGAGCAGGTGGAGCAGGAGGTGGTGGTGAGGGAGTTGGAGTTGAAATTGGAGTAGCAGTAGGAGATGATAGAGAAGGAGTGAGAGAATCAGAATGATCAGGAGGTGAGATAGGGACATCAGGGAAAGGAATTGAGTCTGTGGCAATGTCATGATAGACAGCAGGCTCTGGAGGAGACAGAAGATGAGAAGGAATTGATGTGGAGGTTCTGGAAAGACCAGGAAAGAGCCTTTCATCAAATTCAGCTCTCTCTGAGATAATGGTCTTCTTGGTGGTTGGATTGTAAAATTTCCAAGCCTTGTACCCAGCTGGATAACCAATGAAGACACATTTCTGCATATGTGACTGAAGTGATTTTCTCTGCTCTTTGTGAACAAAGACATAAGCAGTACAGCCCCAAACTCGCAAATTGCTAAGGTTGGGTTTCTTGCCATGCCATGCCTCATAGGGTGTCTTATTAGGCAAAGAAGCTGTAGGAAGACGATTCCAGACATAGACCATTGAGGATAAACAGTCACCCCAAAATGATGGAGGGAGATGAGATTCAGTAAGCATAGCAGTCACATCATCAGCCATAGTGCAGTTAGCTCGTTCTGCAACTCCATTTTGCTGAGGCCTGGCAGGAGCAGTGTGTCTCCTAACAATTCCACACCTATCTGTGAACTTGATGAATGCATTAGACATGTATTCACCTCCCTTGTCATCCTGTAAAGCCTTGATCTTTCTCCCAAGTTGGTTCTCCACTAATGACTTGTAGCTCCTGAAAGCATCAAATGCACCACTCTTCTTTTTCAGAAAGACTATACAACGATATCTGGTGAAGTCATCAATGAATGTGATCCAGTATCTGTAGCCAGAAGAAGTCTGAGTGGGTAGAGGACCATGAAGATCAGAGTGAATGAGCTCCAAAGGGGCAGAAGTGTGAGATTCAGATGAAGGGAAAGGATTAGAGTGCATTTTGCCAGCTAAGCAAGGTTCACAGATGGGATCAGGCTTCTCCTTGGACTTGATCACAATCCCTGTAGCCATCTCTTCAGATATTAGTTTCTGGATGTCTGCATAGTTGTGGTGTGCAAGACGACGATGCCAGAGCTGTAAATCCATAGGACAAGTGGAAGAAATGTTAGCTACTTCAGAAACAGCAGAAAGGGCTTCTGTCTCTCCATCCAAGTAAGCATTGTTGTTGTCAGTAATGGAAGCAGAGAATATGAGACTTCCATTCTTGCTAAAATCAACATACTGTATTCCAGCAGTCATAATAATGCCCTTGCAACGAGTTAAATAGAGACAGGAGAGTAGATTGTTTCTGAGCTGGGGTACATGCAAGACTCTAGTGAATTCTATGGACCTAGATACCTTTCCTCTAATCACTGGGTGAAATACCACAGTGCCCACTCCTTGGGAATAAATAACTTTGCCATCAGCTAACTTGATTTGAACCTTCTTGGGTGCATAATTGCGAACCCAATGACGATGGGGTGTCATATGACAAGATGCCCCTGTATCTGTGTTCCAATCAAAGTCAGCATCAAGCTGGAGTGGGTAGGAAGGATCTGAAGGATCCAAAGAACGAGTACTTGCATTTCCAGAAAATTCTGTAGCATCTCCATCGAATTCTGAACCAACTATGACACCAGCAGAAGCAGCAGTGACTTGAGAGGGAGAGGATTGAGCAGTGGAAGCAGTGGAGGAAGTGGAAGAACCAGGGAAAGAAGTGGAAGTTGTGGACTTGTTTGCTCTATCTTGAGCAGCCTTCTGAGCCTTTCTATAAGTAAAGCAGTTGGCAATAGTATGGCCAGTCCTTGAGCAGAAATCACATTTTTGAGGTCCAGAACGAGATGAAGTGGAGGCAGCAAGTGCTCCATTGATATCTGATGTGTCAGGAGACCTTGCAGTGTGATTCTGCTCCTCCACAATGAAAGCTGCATGAATAACTTCCTTGTCCAATTTGTCCTTCATCAGCAAAGCTGAAACAAATGAGCTGTACTCCTCTGGTAAGGCTCTGATGAGAGCCATAGAAGTGAGCTCATCATCCAACATGTCCAATGTGAAGTCTGCAGGACGAAGATTTTTGATGTTCCTCATGGCAGCACTGACTCTGTTGATAAGAGACTGAAGAGACTCATCCTCCTTCTTCCTAATGGCTAAAAGTGCATCATAGGCATTGAATCTGAGCCCAGGAATCTTCTGGAGATAGACACTCTCCAGGGCCTTCCACATAACCACAGGATCCTCCCTGTTGGAACTGAAGTGAATCTTCTGTTCCTGCTCCACAGCTAAGAAAAGAATCCCAGCAGCCCTATCAGCAGCCTCCTCCCAAGTGTTGATAGCAGTAGTCTCCTCAGGCTTTGGGGGATCAGACTTTGTGGGCTTTGGAGATTTGCCAGAAGTGATCCTCCATAGACCAATGATCTTAAGATAAGCCTCCATGTTGTCACACCACTCTCTGTAGTTGGTGGAATTGAGCTTGGCAAATGTGGGTGCTTTCTCCATGATGATGATGAATGGGAAATGAAAGAGATGGTGATAATAATGATGTGGGAATGAATAATGAATTGTAATGGAACTACCAGAACAACTAGAGAGCAAAAAATGCGAAGTGGAGGTTGATTCAACAAGTATGCAAGCAGTTAGAGCTCGGGGCCCATAACCTGTCAGAAGTATAACCAATAGAGTGAGCTGCAGGACAGAAAGAGACACAATAGGGTCTGAAGTCCAATGTACAGTGAGTAACTTGTGATTAGAATAATATGAAGTACAACATACCTGAAGTCCAATGTACAGTGAGCAACTGGGGATTGCCACTGTAGGACTCCAGGATTATATACTAGAAGTGTCTACTAAGGTCCAACCAAAGTCCCTACCATGGTCCGAGATCCCTACCAAGGTCTAAGATCTTTACCATGGTCCAAAGTCCCTACCAAGGTCTTTACCTAAGGTTGATAATGATCAGAGGAGTGACAGATCACTCTAACAATGTGACGATATGATTGAAAGATATTCTGTCTACAGTTCATGCAATAAGTACTCTAATGTACTCCCTATGACTATGTCGTTCTTGGCGCAGTGCTAATGAATGGTCACAACGGTGCAAACTGGTACATCCCATTCATACGTCTCCTTTCTTATATACTTCGCACTATTCATCCCAAGTATACAACAGGCTGTGATCCACCTATCTGTTTGAGCATGCCGGTATTCTGTAATTCTGTAGCTCCAAAATCCATTTCCGTCAATTCTAACTACGTGGATAATGTACGTTCTCTTCTGTCACAAGGCATTTCCTTTTTTTCGAACTCACGGTTCGATAATGTTGACAATATATATACTATAAGATTCTACGTTAGAGAATTTGCATGGCTCTTTCTTAACACTTTGTGGCCCGCGCCTGGGACTGGGAAGGCTGATTCAGATTGTATAGTGGTATTTGTGATTAAGGAGTGAAAGGTGTGTTGTGATTTTGTTGCTTGGTTAGGATGCACCACCGAGTTTGGTATAGAGGCGAGTTGTGATGCAGTTAAGAAGATTTCTTAGTGGCAGGCTTAGAGTCTATAAAGGGTCCATATAACAACCATCAACACATCAGTGCATTCTTACTTTAGTCGTCTACAACACATAGATAACAAAGCTCTTCACTAAGGTCACCGGCCTGGCGCTTTAAGTGAACTACCCCACATATTCGGAGGCATGTATCAGTAATTGGAATTCTAAGAATAAGGAAGTGGTGCCACATTAGTGCTCAACAAAATATAACTGAACGAACCCATGTTTCTGACTGTCTTTAAAGGAACATTTATACAGATACAGATGGCTTATACATAAACATGCCGTGTACTAAAAGCTACAACCTGGTTTGTTTGTATCTTTTAACAAGCCTGCAAAACAATTATCATAATCCTTCCAAATTTTGCTGTGGCTTTTCAAATTCAAATACGATGCCACATACATATGATAGAGCAGAGGAACGAAAGGTTTCCAAACCCCCTGTTTCTTATGCCATTCGACTTCTTTAATAAAGGAGCAGAGTCGAAGGGATGGAAAGTATTTCAGTGTAGGTTCATCAAGTAACTTACAGCTAATTGCAAATCGATGTAGCACCCAGCTTTATGCACACACATAGCTGAGTTGATCCGATTAGTGCTGCCGAGCTCCAAGCCAACCTGCTGGGACGTCTCCCACTCCACTTCAGCCGCCGCGCCAGCTCTCAGCAACTCTGAGCATCAACAATGCGGCACTTTTCATCTCTCCCCCCCCACCCCCATTGCTGGAATTCGACACTTTATATCTTGAGATATCAAACAGATCGTTGTCTGTATGGATGAGGAAGGCATTTCTAGGGCTGATATTTGTCGGTTTACAGGAGTGGCACCATCTACCCAACGTCATATCATGGCATTGCATCGAAGGACAGGTGAAGTTGAGAGTATTCCACTCGAACGTGGTAGAAAGCAGTTTCTGACTGGATTAGATGCAGTTGTGAGTGCTTCATTGTTCATAACTTCGTCTTGACATCTACTGATTCTACTTTAGTTTCTTGAGGCCTGCATTGAGCAGTGTCCGGACAGTACACTCCAAGAACTGCAAGTGGCACTCCAAGAGACATGTGGGGTTCATGTGGTGTTATTGACAATACTGTGTACATTGCGTCGCCATGGATATACAAGGAAAAAGGTGATGTGGTACACTTAGTGTAGAGGTGGGCATTGCTAACGGTCTTTAGATACAACGTCCTGCATGCGAGCGAAGTGAAGAAAGGCGAACAGCGTATAGGCTACAAATGGGGAGTTTATATGAAGCTGAACAGCTGGTCTTCATCAATGAGAGTCATCTGAATTGGTTCTCTGAGTGTAGAGAATATGGTGTCAGAATTGGGTTGTGCTTTCGCAGTGGTCACGTGATATGGAATATTCCAATAGAGTATTTTAGCTAGTATGCACGTCGTTTGTACTCCTTACCCGCAAAGACAAAGCTTACTTTCTCTACTCTCGACTTCTCTTGAGGATGCCCAGAAGCACCCTTAACTGGGTTTTCTGACATATGGATGGTCTGTTAATGGACATAGGGTATCGAAGCATGATTTTTTCGTACGTGGGCAGTGGTACGTTGACATTCCTAGTCTGTATAAGTTCAATGACTGACTTTGCTGTGTTGTAGGTACTCAATGCTCCCTGCACTTTCTCTCAATGGTATCATCTATGTCGATGTTTTCAAGAATTCAGTCACTGCTTGGAGATTTTTGCAGTTCATTGAGGGGCTACTGGGCCAAATGAATCCATTCCCACAGCACAATTCAGTGCTTGTCATGGATAATGCATGGATTCATAAGTCTGCTGGCCTGCATGAAATGATAGAAGAACGGTATGCTATATCTTTCACATGCCAAAATCAGTCCCCCTAACATCCTTTTGTAGTGGAATGCAACTTGAGTATCTCCCAGCTTACTCACTTGACCTTAATCCTATAGAAGAGGCATTCTCTTGCATCAAAGCATGGCTCTGCTCCAACCATGGCTATGTTCTCAGTGAGCTCTCTGGTGAGGACACTGCAGATCCATATGCAATGATATGGGATGCGATCTTCAATGTCACTCCGGCCAAAGCACAAGGGTGGTTTAGGCATGGTGGCTATATATGATGAGATTTATCATGTAATTACTGTCTGGTGCACATTGAGCTACTCGACAATTTCGGTCTCATCACTATTGGTAAATCCTTCTGAGTACTGAATATCCCATTCATCACCTGAGGTGGACACCTGGCTTCCTCTGCAATCATTTGAGTCTGAGTTATATTGTTCTACATCAGGTCGCAACAATGGCTCCCAAGTAGAGGTAGTGCTCGAATCATTTACTGTAAACTGTCAGTTGTGTTCTAGTAATTGAAGACCAACTTACAATGACGCATATACTCCTTTAGCTTGTCATGCTGTTGTATTTGCTCATGCTGCTCTTTGTGAAATATCTTAATCATGTCTGCTGCTTGTTTATATAGGAGATTGATCTTCAAGGCTGGAATTTTGGTGACATTATAGAGTTCGTGTTCTGATAAGTTGCAAATCTCTAAGATGCTCTTGAGGCCAGTAGAAGCAATTTGCACACACGCATTATCTGTCAAAAAAGAAGTTCCTGCACCATTAGCCTCAAGTTCCTCAAGAAGAGAGTCCATGCTGGGATAGTCCAATATATCATATACCGTAAACGAAGGAGCCAACACAGCCAGAGCAAGATCTTCTTTGGGAAATGGGTGTGAAGAGGCCACTAAAGTGTAATTTGCACTTGGGGATATAATGTTATCTCTATGAGATTGACTGGAGTGTGAACAGGACATTGTGGAAGGAGATCTCTTATGAAAGTGAAAATTGATGTGTGGAATAACTGGTGCACTTGCAGATCCATGCATCCCTCGAGGCCTCTTGGTGGAAATGTCGAACCAAGACTGTTAGGTGGGTGGTGAATTGTTGCTTTTTCTAAAGCCTGTTTAAATCCATAAATGCAAAAGAATATAAGATGTATAAAAGTATGTACAATTTGTTTGGCCCAGAGAGTCATCTTCTTGAATGGGACTTGAATATGAGGACCAACAGCAGGAACATGACAGAAGGCATTGGTCCCACATCCCTGGCACCGTAGGTGTTCTTCTAGCTGCTTAAAAGCCTTCAATATACCAGGATCCTCAAGATCAGGATTGTCATATTCATTCTCATTTTGTTTATCCTTTCCACGCTTTCGCTTCTTCGATGATTGAATGCTCTATAGATGGCTATAAGAACACCATGTCTCACAAAGATAGGATCAAAGGACAACATACCTTGTTCATATCAATAACTTTAATTCCAACAGCTTTCGTCCTCACACGCAAGGCAAGATTCACCACTTTAATCATAGCAGCCCTCCAATCGCCATCATTTGCAAGCTGTGTTGGAGGTCCATGACGCCCCCGCTAACTTGTATGTGAGGCAAGCATCAGCTGTGATGGATCCAAGGTTGGCACAAATACAATCCTTAAAGTCATCCCAAGGAATATCTGTTTCAAAGTGAAACTCATGCTTGATTCCATCTGCAACAGCCTCAGCAGTAAGTTGAAATACTACAAATAGTTAGATACCAATATCAATGTATCATGCCATATATATGCTCACCTCCAGGACAGACCTCATCATTTGGACAAACTCTCCTAGTATCTGGACCTCTAGCATTGTTTGCACCATACATATCCATAAGAGGTTCACAATTCTGGGGTGGAGGAGGGGGTGCAACAGGACCAACATTAGCATACCTGTGTAGAGGAAGAAATTGTGGTGGAAAAGCTGGCACAAATGGTCCTTGCTGTTGCATGTGCCCATTCTGATGTACCAGAAGTGCATGAGGATGAAGAGCATGAGGCAGATAGTAGTATGGCACAGGTGGATAATAGTGTGGTGGGATAGGAGCATGCCAATGTTGTACATTGTGCGGTGGGTGTTGTTGAGGATAAGGATAGTCACCAGAAGGGTTGTAGCCACCACACTATTCAGCCATTTTGATGCATAGGGGAACCAGCCAGGTCAATGCTCACTGCCATTTATTGTTGGTGACCCTTCGCTCACATTCTCCACATAAAAGGGTCAATTAAATGGTATATTGGAAGGAACTTGTACAGTGGTGAGTGGGTGCATCAGCAAGCACTGGTTTTTTCATATAGCATACTATAGTATGTATATGAATCCTTGTAACAAGTATAACTTTTCAAATTAGCCAAAGTCACTGTATAGTAGTTTGTAGCACTCTGTAATGTAATTACTGTGCTGTATAGCTCTCTACAATTTATGAGAAATCTGTAGCAATATATAATGTAATTAGTATGCTATAAAGTACTATACAGTTTCCAAGTGCTATGCAATAATTTATAATGTAAGTAGTGCACTATGTAATTTTATACAGTTCAACACCAAGTGCTCTGTAATGATCTGTGATCTATCTAGTATGATATGTAGTATTATACAGCACTACTAAATTTAATAGTTGAAACTTGTATGTAGTTGGTAATACTCACAAATCTGCTACATATTACTTAAAGTTCAACTCTCCGCTGTGGAGGGAGTAGTTGGTATACTGGTATAACCCAGTACTATACTTATAATTTAATTTACTTCATTTCATTTATCATTTACCTTTAATTATCTATTTCTACTTACTCTAAATTCCTATCTACATATTTCTATCTTTTTACTTTGGTTCTATGATGTGTTGTGCAAACAGTGCACTCAGATTTCTGTGTTTTTGTTCCATGTGTGGACTCAGAGATGCGGTGTGGCCTCACCAAATATTGGGAAGCCAATGCCAAACAACATGTGACACATGTATGTGCTGTCATGTCTCGCCTATGCTACAACGTGTTCCGCTTACTGCTTTCCATATCACTCTCTGCTTTTCTTTTTTCATATTCTCTAGGCTTTCTGTCTGTTGCCTCAAGGCCTGTCAAGATGATGTTCGAACTCTCTGGGCATTATGCACCCCTCGGACAGCTCGAGATGATAGGGCTTAGGGTTATACACTCACTCAAGACCCCTCTTTCTCATCAAGATACATGTTTGGTCCTCGAGACTGGTGTTTTGAATGCCAAGGCATGATGACTGGGTCTTTACCCTCGTTGTGCTATGCGATTACTGGTGGAAGGATAAGGGACTCGGGTCGAGGTGTTGGGTTTATCTTATATCTGTTCATTTCATTCTTTTTCCTCTTGATCATTTTCCTTTCTTTCATTATACAATTTCGTCACCCTCGTTTTTCCGTTACGATACACGTCTGGACTCTTTTCCTCTCGTCATTCCACATCTGATATTCCAACTGCCAGTGTCCAATGACAGAGCACCCCGCCACCAACCACATGTTGTCGAGTTTTGCAGCCTAGCCCACTGCACCGCTACTTTGGGGAGAGTAGTCACTGTCATCTACAATGTCATGTGTTCTGTGGTAACATCAAGAGAGAGCTGCTGTCATTGTGCATCGGTTCGAGGAGTATTGAGTGTGGTAAGTGACTCATTCAACTTCAATTGTTCAAACATGGTCTCTATTTTCTTACTATACTTACTTCTACTACCATACCTTTGCTATCTACTTCCCTTTTCGTTATCCTTCACTTCTAGCCTTTCAATTTCATATATCCTCACATACTTTTTTCTTTTTCTGGGCAATGGTGACATAAGAGCACGCATGCACTATCCCTTCTCAATTGCCATTCCTTCCTCTTGGCCTCTCCTCTCCTCCCCACTGCTTTCCCCCTTCGTTGCACGGATAAAGAAGATTCAGCGGGGGGGCAGGGCCATCTACTGCACAATGTGGCCAAGTCCCCCCATAACCCTCACCAACACCACATTGGCAAGCCACAAGGGACCAGCAACATACAGCCCCTTCCTCCCCCCTTCCTCCCTTGTCCCCTGCGCGATAACAATCACTGCACGTCATCCAGCCCCCTCCTTCCCTGCACCATTATGATAATGATGAAGCCCATCCTGTCTCCTGTCGGCAAGTGTGGCATTGAGGGATTTTGTTCACGAAGGGTTGGACGGGATGCACAATTTGGGGTACCATTCTCATTGAATATTATTATTTACCCTGTATCTATTAAAACTACTTAATATATTTATTTATTTATTTATATAACTGAAGGAGTGATGCTATTGGCTGAGGTATTAGAATCCCAAGGAAATCCTACAGGACCTGCTGTAATCCTGGATATTCTAAAGCTTCCATAGCATACTGCCAAGCCTCCACAATGTTGTATAGCACTCCATAGCATGGTACCATGTCTCTGTAGTGCTTGATAGCATGTAGTGATAACTCTGTAGTACTACAGAGTTGAACACCTTTGTTATGGTGCTATAGCATTATACAATGTTCTGTAGCACTACTGTAGCACTGTGTAGTATAATCAGTACTTGCTGATGTGATGAGGAATTAAATGGTATATTGGAAGGGACTTGTACAGCGGCGATTGGGTGATGAGGAGAGTATATAAAACTGGCACTGGAAGCATCTATAGGTGTCAATCTACTGGTTCCCATGGCATTATATTCTCCCTGAGGAATTCTAGCTGGGTGCGCCATGTCCCTGGGTTCGGATGGATAAGCCGAGAAACTCAGCTATGTGTGTGCGTAAAGCTGGGTGCTACATCGATTTGCAATTAGCTGTAAGTTGCCAATTCAAGTTTGCATATTGATGATAAGTTTTGAATATGTTGTATGGTCCACAGCTGCCAATTGTCAATCTTAAATTGCGAATACTAGTCATTGGTTCAAATGATTGGCCGAAAATCTAGCAATTCTTTGGTAAGTATAATTAATACGCGACAGCGAGAGTGAATTGAACACACAGATGAAATCGGCTCGACTTCGTAATGTTTTATGACTCTATAGTTCGTTCCGGGATTGGTCCCTAAGTTTGAGCTCCCCAAGTACGTGTCAGTCACCGGCACAGATATTGAGAGGGATTCAAGGTTGGAAAAATCTTTCAAGGATGTGATGAGTTTGAATACGCTGTAAGGTATGTCCAAAATGCGAATATTTGATGAGATCATCTGGAGTGCTATTCCAACATCGAGATATTCATTTTCATTCGCATTCATTCGCATTCATGCCTTTCCTTATAAAAATCTCTCCAATTGGACATTGCATTCTGATGTGATGTTTAAGAACGACTCCGGAGTTTGGCAGTGGTACACTGACGCGTTTTAATGCAGGAAGGTGATAATCTGTACGCGAAACCAATAGGATACCGAAATGGCTGAGGTCGAGATCCGAGAGGTTAACCAGTCTTTGAAGTCCAATTCTTTCAATAATCTGATCCAAACCCCGTTCATACCCACTCGAAAGACAGATTCTTTCCAGGAACAAAGGCCGATTACTTGAGCTGATGTTGGAAATGAAACTATAATATGTCATTGTTAGGGTCTTGATTTGGGTGAAATCAATATATTGTAGTAGATTGTCCATTGTCGTTCTGATGTTGGGAGTGTTAAGTTCCTCTAGCTTCAAGCATGATATGCTCTGCAGGGTCTTCGTGGAAAGATTTGGATGGATGGTGCAGTCACCCCCGAACGATAAAGATCTAAGATTGGGTATATTTATAATAGCATTTATGACTTTGGTGTCGATGTGCGTCTTGTTAAAAGAAAGCGATTGCAAGTTCTTCATTAGTGCCATAACTAAAGTACTGTTTGCGTATATTTATTGTAGAGGTCGTTGCTTGGCGTCGAATAAAGCATATATTAATGCTTTTTATATATTGTGACAGCATGAAAGTCAGGCTATCTTTATTCAGCAGGGACATACAGAATTTTGCCTGGGAAGTGGATATTCGTTGGTTTTTGCAGTCTACAAGGACATCAAGGGATTCAAACAGACGCGGCAATGCCAGCGAACAGAAGAATTTGCATACTAAAGCCATATTTCTTAGATCATCCTTGCATTCTAATGTTCCCACCTCGTATTCCTGGACCAGTCTGTTGAAAATCGCAACGTATATCTCGTTAGCAATAGTGGGGAGAATTTGCGACCCTTGCATCCGTATAGGACCTAAGCCAATGTTCTACTAAGGTCTCTCTCTTAGCTCATGCACCATGATTCGCAAAGATGCTTCTTCATACCTGTGTAGTTCCAAAATGAAGTGAGCCGTATTGTGCAATTCCTAATTAGAAATAGCCAGTACGTATATGGAGTATATTTCCATGGATAGTCTTGTATTAAAACGGGTCCGAGTTGTTAGCAAGACGGAGGGACGACCGTAGCCAAACCGCAACCAAACCGTGGAGGTCACTGATCAATTGAACGACAGTGCCTTCACGATGCCAGCCAAATGCCAGCAGCTATTTGGTGCACGTTGGAGTCCGGCAGTTCCCGATCTAGTGTTGTTGGCAAACAAATCCCGGTCAGCAGCATGGAATGTTCAATAGTCCAATACTGGTCGCTATCTTCAACGCTCCAAGCCCTGCAGTGAGCCTCCATTTCCATATTTGACAGAAGGTATTTACGACTGCCAAGCTTGGGTTCCCACACTTCACAACAATTTTCTTAACAACAGACGCGCACTTGACTTAATAGTAGTAGTTCAGTGTGGGAGAATTGTGGGCGCTCATTTGAAGGCGCTTGCGTAAACGTCGTACCACATCACCGGTTCACCGACTGTCCTTCACCGTTACGTCACCAACTTCAACATGCGCTACACGGGGGACGGACAGGCATGTCCGAATCATGAATTTCGGGTGCACACGTTAAGAATGTGCAAGGTACGTGTTGATCATCCGTTCGACGTTTTTGTCCTGAGGAGTATTTAGTAAATATGTGACTAGCATGCACACGGACCCTCTTTCGGTCAAACATCGCTTGCCAAGCCAGCCTTAATAAAGCAATTATTATTTATTTGTATTTCATTTTACATAACATATTTTGCGCACGACGTGATCAAGAGAAGCACATAATCAAATATTATTAGTATACCATGTATACACTACTACATTCCTGTACTAAAGTATGCTACCAATGCTACTAATACAACAAGTGCTATATAACTTCTGTTATAGTAAATAATGTCCTCCCAACAATGTGTGTCGACTTAACATGTAGGGTGTACTGGAACCATCATCAGTTCCGAGTGCTGAGCCTTAAGGAATGAGGTATTAGGATACTAATAGAGCAACTTCTGTAGAACATGAGATGCCTCTTCTTAAGAACTTATGCATGGTACAGTCCCATCATTTGGGTATACCAACACAAGCACAAGGGGACAAAGGTGGGGGTGGGGAAGGGGAAATGGACTTGGAGAGAGAGCTGCTGATGATGGGTGAAAACTTCAGAGTTCGAAATTCAACCTCAGGTTTAAGTATGGGGACCTTGGTTACTGTGACATCTCAGCTTAAGTCAGCTTCAAACTGAAGCATACAAACTATTTCATTGGCTGGAAAGTGCTCGGCTGAGCAAAAAACACTAGGCTACTTGTTCGGAGGCTGTCAAAATGTCAGACCCTTAGTCTATAGGCGAGTGCATAATGAACATGTGTTCCAGCATTTCCTCAATTTGAATTTCTCAATTACATGTTGTAGTTGTATTTTTGCGTTGGCCGTGTACAACTACCATCGATGGGCCGAATTATCCTCGTGAACCGCATGCGCGTATAACTCAAATCACTGTACATGTTTGGGACTTGAAAGCGATACGGAGTTTTAGTTGAAGAGCGCTACGAGGTGGAGGTGGAGGTGAAGGATCTTTTTGCAGGTGTCAGGCTGGTCTAATTGGTGCGTTCCCAGTAGAGATCCTGAATTCTTCTTTCGAGCACTTCCCCTTATCTCCTTTCTTGGTTGTAATGCCACACAGAGCACTGTGCACCTCCCGACCGGAACTAGCAGTCATGCCCATTTCCTACATACTCGTTACATTGTTACACCCTTTCTGACCCCCTGAACGTTGAACCTATGTCGCAGTCGTTTGCACGTCTCCTCGAGCTCTATTTCAATCTCTCTGCTTCACGTGGAGTCCTGCGTAGCCCGCTTTCTTTCAGTTCCTCCGAAAGTCAGCTCTGATTACCTTCAAGTCCAACCCTCCACTTCTGTTGTCCTTTCTTGCCAGCACTCAGGCTCATGCCTGTTCAACTCCCACCAGTGGCTGTCTTTGCAATTGATCGCTGTCGGTAAGCAGTGGGGGTGCGCAATGTTTCACCACCGGGAGCTTGATTGATTGCAATTTGAGTTGGTGCAATCAATGTATTTGCTCTGAAATCAATTAGAAGTATGTAGTTAGCAATCATTGAATATATAGTTGGGATCTATTATGTGAAGTGCAAAATCATTCAATAAATGGAATCAATATGATAACTGAATCAATAAAAATCAAATCAATAAGATATGTAATGTAATCCTTTCAAATAAATGGTCCCCAATGACGGTACCCACATGTACTTAACCAGTAGGCTATTTGGTCTTATATAGGTGATGCGCTTCACAGTATTTAACCTCTATTTGACTACTACTACTACTATGGACTTTGTGAAATAAAGACTTCCATTCCCCTTCATCTACATGTTTCCTGCTAGATAATTTATAAAATTATTGTATTTATACACTAAATAATGTTAGAATTTGTATTTAGCTTAATCATGTACTGAACTACCATGGCAATGTGTACATGAAGACATAAGGGAACATGCTTCATTTCACAAAGTCCGTAGTAATAGTAGTAAAATAGAGGTTAAATACAGTGAAGCGCATCACCTATATAAGACCAAATAGCCTACCAGTTAAGTACATATGGTTAAAAACCCTAATTACATGTGGGTACTGTCATTGGGGACCATTTATTTGAAAGGATTACATTACATTTCTTATTGATTTGATTTTTATTGATTCAGTTATTGTATTGATTCCGTTTATTGAATGATTTTGCACTTCACATAATAGATCCTAACTATATATTCAATGATTGCTAACTACATACTTCTAATTGATTTCAGAGCAAATACATTGATTGCACCAACTCAAATTGCAATCAATCAAGCTCCCAGTAGTGAAACATTGTGCACCCCCGCTGCTTACTGACAGCGATCAATCGCAAAGACAGCCACTGGTGGGAGTTGAATGGCCTTTTGCAAACGAACTCTGCACCTATGTTCATTGTGACAGGAAGCATTTGTAGTTCTACCAAATGAATGTCTAACAGAGCTAGGCAGGTACTTTGGAGGGCCACTGTACGCGAAGGTACGTTCCGTTCCATTTCGTATTCCTACTCTTTCATTGGTCCTTTTGATGAACTAACAGATTACATTCAGGAGCTCACCATGTCCCGTCGTCCACTGTAACAGACTACATATTCGCAACTCAAAAATTCTTGGGTGAAAGGCTGCTGGCAAGAACTATACGAAGCGGGTTGGCTACATATTGCAATGGTACGTGAACACGCCATTCACAAATTTCTTTTGCCTGATTCTCTGGCAGAGACCTTGTCGCGGGGTCATTATTTATTTTCCTTTTCCCTTGGCAGTACACTATATAGTATCGACTTTTACACCATATCTCAACTTCGACACCCTTCTCATTTCCGCAATAAGCTATTCAAAATCATGTTCTACTTGGAAAGCGTCCACCCCTCCAAATGCCTGAACATGAAACAGAAAAGTGAAGAATCTTGAGGGTGGGAGGTACGTAGATGAGGATGTCGTCAAGTTTAGGGGTTTCCCGACTTTGATCGCGACCAATTCCTTTCCCAGTATTCGAATCCCCCACCTCATCCTCATCCATCATTGACCATGTCACAAATAACAACACCTCTTGCCCCTCGTGATCCGACTTAATCCCAGTACCATGTATGTTGTTGGCACATCCCTGCGCATCCGGATATGAGGATCGACTTGGGTTTGTGAAGTGGGGGGCGGGGGGTAGGGTGACAGCGGACATAGCGTATAGCAATCATCAGGATGTATCAGTCAGTTACTTCATAAATTTCTTCTACACAGTTTCTGTCTTCTACATCCTCGGTTTGAAACTGTTTAAACGACTGCTTGATTCTCGAATCCACGATGCGGAATCGAATCACCATCATGATTGACGAGGCACCGGTTGAGATTGCTATAGGTAGTGATGATACACGTGATTTTATCGATTGCTTGACTAGTATATCTGTCATTCCCCGAATTACTTATAGCATGATTAACGCCCAGGCAGAGTATAAGTATCTCGCTTCTTTATTGATGCCAGTCATAATTCTCCTTACATCAGGCTCCTAGATATACCTCCCAATATGTCTCGTAAGTTCCCGCATAATTTTAAACATTTATGCCGTTGTGAACCTTTATTCACAAATGTAGATGTCAGTAACACTGCTGTTCCACCAAGACAGCTTATAAATAACAATACTGAAGAGGTGCCGGTTCAGGATACCCTCACTCCAAGGCCTGCCAATCAAACGTAATCAAGCTCAATGCTACGCTTTTCTATAACAGCTTATTGATATGAGCAGAACGATAAGCATGCTAAGCGGATCAAGTGGATGCACTATCAATGGTGGTCAATTTTACAACGTGGCCGGGGACCTATATCATCAGGCTCCGTGTTCAATTGATAATACACCATCTAATTCCAGGGTTCATAAGGTAAGTACTTTTCACTTCCGCCCTTACACTTGTACCAATGTAGAAAGCATGATTCTGAATCAACCCCCGCACCTAACACTCAAGCCAGAGAAGAGAAAGATCATGAATTATATGCTCGTCTCCTGTGGTTAAAAGGACACGGATTCCCACTGTGGTATCCAAGCACAGATAATAGTCGGAGTGAAACCAGAATAGGAGACGTTGGCATTATAAACTCTAGCGGTCACTTTGACTTCCTATTTAACATCTGTCTTGCAGCCAACCATCCTATAAATTCAAATGGCGTTCCGCAAGGATTTAAGCCATTGCCCCTGCCGGATCATGTGGATATTAACTCAGGGGTGGAGCATAACCCTGGTACGTTCTTGATGAGTAGGGATATGCATGGTAATGGCACTGGAACTGAAACATTGCCTCCGTAAGTAAACTAATTTTTATGGTCGAGTAACTGAAAAATTTAGTATATACAGATTGGGGGTGCCAAGTGATTATAACTTCAAATGTACAAGCCATGAAGGTGCAGTTCTCATACTACCTGAAGGTTCATCCCGAGAGGACCTTCGCGCCATAGGCATCTTCCGAGACTATGCAAGTCGAAACGGGGAAAGTTGGTATCGTTATGCAAACAGTGTTAGATACAGAGAAGCAGTAAATGGATCATTGCATCTGGTCACTGGATGCCACAAGAGCACAGCCTGGGCATTAGGTGCATTCGCATATAACAGTTCATCCAACCCTGGATCCTTTGACCTTAGTTTTCACGCAACTACTGTGCAACCTAATACCTGCATTTACAGCTATAGGTGGACACATTCTGGGCCTGCACAAGTCAATTATGGACCATTTCCTGTGAGCTGGGTGCCAAATCAAACACTCTTTATTCGCACATTTTGTATTGAACTAAATCACTCAAAATGGTCCAAACTTCTTGGAAGAAAGCCAAGAGTAACTGTGAAACAAAACTTGAGCTTGAAGGCTCATGAGATTATTCCGCAATCATACGATGCCATTCGTTTTGGAAGCCGATATAATCTTGGATCCATAAAGGGTGGCATTCATTTTGGAAATCAATGTAATCGTGGATCCATAAAGTGCAAGAGCGGGAGAAGCATAGGCGACCTGAAGCCCATGAGCGTGAAGAAGACAACCATGGCTGCATCATTTAAAATTCCTTACACTACACACCCTTCTCAGCTTATAACCCAGTACCTTTTACAAAAAGTATGCTTATTGTATAGTCAATCACGAACCTCTACTAATGTGTGTTAAGGTACCCACTGCAAATCTGGCTATTGTACATCATGATGACTGGAAGGTCTTGTTGGAAGAGGTATACTCCTATACACAAAGATTGATTTGAACTTCATTCAATAGCAATAGGGAGACATTTCGCCACTAGATCCTGATGAGATTTCACGGAGACTCGAGTTATATTTTGACATTGAACTAAACAGTGGTTCGTGTATGCTTCACCTAAACCTTTTTCTGTGCTCTGATATTTAGCAGAACTAAATGTCGTGCTCTTGAGGCATAATGAAAAAATTAATATAATAGGAGCTTCAAGGTACGTGACAATTTTTCATCGCAAAACATTTCGAATTAAGTTTGTCAGTATGGAAACTAGCAGTTTATTCGTCCATCATGTTTTCAATTCGTCCAAACCCCAACCAGTATCCTATGAGAGTGCAATGCCGATGGAATTTCAGTGGCAAATGTATGAAGCAGAAATCGAAGATGGCATTACTGAAGGAAGTGACGACGATTATACTGAAGGAAGCGACGAAAATGATGCTGAAGGTGGCGACAACTCTGATTCAGATGAAAAAAATCACTTCATCTAGGAGTCTTCTAGATTTACGCAGCAATATTCAATGCTAGCTTTTGTTACTGTTGATGTTGACGGTACAGCAATATCTACATGATGCGCTTGGGATAACACGTCTTCAAGAATATCGGACACTTGCAGATATGTCAAATGTAAATAATATACCAAAGAATATGAAAATTATGTCATTTGTTATTCTGAATCTCACGAGTCAATGGGATATTACAACTTATAATAACGATTAAGTATTCTACTGTAATTTCTATTACTAACTGAAGCGTGGTCATACGGTACGGACCTACAGTATGTACACTTAAGCAAATATGTATTTAGTTTTTAAAATGAAATAAGTAATATACTTACAAGTTACAAGGATGTGAGTGATACTAACAGCGCTTAGATTACACTATTGAAATAAACGATCAAACGGTAACTATGTGTGCTTAAGCAATGATCTAGTTCTTTAAAATAACATACCTTATGAGCTCCAAAATGATTATTTGCAGACTAGATGAACTAGGCGATAGTACACCGTGCTCACATTAAGTGAACCAATTGCTTGTTACAACTTATAAATGTCCTTCGTTGTGCGTTATATGAATATATGTCGATACAAGCACTTAACAGCAGCGGCCAGGCAGATATTTCCGTGCACACTCAATCATGAGTGTGAGTTGAGCGTGAAGAAATCAATAAGTGAGCATGAAGCAATATGTTGCCAACATGCATATGATAAAATTTTCTATTCATGCTCACACTTCCTTTTATTGTAGCGTGGAAATTTTGCCTTGAGCGTGGCACGCTCTATCACACTCGCTTTTTTACGTACGAGGTAAAAACTAGGTGCTCAATGGCAGCGAGGCAGGAGCAGATTAGAAGTCGGACTGGTTTGGGGATTGAACTCGGGACCTGCTGGGTTGTAAGCGAGCTATATATATCCTATGGTAAGTGTTATTGGTATCATTGTATTCATAGATATCTGATTGTGAGGTACAGTAAGTAGGTGATGAGTTGTAGGACCCTCGAAAATCCTAGTGGAACTTAGATGTTATGTAGAGGTTTTCTTTTTTCAGATGTGTTTTCGGAATATTTGTCCGAAGAGCATCTAAATCTGCCCCAAAGCCACAAATATATCTGGATTTCATGTTCTGGGCTCAAAATTCGTTGACTTTCCCAAATACTTAATTATTTCAAGAAAATTGAGCTCTCAGCCTCCTGCGTATTGTAATATGGAGTAGATACTATGTACATGAGTCAAAATCAATCTAAATGCTATGCCGTGAATATGGCTTTTAGTTGGCTACTTCAAGTGTTCGAGAGTCAAGCCAGTTGACCATAGCCATACCCCCTTTATCCAACACTACCTCGCATTATCAACGTGCTCGTGGTTACGGTTTATTGTAATAGTACCTAAATAAATAGTACTCACTCAAGGTGCGCAGTGTAGAGCAGGCAATTTGCCTGCACTGAAAAAACGTGTTTTTAGTTCATTTTACATCTTCACATGTAGTCCACATGTTTCCCTACTTAAGTACTTTTACCCACTTTCTTTTAATAGAAGTTTGCTTCCCTCACTTTCAATTCCTCTCGCAACTTTGCTAGGATCCTGGAGGGATAGACGGATGTCTTCCCACTCGCATTTCTTTGTCTGAAGATACCCCTAGCCGTGTATCTTCTTCCACACGCAGGTAACTTAGACTTAGATCACACAATATTAGGAGGGGAAATGGGGAATGGATTCACACTTAATGTACATACAGGAATTTCGTTGTAGTTTAATACTAGGAAATGTATCTACAATGTTTATGTTCTCGGACATATCGGTGAACTCGTTGATGCGTGAATGTTCGTGCCGCTTCTGGCTTGCACATGCACAACATGGTCTACAAAAGTTTAGTATTAATTCGAATGAAACAGAGATTGAGAGGTTAAAATGATATGATAAGTATTACTTGAGACAAATCAGACCTTCAGGTGTTGGCAATGTTGCGCTGTATGGTATCGCCCACATTCTCGTAGGTGTGTTGCTTGTTTCGTTTTGACGGGCCGCGTACGTGTTTGCTTAAGTGTAAATAGTTACTGTAGGTCCGTACCGTACGACTACGCTTCAGTTAGTAATAGAAATTATAGAATACTTAATCATAAATATGACTTGTAATCTGTTGTAATGCACCGAGTGTATACGAGAAACGGTGTCGATGTTTCCGATCAGGGGCTGATTGTAGGCGAGTTCCGTATCGCTTATGGTGACAGCACTGAGCACCGATGGAGCCACCGTGTTTACTTACATGTTGCTTTTATTTGACATTAGCTTTAACATCTCCGCTTGCAACTGGATGTGTATTATATCATCAGTGCTATATACACATGTATTCTGCCTCTCTATCTTCCTCACGCTGCTACATCTGGTGCTGCTCATGTGCACAGCCCTCTAGAACCATCCTCTCGGTCACAACATATGAGATATTGGGACTCTAAGCTTCCCAGTGCTGTTCCCTCAGCTCATTCTGGCCGAACATCTCCACCTCCGCCTTCAAAACAAGTATTACACCGTGTTAAATATAATCATAAACATATATCCTTAGATATAAATAATTTACAAATTTATGCTCCTGAGATGTAAACATTTTCAATTGCGAGTGTGTTTAGTCTGCACAGAACAATATATTAAAATGCTGGAGACTATCACATATAAGATTATATGTACTGTTCTAGTGTAACTTGAACAATGTACACTAAAACAAGACCCTCAAAATATTGCAACTGCTACATAATGCGAGGGTAGGACATTAAAATGTCAGGATCACCATCTACAATACGTCAAGACCATCTTGGTTAAAGGGTGATCCACTCGTCGATGGCATTGTATAAGGGGATAGAGTGGTGGAGATACCAAATGGTTGGCTCAGGGTATATGAATAATGTGAGCCAGAGGTAGCTTGATGAGAAGAATGTACGGTATTGCTAGGGAAAACTGTGAAAATAATGAGTCTCTAGATACATAACATAAAGTTGTGTGAACATACAAGCTTGTGATAAAGTCCCTTCAGTCTTGAATGCGGTAACTTTAACCTTCTTTTCCATGGTGTACGACAAGCTTCTTTTACCACCTTGAGCTGACCTTGCAACGATTTGATTTGTGTCTCCAAGCTGAGCTCAGTTTGTCTGTCAATGCTTGACTGAAGGTGCCTGTGTTGATTGCCTTCCTTGCGATGTGCCTGCACTGCCATACGCTTCTGTAGGGTACTGTTCCGATTTGAAACAACTCCAGAGCTGAGAGAGACTTTAAGGTTGTGTGCCACTTGGCTATCGTGACTTTTCACCCTGCATCAAATAATATGGTCTTAGTGTGAACACTGAGTTAGATATAATAAAGACATACAGTAAAATGGCTTCAAGAAGGCTTCGATGTGTAGATATGACTTGATTGTCACCTGCATGACTACTTTCTACTTGATTTGTGTTATTTGGGACTAAATCCCAGTGATCTGATGGCATATGCGATAGTTTGCGATTAAGAGACGGAAGCAGCCAATCATGATTGACTTTGTGTTTCCACCAATCTGAATAGGACAAAGTCAGAGTTATGAAGCAGTGAAAGCACAGATAACAATAAAATAAATACCATCCAGCTTTTTATTATGTTGACCTTGCTTAACACAGTAGCTCTTGAAATTTTCGATATCATACTCGGTCTCCAGGTATGGAAATAACTGTAGCTTTTCTAGAATTTCATTTTTGACATGCCCTCGAAGTTTGAATATACCGCTAAAAGGCCAAAAAACATAGGTTAGTATTGAGAATAGCAAAGGTGATTGTTTGTAGATCATGGTATTTCTGAAACACGTACTGCTCATAGTGAACCAGACATGTTTTCCAAAGGTGTAAGAGCACAGAGATTGTATCAGGTAGGGCAATTCCTGTGTGCTCACTGTTGTTAAGTCGATGTTTTATAACAACATCGTCGAATCCTAGTGCTTGAGCAGCCTCTGTGTCACCAATAACCCCAAGCAAGTGCGAATTGGGAGAGAAAACTTTAAAGTTGAGCTCAGTGCCTGTAATAACTTTGTGGGCATCAAAGAGCCCATTCCATATATGAAAGAATGTGTCTCTCATTGCAGAATTCGTCCATACACGACCCACTACCAACCCTACATGGTAATTCGCGAAATATATTAGATCAACATATAAATTAGTAAAATAAAATAAAGAACAAATGTTGTTGTGCAGTATCAGACCAAATAACGACTTTAAATGCATTTGTATCACCATGAACAACTTTGAATGTAGTGTCCACCATGATCCACCTCGCTACAGTGATTTGAGCAGCAAGGTAAGCATTTAACGTTACAATAACATGACAATCCTGTCCAAATGTGATAACACTATAAATATATCTTTCTTGAGTATTGCCTGCCAGCTCTTTAGCAAACTGATGGAATACACCTGTCTCGGAGAATTTAGTTGAGAACTTGATGTAGAGAATGAAGGAATGGTGAAGAATTCATACCTTGTATCCCAAGTCCTGCTGGAAATGCTTGAAGGCAGGCTTTAGAAACAACTTCATGTCGATTTCTATTGTCAACCATTGAGCTATGAAGTTCCTGAGGTATTTTTCCATTGAGAATATGGCTTGTGCTATGTGCTTCAAAGTATTGCTATTTATATAATACCTGATAGTACAACCATAACAACATACCATTATCAACTTTCAGGGCAGTTGCTCCCATTATTCCAGCTGCTCTAATACATGAGTGATACTGCTCTTGAATATCATTTGGGACCTTGTGTGCATGAAATGTTGGATGACTATGAGGTATTCCATGTCCAGGTATTACAACAGCTCAATGATCATGACGATCCAGTGGCACCAAAATCGTTAGAAAGGCTTCACATTTGTGTGGAATTAGCTCGCCCGGAAACCAGCTTCCCACAGCTAGGTGAACACGATCTACATTTATATTACTTATATTTGAGTACTCAAGTCTAGTAGTGCAATAATAATCTCAGACTTACCACATTCTTTTGATAGTGGCACATGTGCAGGGTGTACAAAATTTAAGCAAGCTTCTGTCAATGGGCTTATATCGTCATCGAGTGGCTGAAGTGGGTCATATATGAAAAGACCAGCAAATAACTTTGCAAGGACATCTTCCTTTGTTCCAAAGGGAATGGGACGATAGAACTGAGAGATTCCATGTGCGCGGTCATCCAGTAACCAATGTGAGCAACCAATGAAGTGAGAAGGGCCTTGACGAGGCTATTAAATAAAATTAAAAGGAGAAAATATAATTGAAAAACCATGTATACATACTGTTTGATAATTTCAGAACTCAGGACGTCCACCACATAAGGAACCGTTCTGTAAAACAGCAATACAGGTTTCATTAATGACAGTTTGGTAAAAACTACATATTTCAGTGTAAGCATAGACTAAAACAAAATATAAATAGGATTACTTACACAATAGTATTGGCAGTCAAAGATGCTGCCTTGTATTTCCGAGCATCCAATGCTGACTGAATAACATCATTGTGACCTGTCTGATCTTCTGGGGACCATTGTTGATAATTATTAAGGAATCCACTACCAACACTGAAGTTGCATTTGAAGCCACCATTACAACACAGTATTGAGCAGAGGCAAACTGTATTGAGTATATGGCAAAACGTCGAGCGCTGTGCAGACCCGGTGTTTCCTTTCCATGAATCCTGACACTAAGTGGATATTGATGTTAGTAAAATGATGCTATGTATTTTGACATATAACATACCTCACGCTTGATGAAGGCATCAATACGTTTTCAATCTAAAATGTAGCATGGGGTATTGACATGTAAATCAATCATATATGCAACCTCAGGCTCATCCTTCTTCTGGACTGGCCAGTACTCTGGAACTGTTGATAAATTCTGCACCGAGTCTATGAATGTCCTAGATGTAACTTGAATACAACTCTTGGCAGTAAGATCAATTACTTCTTAATATAACAAATTAAATTAAGTTATACTTATAATAATTATGAGTAGCTGAGACCTTACCAATGTTACTTCCACCTCAGACATGAAGATGCACAAATATAACCGAATCATGCACTATATCTATGTCTGCCAATGTTGAACTGAGAGGATAGCTGGCAATTTGACGTTTTCCAACAGTGAAGTAGAAATGTCCATAGCGGAGTTCTGGAAAACAACACTCGAGATTGTCAAAAAGCGACTGGAGTGTCATATTCAAATCAAATTCTATTAATTTGTAGTATGTTAGAAATCTGATATTGCTACAGTTATTTAAACTTACTATGTAATATAGGGTGAGATCGTAGCCCGTAAATCCATAGGTTACTTTTCCTCTCCCTATAATGGCACTGTAAGATTAACACATACCAATAGCACAAGCTTGGATGGTTGTACTAGAATGCACCGGGAAGTTATTGAATACTTGTAAATGTATTCCAATAGGCCGTAGCAAATAGCAGTGGGTGAGAAATGTTGAAAATAAGATTCATATGTACCATATAGGCCTAAAAACTCGAATTGAGCTAATGCAAAATACAATACCAAAAGTTGAGCATACCAGTGTAGAATATAATGTATCTGCTTATGATAATGTTGAAGGTAGTTAAAATGAGATTATAAGCTGTAGACTAAGGTTAGAAAAATTTAGATTGAGCCAGAGATGCAACCTTACTGGTGTAAAATGTAAGAAGGAGCAGGTATATGACTATGATAAAACATAGAATTTTCTCAGATTGAAAACGAGCGATAAAGTATGAATAAAAGAACAAAAATGCTTTGGAATATGTTAGCATGCTTGTATGTCGTATCACTAGAAATAAACTCTTCATACCAGCATGCCCTGGACCTGACAAGTCAAACCCAACAATGCTATTACAACGAAGTGCAGTTAAATATAACTTGCAGTCTGTGTGAAGATCATTAAGACAGTTACATATTTGCAGAGTGTGAACCAATACCAAAAATGAATTGTAGTAGATGTTTGTAGAAAACCATGGTATCTTGAGAATTGGAACAGCCACAACAGCTGGAGGAAACTGGGGTCTTTCGAGCTGCAGTCTCCCATTTATACCTTTTCTGACAGAAAAAAAATGTGAATGGCAGAAAGAAACAGAAGTCTCTTGAAACTTACAAACATTTGGAATATGATTATCTCTACTAAATTAATGGATAAGATAGTAATTTCAAATTTAAAGTTCTGTACAGGAAGTAAGCGACATGAGGATCTATACATTACTGCTGAATAAGTAGGGCTGTACACCGTACCGTATAGCTTACGGTCAGGTGACGGTTATGGTTTACCCATAACCGTACCATATCAAGAATTTATTTCTGCGTGAAAAAACGGTACGGTCCATAAAACGGTTACGGCCAGCCTCATACGGTTATACGGGTAGTAAATGTGAGATTTTTTTCTTTGAATCAGTAAATTTTATTATATAAAGTGTCTAAGAGGTGTTTAAAAGGCATAATATGTGAGTTGGACGCTGCATGAGAGATTCAATGATATGAAAAGGTTCGGTATTAGCTTGTAAAACTCAAATTGGCCTTGCATGTGAGCCATTAGTATGTTTATATAGTGTATTTAATAGATGGAAGTTCAATTGAACAATGTAGAAATATTTATTAACATAAAGAATGTAAAATAATGCGATTGCGCTATATAGGGTGTGGGCATGGTACATGAAATATCTAAATCTTATAATATGTATTAGCATTAGTCTTAAGTTAGTGCCAAGTAGCACCGTTGAAAGATCATTATTCTGGTATCAGCACGCAAAAGTAACAAATATGCAGTCAGAGTTTATTTCTCTTTGAGCCTAACTCTGAAAATGCCAACAGCCATACTAGTGAGTACTAAATGATAGGTTGGAGTGAAAACAGCAAAGAATCCTACGTAACTCCCATGAGAAACTTGTTGTACCGCAAGTGTTTGTGGTGTTTTGCGAATCAAATGAGTATTTCTCAAGTGCAAGAACCCTTCAGGCGATCCGAAAGGGGTCAGGCTCAAGCTAACTACAAGGGACTATGTCGTGAAAATAGTAATTAAGCTAAAGAAAATAAACTGAAAAGGGGACTGTGGGTGGGGATCTAAAAGTACTGCGCGAGAGTATAGTAGAATCTACAGAAGGAAAAGTAAAACTGCGAGAGCAGCGTGAGATGACGGATGTCGATCTCGCACTTTACTCGCACTAATTATATACTACGTACGAGTGAAAGGAAAAGGGATCAAAGAGACAATAAAGAGGCTAATAAAGAAAGAGACAGTGAGAGGATTGAAAGGGAAGTTGAGACTTAAAGGGACGAAATGGGGTGAGGTGCACGAGCCTGCATTAACCCCGAGCAATGCCACCACATTTGCTCGATCCAGTTTTTGAGTAATATATAGCTATCATGAAATATTTAAGAGACTCACCTTCTTTTCTTCAGTTTAAATCTCGAAAATTCAGATATTTAATTTAATTACACCGTATGACCGTACAGGACCGTATTACGGCCGTTTTTATACGGTCTCCATACGGCTGAAACCGTCCCGTAACCGTACCGTATTGGGGAGTCTCTAAAGCCTTGACGGGACGGTTACGGGCCCGTATATACGGGTACCGTATAACCGTATTGTACGGTGACGGTATACAGCCCTATGAATAAGTAAACGAGTCTGCAGAGCATAGGCTCTGTATCTTTCCCATTAGCCTACTATTTCGACTGTGTTATATAGGATTTACTGATTATTACGATGGTGAACAAAGAGAAGCAGTGTGATAAGTATTGGACGCGATGCGTTGACATCATCGCGTACTCCTGGTGGTAATAAGCGAGTGCACATGTCCCTGTCCGCATCATACAAACATATCTCCAACACAGCCAAATAATACGGTCAGCCGGCAGAAAGGCCAGGCAAGACCGGGGGGGCACGGTCTTGCTCGGTCAGGTCATGTGAAATATTTCCTATTTTGGACGGATCTCTGTTTGATCTGGTCGTAAGCGAAACATCGACATCGTTTCTGGGCATACTATCGTTCACCAGTACATTAGATCACCACTGAATGAGATTGTCACGTCAGTGTCACATCAGTCTCATCAAATAATTCAATCTCCGACTGACACCGAGTAAGTCGCATCTAACTTCTAAGTCGGTACGGTACTTACTGTATGAGGCTCATTTAGAACGTTACACTTAGATAGATATAATACATGTTGTATCATATTTAGAGTATTAAGCATTTGTAACAGTTATAATTTAAGTTGAATTATTATTATTGTAATGTAGTGAAGGGGGATATTGATATAGTACAACGTTAGCTAAACTATTGAGAGCAAACTGTGGATAATTTGAAGGTTAAGTATACGCGTAGTAAGAGAAATGGGATGTGATTGACAGATGCGAGACGTGAAATGGCTTGCGAGTCGCGACGTGCAGGCAAGTGAGACGTGTCATGACCGTGTCCGCGGTAAACAGACCATGACATCACATCAATGTATTTCAATTTCCGCTCGTTCCAATGCACGGCAAGCGTGACATCCCTCATACTTTCAACATTCAAATCTTCATGAATGCTCGCAATAAAAAAGACACACTATCACTTGTTAGACTAATATTATGCTATATGCAAAATTTGAGGGGAAAAAAACGATGGGAAAGTATAGAAATGAAAGCGATCTCATTGAGTGGTGATCTAATGTACTGGTGAACGATAGTACCTCGAGTATTCACCTGATGCAATTTTCTGACAGGTGAAAGTGTTTCAAGGAGCTGTTTTCTTTTTCGAACCTAACTGCTAACAAATGGCTTCAAATCAGAGGGCTTTAAGTATCTTCGCACCTTATCGACTCATGCTATCGCTCATGGTCCCACCATCATCCAACCTTCTCAATACTTCTACGTGTCAACTCATAGCTTTTGATATAAAATAATGGCCGATTTCATAACTTCTGAAATCACATCAATACCGTCAGTGCACACCATCCCTCAGTGGTGTGACAAATTTGTCGGTTAACTTATTGACATATATCCAACAGTGCATGGAATATGCCAAATAATCCAAGAGGTGTCACAACTCTTGGAGGACGACATACTACAGTGGGACGAGATTTCATTCAGCACACCAATCGTACGTATTCTTAAACATTAACCTAATAAAAGCTTTCACTCTGATATGCGCTAGATCAAACATTTCTATCTCCTGTGGTATGCTGCGATCTATTTTTATTAATATGCTTGCGATTACTAACGTGAAAAGAATGATGTGCCTCCTTCAATATCCAGGTTTAATTCTTCAGCGACGAAGGAGAAAGACAGCGAGGTATATGCTCGTTTACTATGGCCAAAAGGCTATGGATACCCGATGTGGTGCCCAAGTCCTAGTACCAACCTTCCTGCAGAGGATGTGGAGAGAGGAATTCACGTTGGAGACGTTGGAATAATCACCTCCAACGGATATTTTGACTTCCTCTTTAATATTTTTCTTCCAGCAGATCATCCAGTGAATGGAAATCGTGTTCCAAAAGGTTTTAAACCAATAGCGAAACCGGATATTCACATAAACGAGGAGCTGTCCCAAGGTACTTTTCTAATGAGTAAGGACATGAAGGGGAGCGTGGTAGGAAATCAAACACTGCCTCCGTAGGTGATAGTATCAAATTACATAATTAGCACTCATTCATTCATTGCTCTCACTGCAGATTAGAAGTGGCAAGCGAATATCACTTCAATTGTGAAGATAAAGAAGGCGCATTTCTTGTACTCCCAGAAGGTTTCTATGGCGAGGACCTTCTTAGTCCAGGAGAATTCAAAGATTATATTGGTCATAATGCAGAAGCATGGTATTATTATGCGAATGCGACTCGAGCTCGAGACGCGGTGAACGGATTACTCCACGTCGTTACAGGACATGACAATTGCACATCCTGGGCATTAGGCGCTTTTTCTCAAAGTAACCTCCCTCCTTCTGGTTCTGTTGACATTCGATTTAGTGCAACTACCTCACATTACCAAATTCAGAATACCGACACATCTGAATCGACCTACACTTACCATTGGAACCAATCCGGTCCTGCACGAACAAAGTATGGACCAAAGCCTGTTTCGAAGGTTCCAAATCAAACTGTCTTCGTCCGCACTTTCTGTGTTGAACTTAGTCAATGGATGTGGGAGAAATATTTAACGGGAAGCGTAAAGGTTAAGTCAATCGTAGAAATGACTCATGCCAAAGAGATCATCCCGCGTACAAAATACATTCCCTATAGGCGGTCATCGCATTTTTCATCACCACGAAACATGGGTAATGAAGATACAACGGATGAGTCCGATGTTTCCGACGACGAAAATGATGTTATAACAAAGGCCAATTTCACTAATCCGTCTAATGTGAGTTCTTCTCTCGTTAGAATAAGCTACCATTAATATTTTATAGACCATGCATCCATCTCGGATACTAACTCGGTATCTTCTCGAAAAGGTAACTACATTTGTGCTCCACTATAAATTGTCATTCACCAATATATTCATTAATCGAGGTTCCGGATGCAAGTCTCGCAATCGTACAACATGACGACTGGAAACTACTAATGGAAGAGGTGTGCTTGCATGATTTAATCTATCATGAAAGCCGATATTAAATTGAGACAGGGAGAAGAATCGTTCCCAGAACTTAAAGACATATATCGACGACTTGAACTACATTGCTCTGTTGAAGTGGATAATGGTTTGCGCACATATCAGTTGGCTCGAGTATAAGCTCAACAGTTTTCAGAGACTAAAGCCGTTTTTTTAAAGCCAAAGAGCTCATTGAAAGAACAATTGCGTTCAAATTCCCAAGAGAAGCAAAAGGCAGAAAGTACTGATATCCAGAATCCTTTCACTCAGGGACCTTCAGAAAAGATGGATGGTAATAATGGTTCGCGCACATTTCAGTTGACTCGAGTATAAGCTCAACATTTTGCAGAGACTAAAGCCGTGTTTTTAAAGCCAAAGAGCTCATTGCAGAGGGCGGGGAGTTCTCCTGACCGGGAACCTTTCGCTTGGGAGCCTTCAGAAAAGATGAATAGTAATAATCATTCTTGGGGTGGCGTACATCAAAGCTTGCCGCTGTCGGCAGGTAAGTTTCTAAAAATTGAATACCGTTATCTACTAACAATGTACCAGTACTTGCCCGCCCAGATTATCCATATTATGATTACCAATTTACATCCCTCTCAGCCTCTCCAGATGCTCTTCCTAGCAGACCCTTCTCGTGTCATTATCCATCAGCTAGCGCCTATATTTACCCCCTAGTCAAATTGACGCCTGCGTGGGTAGACGAAGTTAACAAGTATTTCAAGAAACAATCCCCAGCCCCGAAGTCTACGAACCGAAATACATCACAACATAGACAACAACCAAAAACAGAAACGTGTAAGTTTTCAGTTGGACCGATGTGCATGCTATTTTTCTACTAACGATGTTTAAAGCATATTCATCTACCAATGTCCCAATACTTGCCTGCCCAGATTATCCAGATGATGAAAACGATCTACTCTTCAACCATCGGGGTTAGTTTTCCATTGGGCCGGGAGAAAATATATTATAAACTAACAATACTTCTTGTTCAGCGTATTTCGATGGTTTTGATATGCCCTTATTCTACGACCGGGACGACATGCGGTTATTAGCGCCTGTGAATGGAAATAACTATCATCCAGCTAGCGCCCATAACCCCCCAGTCAAATCTACGCTTGCGTGGGTAGACGATGTTAACAAGTATTTCAAGAAACAATCGACAACCCTGAGGTCTACGAAACGAAATACAACACAGCATAGACAACAACCAAAAACAGAAATGTGTAAGTTTTCGATTGGACTGAGACGTATATGCTATTGTTTACTAACGATGTTTAAAGCATATTCATCTACCACGCCTCCTCCTCGTATGGAGGGAGAATATACCCACGATGATACGGGACTTGATGAGTCTAGTCGCTATATAATCCCTTCAACGCAAAGACCATACTCCAGTTTGCTACTGAGTGAGATCAATCGACTAGAAATGCAAAGAACTATATTGGACGAACGGATCCAGGACCTCAAGGATATGGTACGTGTCTGCTTTGGAATCATCACTTTTAATATTAACGAAATGTAGGCGCTCAATATATGTGATGAAAAGTATACGAGAATAACGACAGCACATCCTATGAGATATCGAAAAAGTGAGCCACCCATATTCGTCATGGAATCGATTGACTGACTCCTTGAAAGCTATACGATTGCATATGAAGCATTTCGCATACCTTTCATTAATATTAATGCTTCCCGCTTGTTATATTGCCGTAGGTTTACCGCTTCCACCACTGACACTTATTTTCTTATGCCTCACTTTTCATAGCTTGCATTCGGAATGGATGCCTCGTCCGAAACACTCAATGGCTATATAAACACAGCTATACCAATAACCATAGCAATTCTCTGGAACATCATCGCTTACGAGTGCCAATTTATACTCGACGAACCCGCTCCGCTTTGGAAACGTCTTGCTTGGCCTATTCTTTTAATCCAAATGTGGTATTTGAACAAGGAGAAGAACATTTTACCAACAACCACTAGTAACCAGGATAGATTTTAGAACTCCCAAATCATGTCACCTTCGTCATTCCATGGGATGCTTAGCTATTATTATTTTATTGTATTTTCATCGCTATCAGATGTATCATGGACTTATTGTACATTATTCATCGGACTTTATCACCTGGGCATTAACATATATGATATCACCACTTCTGTACAAGTTACTATACCTGTAAAAGTACTTAGCCAAGTATTCAACCCACTATTGGCAATTGCTTGATGGCTGGATTTAATGGGACAGCTGTAAACTAAAAATTTGCACTATCCTTTACTTGCTTTTGAATACGTGACACATCTCTTCTGTGGAGTGCATTAGAGTCTGGACCGCTATTTGTTTCTATTTATCAGTACCCTCTCGCCGTCCGCGTCAGGTCTCGACTCTCGATCCTGCCATGCATACACTATTTAAACGTATTTGACAACACCCTCTGGTTCCGAGTCTTCCGACACTGTCCGTCTTGAGATTTGTAGCTCTCTGTAATGCCCTCATCGCCAACTCGCCTTGAACTCAACCTGAACCCATTTATATCTATCATACCATCGACTAACTGGAAACACTCTCTATCTCGATTCCTATTTGAAGCATTGAAAGCCAACACGCCAGCGGTTCAACGGGGCGGCCGGCCAGGTCACCACCAGATCAGCTACGATTTTATTCAAGCATAGGTACTGCAACAATCAAGAGCCATATTTCACGATGAAAAGTGGGAAAATAACATACCACTACCTGCTCCATACGTCACGAGTGCCTGGACGAAGTTTTGAATGATGAAGTGCGCTGGTCCGCTCTTGCCACTAGGGTAGTATTTGTTTAAAGAGGGCCGGTGCGTGATCTTGTCCGTGCTTTCTTCATTTTGATAACATTTCTATCTATCGTGCTCTTCACGCTTTTTGTGCCTGTCATCCTTCCTAATGGCATCTTCCCTCCCTCTTTTCGTTCTCAGATCTATCGATTCATCTAACAGGCATTCCGTTCAGCCTTCTACTGCGGTCGTTATTCACGCTCATTCCGTTTTCTCCATCTCGACTCCTCGATACTTCAGACCTGCATCGTCTTGCGCTTCTACTTCGAGTCCATTTCTACGTTGTTCTTCACCTTTCCACAACCGAAAAAAATACTATCGATTCTCCCTACAGGCCTCAGACAAAGGAAGAAAGAAACGACCTCTGCAGAGTTCACACTCACCTTCATCTACGAGTGGCCGTACAAACTCCTCAACTTCGACAATGGCTCAAGAAGGGTGACGTCACTTTTGTACGGTTAATTAGAGGGCGGTATAAGGACTTCAACAAGGTACGTTTCATTTCTACCCCAGCCCCTCAGAGGACACACTACGCTCGCATATCCCTATTAATCTCCTACTCTTCTATTCATATCATGTGCGAACATGAACTTATCAGTAATACTACTAACAGATCATCCCAGGACCCAAATAGCTGATCTCGCCATCGTCATCTTTATACATCCCACTGCCTGCGCTCAAACAAATCTCAATCCAACTCAATCTCTTTTAATCCCTCGGTACATGAAACATAAAAGCAAATCGGCTCCTTGTTGGGTAAGTTCCTTCCTCACTTTGTCGTAATCCGAGTATGCTGAATAACTGATGACATATGTAGATAGGAATTGGACGGGAAGGCACCGAAGAGCGCGATATTACACAGTTCAGCCCCTATGAACCCGTGCAAGTCCCGAGTCCATCCACTTGATGCTCGCACAGGATCTTCAACAAGGAAGCTAGACTATATTTCTGATGCACTATTCTGTTCGGCTAGACATATTCTCTCTTTTATATCCGACAGGGATTACAAGCACGCTCTGATATATGTTTCACTTGGCGTTGGCATTCCAGAGGTAGCACGATCATGTCGTCGATTACAGGTATGCCTTCGGTCATCCCTTCTAGCACCTGAATATCAATTGAGTTAGATAGTTAATTGCATCGTTTGACACTAGTGAGAGTTTAGCGCTCAGTACTCAAAGTCAGTGAACAGCTATAGATGATTCACTGGATCCCCACTGTGGTTGAGGATAGCTAGTATATATAAGTTAGTACATAATTCCTTAGTTAGTGTCAAATATTTTATTCATATAATGGTGATCCAAGGCTACGTAGTGCCAAAATGTAATACAAAGGAAATTTTTCAGTAAACGAGCACTGCAAGCATAATTCTGGGTAAGCTAAAAACTCTGTCGAGACAATTAGAAATCCAAGGGATAGACCACAGGAACCAGGGCGCCCTCGGTCTCCGACCCGGCGCCAGCGCCTGAAGCGGAGATAGGTTGTTTATCGACTGTGGATGAGGGGATTGTTGAAGAGGATGCGGGTGGCTCGTTCTCAGCAGTAGTGCCTATTAAAACGAAGGTAGGCTGCTGATCGACTGATTTATTTACTCGATATACACGACCATTAGATTCCAGCGGAACTCTGAAGGCCCGAATTCCATTGTTGTCGGAGTTGGAGTCAGCCTCAACATAACATGCAGTGACTACACATATATCGGTGGTGCTTTCAGTCTTCCCAGCGTCTCCTTTGCAAGAAAATCAACACGAAAAAATTTCAACCACGTCAATTCACGTACCGTCAGTGATGGTATGTACCTCTAGCTTAAATCCAGATATCTCAGCTAGAGTTAAGTTCAGTACGTTATAGTCTCTTGAGATCTATGAGGCGGGGTATGGTTAGTTCCCATTATCATATGACTTGATACTTCGACTTACAAGAGCATCGTTGTATTCTTTCATAACGCCGAGTGGCTCTTCATATGTTCGTTCGAAAAAAATTATCAAACTGCCATCAAAATCAGCATAGGATGGAATGCCAAATGACTTCACAAAGCTCGGAAGTTCAGTCTTTAAAAAGCTGCTCCCGTCGTTAGCTCCCCGTAGCATTTCATTATTTCTAGAAAAACTTACTGTTTAATTTCTGGATCAATCTGATCATCACTTGGGATATCCTGCTCTGAATCCCATTGGTCTATGAGGCGATTATCCAGTTCTCTCACGTAAACGGAAAATAACATGCGTATATCTCTCCTATTTTGTTGTCTCATTTCAAATACCGTCAATTGTTGTAGTGGGAATAACTCACTTTATCTTCGACAACGTATCTTCATCAGCATTCGAACATATGCTATCGAAGTGCTGCTCAAGATATTTCGTCATGGATTGTAACATCAGATCGTCGGATGCCGACAGGTATTCAGCCCGTCGAGAGAAAGTAGATGACAGTTTGCTTTCCAAAAGGCGATTAACTTTGGATAACATGGCCTTTAGTTGCTCCATATTGTCGAGTTGTTTATCCATAGTTTCAGGGAGTTTGGTTTTCAAGTGGTAGATAAGTTTGTCTGAAAGGGAAAAATAATGTTAAATATGCTATTACAAGTTGGAACATGTTGTGGTTTAAATAGCTGAGATATTTACTTCCTTATGTCATATGTGGCGTTTGAAATACAATGTGTTTGAAAAAACGTACATTTATTCTCTTGTTTTCAGTTGTTCTTCGGCACGCCCATAGAATGTGGTTGTAACTGTGGAACATCATTGTACGTCTGTGTGCAGTGTAGTGTTACAGCCTCCGACCAATACAATTGCGTATGTACTTTAATGTGATAATTTATGCATAGCCGCATCCCCGAATAACTTACGTCACTGTAGCAACGCTTTCGAAAGTATACATATTATAGAGTCGATTCTGAGAAATCGGGGACGTTGGTGCAGAGATCGCTAAGTCCCGAATCGGCCTCTCAACCTACAATCGTGCCGAAACTCAGTGAATGGTTATACAGGAATTTGTTATGGATATTCAACTATCCGAGTACATTATTACCTTTTCGACCTTTACACATGTGTTGTTCCTCGCTTAAGGCCATCGCCGAGAACACCGAGTGCAGATGGCTCCTGCACTCGATAGACTCTTCACCGACATACCTTTTGTAGAATATTCTAGATAGTAGTTACAGTAGTTTACTTAAACTCATTTTGTAGATACTGAAATAGTATCTCGATATTGTTGATTAACGAATAAAGTTGCTATTCTAATCGACCACAGTCAGTGACGAACGCGACGCCGTTGTTGGCAAATCTACTCTTCGAGAGCCCAACGTTGCTCAACTTTGGACTACTTATCTCGGTACACTTACGTTCTAAATAACCGTACTAACCCTCATATATTCATAGAAATACACCAACATTACGTTACAGTTCCCCACGAACCTATGGAAAGCCGGAGCACCATGCTCAAAGCCATCAATATAAATCAAATTCCGCGCTTCGGCAAACCATAAGTACAGTCATCAACCACCTAACGAGGCACCATCTTGTCACGTGACACTTCTGGTTTATCTACGCTCTCCCACTTCCAAATCAACATCAATTTCCTTAGAATTTTTTGTAAATTACAGCTGTGCATGTAGTGAACATTTAGGAATATCATAATCTTGCACAGCACTGTAAACTGATATAAATAACACTCACAAAACTTGATAGGTTTGTCAGAATTTGAGACTTTCAAAAATTAAATGACATAGAACTATGTATAGACAAAACTATTTCACATATAAGTAGTTGTTTAAAGCATCACTTTTCCAGTCAGACTAATTACACATGATATTTATGAGAATCAATGTGCTGATACTCAATAAAAAGGATCAGAGTGCAGTATGGATTCCATGCTATCAGAATGGATAATACACAACAGCTGTTCCACTTCACACCAACCATTTTCTCACTGTTTTTTTTTCCACCTTTACAGATGCTAGCCAGAATAAATCTACATATTATTTAAGGTAGGAAAAGAGAAGATATTTGTAAAAGAGTGGACATTATAGAGTTGCTGCTTATCTTGAAGGAAGCCAAATGGGAAGGGTGCATGCACAATTGCTGGGGACTTTGAGCTGACATTCTTACAGTCAGCTGGTAAATATATTAAATTCAGTCTTCACAGTGTTATTGCGAGAGCAAATATAGACGTTCTGTATCATAGCGGGGACAAGGTGATGCCTCAATGGTGAGAACGATCAAGCTCAGGGTTTGCTGTCACACCATGTGGTGATGGCTGATTTCTAGCCTCCTCAACCTTTTCAAGAATTTCACCCACTTCCCCCCACTCAAAATTTTCAGCATTTTACTATGTTATATATGTGGTATATCTTCAATCATTTGTGCAATTTTTATATTTATTTCATGTATATCTGACAATGGAGATCGAGTTTTTGTTTTCGGTGTCACGTGTCCCGGTTGATGACTGTATGCCGATTTACGATCTAGATTTAATTTTCAGTTGTGCTCTTTTCGGTTACAAAATTCGGCTAAGTGTGCTTGGGCGTCGGGAAGCTTCATCGGGGTTGCGACATGTGTGCTATCTGATGTTAATATCATAGATAACTTGCAGTCTTTTATTATGGAGGCAGCTAGTGGATTGAAGTGAAGAGTGCTAGGTATTACCTATTGTAAGATCATTTCCGAGTCTATGGGCCCAATATCATTGTATTTAGAGTCACAATTCATCTTGCAAAAATTATAACTGAATATTTTTATATGGCTTCCATGGAATAAACACAGAATTAATATCTTTCATCATTATCAATCCAAACACCAATGTTGTGTAGACAACCTTCCTGCAATTATGTTCATTCCCACTACCTTTTAAGGTAGTTGGGTTATAGGGTAGTTTGGATTTCCCTATAAGGAAATTTCAGGAATTGGGATCAGGATCTCACTTTCAGGCAATTTGATTGGCTGAAACCCTAAAACCCTTTGCCCTGTGAGGCTGTGACCAGTGTAACATGCCTATTTGTATTACATGTTTGAGTTGTGAGGTGCTTCGTCATTGCTTGCTTCTCTTGCATAGTGATTGCATTTGAGCACATGACCTTTGCACATTGCTAGATGTGTTCTGGCTGTTATCCATTTAGTCACTGAGTTTGGTGCCACTGCTTTTACTGTCCCTTCTGCACATAGTACTACCTTAGGCTTTGCAATATTCACACCCTTGGTAAGTTTACTTCTTAGTACTTTTAACTGGTAGCTTGGGTCTCACTCCAATTCTGTAACTAACCCATGTTTGTTACCATTTGGTAAGTACTAATTACATGTGTAGAAAAGCTAAAATCCACAACTACAAGTAGTGTACACCTATCAGACATCTCACCATATGGGTCATGGGTATGGGTGTTGGTGGGTATGGGGGCATGTCAGTAGTAGGAATCCATACCATAAGGGTATGGTTCTCGTTTTTTTCAGGTGCTGGTTGTATGCATTTTGTGTGGGTACATATATTGGCCAGCATCAAAGGGTACAGTATCTGTACCCTCTAAGTCAAATTTGGCTCACAATGTATCCACATTACCGTACCCTCTAAATTTATCACACACCTTATGTGGATTAGTATTATCTAATCCAGTAATTATGCCTTGGCAGTGCTTTGTGTGTAGAATAACAGGAGAGCTCTGCTGCATTTCTCGAAATGCACATTCCATAAGTGATGTGAACATCAATTATCCAGATCCTATTACATGTTCCCACAGCTAATTTATATTTCTACATTTATCACTTGTGTTCTGAATAATGGTGTATTATACTCTCTCCTCTAGTGTTCTCTACAACATTAAATTATGTATTTCAGGATTTGAAGATATGTAGTACACCACTATCATGTAACATTACTTTCCCACGACTGCGGACACTTGGATATGCATATTTCAAGCACCAGTATTTTGCATATAGAATAATGGGAGGGATCTATTGCATTTTGCGAAACACACATTCCACAAACGAAAATTCCATAAATTATGTAATCACATATTCCCTCAGCTAATTTATATGTTGATCTTTTGCATTCTACATTTGTAATCACATTTAAGATCCTGCATAAAACATCATTAATGTGCAAGGACTTATGCAGAAAGAACTAAGAGCTGGCAAGACAAACACAACAAGATTGCATTGGATCACAAAATAACTATGGTACAAGACATCACTCTATGAGCAAATACCATAGTTATTCTTCCAAGCCTATAATGCACTAAAGTCCATATTTCATCCCATCCTGCAGCACATGAAATTTATAATGACCCCCCCCTTTTAAGCATGATCAGCCCTCATGGTACTATCCTTCTTGTCAATTTGGAAGTTGTGCATGTTCACTACCATCATTCCATCAAGGAACTTGCGTGGCACTACTGCTTCACTGTTCTTGGGCCAAGGGAACTTGCCAAGGAGCAGATTCATGACAGTCAGGTGACCAGCAAGGGTGTTGAGAAGGGTGTCTTCAAGAGCCATGGCATCCTCAGGTTCAGGCAAAACTTGGCTTTCCACTTTCCTAGCAAGAGTGCAGAGCTTGTGAAAGCTTTCTTCCATATAATCAGCTGGGAAGATACCAACAGCTGCAAAACGAGAGAAATCCAGGTTCACTTTGGTGAACTCCTCCAGATGATTTACCATTTGGACACGAATACAGATGTGATGAACATAGTCAAGGAAATACCAGAAAGAGGAGGTGTGACATGCCAAGTCTGCATTGTCAATCTGCTTTCTGAGATCAGCAAGCCCTAACAGGTGATAAAGAAAAAATGTTTAGTACATTGTTAGGTGAAAAATATAAAATTAATCCTACCTGGAATAGAGTTAAGTCCAATACCATATGCAATGGTGGACTGGAAGTACACTTGAGGAGCATTGAGCTTCTCTGTGCATTGTCCTTTGCCTTGGCCAATGCAGCATGTGCATTGTTGTCCCAGTTTACCTGACTCACACCTCAGCAACTCACCAGCACAATTGAGACAGGATCGCATGCCGTTGAGTGGTGTTAGCCAAAATTATCATAAAAATGTAGTGTTTTATGATTGCCACAATCATAAATAATGATCACCTTCATGATTACGTGTTTTGAGAGCTTATCCACCTACTAATACTAAATCTAATGGTGATCATAAGTGATCATTGGCTATTTTGAAGTGAATATTACTATATTATAATGTGATCATATGTGATCATTGGCTAATTTGAAGTGAATATTACTACTGTAGGTCTATTGTAATATGGTGATCATATGTGATCATTGGCTATTTGAAGTGAATATTACTACTGTAGGTCTATTATATAATAGTGATCATATGTGATCATTGGCTATTTTGAAGTGAATATTACTACTGTAGGTCTATTGAAATATGGTGATCATATGTGATCATTGGCTATTTTGAAGTGAATACTATTACTGTAGGTCTATTGCAATATGGTGATCATATGTGATCATTAGCTATTTGAAGTGAATATTATTATATTGTAATGTGGTGATCATATGTGATCATTGACTTATTTTGAATTGAAAATTATTACTGTATAAACAATCATTGTTACTAATTGGATATTGCTATTGTAGTTCATGTCACATTTGTCACAATCTTGTCACACTTCTACATGTGTCACGATCGTCACGCTTCTACATGCGTCACAAATGTCACACTATTACATGCGTCACGATCGTCATGCTTTTCACACACTTCATGGCCATCATGCATTTATGGCTGTCACAATTGTCAAGCCTTTACATGTCACATTCATCAACACTAGTGTTGGCATAATCAGTTAATGGTGGTCATGTTATACACAATTCAATCAATATATGAGTTCATCAAATATTGATGGGGTCCCAACAGGTGTGCAATGACAATTGTTCCCATACCTTTCATGATCTAGAAATAAGAGTATTGTGTGACACCACATTTAATTCTCAGTTCATTGCTTAGCAATGTAACTCAGTCTTTTACATTGACTAGTCATTGATTGATCTGTCAACTATCAATCATTGACACATAATTTTTTGACAGATGAGGTCTGATCCTGTTGATAACATTGTTGCACATGACTATAGAGAAATGATATTACATTTTTTTAGACAAGAGAGGAGAAGGGACAAAGGGGCCCTTCAGTAAAGAGAACCAGAAAAGAAGGCAATGATATAATTAACACTAAGCCAAAGAACAGAAAAGTAAGTAAATAACAGCCACTGAGCAAGAAAGTGCAAAGAAGTACAAAAGGGAGTTTTCAGATATCAGAATGAATACTAATACTAAAAGAGTGAGTAGAAGTGAAACTGATTGAGACACAATAAGATAGTTTTTATTAACTCCTCATTTCAATAAAACATAGAAAACTATTATGTAGTTATATAGAGTCAGCAGTTATGTGATTTGGTAATGTGTATTGAAGATATTAGTATAATCAATGGCCAATGCAAGAATCACAATCATCTATAGGCTGTAATGTGTAAGTTTAATGTAATGTGAAATCACATCTATTCACTATCTATTCAAATATGTTAAACATACAGGGTTCTATATTCTTCTCTGTCTGGTTGGTACATATTTCCATAATGTTCAATACCATTGTAATGACTCTAACCATTATGGTTATTATTTTGTCATTTTATCACATCTATAGTCTTGATTGTAAAACATGGCATATTCCAAATATATCATACACTCTAAATAGGACTAAGACTCCAACCACATATACACTCTACATCCTCCAATCTAGTTTCTTATTACTGTTACACTCCCATAATATTATATTTGTCATATACTGTGTTACAACCTTCAATTCTACAAGTGCATATTCATTTACTCTGATTTATATAATTTGCTCTGTGGTTATATCAGAAACTGCACATGTGGCTGGCTTCCCTTGTTCAGAGTTAAGTTTTAGATACCACACAAACTCTCTTCTTAACTATGTTCTTGGCCCCACATATATAAGAGACAATAATTAGTACACATATCTATTGTTGTTATACTTTGTGTCAGATAAACAAAAGTTAAAATAATCTACATAACATTAGAGGCTAAAAATGTGACAGCTGTATGCATGAAAAATAATGACATGTTGGAAATATGTCACAAATGTGATGAGCATAAACACATGATAATTGTGACACATGCGAAATATGTCACACATGTGACAGGCTTAAATGCGTGACAATCATGGCGTGTTTGAAAAGCGTGACGGTCGTGACGCATGTAATAGTGTGACAATTGTGACGCGTGTAATAGCGTGACAGTTGTGACGCGTGTAGAAGCGTGACGATCGTGACGTGTGTAAAAGCGTGACAGTTGTGACGCGTGTAGAAGCGTGACGATCGTGACGCGTGCAATAGTGTGACATTTGTGACGCATGTAGAAGCGTGACGATCGTGACATGTGTAGAAGTGTGACAAGATTGTGACAAATGTGACATGAACTACAATAGCAATATCCAATTAGTAACAATGATTGTTTATACAGTAATAATTTTCAATTCAAAATAAGTCAATGATCACATATGATCACCACATTACAATATAATAATATTCACTTCAAATAGCTAATGATCACATATGATCACCATATTGCAATAGACCTACAGTAATAGTATTCACTTCAAAATAGCCAATGATCACATATGATCACCATATTGCAATAGACCTACAGTAATAGTATTCACTTCAAAATAGCCAATGATCACATATGATCACCATATTTCAATAGACCTACAGTAGTAATATTCACTTCAAAATAGCCAATGATCACATATGATCACTATTATATAATAGACCTACAGTAGTAATATTCACTTCAAATAGCCAATGATCACATATGATCACCATATTATAATAGACCTACAGTAGTAATATTCACTTCAAAATAGCCAATGATCACATATGATCACATTATAATATAGTAATATTCACTTCAAAATAGCCAATGATCACTTATGATCACCATTAGATTTAGTATTAATAGGTGGATAAGCTCTCAAAACACATAATTATGAAGGTGATCATTATTTATGATTGCGGCAATCATAAAACACTACATTTTTATGATCATTTTTGGCTGACACTTATGTGCCATTTTGGATCATGGCATCCTCAAGAATACTGTGCAGCATCGTGAGGTCAAGTGGAGCACCACAAATTAAGGCTGGAAGAGTTTCTTTCATATGATTCTTTTGCACCTTTGGTATATTTTTACCCTTCCTGGAGGATGTAGATGAAGATGCAGGGGGTGCCTCTGCTGCAAGCGCATATTTGGCCGCAGTACTGGAGTGAACTGCACAATCTGTGAACAAGAAGACGTCAGTAACCAAATATTAAGATAAAGTGATGAGCTTATACAAAGGAACATCAACTGATGATTGTTGTAATTGGTCGCCATCTGAGTTGCTCAGCTCAATTACCTCCCCAATGCCAATATGCTCCAGGACTGTTGGCTTAGCATTCCCTTGTGAGTAAGCAATGATATTAGCTATATCACCAAACCCAGAACGCAGCCACTCACCAATAGTACACTGTGGCATTAAGACTTCAACTTTTTGACATTTAGGAGGAGGTCCGGTGTGCATATGTGCTATCTTGCGAGGTGGCTGAGAAGCTGGTTCAATCTTTGGTTTGACCCCAGCAGTGAGGTCTAAGTCCAAAGACAGGTCACATGAAGGAATTGACTGGACCTTTTCTTCAAGCGTAGCAATGGGGGAAATCATATAAGAATGTACAGGGAGAGGCAAAATGATGGGGAGAATCATGGATGAAGGTACTTGGAGAGGCAAAGATGGTGGGGTAGGGGCGAATGGAATGCTTTGGGTCAGGAAAGACTGCAAAAATCCTTTGATCTCACCCACATCCATAGGAGATGAGTTGCAAGCAGTAGGGGGAGTGGTGGGAGGTGCAACAGGGGATAATGTGACCATTGGGCTGCTCTCCCACAGCAGCAGCAACTCAATGGCCAATGGAATGAGAGGATCAAGGTTATGGGGTGAAAACTCTGTGTTTCCAGCTGGGGTTGACATAGCACAGAGGGGCATGATGAAGAAGTTAAGTGAGATAAAAGTGGTGGTTAGAAAAGAATGGGGGATGGGTCATTAGCACTAGTACCATATCCTTAATATATGAAAAGGCGAACTGGACCCTGAGAATCTCTAGAAACATGAGGGAGAGAACACACATTCATAGAAGGTCAAGAAATGATGGTGACATTGGTAATATACTTCGAGGGTATAAATCCTTTGGATATATGGCAGGTGATTGAGACTGAGGGGAGTCATTGGTTGGTTGGGGAATATGATACACGTAATGGGCATACAAAAACTGCAATGCTTTTGATATATTTGGAGAAAAAAAAGGAGCTGCAAAGTTAAATTCTGCTTTTTGTACATTGTAGTAACTGTGCTTACCCAATGATCCCCAGCTAAGTCAGAGTTGGAGATGATATTCAGGTTTCCAACAAAAGTAATTCTGGTATAATGAAACAATATATGGACATACAGAAGCCCTGGACACAGCTTGAAATGCAGGGGAAAGTAGAACGTGCCTGGTTGACACATCTAATAAGGTAATCACCAAGAGCAGAGATAAGATGACAGACCTTCGATCGGCAAAGTAAGTTATATTAAAAATACAGGAATGCCCATGACCGATATTACCGATAGCCAGGGCTTTGACATCACACCGACATTCTATTTTTATCCAGTAGCACTCAAGTGCCTCAAGCTATACAGTGGGATTATCAACTACATATCGCTGTCATGTACTGCACTAGATTATGTATTATGGAGGATGTGTAGAGTGCTAGAATAATAATATCTGAATTTTCCATGTATACAGATCCTCGAAAACATGAATAACGGAAGTCCTCAGCTGCGTATCGTGAAGCACATTTTCCAGATACGTGTGAATATAAATTAGCCGGGTCCCATTATATGTTCTGTAGGCTAATATATATTTCTACATTTATTTTTTGCATTCTGAATAGCGATATATTATATGTTCCAATAGATCCTATTTATAACTAGTTAATTTTTTTATGCTGGAGGCGTTTAACTGTCAACCCCTGATTATATATAGAAATGAATGTCTTCATGTAAAGTGTAGCCCTGTACTGACCCATATAGCTGACTGATTTTCAAATGTGTGCAAGAACCGCATTACCACATTCTTCTGCACTAGAATTAATGGCTTTTAGTCTTGGATCTGCTGCGGCATAAGTTTTCAGAAAGCATGCAGGGGCACATTTTGTGTGCCCAGGTGCATGAAAGCAATGAATTACAAAATCTGTGTTTGCAAAGAATCCACCTTCCCTTGTCATGCAATAAGGACCCAGTGCACATGCAAAGTCATAAATTACTCATTTTGGAGGAACTTCCCAGTGTGTGTACAGGGCTGAAAAGATGTCATTGCATTCTTCACTCATCAGCATGCAATGGAAACCATAGCAAATCGAATGTGTGCACCATACCGCTATAATACCACTGGTTAATGTTTGTTGAGAATACTGGCTGAAATACTTGGCACATTGAGTGCCTCTTTCAGCACCTGACACCACTTTTTCCACAGTTTGATCATGCTTTAGCCTAGGGTACTTAGGTCTATATTGTACCATAGGCATACTGTAACACGACCCTGTCTAAATAAATGGTATTGTCAGTCATTGTATCCATGAAACAATTTACTAGTGCATATGGTCTTCCAGTTGTCCATATATTGGACTACATCTTGATTGGTAGGGTGCACTGGACTTTGTGTTATAAGCTTTGAAAGAACTTCATGTGCACATGTTGCAATCCAATTGCAGACTCCGATGACATCAAGAGAAAGCTTTGAATTTATGAGAACTTCGTGTCTGAGTACCATATATATTGCAGGTATGCATGTCAACAATGACACATTGTCTATGCTTGGATTCCATAAGAATATGCAAAGACTGTGATAGCTCGGTTTGTTGACCATCTGTGCGATTGACTCCTCTGCTGCAATCTGATATAACAATTTAGTAACATGAAAAGAAGAAGCAGAAGAAACCATTGTAACTTGCCTGAATAAGGAGTTTAATGTATTTTTGATGTGGCCAAGCTCCATTTTCAATGGAACTCTCCCTGAGTATTCTATCCACAAAACCACCCAAATGTGTGTTTAACGCCCTCAGTCCTACATGCACACTTGGAAGGCAAGCCAGACGATTTTCTAATTCTGTTATTTCCTTTTCATTTCCTGCTTCTAAATGAGAATTAATTGATGTAGCTGCTACCTTGTCATCGGTTTCATCGGTGTAGTCACCATTGTTGACCTTAGACTGGTCAGATATAGTTGTTGGGGGTCTAATAGTTTCCCGAATTTGCTTCCAACTGAAAAATATGGAAACTCCATCAAAAATGACTTCATCAGGTGTAGGTCCACAAATATTGCATGTCATATCATTCTCCAGGATGACTAAATCAGCATAAGCAAACCAGGCAGCACGAAAGGTTAAATTAGAAACACAATCATTGATTGTTCCTAATTGAATACTAATACTATATGAATGGTTTAGGTGATCATAAACAATCATTGACTAGTACTAATTAGATATTGCTATTGTATCAATGTGTCACATTTTCCCGCACGTCACATATGTCACATATTTCCCGCGCCCCACATTTCCCGTGCCTTACACATTTCCCAGGTCACATGTTTTCGGCACGTCACATTTGTCACGTTCTCCACACGTGTCACACGTGTCACATACTTCCTGTGCGTCACATTTGTCACATTGTTCCCACATGTCATGTTCATCATGATATTTGTAAGCATCATATATTGTCATGCTTTCATGTGTTTGTCATTGAGATGCATCTTTTTCATGCTAGTACAGAGTAAATTATAAATGCAGAGGAACCAATATGTACTTGTAGAATTGGAAGACTAAACATGGAAAATGACAATTAGACAGTTATGGAAGTGTTGTAATTATAAGAAACTAGAATGAAAGATGTAGAGTGTATGTAGTTGGAGCATGAGAAATTTAAAAATGGGATGGTATAAGATGTTTTATAATCAGGACTAGAGATGTAATAAAATAAAAAAGTAATAACTATAATGGTTAGTCGAACACCAGATATGTATATGTTGAGCCACTGTACTTTTCATGTAGGATAACAGGTGTTATGTTTTGCAAAACACAAATTCCACAAATAATGTAGTCATATATTCTCTCGGCAAATGCATATTTCTACATTTATTGTTTGCATTAAATAACTTTGCATTCAATACCCACTCCTGTCCTCTCTTGAACTAAGAAATGTTTTATAGGAAATGATCAGATATAGTACACTAGAATGTTATTTGTAGGACTTTCCCACACCCCTGGAAATCAGATATGTATATCTCGACTGGCTGTATTTTGTGTGTAGAATAACAGGAGGGTCCGCTGTGTTTCACAAAACACACATTCCACAAATGATGAGGACATCAGTTATCTGGGTGATATCACATATTTTCTCAGATAACTTATATTTCTACATTTATCACTTACGTTTTAAATACTGATGTATTATACTCTCTTCTCTACTGTTCTCTACAACAACAAATTAAGTATCATAGGAAATGAAGATATGTAGTACCCTCGAATGTTATCATAGGACTTTCCCTTGCCTCCTGAGCACTGGATATGTATATTTATAACAGCTGTATTTTACATGTAGAATAACAGAAGGGGTCTGCTGCGTTTCACGAGACACACATTCCACAAATGATGTGAACATCAATTATCCGGGTCCCATCACATGTTCCCTCAGCTAGTGTATATTTCTACATCTATCGTTTGCATTCTAAAGAACAATATATTATACTCACAATTTTATCTCCTCTACAGTTCTATATCTAACTAAATAATGTACTACAGTAGTTGAACATATATTGTGCACCACCATCATGTTATATGATTTCCCCACACCTCTTAATCACCGGATACATATATTCTGAGCAGCCATACTTTGCGTGTAGAATAATGGGAGGATTCCTCTGCATTTTGTGAAACACACATTCCACAAATGATGTGAACATCAATTATTCAGATCCCATCACATATTCACTCGGCTAATGTATATTTCTACATCTATCATTTGCATACTGAAGAGTGATATATTATACCCACTATTTAATCCCCTCTACTGTATTCTATGGCACTAAATAGTGCATTATAGGATATGACCAGATGTATAACACTAAAATGCCATTTATAGGACATTCCCTCGCCTTCAGAGTACTGTGTATGTATATTTCAATTGGCAGTACTTTGCATGTAGAATAACGGGAGGGGTTGGCTGAGTTTCATGAAATGCACATTCCACAAATGATGTGAACATCAAATATCCAGATCCTATTACATGTTCCCTCAGCTAATTTAGATTTCTACATTTATCATTTGTGTTTTGAATATCGATGTATTATACTCTCTCCTCTACTATTCTCTAAAACAATAATTTAAGTATTGTAAAACATGAAGATATGTAGTGCACAAGAACATTATTATTGTAGAATAATGAGAGGGGTCTGCTGTGTTTCGCAAAATGCACATTCCACAAATGATGTGAACATCCATTATCCGGGTCCCATCACATGTTCCCTTGGCTAATGTATATTTCTACATCTATTATTTGTGTTCTAATGAACGATATATTATACCCACTATTTAATCCCCTCTACTGTGCTCTGTCAGACTAAATAGTGTATTATAAAAGTTGAGGATATGTAGTACACCATTATCATGTTATATGACTTTCCCACACCTCCTGGACATCAGATATGTATATTTTGTGCAGATTTATTTTGTGTGTAGAATAACGGGAGGGCTCAGCTGCATTTTGCAAAACACAAATTCTACAAATGATGTGCACATAAATTATTCACGTGTGATCAGATGTTCCCTCGGCTACTTTATAATTCTACATTAATCATTTGCATTCTGAATAACACTGTCTAATGTTCAGCATTTAATCCACTTTACTGAACTCTATTGAAATAAGTAATGTGTTATAGAATATAAAGATATGGTAGTATACTAACATCAAGATATCTGACTCTCCCACGCCACCAGAATCTCAAATACGCATATTTCAAGAGGCAATATTTTTACATGTAGAATAATGGGAGTGTTCTGTTGCATATCACGAAATGCACATTCCTGAAAGGATGTGAACATTAATTCCAGGTACCATCACATGTTCCCTCAGCTTATATATATTTCTACATTTATTATTTGCATTCTGAATAATGACATATTATATTCTTTTCTCTACTGTTCTCTACAATGGTAAATTAAGTATTACCAGACCTGAAGATATATAGTACACCAACAACATGTTATATTACTTTTACATGCCTCTAGAACATCAGATATGTATATTTAAAGCCGAAATACTTTGCATGTATAATAACAGAATTGATTTGGAAAGGTAGCAAGCAGGACACAACTATGTGTCCCGAAACGCAAATACCAAAAATACCATATAAATTAGCTGGATCATATCACATGTAACTCATGTTTCTTCATTTATACTTTGTGTTTTTAATAACAGGTCACATAATCTGTTACTGAATACATAAATCTAACTATATTCTATGGTAATGTAGTAGTGTAGTGCTAGTAATACAGGTATATTGTTACCAAACATAAGTAGGGTATGGTATGTGTACCCCAGATGTTGCTGTTGGCTGTGTACCCAGCTGGCTCAGATCTGGTACCCTTTTGGAATGGAATTTGATGCCTGACATATCCGTGGGTATGGGTGTTGGTAGGTATGGGTGTGGGTCAGTATTGATGTACCCACAACCTGTGGAAACCCATGACAACAACTCACATAATTTCTCAAGCTGCTCACTTTCAGATTCTTCAAGTTTGTCTTTGAGGCTTGTCTCTGCACTCCTACTTGTTCTCTGTGTCTTTTTCTTTGTTACTATTTTTATTTCTTTGTCTCTCGGGCCCTTCCTTGATCTCTGTGATTGTCACTTTGTCTCTAGCTTCAGTTCTACAATATGTACTTCATTCTCAGAGTTTCTCTTCATGCAATACACTGAGAGTTTTCTGCATTACAGAATTGAATGGGTCATTGTCTGGAACAACTGCCACCCATGGTGAGGAATGGCCAAATTTGACTTTCTGTCATATCATTTCTTGACATTCTCCAATTCTTGCCCCTCAGATTTTACTACAAAAGTGGGAATACACCAGCAGTTTCTCATTAGGTGGATATTCAGATTGACTTCCATCCTGATAACATCCAGCTTTACTAGAACAAGCTGGTCCACCTTCCTTACTATGATCAAAACTATGTCCAAATTCATCCTTTCCCATGTTTTATCTATGTTGCTACCTTGAACTCTTGTACTAATTCTATCCTCTTTAATCATGTATATACTTCATGGTAACAAAAAGGTTTGAAAATATCTTCCTTCAATGTTTACATTAGATAATTGACATATATATATATATATCAAGTTTTTCAACTCCATGAAGAGGTGATGTGTCAGTTGGGTGTACCTAAACAAAGACAAAATGCAAGTCGTCGAGACGTCCATCTGACTGGGGTGTTCTAAGGTGAGAAGGAAGGGAGTCAGAACAATAAGATGAGAGTATTGTGACATAACAAGAGAGATAGAACTCCAGCAGGAAGTTCTAGAGAGGAAGAGCAATGGCATGAGTGTAAAGTTGGGAAAGTGAACAGTGAGACATTTGAGATGGTGTCGTAGACTTAGATTTCGAGTACTAGATGGTGTAAAAGTTGATTAGCCAAGCTGTAGAAAATACAGTGGTTTATATACAGAGAATAAACAACTAATCCTAAAATGAATAAGTCACTCCGGGACTCTGGTAAGCAATGATCTCGGATTAAAAATGAATAATAAAGTCAGGTAACATAGCTGAAACACAAGAAATGAATGAGATGTAGTCCAGGGAGTCTGTTATAAGGAATAGTGTTGAATCCATGTAAAGTTTCTGATGTTAAAGTTCAGGGTTTGTACTGCGAGCAGTGGTGGGGAGGTCTTGGTGAGTCGAAATGATCCCTAGAACTGGGTATGATGTCAGAGTGGTGCATGAAGTTGTACATTTTCAGGAAAGTCTGGGACAGGGTGAGTGGAGAGAGGAGGATAAGTTGAGACAAGCAGAATGCATATGGACACATCATTCCAGCATGATGTGTGATTATGTAATCGCAATTGGAATGTCTTCAGATGTCTGAGATATCACATTTCGCATTGCAGGCACTTTTCATGCTCTACATCCAGATGAAGTCTACAAATTTTCATGTAGCAAATAATTGATATGTTTCTACTTCATATTATTATTATATTGAAATAAGTACAAAATTAAATGTCCTTCAGCTTGTGTTGAGTTATTTTAATTTACATTGATACAAGCCCTTGACAGCAAGGTTCAAGTACAACAGTTAAGGAGGCATACACACTTGACTCCAAAAATTCTAAACAACAGTGGAACAGAGATACAATTTAAAAGCTGGAACAGCACATGGGGCTTGCTTAGTATTGTTTACATCCTCAGTTCATCTAGTCCACAAGATATTATATTGGAGCTCATATATGTGTATTACTTATTTCATTTAATAAACCAACTTATTTCATAAGCACACATAGCTACCATATGACTACACTTCAGCTAGTAATAGCAATTACAGTTGAATACTCAATCATTATTATGAGTTGTAATATACTGTTTAAAGGCCTTATATCTCGCTTAAGTGACCCTGATTACACTAAGCAAAACTGAAACCAATATCATAATATTTAGCTGAAAAGCTATGGTGCCAGGCATTGGAGAACAATCAAATTTGATGTGTTTGGGTGTGGTCATTAGATTTACACACATTTTAAAATTTCTAAATCAAACATGTTGTCACTAATTAAATAAATACTCTTTCTGCTATAAAAAATTTCTGATAATTAATTTGAACTCTGGACTGGTAGTTTATGTTTTGTTGGTAACAAATTAAAATTTCAATGTTAATGACTTATAAGAACACTTTCCCTACTGGGTTCTGAGTTGACTTTTACTTTGAATGCTACACCTTATTATTACATATAGATAAGCAATTTTTTAGATGAAACCTGGTAGGTAGTGGGCTCTGCCACTTGCCAGCCCTATGTCTTTATTCTTCTAGTCTTGAGTTCAAATTATCAATGAGTTAATAGTTGCATAACAAGATATGCTATAATAACTACAATTGAATTTATGCACCCATTCAAGTCTCAAAGTACTCATTAGATGTTAACCATAATGTATGCATGCACACAAACAGGTGTTATGTACCATGTGTCTATACCACATGGGTGTATTCCATTGAATATAATTGTTAGTAGTAGTGCTTGCATAGATATGCATCTGGTCTTTGGGTTCATGATATAAGGGGGTTATCTGAATAGAGTCAAGTCAATAATGAGTTAGTCAAGTCATTCTTAATGATTGAATGATCTAAGGGTACTGCTGGAGGTAACTACAAGTGATGCATGAAGTAGTTATTACAGATCATCACAGCATAGTATTGATGATCAAGCAGTGATATAGTATGCTGAATTCAGAATGTAGTCTTGAATTAGCATAGGAGTCTAGTAGCATTGGAATGGTACTAGCTGACTTAGAGCTCAAGTTGCAAGTACTAACTGAAAAAGAGGTATGATCTATTTTGATCAATACATCAAGCCTATATACTGATGAAATGATGGTATCTAGCAGCACCACACATATTCCACAACAAGTGAGACCATTCTACAAGATTCTGCAAAGGCACATTAAAGTCCTGTTACATTTTCTTACTTCAACCCTGCCAGACCCCTTTCTTTTCACATGACCATTCTATTTATACTTATGCCACTTACTCATCCACTTCTATTTATATTTCACCTTACTCATCACCAATCCCCACCCCCCTGGTTTGTAATACTACAGGCATAGACTTTCCTTACTTATACTTTCCCTCCCACACAAACCCTGATGACTGCACCTCTGGTTTGTCATACCAAGTGCACAGACCATTCTATTACTATATGAGGTAGCATTGCTTTAGCACACAGACTATAGAAGTATTGTATAAATAGCTCATGTATTCTGATCAAACTTCCTCAGCTTGATCTTAGTTTAGCTATCATTCAATATAGCTGGTACCCCCTCTCTACTTCCACATCACAGAACACTGCTACTTCTAGAAACACTTCTCAAGTGACTACTGTGAGAACATTGACAAAGTCTATTAGTATGTACAACAAGTACAACTGTTTGGACTTTGACTTCATCATATGACTTACAAGTCACGTGATTACAACATCACAAGATCAAGACATCATGTTATCAAGATATCATGAGACCAGCTCAGGTCGTAACAAGTCCAGAACATTCTGTTTCACATGAGAAAAAGTGTAGGCTAGTAGTTAAATACCTTAAGCAAGTAGAAATGCAAAGGTATAGGTACTTGTACTTATAGACTAAGCTAGTATACCATAACAAAAGGAAGCAAAATAAGGTTAAAACCCAATATTATGATTTCCCTATAAGACAATTTACAGGATCTTGAATGGGATTGACATGCCTGACAGCTGTACAATATGTATAAGTGTAATTTTTGCAATATCTACATAATATAATTCACTCACCAGCGGTCACATTTGGATTATCTAAGCATTGGAGTGAGGTCTGAACTGCCAGTGATCATGCTATTTATAGTCACACCCACTAAGGACATAATAAACATAGAAGCAGAAGTGATTATAGTAAGGGATGAACAGGAAAGCATGTATATAGAACCCCAGTGGCACTTGATTCCCTATAAGCACATGGTAATGTGATGCACCTAGGTCATGGGATGGTTCCCCTATTGCTACACACCTAAAGAAGCCTGAAATAGCAAAGTGCCCATCAAGTGCCAACAGCCATTACCATTACTCTGAACTTGAGCCAAATCAGCCCTCAGCATCTTTCAGATGAAATCTTTACCTGATCTACTGATTGAAGTGAACAGTGTCAGGCTTGATTTTTGATTATATATAATGCATGCAAACACACTGTATACCACAATTAAAGGAATTGCACTGTCATGTCACATGACTGAATAGTTCACACAATCACATGATACAACATACTACTAATCAAATATACCCAATACCACACATGAACAAATAACTCTAAATCACCAACAAATATAATACACATGTCAATAATCATTCACTTGCACAAACAAAGCACAAGCAAAGGATAATATTCACCCTTCTATTGTTCTATTCACCTAGTGTTTGAAGACAATGAGAAAACTATTTATATACAACTCCATTGTTTTCACTCCTATTGTTCATCACAAATGAACTACATTGTACTATTCATCCATTGTTTTCACTGCCATTGTTCATGCAATGGCGGATAGGTATCTATTGTTCACTACTCCACATCAGGAAATACCTCATTGGCTCAATTAGTGGAATTAGCAGAATATTAGCCAATATAAGCGAAATATAAGCCATTATAAGCAGCAATAAGTTGCATAAGGAGAATTAGCTAAATAAACTTACCCCCTCCCTTATTGGATACATAATAAGGTAGTATTAGTTCAGGTAAGGTGATATTAGGTTGAGATATGTAGAACATAGATACTTATTATACCACCTTAGTTCTGATTTGGCTACTTATTTTCATGCTTTAGAATGCTTTAGGGACACTCATTCACTAATGTTCCTCATGCATTCAAAGTGGAATTAATTAATTCAGATTATACATGCAACTACATAATAACTAGCATGAACCATACCACAACAGTACCTAATATCCTATCACATGCAACTCACCTAACCTTCCCTAGTGGAAATAGAAATCCAGCCAGCATTCATCAACATACCTCCATAATTCCACACTCAACAGGGAGCCCTGCATCATCATCATGAAGCAAGGGAGGAGGGAGGAGGGAGGAGGGAGAGGGACTGGCTGATGTGGCCTGAACAACATTCCTACCAGCAACAGTGATATTGTTGAGTGCAGGGGATGAGGAGGGAGGGATGAGGGAGCTGGATAACATAGCCTCGACACTGTTCTTGCCTGTGGCGTCATTGTTTTCATATCGCAAAGAAGGGGGGCTTGGTGATATGGTGAAGAGGGGTGGTTGTGAGTGAGATGGCATAGTAGAGAGCAGTGGCTTTATGAGCAATGTTACTACCTATGATGCATAAACAACACAGTGGGGATGTGAGACAGAAGGGAACATTGAGGGGAGCAGATAGATTTGACTTACATGACAATATGTGCCTTGAGGGCTGTGTGACATGGCATTGAGAGAGATAGGCATTGAGAGAGATAGGAATTGAGAGAAATCAGTGTTGACGATGTGGGCAGTGAGTGAAACACAAGTCTGCTGGTGGTGGGTGGTAGTTAAGTAGCAGTATAAGTCCCTCCTGTGTGCATAATGATATGGAGGGCCTGAGAGAGGGGGGGAAGCAGTGAGTGGAGCAAGGCATAGGCAGAGCATGATGGATGTAAGTAAGTAGGTGGATGGTGGGGAGAGCTGGTTGAAGCAAAGTTGAAGTTCATACTCTGAAGTGCTGACATGTTGCAAATGTGTTGGCATGTTGACATGGAAAGTCACATAATCAGTCCAGAGCGCCCTGGGAAGCCCTGGGCAGGGTTTGAAATGACTTTAGCCATTACAGTGCTGTTAGTAGTGATATGAAGTCCTGACTTTTTGTTGACTTGTCATTTCTTGCAATATTCAATTTATATTTAGCTTAGTACTCACTTCATGCACTTATCCACTCTTCCTGTAATTACATTAAAAATGAAACAAGTCATTTCCACAGGAGCTAAGTGCTTGAAACAGGCATGAAAACATACACCAATACAATAATGTGCAAATCTATGTGAGTATTAATACAATTTAACCAGTTTTTAGTATGTCTTTTACTTATTCTTTCCTAACCAGAAATAAAAATATTGAATAAGGTCAAACATAAGTGAAGTTTAATGATTTTAAGGTAATGCCTTTTACTTATTCTATCCTAACCAAAAATAAAAGGCTCAAATAAGGTAAAAAAATAAGTGAAGTTTAGTGATTTTAAGATATTGGTATTGCTAATAATGCTTATTATCCTAAATAGGCCAATGAGGTTTTTCCTGATGCATTGTTATAAAAATGGATTCCTATTGTTCTTGCCCAGAACAATGTAGCTCTTTATTTAGAACAATGTAATTCATTACACATTGTTCTAACATATGCTATTGTTCTCTGCTGACTAACTCTCAATACCATTGTCCTATACAGCCTCAGATCTAAAATCTACACTTGCACACTACTTGTTTGGGAGAACAATGTAGGTTGGTAGAGTGGGAATTGGATTACTATGCAGGTTGGGAAAAGGTATATGAGGAGGGCAGTTTGGCAGTAGATAGATAGCTACCCACCCCCCAGTAGTCTCACCCTATTGTCAGTAGTCAGTTAGTTATATAAGTACTCTTTATTAGTAAAAGTACAGTCAGAAACAGTATCAGTAACAGTAACAGAAATCAAAGCAGTCACAGCCACAGTCTCAGTAACAGTATCAGTCAAAATAACAGTTTAGTACAGTATTGGTATCAGAACACTTCAGTCATAGGTCAAGTCTTAAGCAAGTTAAGCATTGATCTATACAATATACACATCAGATATAGCACCAAGTCTATAGTGTGTATTATATCCCTCCCATTATACTTGTCATTACATACAGCCTTTGCTGTACATTACACTTCATACCCAGTTTCATACAATTCATACAGCTTTTGCTGTACAAGATCACCCATTAAATTTCCAAGAATATCCTCACTAAATATTTCCTCACACTCAGGTGTTATAACACAAACAAAGTTGATTCCTGTTAGCACCTTAGACTAACTTAATCACTCAACTGATTGACCTCTCCTCACCTCAAATCTATGGCTATCACTACAATTCTTTTTGTATTTTGAGGCCTAGTATCCCAGGAATGAGTTCAAACAATATTTTTACAGATATATGTTAGAATAGATATATGATGCATAGATTAAGTTGGAGAGTTACTCCGAACATAAGGTTTCCAAAAGATACGTGGCATAGATTGCTCAATAGATGCACTTGGTTTAACTGTTTTACAAAATAGGCAGCTATTATTTAATGTAATAAACCTCTATAAATGATTTTATGGTAAAGTACATCTATGTTCTCTGATATATCACTAGAAATCTAAAGTGCTCAGTGTTGCGAGACAAGGAGGTTTTGTTTATATTAATGATCCGGACTTCGGCAATCTTTAACTTTGAAGTGTTTCATAATAAACTGTATGGCCATCAGCAGCTGTCACACCGCATGGTTTTGCTCAAAATCCAGTCCCCTCAACTATTTTGCGAATGTTCGTTCCCTACTAAAACACAGTGCGATAAAAATTATACAGAATGATTCTATAATATTATATCTATCTATATGTACAATTTTTATAGTAGAATATGTACTAAATGATGTGGAATCACAGCTTCAAATTTTGTTGTCACGTTGAATGGTTGATGACTGTAGATCGTAAATCGGCATATGGTTTGCCGAAGCGCGGAATTTCATTTATATTATTGATGGCTTAAAGCTTTGAGCCTGGTGCTCCGGCTTTCCATACGAACCATAACAGATAAATCAATAAGTCTGATTAGCGGCAAGTCCCCCACTGTGGTTGAGGATAGCTGGTATATATAAGTTAGTACTTAATTCCTTCGTTAATGTCAAATATTTTATTCATATAATGGTGATCCAAGGCTATGTAGTGCCAAAATGTAGTACAAAGGAAATTGTTCTAACGAGCACTGCACGCATAATTCTGAGTAAGCTAAAAACTCTGTCGAGACAATTAGAAATCCAAGGAATAGATCACAGGAACCAGGATGCCTTCGGTCTCTGACTCGGTGTAAGTGTCTGAAGCGGAGATAGGTTGATCGTTCTCAGCAGTGGTGCCTACCAAAACGAACGTAGGTTGCTGATCGATTGATTTATTTACTCGATATACACGACCATTAGGTTCCAGTGAAGTTCGGGAGGCCTTAACGCCACCAATACACAAGTCAGCCTCGATATAACATGCACTGACTAGATATATATCTGTGATATGCTCGATTCCCCCAGGATCTCCTTTGGATGATATTTAATAAGACAGGTTTATACCACATCAGTTCACGCACTGTCAGTGTTGGTGATAGTATTGACCTCGAGCTTCAATCTAAATGACTCAGCTAGGGTCAGATTGATTACATTATAATCTCTGGAAGACTGCGAAATATTATTAATGCCTAAGAGTCAAGCCCTTACACGGCGGGGTATTTGCTGTCATGTAACGATCGAAAATGAACAGTAGTGGGTACTGTCATGTAGAAAAAGAGTCACACATGTCATATGGAATTGAACAGTTCATTGATTGATATCGAACAAAGCACAGTTTGGAAGTCTGTAGATCATTAGATATTAAGAAATTCTATTTAAACATGACATTGAAATATTCAACATGTAATAATAATATAGTAAGTAGAATTCGGCTGCAGTATGAGTGCATATTCATTTTTTCTTTGTGCTGCACAACTGTGAAAAGAGAATGTCGACCAGAACTGTGAGCCATTGTAGAATATTACATAACCGACCTGTCTCACCTGAGAAGTTCGTGGTTCTGGTTTGCTTTGAAGTCTTTCAAGTCACGAGATATTTCTCTTTGTTCCTCTGTAGATATCGAACTAGTTCAAGTTATCATGTTCTTTGTGACTACTTATTCTACATGACAGATCACACTACTGTTCAACACTCGATCATTACATGACAGCTAATACCCCGCCGTGTTAATATCGATGTAGCGATACTTCGACTTACAAGTGCCTCAGTGAATCGATCCATATTACTTAATGCATCCTCAAATGTTGTTCCCAGAAAATACCTGGATTGCTCATCGTAAAGGTACGGAATGTTAAATTCCCTGAAAAATGTAGGGATGTCGTCGGTATTTAAAAGGCTGCTCGCATGGTTAGCTTATCATAGCATTCTTATACTACGCAACAAAACTTACCGCCTAAAATTTCGATCAATTTTATCGGCGCGAAGGAAGTGATGATTATTCTTTGCTTGTTGAAGAAATTCTGAATACCAGATGTCTTCAAGGCGATCAACCAGATCGGAAACATAGATACTGAGTAATTCGTATAGTATCTTACTTTTAAAGAAGTTAGACGCATTAGAATGTAAAGTTTATGATCTTCATAAACCATCTCACTTATCTTTGATAACTCAACGTCATCACTATTTGTACATTCGACGCTGAGACGGGACTCAATCCCTTTCAATGAGGATTGTATCCCCAGATCCTCCGGGGATAGTGACAGCTTACTTTCCAAAAGGCGATCAATTTTGGACAGCATGATGCTTAATTCCAGTTTGTTACTCATAGTTTCGATGAGTCTGTTTGATAGTGGTAGGTTTGTTTGAAAGTGTTAAGTTGGAGCATGTCGTGGTTTAAATAGCTAAGAGATTTGATTCCTTACCTCATTGTGGCGTTCGAAATACAATGAGTTTGAAAACCGTACATTTTTTCTCTTGTTTTCAGTTGTTCTTCGTCATGCCCATAGAATGTAGCGATATCGCCACTGTTGCACAGTATTGTACGTCCGCGTCCACTGCAGTGCTACAGTCTTCGACCAATACAATAGCATGTGTATTTTGATGTTATGCGTTCTAGTAGGAGTCCTTAATTACTTACGTCACTGCAGCAACGCTTTTAAATGCATACATATTATAGACTCGTTTATTCTGAGAAATCTAGGACGTTGGTGTAGAGATCGCTAAGTCCTGAATTTGCCTCTCAACCTGAAGCCCACTGTGGTTGAGGCGAACTGGAATATATAAGTTAACTCTTTACGCCACAATTAGTGTCAAATATTTCATTTGTATAAGAGTAATCAATGGCTACGTAATAATAACATCTAGTAAAGATAGAGTTTGTTCGGTTAACTACACCTCAGACAAGGGTAAATAATGGATGGTTTATCCACGAGCGTATTGGTACGTCCACTTCGCATTCGACGATTTCCCCGCCTATTGTTCTACCTCTCCTGACATCTTTCTCTTACCGTAGAAAAGATCCGCGGTACTGTGTTTACTGTACTACATGAGCGTCACAGAGCTCTACTATGTTCAATTCGTCGTCCACTTCTACCTCTCTTGGGCCAGGTAACTGGTAGAGTGTAGGGGGGGAGGAAGATGGATGATATCGATGAGGGAGGGGAAATGGAACGAACACGAGCCTGAGTGCAAGGAAAAGATAACAGAGGTGGAGGGATGGACTTGAAGACGATCAGGGACACCACACTGCGGGAAGGGAAGAAGACAGGCCAGGCAGGACTCGAACTTAGGCAGAGAGTTTGAAGTAGAGTTCGATAGAGAGAAGACGGGCGACAGGATGGGAAAAGGTGTGACAGAAACTCAAGTATCTCCGAGATTCCCGTGTATAACTCGGCGCACGATGCATGATGTACGATGGATAGAAGTGGTGGAATGGTGCATGCTTGCCACTTAGATACGTGACGGTAAAGGACAGACGGGAACGCTTACGCAAGCGTCTTCAAACGATCCGCCTGCCGAATTTATCCCACGGACTACAAAAGTGTCGCTATCTGCACACGCAAATTTACACCTCGACTGACTATCACTCCTTTGTTAGCACCTTAATTGTACTTACCAGGCGACACGCATTTGATGTAATTATTAGTCTCCATGTAGTCCGCCTCTTAGACTAACCACATCTCTAATTAATTGAACTCTCGGTATTTTATACTAAACAGTTCCTTCACTGTCATCTTCTGAGCTAGCCTCGTTACCCCCTTCAAAACCATTGTTGTCAAGTTTCGGTGCTGGAAGTTTGTCACATACGTTAAAATGTTCATCATCGTGAAGTCTAATGTAGTAATTCGATCATTTCGCCTTAAGAACACCGCTTTCAGTTCTACTAAATATGAGTCCAGAAGAAGTCGTAGATGTAGCATACACAAACCACTGTCGAGTTCAATATCAAAATATAACTCAAGTCTCCGCGCAAACTCATTAGGATCTGGTAGTATAACATCTCCCTAGTATTGTTATTGAATAAAGTTCAAATCTATGTTCGCGTTGACAAACATACCTCTTCCATCAAGACCTTCCAGTCATCGTGATGTGCAATAGCCAAGCTTGCAGTAGGCACCTTAATATGTATTATCGGAGGTTAATAATCGATGATACAGCCGTCATACCTTCTGTAAGAGGTACTGGGTTATAAGCCGAGATGGATGTATAGTCGAAGTATTATTTAATGCGGCAACCATGTTTTTAGTTATTTTGTTATATCTGTTTTCCTGCAGTCTTGATCGATGCCTAGAACGCGCTAGTCCCTTGGCATTAGTAGGACGTGTCATCTTTTTTCGATTTCAGGCCTGTATATGCTGTACAAGTAATAGACAGAGACTCACAAGTTCGGAAGTCGCCCGCATACTTCCACTACCTTCACCTTCCGACTCCCCAAAAGGCACATAATTCGATTTTGGAATAATATCTGTTGTCTTCAAGCTTATGATTGGCTTCACAATTACTTCAGGCTTTGTTGCAAAAATTACACCCCATTTTGAGTGCTTTAGTTCAATACAAAATGTGCGAATGAAGAGACTCTGATTCGGCACCGTAGCCACAGGCCTTGGTCCGTATTTGACTTGTGCAGGACCAGATTGAGTCCAATGATAAGTGTAGGAGCTAGTGTCGTGATACATAGTAGTTACGTTAAATGTAAGGTCGACGGGTCCGGGGCTGGATGAATTGCTATGTGCGAAAGCACCTATTGCCCAGGATGTGCTCTTGCTGTATCCGGTGACTAGATGCAATGATCCATTTACTGCTTCTCTGTATCTAACCCTGTTTGCATAGCGATACCAACTTTCGCCGTTTCGACTCGCATTGGCTCGGAAGGCGCCTATAGCACGAAGGTCTTCTTTGTGTGAACCTTCAGGTAGTATGAGGATTGCGCCTTCATGGCTTGCACATTTGAAGTTATATTCAGTTTCCACCCCTAGCCTGTAATCTATGAAATCATTCAGTTACTAGACCATAAAAATCAGTTTGCCTACGGAAGCACGGTTTGAGTTCCTGCACTACCATACATGTCCCTGCTCATCAAGAAAGTGCCATGGTAATGCTCCATTTCCAAGTTAATATCCACATAATCCAGCAGAGGCAGTGGCTTAAAACCTTCCGGAACACGATTCGCATTGACAGGATGATCTGCCGGTAGATAAATATTAAATAGGAAGTCAAAATGACCGCTAGAGTTAATAATTCCAACGTCTCCTATTCTAATTCCATTCTTCATGTACTCTGCAGGGAGATTTGAACCTGGGCTTGGATACCACAGTGGGAATCCATGTCCTTTTAACCATAAGAAGCGAGCATATAATTCATAATCCTTCTCTTCTATGGCTTGAGTGTTAAGTCCGGTCACTGAGGTAGACTCATGCTTTATGTTAGTACAAGTGGATGAATGGATGTGAATAGTATATACCGCTGATGACTTGTAAGAACACCTACTAGTACCGGTCCGTTGAACTAGGTCGCCGGCCACAGTGATGAATTGTCCACCATTAGTCGTGAATCCGCTTGATCCACCTAGAGTGCTTGTCGTGCTGTTCATATAATAAATATTTATAATGTATTGTAGTGATAAAATCGCATACGTTTGGTGGACCTGCCTCGGAGCAAATGTATCCTGAGCCAGTTGAACCTCTTCAGTGCTGTTATGCCTGGGTGTTCCAAGTGGAACCGAAGTGCTACCAATATCTACATCTGCGAATGGGATTTCACAGCGGCATAAATGTTAGGAGTTATGTGGGAACTTACGAGACATAGTTGGGTGAGCACGACGATTAGCATCCAGAAAGAATCATATACTTATATGCTGCCTCGGCGTTAATCATACTAAAATTATTCAGGGAATAACAAATACTCCTAGATCATGATGGTGAATTCCATTCCACATCGTGGGTTCAAGATTCGGGCTATCCAAAGAGCCGAGGTGAATGGAAGGATCGTGACTGTCGTTTGGTAGAGGAGGTCTGATACAAAAGAATAATGATAGAGAAAACCCAAGAGCCCGAGAAGAATCGAACTAACGAAAAAGGAATTACAGTTAATGCAGAAAATCGAGGATGTGGAAGCACAGCCTGAAGTGAGGTTCCTTGTGCCTAGAATAGCGAATGTTGAACAAAGATTTAATTAGAGTCATAAGAACCTATGTATAACGGGACCGATATACAGCAATATAACAGTGATCTTCCGCTGAATGCCATGATTACGATCGATGAGATGATATTGAACGACATCAAAGGTAAAGGAGAGAGAGTCTTGAAGGAAGAAGTAGAAGTTCGAAAAATAACAAGTATATTCACGAACTACTTCAATATGGGGCTGCTAACATTTCGAGTTCCTGTCGAGTTTTTCGAGTTCAAGTTAAGTTACACTTAAGTTACAGTTGAGTTCCACTTTTAAGCTCGCTTACCTTTTTCGAGTCAAAGTTAAGTTACCTCAAGTGGCCATTTCTTATTTCGAGTGGACTTAAGTTCCTCGCTTTTTTTTTTTTTGGAAAAGTCGAGTTCCCTCGAGTTATCTTAAGTTCACCACTTATTATTTTTTTGAGTGAAAGTCGAGTTCCTTTGAGACAAGGTAAGTTACTCACTTGTGTATTTTGAGTGAAAGTTAAGTTCCTTAAAGCCAAGTAGAGGGGCTGCTAACATTTTGAGCTCCTGTTAATTTTTTCGAGTTAAATTTAAGTTTTTCGAGTGAACTTAAGTTCCTCACTAAGTTTTTTTTGGTGAAAGTTGAGTTCCCTTGAGTAATATTAAGTTCCTATCAGGTGTAAGTCGAGTTCCAAATATTCAAGTTTCAAGTGTACAGTAAGTATACACTAATCACTACTATAATTACTGCTCTGTTCCCATACCCCCGCCCGCCTAATGTTTTCTACAACTCTGCTCAATAATTCCCACGCACGCTGCCCGCCTTTATTTACACACATTTGCATGTGTGTTGTACTATCCATCACTTACATCAACTCAAATATTTATCACCGCGACGTCAACATATGAACACACCGCGGGATTGTTGATGGGCACTCTTCCTAGTCATCATCCTTAACAGCGAGCAAGTCTTTTCTTAAATTTTTAGCTCAGTTCTTGCTCCTTTTCTTTCAATCTTTTTTCATCACTTAATGTAAGTTGTTATACACATAGTAGACCATATTATATTAAGTAATAATGTAAATAACCATATAAAAAATGCGAGTTACATATGTATTTAGTCCTTTATAATAATATGTTCCATGCTTTGTACAGTAGATTATGTGATTTGTTGGAAAAGTGTATTAATTGTGTGGGAAAGTAAGAGCGGAGGCATGGGAAACTATGAGTAGGAGGGTGGGAGATAATGAACAGAGGTCGAAATAATCAACGAAAGCGTGGGAAATTTCGAGCGGGGATGCGGACAGCAGTGAACAACAGAAGTGGAGGCATGGGAAGTAGAAGCAGACAGCAATGAGCATCAGAAGTGAAAAGCGGAGGCGTGGGAAAATATAGGCGGGAGGGCGGGAAAGTGAAAAGAGGTTGGAATGATCAGCGAGAGCGTGGGAAAATGTTATGCGGGGGTGCGGACAGCAGTGAACAGCAGAAGCGGAGGCGTGGGAAAGTATGAGCGGGAGGGCGGGAATGATGAAATGCGCGGGAAATTGCGAGCGGATTAGAGGAGAAGCGAAAGCGGACAGAGTGAACAGCAGAATAATAACAGAAGCGTGGGAAATCATGAGTGGGAGTGCGGGATAGTATGAGTAGAGATCAGAATGATAGCGGAAGCATGTGAAATTATGAGCAGTGGTACGGGTGACAATGAGCAGAGCATGGGAAACATTGAGTGCGAAAGTATGTAGGCGTGATATGTTAAGCGGAAGCGTGGGAAATTATGTGCGGAGGTGCGGGCAACAATGAGAATGTGCAACTAATAGGAAATGAATAAACATTGAATTATAGGCGTGGGAAACAGTGAGCGGGGGGGCGGGAAACAACACAAACTATTGTATAATTATTGTAAGGTATTCATTATACAACTTGCTTATTTTTCGAGTAAAAGTTAAGTTCCCTTGAGTAAAGTTAAGTTTCTTGCTTATTTTTTAAGTGAAAGTTAAGTTCCATTGAGTGGAGTTGAGTTCCTCGCTTATTTTTTTTTGAGTAAAAGTTAAGTTCCATCGAGTTCCTCACTTAAGCTAAATTTGAGTGTCAGTCGAGTTCCCATCGAGTTACCTTTGAGTGGTAAATGACAACTCAACTCCACTTGAATTTGAGTTGAGTTCCATTCGAGTTCCAGTTGAGTTCCAGTTAAGTTCCTACTTTAGGTTCCTCAAATTCCATTACAAAAAACCCATACTTTATTATCATGCTCATTGTTGTCGCGATCCCTCAGCTCGTTGTTTCCCACGCCCACCCCTGCCGCTGCAGATGTGTAAAAATAGCGCCATCACATCAGCCATCAAATCCCCAATAACTCCACTCGCTTCCAATGCATTGATGGTGATCGCATCGCACTTCCATCATCATGTTCAATAGTGAGCACGTATTTTGTGCATTCTTCTCTCACTTTTTGGATTCTTCCTGTAATTTTTTTTTACAATATGAAGCTAGTAATTTTGTATGTTATATAACATCTTAGTTGCATAAACATCATGTACTGTGCTTACATAAAATATAGCATTAATAATAAGAATCTGAGCCTATCATACTATTTTATAGGTAATTTAGCTGTACAGTTGAAGCATTTAATATACATTAATGTTCACAAAAATATTGAGAGGAATCACCCAAGAACTCGACCAGAAATGAAAATAATGAATGCTCACTGTTTACGATGATGATGAGGCTTATGAATGTGATCAAATGTGCCATGGAAAACAACATGCAGCACTTATTGATCAATTTGATGGAGGCAGAAGCATCAGATCAAATTAATGATCAGCATTCAGGGGTGCAGGAAATAATGAGTGCGGAGGCACAATAGTAAGTGAGCACTAATCTAGTAATCCATAGCAGCATTGGAATGTCTGTGATATACCATACAAATTCAGGTAATTTACATTTTTCGAGTTACAGGTGAGTTCCTAAGTTAAGTTCCGGTTGAGTTCCAGTTGAGTTCCATTCGAGTTACCAGTAACTTGAAAAGTTGACGGCCCCTTCTCTACCACCTTCCACAGCACATACAGAGCGCTAATATTGACCTTGAGAAAGTAGACGTTGGGAGGTAGAGGTGTCCTGTTGGACCCCAGGACGTCCACAAATATTTCCATAACAATGAATGTAGGAGCAGAGTTCGTACATGACAGGAAGTAGTTGTTAACATTAAAAACATTACACAAAGAGGATGATATGGCCTGTAGAGTTATAGTTAGTTGAAGAAATGTATAGGAGAGGATGAGATGGAGGGGTGTGGAGGTAGAATGGACACAAAGATTGCCTAGATAGAACAAGGGAGATAATGAGATTTACTTGAAATCAAATGCAATCAGATCCGGCACTAGGGCGGAAGGAAGATGGGCTGCTAACATTTCGAGTTCCTGTCGAGTTTTTCAAGTCAAACTCGAGTCTCACTTAAGTTACAGCCAAGTTCCACTTTTAAGCTCACTTATTTTTTTCGAGTCAAAGTTGAGTTACCTTGAGTGGCCTTTTCATATTTTGAGTGGACTTAAGTTCCTTGCTTTTTTTTTGAAAAAGTCAAGTTCCCTCAAGTAAACTTAAGTTCATCACATATTATTTTTTTGAGTGAAAGTCGAGTTCCTTTGAGTCAAGTTAAGTTACTCACTTGTAATTTTTGAGTGAAAGTCAAGTTCCCTCAAGTCAAGCAGAGGGAATGCTAATATTTCGAGCTCCTGTTAATTTTTTCGAGTTAAAGTTAAGTTTTTTGAGTGAACTTAAGTTCTTCACTAAGTTTTTTTTGGTGAAAGTCAAGTTCCTTCGAGTTATATTAAGTTCCAATCAGGTGTAAGTCGAGTTCCGAATATTCTAGTTTCAAAAATTCAAATGTACAGTAAATATACACTAATCATTCCCATACCCCCGCCTGATGTTTTCTACAGCTCTGCTCAACAATTCACATGCACTCCGCCCGCCTTTATTTACACACATTTGCACGTGTGTTGTACTATCCATCACTTACATCAACACAAATATTCATCACTGCAACGTCAACGTGTGAACACATTGCGGGATTGTTGATGGGCACTCTTCCTAGTCATCATCCTTAACAGTGAGCAAGTCTTTTCCTAAATTGTTAGCTCAGTTCTTGCTCTTTTTCTTTCAATCTTTTTGCTTCACTTAATGTAAGTTGTTATACACATAGTATTAAGTAATAATGCAAATAAACTTTTTAAAAAATGCGAGTTACATATGTATTTAGTCTTTTATAATAATATGTTCAATGCATTGTACAGTAGATTATGTGATTTGTTGGAAAAGTGTATTAATTGTGTGGGAAACTATGAGCAAGAGGGTGGGAGATAATGAGCAGAGGTCGGAATGATAAGCAAAAGCGTGGGAAATTTTCGAGTGGGGATGCGGACAGCAGTGAACAGCAGAAGCGGAGGCATGGGAAGTAGAAGCGGACAGCAATGAGCACCAGAAGTGAAAAACAGAGGCATGGGAAAATATGGGTGGGAGGGCAGGAAAGTGAAAAGAGGTCGGAATGATCAACGAAGGCGTGGGAAAATGTTGAGCGGGGATGCGGACAGCAGTGAACAGTAGAAGAGGAGGCATGGGAAATAGAAGTGGACAGCAGTGAGCATCAGAAGTGAAAAGCGGAGGCATGAGAAATTATGAGCGGGAGGGCAGGAATGATGAAATGTGCAGGAAATTACGAGCGGATTAGAGGAGAAGCGAAAGCGTGGGAAATGCTGAGCAGAAAGCGGATAGTAGTGAACAGCAGAATAATAATGGAAGCGTGGGAAATCATGAGTGGGAGGGCGGGATAGCATAAGTAGAGATCAGAATGATAGCGGAAGCGTGGGAAATTATGAGCGGAGGTGCGGGCAACAATGAGAATGTGCAATTAATAAGAAATGAATAAACATTGAATTATAGGTGTGGGAAACAGCGAGCGGGGGGGCAGGAAACAACACAAACTACTGTATAATTATTGTAAGGTACTCATACAATACAGGTATACAACTTGCTTATTTTTCGAGTAAAAGTTAAGTTCCCTTGAGTAAAGTTAAGTTCCATCGAGTCGAGTTGAGTTCCTCCCTTATTTTTTTTTGAGTAAAAGTTAAGTTCCATCGAGTTCCTCACTTAAGGTAAATTCGAGTGTCAGTCGAGTTACCATTGAGTTACCATTGAGTTACCTTCGAGTGGTAAATGACAACTCAAAGACACTTGAATTTGAGTTGAGTTCCATTCAAGTTCCAGTTGAGTTCCAGTTAAGTTCCTACTTTAAGTTCCTCAAATTCCATTACAAAAAACTCATACTTTATTATCATGCTCATTGTTGTTGTGATCCCTTAGTTCATTGTTTACTACACCCACCCCTGCTGCCAGGGATGTGTAAAAATAGCGCCATCACATCAGCCATCAAATCTGCGATAACTCCACTTGCTTCTGATGCATTGATGGTGATCACGTCGCGCTTCTTTCATCATCATGCTCAACAGTGAGCACATATTTTGTGCATTCTTCTCTCAGTTTTTGGATTCTTCCTGTGATTTATTTTTTACAATATGAAGTTCGTTATTTTGTATGTAATATAACATCTTGGTTGCATAAACATGGTGTACTGTGCTTACAGAAAATATAACATGAATAATCATAATTTCAGCTTTTCATACTATTTCATAGGTAATTTAGCTGTACTGTCAATGTATTTAATATACATTTGTATTCACAAAAAAATTGGGAGGAATTGCCCATGAACTCGACCAGAAATGAAAAAATGGGTGCTCACTGTTTATGGTGATGATGAGGCACATGAATGCGATCAAATGCGCCGCAGAAAACAATGTGCAGCACTCATTGATCAATTTAATGGAGGCAGAGGCATCAGATCAAATTAATGGAGGCAGAGGCATCAGATCAAATTAATGATCGACATTCAGGGGCGTGGGAAATAATGAGCGCGGAGGTGCAATAGTAAGTGAACATTTATCTAGTAATCCATAGCAGTGTTGGAATCTCTGTCATAAACCATACAATTTACATTTTTCGAGTTACAGGTAAGTTCCGAAGTCGAGTTCCATTCGAGTTACCGAGAACTCGAAAAGTTGACGGCCCCTGTGACATATGTTCATCGGGTGAGAAAAGGTAGGAACATCAAGGAAGTTAGCACGCAACAAATGATCAGTCTGGGACCTGCAAACAGTTCCTTCCTCCACCACCACCTCCAGATTCCGAGTACTACATTCTTCAGTTATAATTCAAGCTGTCACCTTCGAGTCCTATACGCGAACATTGATTTCGAGCTTGCGACGTGTATACGATTCATGAGCATGATGCAGCCAGCGATAAGTAGATAAGGCACTGTAATTGCGCGTACTTGACCCCTACGGTTGAGGGGTTGGTGACGCCTGGAAAGTTGAACGTTGAGCGGGAGAGGACAATGACGAGCGGACACGCAAGCCAGGCTACGCAAGCGTCCTTCAAATGAGCGCCCTCATATTTCCCACGATGAACACAATGTGCGTCTGTTGTTACATGTTACATAATAGAGTTGTTATCTGCACACCATATCGCCACGAAGGTGCAATTTACACCTCTTGTGCCCACCAAACAAATTACTGATGTACATGTTGTATCCTCTGCCGCTTCCGCACCATCTTCAGAGTATAATTTTTCGTTTCGGCCCGGAGTCACTCTCATGTTGAACTCGTACTTTATAGTAGCTAATATTTATAAGAAACTGAACTGAATCTAGCCTTATAAAGTTTGCACTTGCCACATTTGAAAACTCAAAGGTAAACATGATTCATGTGTGTGGAGGAGACCAAGTTTCCCACCACAAACCTAGGGCGATACAAAGGAATCATCTACACCCCCGACAGGACTCATTCTACGGAGTTGGAATAAACCTCTCTCTGCGGTACTCTTATCATTAACCATGAGTATATATTCACAGTCCGGCTGAAAGCGTATATTTAATTAAATTTAGGGATCCAGATGTGATCTGTCAGTTCGAGATTTTCGTTGTAGACGACTTCTTGGATGTGTATGCGGAGTTTTACTGGAAAATTCGTGAATTGGGAATCATTGATATAATAAAGAACTGGCGAGAAGGTCTCTGTAAAACAAGCGGAAGAAACTTGCGAATAGCATATTTGCTATTGAAATAGGTAACCAACGTCCTTCGTATCATTCCTACGAGCGACCTTTCACTCCAGAACTTCTGAGTTGCGAATACGTAGTCTGGTTACAATAGACCACAGGACATAGTTAGCTCCTGGACGTAATCCGTTAGTTGATCAAAGGGACCAATGAATGAAAAGGAATACGAAATGGAATGTAACGTACCTTCTCCAACAATGGCCCTCCACAGTACTTGCGTGGCTTTAATTGGAATTCGTTGGGAGATAGAGGCGTCCAATTGGTTCCCAAGCCGTCCACGCGTACTTACTATGACATCAATAAAATGCAGGCTCAGAGTTCGTTAGCAAAAGGAGGGAGTGGTTTGACTAAGAGGGTAAGATGACCTGTGAAGTCGTAGTCATTTGGCGACATAAAAAAGGGGAGAGGGGATTGGGGAGGTAGAACGGACACCAGGAGTACCAAGATAGGACAATAGAGATAGAGGGATGAACTTGAAGGAAGGACTCGAATAGAAGCTAGTAAATTTGCAATAAATTTCGATTAACAGTAGACGTGAATAGGTGTGATGAGATACGAAGATGCGTGACTCGGAGGCGAGGGAGTGTACAGACTTATACGGCGTTGTGATGTATTACTTCCCAGAAAACTTGATAAGAAGGGGTGTTGGAAAGAGAAATGAGGACAGGAACGCACTAGTTAGACCACTGCCGCAACCTGCTACCTGTAAACTCCACATCCTTCCTTCACCAGTGTATCTGCCATCATGCATCATGAGTCGTGTCAACTGTTCACGAGGACAATTTGCCCAACGATAGAAGTGGTGTGCCGGTGGTGGGGGGTGAGGGTTCGGAGAGGCGCGGGGTCCAACGCTTACGCAAGCGTCTTCAAACGAGCGTCGAGCACCCGAATTTATCCCACGCTGATGTCTACTATTGGTGCTCGTCTGTTGCTAATGGAATCGCCATCTGCAGCGTATAAGAACATATTATAAATTTGAACAACTGGTATACTATCATTGATTACCAGCTTTCGAATGTAGCGGGACAACCAAGTATGGAAAAAATAGCAGATCCATTTTATATTCTGCGTACCAGCACCATGATAATGTTCCATTTTGGAGTCAATATCTCCGGGATCCGGCTCTGACAGCGGCTTAAACCCTTCCGAAACACGGTTTACATTGACAGGATGATCCGCTACAGATGTTAAAGAGAAAGTCAAAGTGACCGCTATTGTTAATAATACCTTTTTATTGTGGTTACATCCTTGATATATTTCCAACCATCCAATCGACATCGACAGAAAACCAATGACGGAGTAGGGGAAGAGCGAGAATGAATTTAACGACCGAAATAAAGAGGCAAATAAATGTGTGGAGAAAGAGAGTGTAGGCTACAACCCCCGGGTTATATTGATATACGCCGATGGTGAAGCGGTTATCATGTTTGCCTTCCATATCCCATTGGTTAAGTAGCTATGGACGAAAGCAAGCGGCAGGGGTTCGACTCCCCTTCGGCGTAGTAAGTATGGCACGTATACTGGGTAACGTTCGACCACTTTTTGACCTGATTCTATGACATGTTTTTAAAAGTGAAAGTGATACATGTTTTCCTGAAGTGATTAAAAATGATACATGTTATATTTTACATACTGAAGAGTGTTACATGTCGTAAATTCAAAAACGATACATGTTTTTTTTTCTCCTTACAATAGTTGTACATGTTGAATTTTGAGAATGATACATGTTTTGATTTATGCATCAAAAATGTCCAGAGTCTGTAGTCCCCTGTTATATCTCGATAGTGGATCTGTACCGTATGCGGAAGCGAACTGTTCCGGCTCAGGGTTGCGCCACGCCAGCTCGGGGGCGTGCCGACGATAACTGAGCCGGCGCTTGCCCCATGTCTAATGTTAATAAATAATGACCGCTCTCGTGTATAATAGGCTAAAAATGTAGTTGACTATGAAAAAAAATAAGTACATTGCCTCATAGTTCACAAGCACCAATTACTAGCTCATACTATTATTAAGAATATATATTATATTTACGTGAAATATTATCGAAATAACCTGGTAGTGTATGTATTTATTTTAGAATAGTAGTGAATACTAATACAGTATATTAACGAGGACTATCATACTGAGCTCAGCATGAGCTTGTCAGCGCTACGACAATTTAATCAAAGTGAAATATTTCTGCAGCCATTCTAAATTGTGATTTAAGAAATAATTAGATATTCACATCTTGAACATGCAGTAGTGTTAAAAAATTGTTATCATAGTCTCCTCCGCTAATACTCTATTTATAACTGCTTGATGACAGGATACTTCCTATTTACTTAGTTTGTCTCTCTCGTCATCTACTTATATACTATAGGCATGTTCCATGATTGAATTACATTAGTACTTGTTGCGTTCAATATTCAATAATGCGTAATTCATATTAAAAATGATTAGAAATTTTTATCTAAGGAATAAATTATGTTTTAAAGTACTTGCAATTAAAAACACCCCAAGAATGGTAGAAACAACGCTGAAGGTGTTGAGCCGGCGCTGAATTTGTTGCGGAAGCGCGCATTTCCCACGCCTGGTTCAAACGTTCACGGGTGAACGTCTGAACCAGAGGTAAACGCGCATTCAGCTCTGCGGACTAGCCTGTGGAAGGCCACGTGCACGTGTGAAGATCCAATCGAGATATAACAATCGACACAAGACCGTGTTATTTATTGTGCAAAGTGAAGCTTCCTGGTCAGATTAATCTTGATTGCCCTAGCTGAAGTAATGGCAGAGCATCATCGGGCTCTCAGTGTTGGAATACCTGAGACAACTGAATTCAAATGTCTCAATGATCCCCGCTCGCACCACTATGTTTCAGCTATATGTCTTCCATTTTATTCTATGCCACCTAACTATGCCTTTTATGTAGTACATGTTTTGTATTTAAATCTGTACATTACGTCGTTTACCGTGTGCGTTTACCCCCACAATATACGCCGTCACTCGAATTTATTAGAGCCTTCAAAACTCAGGTCAAGGATTTCCAGGAGACTGGTGAAGGGGTTATTGGGTGAGGGGAGATGAGTAAATATTTATGTGATATACAACATACATCTGTTATTAATGTCAAGAAAAACATGTAACACCATTAGAAACATGTATCTATTGCTAGTTTTCAAGATGTACCACTTCTGAAAACATGTACCAATTGACAATTATGAACATGTAACATTTATACTCCGAAAATATGTATCAAATTTGTTCAATAAGTCTCGAAAGGTGTAACAAATTCATGGACTTTACCCAAACATGTATCAGTTTTGCCGAAAATCACCAAACATGTATCAATTTGGAACGTTACCCAGTATATGTGCCATAAATATGCCTCAGATCGTTCAATATGGGAATTTGTATCATGTCACTTTTTCAAAAAGGCAACACATCTAATGTCGTCGACACACACAAAACCAAAACCAATCATTTTCATCCTACTCCTACGTTTCCATTCTAATCCCATCACCATCAATCTCAATAGGCAGCCCCCTACACTACCGTCCCTCTTCTCCTTCGCAATCTCCTGTCAACAACCCCACGTAGCACCCTCGAAAATCTGCGCGAGAGTAAGATTTGGGTTTGTTTCATTGCGGATCAGGTCTACGATACGGTCTCTGTATTACGTTGTTTAGTGAACCAAGCGGGGAAAGCGAAATAGGGAAAGATGCCCATCGAGTGGATGAAAGTATGAAGGATGGGAGAGTATTAGCGGGATATCGAGAAGATAGTAATGAAGGCCATGAAACTTGAAAAACAAACGAAGGAAGGAACGAAAAAGAAAGAAAGAACATACAGCAAAACAACCCAGTCATATCCTCCTAGCCCATAACATCCCACCCCATCTCACCCGCAAAAATCACCAAGAGGGGTACGTGAGCCGTTGTGTAAGTTTGTGGAATAGGATTAGATGGGCTCCCAAATATATTATTTTGTCATCATTAGTGATGCTTAGGGAGGAAAAGGAGGAGAAAAAGAAAGCGAGGGGAAAGGGGAAGGGAGGAGAAGAATCGGAATCGGGACCGAGAAACAACGTACCTTCCCCGATAGTCTTCTCCGCACTCCCCTTCAAAGACTCCTTCAAAGCATCGCAAGGCCAAACATCATCCAGCTCGATTCTGTCGAGTGAATGGCGCCGGTCCAGATAGGCCCCAAGCCGTCCATTAGTGCTTCTCAGAGTACCGGGAGAGGGAAAGTTGGTCTACTTTCACCTCCCGAAGGAGTGAGGGGTGTGATGTAATCTGTTTTGTAACGTTAGTTCGTTTGTGAGAGAAGACGAAGAGGTAAATGACGACAAATATATTAGGAGATAAGACGTAAAAGAGGGTGTAGCGATACGAAATAGAGAAGCAGCATAAGTGAAACAACAGTAATGATATATGGCGAAGACGATACAATGAAGTCACGAGTGCAAGAAGACAAATTGAATCAGGAAGACATAGGTGTACTGGCGAGAGAGGAAAACAATGAGCAGGATGAGGAATGATAGTGGAGTGGAAAAATACGATATGAGTGGAGAGATAGAGGGAGAGAAGTCGTAACAGTGGCAGAAGGAGGGGGGTCACTCGAATACGAATGAGAGGTTAAAGTGAGATGAATTGCAAAATAGATCGAATGCGTAGTCGTGATCGAGCTGAAAATAGAATCATGATAGAGATGGTGTTGAATCGAAATGGGCAGGGATACGTGTCGAAATAGAATAGACGAAAGAGATAAGAATGAACGTACCAGTAAGACCACCCAGCCTCCCGCCAACAGACAAGTCCCCCCTCTCCTCCAATGCTTCACCCAACTTCTTCAACAGCCCTTCAAGTCCCACAAGCGGAATTGACTCTGAAACTTGTATATGGGCACTTAGCGTAGCGGGGGTGAGGGTCTTGAACTTTTCCGCTGTGCTTGGTATTAGCACATGGTATCCAAGGGAGAAAGGAAAGGAAAGGACGTACCGTCAACTAGAAACGAATCCTCCGTATCAGAACTAAACACTCCACCTTCGATCCTCACTCAAGCTACACCCAAACTTTCACTCCTCGAAAACGTCGGCCAGCAGCTTTTTCATGATACTTCCACTGTGGGACTGCGCCTGTGGACAGAGACGATGATCAAATCCAGCAAGCGTTTCGCTTTTTCCTTCGTGTCTATCGAAGGGGACCAAAATAAAAGAAAGTTATGCATACGCGGGAGTGAGGTGTCTAGGTGTCGCCATCTTCCATGTGGGAGTATCTGCATAACGCTTATTAAGAAACTAATAGCAAAAAAGGAGGATGAAACGTACCTCATCAAAATTATCATACCGTTCCTTAATATATACCTGACACAATACTCTGTGGCCTCGTCCTCCTTCTCCGAATGATAGGTAAAATACTGCAGCTGCAGCTTGTCCTGTTGTGCGAGATAAAAGATTTTGTAGCATCGCTCGAGGATGGATGTGAGCGTACGGAGGTAGGTTTCTTTTTCCTTTGTGGAGAAGCCTGTTGGGAGGAGCGATGTTGTTGGGAGATGGTGGTCATTCGCAAATGAGAATCAATGGGTCAGGGACCACTACCTCTAGAGAGAAGCGCAAAGAATCGTTGAGAGTCAGATATGATTGAAGTTGTGGTCACTGGTGCCGGTGCCGGTGAACCACTACGAGTCGATGAGGTGGCATTAGCAAAGCGGAAAGCGGACCGAGAGGGTTCCGACAAGCTCAACCAAACAATGCGTCCGGGTCCTACCTTTCGATTATTGAACCGCTTCGCTAAACCTTCGTGTATTCACAGGAATACACCAACGTCAAGTTCTTGCGAACCATAACAAGTATATATATGAACCACATGATCTTAATGTTTAATCACGAAATACCAAATAAAAGTACAAAGACGAGAACTATGGGTGTATACATACAAAAATACTTACTATTACCTCCCCTCTTAACCCTTTCCGGAAAATAAACAACAGGCTACACGATTAAAAGCAGCTTCAAGTCTTGAAATTGAAAAATAGCTTACCCTCTGTCATGAAAACTGAATCCTCCACATAATGCATTGAAGCGCATTATATTGCCTTAATGCATGTGCTGCCTTACATGGCATATATTCGAGGACGAAATTTATCAAAGCATTGTAACACTTGGCTGGAAGTGTTACAATTTATTGTGAAGGTTCATGTGGAATATTAAAATGAAGTTCATACGATACAATTAATTTTAAGCTGATATCCCATTTTAGTAGAAAAGGACAACATATTTTGTCGGATCTATGCAAACTATAACAAGGTTTATTGGTTAAAACTCCAGACAAGTAAAATGTTATTTTTATTTTAGTATAAATGCTACAAATGTCGTCTACCCACATACAGTACTGAGCAATATTACATACCATGTCACGCAGACATCTGGTTACTTACTAATAAACATAGCTTAAGATAACATCACTTACCAGAGTAAACTTACCTTTATGGTGTCACTTACAACTTAAAGCCACTTACATAGTACTTAAGTGATACGATAATACTCAGTGAGAATGTCGTTCTTTTATGCATTTTGAATAAGTGATTAGTCAGCATCCACCTGATCTTGTTCATAGTCTGGACAAGAAGCTTACAAGATCCGGATTCAGGTGCAGCCTCTTCGAGAAAGGCCTGGTTCCTTTCCAACGGTAAGTGTTTTCCCCATCAAGCTCTCTCAATCTGGGCAGCAAGAAAATTCCGGGCACGCACAAAAGTGAGCGTGAGTTGAGTGTGCACGCTCACCTATTGAGCGTGAAAATTCGACCCTGTGCGTGATGTGAGCGTGAATATTCTATACATGAGCGTGAATAATCCTTATATGAGCGTGAGCCAACTGGCTGTCTTATATCAACTACATACTGAATAATTGGCATAGTAAAGCATGTTTTTAATACAATTTGGTATATACTAAGCACTGTAATGTAATAATTGAAGAACACCAGTGGGTTTTATATATATTTCATTGTTATTGTCTTGACTCTTCTTTATGAGTGTATATTGATTTAAAATGTATACCAATGATCCAGAGTGTTTAGATATGACTTAGAGTGTATATAAATGATTCAGAGAGTGTACATATGATCTACAAGTTGAAAAAATGACTCAGAGAGTGTAGCAGTAATTCAGACTAACAGTTAAAATTTTATAGAGCTAGAGAATGGCATATATTGAACAGTAGAAACAGGGGAAGATTATAATGAAGCAGGGGGCTCAGAAAATTACAGGAAGCTTTACAATGAAGCAGGAAAATTCAGAACAAGGCAGGGGGATTCACAGTGAAGCAGAGACCATGGGAAATTCAAAACAAAGAATGGGGCTTTACAGCGAAGTAGGGAACTTCAGAACAAGGAAGGTGGCTTAATAACAAAGCAGGGAAATTCACAACAAAGCAGGGAGGAATACAGGATAGATTACTACCTATCACACATATTTGCATAGTATAACTGCATGTCAGTATTATATTTACACTCATGCTCAATGCCCTTTGATTTGAGCATGAGCATGATAGGTATTCTATCACATTTATAATACTTATTTACACTTGCACTCAATGTCCTTTAACTTGAGTGTGAGCGTGATTGGCATTTTTACTCATGCTCACAAATATTACACTTATATTTCACTTGAGCATGAGTGTGATTGGTATTCCTGTTCATGCTCACAAATATTACACTCATGCTCAATGTCTTTTAACTTGAGCGTGAGTGTGGTATTTCTATTCATGCTCACAAGTATTACACTCACACTCAATGTCCTTTAACTTGAGTGTGAGCGTGATTGGTATTCTTACTCACACTCACAAATATTACACTTGCATTCAACTTGAGCTTGAGTATAATTGGTATTCCTATTCACGCTCACAAGTATTACACTCACGCTCAATGTCCTTTAACTTGAGTGTGAGTGTGATTGGTATTCTTACTCACACTCACAAATATTACACTTGCATTCAACTTGAGCATGAGTATAATTGGTATTCCTATTCACGCTCACAAGTATTACATTCACTCAATATCCTTTAACTTGAGCATGAGCGTGATTGGTATTCTTACTCACACTCACAAATATTACACTTGCATTCAACTTGAGCATGAGTATAATTGGTATTCCTATTCACGCTCACAAGTATTACACTCACGCTCAATGTCCTTTAACTTGAGTGTGAGAGTGATTGGTATTCTTACTCACGCTCACAAATATTACACTTGCATTCAACTTGAGCTTGAGGTGATTGGTATTCCTGTTCATGCTCACAAATATTACACTCACACTCAATGTCTTTTAACTTGAGCGTGAGTGTGGTATTTCTATTCATGCTCACAAGTATTACACTCATGCTCAATGTCCTTTAACTTGAGTATGAGCGTGATTGGTATTCCTATTCATGTTCACAAATATTACACTCATGCTCAATGTCTTTAACTTGAGTGTGAGCGTGATTGGTATTCTTACTCACACTCACAAATATTACACTTGCATTCAACTTGAGCTTGAGTATAATTGGTATTCCTATTCACGCTCACAAGTATTACACTCACGCTCAATGTCCTTTAACTTGAGTGTGAGTGTGATTGGTATTCTTACTCACACTCACAAATATTACACTTGCATTCAACTTGAGCATGAGTATAATTGGTATTCCTATTCACGCTCACAAGTATTACACTCACTCAATATCCTTTAACTTGAGCATGAGCGTGATTGGTATTCTTACTCACACTCACAAATATTACACTTGCATTCAACTTGAGCATGAGTATAATTGGTATTCCTATTCACGCTCACAAGTATTACACTCACGCTCAATGTCCTTTAACTTGAGTGTGAGAGTGATTGGTATTCTTACTCACGCTCACAAATATTACACTTGCATTCAACTTGAGCTTGAGGTGATTGGTATTCCTGTTCATGCTCACAAATATTACACTCACACTCAATGTCTTTTAACTTGAGCGTGAGTGTGGTATTTCTATTCATGCTCACAAGTATTACACTCATGCTCAATGTCCTTTAACTTGAGTGTGAGCGTGATTGGTATTCCTATTCATGCTCACAAATATTACACTCATGCTCAATGTCTTTTAATTTGAGCATGAGTGTGGTATTCCTATTCACGCTCACAAGTATTACACTCACACTCAATGTTTTTTAACTTGAGCATGAGTGTGGTATTCCTACTCACACTCAATCTTTTTTAACTTGAGTTTGAGTGTGGTATTCCTATTCACACTCACAAGTATTACACTCACACTCAATGTCTTTTAACTTGAGTGTGAGTGTGGTATTCCTACTCACGCTCAATGTTTTTTAACTTGAGCGTGAGTGTGGTATTCCTATTCACACTCACAAGTATTACACTCACGCTCAAACACTCACTCAATATCCTTTAACTTGAGCATGAGCGTGATTGGTATTCTTACTCACACTCACAAATATTACACTTACATTCAACTTGAGCATGAGTATAATTGATATTCCTATTCACACTCACAAGTATTACACTCACACTCAATGTCTTTTAACTTGAGCGTGAGTGTGGTATTCCTATTCACACTCACAAGTATTACACTCACACTCAATGTCTTTTAACTTGAGTGTGAGTGTGGTATTCCTACTCATGCTCAATGTTTTTTAACTTGAGCATGAGTGTGGTATTCCTATACACGCTCACAAGAATTACACTCACACTCAATGTTTTTTAACTTGAGCATGAGTGTGGTATTCCTATTCACACTCACAAATATTACACTCATGCTCAATGTCTTCTAACTTGAGCATGAGTGTGGTATTCCTACTCACGCTCAATGTTTTTTAACTTGAGTGTGAGTGTGGTATTCCTATTCATGCTCACAAGTATTACACTCATGCTCAATGTCTTTTAACTTGAGCGTGAGTGTGGTATTCCTACTCACACTCAATGTTTTTAACTTGAGCGTGAGTGTGGTATTCCTATTCATGCTCACAAGTATTACACTCACACTCAATGTCTTTTAACTTGAGCATGAGTGTGGTATTCCTACTCACACTCAATGTTTTTTAACTTGAGCGTGAGTGTGGTATTCCTATTCACACTCACAAGTATTACACTCACACTCAATGTCTTTTAACTTGAGTGTGAGTGTGGTATTCCTATTCATGCTCACGAGTATTACACTCACACTCAATGTTTTTTAACTTGAGCGTGAGTGTGGTATTCCTATTCACACTCACAAGTATTACACTCACACTCAATGTCTTTTAACTTGAGCGTGAGTGTGGTATTCCTATTCACACTCACAAGTATTACACTCATGCTCAATGTCCTTTAACTTGAGCATGAGCATAATTGGTATTCCTATTCACGCTCACAAGTATTACACTCATGCTCAATGTCCTTTAACTTGAGCGTGAGCATAATTGGTATTCCTATTCATGCTCACTTAGATTACACTTCCAACTTACTTTTCCTCCCACATGCAAGTGAAGCCAATATATATATGTAACATATAATTTTTTTGTGAGCGTGTACTAAAAACTTTGAGCGTGAGTTGACAGACCTTGAGCGTGAGTTGATGACCTTGAGCGTGAAAACTCAGACCCTGTGCGTGAATGTATGAACCCTGTGCATGAGATGTTGACCCTGAGCGTGAAGTGAAATCTTGAGCGTGATGTGTGCGTGCACGCTCAATCCACGCTCACACCTTGAGCATGAACATGAGCGTGCACGCACCTGTTTGAGCGTGAAGTATAAATATTATTCTTCAAGATTTGACTTCATATCTTGATTAGAAACATCACTCACATTCACAATATGACACAGCCATACAACACTAATATGTACATTTGATTTACACTCTTTTTGACCCACAATTGGGCCATTTAGAGCTAAAATAAATACCTTGAGTGTGACACGCTCAATCACGCTCACTTTTGTGCGTGCCCGGAATTTTCTATGTGCCCCTCTCAATCTGTGTCACAAACCATAAAGTGACAATTTCGGCACCTTTTACTTTTATTTTACTCAGAAAGTCACCAGTCACACTGGTGGTCTGATGGATAACAAATACAATAAAGGATAATATAGGATACATGATATTATCTTACACTGTAGTCTAGACACAATCTTAAGAATACATTATGACTAGTTTTAGTGAGTCACAGCATTAGTGCGAAGAGACTTGCCACAAAATGCCTTTTAGTAGCATTCTAATACCTGAGCCGATGCTTTTCAAGCACTTTTAAATCATGTATAAGGCTTAATATATTGCAATGTGTTTTCGACTTTCGTGACATCACTGGCCTCAGGTATGAAATCGTCTTGCATCTCAATAATATTTCGTATGTCTCTTTACAACGACTGCGGAGCTAGCTTTACTATAATACCATTTCTTGTCAGCACTAAGAACTCCTTCGAAAATCTATAAAAAATGCTGACAGGAGAAGTGTACTGAATAATTTCGACCAACTGTTCGGTCACGCGTCACACAGGGCCATGAACAGAACAGATTTAGCTGTTGGTCACGCGTCACAAAGACTCATGAACACAGGTACAAGGAAAATAAAAAATTGTGAAAAATCGTTAAAAATAAAATAAAATAAGTAGTAATATTTAGAACAGTATTGACACCAATATATACCTCCTGAAGTGTGTAATGAGTATAATAATTACACTTGAAAGCCATTCAAATCTATTCCAGCTTAAATTTTGCTCACCCAATGGCTTAAGCTGCGAACAGTTCACTTCAGGTGTCACACATTCTATAGGGCTGCGAACAGAGGTTTGGACCGTCACACCTGAAAGGGTCCGAACACTTGGTCGAAATTATCCAGTATAGTCAAGGTAGTTTGCAGCGAGCACCATTTCCATAACTATCTCTTTATCTAATGCCGAGAGGAATTTGTCATCCTACTCGCAGAGTTGAAAGTCGCTATCACCGGAGAGCTCGTCGGACGAGTCCTCGCGCTGATATTCGCAGTATTGAATAACCTACCACTGTTGATTAGTTGTACACCTAACAGGAGAAACAGGAGTAGACTATCTGTACCTTTTTAAATACAGCCGAAGATACGTCCAAGAGAGGAATCGGTTGGCTGTCGTATCCCCCATAGATATTAACAATGCCCATATTCTTAGCGGCATCGTTATCGATAGTAAACTGCTCATTGTCAGATGATACGAAGGTAACCATTTCAAGTTGTCAAAGGTTAGAATAAGGGGAGTGTTTATATTTGTTTTTGGAAGTTGCTAGGAAATAGAAAGAGTAGTCATTGGAGTACGTCGAAACATACCATTTAAATACATCCAGTTCAATGCTAATTATAGATATCAACAATCGTTTGCCCTATGCCACTATCTAAGATAGCACCACTCTTACATAAACTTGTTCTGTAAGCGCCCAGAGGTGCGAATGTTTGGCTGGAGCTTCTGCTGCTAGCATGGCCATCGCAAATTCTAGTGACGTAACTCCTCTTTGGTCCCCCTTGTCCATACCTTCCCCATTGCTTTCTTTAATCGTGTATCCCACCAAAGGCACGGACATGTGAATAAGGAGGTCAGTATGAGACGCGGAGTGTGTCACTGTGGGTGTAATATCCTTCTGTTTCTGGTCTGTTATATTACGTTTAGATAAGACAGAACAGAGCGAAATCACGAAGGAAGAGATGGGGGACGACGAAATGAAAATCTCGCAATGTGTATGTATATTAACGTAGATGAATTATAAGAAATACGTTGATGGTGATGCAGTTATCACGCTTGTCTTGCATTAAAGTACCGTACTACATGCGAGTAAGCAGCAGGGGTTCGACTCCCCCTCGGCGTAGGTGTAATTGGGGGAAGCGATATAACTTTTACTATAATTCTTCCAAGTTGGAATCAAGTTGGAACCAATGCTTACTGTGTATTCTTAGTTTGAATCAATTGTTAGTAGTTAGAAATTGTATAATTGAAATCAATCTGAAATCAATGGCTTAAAAGAATGTTTAAATCAATAAGATAATAAAATAAAATCAATTAGAAGTGAATGTATGGTCCCCAAACATGTGCATAACATAGCCATATGGCTGTTAATCATGTCACCATAGCTGCTATGCCACTAGGTCTTTGTTATGTATTACACTTCAGGCTACTTAACTAGTAACTCACTGTCATTTCTATGGACTTTTATAAAATTGATAAAGTTAGTGATATATGTTTCTTGATGTATCTTAACCTACATATTGTGTGAGGCTCATTTAATCTACTTTCATGCCCCTACTAATGTCATATTTTTTACGAATTTCAACTAAGTAGTGACAGTGTAATATATAAAAATGGCTTAATGGTGTAGCGGCTATGGTGATGTGGTTAGCAGCTGTATACATTCATTTCTAATTCATTTTATTTTATTTATTTGTTACCGCAATGATTCCATTCATCTTATTGATTTCAACATTATTTAAGCCATTGATTTCGGATTGATTTCAATTAAATAATTTCTAACTACTAACCATTGATTTCAAACTACTAATACACAGTAACCTGAGTAAGTATTGATTCCAACTTGATTCCAACTAGGTTTCGCAACCAATCAGAATCGAAGCCACGACTCTTTGTATCGTACTTCCTATTAGCTAAGTACTTCCTACCCACTTCCTCTTTATTTTTCTCCCATACCTTGCTCCCGTGATGTATAAACGCGTTGCATCAGTTTCCGCACGTGGATTACATAATCCGTTTTGGACGCGTCGCTCCTGTGGTCTGACAGACCGCATTCTGTTTACCAGAGTTCCGTTTACCTCTATTCTAATGCGCAGGCTCCCGCCAACGGACTCCGCTGTCTCCATCCCCCTTCCACAATGGAGTGTATAGGTACCAAAAATATAGCTGCTTTTGACCGCTCTTGACCGCTGTGCAATGATACAATGATCATCCTTAGAATGATATGTACACTCTGTATCTCACGTACATTATCGAATGATGATAAGGGTATGGGGTATGCCTGTTGTTAAAGCTGCCAAGTGGAGAATTGCTGAGGACGTTCTTGGGTTGGAGAAGGTTGATTGGATCGATAAGTTCGTCTTGCCTTGTTGTGATTTTAGTTATTTGACTATCTCTTTATATTTGTCAAGATTGAGGAGAGAATATGAAATAAGTGAAATCTGTTATGCCACCGCCTTCTTCTCCATGTCTCCATCGTCGTCGTTTGAACGATTGGCAGAGAAAGATATATATCATCCCGCATATGGTAATGTCTCGTAAATTCCAACAACGAAGAAACCGATCGCTGTAGCATTCTATTATCATATCTAGCAACGAGACAAATTCTCTCAGCTAGCAATCGATCAATTCCAACTCTAAGTATACCGTGGAATCGAACGTATGCAACACATATCAGATTAACGCATTTTACAGGGAATATGCTTAACGCTAGCGTCATTTGGACGAATGTTGATACTGGTGGTGATGGGGTTTTCATTGGATTGAACAATACATATGTGGTGGAGTGGTTTCATGTTCAGAGGGAAGTATTGACGTTTAAAGGGAACTTTTAGGGGAGGGAAGAATATTCGAAGGTCCCTGATGGGATGGATTCAAACATTGGGAGAGGAATTGGTCGTGGTTGAAGTCAAGATATGGCGTGGTGAACGAGGTAGTATTGGGTACTATCAAGGTGAGTGAGACGCGAAGTAAAGGCTTTGCAAGGTTAGGAAGGTAGAAGAAACCCTGAGAATATTATATTCGCATCCCGTTGCAACAGTCGACCTGGGAGATAGTTGCCCTGTAGGCCGTCCAGGAGTACTTCCATAACGCTGAATGTAAGACTCTAGAGTTCGTACGCGAAAGGAGGTGGTGCTTAACGTTATACATTAAACTCAGTGCATGAGAGGGCCTGCGTAGTTGTAGTTCTGGAGTTCAATAGGTGACGAAATGTAGAAGGGGAGGAAGGGTGGAATGGATACGAGGAGTGCCTAGATAAGACAACGGAAGGATACACAACTGAAGCAGAGAATTTGAAGTAGATTTTAGCACAGCTCAAGGAGACAGGCGACAGACTGTGACTTAGGTGCAGGATGAGAATGCAACTCGGCCTAGTCTGGGAGAGGTAAAGAGAAGTCTGAAGGAGGGAGTTGGAAAGAAGAATGATTAAGCTTTGATATGCCTAGTAAAATAATAAGGTTATTTTTTGAAATACAATAGCCATCTAGTATCAGTAATATAGTGAATCAAGCCTGAGAGTCCAAGAGTTGGGGCGAGTCCCGAGCCACCAGCTAAAGTGTTCTATTCTGAATACACTATCAAGGGAGGAGTCCAAGGGCTGGGGTTGAGTCCCGTGCTGCCAGTCAAAGTATCACCTCTGATACAAATTAAGGGATTCGACATGATGACAATATACATCAGTAAATTCCCCAGGCACTAAATTAGTGTAATTAGTTCAGTTAGGAATACCCATCACTTAATTACATCTAATCTTCGCTTATTCAGGGCTTATATTCATAAGTAAGTGTTAATAAGTAAAGATAAGCTGTGGCCAGTAACTAATTGCAAACTAGTAATCACTAAATGCTACTTATTTCAGTACATACAATGTACTTATTTGATACTTAATTAAGTGTACTTACCCATTTTGAGCTGTTGAACTTGTATCAAGTAATCATTGCATTAACATGTATACTGTACCCATCAAGTACCCAACAAGTATCATTATAGTAATGATCACTACTTGTATGAACTGTATACATCACAATACTTACAGAATATTCTACCTATCCAATAAATAAAAAGCATTTATTATTGTATGAGCAGAGCTTGTGATGTGCAACGAAATTGTGAAGCCCCAAACCGGATTACAGTACTTTAGTAAAACTACTGTAACTTAGCTGCAACTTGATGCGAGTCTGCGACAGGCGCCATTGGTTGAGCCGAAGAGTCGTCAGCCAATCAAATTAATGGAAAAGTGGCGTGTTTTTCACGTGACTGGTTCCACATCACAAACACGTTCAAGTTGTTCAACTTTCCCCTTCCTTCCCCCCTCTCTCTTCTTGCATTCCTTTGCATACTCTCACTCCCTCGCATACCAATGCATACTCTTTCTTGTACACACACCTCACATACTCTCGGACAAACGCCCTCAGCACACTCTCTTGCTCTTGCTCACTCTTGTGGTCTCGCTACTCAGACATACACCCTATCGCTCTATCAGACATGCCCCACACAAACACTCTTTCAACCTCTCACCCACTCACGTATTCTTGGACATATGCCCGCTCTTCACTCGCGCAGTCTCGGACAATGCACACTCTCGTTCTCTCAGTTACGTACTCCTGCTATCAGTTATGCACTCTCTCTCTCGGTTATATGCACTCTCGCTCTCGGTTTCGCACTTCTGCTGACATATGCCTACTCCTCACTTGCGCAGTCTCGGACAATGCACCCTCTCGTTCTCTCGGTTATGTGCTCCCACTATCAGTTATGCACTCTCACTCTCTCGGTTATACACATTCGCTCTCAGTTTCACACTTATGCTTTTGGCTATGCGCTCTCATGCTCTCAGTTATGCACTCATCCTCGGTTATGCACTCTCACTCTCAGCTGTGCACCCTTGCACTCTCGGTTACACACTCTCAATTCTAGGACACACTCTCATGTATCTTCTCACTTGCAATCACACTCTGCACTTTCTCACTCTCGCTAGCTCTTGATGTTGTCTATCCCCTCCCTCCCAGTGCTATTCCCCTATGCTGCTTCGGCTGAGTTTGATGTAGTTAATGACTGAATGAATGGTATAATTATAGTATGTTGATGTAATTGTAGAAGATATATATATTTAATGGAATGCTTCTACCTTACTCTATTGCCTCTATTGCATAAGTAATGCAAGCATATTTGAGCAATTTTATAAGGTAATGGGGTGAAACTGAATCACTAATTGGTATTAAAACTTACCTAGAATATCCTAGAATATCCTAATTTTGAGCTAAAGTTGAGCTAATGTCAACTAATTTTGCCAGATTAAGTAGGGGACCTCAGCTAATTTGCCTAAAGTGCCTTATGAAACTTATTTCAACTAAAGTTGGCTTATTTCACCCTTAATTTCAGCTAAAGTGACTAAATTTGTGATGTGGATATTTGCTGATGTATTCGGGCAGCTTGATGATTCCTACATAAATTACAAAGTACTAGATAGCCATACCATAAGGAAAAAGCCCCAAAGATACTACTATGGAATGTGTTAGTACTTCTCCCTACCCAGAATGACACTCCCAGTACTATGCTAGACAATCACATAATATCAGGGAAATACTTCAGACTAGAGGGTTCTTCATACCACTGGTCCTGCCAGAAACTGCAATGGATAGCTATCATATCGTCTCTCGAATAACTCAGAACATCCATATGTCTCTTCTGTGTAATACAGCCACCATGTGGGAAACCACATGCCCCCAGGACTTTGAAACACGTGCCGAACACTACCCACGGCACATTGGGTAGTGCCATCAGACACGCCAGTACCGGAAACACCGGTATCCATTATATCTGAGTACTTGGCCAGAATTAGCACATGTAGTAGTGCATGTCTTGATGTGTGCCTATTAATAGCATGGTGCGGCATTTGATGCATCTCTGAAACAGAGCGCGCCCTCATGGATTCTTGTATGGAGGGTCAACCATACCTCTTTGACCATTAGGATTACACTGGAACATTATGACGTACCATTTACCTTACCTATCCCATTGTGCATGAGACTGCTGCCATGTAATTAAGTATATAAGTAGTTTAGACATATCTTAGAATACCTTAAGCACCACACTGGCTGTACTTCTGTTCTCACAGTAGAGTACGTTCTGAATTTGATATTGGCATTCTGAGTACCATTCTGAAGTCTGAAATCTGATCTGAAAGTACTGAAAGCAATCACATTACCTACTATTAAATATGCTGCCCATTTTACTATACTTGAAAACCTTGCACCCTCAAACTTAAAATATAAATCTAACTTGAACTACATGTTCTTTGTTGGTGGTGTTAAAACTATGTAAATAAACATTATCTAAAAGTTAGTCTTATCAGCTTTAATAATGCACCAATTATACCAGCCTGACTGTTGCAAACCAACTGAGTAGACCCAACCTCCACCAGCATCTCATAGTATTCTTCAACTACAACTCCTTGTCCAACACTTTTGAGTCCCATATATGTTCATTTATTTGAATTCACTACATGCATGCAATTCACGAGGATGATTTGAACAGACACCCCATCGATGGAAGTGGTGGAATAGAGCATGAAGTTGGCTGCTACGTGACGGTGAAAAACAGGTGGGGGATTGGATGAGGACATGTCACTATGCAAGCATCTTCAAATGAGCACCCTTAGTTTTCCCACGCTCACTACCATTAAAAGCAAGTGCTTGAAAACTATGGAAAGTCTAATGACCATGCTCAAATGCATCAAATATAATTGGACTCCGGTGTCCGGCACCGCGGCTTCTCGGTTTCAGTTCTTCAATTTCGCTTAATCTACTCAGGGTCACTTAAGCGAGATCTAAGGCCTTCAAATGGTGCATTAGAGGTATGCCCAGAAACAATGTCGATGTTTCACTTATGACCAGATCAAACAGAGATCCGTCCAAAATAGGATGCAAGGCCAATTTGAGTTGTACAAGCTAATACCGAACCTTTTCATATCATTGAATCTCTCATGCAGCATCCAACTCACATATTATGCCTTTTAAACACCTCTTAGACACTTTATATAATAAAATTTACTGATTCAAAGAAAAAAATCTCACATTTACTACCCGTATAACCGTATGAGGCTGGCCGTAACCGTTTTACGGACCGTACCGTTTTTTCACGCAGAAATAAATTCTTGATACGGTATGGTTATGGGTAAACCATAACCGTCACCTGACCGTAAGCTATACGGTACGGTGTACAGCCCTACTTATTCAGCAGTAATGTATAGATCCTCATGTCGCTTACTTCCTGTACAGAACTTTAAATTTGAAATTACTATCTTATCCATTAATTTAGTAGAGATAATCATATTCCAAATGTTTGTAAGTTTCAAGAGACTTCTGTTTCTTTCTGCCATTCACATTTTTTTTCTGTCAGAAAAGGTATAAATGGGAGACTGCAGCTCGAAAGACCCCAGTTTCCTCCAGCTGTTGTGGCTGTTCCAATTCTCAAGATACCATGGTTTTCTACAAACATCTACTACAATTCATTTTTGGTATTGGTTCACACTCTGCAAATATGTAACTGTCTTAATGATCTTCACACAGACTGCAAGTTATATTTAACTGCACTTCGTTGTAATAGCATTGTTGGGTTTGACTTGTCAGGTCCAGGGCATGCTGGTATGAAGAGTTTATTTCTAGTGATACGACATACAAGCATGCTAACATATTCCAAAGCATTTTTGTTCTTTTATTCATACTTTATCGCTCGTTTTCAATCTGAGAAAATTCTATGTTTTATCATAGTCATATACCTGCTCCTTCTTACATTTTACACCAGTAAGGTTGCATCTCTGGCTCAATCTAAATTTTTCTAACCTTAGTCTACAGCTTATAATCTCATTTTAACTACCTTCAACATTATCATAAGCAGATACATTATATTCTACACTGGTATGCTCAACTTTTGGTATTGTATTTTGCATTAGCTCAATTCGAGTTTTTAGGCCTATATGGTACATATGAATCTTATTTTCAACATTTCTCACCCACTGCTATTTGCTACGGCCTATTGGAATACATTTACAAGTATTCAATAACTTCCCGGTGCATTCTAGTACAACCATCCAAGCTTGTGCTATTGGTATGTGTTAATCTTACAGTGCCATTATAGGGAGAGGAAAAGTAACCTATGGATTTACGGGCTACGATCTCACCCTATATTACATAGTAAGTTTAAATAACTGTAGCAATATCAGATTTCTAACATACTACAAATTAATAGAATTTGATTTGAATATGACACTCCAGTCGCTTTTTGACAATCTCGAGTGTTGTTTTCCAGAACTCCGCTATGGACATTTCTACTTCACTGTTGGAAAACGTCAAATTGCCAGCTATCCTCTCAGTTCAACATTGGCAGACATAGATATAGTGCATGATTCGGTTATATTTGTGCATCTTCATGTCTGAGGTGGAAGTAACATTGGTAAGGTCTCAGCTACTCATAATTATTATAAGTATAACTTAATTTAATTTGTTATATTAAGAAGTAATTGATCTTACTGCCAAGAGTTGTATTCAAGTTACATCTAGGACATTCATAGACTCGGTGCAGAATTTATCAACAGTTCCAGAGTACTGGCCAGTCCAGAAGAAGGATGAGCCTGAGGTTGCATATATGATTGATTTACATGTCAATACCCCATGCTACATTTTAGATTGAAAACGTATTGATGCCTTCATCAAGCGTGAGGTATGTTATATGTCAAAATACATAGCATCATTTTACTAACATCAATATCCACTTAGTGTCAGGATTCATGGAAAGGAAACACCGGGTCTGCACAGCGCTCGACGTTTTGCCATATACTCAATACAGTTTGCCTCTGCTCAATACTGTGTTGTAATGGTGGCTTCAAATGCAACTTCAGTGTTGGTAGTGGATTCCTTAATAATTATCAACAATGGTCCCCAGAAGATCAGACAGGTCACAATGATGTTATTCAGTCAGCATTGGATGCTCGGAAATACAAGGCAGCATCTTTGACTGCCAATACTATTGTGTAAGTAATCCTATTTATATTTTGTTTTAGTCTATGCTTACACTGAAATATGTAGTTTTTACCAAACTGTCATTAATGAAACCTGTATTGCTGTTTTACAGAACGGTTCCTTATGTGGTGGACGTCCTGAGTTCTGAAATTATCAAACAGTATGTATACATGGTTTTTCAATTATATTTTCTCCTTTTAATTTTATTTAATAGCCTCGTCAAGGCCCTTCTCACTTCATTGGTTGCTCACATTGGTTACTGGATGACCGCGCACATGGAATCTCTCAGTTCTATCGTCCCATTCCCTTTGGAACAAAGGAAGATGTCCTTGCAAAGTTATTTGCTGGTCTTTTCATATATGACCCACTTCAGCCACTCGATGACGATATAAGCCCATTGACAGAAGCTTGCTTAAATTTTGTACACCCTGCACATGTGCCACTATCAAAAGAATGTGGTAAGTCTGAGATTATTATTGCACTACTAGACTTGAGTACTCAAATATAAGTAATATAAATGTAGATCGTGTTCACCTAGCTGTGGGAAGCTGGTTTCCGGGCGAGCTAATTCCACACAAATGTGAAGCCTTTCTAACGATTTTGGTGCCACTGGATCGTCATGATCATTGAGCTGTTGTAATACCTGGACATGGAATACCTCATAGTCATCCAACATTTCATGCACACAAGGTCCCAAATGATATTCAAGAGCAGTATCACTCATGTATTAGAGCAGCTGGAATAATGGGAGCAACTGCCCTGAAAGTTGATAATGGTATGTTGTTATGGTTGTACTATCAGGTATTATATAAATAGCAATACTTTGAAGCACATAGCACAAGCCATATTCTCAATGGAAAAATACCTCAGGAACTTCATAGCTCAATGGTTGACAATAGAAATCGACATGAAGTTGTTTCTAAAGCCTGCCTTCAAGCATTTCCAGCAGGACTTGGGATACAAGGTATGAATTCTTCACCATTCCTTCATTCTCTACATCAAGTTCTCAACTAAATTCTCCGAGACAGGTGTATTCCATCAGTTTGCTAAAGAGCTGGCAGGCAATACTCAAGAAAGATATATTTATAGTGTTATCACATTTGGACAGGATTGTCATGTTATTGTAACGTTAAATGCTTACCTTGCTGCTCAAATCACTGTAGCGAGGTGGATCATGGTGGACACTACATTCAAAGTTGTTCATGGTGATACAAATGCATTTAAAGTCGTTATTTGGTCTGATACTGCACAACAACATTTGTTCTTTATTTTATTTTACTAATTTATATGTTGATCTAATATATTTCGCCGAATTACCATGTAGGGTTGGTAGTGGGTCGTGTATGGACGAATTCTGCAATGAGAGACACATTCTTTCATATATGGAATGGGCTCTTTGATGCCCACAAAGTTATTACAGGCACTGAGCTCAACTTTAAAGTTTTCTCTCCCAATTCGCACTTGCTTGGGGTTATTGGTGACACAGAGGCTGCTCAAGCACTAGGATTCGGCGATGTTGTTATAAAACATCGACTTAACAACAGTGAGCACACAGGAATTGCCCTACCTGATACAATCTCTGTGCTCTTACACCTTTGGAAAACATGTCTGGTTCACTATGAGCAGTACGTGTTTCAGAAATACCATGATCTACAAACAATCACCTTTGCTATTCTCAATACTAACCTATGTTTTTTGGCCTTTTAGCGGTATATTCAAACTTCGAGGGCATGTCAAAAATGAAATTCTAGAAAAGCTACAGTTATTTCCATACCTGGAGACCGAGTATGATATCGAAAATTTCAAGAGCTACTGTGTTAAGCAAGGTCAACATAATAAAAAGCTGGATGGTATTTATTTTATTGTTATCTGTGCTTTCACTGCTTCATAACTCTGACTTTGTCCTATTCAGATTGGTGGAAACACAAAGTCAATCATGATTGGCTGCTTCCGTCTCTTAATCGCAAACTATCGCATATGCCATCAGATCACTGGGATTTAGTCCCAAATAACACAAATCAAGTAGAAAGTAGTCATGCAGGTGACAATCAAGTCATATCTACACATCGAAGCCTTCTTGAAGCCATTTTACTGTATGTCTTTATTATATCTAACTCAGTGTTCACACTAAGACCATATTATTTGATGCAGGGTGAAAAGTCACGATAGCCAAGTGGCACACAACCTTAAAGTCTCTCTCAGCTCTGGAGTTGTTTCAAATCGGAACAGTACCCTACAGAAGCGTATGGCAGTGCAGGCACATCGCAAGGAAGGCAATCAACACAGGCACCTTCAGTCAAGCATTGACAGACAAACTGAGCTCAGCTTGGAGACACAAATCAAATCGTTGCAAGGTCAGCTCAAGGTGGTAAAAGAAGCTTGTCGTACACCATGGAAAAGAAGGTTAAAGTTACCGCATTCAAGACTGAAGGGACTTTATCACAAGCTTGTATGTTCACACAACTTTATGTTATGTATCTAGAGACTCATTATTTTCACAGTTTTCCCTAGCAATACCGTACATTCTTCTCATCAAGCTACCTCTGGCTCACATTATTCATATACCCTGAGCCAACCATTTGGTATCTCCACCACTCTATCCCCTTATACAATGCCATCGACGAGTGGATCACCCTTTAACCAAGATGGTCTTGACGTATTGTAGATGGTGATCCTGACATTTTAATGTCCTACCCTCGCATTATGTAGCAGTTGCAATATTTTGAGGGTCTTGTTTTAGTGTACATTGTTCAAGTTACACTAGAACAGTACATATAATCTTATATGTGATAGTCTCCAGCATTTTAATATATTGTTCTGTGCAGACTAAACACACTCGCAATTGAAAATGTTTACATCTCAGGAGCATAAATTTGTAAATTATTTATATCTAAGGATATATGTTTATGATTATATTTAACACGGTGTAATACTTGTTTTGAAGGCGGAGGTGGAGATGTTCGGCCAGAATGAGCTGAGGGAACAGCACTGGGAAGCTTAGAGTCCCAATATCTCATATGTTGTGACCGAGAGGATGGTTCTAGAGGGCTGTGCACATGAGCAGCACCAGATGTAGCAGCGTGAGGAAGATAGAGAGGCAGAATACATGTGTATATAGCACTGATGATATAATACACATCCAGTTGCAAGCGGAGATGTTAAAGCTAATGTCAAATAAAAGCAACATGTAAGTAAACACGGTGGCTCCATCGGTGCTCGGTGCTGTCACCATAAGCGATACAGAACTCGCCTACAATCAGCCCCTGATCAGAAACATTGACACCATTTCTTGTATACACTCATGAAAGAATGAAAGCTAGCTATGTGTACGGCAGGCAGGGACCAAGGAACCTGATCTAATAATACATTCTGGACTCTTTGACTAATGTCAAGATTACGTAGTCCTTTATATGCATGGTTATCACTTTACACAAGGTGAATGAATGTTGAATCTAGGCTGAATTGGTGGGGGAGGGGTTGAATTAGCTGAACGAATCTGAAGCAGAGAATGAGCGGGTAGAGGTCGACAAGTAAGTAGTACCTAAATCTGTTACTTACCCCTATCATTCTAGTCTAATAATAAAATTCCGATGTCAACAGTTTGTCAGCCCTATCAATATGTTATATGCTTTACCCTTGTGTCTTGATACATATAAGATCATTGGACATGGTTACATCCCCAGTAGTACTTGGGCGGCAAGCTTTGGTCTGCACCAGAGAACAACATCATTGACTTAATCACACCATATCTGAAGGATGAATAATACCTACCATCATGTCCAATTGATCATCTATATATAATGAGAGAAGGTGTATGAGTTTGGGTATAAAAGTAGCATGGGACAGCCGCTTTCGATCGTGGGAATTACTGTGTTGAGAGGGGTACCCAGTATTTAGAAAAACACGGCGTTTGGCACAATAAATTGCCATATTTAGAAATTTTCGTTTTTGGATGATTGTTACTGTTTTTTTCGAAAGGTGATGTGATGGTGATGAGGAGACCTTCCATGTTTGGACTGGGAATTGATGGGGGTCAATGGCCTCTGCCAGAAACGGATGGATGCAAATGATGCAAAATAAAGAAAGTAGATGACTAAGCTTCTTCAAAAGGTCACACTGCATGATGAGGTGCATTGCATTACGATCATTACTAAGCGATTTGTAAGTAAATGGGCGCGCCGCGCCGCCACACTGATGCTGTGCAGCTGCCCTTTCCTTTGCTCCCCCAACTCTCCCCCCCCTTTATTTCGTGCCCCACTATCATACTGTATATCAGAATCCTCCACCTCCTGTGCAAAACAACCCAGCCCCCCAAAATCATCAAAATATACAATGGAATCTTCCAATTGTTGCAGAGGCAACTCACTTACACAATCACCCTCAAGTTATTCATTGGGTGAATGACTTGCCTCCACCAGATATTCCCCACATGAATATGCATGCCCCTGCAGCTGTTCCTCAGGTTGCATTTCAGCCACAAAATATTCCTCACATAAATGCACTGCCTCCTGCACCACCTCCTGCACCTGCCCCTCAGTTTCACTGGAACAATCCTGTTGTTGCAGAAAATATTCATCCACATAATAATATACCTCTGAATGTAAACTGGGCTGCAGATATTCACCCACCCATTCACCCACTGCCTGTTGCACTACCCTCTGCACCTGCTCCTCAGTTTCACTGGAATGATCCAGTTGTTGCAGATGACATTAATCAACACAATAATGTGCCTTTGAATGTACGCTGGGCTGCAAATATCCGCCAACCTATGAATCCTCCTCCAGCACCTATTGTTCCTGTGCAACATGTTCCCCACATCAATACACCTCCTCCACCACCTGATCACAATGTACAATGGAATCCTCCAATAATTATTGAAGCCACTTCTCCTCCCAACATTCAGCCTCAAAATATACAACGGGCTGAAAGTATTCCTCCACAAATTATCATTCCTCCAGGGGATCATTTAATAATTACTGATCATCCTCATATTGGGCCCCTTCCTGATCCTTTGCCCGCAAGTGCTGTCTCAAAAGGTTAAATCTATAATTATATTAATTATTACTTTTTAAAGGCAAGACAAATATACAATTGGGTGAACCTGTCATTCCTCCCAATTCATTAAATATTCAATGGAATGCTCCCTTTCCTGCTCCTCCCCCTGTTCATCCTTTTCATGTCAATCAACAATATCCTCCTAACTTTGAGCAAAATGCTCCTGCTCCTGTTCCTGTGCAAGTTCCTACATTTCATATTAATCAGCAAATTACACCTAATATTGTTTGGATTCCTCCTGTTGCTGCTCCTCCCATTCTTGTGTTTCATCCTGATCCTCCAAATATTGAACAGAATCCTCCTGCTCCAGTTGCCATTCGTGCATGACAGGTTAATGAACAGATTCATCCAGAGAATGAACAGAATCCTCCTGCTGAAGTTGGCATCCATGCATTTCGGGTTAATGAATACATTCATCCTGAAAATGACCACATTCCTCCTAATCCTATTGCTCTTCAGCCATTTAGGTTTGTTGAGTTTAATCCACCAACTGCACTTGCTCCCCCTCCCTCTCCTCCCCCTCCTCCTCCCCCTCTTGCTCTTGCTCCTCCTGTACATGTTCCCTTATTTCAAGTCATGCCACAAATCCCTCAAAACATTGCACTACCACCTGATAATCCACCTCCTTTATGCTTCATTGAAGAATATCCTGTGGTAAGTGTGTACATTATTAATTTAAATTATACTCTAACATATTATTTAGCCTCTGATGCAGGTTGAATGGGACATTCCTGTACTTGCTCAACCGCAGCCAATTCCTGATCCAATACAAGTAGATCAAAATATTATGGTTATAGACATACCAGATATTCCTCCACCTCTTCCCCCTCCTCCACACATTCCCATTGCTCACTGTCCATTTAATTGTAATTGGCCTAAATTCACTCTTGGTCCATTTACTGATGTCTGCCCTGACTGTAATGCATTGCACTGGAAAGCTGAACGTTTGACTGCATCCACCAGGGAGCGTCTTCAATTTGGAAGTTGCTGTCTGACTGGAAAGGTTAAACTTCCAGCTTGGGGCCCATCTCCCAGGGAGTTGACAGAGCTGCTTGCAAAGGATGGAAACAAGAATTTCCAGGACAATATTCATCAATACAACTGTGCCTTTGCCATGACATCCATGGCAGTTGAGAAAAATGCTTCCATCCAGGCAGGAGGTCCATGTGTTTTCAGAATTGGAGGTCGAGTTACTCATTTTGCTGGATCACTCCTGCCTCGCCAAGGTCTTCCCAGAAAATATGCTCAGCTCTACATTCATGATCCATCTGAGGCACCTTCAGCTGAGGATCGAATTAATGGCCATCCTGCTAATCGTAATCTTAACATGGATGTCAATGTTATGAGAATATTGGATGACATTCTCTATCGTCATCATCCAGGTGCATCAGTCTATCGGAAGGCCTATGAGAAAATATGGAACAATAACCCTGCTCGCAATTTTCGCCTTGCCATTTGTCATCCTGTAGGCACAGACCGACGGCGATACAATGTTCCAACAGCAAATGAGATTGCAGTTCTTCTGCTTGGTGATGGTGATCAGGTTCAGGGACCTCGCGAGGTGATCATGCATCGCCTTGATGGTGCACTGGAGAGAATCAGTGAGGTAAATGCTATGTATTGGCCATTTCACTATCCAATCCTGTTTCCACAAGGTCAACTTGGATGGCAGCCTGGCATTCTATATCATGGTGTGGAGGAGGTGGATAATGTGGATCATGTGCCCAACAGGGCACCAGGAGAGGAGGAGGATCCACCCACAACAAGGAAGCGCAAGCATGTCTCACAAATTGAGCACTTTCACTACTACATCCATCCACGTATTGGTGAAAATCTTCATCAATTCAGGACAAAGAAGCTCTTTCAGGAGTATAGTGTGGATACATCACCACTGAACTTCCTGACCCTGAGACTGAACCTGAGCTGTATGATTTGATTCTGAGAACAATGATTCACAAACCCTGCGGTCCTGGCAGCAATCAGCCATGTATGGAACATGGCAAGTGCTCAAAGGGATTTCCAAAGGCTTATCGGGATGAGACCATCATCACAGATGATTCATATTCTGTCCTGAGAAGGAGGGAGATCACCAGATTTCAGCCCATGACCAGGGATGGGACCCCAGTGAATAACTGCTGGGTTGTGCCATACAATCGATATCTGTCATGAAAGTACAGGTGCCACATTAATATTGAATGCATTGCATCAATCAAGGCCATCAAGTACATTTACAAGTACATTTTCAAAGGCCATGATCGTGCTACAGTGGAGTTTTCAAGGGAACTGGATGAGATGAAGACATTCTTGGATGCTTGGTATGTCTCTCCCTGTGAGGCTCTGTGGCGACTGTTTGCTTTTAAATTGCATGAAGAGGTCCCAAATGTGGTTTGGCTGTCAATTCATCTTCCAAATGAGCAGTCTGTCATATATGATCAGAATGCTGAAGATGTGCAGGAGGTGTTGGAGCGTGCATCAACACAAGATACAACTCTTACTGCTTACTTTAAGGCCAATATTCAATACCCAGCAGCACGAGAGGTTCTGTACCAGGACATGCCCAATACCTTTGTGTGGAATAAAACTGAGTGCACATGGACACTTCATCAGCGTGGATTTGCCATTGGACGGACATACTTTGTTCATCCAAATGCTGGGGAGCGATTCTACCTGCGAACATTGCTGACAGTGGTCAAAGGTGCAAAATCCTTTGCAGACTTGCGAACAGTTGATGGAGTTGTGCATCGGACATTCAGAGAGGCATGTCTGGCTTTAGGTCTTCTGCAGGATGATGGTGAATGGAGAGAGTGTTTGCGAGATGCAGCTCAAATGAAGACAGGTTATCAGCTGCGCAGCCTGTTTGGGACCATTCTTCGAGACTGTGGGCCTGTGGATTATGTGGGACTCTGGAATGAATTTAAGGAACACATCTGTGATGATCTGGGACACATCATTCGAACACACCTTGATCTGGCAGATCCTACAGAGGAACAAATCTATGATTATGGGCTGTACCTGATTGATAAATTTCTAATTAGTTCTGGCAAGTCTCTGTCAGACTGGGAAGATATGCCACTACCAACAGAAAACTGGCATGAACATGAGCAGCGAGCTAATAACAGGAGGGAAGACCAGACAAACAATCCATTGATTGCAATATACACTGCATACAATTTAGTGGAACAGCATGCTTTGGGTCAGGAGCGACTTGCAACTCTGAATGAGGAGCAGCGGGCAGCCTTTGATCAGATAGTGCAGGCCATTGAGTCAAAATCTGGGGAACTGTTCTTCTTGCATGGCCCTGGAGGAACAGGAAAGACCTATGTGTACAACACACTATGCTATTACCTTTGGGGGGAGGGAAAGATAGTGATTGTTGTTGCATCATCAGGGATTGCTGCTCTTCTGATTGTTGGAGGGCAAACAGCTCACTCTGTGTTCAAGATACCAATTGACATCAATGAGACATCAATGTGCAATATTGCACGAGGGTCAGATCTTGCTGGGCTGATTAAGAAGGCTGATGCAGTGATTTGGGATGAGGCACCAATGCAGCACCGACATATCCATGAGGCAGTGAGCCGGACTTTCAAAGATCTTCGCCATGATCAGCGACCATTTGGAGGATGCACTGTGGTGTATGGTGGAGACTGGCAGCAAATCCTTCCTGTGGTGGTGCGAGGGAGCCGACCTCAAATTGTGTCAGCATGCCTTCAGAGATCTGATCTTTGGGCAGATGTTACAGTGATTCACTTGCGACGTAACATGCAATTGAATGTGGAGGATGCAGATGAACGAGATTTTGCTGCATGGCAGCTGGCTGTAGGTCATGGGGAGCACACTATTAATGAAGATATCCAAATACCAAATCACTTTAAGTGCATGTCAAATACTGTGGAATCCCTTATTTCAGCAATCTACCCTGGACTTGATTCAGCTGAAGGACAGAATGATGAGTACTATGCTGAGTGAATGATTCTGTCAAGTCGGAATGATGATGTGGATGCTCTGAACTCTCAGATTCTGGCTTCATTCCCAGGAGAAGCAACTTCATTACACAGTGCAGATACACTTCCAGAAGATCGTGGATATGATGGGGAACTTCTTTACCCTGTAGAGTACCTGAACACGATCAACTGCTCTGGATTACCACTGGCACACTTGGAGTTGAAGATTGGATGTCCAGTAATGGTGCTTCGAAACCTGAGTGTTTCTGATGGAATATGCAATGGAAGCCGTGGAGTGATCACACAAATATGAAACCGAGTATTGGAAGTATGGTGTTAGGAATTCACATCTTATCTTATCTAATTCATATATCTTATCTTATCACAGTCACCTGACACATATCACCTGACTTACAATGCAGACACCATGCATATCGACATGCATTATTCATCAAGACTATGGGCACAGTCCACAAGTTCGGCCATGCTTGATACATACATAGTACATGAGTTTGCACAGTAAAAAGCACAGTAAACATGCATTATAGTGTAGGTAGATTACATGCAGTTACCTCATGGACTTTTATTATAAATACATTCGTTTTAGTTAGATATTCTTTATTCTTGTGCTAGTTTATTCCAGACTTGCAATAAGATTCACTTCGCCTCTATCTTTTCGAGTGTTTAAGTTCGACTTCGAGTTTTTGCTTGTCTGTCGCTAACATACGGTTATTAACTGGGGACAAGAAAGGGTGTCGAGTGTTCATACCACAGTTGAAAATAGAACCATGAGTGTGTGTAGATATAATCTAAATGAGGTGCAATAAATTATAAGGAGCTCTAACTGATTGATACTCAGTATTCATCACAGATAATGATGTATAACCACACGGGTGTAGATATATAACCATGATTAGATATTATATATTTGATTAGGACAGTAGTAATTAATGGTGTGTTTGATAAAGTTTGGGTTGAGGCATTGAGTGGTAGGAGAAGAGACATGTAAGTGATATAAGTTAAGTGTAAATGGTGATGGGTGATCGATGTGTGTGGATGTGTGTAGTGAGGATGTGTGGAGATGTAAACAACATGAGTGTGTTATTGGACACCTGTTTTGTGAGCAGGTTTCCCAGTATTTTGGTTTTGTTTCACAAGAAAGTCATGTTTCATAGTGAAAATTTAAGAAAGGGGTTGCTGAAATCAAGGTTGGTTGTGATGAAAAGATGATGTTATATATAATATCATATATATAAAAGGAATTTATGTGTAAATAGTGATGGATGTGATATATATGATATAAGATATGGGCAATATAGAATATATAAAATATATACATCACAGGTATGTCTTAAATCAACACGGGTGCAGATATAATGGTATATAAATACCAGCTAATATTTAGGGATTAAAAAATATTGATATATACAACACAGGTGATATATATGATATATGAGGATGACAATAGGATTATAATTTATAAATAATAAATAATTTGATGGGCACTGTAGCAATGTATGGTGGATATACTAATGATTGAGGTGTATAATTTGAGTGTAATGAATAGAAATAGAGGTATTCATTAAAATAGATTTAGAACCGATAAGGGAATGAAAATAGCGAAGACTAAACTACATGGGTGTAGATACAAAAGTAGAATATTTGATGGTGGTGTGTTCATATTTGGGAATTGAGTGATAGGAGAATAGATATGTAAGTGATGTAATTTAAAATTAAATGGTGATGAGTGATGAATGTGAATGAATGTGTGTTGATATAAACCACTATATAACCACACTCAGCTGTGATACATATGCTTTAATCTGTTCCCCCTTTGAATATAATAGGACACTTAAATATGTATATATTTATGAGGATAACTATAGGATTATAATGAGTAAATAATAAATTATTTGATGGGCACTATAGTAATTTTTAGTGGATATTGTAATGTTTGGGGTGTATAATTTAAGTGTAATGAATAGAAATAAGAGTATAAGTTGAAATATATTTAGGATGTTGAAGGGAATGAAAATAGTGAAGACTAAACTACATGAGTGTAAATATGGTGTTTTGTGTGAGAATAGAGGACACATGATGATGTGGCATGTGCGTCAATTGGAGATGGTGGAAGGCACATGGACAATAATGTGGTGTGATTAATGGAGATTGCATTGGGTGGAAGTAGATGAATGTGAAGTGAGCACAAATGATCATCCTTTTCAGGAAGATCTGCAATTGTTGTGAGTAGGACAACAAACAACAGAAGATCAAGGGTTCACCAAAAGAAAGAATGTGTATATCAGATAGGATATGCTGAGGAGGGATAGTTTCTGAATGTATGGGATACAGTATCCCATACATTCAGAAGTTTTCATGTAAGATCTAACTAACCTTTGTTGTCCTTCAAGAATGCGGGTAGCAAACCCAATATCTTTGATATGATTCTGAAGCCCGCACATTCTCAGTCTCTTATACAACTTCAAGACGAAATTGATCGTTACTTGTCCACGGATACGGAGGATGTTGGTGATGTTTTACTTTGGTGGTGGGAACAGCGCACTATGTTTCCATGTCTATCGCGTATGGCATTGGATTATCTCAGTATTCCCGGTGCGTTGAAACACTAAACCTCATTTTTCTTTTGCTTATGTCATTTTTACAGCCACTTCTGTTGACGTCGAGCGCATCTTCAGTCGGGGCCGCTTGTTGCTCTCTCATGTTCGTAGCCACCTCTCCGTTCAATCAATCCGCGCACTTTTATGTCTGGGAAGCTGGAGTGTTCTGGGATACATCAAAGACTCTGACATCGCAACAGTTATGAAGTTACCAGAGCTTGAGGGAGATGATAAAGAGGTGTTGGAGATGGGATGGGATCGCATTCAAAAGTAGAAAGTAGTTTACATAGTATGTATACTAAAACAATGTCAATGGTTTGTGTCGTGATGCTACTAGTAACTGAATGGGTAACCCGCTACCCGTGTACCCGTGAAATACTTACCCGTAGCATAAGGGTATGGGTTACCTTGGGTAAGGGTATGGGTGGCACTAAAAATACCCATGGGTTACCTGTGCCATTGCCTAGGGATACTTAGAGTCTAGAGACCATTGATCACTAATTGATACACAGTAGGTGTTATTGCACAGTGTAGATATATAACCACACAGGTAGATATATTCTCATGGGTCAGCAGGGGGTTTGGGGGTGCAACCCCCCAAGAAGAAAAAAAGCGGGGGTCTGGGGGCACAGCCCCTCAGCCTTTGAACTGGGATGAAGAAGCAGGGGGTCTGGGGGGCGCAGCCCCACAGTAAGCTGTCATCTGTGTGGAGCGGAGGAGGGAGCCGACAGGCTCCCGTACCCGTAGTGGAGCACGGGTGTAAAGCTTGTCTATATATAATGAGACAAGGCGTGTGGAAATTGGGTATATATGGGACTTTTGGGGGTCAGGGTCTCAGGGGTTTTGATGGGGTCCTGTTGCTCAACACACATGGATGTAAACAATGTTAAATATAAACAATATTATAGATGACCAAGCATCCTCAAAGTAAATGACTAAGCATCAAAAGAGAAGGCCTGGGAAAGTGGATATATTAGATGTAAGTGTGGGACACTTGAAAATGTGCACGCCACAATGGGTGATTAAGTAATGGCTGGAGTTCTGCTACTGGCACTTCCTTCCCTTCCCTTCTCTTCCCCCCCTTCCCCCCCTTGAATATAAAACCAAAATAATGGAGTATATTTGAATGGATAATAATGGCACTATAATAATTAAATTTCGGATTTATGTGAGTATTGTAGTGATTTATAGTGTATTTGTGATGTAATTTAAATGTTTTTGGTGATGGGTGTGATATTCAGGAAGACTGTTATTCTGGGCAATTGTTGAGGGTGTAAAATTTGATATATATGACATGGGGGATATAATGAGGAATATTGATACATACCACAAGGGTGATATATATGATATATGGATGACAATAGGATTATAATTCATAAATAATAAAATATTTGATGGGCACTGTAGTAATGTATGGTGGATATACTAATGTTCTTAGTGTATAATTTGAGTGTAATGAATAGAAATAGGAGTATTCATTAAAATATATTTATTGTGTTGAAGGCAATGAAAATAGTGAAGACTAAGAGTAGTAAAGGAAGAATAAAAGTGTAGTATAAATAATTTAGTGTGTTTCTTATGACATGGGTGATATAACCTAAATCAGGTGCAATAAATTAAAGGGAGCTCTAACTGATTGATACTCAGTATTCATTGCCTTGGGTGTAGATATAAACTACACAGGTGTAAATATGGTGCTTTATGTGAGAATAGAGAACACATGAGGATGTGGCATGTGGATCAATTGGAGATGGTGGAAGGCACATGGACAATAGTGTGCTGTGATTAATGGAGATTGCATTGTGTGGAAGTAGATCAATGTGATCTGAGTACAAATGATCATCATTTTCAGGGAGATCTGCAATTGTTGTGAGTAGGACAACAAACAACAGAAGATCAAGGCTTCATGAAAAGAAAGAATCTGTATATCAGATAGGATATGCTGAGGAGGGACAGTTTCTGAGTGTAATAAATAGAAATAGGAGTATTCATTAAAATATATTTATTCTGTTCAAGGGAATGAAAATAGTGAAGACTAAACAACATGGGTGTAGATATAACCTACATGGGTGTAGATATATGGCTCATGGGTCAGCAGGGGGTTTGGGGGGTGCAACCCCCCAAGAAGAAAAAAAGTGGGGGTCTGGGGGTGCAGCCCCTCAGCCTTTGGAACTGGGATTAAGAAGTGGGGGGTCTGGGGGGCACAGCCCCACAGCAAGCTGTCATCTGTGTGGAGCAGAGGAGGGAGCCGACAGGCTTCTGTACCCATAGCAGAGCATGGGTGTAAAGCCTGTCTTATATATAATGAGACAAGGTGTGTGGAAATTGGTGTATATGGTGCATGGGAATTTTTTTGGGTGAATGGGAACTTTTTGTGTGGGAATTGATGGACTCGAAATGGAAAAGGATGCAAACGATGTTCAACAATGTGTAAATAAAAATAAATGATATATGTGACTAAGCATCTTCAAAATGGATGGATGCAAACAATGTTCAACAAAAGTAAATGACTAAGCATCTTGAAAAGGTTGCAACCGCATTATTAAGCACTTTAGTATTAGTAAGCAATTTTGGCGGAATGGTTGCCACACAGCTCTATTCATATTAGAGTTGGGACCGCTCTCTGTGTGCAGTGTGTAGGGAGATTGGTGTGGCACAATTTTTAGTTGCCCCCCTTCCTCTTTAGGAAGTAGCTCCACTTTCAACTACCACTGTTCCCACCAATTTCGCCTTTTTCTTCTCTGTGTCATTGGGATAGCCCAGCTAGACCAAATAACTGCCCTGTTTATTCACAAGGTACAGAACAAATTCAGTGGCATCCTTGTATGTGATATTGCTTCTTAATGAGTGAGGATGATGTGTACTGATCATTGTTTAAAAGGTCAACTCCCATCAGCACTGCTGAGCAAGCATGCCAAAATGCACGGCAGGCTGAGCATGAGTTACATGTACTGGACACCCCTGCAAATAGGCGGGAACCTCTGCCTGCTGCAGGTTCCTCTGCCCAGCCTCCATATGCCCATCTACCTGCTGATTTGGAGGCCTGGCGTGTGAGTCTTCCTCCCATTGTGCCACCCATTGGTAGGGGAAGGGGTAGGGGTAGAGGTAGGGGAAGTGGCCAGAGTGGAGGAAATGGTGAATCAAGTGTGTGGGGTGGTTCAAGTCATCATCGAGGAAGGGGAAGGGGAAGGGTACAGCTACAGCTAGTGTTGTTGTGGCTCGGCTTGAGGAGCCATAGCCACCCAAGCTGAGCTGATTTTTAGCCAGCCATAGCCGGTCTCACAGCTCGCAGCTTATGTGGCTCACTGTCCAGCTAAGGGTATCAGCTGGCAGACTTCCAAATTTAGAAATGTCTCAGATCCCTTACCTCTGAGTGAATCACTCACCCCTTCTCCTACATGCAACCAACATGCTCCCTCCATGCTCCCTCCTTGCATACGCTAATTTAAATCAGTTATGAGTATTTTGATCTCAATATATGTATTTGCACTGCAGTTTCAATTGTTTCAGTTAGTTTTTAGATTACTTACCATTAACCACTGAATCCTATTTCAAGCTGTACTTTTTCTCCATATCACTTCCAAAATATAGTTGCACTATTCACCATCCTCTGGATGAAAAGTTTGATAGTTTCAGAATGATCTTTCTAGTAGTAAGGCCTTCATCACGAAGATTCAATGACATGTGGCTCTCTGGTAGTAGGGTTCTCAAGAAGTCTCCAGTGCAATGTTTCAGTATCATGAATGCAAGCTACTTAATATCCGTAGTGGTATGCTCCAATTCTGCCTTATTCTATGCCTTTCTGAGACCTTGAAATTTAATTAGGTTCTTATCTATTCGTTTCAGCATAGGAGAACACAATCTTGGGGTGTGCAGCTCCATAATCTTCAAAACTTTCTCAAGATATCTCAGATGTAATATTTCAGTATCATGAAGATGAGATACTTAATATCCACAGTGGTACACTCTCATTCTCCTTTATTCTTCACATTCCTGAGACCCTGCAGCTGAATAAGGCCAGCTGTATTCGTTTCAGCATGAGGCAATGCCAAACAGTGTTTTGTCCTTCAATGGTCTTCAAGAATTCTTGATTAGTCTCAAATGTGATGTTTCAGCACCATGAAAACAAGATGCTTAATATCCGCAGTGGTATGTTCCTGTTCTTCTTTAGTATTCTTCGCTTTTCTGAGACCCTGTAATCGGACTAGGCCCTCCTCCATTGTTTCATGCAGGACAACAGAGTCTTGCCATTCTACAGTCTTCAGACTCTTCATTTGCAATATATGAAACTTTTATGACAATGCAAGGTTTCTGTGACTTTCCATTTTTTTCGTCGCATCTTTATATTTAACTGACTTTATTTCCATTAGAACTTCATTCCCCACTTTGTTTCTATTGTACTATGCAACGGAAAAGTACTCGTCAAAAGAACTATGCCAACAGCGCACTGGAGACAGTATTCCATATCAAGGATATAGCCGAAAGTATGTATTCCATTTAAAGACTTTGTTTCACTCATAACAAACTTTGGGGAAATGTAACAGAAACACATTGTACTAGTAAAAAGTCAAAATTGGTCAGAGTTGCTGAAACCGAGCCAGTGGTAGACATAAATGTAAGATACTACCTTAGCTTTTATATTATTTGGTGGTAGCTGAGTGTTGTTAGATTCGAATGGCTACCCCTTTGCAACACAAGAACATTTTAGCAGTATATTATACACCACCATCGAAGCATCGTAGCCATCAGCCACCTCCACCCACTCGAATTGATTACAGTCCACAGATACTGTCCATGCCATTAATAGAAAATACGGACCCATTCATAGCTGCAACACCACACCAGCCTGCTGCGCATACACCCTTCCACATTTGTGCTCCACCACAAAGCACAATGAACACACCATTTGACCATGCTGTTGAAACACCAATTCGACAGGAGTTAGCAAAGCTTCATATACCAGGTACCCTGCAGGGTAAGACACCTAAAACACCTCGAACAGGGTGTCGCAGAACCAATGCCAGTACAAAAAAGCAGCAACATTTTCAAAATGGAAAAACTGCTAAAGATGTCTGGCTTTTTTTTGAGGAGGACTCATCTATGCAGCGGGTATGTAAGCTTTGCCAGTAAGTTTATTTCTACATTCTTTATGGTATTCAAATTCATTTCATGTAGAAAACAGCGAGCCATTTATCCTGACTTTGGGATCGCTATCTATAAAGACACTACATCAACTGGTGTCCTTCGTTATCATCTCTCTTCTCAGCATCTTGAAGAGTGGGTTACATCATGTGATCGATTTGGCATTGAAATATCCTCAAAGGATCCACAAGTGTGCAGGGCCATGGATGACCACCGAAAGGATCAGGCACATACTATTCCAGGTCAATCAATAGGCCCAAAATACAAACCTTTCACACCTGAGGCATTTATCAATGCAATTACAGAGTGGGTTGTCACAGATGACCAGGTAATGTGGTTTAATTATTTTGTCTTTCACATATATCTTATTTACAGTATTAGTCTCTGAATGTGGTTGAAAGTCCATATCTTCATAGCATATTTCTAATGTTATGGAAGGATCTCCAGGATAAGGACATTCCATACCGAGCTAGTATCCGAAATCATATATCAAAGATGTTGGATGATCACATTGAAAATATTCGTAGAGAAGTCCAGGTATGTAAATAAAATCATTTTCAGCATATTAGCAACTCACAGTAGTAATGTATAGTGTACTGTTGGAAAGTTGTCTTTTACAACTGACATGTGGACTGATCCCAATGGAGTACCTTACATGGCAATAACTATGCACTCTATTTTGACACATTTGAAGACAATGCCTACCGGGCCACAGTACATCTTAAAACTTCGAGCTGATTTAATAGGATTTTCTAGAGTTCCTGGTCACCATACTGGCGAGCATTTAGGAATCGCATTCATGAAAACACTTGAGCGCTTTCATATTCAGAAGGTATGAGATGTCATTCTAGTACTCTATAATTAATACTAAGTTATTCTTAGGTCGGATGGGTAACAATGGATAATGCTTCAAATAATGATACACTTACGAGGGACCTTAAAGCTCATCTCGATGCCAGTGGTATTGCATTCTGTAACATTGAACGGCGTATTCGGTATTTGTTTCCTAATATTTATATGTTCTATATTGTAATTCATAATCAATTTTGAAGTTGTTTCCCCACATAGTTAACCTTGCTTGCCAAGCTGTTCTATGCACAATTACAGATCTACAGTTTGCAAAGGAAACTGCAGCTGATTATGATCCAGTTGCAGCAAAACACCATTGTGATCCAATTGCCCTTTTGCGAACCATTATTCATATTGTATGTTTCATATTCATGGTAATACCATAAGAGCTAATGAATTTTTGATTTTTGTACAAGATTTGGTCTTCTCCACAACATCGGCAAGGATTTTCCAATGAATTGAAGAAACATAACATCAAGCAGCTGGAGCTTTTATGAGATGTTGAGACACGCTGGTCATCAACTTATTTGATGATTCAATGTGCATTATTTCTTCAATGAGTAAGATTTATCTAGTCTGATAAAACTCATATATTATGTACTAATTTGATTTTTAGGGAATTGATGGTTATGTTGGCCAAGTCTCTACACTACGGAACTACAAGTTATCCTCTGAAGCATGGTTAACATTGCAAGATTATTTAAAGATCCTCGAAGTATGTATTATTTATCACATAGCTGCTGAAAAAATGTATTCCTGCATCGATTTTAGGTTCCACATGGCTTCCAGCAGCTCTTATCAGCAGAAAAAACTCCAACATTGTCATATGCACTTCCAACTTTCAGATACATGATATTGCTTTGGAAGAAGTATCAACGAGAAATGCCTAAATATTTTTCGGTTATTGAGAGGGGTATTATTAAATTACAGGAGTATCAGAGCTACACATTTGAAGTTCCAGCATACACTCTGGCAATATGTAAGTTAAGTGATAGTTACTTCTTGTTCTATATTTATATTGATTTATATAGTTTACATTATACCACATATCATGTACAAAGGTATATGTAGTTGGTTGTCTAATGTATATGAATCTATACCTCCTTCACTCTTTCATCTGTAGCCTATAATGTTCTACAAAGCAGTTCAGTGCCAGTATATTGCGCTACACATCATAAACTGCTGTTATGCAGTGCTATGCCGCCTATACAGAGCTGTGTGGCTTGGCGGATGATCGACATCGGCTACCAAGCTTGGCGCTTAGTTTGGTAGCCGGATCGGTATTTCCTGATGTAGTAAAAGTGGCCGGGCTAGCATTACTCAAGCATTATTAGCAGTAGGTAAATTGTAAGAGTTGAGAGTGCTGGTATAAAATTTAAATATTCCTACGAATGAATGAGTTGAGTTGCTGAGCTCGAAAAAAATACATAGTGAGCGCAGGAGAGAGTCTGACATAGTGGTGGACCGTCAAGGTTATGTAATGGGTGTCGAGTCTAGAATCTAGACTTGAGACTCAGAGTCAGGATCATCGTGAGAAAGATGAAGTGAATATGTATGCTTGCGTAAGCAGTGGTTGTCCATGTCCTGACTCCTGCCTGTCCTTCACCATCACGTAGCCAAGTAATGCACCATTCCACTGCTTCTATCGATGGGCTGAATCATCCTCGCTTACAAGCCACTAAATCTGAATCCACATATAAGACTCGAAGGTCACGAGAAGTTCTGGCGGATGAGTGTTATATGAGATATTGGTAGAGGAAGGATGTGTTTGCAGGCGTCAGGGTGGTCTAATGGGTGCGTTTCTAAAGATTCCTCATTCAAATTGTTTCCAACCTCCCTCGATATACTTTACGGGATGCAATTTCCTTCGGTCATTTCTTGTCACACCTTTTCTCACCCCCTGCACTTATGTCACAGTACGTCGCATGTCTTACAAATCTTTCAAATTCAATGCTGCTTCCTTTCGAGTCCTGCCCGGCAATTACCTAGCCCACTTTCTTTTCTTCTAGCCTAGTGGATGTTCTGATCGCCTTCAAGTCCATCCCTACACCTCTGTTATTCTATCTTAGCACTGCTTCCACTTCCTCATCCCTTCCCTCCCTACACTTCGGCAAATGACGACGACTCAATGGGCCACCCCACCCTCTAAGTTAAAATGCTTCCTCCTTTCGCCAACGACTTCTGCCCACACATTTACTGTTATGGAAATTACTCGTGGACGGCTTGGGGTCCAATTGAATGCCTCTACCTCTCATCAAATGCCAATTAGGGCCACGCAAGTGCTGTGGAGGGCCTCTACTGGCAAAGCTACGTTCTATTCCATTTCACATTCCTTCTCATTCATTGGTCTCTTTCGTCAATTACAGTTTACATGCAGGAGCTCACTATGTCCCATGGTTCATTACCAGACTCATTATGTAGTCTCAGCTTGGAAGTTCTGGGGTGAAGGATTGTTGATGGGAATGATGTGAAGGGCATTGGCTACGTAGCACAATGGTATGTGAATACTCAATTCACAAGTTTATTTTTCGTGTTTCTCTGGCAGAGACCTAATCGCAAGGTCTTTATTTCTTCTCCTTTACCCTTGACAGTACACTATATAGTATCATCCCCCACTACATATCTCGACTTCGACACGTATAACAGCACCTTATCCCTTCTCATCTGATTCAACCCTGGTTCCATGTGTGTCGTTGACACTTCCCTGCGCATCCGACTATGGGGATCGAGTTGGGTTTGTGATGGGGGGATGGGGGGTAGGGTGGCGGTGGAAACAGCAGATAGCGATCACTGTGATGTATCTGTATATATCAGTCCGTTACTTAATAAATCTCCTTCTACACGGCTTCTGTCTTCCACTTCCTCGGATTGAAACTCTTTGAACCACTGCTTGATTCTCGGATCCACGATGTGGAATCGAATCACCATCATGATTGACGAGACACAGGTTGAGATTGCTATAGCTAGTGATGATACTGGTAATTTTATTGATTGCTAGAGTGGTGCACCATCATGATTGACGTGGCACCTGTTGAGATTGCTATAGCTAGTGATGATACTCTTAATTTTATTGACTTCTTGACTAGTATATCTTTCATTCTCCGGATTACTTATAGCATGATTAACGCCCAGGCAGAATATAAGTCACTGCGGGCATCAGCTTATATTATGTCAGAATAAAGAGTGAATATATGTAGATAAAATGTCAAATGTGTTCAGTCTGTAATTTAAGAATTCATGAGGAATTTATTTGTAAAGTTTTCCTCGATGTTTTCAACATTTAGTCTAAGATAAAACAAAGAGAATATCTAGAATATATTAAATCTGTTTTCTTAAAATAAACGAATAACATATTGAAATTTTATTAGAAATATATCCTTGTCTTAGAGTGAGAAGTAATTGTGAACATAAAAGAGATAAGATCTCGGATCAAATTCTGGATAAGGATAACATGTCATCAACGAATACATATGGTGCACATATGTCATATGAATCATGATCATAATATGCACCAGGATAATATTGTGATCATCGGTAGGGGCACATCAAGAGGTGCAGGTGCATATACATATATACTATTAACGAAAGATATGTCACTTTTGACATGTACATTACAATTGCATTATATACCTGTTTCTTGAAGTTACTTTTGACTTATGGTGCATCTTAAAATTCCTATATGTAGTAATAGCACAGACCCACACATGCCTACACCCCTTGATACGCCTCTACCGATGATCACAATATTATCCTGGTGTATATTGTGATCATATGACATATGTGCACCATATGTATTCGTTGATGACATGTTGTCCTTATCCAGAATTTGATCCGAGATCTTATCTCTTTTATGTTCACAATTACTTCTCACTCTAAGACAAGGATATATTTCTAATAAAATTTCAATATGTTATTCGTTTATTTTAAGAAAACAGATTTAATATATTCTAGATATTCTCTTTGTTTTATCTTAGACTAAATGTTGAAAACATCGAGGAAAACTTTACAAATAAATTCCTCATGAATTCTTAAATTACAGACTGAACACATTTGACATTTTATCTACATATATTCACTCTTTACTCTGACATTATATAAGCCAATGCCCGCAGTGAGTATATCGCTTCTTTATTGATGTTAATCATCATTCTCTACATCACGCTCTTAGATACCACCCAATATGTCTCGTAAGTTCCCACATAATTTTAAACAATTATGTCATTGTGAACCCTGATTCACAGATGTAGATGTTGGTAACACTGCTGTTCCGCCTAGACAGCTTAGAAATAACAACACTGAAGATGTGCCGGTTCGGGATACCCTTGCTCCAAGGTCTGTCAATCAAATTTAATCAAGTTCAATGCTACACTTTGCTATAACAGCTTATTGATATGAGCAGAACAATAAGCATGCTAGGTGGATCAAGTGGACTCGCTATCAGTGGTGGACAATTTTACAATGTGGCCGGGGACCTATATCATCAGGTTCCGCTTTCAATTGATAATACACCATCTAATTCCAAGGTTCATAAGGTAAGTACTTTTCACTTCCACACTTATGCTTGTACCAATGTAGAAAGCATGATTCTGTATCAACACCGGCACCTAATACTCAAGCCAGAGAAGAGAAAGATCATGAGTTATACGCTCGTCTCCTGTGGTTAAAAGGACACGGATTCCCACTGTGGTATCCAAGCACAGATTATAGTCGGAGTGGAACCAGAATAGGAGACATTGGCATTATAAACTCTAGCGGTCACTTTGACTTCTTATTTAACATCTATCTTGCAACCAACTATCCTATAAGTTCAAATGGTTTAAGCCATTGCCTCTGCCGGATCATGTGGATATTAACTCGGAAATGGAGCATAACCCTGGTACATTCTTGGTGAGTAGGGATATGCATGGTAATGGCACTGGAACTGAAACATTGCCTCCGTAAGTAAACTAATTTTTATGGTTGAGTAACTGAAAATTTTAGTATATACAGATTGGGGGTGCCAAGTGATTATAACTTCAAATGTACAGGCCATGAAAGTGCAGTTCTCATACTACCTGAAGGTTCATACCGAGAGGACCTTCGCACCTTGGGCATTTTCCGAGACTATGCCAGTCAAAATGGGGAAAGTTGGTATCGTTATGCAAACAGTGTTAGATACAGAGAAGCAGTAAACGGATCGTTGCATCTGGTCACTGGATGCCACAAGAGCACAGCCTGGGCATTAGGTGCATTCGCACATAACAGTTCATCCAGCCCCACATCTTTTGACCTTAGACTTCATGCAACTACTATGCATCATAATACCAGCACTTACAGCTATAATTGGACACAATCTGGGCCTGCACATGTCAGATACGGACCATTTCCTGTGAGTGATGTGCCAAATCAAACACTCTTTATTTGCACGTTTTGTATTGAACTAAATCACTCAAAATGGTCCAAACTTCTTGCAAGAAAGCCCAGAGTAACTGTGAGACAAAACGTGAGCTTGAAGGCTTGCGAAATTTTTGAGAGAGCGTATGATAGCACAATGCGTGTTATGCAGTTTAGGGGTAACGGAGTGAGTTTCTGTCCGTCACATGTTCCACAGTTACAGGTCTGAACCCGATATAATCTCTTTTCACTTTTTTGTCCACACAGTGCAGGAAAAGAGAAGATATCCTGAAGTTTATAAGCGCGAAGAAGACAACCATGGCTGCCACATTTAAAATTCCTTCCACTATACATCCTCTCAGCTTATAACCCAGTACCTGTTACAAAAAGTATGACAGCTATATCATCAATCACTAACCTCTACTAATGTATATTAAGGTACCCACTGCAAACCTTGCTATTACAAATCATAATGACTGGAAGGTCTTGATGGAAGAGGTATACTTCTATACCCTAAAGATTGATTTGAACTTCATTCAATATCAATAGGGAGACATTTCGCTACCAGATCCTAATGAGTTTTCACGCAGACTTGAGTTGTATTTTGACCTAGAAATAAATAGTGGTTCGTGTATGCCTCTTCTAAAACTTGTTCTGTGCTTTGATATTTAGCAGAGCTAAATGTTGTATCCTTAAGGTGAAATGACAGAATTAATATAATGTACACCCCAATGAAGAAGATTTAACGTATGTGACAATATTTTATCACCTAAACTTTTAATTAAAGTTTGTTAGTATGCAAACTAGCAATTTATTCGTCCATCATGTTTTTAATTCGTCCAAATCTCAACCAGTATCCTATGAGAGTGCAATGCCGATCGAATTTCAGTGGCAAACATATGAAGCAGAAATCGAAGACAACATTACTGAAGGAAGTGACGACGATTATAATGAAAGAAGCGATGAAAATGATGCTGAAGGTGGCGACAACTCTGATTCAGATGAAAACAATCACTTTATCTAGGAGTCTTCAAGATTAATATTCAATGCTAGCTTTTATTACCGTTGATGTTGACGGTACAGCAATATGTATATGATGCGCTGGGGTAACACGTCTGCAAGAATATTGGATACTTGCAGATATGTCAAATGTAAATAATATATTAGAGAATATAAAAATTATGTCATTTTTTATTCGCATGAGTCATAAGGCGCATGATTACACTTTGGTAGTGGTAATAAGGACAGATAGCGAGATTCTTGAAGATGGTGTGTAAGCGGCGGACTCGATCAAATGCTTACAACACCAATTTCATCGCCAGGTGAGTCTCATAATTCATTCATCTGTAAAGTTGTAAATTGCAGTCTGGTAGGTATAATGTGAGCAGATAGAAACTTTGTTAGTATTACCAACCGACGAGTAGTTTTCGAGCACTTGCTTTTAATGGTAGTGAGCGTGGGAAAACTAAGGGCGCTCATTTGAAGACCCTTGCGTAGTGACGTGTCCCCGTCCAATCCCCCCCCTGCTTTTCACCGTCACGTAGCAGCCAACTTCATGCTCTATTCCACCACTTCCATTGATGGGGTGTCCGTTCGAATCATCCTCGTGAATTGCATGCATGTAATGAACCCAAACAAATGAACACATATGGGACTCGAAAGTGTCGGACAAGGAGTTGTAGTTGAAGAATACTACGAGATGCTGGTGGAGGACAGGTCTACTTGTTCGGTTTGCAATGGTCAGGCTGGTATAATTGGTGCATTATTAAAACTTAATCATTCTTCTAAGTTCCAGCCCCCCTCCTTCAGACTTCTCCCTACCTCTCCTAGACTAGGCCGAGTTGCATTCTCATCCTGCACTGTTATGGTTCGCAAGAACTTTGATGTTGGTGTATTCCTGTGAATACACGAATGTTTAGCAAAGCGGTTCAGTAATTGGAACATATCCTGTATGGTTTAGTGTAGATTAAAATAGTGATGTGTTTGAATGTGAGAGTGTTTAGTACGTTCAGTAAGGGTTGAGTTCTCAAAGTGTGAGTCAGCCAAGCTGAATGTCAAGTATGTCATGGGCTACCCCCGATTGGACTATCCATTGATATTCAGCAATTGACAATACTAACTATGTAGTATGTTTGTAGCGAGTAGATAGATATGGAATACTATATACCCTTTTTAGCAGTGCCGGATTCTTACAGTTCACACTGAGTTAAAAGGTAGTAGAAAGGTTATCTTTTCCTATCTACACAGCGAGCTATTTATCTTGTAGTACTAATATATCTAGATCGTTCTTGTGTAGTCCTACGTATTCTACAGAGCTCGAGAGGGTACTGCTTCCAGGGCCTTCTTGGTCGACATAGCCGAGTTGGTTTATAGCCTTTTGTAGCAGGAGTAGCCTTTAGCTATCTAAACACTTACTTGCTAAGGTTACTTCTGTCGTTCTGAAGGTAAATCGAGATAGAAATAAAATGAGTAGCTTCTACAGCTACGAGAGATTTGTAATGAATTTGTAAAATGAAATAGACAGAGATAGAATTTGTAGATGAAAAACCATAAGCGTACAAATGTAGCTAAGTATCCATAACGTGCACCTAAGTCACAGTCTGTCGCCTGTCTCCTTGAGCTGTGCTAAAATCTACTTCAAATTCTCTGCTTCAGTTGTGTACCCTTCCGTTGTCTTATCTAGGCACTCCTCGTATCCATTCCACCCCCACCCCCCTCCCCTTCTACATTTCGTCACATATTGAACTCCAGAACTACAACTATGCAGGCCCTCTTATCCACTGAGTTTAACATATAACATTAACCACGACCTCCTTTCGCGTACGAACTCTAGAGTCTTACATTCAGCGTTATGGAAGTACTCCTGGATGGCCTACAGGGCAACTACCTCCCAGGTCGACTGTTGCAATGGTACGCGAATATAATATTCTCAAGGTTTCTTCTACCTTCCTAACATTTTTGCAAGGCCTTTACTTCGCGTCTCAATCACCTTGATAGTACCCAATAATACCTCGTTCACCATGCCATATCCTGACTTCAACCACAACCAATTCCTTTCCCAATGTTCGAATCCCTACCTCAACCTTGTACATCCCACCCTCAAGGTTCTATATTGATCACGAAAATGCCTCTTACCCCTCCTTATCCAACTAAAACCTGCTTCTAGGCATATATATTGGCACTTCCCTTCACATTCGATTATTAGGATCGACTTTGGGTTGCAATTTGTAATGCAGGGGCATGGTCGTCGGTGACAGTAGACACAGTGTATGGCAATTACCTCAATGTTTCTGCCTATCAGTCCACTGTCTGGGTACAAAGAGATAATGTTTGCGGGCTATGCATAACCAGGTAGTGTTGCCGCAGGCTCAGCTCAAAGCCGCTAGCCGGATAAGCCAGCCGAAAATTAGCTGAGCCGAGCCTCTAAATCTGCTGCGGCTAAATTTTGAGCAGCTCTCACTCTAGCCGGCTTAGCTGAAGCTCGAGCCCTTGAGCCGAGCAATATTTTCAATGTATGATTTACTGACATGTATTTTGGTATAATACTGGATAAACATAAAATTTCTTAGAATAGAAGTCAAATAAATGACTTCTATAAGTCTCCTATAGAATACTGCATTTGAAAAAAATTCAGTACATCATTTCTTTATTGCGAAACAAATAATTTAACTTAAAAGCATGCTGTAGTTGTGGCTCTAGAACCCTTGATTTGATATAGCTGAACAAATATTATATGTACATACGAATTTATTTTATAGACATTTTCTTGTATTAGAATAAACACAATATCTCTGTACTTGAGTGCTAGGGAGTACATTGAGGCTAACTAGAACCTAACTTCTCGATAAATCCCAAATAAATCATTAAATCGACGAGGTAGTGGCGTGCGCATGCTTCGTGATATGTGACACTGATGTGACGGAAGCATGTCGTCACATCACTTGGTTGACAAGACCTTGTGTAATTTGTACGTGCCTCTTTTCTTATAGGAATCAATAGAAACCGGTAACAATAATACAGCTCAGTCAGCGACTATAAGATTATATGCTATATTTGTTTTTTTTTAAAGATCCACAGAGTGATAAACATAATATTTGTAGAAATTATGCAAAAATCTATATCTGAGCCGTCGGTTAGCCGCGAGCCAGCCGAGCTGAACCGAAAATTTCGGCTTTTCACAGCTCATAAAGCCGAAATTAGCTGAGCCGAGGAAGAGCTGAGCCTAGCTGAACTTAGCCGAGCCGCGGCAACACTATAACCAGGTCCTCAACCGATCAACTTGTCCTGGCCAACACCGGACGCCAGGCTGGCTCATCCATGGAGACTCGTATAAGTCTGTATCGTGGTACAGTATATATTGAGGTGCGGGCAGGTTCGCATCTGGCCCATCCTCATCAATATGTATTGTACTTTACTGGCGCCCACCCGGTTGCTGTATGTACCCCCCACAACCGCATTCATCATAGCGGCATGTTCATTGACTAGGAGCTTTGCGGGCAGCAAAAAAATTCCGGGCACGCACAAAAGTGAGCGTGAGTTGAGCGTGAAAATTCGACCCTGTGCGTGATGTGAGCGTGAATATTCTATACATGAGCGTGAATAATCCTTATATGAGCATGAGCCAACTGGCTGTCTTATATCAACTACATACTGAATAATTGGCATAGTAAAGCATGTTTTTAATACAATTTGGTATATACTAAGCACTGTAATGTAATAATTGAAGAACACCAGTGGGTTTTATATATATTTCATTGTTATTGTCTTCTTTATGAGTGTATATTGATTTAAAATGTATACCAATGATCCAGAGTGTTTAGATATGACTTAGAGTGTATATAAATGATTCAGAGAGTGTACATATGATCTATAAGTTGAAAAAATGACTCAGAGAGTGTAGCAGTAATTCAGACTAACAGTTAAAAATTTATAGAGCTAGAGAATGGTATATATTGAACAGTAGAAATAGGGGAAGTTTATAATAAAGCAGGGGGTTCAGAAAATTACAGGAAGCTTTACAATGAAGCAGGAAAATTCAGAACAAGGCAGGGGGATTCACAGTGAAGCAGAGACCTTGGGAAATTCAAAACAAAGGATGGGGCTTTACAGCGAAGTAGGGAACTTCAGAACAAGGTAGGGGGCTTAATAATGAAGCAGGGAAATTCACAATGAAGCAGGGAGCAATACAGAATAGATTACTACCTATCACACATATTTCAGTATTATATTTACATTCATGCTCAATGCCCTTTGATTTGAGCATGAGCATGATAGGTATTCTATTACATTTATAATACTTATTTACACTTGCACTCGATGTCCTTTAACTTGAGTGTGAGTGTGATTGGCATTTTTACTCATGCTCACAAATATTACACTTATATTTCACTTGAGCATGAGCATGATTGGTATTCCTGTTCATGCTCACAAATATTACACTCACGCTCAATGCCCTTTAACTTGAGCATGAGTATAATTGGTATTCCTATTCATGCTCACAAGTATTACACTCATGCTCAATGTCCTTTAACTTGAGCATGAGTGTGGTATTCCTATTCATGCTCACAAGTATTACACTCATGCTCAATGTCCTTTAACTTGAGCATGAGCATAATTGGTATTCCTATTTACACTCACTAGTATTACACTCATGCTCAATGTCTTTTAACTTGAGTGTGAGCATAATTGGTATTCCTATTCATGCTCACTAGTATTACACTCACGTTCAATGTCCTTTAACTTGAGCATGAGTGTGGTATTCCTATTCACACTCACAAGTATTACACTCATGCTCAATGTCCTTTAACTTGAGCGTGAGCATAATTGGTATTCCTATTCATGCTCACTAGTATTACACTCATGCTCAATGTCTTTTAACTTGAGTGTGAGCATAATTGGTATTCCTATTCACACTCACTAGTATTACACTCATGCTCAATGTTTGAGCGTGAGCATAATTGGTATTCCTATTCACGCTCACTAGTATTACACTCATGCTCAATGTCTTTTAACTTGAGTGTGAGCATAATTGGTATTCCTATTCACACTCACGAGTATTACACTCATGCTCAATGTCTTTTGACTTGAGCGTGAGTGTGGTATTCCTATTCACACTCACAAATATTACACTCATGCTCAATGTCCTTTAACTTGAGCGTGAGCATAATTGGTATTCCTATTCATGCTCACTAGTATTACACTCACGCTCAATGTCCTTTAACTTGAGCATGAGTGTGGTATTCCTATTCATGCTCACAAGTATTACACTCACACTCAATGTCTTTTAACTTGAGCATGAGTGTGGTATTTCTATTCATGCTCACAAGTATTACACTCATGCTCAATGTCCTTTAACTTGAACATGAGCATAATTGGTATTCCTATTCATGCTCACAAGTATTACATTCACACTCAATGTCTTTTAACTTGAGCGTGACTGTGGTATTCCTATTCATGCTCACAAGTATTACACTCACACTCAATGTCCTTTAACTTGAGCATGAGCATAATTGGTATTTCTATTCATGCTCACAAGTATTACACTCACACTCAATGTCTTTTAACTTGAGCATGAGTGTGGTATTCCTATTCACACTCACAAGTATTACACTCACACTCAATGTATTTTAACTTGAGCGTGAGTGTGGTATTTCTATTCACATTCACAAGTATTACACTCATGCTCAATGTCCTTTAACTTGAGCGTGAGCATAATTGGTATTCCTATTCATGCTCACAAGTATTATACTCACACTCAATGTCTTTTAACTTGAGCGTGAGTGTGGTATTCCTATTCACACTCACAAGTATTACACTCATGCTCAATGTCTTTTAACTTGAGCATGAGTGTGGTATTCCTATTCACACTCACAAGTATTACACTCACACTCAATCTATTTTAACTTTAGTGTGAGTGTGGTATTCCTATTCACACTCACAAGTATTACACTCACACTCAATGTCCTTTAACTTGAGCGTGAGTGTGGTATTCCTATTCACACTCACAAGACATGCATGAAAAAATCTTTGAACAAACCCAGAGCAGAGATTCATTGTATCATGTGAGTAATATGTAAGCCATTGGTTGGAAACATCAACTGGCAAGTGCATGTGCAGCCAAGCACACTGCCACATGCCCACCTGGCCCCCTCTTCATTTCCTCCTCCTGCTTGTTGTAGTCACATTAATCATGTTGATTTTAGTCACAAAATTCTCCACTTCATGTTACATTACTCAGTGGGGTATATATTATAAGTTAGAATAGGTAATCATCAAGGGATTCAAAGATGTTATATGTAAATTAGGCCTGTTCATATTGAAATCATCAAATAATAGTACTTCTGCATCATTACAAACATGATATATGGCATTAGAGAAAAAGAATTTAAGGAACTTATATAGTTTACATTATACCACATATCATGTACAAAGGTATATGTACATGTCAGGATTATGGAGTAAGAAAGCAAGATAGACATAGTATGTATGAAATAATTATCCAGTTGTCAATCATGTATGTATGTCAAAGGTGGCCTACTGAAGTGAATTTGTAGTCAGATTGGGTGTGCAGGTGCACTTAAAATGAGTGCTACATAGTATCACTTATATTGTCTGCCAGTGGCTCATCTAGTCCACATTGCACAAATACTTATATTGGAGCTCATAGAGGTATATTATTCTATCTTAACGAACTAAATAATTACATGAGCACACACTGTAGTTACCGGACGACCATGCTTCAGTTAATAAGCACTCAGTCTCACTTAAGTGAAATTCTGAAACCAATATTGTAATATCTAACTGAGAAGCTGTGGTGCCAGACACCGGAGCTCAATTATATTTGATGTGTTTGAGCATGGTCGTTAGACTTTCCATAGCATTGAACTGGATGCATTTAAATGGTATGTTTCAACCTACTCCAATGACCACTCATTCTATTTCCAGCAACTTTCAAAAACACATTATAAACCCTCTGGTTAATCCGACATTCAATAATGTGAAATGGTTACTTTCGTATCATCTGACAATGAATAGTTTACTATCAACAATGATGCTGTTAAAAATATGGGCATTGTTAATATGTATAGGGGATACAATAACCAATTGATTCCTCTCTTGGATGTATCTTTGGCTGTATTTAAAAAGGTACAGCTAATCTACTTCTGTTTCTCCTGTTAGGTATACAATTAATCAATGGCAGATTATTCAATACTGCGAATATCACCATGAGGACTCATCCGACGAGCTCTCTAGTGATAGTGATTTTCAACTCTGCAAGTGGGATGACAAATTCCTCTTGGCATTAGATAAAGAAATGGTTATGGAAATGGTGCTCGCTGCAAACTACCTTGAATATACACTTCTCCTGTCAGTTTTTTTTATAGATTTCCACAGGAGATCCCAGTGCTGACAAGAAATAATATCACAGTAAAGCTAACTCTGCAGTTGTTGCAAAGAGATATATGAAATATTATTGAGATACAAGATGATTTCACAGTGAAGGTAAGTTATCTTTTTCAATTTCAAGAATTGAACTTAGGTGCTTATAATCATGTAGCCTGTTGTTTATTTTCGGGGAGAGGAGGTAATAGTAGGTATGTCTGTATGTATACACCAATGGTTCTCATCAGCAATTCATGCAGATCTTTTATGGTCTTTGTCTTTCAAATGCATCTTTCACTTTGTGCTTTAAACAATGTCTTTTGCTTTTAAGATCTTTAGCCATCTTTTCAGTACTTATCCCTCCCCCACCCTTTCACCCAAACTTCACGTGAATTTCACCTTCATCTAGGATGTTCCAAAATCACCAAAATTTGGTAAAATTCAAGTGAAGTTTAGGTGAAAACTAGGTGAAAAATAGGTGAAATTTAAATATGAAATTCATGTGAATTTCACATGCCTTGTCTTCATTGCTCTTTGCTGTTGTCTATCCAAAATATGTTGTGTGTGATAAACCAACATTGCATGTAGAAACCAATTAAAGTTTGATACTGTCATTCATTTGAGAATAAACTCAAACCCATCCAGCCAAGAATTGAGTTGCTCACATGCCTGATAATGAATTAATAGTTATTAAGATTTTAACACTTATATCTTACCTGTGTATTAAAAGCTCTCTTGTAACATGGTTGACCATTCTGATCATGTTCAATTATTACAAGATTAGGAGCAGAACCATCACTTGGTGCAGGATTGCAAAATGTACAACAAAGGTCATCATCTGCCTTATGATTTGTATAGTGATATCCATCAACAACAAATTGACTATTCAGTAGCCAAGGTTGATAAAGAATATTTTTCAGAACTGAACATAGAACCAGACAGGCTTTGTCAATACATATATATGCTGGACGTGAGTCAGGTATTGGGTAAATCATATTTAATAACTCCATGATATTAGCTGTTGACTCAGATTTTACAAACTTTTTCCAAGCAATAACAACTCCACATGGAGCACACACAGTTTCAACACAATAATAGCGATTTGAGGAAAAATAAGACTTGTGGGTATCAGAATTATCATCATTCTGTTCTTCATCATGTGGCTGCTGTGGTCGATTAACATTAGGTAGCCATGCCAGATTTTCATTTCTGTGTTGCAGTGCTCTTTTTAGTTCAGAAAGACTTGCTGAACTGTAATTTGACTTATGCTTATTCCACATTTCTTTATGAGCCTCACATGCTTCTGTACCTGCAACTTTTTGTGCATCACAACTCTTAACACGACATTTGGGTCCATATTGTATGTTGTGATGTCTGCAGAATACACCACCATGATAACTGTTAACTTTAGCATGACAACCCTCCATTGCACAGTGCTAAATCATTGTTAAGTCTAGGTTTATAATAAATAAATAAATACACATACAGTTGGGCCCATTTCAACACCATCTACTACAACCATCTTCACAGGAGCAAAGTTTTCTGTTGTAATATTACTTCTGTAGTTAGTCATATTATCAGCTGTAGACTTGTACTTTTGAGTACATTCTATGCAGCTGTGCTCTGATGGAGGTTTAACAATTCCATTTGCCCCAAGATGCTCAAATGCATAATGTGTAATTTCATTGATTGGTAGATGATCATCAACAGTAAGTTGTCTACCAGTAATTAAGCTTACAGTCTAAATAGACTCATCTATAAAGGCATGCCAAATTTGCTTGCAACTAATTTCAATGTTATTTCCAAAGCTATTACTCCAATATTCAGCATATGCTGCAGCTGATGCATGAAAACTGTATATACCATGCATTATTGCTTTAGAGAATACTCAATCCACCCAAAGATGAGTACCTATTTTAAAATAATGTGCTTTATTTAAATATTCTTTTTGTGGTCTCTGACCAGTAATAGATATATATTTATGATCAGCATAGTATATTGATTTACACTTAGAGCAAGATCCCGTTAGTATATATGATTCATAATACATTTTTGTACCCTCAATTAATGTAACTTTTTGGTATATCTTGATATTTTGAATTTTGTGTTAATGCAGATCCATCACATGATGCACCATTGCAACACATAAACGATGGACATATTATTTGTACTGGAGTTAATTTAGTTTCTGAAACAGGTCCTAGCTCTCCAATATAGTGCCCTGTCTCATTATATGGATGCAATTTAAGAAATTTGGAAAATGCATCTAGTTTTGCAGAAATATTATAGTTAATGTCATCATCATCATAGTGATCTGGAATTATATTTTCTTGAAATAAATATTTAGTTTTACTACCAAGAGAAGATGTAACAGCCATTGACAGTGCATTAATCCAAGCAGTTAGTGTTGTTGTTCTTCTGTCATTTCCTTCATGATACTGTTGTCTTGCATGTAAATTTAACAGCTCAACATTACTTGTTAGAGAAAACAGCAAAAATATAACTGTTGATAGGCTAATCTTTGATCCAAAGTTTGCTTCAATAAACTGACTAAATTGGCTAAACTTTAACATAGGAAACTCTTGTTCAGTTCCTATAGCATAAGCCATTGGCAAGTAATACAGTGCAACTAAATATGAGTGCCTGAGCAATAGAGAAATGCATATTTGAAGTAACCAAATGACAACATTAAAGAAACTAAAATTAGATGATACAAACTTTAACACCACATGATGTACAACTACTTACTTGTTCTTAATTCCAGCTCCTTTCTTTGATTTCCCCTTGTCCTTCCCTTTGGCTGATTTCTGCTTTGAATCACTGGCCTTCTCTTTACCAGCTGCTTTATCTTTATTAGCCTTGTCTCTGGCATCCATCCAGTTCTCTAAATTGACTCTTGTAAATCCAGAAGACTTCTCCAAGCCCCAAAGCTCATGTGTATTGTTCATATCAGGATTATTATCACTTAGCCATTCTGCCATGTCTGGATAATTGGAAAGTCTCTTCAGAACAACATTCCAGTTGTGCCATGCAGTAGTTCCAATCCCAAAAAGTTTATAAATATCAGAGGATGATGGTTTAGAATTTATGTCCACTAAGCATTTAATCCTATTAACCTCACTGTAGACTTTCCATGCCTCCTGAATTGACCATTTTCCAGTAAGTTCAAGGAGTGACTGGTCTACCTCATAAATGGATAAAATAGTCCTCTCTCTTGGAGATAACTTATTGCCAATCTGGGTGTTCTCAACTGAATAGCTAGACTTATTATCCTCACTCTTAGAATGAGCCAAAGTTTCATTTGTGCTAACAGCACTTGAAGTCTTACTGTAGCCAATATGTTTAATGATAGGGTCAGTCTGACACAAGAATTAGTATTTAATATATATATAATTGAAATTCTTACTGCAGCAAGAAAAATAGCTAAGTCTTGATTTTGTGGGTGCCAATCAATAGTAACTGCATCTCATATGCTACTGTAGTGCCCTCGCGTAATCAAGATATTTCGACTGGTATCAAATACTCTAATCTGATGGTCTTGTTCTACAATTCATATTAGTGAAGATGAAACAAAATTCATAATAATATTACCTTTAATATTAGGAATCATTTGAGCAATTTCTTCAAGTACAGATTTCAGATGATTGTTCACAACAATGGGAATGGCTGTTGGAGGAGTTTCAATATTCAACAAAGTTGGGTTGACTTTTGGAGAATCATCAGAAATAATGATATATGCTAGTCCTTCCTCCTGAATATCCATAGGAGAGTTGTTCTCATCATCAATATAATCAGCAAAGTTCAATGTATTTCCATATGCTTTCCCTCTAATTGTACCACCATGAGTTTTAGATGCTCCTTTCAATTCTACCTTAGTTGGCACAGGGGACAGAGGAGAATTGGTTGGTGGGGGGCTATGCATATCATAGTCTTCTTCACCCCCACTAGCTGAGACGGTGGGGATAAATGCACAGGGATCCAACACTGTCCCCTCCAGCTGGGTGGCATGGTGTCATTGTGTCATGATGCAGAAGGGGGTGCTGTGGCTGTTGTTAGATTTCATTCCTACCAACTCCATCGTCATTGACCCATCTGTGATAGATCCCTTCATTGTTCTTATCACCCCTCTTTGTCTCCCTCCACCGTACACTGTCCTCCTACACCTCTTCTCCCTTGCCTTACTTCCTCTGTTGCTTCTTGTCCACCTTGTGTGGTGCCAGTCGTATTGTATGCCTTCAATGTTGCCAGTGGTTGGGAAGAGGGGAGGAGAGAGAAGGGGGAAGGGGAGAGGGAAGGGAGGAAGGGGGGTGAGGGGAGTGGAGGGGGGGTGGTGACAGATGGGGTGTGCAATGACAGGATAGTCGTAACATCGGAAGATGCTGTTGACCAAAACAGTCTGACAGACATGTGCCATTGTGTGGTTGACATATACACTGAGATACCCATTTGAAATAATGCTCCCATGGTGTAACAGTATTAGTTGCTTGAATGTGGTAACTCACGCTTATGTAATAATATGTGGTCAAGAGTTTGATTTGTGATAGTGCCACTTACTTTTTTAATAAAAGTAAGTAAGTACCATTACATGTACTAGTACTAAAACATGAAATCATGTTTACCTGAATTCCAGGTGAATGCCATGTGAAATTCACATAGTTAATTCACGTAGAATTCATGTATTCATGTATTCATGTGTAATTCACATGTAATTCACATGAATTTCATGCAGGGTTTTTCACATGAATTTCACCTATTCACATTGTTCCACATGAAATTCATGTGAAACAATTTGCAGGGAGTTAATGGGCCTAAAAGACCAAATGTCACACAACAAGTTACAATACCTACCAGACTTTCATCTAATATCCCCCTATTATCCTGTAAGATATCCACCTCCATTTCTGCATCAGTAGCAGTTGTTTCATTGGCTTGAGAAAGAAATTGTGATAACCTTGATGAGTATTGATTTATCTGCATTTCTAACTCTTCATTCATATGCCTTTTATATGATGAGTAACCCTTCCATCTTCCATTTCCACTTGAGCCTCCACAACGAACTGCACATTTGCAGAGGATCTGATGCTCCCCATTGATAATGTGTCCCACAAGCATTGAGAAGAAACAGTGAGCAGAACTTGTAAATGATAGATATCAATAATGGAGTCAAGGTGTCTCCTCTTATATGTATCAGTTTTTAACAATGAACTAATTATAAACAACTCCATTGCTTTCATCACCATTGTTCATAACAAATGAACTGCATTGTACTCTTCACCCATTGGTTGAAGAAAATGGGGAACTATTTATATATGACACTATTGTTTTCGCTGCCATTGTTCACACAATGGCAGATATGTATCTATAGTTCACTACTCCATTGTTATAAAAATGGATTTTTATTGTTCTTGCCCAGAACAATGTAGCTCTTTACTTAGAACAATGCAATTCATTACACATTGTTCTAACATAGGCTATTTTTCTCTGCTGACTAACCTTCAAATCCTATTGTCCTTTGTCCTGTACAGCCTCAGATCAAAATCTACACTTGGCACACTACCTGTTTTGGAGAACAATGTAGGATTGTAGAGTGGGAATTGGATTACTAAGCAGGTTGGGAAAAGGTATATAAGGAGGGCAGTTTGGCAGTAGATAGATAGCTACCCACCCACCCCTAGTAGTCTCACCCATTTGTCATTAGTCATTAGTTATTAGTACAGTTTTATCAGTACAGCCAGTCCAGTCACAGTAACAGTAACAGAAGCAGAATCAGATCATAGGTCAAGTTCTAAGCAAGTTGAACATTGATCTATACAATATACACATTATAAATAGCACTAAGTCTATTGTGTATACTATACCCTTCCCATTATACTTGTCATTACATACAGCCTTTGCTGTACATTACCCTTCATACCAAGTTTCATACAATTCATACAGCATTTGCTGTACAAGATCACCCATTAAATTTCCAAGAATATTCTCACTAAATATTTCCTGACACTCAGGTGTTGTAACATGAACAAAGTCAATTCCTGTTAGCACCTTAGATTAACTTAATCTTAAACAACAGGGGTAGGGGATGTATGGCTGCCAAAGTGAATGAGCGGAAGTGGTGAGCGTTAGGGATCATGCAGAGGTGGTAGAGACAATAACGTGAACAAGTTGTTTCAAATTAGAGGACATGGACAAGTCATGCAACTGTATGCATGTGCAGAACTGCAACTTATTGCATTGTCAATTTCATAGTGCAGAATGCCTGCTCTACACACTCGATGTGTGCTCAACTGTGAGCATGTGATATACGAGTTTCACTCTCAGAGCTAGGTGCCGCAAGCTGTACACAGAGTATTTTAACTTTTTGCTTAGTGCTGTTCATGTCTACTTAAGTCTGCAAATAGTAAAAATCAAGATATAGTTAGTTAATAGATACTAGCCACTGAAGAACATATATTGCAGTAAAAAACTATAACAAATATTAATTTATAAGTTTAATAGGCAGCTACCTATTCCTGAATATGCAGTTTTACATTCAATTCATGCATTTATAGATAATAGGTATGGAATTACATTCTCGTGTGAGGATTATGGAATACTAAAATCTAACTGAGAAAGCCATAATGCCAGATGTTGGAACTCAATTCCGACTGATGAAATTGAGCATGGTTGTTAGACTTTCTATAGGGAAGGGAGTTGAGGCCTAAACAAAGAAAATGTAAGCAAGTCAACTAAACATCTGTTTAACTCAAGTTTAACTTGGTTGTTCTAATTTGTCAAAAAGGGTGAATTGAGACTGAGATTGAGAAAGAGAATAAGAATGATAACACAAAACTGTAGAGAGAAAATATGGGTAGGATCAACATTTTCACTGAATTGGGGGGAAGTAGATAAATGGAATTTATAGAAAATTAGAATAAGGATAAGATTATAGATTATTGAAGAAAAGGTGAAGATTAACATTTAAATCATATCGATGAATTGAAAGAAAATTTGTAGAGTAAAATGTAGGGGAGGGAGATGTAGGATGATGACACGGTCTTTGGTAAGGCTGTGATATGCCTAGTAAAATAAGAGGGCTATTTTTCGAACATAATAGACATTTAGTACTAGTAATACAGTTAGTGAATCGAGTCCAAGAGTCCAAGAGTTGGGGTGAGTCCCGAGCTGCCAACTAGAGTATTCTATATTGAATAACACTATCAAGGGAAGAGTCCAAGGGCTGGGGTTGAGTCCCATGCTGCCAGTCAAAGTATCTACATGATACGAACCAAGAGATTCGACACAATGACAATATATTTGGACTATTGATTCCTATAGAAATTACAAGTACTAGATAACTATACTATAAAGAAAAGCCTAAAAGATAATACTCAGGAATGTATTCGTACTTCTCTGTACCCAGAATAATGCTCATGGTACCAAGTTAGACAATCACACAATGTCAGGGAAATACTTCAGCCTAGATAATTCTTAGTACCACTGGATACTGCAACTTGGAGCTATCATGCAGTCTCTTGAATAACCCAGAACGTCCATGCATCTCTCCTGTGTAAAACTGCCACCATGCAGGAAACTGCATGCCCCCAGGACTTTGAAATGTGCGCCGAACACCACCTGCAGCACATTGAGTAGTGCCATCAGATGTGCAAGTACCAGAAACACCAGTATCCATTATATCTGAGTACTTGGCCAGAATTAGCACATGTATTAGTGCATGTCTGGATGCATGCCTATTAATAGCACAGCGTAGCATTTGATGCATCTCTGAAACAGAGTGTGCCCTCATGGATTCTCATATGGATGTTAGATATTCTAGGTTGCACAGCTTCTTTGACAGCTGTCACTTGTCACCTGTCATACTTGACAGTTCTGTGATTGACAGATACTTGATTGACAGATATGTGATTGACAGATTGACAGCTGTCAGTTACCTTAGTTACAGGACTTTGGTTGGACTTTGGTAGACTTACTCAGTATATAAACACTCTGTAACTTGGTAGTTGTGAATAAGTTTCCTCCCCATCTTGTGTCTGTGTCAGTGTTTGTGTCTGAGTTCTTGCACCTTTACCACCCTCTCTTTGCTCCATTATCTCACCCTATTCTCTCATTCACTCCTCTCTATTCTTGTTACTTCTCACAACGGAGGGTCAACCATACCTCTTTGACCATTAGGATTACACTGGAACATTATGACGTACCATTTACCTTATCTATCCCATTGCACATGAGACCACTGCCATGTAATTAAGTATATCAGTAGTTTAGACATACCTTAGAATACCTTAAGCACCACACTGGCTGTACTTCCATTCTCACAGTAGAGTACATGTGAGTACATGCTTGTGATTGATATGATTGACCATCTTAACTGAAATTATTCAGTGGGGGAACATATTGGATTATAACTGACATTATCTTCGCATTTTGAGTTAGTGCATGTTATGGAAATAGCAGACAGAGTGAGTATCTCTATTTATCTATGATAATAATTCAAATACATAATCAATGCTACTTAGTGATTTTATTTCTAGCCATATCTATATTTGGTCAGTAGTATAGACCTATGTGTTTATCATTACTGACCCATACATATAAATCCCCTAGTACAATTCTCAGCTCAGTGGTTCAGAAAATTATTCTATTATTATTGAATTCTAACTGTCATCAACCAGTTACTACAAGCTATCACTGTATTAAATGACATCTCAAGTTCAAAAACCATTGCTGCCATTCCTGGATTCAGTGCATGCATGATGAAAGAAGTGAAGAATGATCATACTCTAGGCATTTTAAACATTCTATGTTTTGCATACTCTGCTGCATTTCACAGTATGTTTATTTTACTATTCCACAAACTATTTTAAATTCTTTCCAACAGCTATATTATTTCTTCTAACAGTTATTAGGCTGGGAAATGAGACAATTTTCACCCCTGGGGGACTAAAAAACTGCTAAAAAATGAAGGAGGCACCTACCCTATTATTATGTCATTTGTCCTAGATGGAACGATGTATTTTGTGATCATCTTTGATAAGAGGTATTATCCTGGTAGTTACCCATACACTACTGATATACATGCATTGCAGTATTTACAATGATTAAGATGTGCTCTACACTGAATTATGGTGGAATGAAAAATGAAATTCGCATCTATTTGGACTTGTAAATTTCAGTACTACTTTATTTTATCATTAAAGGTTTACATAAGCTTACAGGTGGTACAATGGAATGATTTCATTTGCAGTAAGCTAAATATCTATATTTTATGTTAATATTTATATATTCACAGGGACCACGGCTAATATTGAGCCTGTGAAAACTTGCTGATGTCAATGGAAGTTCCATTACCAATGCATCCAGGTCAATTTTCTTTGCCCAATCCACACGTACAACACCTGACATACTCCAGGAAGATGTATTTGAAAACAGGACGGCTTAGCCTCATGTCCCAAACTAGCTGCTTCTATTAGTTGTCATATTTATTGCTACGTAGATGAATGGGCATGCATGAATTAAGACATCGCATGGAGAGCGTGAAATACGGTTCAGTGTGCATATATTAAAGTTGCACGACTTGATAATCAGACTTTGTGAATGGATTTTGTGGTGAGGCATAAGTACTACCTTCTCTACATCGGCATGCAAAGCAGCATCCACTTGCTGTCAATCCCCACACCATCCAAACAATCTAAATCATCTATTGAACTCCTCCTTCTCTTGTTTTGTTAAAGGCATAGAAGTGGAATGGGAAAAGTGAGAACACTGACCAACCAAGGGACTGTAGTATCCTCAGCAGCCCCACAAACGCACAGAGCCAACAAAGAGTCAACACGGAGCAGTGGATGAAAGTGGTGTACTGCTCGGCCCATATCGGCTCATTGTATGTGTTGTAGGACCTGAAATAGGTAAATTCCTAAATCAAATTGACTCTTCGTGCAGGGAGCTGGGTGGAATTCTTGGTGGTTTTATTTCTCTCCCTTCCCTGCTCTCCCTGGTCGGGGTGACAAATGTGATGGAGGGTAAAACCAATTACACGAGAAAGGAGAAGTATTCAAACCAAGAGGAGACACAGTTCTCTTTCCCTCCTCTTACACCTCAAGTTCTGCCGCAGTGGGATTGATCAAGGGAGTAGAGGAGATTAGAGGAGGGAGGGCCAGTAGAGGGCATATCAGCAGCATCTTCAACAATTCGTGTAATCTCGACACTCCTCTTCCTCAATCCCCTCCCCACCTCAGACCCATCCACCATCTATCGACCCCCTGCCTCCATGTGTAACGAGCATACCCTCTCCCATCACAGATATACTCCCAAACTTTCCATATCATCAGACAAAATGAAGCTTAAACAATGGAGGTCCATGAACACCTCTGCATCCATCCCTGCCACACCTAATCTAACTCCCACCCCTGCCACAGACACAATTTTATCATTAACAAACATATGTTGTCCATCTTTAAAACTAAAAGCTGCACTTTCTTATCTTTGGGTGAGAGCAGATTGAGCTGTGAATAATGGCATTTGGTGATAGGGAGGAGATGGAGGTCCCTGAGATTTCATGCCTGAGTTGAGTGTGCAAGCTCAGTGTAAGGGTAAACAATGTGTTGATACCTAAACAAAGAATTTGTAAGCAAGTAGATTGAACATCTGTTCGACCTGGGATGTTCTAAGGTGTTGAGAAGGTGGGGGGATATTTCACTGAGTTCAGAGGGAGTAGTTACATGATTTTTAAAGAAAATTTAGAATAAGGAGAGTACTTAATGAAGAATAGTGGAATAAAACAGAAATTAAAGGTTTAGAGATTGTAGATTATTGGAAGAAAAGGGGAAAGCTTGAAACATAAAGCATACCAATGAATTGGAAGAAAATGTGTAAAATATAAACTTAAGTAGAGACAAACACAGCCTTCAGTAAACTATTTTGCGGCATTCATTAGGAATTGGTAAGGTGGGATACTGATGATCTTGAGTCCTGCTGAGTAATAGTGGCATTAAGGCAATGCAAGAGTGTGTCGGCATTGGAGGGAAAATGGGAAAGAGAGAGAGAGAGAGTGTGTGTGTGTGTATGCAAATGTGTCAATGCATGCATCAGCTGATTACATAATAGGAATTGTAATTGGAGGAGCTTGCTCCCCCTATTTATCTGCATTGGCGAGTGCCACTGAGGTCAGGCACCCCGGCACCACGAAATAGGTAATATTAGCACACAGCCCCATGTACAATATACATGATGTTAAAATTAAAGAGAAGAAATAAAGTGAGTGAGTGAAATAAAAGCAGATAGACGAGAAGTAGACAAGAATGAAGAGAAATGGGCTAATTAACTAGCAGCATGGGTGCATCAAAAACCTCATGCATGAAAACCCAGTGGGAAAAAGATGCAATCACAGGGGAAAAGCTACCGGCTGATCTACAGGTACAGTAAAGGAAAAAGGTGAGGAGAAACGAAAGGGAGGTGGGAGGGTAGCAAAAAAACTACAACGTCAAAGTGGTGGTGACAGCACTGGTGCAGGAGGGAGGAGGAAGAATTAGCAGCTAACTTGAGAGAAACAGAGAAAAAGCACCTGGTGCAGGAGGGAGGAGGAAGAATGTGGGTCATTCAATTCCTGTGAGCTCCTTGTACCATCCACATGGCCAGCTCCGAAGTGCAATCACAGTCTGGCCCCTGCGAATAAATTGCGATGAAAGTCAAGAAGGTATTATGAGTGTCAGTGGCCTCAAGCAAGAGGTCAGAGATAAGACCACTCACAATACAGTTCCCAACATGTGCCAGCCGCCTGTGAAGCGTTGGTGCTTCATGGCCCGAAAATACCACGTCGCTACTGTCCCTATTGGCCCAGTGCAAGCAAGTGCAAGTAGGGCTGCCAACCGTACCGTATACAGACTGTGCAAGTCCCCTTGAACCCTGAAAAATGCGTAGTAGCTGTGCATCAATGACTGGATACGCTCGGATTTCTCTGTCATTCTCGGATTTGTCCAAAACACTCGCTTGTCACTGTCATCAGAATGCTCAGGTGTGTCCACACACACTCAGAATTGTCCATACATGCTCGGGTTTGTCCGCTGTGTGTTGGTTGGCCCATGAGCAGGCCAATAGGGTGCATTAGTCAGGCTTCAGCACTGCCAAATGCAAAATGTTATAAAACCTTACAGATTGAGTACATTGGTCACACATTTTGGTAACCATAGAACGGAGGTTTGGACTGTCACACTCCAACAGGTCCGAACACTTGGTTGAAATGGTACAGTATGACTATTCCCTCACTTTAATAAATACTTAAATACAACAATAAGTGCTTTGTACCAACTTTGTACTTTTTTCACCACCACTTCAAATACCATTGGATACTTAGTACTATGGAACCAGTACACCCATGCATTTAACAATAGTAGAATAATTAATTTGACACAAGGAACTATTTAGTTTATAAAATGAAGCAAAAATTAATAGAACATTGAAGACAAGACTACTAATACAAAACATATAATAAGTATACTGATTAAATTCTGCTCAAACAAATCAAGCTGAAATAGTGGCATGAATAATATTCAAGTGAGTGTGAAGCAATATGTAAGTGATTGAGAAACTGCTATTATCCCAAAGATATACTGTAGCATATCCTTATGATCTAGTCTAAAAAGAATTATATATTATACTAATGCCAGCTCTTACCCAAGCCAACACAGTTTAAGTGTGATCATGATAGGTATTTCTCTTCATGCTCATGCATATTTCCCATAAATTGTGCATGAGTGTTATATTCACACTCATGCATATTTGCTGCTGCTTGCATAGTATAACTTGCATTTGAGTGTTATATTCACACTCATGTTCAATTTACTTGAGCTTGAGCATGAGCATAATAAGTCTATTTTCACTCATGTATATTTATGTATACTCTCAATTTAAACAATTTATTCATTTTTATAAGATTAAACCATATATTTATATCCTGACTACACTTACACATGGGAGGAGTAGTAAGTACTACTACTAAGTACAATAGAAACAACCACACTTCAATTTAGGTGCAAATAGTAATACTTATGCATGAGTGTGAATAAGTATTCACCTCATGCATACACCCAAACTCATTTAGAGTGTGAACATGACAGTGAGTATATTCACATTCACACTCAATTATGATGAATTTTATCATGAGCATGAGAATGAATAGGCTAATCTATTCACACTCACACTTATCTCAATTTAGATTGATTTATTGATGGGCACCCTTCCTTGTCATTATGCTCAACAACTGTATCTTAGGTATTATATGAAAGGGTAATCTTATGAAAATATGAAATAATTAATACTGTTGAGTCACAGTTCGAGTTAAGTAATAATTAAAGACTTAGAATAGTAATTCCAAATATTATCATAAAACTCAAACTGTGAGATGTGATTTCAATTAGTTCAAGGGGTGCAATTGTGTTAAGTCCAAATTTAGAACAAGTTAAAAATAGAACAAGTCAACTCAAGCTATTCTTGTTCACATGTCAAAGTATTCAAAGTAAAGATATTCAATTTCAGATGTAATTCAGTATCATGGTACATATTTCTTGGTATCAAATCATCTTATAACTATGTCTGAATCTCGTCTTTACACTCCCTATTTGTGGGAGGGAAGAATGCCTGGCATTTCTTGCCTTATTCCTTCCCTTTTACCCTACTATATACCTATTTCTTATCTATTTATTTACATATTGCATAGTAGTACATGTCTAATATATTCTATTTGATTTCCAGGTATTTCCACTGAGCAACCACTGTATCAGCACCCAGATGGCAGTCAGCCAATCATGTGCATAGCCCAGCATGTCCCCTTTCTGCAACATGTGCTTATTTGAGCATCCCATTGGTTACCTTCCTAATCAGGTAATCAGCCGATGTGGCAGTGTCAGCCATTTCACATCAATTTCATTTACATCAGCCTCTCAGGTCAGTTCCCCACTTCTGCACTCACTCCTAACTGTCAAGGTACTCACTTTTGCTCTGTTCTTTCTTCCTTTCCCCCTTCTCACACACACTCTCTGCCTTTTGTAGTCTCATCTTGTGATTTATCATTTATTATTCAAGCTTGCTAGGTCTGGTGTCTTTTGTCTCAAGGTCTGGACTTTAGGGCTTTAGGATTTTGGTAAGTCTGTGTTCTGTCAATTTCCACTCATTGTATCTCATGCTGACTCTGTTAATAGTTATGTTTGTTCATTCTGGGTTTCTGATACTCATTGTACAGAATGCAACATCGCATTTTTAAAGGTAAAGTAATATGTATTTGTTTTAAAGGGTTTTTTAAATCAGTACTAATGTGGAGTATGTGTTTTTATTAGTTTTATGATGTTTTTTAATCCCTTAATGAGCTATGGGAGGCAGTGCACGACCCCCACCCCTCCCCATGGTGTCCTCACTTGACACCATTTGGTACTGGAGTCTTGAAATCGAGACTTTGAAGAAATTTGAAACTAAGTACATTGCTTTCTTTTTACATATGTATCAATACTTTTGTACAATGAATGCTACAATTATAATTCATAAAGCATAGGTACTTTTGAACAATTATAAATTTAAGAGGAAGTGCAATAAGTTAGTAATATGTGCATGGAAAAATGAAAGCAGAGGGCATGAAATGACAAATTGATGGAAATGATGAAGCAAGGGAAATCATAAGCAGTGCCAGGCAATGCCAAAATGCATGAGAAATGTTAAGACTAAGTATTTGGTGAAGGAAATACTGTGGGAATTTATGAGAGAAGAGGGGTGGGAAGCAGTGAGTAGGAATTGAATATGATAAGTGGAGGCATGAGAAATAATGAGCAGAGAGGTTGACATCAATCAAGCAATACAACAACTAAGTGGAGGCATGGGAAACGATGAGCAGGAAGATTATTATGCAACACATTGATAAGCAGAGGTATGGAAACAATGGGTGGGAGGGTGGATGAGAGTGAAGTACACAAGAAGTACAATTAAATTTATTGATATAAGATTGAGTGAGTTAAGGAGGTCATTACACTCCTCCTTGAAATCATGTAGACTCCATGTAGATTCCACCTGGACTCCACCTGGACTCCACCTGGACTCTATCTGGACTCTAGCCAGAATCATGACCAGTCTATTTTCTATGTAAAGTCCAGGTGGAGTGATATGCCTAGTAAAATATAAGAGCTATTTTTCGAAATATAATAGACATCTAGTACTAGTAATACAGTTAGAGAATCAAGTCCAAGAGTCCAAGAGTTGGGGCAAGTTCCAAGCTGCCAACTAGAGTATTCTATTTGAATAATACTACCAAGGGAAGAGTCCAAGGGCTGAAGTTGAGTCCTGCACTGCCAGTCAAAGTATCTGCATGATATGAACTAAGGGATTTGACACAACAGCAATATATTTGGACTAATGATTCCTACATAAATTACAAAGTACTAGATAGCTATGCAATAAGGAAAAGACCCAAAGATACTACTTGTTATATCCATGTCCAGATACATCATGCTGACATTACTGAAGGTTTCCACATGACCTTCCAACATACCTGGTCTGTTCCTGGAACATACCTGTTACAGGTTTATACTTCCCAATGTTTCTGCCTGTGAACATACCTAATACCTGTCAGGTTTTCTATTGGGTATCCTTGATACATAGTTTCTCATATGGCAGTCTCACTATGTCATTATACTATTACTCCTCTCTTTCATTCTTACTTGTATGTTTCATTATGGCCAAAGTAGTTTAGTTCTTTATTCTTCATTCTGAGTGTGTCATTTGTGCCCCTACTCCGCTTTGTCCAGTCTTTATACTTTACCTATCCCTTTGACTTCTACTCAGTATTATGCTTCCACATTTGTACGTATAGGTTCCTACTTAGTAGTATCAACTCTGTACACTTCTTCCTACTCATAAGTTCTGAAACCTGCTCTGGGTTTTCCTTTGGGTTTCTCTCCCACTGCCTAGTGTAGTGGCAAAGCCTCTTCTCATACTCTGGAATGTTCCATTTCATTGTATATCATCTGTCTTGAAATATGAACCATTCCCTGGGGATATCCAGGCAGTGCAGCACATATGCTGAAGCCACAGTTCTTTCCTGCACTCCCACTCTATGTTCCTGCACCCATACTCACTTTAGGTTTCCATTATAGTTCTCCCATGCCCTCCAGGTGTCTTTGCATCTGCTTCCTAGTAGGAAGAGAATCAGTACATAACACTACTATGGAATGTATTACAGTTGGCAACACACAAATACCACAAATTTTATTACAATAGGAAGATGAATTTTTTAGTGAAAACTAATTACAGATTTGGATTCAGCAAGTCAAAATATGTATAAAAATGATGTTTTTGAGAAATTCCAATAACAAAATAGGTGTGCCAAATTTTTTGGCAAAAAAATCGACATGTTATACTGACTAATTTAGGATTCAATGGCTTCGGCAACCATCATTCACCTCAGACAAGGGTGGATCAGATCACTGTAAATATGGTACAACTCAATTTACTTAACAATTAGAATAGTTATTAAAATATGTTATCTGACCAATGTGTGAGCAAATCTAGAATATGTGCAAGAATAGGAAAACTGACTGATCCATGCAACATATTTACAATAAGATCTGTGACTCCATCCATTCCTAGGCCAATCAGAAATTTTTTGGAGGCTTGTTTCATGTTGCACAGGTAAAATCGGCACAAAACAATTGGAACAATAAGCAGATGTATTACCCAATTTAGAATTTTCTAATGTATCTGACACATTACATATTTTATGGCATATTCTAATTGTTACAAAAATTGGGATGTACCATATTTACATGAACCTGATTTAGGTCTGTCTGAGGTGATTGAAGTACTCCTCTAACACAAAATGTATAATTACCTATTTTTGAAGCTATACTCACATGAAATTTGAAGGAATCTAATTAATGGATCGAGCAAATGTGGTAGTGTTGCTTGGGGTTAATGCAGGCTCATGTACCTCACTCCATTTCATCCCTTTGACTCTTAACTCTCCTTTCAATCCCTCTCACTGTCTCACTTTTTATTAGTTTCTCTTCATCTCTTTTGGATCAGTTTCTCTTTTGTTCAAATATAGTATATAATTAGAGTAAGTAAAGAGCAAGATTAACATGTGTTATCTCACACTGCACTTGCAGGTATGTACTCATTTGTAAAATCACCAGATCCATGATTTCACACTGTGCTCACAGTTTTACTGGGTATGGTAAGGAGGTCTGGCTGGGACCATAAATATATTTTTAAAACCCTCTACAGAGTCCAATACCCATCTCATCCAGATCCACACTGCTGAGTAGTAGGGTTTTTAAAGTAATTCACATATCATTGAATATTTATCATGCATTATAGACTCCTTACTAATAGCATAAGCATTCTAATCATTTGTACTAGTTTATGGGTAGGGAATAAGTGACAGGTAGTGAGGAAAGAGCTGAGAGCTCTGAAAATAAGTTTTGACTGATTATTGTGAAATCCACTGCTGTTTTAGCTATTTGTATTCCAAAAAACTTTGGGTATGAGGATTAGAAACATAATTTTTTGGCACCCACTGAGGTGGTTTAGAGGCCAATATCTTTGCGGAATCACGTTGCTATCAATGAAAGGAGGCTAAAACTACATTTTCTATGATTTTTACTATTTTTTATAGCTGAGTGCCAAATTTTTGGGTCAAAAATTAAAAATTTGGAATTTGGAAAATTGGCTCATGGAATACTAAAGAATACATCCTAAATACACTATTCCGATGGTTTTTGGGGGTTAAAAATGGTTTGTGATGGCTAGAAAATTCACTCAAGAAATTTGTGGTATTCACCACGGGCAATTGCTTCTATTTCCTTTGATGATGTCAAGACTATATGATGAAAATATTTTAAAATCAATAATATTGAGAAGATATGACGAAAATATTTTGATTTCATCATATGTTCTCAATATCATCAAAGGAAATAGAAGCAATTGCCCACGGTGATTTGCATGTCGCCAACTGTAGTACATCTCCATACCAAGAATAATGCACCCAGTACTAGGCTAGACAATCACATACCTTCAGGGAAATACTTCAGACTAGAGGGCTCTTTGTGCTGCTGGTCCCACCAGATACTGCAATGCATAGCTATCACACAGTCTCTTGAATAACCTGGAACATCCATATGTCTCTCCTGTATAATATGGCTACCATGTGGGAAACCATGTGCCCCCAGGACTTTGAAACACATGCTGAGCACTACCCACAGCACATTGGGTGGTGCCATCAGACATGCTAGCACTGGAAATGCTAGTGTCCTTTATATCTGAAAACTTGGCTAAGATTAGCACATGTATTAGTGCATGTCTTGATGTGTGCCTATTAATAGCACAGCATGGCATTTGATACATCTCTGAAACTGAGCATGCCCTCATGGATTCTTGTATGGAGGGATAACCATACCTCTTTGACCATTAGGGTTCCACTAGGACACTAGGACATACTATTTACCTTACCTATCCCATTGCACATGAGACCACTGCCATGTAATTAAGTATATAAGTAGTTAGACATACCTTAGAATATCTTAAGCACTGCACTGGCTGTACTTCCATTCTCACAGTAGAGTATGTCTGAAATTAATATTGGATTCTGAAGTATTAATCTGAAGTCTGAAGTCCATTCTGGAAGTACCTGAAAGCAATTGTATTATCTACTATTAAATACCTTGCTCATTTTACTATACTTGAAAACATTATGCCCTTGAACTAAATATAAATCTAACTCAAACTTTATGTTCTTTGTTGGTGGTGTTAAAACTATGTAAATAAACATACTCTAAAAGTTAGTCTTATCAGGAGTCCAAGTAGAGTTCAGGTAGAGTCCAAGTGCTACCTGGACTATACTTGGAGTCTACTGGACTGAAGCACTGGAGTCCAACTAGAGTTCAGGTAAGTCCAGGTAGAGTCCAGGTTGGCTACACCTGAGCTCTATGTGGACTCTATGTGGACTCCACCTGAATTCTAGGTGGACTTTCCAGTAGAATCTTTGACCATTAGATTTATTACTCTTACTTATATTTAATAAAAAAGTATACCACCATAGTTTGAACTCATGACCTGGGGGAGTTAATTGCACACATAATTACCACTAAGTTATTGAACCTTATAAAGTTAGCTATATCTATTCTACTTATCTAGTTCTGCACTCATATCACAGGCCATAAAATAATTTCTTTGGTTAATGTCATGTTCTTCCCACTGCAACACCTTCCCCATCAATTCCTGTCCCTCTCTGCTCCCACCACCCATCCCTCTCTGCTCCCACTGCTCATTGCTTGCTGCTTCCAACACTTGTCACTCTCTACACTAAACACCTGCCTTTTCTCAGTGCTCAACATTTGTCTCTCAAAGCACCTGCTGGCCTCAATGCTGGATGACCAGCTAGTGACATTCAAGCATCAATGCCATTTTTTGTCAATGTGAACATAGCATCACCAAGCATTGGGGTCAGGTAAGTCACCTGCTCTACTCACCTCACTGTTCCCAGTTTCACATCCCCCCCCAGCCTTCTTCACTGCATATAAATAATGAGACAACAATGACACCTGCATCCTGCAATGTTGTTCTCACTCCTTTCCCAAGCCCCCCCCCCCTCACCACTACAAACACCAACCACATCTGTCCTCACATCTTTGTCAATGCCACATCACATGTCAGGCCCCTCCTTCTCTTTTCTCTGCATTATCACAACAACACACCTATTCCACCCTCCCTCCTGGTCCACATCATAACAGATGACACAGAAAGCTGCAATGACCCTTTCGTCCCCCACTGTCCTCCTTGCCTCCCAGTGTGCTGTCTACCATGATTGTGCTACCACCAGCTCACCCTCTCCTGCTGTCTCCCATCCTTGCCCCTTACCCCATGGCAGTGGTGTCTGTTGTTGTGGTCTACACCATCAGGCACCACTGCTATTCCCTGTCATATTGCATGTTGATGCCACATCATTGACTTCCATGAGTGTTAGCCAGAATGATCATAAAAATAAAGTGTTTTATGATTGCTGCAATCTTCTATCTCATAATTGTCTATTTGTATGGCATATTTACATATTATTAGTAGGTGTAATAGTAGTGATCATAAGTGATCATTGGGTGTTTCTAGGGCTTATTGGTTTGTTATTAGTATATATTTCTATAGGTGATCATTGATTGTTTCAAGGGCATATTAGGCATATTAGCTTATTATTAGTATATATGATTCTATAGGCAATTATAAGTGATCATTAATTTTTTCTAATTGAATATTACTATTATATGGATGTATTAGGTGATCATATACAATCATTGATTACTATAAGTTGAATATTACTATTGTAGGACTGTATTGGGTGATCATAAACAATCATTGGTTACTACTAATTGGATATTGCTATTATACCTCATGTCACAGTTGTCATGTTCTTCACATGCATCACATATCTCCCATGCATCATGTTTGTCACATTCATTTCCAGCCACATCACAAACTTCCTGTGCTTTTCATAATTCTCACTACACATCATTCCTGCGCTTCTCATAATTCCCACACTCCACATCATTCCCACACTGTTGAGTCACGCGACGAGTTTTAAGTAATTCTTTATGTACTTAGAATAACAATTCCAAATATATTCAAAAACTTAATATCCCGAGGTGTAAGTTCAGTAAGTTCGAGGGGCGCAATGACTTCAATTTCAAAAATAGGACAAGTTATTTTTAGATCAGTTTAACTTCGTGTTATTCTTAGAACGCGTCAAGGTATTCAGTGTCAAAGTATTCAGATTTCAATTCAGTTAACTCGGTACGTAGTTCTCTGTGTCTAAACGTCTCATAACTATTCTGATTCTCGTCTGTATACCGCCCTGTCTGTGGGGGGGAAGAATGCCTGGCAGTTCCTACCGTTTCATTCCCTCCTCGCTCATCTATATACCTTTTCTTATCTACTTACTTACAAATTGCATAGTAATAAATTTATAATTGATCTCCGGTGTTTCCCCGGCCTATGTGTAAGATAGCGCGTCGTCAGCGCCCAGGCGGCGGTCAGCCAATTGTGCGCATAACCCAGCGCGCTCCCTTTCTGCAACGCGCACTCGTTTGAGCGTCCCATCGGTTACCTTCCTAATCAGGTAATCAGCCAATGCGGCAGCGTCATCCATTCATATCAATTTCATTTATGTCAGCCTCTCGGGTCTAGTTTCCGCTCCCGCGTGAACCTCTGACCGTTGAGGTACTCATTCTCTTTCCATTCTTGCTTCCCTTCCCCCTTTCTCGCGCTCTCTCCCTCTCATTGTCTCGCTTGTCTCAGGGATTCAGGGTCTCAGGGATTTTTAGTAAGTCCGTGTTCTTCAATATCCACACTTTGCATTTCGTCTGATTTTGTCATAGTCATATTGTTCATTCTAGGTTCTTGGTACTCGTGTAAAGAACGCAACATTATTTTGAAAGGTAAAGTGGTTATGTATTTTATTTGTTTAAAGGGTTTTAAACCAGTACTAACACGGAGTTATGTTTTTTTTAATAGGTTTTGATTTATCCCTTGTTTAATTATGGGAGGCGGCACGGGAACTCAGCCCCTCCCCGCTGTTTCCTCACTCAACACACCCGGTACTGGTATCTCGAAATCGAGATATAACGAAATTAAAATTGGGTATGTTGTTTTCATTTACATGCGTATCAACACTCTAGATAATTCCCATGCATCATGTTTTTCATGTTTGTCTCATGTGTCACATATTTCCTACACATCACATACTTCCTATGCATTACACATTTCCTGCTTGTCACATACTTCCTGCACTCCATATATTTCCCACATGTCACAATTGTCACACTTCATGTGCAACATGACCACATCTGTGACACATTTCTAGTGCATTACAATTGTCACGTGGCTCACACATGTCACGATTGTCACGCTTTTGTATGCATCACAACTGTCACGTGTTGATACTGTGGTTTAGAGGTTGAAAAGAGATGATTTATTCATGAAACCTCGTAGTTTATATACAATTCTAATACTATGATATCTAGAACATTCTACATGTAGTTTAATACTTAATGCACATACCACTATTGTGAAGTATCTTCTACTGTGTTCTACTAATTCTTCTTGGAGCTCTTGGACATAAACTAAACAATATTCAATTGAGCAGTGCAGCTGCAAAATAATAATACAAATAGAGACAAAATAAGAAGAAGTGAGATAGAATGAAAAAAGAAAGAGAAAAGGTGAAGAAACATGCTAACAGCTCTAAGTTAGATAGTTGAATATCCATAATACCATAACACTTGGTTACTACCCACAGGAGTAGGAGCCTTTCTAGCTGAACTCCTTGTTCAGCTTTGGCCTTTAGGCTTAGGAGACATTTAAAATGAATAAAAGCGAAATTAAATGAATTTACTATGACAGTTAATGGTACAGATCAACAACTGGGGGGCAGGAATCACTCTAATCAATGAATCAAAGCAGTCATCAAGCAGATCCAGAGTGAAATTAAGTCGGAGTCCAAAATGTTACCAAAAATAGATGGATGTACAGTTTGTGATACATAAACACCACAAATTTTTTAGCAAAAACTAATTACAGATTCAGATTCAGCAAGTTGGGGTACATAAAAAAATGGTGTTTTTGAGAAATTCCCACAACAAAATAGGTGTGCCAAATTTTTTGGCAAAAAAATCAACATATTATGCTGACTAATTTAGGATTCAATGGCTTCAGCAACCATAATTGAAGTACTCCTCTAACACAAATGTGTAATTACCTATTTTTCAAGCTTTTCTCACCTGAAATTTAAAGGAATCTAATTAATAAATTGAGCAAATGTGGTTGTATCACTCAGTTTTAACACAGGTTCATGCACCTCACCCCATCTCATCCCTTTGACTCTTAACTTTCCTTTCAATCTCTCTCACTGTTTCATTCTTTATTAGTTTCTCCTTGTCTCTTTTAGACTATTTTCTCTTTAATTTATATATAGTATATAACTAGAGCAAGTAAGGTGTGAGATTGTCATCTGTCATCTCACACTGCACTTGCAGGTATGTACTCATTTGGAACCAGAAAAAAAAATTTGGAACTCTCTATAGAGTTCAATACCTATCTCTCCTGGATCCACACCACTGAGTAGTAGGGTTATTAAGGTAATTCACATATTATTGAATAGCTGCCATGGATTAGACATATTTATAGACTCCTCACTAATAGCATAAGCATTCTAGTCATTTGTACTGAACTATGGGTAGGGAATGGATAATAGGTGGTGGGGAGGGCATTGAGAACTCTGAAAATAAGTTTTGACTGATTATTGTGTAATTAAAGTACCTAGTTTAGCACAATGTAGTATAAATTAAAATATGGTTAATTCTACTCACACCACATATGCTCACTAAGAAAGTGCTTGGTGGGTAAGACTCAGATGCAAGATGCTTCCAGGTGAAGTAAGGTAAAGGGGAGGTGTCAATGACTGATGCCCAAGAGGGAATGCATGCTTAGCGAACACTTTGATGTGTGTTTGATGTGTGTTCCTTAATCTCAGACTTAACATGGGCTTATGACTTCAAACTCTTGTTGCACTTAGAATCTCAAGCTCACACAAATACTAGCAAGGACTGCTCAATCATATTTCTCAGGGCACAGGAGACTGCCCTTCTACTACACAAAGCTACCTATTAAATATCTTACAGAACACAGCTAAGAGAAACTATATAGTTAATACAAAAGCAGTAATTGCACATTAGCAAAGCTGTAAATTAGACTTTTAGACTGGATACAGGTGTCTGGGATGGACCAGAGTAAATCACAGATATACAAACATACGAGCACCAAGAATGTGTTCATATGGGAAGATAACAAAGGACAATAACTTGTCCTGCAGGAAGAATGCTCCATATGGAGGTGTGATGCCATGCACTTTGACATGTGGAATGGGAACTACTGAATAAGCCTGCTGGGAATGCTGGGTCTCAGGCCAGGCTAGGTGCCTATGGTGTGCTGATGCACAGTGCTGGTACAGTGTGATTAGATAGTGGCAACTGCTGTGGGTCTAGTGCTCATGCCTTTTCCTATGACACAATAACATAGCTTCAATATCCTATTATTAGAATAGACATGCACTTAGCTCAATCTTTGGCCTTACTGGTAACTATTTCCCATTGATGTTGAGAATAAGCTCTGACCTCATTGTTTCTATTCTTGGACAACCATGCTAAACTAGATCAAAGTAGTTGTACTCCAACATTTGGCAAGACAGTAATTGCTTAGATATTCACTTAGGTGCATCTTGTTCAGCCAGAATTTCAGTTAACTGCTTAGTCCAGACTTAAAGTGTGTAGTTTCTGAATTAAAGTCAGAGGGTTAGACTTCAATAGTGAGTTTGAGAGGGCAAGAACTTATCACTTAGGGAAAATATGTGTTTAATGGTCTTGTATTTCAGGAACTCTAAAGTACAGGGTACTCTACTGGGGTTTATATAAGTATCTACAAGGTATGTACGAGTCATAGTGAGTAATGAGTGAGTCAGAAACAGTATATATTGAGTCAAGGAAAGTTTTAGAAGGGGAGGAAGGTTTTGTATTGTATAGATAAGGTGAGTAAGAGAGTATGGAATGTGAGTAAGGGAAAAGGGGAATGTTAATAGAGAAGAGAAAGAGAGCTGTGCTTGGATGAGTCTTAAGGAGGCAGTACCGACAAGGTCAATGGTACCATAGGTCAAAGCAGAAGTGCAAGAGAGGAGAAGCCAATGAGAGAGAGTTAAGCATATGGAAGTAAAGTCATCATCACATGGACAGTCCATGCAATGGTGTTTGTATCACGTGACTGCGCTGGTTGTTGACGTCAGAGCTCTGCAAGGTCAAGACCTTACATAAAGTCATACTGTATTCAAATGTAAAATTAAGACTTAGTTTTAAAATAGAGTACTATAGTATGTATCATTACTACTTATTTTGTACATTCAATTAAGCTCAATGAATATAATTGAGAAATGAGATGTTTAAAAAGTGTCTATGTAATATAAACCTAACCTTGAGATAAAATCTTGCAATGATGTAGTGCACTGTAAGTGTGACTCATAACCTGAGCATACAGAGTGCAGTAACATGTGTCTACTGCTTTTTCTAGTGAGTTTTTGGAATAGAATTCATCATGTAAAAGAGAATAGTCCACTGGATTTGTGTGTGATAGCTTGATGTGCACAGCAGGAATTGAACTCAAGACTGAATGGCATGGGAATTATCATGTGATATAAAAGTCATGAGTGTTGTTTCCTGTATGGAAACAATGCTCATGACTTACTCAAGTGTTGAATTGGATTTGGTTGAAACTTTGAACTACACCACATCTGCTCACTGAGCTAGGGAAGTGCATGGGTAACCCATGGGTGTTTCTAGTCTGACTCACACCTGTACCCATCTAAACCCTTACCTGTGAACCCATGGGTATTTTTAATACAGGCACTACAGGTTGTGTGTAATCTATGAGTTTTATTTTATTTAAACTGAATGTGAATGTACTACTTGTGTACTACATTGTAATTATATGAACCTACAAGTTTATTGTAGTAAATAATTGGTAAATGAGTGAATTGAACTAAGTATTCAGAGACTCTAAGGTGCACTGTAATAGCTGTAACATGAAGATATAAAACTAAGAGGTAATGAAGTGGAATAGATAATTAGTGCCAGTTAAAATGAATTCTAAGAGCTCAAACAAAGCAATTATTGTCACAATGATCCAACATTTGTGATAATGATGCTGGTATCATTATCATGATGATTGTCTCATTCTAATGATGCCAACATTGTTAGAATGATGTTGGATTCATTAGAATAATACAGGATTCATTATAAAGACACTTGCATTATTCTAATGATATCAACATCATTAGAATGATGTTGGATTCATTATGATCACACTTGTATCTTTCTAACAATGCAGTAATTTACACTCCCCCAAGAGGTCTGTACGGATCTGTACAGATCCATACAGACCCATACAGAATTTACATGATGGCTATTATTATTATTAGAGGTGATTATTCTATACAGATTCCATACATATTCTGCATGGATTCTGTGTGTATTTATGCAGAATCTGTAAGATCTATTTAATACCTTAATTTTATGCATAGTGTCATGCTTAATGCATAGTGTCACACTTAATGCAGTGTCACATGCAAGGAAATAAGTATAATAAGACTCTGTACAGAATTTTCAGGTCTGTAATGCAGAATTCTGTGTAATCTGTATGGAATTTTCAGAATCTGTGCAGAATCTGCACAGATCCAAAAAAACCTCTGCCAAAAATAAAAAAATATGTGCAGATTCCACATGGATTCTGCACAGATCTGTACAGAACACATGGCTAAGTGTAAAGAGCTCCAGAAGAGATGCATCATGTATTCAAAAGCAAGTAAAGGATAGTGCAGAGTTTTAGTTTACAATTGTAACTTGACCCATTAAGTCCTGTTATTAAGCAATTGGAAATAGTGGATTGAATACTTGGCTAAGTACTTTTACAGGTATAGTAACTTGTACAGAAGTGGTGATATCATATATGTTAATGCCCAGGTGATAAAGTCTGATGAATAATGCACAATAAGTCCATGATACATCTGATAGCGATGAAAATACAATAAAATAATAATAGCTAAGCACCCAATGGAATGATGGAGGTAACATGATTTGAGAGTTCTAAAATCTATCCCAGTTACTAGTCATGGTCGGTAAAATGTTCTTCTCCTTGTTCAAATACCACATTTGGATTAAAAGAATAGGCCAAGCAAGACGTTTCCAAAGCGGAACGGGTTTGTCGAGTATAAATTGGCACTCGTAAGCGATGACGTTCCAGAGAATTGCTATGGTTATTGGTATAGCTGTGTTTATATAGCCATTGAGTATTTCTGGCGAGGCATCCATTCCGAATGCAAGCTATGAAAAGTGAGGCATAAGAAAATAAGTGTCAATGGTGGATGCGGTAAACCTACGGCAATATAACAAGCGGGAAGCAGTAATATTAATGAAAGGTATGCGAAATGCTTCATATGTAATCGTATAGCTTTAAAAGAGTCAGTCAACCAGTTCCATGACCAATATGGGTAACTCACTTTTTCGACATCTCCTAGGAGGTGCTGTCGTTATTCTCGTACACTTTTCATCACATATATTGAGCGCCTACATTTCGTTAACGTTGAAAGTGATGAATCCAAAGCAGATACGCACCATATCCTTGAGGTCCTGGATCCGCTTGTCCAATATTGCTCTTTGCATCTCTAGCCGATTGATCTCATTCAGTAACAAACTGCAATATGTTCTTTGCGTTGTAGGGCTAATATAGCGGAGAGACTCGTCAAGTCCCGTTTCATCGTGGATATATTTCCCCGCTATACGAGGAGGGGGAGTGGTATATGAATATGCTTTAATCATCGTTATTAGACAAATAACATGTACGTCCGAGTCCAATCGAAAACTTACACATTCCTGTTTTTGGTTGTCGTCTATATTGTGATGTATTACGATTCGCAAACTTCGGGGTTGGCGATTGTTTCTCGAAATACTGGTTATGAGCGCTAGCTTTTCCATTAACAGGTGCTAACCACTTGTCGCGCGAACCGTAGAACATGGGGACGCGGGTCTGGCGATCGTCCCATTGAGGTTTGAAATGCATATCAAAACCATCTATTCGGGTATTGTTAGTTTATAAATATATTTTTTCCCAGCCCAATGGAAAACTAACCGAAATGTATAAAGGATAAATCGTTTTCATTATTTGGATAATCGGGACAGGCAGGCATTGGAACATTGGTAAATGAATATGCTTTAAACATCGTTAGTAGAAAAATAGCATGTACATCGGTCCAACTGAAAACTTACACGTTTCTGTATTTGGTTGTTGTCTATGTTGTGATGTATTTTGGTTCGTGGACTTCGGGGCTGGGGATTGTTTCTTGAAATACTTGTTAACTTCGTCTACCCACGCAGGCGTCAATTTGACTGGGGGGTAAATATAGGCGCTAGCTGATGGATAATGACGCGAGAAGAGTCCGATAGGAAGAGAATTTGGACTGGCTTGGGATGTAAATTGGTGATCATAATATGGATAATCTGGGCAGGCAATTATTGGGACATTGCTAGTAGATAACGGTATTCAATTTTTAGAAACTTACCTGTCGACAGCGGCAAGCGTTGATGTACGCCGCCCCAAGAATGATTATTACTATTCATCTTTTCTGAAGGCTCCCAAGCGAAAGGTTCCTGGTCAGGAGCACTCCCCGCCCTCTGCAATGAGCCCCTTAGCTTTAAAAACACGGCTTTAGTCTCTGCCAAATGTTGAGCATATACTCGAGTCAACTGAAATGTGCACGAACCATTATTACCATCCATCTTTTCTGAAGGTCCCTGAGTGAAAGGATTCTGGATATCAGTACTTTCTGCCTTCTGCTTCTCTTGGGCATTTGAACGCAATTGTTCTTTCAATGAGCTCTTTGGCTTTAAAAAAATGGCTTTAGTCTCTGAAAAATGTTGAGCTTATACTCGAGCCAACTGAAATGTGCGCGAACCATTATCCACTTCAACAGAGCAATGTAGCTCAAGTCGTCGATATATGTCTTCAAGCTCTGGGAACGATTCTTCTCCCTGTCTCAATTGAGTGCCGGCTTTCATGATGGATTAAATCATGCAAGCACACCTCTTCCATTAGTAGTTTCCAGTCGTCATGTTGTATGATTGCGAGGCTTGCATCCGGAACCTCGATTAATGAATATATTGGTGAATGACAATTTATAGTGGAGCACAAATGTAGTTACCTTTTCGAGAAGATACCGAGTTAGTATCCGAGATGGATGCATGGTCTATGAAATATTAATGGTAGCTTATTGTAACGAGAGAAGAACTCACATTAGACGGATTGGTGTAATTGGCCTTTGTTATAACATCATTTTCGTCGTCGGAAACATCGGACTCATCCGTTGTATCTTCATTACCCACGTTTCGCGATGATGAAAAATGCGATGACCGTCTATAGGGAATATATTTTGTACATGGGATGATCTCTTTGGCATGAGTCATTTCTACAATTGGCTTGACCTTTACGCTTCCAGTTAAATATTTCTCCCACATCCATTGACTAAGTTCAACACAAAAAGTGCGGACAAAGACAGTTTGATTTGCGACCTTCGAAACAGGCTTTGGTCCATACTTTGTTCGTGCAGGACCAGATTGGTTCCAATGGTAAGTATAGGCCGATTCAGATGTGTCGGTGTTCTGAATTTGGGAGTGTGAGGTAGTTGCACTAAATCGAATGTCAACAGAGCCAGAAGGAGGGAGGTTACTTTGAGAAAAGCTCCTAATGCCCAGGATGTGCAATTGTCATGTCCTGTAACGACGTGGAGTGATCCGTTCACTGCATCTCGAGCTCGAGTCGCATTCGCATAATAATACCATGCTTCTGCATTATGACCAATATAATCTTTGAATTCTCCTGGACTAAGAAGGTCCTCGCCATAGGAACCTTCTGGAAGTACAATAAATGCGCCTTCTTTATCTTCACAATTGAAGTGATATTCGCTTGCTACTTCTAATCTGTAATGAGAGCAATAAATGAATAAGTGCTAAATATGTAATTTGATACTATCACCTACGGAGGCAGTGTTTGATTTCCTACTATGCTCCCCTTCATGTCCTTACTCATTAGAAAAGTACCTTGGGACAGCTCCTCGTTTATGTGAATATCCGGTTTTGCTACTGGTTTAAAACCTTTTGGAACACGATTTCCATTCACTGGATGTTCTGCTGGAAGACAAATATTAAAGAGGAAGTCAAAATATCCGTTGGATTTGATTATTCCAACATCTCCAACGCGGATCCCACTCTCTACATACTCTGCAGGAAGGTTGGTACTAGGACTTGGGCACCACATCGGGTATCCATAGCCTTTTGGCCATAGTAAACGAGCATATAACTCGCTGTCTTTCTCCGTCGCCGAAGAATTAAATCTGGATATTGAAGGAGGCACATCATTCTTTTCACATTAGTAATCACAAGCGTATCAATAAAAACAGATCGCAGCATACCACAGGAGATAGAAATGTTTGATCTAGCGCATATCAGAGTGAAAGCTTTTATTAGGTTAATGTTTAAGAATACGTACGATTGGTATGCTGAATGAAATCTCGTCCCACTGTAGTATGTCGTCCTCCAAGAGTTGTAACACCGCTTGGATTATTTGGCATGCTCCATGCACTGTTGGATATATGTTAATAAGCCAATCGACAAACTCGTCACACCACCTACCGAGGGACGGCAAGGACCGACGGCATTAATGTGATTGCTGGAGTTGTGAAATCTATCACTATTTTATATCAAAAGCTATGAGTTGACACGTAGAAGTATTGAGAAGGTTGGATGATGGTGGGAACGTGAGCGATAGCATGAGTCGATAAGGTGCGAAGATACTTAAAGCCCTCTGATTTGAAGCCCTTTGTTGGCATTTAGGTTCGAAAAAGAAAACAGTTCCTTGAAACACTTTCGCCTGTCAGAAAATTGCATCAGGTGAATACTCATATGGAAGAATAAAAGCTAGCTATACGGCAGCCAGGGACCAAGGAACCTGATCTAATAATACATTCTGAACCCTTTGACTAACGTCAAGATTACGTAGTCCTTTATATGTATGGTCATCACTTCACGCAAGGCGAAGGAATGTTGAATCTAGACTGAATTGGTGGGGGGGGGGGTTGAATTAGCTGAACGGATCTGAAGCAGAGAATGAGTGGGTAGAGGTCGACAAGTAGTACCTAAATCTGTCATTCACCCCTATCATTCTAGTCTAATAAAAAAATTCCGATGTCAACGGTTTGTTAGCCCTATCGATATGTTATATGCTTTACCCTTGTGTCTTGACACATATAAGATCATCGGACATGGTTACATCCCCAGTAGTACTTGGGCGGCAAGCTTTGGTTTGCCGCCAGAGAACGACATCACTGACTTAATCACGCCATATCTGAAGGATGAATAATACCTACCATCATGTCCAATTTTAAGCATTCGACCTCGTCCCCAGGGAGTATTGTTTATGATATAGGGGAGCAAAGTTTTGTAAGCCCTGGTCCACTGTTCTACATTGTTGGATGTTTGAAATGACAAATGACGAAGAGTTCATTGAAGTGAAGTTTAACTACTGTTTTACCGTCCGAACGATGAAAACATATACCAGAACGACGTGGCTGTCTTCCCACGTGCTCTCAACTTGTGTCACCTCAGACAAGGGTGGATCGGATCGCTGTAAATATGGTACAACCCGATTTACTTAACAATTAGAATGGTTATTAAAATATGTTATCTGACCGATGTGTGAGCAAATCTAGAATATGTGCAAGAATAGGAAAACTGACCGATCCATGCAACATATTTACAATAAGATCCGTGACCCCATCCGTTCCTAGACCAATCGGAAAATTTTCGGAGGCTCGGTTCATGTTGCACAGGTAAAATCGGCACGAAACAATTGGAACAATAAGCAGATGTATTACCCAATTTAGAATTTTCTAATGCATCTGACACATTACATATTTTATGGCATATTCTAATTGTTACAAAAATCGGGATGTACCATATTTACATGAACCCGATTTAGGCCTGTCTGAGGTGTGTACTACACTTGTTGCCGCAGTGCCGCAGAGCACACGGTTCTATGGAAAGCCTAACAACCACGCTCAATTTCATCAAGTGAAATTGATTTCCGACATCCGGCATCACAGCTTTTCCGCTTAGAATTTACTATTTCGTAATGCTCACATAAGAATGTAATTCCATACTTACGATCTATATATCGTGTACCGGAACCGTATGCCTGCCTCTTTCGCTTCAACATTCAGCGCCAGCGCTCAGTGTCCAGCCTCGGCTAAGTCAGGGTCCCTCCCATATCATGTCACTGCCACGGCCCACCACTGTCGATTTTCTCCTCCTGACACCTATCTCGTGCCTACCTTTTGTCAAGAGAATATCCTTATAATATCCTATAGGCTACGGTCGAGGGATATTAGTTGCGAATGTGAACAGTTGGACATTGATCAGGGGGAAAAGGTTCGTGTTTCGCTCGCCTGAATGAACACACAACAGGTCTCACGAGTCGAAGAAGATGATGGAGTTCTTAAAATCTTGGGAATGGGGCTTTATTCTACTCGACGAGGTCCACGTCGTTCCAGCTCGTTCTCAGTCTCTCGTTTTGTTCTTCTTTTTCATATTTGTTGCTCCCTGTCACTCTCGGCTATCGCGGTGGGTTCCGCTCATTCAGAAACATTCCAGAACTTCGTCTCGAAGTTCTGGCTCTTATTGTGTTGTCATCGCTCTCATTTACATCGCTAACACCTTATTTTACAACCTTAGGACCTTAATGCTAGACGGATGTGCCAGCGGCGTATCATCGAAGTTTGTAGTGTGGCTACCCCAATGGAAAGTTAAAAGGAGTGCTCAGTGAACTCAGAAAGTCGCATGAGTCAAGAACATCACATGAGACCATTGAAAAGTAGCACATAGTTGGTGGTACTTTTGTTATACTTGCTTATCAACAGGGGCAATCAGGTCGTATGTCCGTTGTGAAGAGTGTTCCAGAAGGTTTAGGTACTGTCTGGGCTTTGGATGCGGTGACTTGGGCGGTTTTGAGGGTAGGGCTTGTAGATATTAAATGCCCTTGTGGGGATCGAACTCAAAGGCTGTTGAGTAGTAAGCAAGGCTATATTTGCACCGTGTTATGTATACTTAGCTACATTTGCGCGCTCATGGTTTTTCATCTATAAATTCTATCTCTGTCTACTACATTTTACAAAATTCATTACAAAACCTATATATTTTCCAATCTCTCGTAGCTCTACTAACTACTCATTTTATTTCTATCTTGGTTTACCTTCAGAACGACAGAAGTAACCTAAGCAAGTAAGTATTTACGCAGCTAAAGGCTACTCCTGCCATAAAAGGCTATAAACCAACTCGGTTATGTTGACCGAGAAGTCCCTGGAAGCAGTACCTTCTCGAGTTCTGTAGAATACATAGGACTACACAAGAACAATCTAGATATATTAGTACTACAAGGTATATAGCTCGTTGTGTAGATAGGAAAAACAACCTTTTTTACTACCTTTCAACTCAGTGTGAACTGTAAGAATCCGGCACTCGACTTAAGGCTTCGCGCTAAGTCTCGTATCATTGCTAAAAGGGTACATAGTATTTCATACCTATCTACTCGCTACAAACGTACTACATAAGTTAGTATTGTCGATTGCTGAATATCAACGGATAGTCCAATCGGTGGTAGCCCGTGACGTACTTGATCTCCAGCTTGGCTGACTCACGCTTCGAGAACTCGACCCTTACCGAACGTACTAAGCATTCTCGCATTCAGACACATTATTACTCAAATCTACACTAAACTACAGGGTACGTTCCGATTTCGAAACCGCTTTGCTAAACCTTCGTGTATTCACAGGAATACACCAACATCAAGTTCTTACGAACCATAACACACCGTGGTATTAATAGAACTCCTGACATGAATAAGACTCTGAATACGAGGGACATTCAGGTACCAGGCGTGTCCCTCAGATCACCGTGAAATAAAACATAAACTTGAATTGCAATATAACTGTAACTGTACTATCATAATTTCAGGGGCCGTCAACTTTTCGAGTTACCGGTAACTCGAATGGAACTCAACTGGAACTCGACCGGAACTTAACTTAGGAACTCACCTGTAACTCAAAAAATGTAAATTACCTGAATTTGTATGGTATATCACAGACATTCCAATGCTGCTATGGATTACTAGATTAGTGCTCACTTACTATTGCGCCTCCGCGCTCATTATTTCCCACGCCCCTGAATGCTGATCATTAATTTGATCTGATGCTTCTGCCTCCATCAAATTGATCAATAAGTGCCGCATGTTGTTTTCCATGGCGTGTTTGATCGCATTCATAAGCCTCATCATCGTTGTAAACAGTGAGCATTCATTATTTTCATTTCTGGTCGAGTTCTTGGGTGATTCCTCTCAATATTTTTGTGAACATTAATGTATATTAAATGCTTCAACTGTACAGCTAAATTACCTATAAAATAGTATGATAGGCTCAGATTCTTATTATTAATACTATATTTTATGTAAGCACAGTACATGATGTTTATGCAACTAAGATGTTATATAACATACAAAATTACTAGCTTCATATTGTAAAAAAAATTACAGGAAGAATCCAAAAAGTGAGAGAAGAATGCACAAAATACGTGCTCACTGTTGAACATGATGATGGAAGAAGTGCAATGCGATCACCATCAATGCATCGGAAGCAAGTGGAGTTATCGGGGATTTGATGGCTGATGTGATGGCGCTATTTTTACACATCTGCAGCGGCAGGGGTGGGCGTGGGAAACAACGAGCTGAGGGATCGTGACAACAATGAGCATGATAATAAAGTATGGGTTTTTTGTAATGGAATTTGAGGAACTTAAAGTAGGAACTTAACTGGAACTCAACTGGAACTCGAATGGAACCCGACTCAAATTTAAGTGGAGTTGAGTTGTCATTTACCACTCAAAGGTAACTCGATGGGAACTCGACTGACACTCAAATTTAGCTTAAGTGAGGAACTCGATGGAACTTAACTTTTACTCAAAAAAAAATAAGCGAGGAACTCAACTCCACTCAATGGAACTTAACTTTCACTCAAAAAATAAGCAAGAAACTTAACTTTACTCAAGGGAACTTAACTTTTACTCGAAAAATAAGCAAGTTGTATAATGAATACCTTACAATAATTATACAATAGTTTGTGTTGTTTCCTGCCCCCCCACTCACTGTTTCCCACGCCTATAATTCAATGTTTATTCATTTCCTATTAGTTGCACATTCTCATTGTTGCCCGCACCTCCGCACATAATTTCCCACGCTTCCGCTTAACATATCACGCCTACATACTTTCGCGCTCAATGTTTCCCATGCTCTGCTCATTGTCACCCGTACCACCGCTCATAATTTCACATGCTTCCGCTATCATTCTGATCTCTACTCATACTATCCCGCACTCCCACTCATGATTTCCCATGCTTCTGTTATTATTCTGCTGTTCACTCTGTCCGCTTTCGCTTCTCCTCTAATCCGCTCGCAATTTCCCGTGCATTTCATCATTCCCGCCCTCCCGCTCATACTTTCCCACGCCTCCGCTTCTGCTGTTCACTGCTGTCCGCACCCCCGCATAACATTTTCCCACGCTCTCGCTGATCATTCCAACCTCTTTTCACTTTCCCGCCCTCCCGCCTATATTTTCCCACGCCTCCGCTTTTCACTTCTGATGCTCATTGCTGTCTGCTTCTACTTCCCATGCCTCCGCTTCTGTTGTTCACTGCTGTCCGCATCCCCGCTCGAAATTTCCCACGCTTTCGTTGATTATTTCGACCTCTGTTCATTATCTCCCGCCCTCCTACTCATAGTTTCCCATGCCTCCGCTCTTACTTTCCCACACAATTAATACACTTTTCCAACAAATCACATAATCTACTGTACAAAGCATGGAACATATTATTATAAAGGACTAAATACATATGTAACTCGCATTTTTTATATGGTTATTTACATTATTACTTAATATAATATGGTCTACTATGTGTATAACAACTTACATTAAGTGATGAAAAAAGATTGAAAGAAAAGGAGCAAGAACTGAGCTAAAAATTTAAGAAAAGACTTGCTTGCTGTTAAGGATGATGACTAGGAAGAGTGCCCATCAACAATCCCATGGTGTGTTCATATGTTGACGTCGCGGTGATAAATATTTGAGTTGATGTAAGTGATGGATAGTACAACACACATGCAAATAATAAAGGCAGGCAGCGTGCATGGGAATTATTGAGCAGAGTTGTAGAAAACATTAGGCAGGTGGGGGTATGGGAACAGAGCAGTAATTATAGTAGTGATTAGTGTATACTTACTGTACACTTGAAACTTGAATATTTGGAACTCAACTTACACCTGATAGGAACTTAATATAACTCAAGGGAACTCAACTTTCACCAAAAAAAACTTAGTGAGGAACTTAAGTTCACTCGAAAAACTTAAATTTAACTCGAAAAAATTAACAGGAGCTCAAAATGTTAGCAGCCCCTCTACTTAGCTTTAAGGAACTTAACTTTCACTCAAAATACACAAGTGAGTAACTTACCTTGTCTCAAAGGAACTCGACTTTCACTCAAAAAAATAATAAGTGGTGAACTTAAGATAACTCGAGGGAACTCGACTTTTCAAAAAAAAAAAAAAAAAAAGCGAGGAACTTAAGTCCACTCGAAATAAGAAATGGCCACTTGAGATAACTTAACTTTGACTTGAAAAAGGTAAGCAAGCTTAAAAGTGGAACTCAACTGTAACTTAAGTGTAACTTAACTTGAACTCGAAAAACTCGACAGGAACTCGAAATGTTAGCAGCCCTAATTTCAGTTAACTTCGCTGTTCTGCATTTTGTCATGTGTATCTTCCTGTGCTGCATTTTGTACTTTACTCAGCATCTTCCCCTCTGATTCCACTTCCACTTCCACTTCCGCATCCGCATCCGCATCCACATCCATTTCCACTTCCACTTCCACATCCACATCCACATTCGCATCCGCATCCGCTTCTGCATCCACTTCTGCATTTACATCTGCTTCTGCATCCTCCTGTGCATCCTCATTTATTTCGTCTGGTATATTCTCATCATCATTGGCTGCCATGACACCTGGAAGATCATCAAACGATTCTGGTACAATGTTTAGTCTATATTGACAAACAGATAATGAAAATTAATACCTTTCAAGCTTTCTATCTGGTCAATAAGCTTAGCAGTGATGACAAGCTTGAGTTTTTTGCAAATTGTGTTGCACTTATGCTGCATGCAAAATGTCTTCATTCCTTCGATACCTTTGTCTCCAAGTCCCATTGTACAAAATATGCTGGAATTTTTATAAGATGATATGGCTGAATAAATGAGAAAGCCACACCTGTGTGCCATTATATCGAATAAAGTAATTGCGTCTGCAGCACGAATGCAATCCTTGATTACTTGTGTATCGACTCCTAATGTAGTTAAGTAATGTAATTAGAGAATATTGTCAAGAAGATATGTGATGATGTAAACCTTGAATATCCATGGGCACAAATTCTAGCTTTGAATCAATAAGCGCAAAATGAGCAAATGCATCACAAGTCTTTCTGGCAAAATCATTGTTTGTGCCTGCGGAATCTGTTCCAGAGAACTTCCTCATCTTATGATGATTGAGGAGACGATCTACGAGCCAACTTGTCCCCAATTTAGATCCATTAGATACGAGCAGTATAAATGAATCAGCCATCTGTAAATCTTAGAGATCAAGGTTAACCAATAGGCACAAGTGCGAGTGCAAAATTTTACCATATATTGGGATGCCGTTGTTTTTGGCTATCTTAGAAAATTCTGAAATTGCTTCCTTTATAGTCAACTGACAAACAAGTTCTTCTTTCAAATGTTGAAGATTCTCTTCCTTTGATGGAGCACTATAATACCCCACATCATAAAATGATTTTGCGGCATAATATGTACTGGAGTGGGTAAAACGCAACTATACAAAAATATGTTAAGTATTGCATTCTAAAGATGAAATAATTGTAATTCTTACTTTAAAGGCATTTTTTGTCTTCCCGGAACGACTCCTCCCAGATCGCATCCCCTGATGACCCATCTAAAGAAACAGTAAGCTTTTTAACAGTAAACCTCTCTTGATTGCTATTAGGCATTGGGCATGCCAAAGAAACAATTTTGCTGTTGTAACATGAATTACTGTTAAGTCCTAGATAAAACAGAACATTGAGGGGAACAAGAATATTAAATATGCTAATGCTGAATAAAATGATGCTACACATGCTTGTACAAATGAACCGTTGAGTCTGTCTCTGAAGGATGCTGTTTTCGTTTTGAGCTTTCATTTGTAATGTAATCCTTTATGTGTGTTAAGTTCTGTATACATTAAATACCTTGTTGTCGAGAAAATAAACTTACATCATTATCATCATCAAGGTCCTCAGCACTCTTAGTACCTTTAGGAGGATATTTAACATGGGCCTCTAGCTCAAGGGTCATAGTTTTCACATGCTTAAGTTGCACGAAAAGCCCAGGCTGTACAGTTGATGCAGCCCACAAGTCTCGAAGTGTTGTACCCTCAATTTTTGAAATTGAGTCGATGATACAGTGGCCCTGTGTGTAATAGAGAGAAAAGTCATCACTAGCATCAAAAGAGAGATGTTACATCAGGAAAATCCCCATCCGCTAAAATAGTGATATTAGTAAAAATAAGCTTTACTCATGTCCAAATATTACTAATATCAGGTAATTCATACTTAATTGTACTTATATTATCTATTGTGAAGCATGATAAGTGTTCATAAGTATAGTACAATGGCAAGGTAAACTTATTTATACTTATATTGCCTATTGTGAGGCATGATAAGTGTTCATAAGTTTGGTACAATGGCGAAGCACACTTACTTGTACTTATATTGCCTAGTATGAGAATGATATGTGTTTATAAGTTTTACAGGAATTAAGCAATTTTAGCATGCTATACCAGCTATACTTAAAGCAAGTCAAGTTTATGACAATTCCATAATTATACACAATACATACATGTGTAGAGCAAGCAAAATGCCTGCGATGCGAAACACGATATCTCGCACATTCGAAGACGTTCCAAAATACGATTACATAATCACGCATCACGCTGGAATGATGCGTCCATATGCGTCTCACTCGTCTCAACCTATCCTCACCTCCCCGCTCGCCTTGTTCTTCACTTTCCTCAAAAAGCACATCTTTGTGCACTGCTCCGACATTATAGCTAGTCAATGGATCATCTCAACTCAACAAGACCTCGCCGCCTCCACTCGCAGTACAAACCCTGAGCCTTGACATCGGAAACACTACTCAAACTCAGCGCTATCCCTTATAACAGACTCCCCAAACAACTTCCAATTTATTTGTTGTGTTTTAGCTAGGTCTTATTATTTTATTTTTATTCTTTAATCCAAGATCTTTGTCTACCAGTGTCCTGAAAGTAACTTACATACTTTAGGTATAGCCATTCTTGTCTGTATATAATCTGCTGTATTTCTATAGCTCAAGGAATCAACTATTATACTGTTTCGTACTTGAAGTTTACATCTACAATATCGTTTCAACCCTCTCACCATTCACTTTTTCAATTTTACATTCACGCCGTCGCTCATTCTCTCTGGGACTTCATCCTGAAGTCTTATCCCTATCGTTACATCATAAAAATCTTTGTTTTATAGCTGACTTCCCCCTTCTCACCTTAGAACACCCACGTTGGATGGACATCTCGACACACACATTTGTTCTTTGTTTAGGTACGACCAGTGGACTTTACACCTCTTCAACATGTACAATAATTCTAGTGTAAATTGTGGTTAAGAACCATAGTGGTAGGGGAATATGCAATATACATTGAAGGTTTAAATGTTTAAGTTCAAAACTTCAAATGGCAAGCGAGAAAGTTAGCACATGATCGCTTCACTGTGTTTGGCTTTGATAGTATGCATCACGTGCATGTTGAACTTGACACGCCATGACGTTCCTTTCAATTCCCCCACCTTTCCTTCCTTCCTCTCCCTCCTTCCACTGCCTGTCACTTGTGCCCGTTCGTCTAGCAAGATTCAGGTTTTCTATTTCAAGATCCAACTCACATACGGTGCTCCCCTACTTCCACTCTACACACTACTTACACCAGTCTCTCACATGCTGTACAAGTATCTGCCACTGGTCTCACAAGATTTCCACCTGCTGGTCTCGTACTCCACTCGGGATGGTCTTTGTTCTCTGGTATGTATTTGAGCTGTCTTCCTTTTTAAGTGTGTGCTCATTGAGTTGTGCTGCTGAATGATAGAGAGTGGGGGATATGGGTAGAGATGTGGAGCTAGATGTTGTGGGGCTGGATGTTATGGGGCTGGGTGCTATAGGGCTGGGTGTTATAGGGTGCACATGTCATCATTGAGTGGTGCTGCTGGATGATGGAGAGGGGTGGGATATGGGTGGATATGTGTAACTGGATATTTTGGAGTGCATATGTTATATATTAAGTGGATTGTTATAAGTAGATATGTTATGTATATGTTACTGCAACTGCTTTATTGTAATACAATAATAATATATAATTAACTGACACCTATTATACTGCACTGAGTGAAAGAACAGTGTGCTTATAAGCATTTAGGTGTTGTTTATGTGGGCTTATTACACTTTAAATGAACTACTCAGTCCTTATCTGAACTAAAATTGTGTAAATAAGGTCAAAAAAGGATGGCATAAGGAGTACCCCTTACTATTTTTACTAATAGTACTTATTTCCTTTTTTTGACCTTATTTTCGCTTTTATTCACTTAAATATCCTAAAATTTACTATTTAAGCAGGTGAGGTTTTTCCTGATGACTAGCAGTACAAATGCGATAAATAAATTGTGATTATCATACCTAGATTGAAGACGATAACTATGCTCTCTACTATAAATTCCATCTAGATAGACAAAAATATTATTTTCGACATCACTCCAAAGTCGTGTTTCTTCATAAGAGACCATCTGCACATCAAATGGTGTGATAGTGCCTTTGTGACCATGATTTACAATCTTTCTTACCTATGCATTTGCATTGAATACTTTAAGTGCATATATTAAATTGAGAACCAATACCGAAACTTACAACAACATTTATCTTTCAAACCGCTTTCACAGTACCAAAATCTGCACCTCTAAATTTAGGCTTCGCTACCAATGTGACTGAGTTGACATATTTAGTTGCATTTGCATATCCACTCCGAAAGTCCTTAAAGACTGCCTGTGCAGTTTGAGATCTAGGCTATTATATATTATTATCAGCAAATAATCACACAGAAAATAATAATGAAATCATATGTCATTTTCATCAGGTTCTTGATGAGACCTCTGGTATGGATTGTAGTATGGGGCGGCCCGGGGTCCATGCACTCGTGGGTTAGTGGGATGATTCATTGCATAATGAAGATCACGATTGCTGCCCTGGGAGGCAAGTGGCGGTGAAGCTTGAGATTGATCTCTAGGGAACGCTGATGGCGGGGGCATAGAAGCAGAATTTTCCTGATCCTTGCACTTATAGCATTGGGTTGACTTCAAAAACTCGAAGCGTTGGCTGCAGTCAATGAAATGTGGCCATTCAGCTTGAGCAGTATTACTGGGAGCAGAATCAATACAGTCCTGGCATCGCTCCCCCTCCAGAAAACGGTAGAATTGAGAACAACCAGTACAATATGTCATGATTTGATCAGATAGAGAGCTAAATAGAAAATGTGTAGTGTGAATGAGTATTGTGATTAAATGTAATAAAATATAACTTTATACTCACTGTTTTCACTTGAAATAATACTTGTATTCTATCAAAACAATTGAAGTTAGTCAAATTCTAATGTATACAGGATAAATATACCTTATTCAACGAATCTGACAGACAAGGATGTGAAGTTAAACAACACAGTGACAATAATAAACTATATGTGATCTTGAAGGTAAAAAGCAGAGCAGCAATAGTTGGTAAACAGTAAGACTTGGAGTCGTGTAGTCAAGTCAATTTCCTCTGGCCATTTATATAGTAAAAGACGAGCTCAGAGAAATCTTTCCAAGATGTAAAATGATTGCATAAGTCCCCAACGGTAAAATTGGAAGAGCATTGGAGATGTTAGACCCCTACTAAGATTTAGAATGATTGAATGAGTTCCCAATGATAAAATTCAAATTTTTTATTGGAATTGATATGAAATTTGTTGAGACTTGATACAGAACTATAGTTTAGTAGCTTGAACATGGTTTCAATGCTGACTGGTTTGAGCGCATATGTTCCTGGCCATAGATTCCAATCTAACAGAGAGCACGGATCTAAAACTACAATTTTGCGAATGAGTTAGAGAATTTCAATCAACGAAAATCAATACATTCTATTACGTAGCAATATATGACAAGCCTGTAATGAACTCTCAAATACTATTGAAAGTCGGGGTCATGTTCTACTAGGTTCTGCTGCATATGGAACCAGTCAATTTACCGGTCACCACTACCACAGCCTCAGAATTACTGCTAAAATGGTCTGAAGTATCATACAATATTAAGTACCCAGTACTTACTGCGGAGGATGCATTAAAGATTCGCTCACATGCAGGCCAATGACCAGGACACGAAGAATGGTGTAGAGGTAATATTATACAACACAGAAACAAGGGGCTCTCCACTGCTCTCACAGCACTTGAGGGCCAGGTGCAAGGCAAGGCAGGCGTTCACTGGACAGAGACTGTTGAACATGTGCACACGCCTGCAGCACTGGTCACAAGACCCTATTTGGCTGGGGCAACTAAAAACAATGTCTATCGCAGCTGTATTCATTCACACAATATGAAAACGGCCCTCGGGCCTCATTAATTCATTTGTTACAGACGACAAACCATGCCAAGCAAGGTCACTAATTCATTAATTCATTTGCTAGCGCTAGCACTCAGCATTCAAAACCAATAGCGCTCAATGTCCATGACAACCATCCCAGGATCTTTTTAATTCATTTCTACCTTATAATTTATTCTAGATCCGGATTCTGATCCATACTTGACGGTTTCATACAGTTCAATGGCTTCTTTATTTTAACTAATATATGTAGTGCTGTTGCGAAGACTCGCAATATTGGATTGTCTTGCTTTCTTTCTCTACCCCCTTTCATGCTTTGAGTACGGTAAAGAAACACAATCTTAGTGCCGGTAGTATGACCAAAAAGAAGAATGGCAGACCCACTGGCGTTGTCGGTACTAATCAGCATCGTGATCGTCCCATTTGTAAGTTACTTAATGTCCTTACTTTTGTGACCATGAACATTTCTAACAAAACTAGATCAAGACCTTCCGAACTTAGCTGAGATTCTTCAAGGGTACATTGACGCAAGAGTACTACAGAAGGACATTCCTGAACATCTATCGGAAGAACATGGAATTCAAATAGGGTAGGTGCTCTATATCTTAATTCAACTTTCTGATTTTGACATATAGACCGTGACCGATGCTAGATTGAGAACGGTTCAAAAGTATATGAAAGAACTTGGTATTGTTACCGCACGACGCAATGGACTAACTTCAAATCAAAAGGAGCATGCTATAGAGTTGATTTCGATGGATGATCCTACTGGAAGATGGGGAGGTCGGTTAGTGCAAGAGAAGCTAGCACACCAGTCAATTCATATTCCAAGGTATGTTCTAATTATTTAAATTTTTTGTTCCTCCAAACTTGCAATTTGCTTAGGGCGGAGGTTTTGGAATTACGTCGAACACTAGATCCTGTAGCAGCAGCAGCTCGACATCCCGTTACACGAAAGGTTCATCATAAAGGGATATGGTCATCGGTCCTAATGAGGAGTGGTGTGTCGATGGTCATGAGAAACTCCTTAACTGCATGGGTATCGCAATATGGGGAATAATTGATAAATTTAGTCACATGGAACTTTCACTCGTTGCTATGCCAAATGCGCGAATACAACAAATCCCACCTGTTCTATTTCTTCGTCTTGTCAAAGAGAAAGGAGGTTCGTGCATTCTGAGTATCACTCACCCGTCCTGTTTCTGAATGATTACAGGTATGCCTTTGACAGTTACTGGCGATAAGGGGTCTGAGCTTGGTATTCTGATTTCCCTTGTAACAACGATGAGGTTCAGGGTTTTATATCTATATGTTCCTAATACTGATTAATTGTCACGTATAGACAAAAGTTTCAGCCGTTTCTCCCAGAAGATCAACTTCCTGCATTCAGAGCTGTTAAGAGCACGTACAATATCACGCGAGAACGAGGTTGGAGACCGATATGGGAAAAGGAGTTATCTAATGTAGCTCATGAATACCAGGCCGGTAAAATGGCATCTGGATTTGTTGAATCCGACAGCATCCACTCGTAAGTCTAATTCTTATCTTAACTGCACAAGTATCTTTAAATGTACCCTAACACTTAACTTTTACTTAGTGTGGTTTCCTCATGGTTATGGGGTCGAATTGTTCAAGAACGACTTAATCAAATTATGGTCGAAAATCAAAATCATCGAATACGCAAGCAGAAGGGAATTCTTCTACCGAGTGGAGCCCGTCGAATTGACCTCTATTTAAAGCCAATGAAGTTTGGTGGAGAAGATCGACTAATCAAGACCGATGATGACATTATAGACGATCTTCTAGATGAGTACGACAGACCAGAACTCCTCCTTTTCGGAACGCCAGAGGCTGTTGCACTTTGTAGGACGATCTATATCGGTATCGGACAACCCAAACTTAGTGCTCGAGCAGGATGGTCTGTTTTTGCGCAGATGATAGAATACTATATACAAGAAATTGCTAGCGCTATGTAGATACATGATGATGTGTTACTGAAGTACTACAATCTACGAGTATTCTTTATGAATGTTATTTCATAGTAATCAATGACCTTTATTTTCGAGGTCTGTTAGTTGCTATTTCACTGATGGGTTTGTCAGGCTTCTATTAGCTATACTTTGACCTCCACCTTCCTTTCCATTACAAAATAGTTAAATCCGCATATGCCATATAGATTGCAAAGAATATCTTTATTCCGCTACAGCGCTAACTATTACAAGATAGAATCCGGCGTCGAGACTCAAGAGTCATAGACGCAAAACAAAGTCCTATCCCATCATGCAACCTCGTAGTTTTGCATAAAAATGAACATCGCATGTTCGAACGTTCATTAGTACTAAGCACCACCGAGATGACCTTAGAGAATCTTAGAAAGCTCAACAGTGGACTTCCAACGCAGCAATAATCATCTCGGATCTGCATTGATTACATCACCAATTTGAGCCACAAGGCTGTGACACGAAATAGCTAAGTAAGGGTCAGGCATGCGGTTTAGGAACACCGTATCTATAGATCAAATATAAAACTATGTATTCAAGCTCAAAAGTTGAAAATTATAGAGGTAAAGCAGTAGGAAACCAGGATTATTCGACCACTCAAGACGTTAAAGACCGTATTACGTAATATGCAAGATGCGTCCGTTCGCGTTCGACTCGCATCTCCAGTGTCCTCCCGCCACTCCTCTCTTTCTCTTTATTCTTTACCCCGAAATATACACCTTCGTGCATCGTCCCACCATTTTAACCAACCTTTAGGAACATTTCGACATGTCATATCTCTCCGTCACTGCCAACAACACAAGACCCTGGACTATGTAGACAGTAGTAACACGACGTCTTCCCTCAAAATTCTCAACTTTCAAATTTATTTTCCATTCTTTCATCGTGCGTCAAACCGTGTTTTTTAAAATATTCCTAGTCTGAGAATGACGTTTACCTTATTTCTGTATTGACTTATATTGGTTTAATTATCTTCACTGAGTATACTAGTATAACTTGCTGCATTTTCTCTACAGCTTTCTAATCAAATATTTACATCGTCTCGCACTGGATTACAAGTTTACTTCGCCGTCTCGATACTCTCTCCACCACATTAACTATGCTCTCTTTGTCTCCTTTTTAAAGCTGGAACTTTGTTTAAATGTAAAGAGTGGACTTCACTGGGAATTGTTATAAGACATAAGCGTGGTCATTCATATCAATACCAAATATTAAAATTTATTCGAGCCATAGCTTGAAATTAAAAGGAATAAAGACATGTACATATCACAGCAGAGTGCAAAGTTTCACTTACCCATCATTGCCTCCGATAGTGCAGTTTTTGAGTAATTTCAAGATATTCAGACAAAGCAATTTATTTTCACACTCAAGTCTATGCACTCATACACACGATCAAAAAAATATCACGCCGATGAGGTGCAAGGTCGGTAGGGCATACCTAACGAAGAATAAATACTTAGCGAGCTCTCGAGATGTCCATCCGATGTGGGTGTCATAAGGTGAAGGGAATGAATTTAATGGGAGGAATGATTGTTATGAATGTAACAAGTGAGATAGAACTTCTGACCGATATTCCGAAGTGACAGCGACAAAAGAGCGTGGTTGAGAGCATTATTAATGAGTAGAGGATGATTCTTCCTTGAGTACGAGAGTTAATATAACTTAAATATTGGAAAACTTGAGTAGGAAAGTCCTGTGAGTTGTGGTTTATGAGGAGACAAGTGTTTTTAAGAGCTCGGAGTGTCGCAGGAGTTTGGTATAGTGTCGGAACGGTGCTCGCTGGGGTACGTTTTGAGGTAAGTAAGATGAGAGCTAGCGGGAATGGAGAGATTGAGTATAGATGCGAAGGGAACACGTACGGACGCGTCATGCGAGTGCAATCTTGCCAGTGGCGTAGTATGGTATTCAGCGCCTTGAGATATCGAATAATTCTACAGCGCGCTCAGTCTGATATTTCACATTTAAAAATTTACGCTCGTCACAGGGTGAGGTCTGAGTCACTATACTACAGGAAGGTAATTGTCTTTCCTTACTATAACAGATCTAAGCATAATTTTGACCGTCCGCTTAAATCTATTTTCATATACATCTCAGACTCAGGTAAAGAATCATAATTAATAATTGTGATCTTCACGCCCATGCTAGCATGTATTATAGTCTCAGCTTTGAGGGTTGGTGGGAATGCTAAAATGTTTAAAATGTTATTATTTACTATTTAAAATGCTATGTAAGAGCGGTGATTGAGGCGAAATCATGTAAGTAATTGTGGCTAAAGTAGATATGGATTTTCACAGACCATTACGTAAGCGCTAACCGAAGAGCCGGAGAGGCCGACTGTCGGAACACAATTCCATTTGATGGGATTGAGCGTGGTTGTTAGGCTTTCCATACGGTTCATAGTCAACACCAATGACAGTGTGGTGTAAAGCACTGTGTAGTAACTGCGCTTGTAGGGTCCCGTTACATATCTGATTTCCAAGAAAAACAGTGAAGCGCTCAATTAGAAGCGCTGAAAAGCAGAACCGAACAAGTGTTTGGAAAAGTAAAAAATGATAGTCCCAAATTAATGCTTTATAACTATCCATTTATTTCTGCAGTGATCAACGTTATTAATCCATACTGGTAATACGAGACAATGTCAAATAACTTGCCTTCGCTGATCTGGTAGTAGTCTCGTTAATAATATCCTTAGCGTAAAATTCTTTTCCCTTTCCTCCTTTATCTACAATAGCAGTGAATTCCGACACCGTTTCTTTATCCGCGCGCATAAGACCAGCGTACATCTCGACGAATTTATCGGGCGTAATAACCCCTTTCGACAACAAGTCATGTAGCATTGGTAAATGTGCTGGGCCAGCGCTATTTCAAATTTCACCGTCAACTTTGATGACTTCGTATTGACTATCCTCAAAGACCGTAGCTCTGTACGCGATTCTCTTATCTTGAGGGCTCGTCTTGGATGAGGAGGATGGCTCTTGACTCGATAATGGTGTAGATGTTTGAGATGGAACTGGACTCGATGGTGTAGGCTGGCTCGCAGGAGGCTGAGTTGCAGTTCCTCTGGTAGCGTTTGCGTATGTGTTTTGGTAGGTGCCTCCTGCCATACGGTCTGAGATGATAGTTTGAGTGGGAGTTGTGGGAAGGATGTAAAGAAGATGCTGTAGTATGCACAGCTAATGGCTTATTGGTACTTAACACTGCGAGTCCCCCCTGGCTTGAGACCCTTATACGTCGTGAGTATGATCCTGAGGTACCATAGCTGTCATCTGAGGCGCTTTTCAGGACAATCAGCACGTAGATATGGAGATATTCAATAATACATGTGAATATTTGATAGGAGAAGGTAAATATCATATGCCATACACACGTCGTTCCAATTGAGTGAACTGTTGAATGCCGATTGCTGTGTAGTCCATCAGGCCCATATGCGAGATTAGCCAGTGCATTGCTGAAAATTCTGTGGAATTGCAGGGAATAGTCCCATGACCGATGAAACAGACAAGCTAATGGATGTATGCACATACAATTATGCATCAGTCAAAACTTAAAGCTTAAGGTTGTGAACTTGTTTAAGGGGTCGCGAGATTTTATGCACATGTCAGAAAGTTACTCGGGAACGCTCAGCCTTCTTGATAGCGCTAATAGTGATAGGTGTACATACATAGGAATGAGCCTGGTACATGTACATGCTAATAGCATGCTCGAATAATGTATCCAGAAGTTTCAAAGAGTGGCTGCAGTTAGTGGAATGCGAGAAAGAGGGTCAACTTTTGTTATTGACCAGTAAACTTGAAGCCAGTACGTATATGAACGCCCTGGCGCCGAAGCTTGGTCAGTATTTGATTGTATCTGCATTGTGTGACGAACTTGTGCATATGCTCACACATTTGTGCAAAATTCTCGCGCCAGCAATTAATTCAATTTTGGTGCCAAGGCGTTGAAGAGATTGTAAGAGCCAACATGTTTCAATTGACAGTAAGCCCGTAAGGGTGGGATATTATTCATAACATTCACACGATGTCTTGACAGGCCCCCGAGGGAACCTGGACTTACCCTGTTCGTTAAGCGACCGGCAGTAGCCGGGATAACCGGTCTATTCTGGGTTGTGTTACACAACCCAGAATGCTACTACTAAATAGACCTAGAAATTTCTAGGTCTATTTAGTAGTAGCAAGTTACTGGTTAAGTACTAGTATATTTGTTATTGCACGTCTATGTGGTCCAGAACAAATACTATGCAACACCTTGACCTCGACAACATGTTACATCTCGATGTCCTCCAAATGTGCACCATACCACCGAATCTTTCTTGTGAGTGAAAGAGGGATCAATTTTTTGTAAGTTACCATGGGGTACATATACGATCGCGTTTTATAAATGGCTATGGCTCTGGAGGCCTAAAAATGTTCAATCTGCCTCTGGAGAGCCTCAAATTTCGCGTTACGCTCGATGCCTTCACGGATGTGGGTGATCTTGATATTGACGATCGCATCGGTAAATGCAGCCCAGCTATCGTAGTGGACTTCGAGGCGATCGCGCAAGGCCTCTGGTAGGTTTTCGCGGATGTAGCCAACGTAAGTAGCTCCTCCCGCCAATTCCGCGTTCTGAGCCAACTCGAGAGCATTGTATGCGAATGCAATATGGGATAACACAGAGGCACTGCCATACGGAACTTCCTTGAGAAGGTCCTCAGGATTCAGATAGAGAGAGATCAGTTCACGCTCCCAGTCCGCTCGCGAGTTTTCAAGCCCGATCTTGAAGGGGAATCGCAAGAGAAATGCCTCTTTCAATTCAGACCACGACGACTTTGGAGTCGTGGGTAATTCATACCACTTCTCCGCAGGTGACCCTGCCTTCATGAAGGCGCCGAATATAGTGATCATATCTTCTTCAGTTTTCCGAAGAATGAGCATCTTTCCCCGAAAAGACTTGACGTACTCTTCCGCTGATAGTTCATCATCCTGAGGTCTTCCAGAGAAAAAAGTTATGTCCATTCCCATTGCAATGTACAGGAGTGGGTCGATAGATGCAGATGATGATGAGCGAGACAATGGAGGGGAGGTGACAGGTGATGAGCCTGCCACGCTACCACCGAGTTGGTTTGGCATTATGGGCATAGAGGGTGGAGAGCAGACCCAATTCCTGAGCCTATTAAATACAATTTAGATAGTTTTGGTTTGAATAGTTTCCAGAAACAGCCAATCAAAATGAGATCCCAAAGAGATATAACTATTCTCACGTACGAACCACGTTCAAACTTGCTAATCATTCTAGTTCCGAATACAATAAACTCTGGGGCAATACTTAAACTGATAACTTATAATGATCTAGCCTAACTATATAGGGTGCAACTCTATAGATATGTTTGTAAATATCTGAATTGGGGACGCTCGGAAATCATCGGATGTAATCTCTACTGATGGAGCCGGGTCAATGAACGTGAACAACGAAGGCGCGTTGGATAGCTGTACCAGTGTCGAATGGCGAACCCTTAAAGTAAATTATTAGTAGTGGATTAAAAATTTTAAATGAGCTCAGCGTTGTTTATTAACCTTTGTAACGTCAGAAGGATACGCGGTCGATATTGCGTCCAGTTGAACGTCTGTGATCCCGGGAAGATATCTAGAATGAGTAGTTAGTTAGCAAAATACCATGACAATAGATATAAACTTCGACCTACATAGATACATACTCGCGGAAATCGGCTTCGGTCCTATATATATAGATGAATGAGCACGCATTGTGAGTATTTATTACGCAGAGTAACGTACGTAACATTCAGACTTGAAAGGGCAAAAATTTCAATCCAGTTAGCTTAGTAGAATTGTCTGCATTGTAAGTGAAGAACATACGTTCCCTCATCATCTGTATCTCCGCTGATAATTGGAATCTATTGAAATTCCTGTAGACGAACTAGATAATGATTATATTTGTGATAAATATACCTTCACATACAGTCCTTTACTGACAGAAGTTGTTGGACTACGGGCTACGAAATCTCCATCAATGGTCGGTTCATACGCTATCTGCAGACTACGGTAGGTGGAAAGGCTTGGAGTATTGTTAACGGCAGCCATGAGAGTGTCAAAGGGGGTGTCACGAAGACACGCAAAAGTGTCCTGCGACCCACCGCACCCTGTGTCGGACACTAGTTGATCGTAGACAGATTGTTTGTCTTTTATGTCGTATCATGGCTTCAGTGTACCAGATTGCTAGAAATGATAAATTAATGAGGTGGCTAAAAGCTACTATATTTCAATAATAATAATACCATGACAGCCGCGCGGAACAGTCCATCTGTGTTTCCGTTGTTATTAACGAGATGCATAGCGACGGAGATTGATCCAGCACTTTCTCCCCAGCTGTAAGAGCATAATAATGAGTACAGAATTGATCATTCATCATCGTAAAGCTTACATCGTAACTTTCTCGGGATCTCCTCCAAACAACCCAATATATTTCTGAACCCACTTCATGGCAAATCGCTCTGACCGTACAATGAGCACGACAAATGAAGAGGAGAGGTGGAAACCTCTTACGATCTTTCAGGCCAAGATTTCCGGCACCAGCTGCTTGAGCTTCTTTACCACCCAAAAACCCAAACGCTGAAATCATTAGAGCTACTGTTTATTACAACATAAAGGCATGTCTTACCATTAAGTCGATAGTTAGCAGAGACATATATGACAGGCTCCCCGAGAGTGATAGAACGATTGGCGACAGAATCTCCAACATTGAATGAAGTGTCCCCTACTTCGAATCCACCTATGCAAAGTCAGGACCGAAGTTCATGTCGTACTAGCTTTTACTAACCGCCAAAGGCAGACTGGCAGACGCTATTACTCACCGGAACCCCTAAGCATTCTCTCGCCAATCCTGGCCAACCCAGCTTACTACAGCAGCCATAATGGAGGATTGTGCCGCATGAACCTATCCTTCAAAACTTCATACGGACATTGAGTCTAGCGCTGTATCGTTTCTGCGTAACGGTGATGCGATGTCGAGCATTGTGATTGAGACTCAGCGCTCAGCGCTCAGTAACGATTCGTTTGGGGAACCTAGGAACTGTTAGACACGGATTGAAGACGAAGTGGGGAGGGGAGGGTTCCTTTGAGGTACCAGCCGCAGGCTTGTGCCAGCCTTCAAGTGGCAAGTGGTGATGGAACAGACAGTGAGTCGTGACAAAGCTGTAATTTGCCGGTTCCGAGAAGGTCTTGCTAAATAGATACAAATATAGCGACACTCTCCGCTTCGGGACTTTTCTCGGCTATGTAACCTTAGTGGTAGTGTTGTGAAAGGGCTAGATACGGTGAAGCTCGGCTCGGCTGGAAGCAGCTGACCCTGCAGCTCGGCTTAGACTGGCTCGGCTAAGCAGCTAAGTCATGGCTAACTACTATTTATGGGTATGTAGTTTAGCTAGACCATAAGTTACGCATATTCCAAAGGTTATTACTTCTTCTTTGAACATTTTATGTATATTTGCAGTGACGAATGTTATAAATCATATAATATGAGAGTATGCAATTTTTAAATAAATACAACATGATTTAATAGATATTAATGATGATTTACGATCAAGAACTATCAGAGTTCATAAGTATTAACGAAGTCATCAAACATTTGTAGCTGCTATGGGGTGTAATGTATCATAAAATGCCTCAATGTCTTCAGGACAAATGACTGAGTCCTGAGCATGATCCTCCATCAATTGAAGTTCCGACCTAGTATCCATACCTCCAGTGAAATGCAAATCAGTAGTACCTTTCTTTGAAAATTTGAGCATTTGCAAAGCCTCCATGAGCTCTGGCATGATGCAATTGCGACGCGAAGTTTTAGTTTCTTTTGCTGATGAAAAAACACGTTCACACGGCACAGAAGATCCTTGAATAGGTAGTACGTCTAATGCGAGAAGAAAAGCTGTTGGAAATCGCAACTGGTTTTCCTTAAAAAAAATGAACATAAGCTTTACATATTTGAGTCACTGAATCGGAAATATACACATACTTGCCAAAAAGTTACCATATCTGTACTTGGCTGTACATCGAGAAAGTATGTGTCCACTTCTGCTTGTAACGAGCATTCAGTGGATGTGTCTTGCAAACCCATATCATTACCCAGAAGCAATTCGGCCCATTTGTTATCACCAAATTCGTCCTCCACTTGAGGATTTTCAGGCATGACTGGCATAGGTGCCTCAGTATTACGAGCATAATAGAGTGGTTCCAACTATATAACAACAGTGAGCATAAAGAATATATAATTTATTGCACTTACATGCTTTATAAAGAGCTTCCATGCATTGTCAACCTCAGTGGGTGTGTTTATCTCAAACCATCGCAGCTTCTTTGATGGATTAAGTACTGAAATGATCAATATAAATATAGAACAAGAAGTAACTATCACTTAACTTACATATTGCCAGAGTGTATGCTGGAACTTCAAATGTGTAGCTCTGATACTCCTGTAATTTAATAATACCCCTCTCAATAACCGAAAAATATTTAGGCATTTCTCGTTGATACTTCTTCCAAAGCAATATCATGTATCTGAAAGTTGGAAGTGCATATGACAATGTTGGAGTTTTTTCTGCTGATAAGAGCTGCTGGAAGCCATGTGGAACCTAAAATCGATGCAGGAATACATTTTTTCAGCAGCTATGTGATAAATAATACATACTTCGAGGATCTTTAAATAATCTTGCAATGTTAACCATGCTTCAGAGGATAACTTGTAGTTCCGTAGTGTAGAGACTTGGCCAACATAACCATCAATTCCCTAAAAATCAAATTAGTACATAATATATGAGTTTTATCAGACTAGATAAATCTTACTCATTGAAGAAATAATGCACATTGAATCATCAAATAAGTTGATGACCAGCGTGTCTCAACATCTCATAAAAGCTCCAGCTGCTTGATGTTATGTTTCTTCAATTCATTGGAAAATCCTTGCCGATGTTGTGGAGAAGACCAAATCTTGTACAAAAATCAAAAATTCATTAGCTCTTATGGTATTACCATGAATATGAAACATACAATATGAATAATGGTTCGCAAAAGGGCAATTGGATCACAATGGTGTTTTGCTGCAACTGGATCATAATCAGCTGCAGTTTCCTTTGCAAACTGTAGATCTGTAATTGTGCATAGAACAGCTTGGCAAGCAAGGTTAACTATGTGGGGGAAACAACTTCAAAATTGATTATGAATTACAATATAGAACATATAAATATTAGGAAACAAATACCGAATACGCCGTTCAATGTTACAGAATGCAATACCACTGGCATCGAGATGAGCTTTAAGGTCCCTCGTAAGTGTATCATTATTTGAAGCATTATCCATTGTTACCCATCCGACCTAAGAATAACTTAGTATTAATTATAGAGTACTAGAATGACATCTCATACCTTCTGAATATGAAAGCGCTCAAGTGTTTTCATGAATGCGATTCCTAAATGCTCGCCAGTATGGTGACCAGGAACTCTAGAAAATCCTATTAAATCAGCTCGAAGTTTTAAGATGTACTGTGGCCCGGTAGGCATTGTCTTCAAATGTGTCAAAATAGAGTGCATAGTTATTGCCATGTAAGGTACTCCATTGGGATCAGTCCACATGTCAGTTGTAAAAGACAACTTTCCAACAGTACACTATACATTACTACTGTGAGTTGCTAATATGCTGAAAATGATTTTATTTACATACCTGGACTTCTACGAATATTTTCAATGTGATCATCCAACATCTTTGATATATGATTTCGGATACTAGCTCGGTATGGAATGTCCTTATCCTGGAGATCCTTCCATAACATTAGAAATATGCTATGAAGATATGGACTTTCAACCACATTCAGAGACTAATACTGTAAATAAGATATATGTGAAAGACAAAATAATTAAACCACATTACCTGGTCATCTGTGACAACCCACTCTGTAATTGCATTGATAAATGCCTCAGGTGTGAAAGGTTTGTATTTTGGGCCTATTGATTGACCTGGAATAGTATGTGCCTGATCCTTTCGGTGGTCATCCATGGCCCTGCACACTTGTGGATCCTTTGAGGATATTTCAATGCCAAATCGATCACATGATGTAACCCACTCTTCAAGATGCTGAGAAGAGAGATGATAACGAAGGACACCAGTTGATGTAGTGTCTTTATAGATAGCGATCCCAAAGTCAGGATAAATGGCTCGCTGTTTTCTACATGAAATGAATTTGAATACCATAAAGAATGTAGAAATAAACTTACTGGCAAAGCTTACATACCCGCTGCATAGATGAGTCCTCCTCAAAAAAAAGCCAGACATCTTTAGCAGTTTTTCCATTTTGAAAATGTTGCTGCTTTTTTGTACTGGCATTGGTTCTGCGACACCCTGTTCGAGGTGTTTTAGGTGTCTTACCCTGCAGGGTACCTGGTATATGAAGCTTTGCTAACTCCTGTCGAATTGGTGTTTCAACAGCATGGTCAAATGGTGTGTTCATTGTGCTTTGTGGTGGAGCACAAATGTGGAAGGGTGTATGCGCAGCAGGCTGGTGTGGTGTTGCAGCTATGAATGGGTCCGTATTTTCTATTAATGGCATGGACAGTATCTGTGGACTGTAATCAATTCGAGTGGGTGGAGGTGGCTGATGGCTACGATGCTTCGATGGTGGTGTATAATATACTGCTAAAATGTTCTTGTGTTGCAAAGGGGTAGCCATTCGAATCTAACAACACTCAGCTACCACCAAATAATATAAAAGCTAAGGTAGTATCTTACATTTATGTCTACCACTGGCTCGGTTTCAGCAACTCTGACCAATTTTGACTTTTTACTAGTACAATGTGTTTCTGTTACATTTCCCCAAAGTTTGTTATGAGTGAAACAAAGTCTTTAAATGGAATACATACTTTCGGCTATATCCTTGATATGGAATACTGTCTCCAGTGCGCTGTTGGCATAGTTCTTTTGACGAGTACTTTTCCGTTGCATAGTACAATAGAAACAAAGTGGGGAATGAAGTTCTAATGGAAATAAAGTCAGTTAAATATAAAGATGCGACGAAAAAAATGGAAAGTCACAGAAACCTTGCATTGTCATAAAAGTTTCATATATTGCAAATGAAGAGTCTGAAGACTGTAGAATGGCAAGACTCTGTTGTCCTGCATGAAACAATGGAGGAGGGCCTAGTCCGATTACAGGGTCTCAGAAAAGCGAAGAATACTAAAGAAGAACAGGAACATACCACTGCGGATATTAAGCATCTTGTTTTCATGGTGCTGAAACATCACATTTGAGACTAATCAAGAATTCTTGAAGACCATTGAAGGACAAAACACTGTTTGGCATTGCCTCATGCTGAAACGAATACAGCTGGCCTTATTCAGCTGCAGGGTCTCAGGAATGTGAAGAATAAAGGAGAATGAGAGTGTACCACTGTGGATATTAAGTATCTCATCTTCATGATACTGAAATATTACATCTGAGATATCTTGAGAAAGTTTTGAAGATTATGGAGCTGCACACCCCAAGATTGTGTTCTCCTATGCTGAAACGAATAGATAAGAACCTAATTAAATTTCAAGGTCTCAGAAAGGCATAGAATAAGGCAGAATTGGAGCATACCACTACGGATATTAAGTAGCTTGCATTCATGATACTGAAACATTGCACTGGAGACTTCTTGAGAACCCTACTACCAGAGAGCCACATGTCATTGAATCTTCGTGATGAAGGCCTTACTACTAGAAAGATCATTCTGAAACTATCAAACTTTTCATCCAGAGGATGGTGAATAGTGCAACTATATTTTGGAAGTGATATGGAGAAAAAGTACAGCTTGAAATAGGATTCAGTGGTTAATGGTAAGTGATCTAAAAACTAACTGAAACAATTGAAACTGCAGTACAAATACATATATTGAGATCAAAATACTCATAACTGATTTAAATTAGTGTATGCAAGGAGGGAGCATGGAGGGAGCATGTAGGTTGCATGTAGGAGAAGAGTTGAGCGATTCACTCAGAGGTAACGGATCTGAGACATTTCTAAATTTGGAAGTCTTCCAGCTGATACCCTTAGCTGGACAGTGAGCCGCATAAGCTGCGAGCCGTGAGACTGGCTATGGCTCCTCAAGCCGAGCCACAACAACACTACTTAGTGGCCACTCAAGTGCTAGTTGCTTGGACTCCAACTTATGATGGGGATCCATGAGCCTTATATTGCAGACTCACTGATTGTCTGCTCTTTGACCTCAAAGGCTATTCATCATTCACCTCCAAACATTCTGCTTAACTGTACTTACAGCTGTTTGCTGAATGATGTAGCACCCAGGTTGACAGCACACATAGGCGGAGTTTGCCGGCTCATCCATCCTGGCCCAGGGACATGGCTGCACCAACGACTATTCCTCAAGGGGCATACATATGATGCCTGTGGATCCCCAGCACCAGTTTTATTCTAAGCCCATCACCAAGTAAACTGTACGTGTTCCGTGGAATTTACTATCGTCTCGTTGACGAATTTGTTGGGGAAGCTTGCTTCCCCTATTTGTTTGCGTTGGCGACCCAAAATGCATAGTGGCTGTGCATGCACGGAATTTTGTTAGTCAGCAGCTCTGGGGATCCAAAATGCGTAGTGGCTGTGCATGCGCAGAACGTTAGTCAGCAGCTCTGGGGACCCAAAATGCGTAGTGGCTGTGCATGCGCGGTGCGTTAGTCAGCAGGCTCTGGGGACCCAAAATGCGTAGTGGCTGTGCATGCGCGGTGCATTAGTCAGCTCTGGCTCTGCCATTCTGGTGACGCATTTATTGCGAGCAAAATGCGTAGTGACTTAGTCAGCGGCTCTGGGGACGTAAAATGCATAGTGGCAGTGCATGCGCGGTGCATTAGTCAGCACCTACCTCTCTTCGAGTTGTCGCGCACTGTGCACAGAACACAATTTCACAAAATGTTACTGTATCAAACCTCACATAAATTAGACACATTCTCATCATCAAAATATCTCTGCCCATTTAAATAGCCTGTATATAAAATTACTTTAAATTCTTTTATGTACTTTTCCATAACCACTTCAAATGCTACTTATTGGATGCTTACTAGGTAACTGCCACATACATAACTCCTGTATAAAGTGTTTCCATACATTTACTCTTGATTTTCTCGCCATTGAATAATTGGAATAAAGTGGGAGCTATTAAAATGAGTGCATAACTGTGGAAATGCTGTAACAGCTAGTTGCAGCTAGTAAAACAAAGGAAAAATATTATAATGAAGATAGCATAATTAGAACAAAGGTAAAATAAATAAAATAATGCACAGGCAGTCAATAAAAAGGTTTCTGTCTCCTAACAAGAAATGTGAAAGTAAATTTCTTATCCAAGCAAGGTTTCTACCAATCCAGGTGTCAGAAACTCTTGAATGAGTATCTAACAACTAAACTCATTATGTATAAAAAGGAAATAACTAGAAAACTAGGATTCGTCAAGCTTGCCCTTTAATGTGCGTCGCGAAGCGACGTACATTACATGTTAAACAGAAAAAAGATATTGAGTAGTAGCTAATTGTTAACTGAATACACGGTTTCCTTCTTAACATGTAGCCCGCAATGCCTAAACCACCCTTCTGCTTTCACAGCTGTTAGCTTAAATATAACGTCCCATATCATTGCATATGGATTCATGGTATGCTCCCCTGTGAGATCGCTGAGAACACAGTCCGCGATTGAAGCGAAGCGAAGCTCTGATGCAAGAAAATCCCTCTTCGATTGGATAGAGATCTGGCAAGTACACAAGATCAAGTCGTATTCCACTGCAAATCAAGTGTTAGGAAGGCTTAAATCATATTTACGATAGCCTACAGATGCACCTTCCTTCTATCATGAACATGCTGGCCTGTAGACTTATGGATTCGCGTGTTATTCATGATAACTACTGAGTTGAGCAGTAGAAAATGACTCATTTGTTCCAATAGGCATTTGATAAAGTGACTGAGGATTTGAAAACGTCGAGATATTCGAATGGAATCGAAGAAAGGAGCGCGTAGCATTGAGTTCTTATAGGAATGTAAGTTGCTCAGGTCATAATGAACGAGTATACAGACGATGTACCACTGTCCATGCACGAAAAATCGTGGCTCGAAGCTCTCTATCCATTCAAAGCCCATCCATCCTCGCGATACACAAAATAGCCTTTTCATGTGGTTTTCATCCACATAAACGCATTCGGACAATCATGTTCTTGATATCGCGAGAGCTGAAGTGTCGGATTCCAACACGAAGGCAGCATGTAGTGAGTATGAAGACAGAGCTACTTAGCGCTAAGCAGGTGGAGTGGTGGAGTGGACTAGGAGTTGGAGGCGGAACCGGTTAGTTGGCTAAGGTCTCGGCAGTGCTAGGCCAATCAATTCAGCTATGTGTGCTGTCAACCTGGGTGCTACATCATTCAGCAAACAGCTGTAATCTTGGCTGCATTCACCATTTCATTTGGGCGCTCGATAAACAAGGTAAGTTCCGTTCGATGTAACCTCATCTACTATGTGAAGTTCAGGTATTACTTACCATTGTAGGAGTTTCAATAAAGTAAGTTCGTTAAATATTTACCCAAGTTACGATACACTGCAATACATCAGAGATGTACCAAGGCTCCTAAACCCACCCCATCGTTCACAGGTAGAGGGCCCCATCCTATTAGCGTAAGATGTTATGCGTAATGAACCAAATACATACAAATTCAAATCTCATATGTCGTATTACTTTGTTTATAATTATAAAAATGTCATTACAGCATTTCTCATAACTCTCTAAACCATTTGCAATAATTGCAGTGTCAGTATAGTGATCGAAAAATAAACTAACGGCGCTGCAGTAGGTTGGGTAAGTAATAAAAAACTCAAAACAACGATCCGAGATTATCGTAGCTAGACTGGAGCGGGAAGAAGTGAATCGTTCATGTAGAGTAAAAAACGATATTTGACAGTTCATACCTGGTGCAGGAAAAAATGAATGGATTTCTGTCTTTCCTTGCACCCCTACTAGTTCAAGTCAGTGAGTCAGTGACTTGAACCATAATTAATCAATTGCACTTAGTAGTGGTACTAGTATCTAGTCAATACACATATGAAATCAATGGTAAATCAATACTATACTTAATAAGAGAATGGAATCATGTCCAATTGTATTTTCGACCATAAATTTTCGAAAGCTTTTCCTCTTTGCCTCTCCTTCATCAACACTTTTCAGTATGAAATCTCGTGTCAACCCCATGTGGTGTGGAAGGATATGCCCTACTCCTTCTCCACAACTTTCCAATATGGAAACACTTACTGACCCCACTAGCATTACTACTTTTTCCTTAACACCTTTCTTCCCGACGGGAGCTATTATCAACCCAGTAGCTACTCCTTCCTCAAAAGACGATTCCAGCATGGAAAATTTTACTAATCCCTTTGCTTCTCCATCATCAACATGTTCCATTAATGAAACCCTTACCGACTCGAGAACCCTCAATACTCCAGGTTTGTCATTCTAAATTTCAGCCATGAAATGCCCATACTCGTACCTTACACTTGGCTGAAACAGTATCCTCACTACTCCCTCCTGACTCAACCACTCAGGAAACTCTCCATGACATTCAATTTATACCCTACTGTGAGCTACATAATACATCCGTTGACCACTCTTATTTAAACTCCGTATAAGCACTGAGAAACCCTTCTGGAGAGGTGATGTACACCAAGGCTCTACCATCAACTCTTTCGAATCACTCAAAACTCAGCTACACGGTGGTAGACGACAGCATGATATGTACTCGGTTTCCTACCCAGTCGGATGATGATTTCCATGAAAGAACAGAATGTATACTTTTTGCGCGCACAAAGCGGCATCTTCCAAAATTCTCTAACAATACTGGTTTCTCGCCTCCTCCGCCTAGTCTTCCACCTGCGTACAAAATCGAAATGGAATCTGGGGTAATTAGAATGTTTGCGCAACGGGAACTCGATGTTGGAGATTTGATCCTTGCTGGTCGACCATCAATGATTCTTCCACTTAATCTTACTGAGGCGATCGAGTCAAAAGAATTCAGGGAAGGTGTACTGCGAGTGGCGTTTAGTGGAATGAATTCAGTCCGTCGGACATCTATTCTGTCTGTTGCACATGATGATTCGAACCCTTACTATCGCCAATCAGTACTTAGTGTTCATCACAGGTTAGTGTTGTCACAGCTGTGACATTCCCTCATATTCAAACTCCGTCGATAGTTTTGATGGCATCAGAAGCTCACCTAATAGTAACGAATGCACGTTGGTCGCACGCAAGAGCAATGACCAACGTAAGTATTGAAGATCCACCTTGGATACTAGGATGAAACTGAAATTTGAATAGCTATTATACATTGATATGTACCTATAATACAAGTACTAGCAATATGTACATTAAGATTCGAAACATTGTACTGCAAAAATATACACTATGATATGGTATGTTACCGAGGCTAAGAAATTATAGAGATCTATGGTAAGTAGATGTGAACTGACTGCTATGTTGCAAAGTACTCTCATAGTTTCGCCATTGTCATTATATGGCACAGCAAATGTATCAGGGTATCTCTGATGATGGTGATCATAGGAAACTTGGAATTCTGACATTGTAGGCACCTGTGAATGACGAGGAACATTAGTATTGGTAAAATATGACGGTGAATAGTATATTGGAACATCCTCTGTGAAGGCTTGTGAAGTACTTGACGAAGTTGAAGGGTTATGAGCGATGGGATCAGAATGCAGTTGGGGTTGGGGTGCTTCAATGCGGCGCCATTTGTTAGATAACAGTGCAGAGAAGCGGGGATTTAGTTGTAGCTGTGCTGAGTTATCTTCTCATAAACCCTAATATTGCTTGAACGTTCCGCGAGCTTTGTCTTTTTGTCTTCAGCAAGACCTAGAGCACGTGCTATAGTGATTACGAGATATTTGACGCGATCAAAAAACAATCACGTTATTGAAATTCCGCTCAGCCGTAACACGGCTAGTGTGACGACCTTCCAAAAACACTAACATAAAACATGAGCCCATACTACCGAAAAAAGTGATATTCGTCTTTATTGAAGTAAGCTATAGCAAAATCTGAAATTTTGAGGGAAAAGGAGGTCGGAAAGGCAGTGATATACGCCCAACACTAACCTGTGATGAACACTAAGTACCGATTAGCGATAGTACCTGACGGATACGGATTGGAGCAGAATGTCATTTCTGTATGAACTTCCATACTCAGATCAGGGAAAAAAGGATGTGTACTGGATTGTTTGTGGGGGTCTTTCGACGGTTGATAAAAGGTATTTCGGACGTCCGCTGTCTCAATTCATCGAACTTACGCATTTCAGCTGCCACCCAAACTGTAGGATTATATTTGATCTTCCGTCGTTCTCTTTCCAACTCTGCGCGAAGAATGCTATCAAAGAGGGAGAGGTGATCAGTATATCGCCAACAGAGCTACTGGATTGCCCTGCCGAGATATTGAAACGTCTGGGATAATTTTCTCAACAGCTAGTTACTGCAGTCAAGCTTCGCAAGCTAAAGAAGAACACGATGCTGAAATCGGAAATCAAACGTCCCAAGTTAAAGAAGAACAATGAATGTGCGACCTATACTTTTAAGTCGCATGTTGTTGATAAGTTCAGGTAATTGAAGACGGGACCTGAGGGGTGCACGCGCACGTACGTCGATATATTGATATGCTAGATATTAAACTATTTCTATTTCGGCCTGAGACACTGTTTGTTATTCCGTAGTTACTATAGCCGCATATGGCACTGAATACGAAGGATGTCGTGACGAGCCTATCACTAGTAGCAGAATCAGTTCTAATGCCAGAGTGGTAATCACGTATCCTCACGAAGCATCGACCTATTCCGTTCGTCGACCAACGAGAGGTCCCATCGACGTTCAGGTGCAAATGTATTGAAGCATGTAGTGAGCCTTATTGCACATGAGCTTCAGCTGGTAAGAGTCCGGGGGACTTATTATCTGTTGACCCTCCACTGAAGTGTGTTTCATTCTTTCTGTCGAGCGTAGTTTGAATGGAGTCGAAATCCTTCGTAAGGTATAGACAGTAGAGGCTAGATATGGCTGGTGGATTCTGTAAGATCAAAGGCCTACGAGCAGCAATGGTCCTTGCTCGGCTGCCTGCAGTGTATGCCAACGTAGACCCTGAGAGAGTTTCCCTTAGAAGAGTAACAATGTAACGTGAAGCTGTATTTGCGAAAGACTCTGAAATAGAAGAAAATGCGCTGGATTAGGTCCCTGGGGTTGAGGGACTGGGAATGTTCTCCATGAACGACCGTGATGAGAGCACAGGTGGAAACGTTGTCGGAGACGTCGATTTTGCATGGGGTTAAAAGGAATGGATGTCTGCGGTTTCAGTCGACACGGTGGACGAGACGAAAACGAGCGTTCAGCTGAACCACGTCATTTCGATTGCTGCCGACGGACCATGCAATAGCATGTGCACGCAGCCTACTTAGCTGCGTCGCTGTAGGTACTCAGCACGTACCTTGCGCAATCTCGAAACATCAAAGTCTGGTTATAGTAATGAACCCGTTCTTACAGGTGGATGTCGTTCTACAAACGTAAAGGCTCTGGATCAACGATATATGATTGTTCATCCAAACATAAAGAGAGGTATGAGAACGTCAACGCACATTGGGCAATCTTAATCAACCCCGTCAGAACGCATCACACTCCTCCTTCCCTTCTTCTCTACAGATCGCATTCTCCCTATCATACCCACCAGCACTGATAATCACGATTGGGACGGTGAGCCATCTCTCTGTCCACGTCTGGCTCTACTATGATTCGATGCTCCCATATTAGACTACTTATTATGTATGTTAGTAGGGAGGGAGAGGAGGAGAAGGAGGGGAAAGAAACGAACCATTAAGAACCCCTCAACCACACTCTATCCTCCCAAAAACCATTACAACAGCACTAACGACCTCCGGTGACGTGAGACGTGTATTTTTTTTGGCGTTGCGCGTTGTCTATTGAGCCATACCGTCGCCTGGGTGATGTGACTCCGTTGAGGCAGTGGGGCTTGATGAGATGTGCGGCATGACGGTGATGTCTAGATCTAACTATCCTTATAGTCACATGTAAGGTCCATGTACGATGTGTGGGCAGGGATAAGAATGTAGTCACTGCATAAAGCACGGGGAAGGTGAAGTTCGGGCAAAGTTCGGGACTTGGGTGAGAATGGAACATGACGTACTTAGTTGTTGAGCCTCGACCTTCTCGGCGTGGGAAGATATCGTGTCGGATATTGAACAGTACATAAGCGCAATGCGCATCGCCCAGGGTTTAGCACAATCTCCCAGAAGTCCAAACAGGTGCGAATGGAAACAACGACAACAAAGGTACGCGATCTGTTTTATTAACTCCTCCTCAGAGTTTGCGAATGGCTGAGACGCCTGACGGGTGTACACTACCTATAGTCGTGGATTTTAGCTTTTCTATACATGTAATTAGTACTCACCAAACGGTAACAAACATGGGTTAGTTACAGAATTGGAGTGAGACCCGAGCTGCCAGTTAAAAGTACTGAGAAGTACACTTACCAAGGGTATGAATATGACAAAGCCTAAGGTAGTACTATGCACAGAAGGGACAGTAAAGCAGTGGTGCCAAACTCAGCGACTAAATGGATAACAGCCAGAACGTGTCTAGCGACGCGCGAAGGTCACGTGATCAAACGCGATCACTGCCCAAGAGAAGCAAGCGATGATGAAGCGCCTCACTAGACGCCTCGGCAAACCCCGGAACCCCAAGCCAACCGATTGACTTCTCTCGGAGTAATTGGCGAAGCGATGCGTGTTTAATTAAAGTAATAAGCCCTGAGCCCTGATAGATCTTTGCGCTATTCTTAGCACATCCGCATATAGCCAATCCCGTCCTGACTGAAGGAACGCACGTGGCGCCATATCCCCTGTCACGCAACCTCCTATGACAGACACGCAACCCCCTGTCCAGCACGCTCCGTGAGCGAACGGCTTCCCCCTGTCAGTGATGTAGTTTACCCTCCCTAGTACCCCAAATGTACCTATCTAGCAGCTATGTAGTACCATCAGCCACCATATTTCCAGCAGTATATAAAGTAGACGAGTTTTGTCCTGTAGAACCAAGCTATCCCCCACGCAGCTTCTGTTATAAAGTACTTTGACATAGTGTAGTGAAATAAAGCGTATTTTCCAAGATCATTGATTAGTAATTTGATTTGAGTCTAGTAAGAAGAAACCGCAAACTCATAGAGAATCGCGCGTTTGCCTCGTACATAGCCAGAGACATTATCTAGCCACTACTTAGTTATTTTTTAACCTTCCTATACATCCCCCTTCCACCCCCTTTTGCCCGGAAGCATCCTTAATACCAATCTTCTGTGAAATTCCCTCCAAACTCGCCACCCTGTTACGTTGTTTTAGGAGTAAGTAGTTATTATTACATAATCTAGCTACTATCACCCCATTGTAAACATCTCTAACCTCTTATGGCTCATGGTTCACTGCGGGCATTGGCTTATATAATGTCAGAATAAAGAGTGAATATATGTAGATAAAATGTTAAATGTATTCAGTCTGTAATTTAAGAATTCATGAAGAATTTATTTGTAAAAATTTCCTCGATGTTTTCAACATTTAGTCTAAGATAAAACAAAGAGAATATTTAGAATATATTAAATTTGTTTTCTTAGAATAAACGAATAACATATTGAGATTTTATTAGAAATATATCCTTGTCTTAGAGTGAGAAATAATTGCGAACATAAAAGAGATAAGATCTCAGATCAAATTCTGGATAAGGACAACATGTCATCAATGAATACATATGGTGCACATATGTCATATGATCACAATATACACCAGGATAATATTGTGATCGTCGGTAGGGGTGTATCAAGGGGTGTAGGCATATATAGATCTATGCTATTACTACATATAGGAAATTTAAAATGCACCATAAGTCAAAAGTAACTTCAAGAAACAGGTATATAATGCAATTGTAATGTACATGTCAAAAGTGACATATCTTTCTTTAATAGTATATATGTATATGCGCCTGCACCCCTTGATGCGCCCCTACTGATGATCACAATATTATCCTGGTGTATATTGTGATCATATGACATATGTGCACCATATGTATTCGTTGATGACATGTTGTCCTTATCCAGAATTTGATCCGAGATCTTATCTCTTTTATGTTCGCAATTATTTCTCACTCTAAGACAAGGATATATTTCTAATAAAATCTCAATATGTTATTCATTTATTCTAAGAAAACAGATTTAATATATTCTAGATATTCTCTTTGTTTTATCTTAGAATAAATGTTGAAAACATCAAGGAAAACTTTACAAATAAATTCCTTATAAATTCTTAAATTACAGACTGAACACATTTGACATTTTATCTACATATATTCACTCTTTATTCTGACATAATATAAGCCAATGCCCGCAGTGGGTTGGACGTGGATTAGCTTCTGAATCATACATACCGGAACTATCAAAGCGCAGTCCTAGACACTGCATCTATGAATGATCTTCTGTGTCAGCCAGCGTAAGAATCGATTTGAGGCGTTACAAGTCCGTTATATCTTCTAGAATGATGCCTAGATCGATAAATGAAGCGATGCTTCGAACATCTATACAAGCACTTCTAGCTTAACTACATGGGGTGCAGCTCTATAGATATGTTTGTAAGTATCTGCATCGACGACGCACGGAAGTCATCAGTTGTAATCTCTAATGATGGAGCCGAACCGACGAATGTGAACAGTTGCGGCGCCTTTGATGATACGTTGTATAGAGGCCAGTGGATGGATGAGAGAGCGCTGTTACTACGTTTAGGCACATTTGGGTCCAAATTATTGACAAAGTTAACTGGACGGAGAACGCAGAAGATCAGAAATATAGATATGTTAAAAATGATTGGATAAAACTCACTCAGAGCATCGACTCCAACGAAGCCTGGCACTAAACCGTAGAAGTCCGGAAGATCATCTCCATGACGAGAACCAAGGAGCGGGACATCTTTATCTCGCTTATACACTGTTGCGAGAAAAAAATTCCATCGATATAAGCAGGTTGTTCTCAGATTCCAAAAAATGAAACACACGGAAACCGTAGGTTGGTTGAGTTTTAGCGGTGGCTTCCATCAGAAATCGTCTAGGGCCTTGAAATACCAGATCACCTTCAAAAGCCGCTATTCGCTTATATTGAGGGCTGGCGAAGGTAAAATATCAGATCATGTATGCAACCTAGGAGTGAAACATATCATACGTGATAGCGTTAGCTGTGCCAGTGTTGAATGGCGAGCCCTTAATATTAATTAGGGGTGGATTTAAATGAGCTGTGAGTAGATGACCAACCTCTGTAACATCAGAAGGATACGCATTTGATATTGCATCCAGTTGATCTTCCGTGATCCCTGGAAAAAATCTAGAATAAGGCGTTACTCAGCAAATAACGCTGGAATTAAGATGAACTTATATTTACATAGTGGATACATACTCGCGAAAATCGGTTTCGGTCCTATATATATGTCAGTAAACATGCATTGTGAGTGGCCTTTACGGAGAGTAACGTACGTAATATTCAGACTTGAAAGAGCGAATAGACTAGTATCGCAGTATTGTTAGTTTCATATTATTGTCTGCATTTTAAAGGAAGAACATACGTTCCCTCGTCATCCACATCCCCGCTAATGATTGGAATCTATGTGTCCTTTAGATGAGCAAAATATTGACAATATTTCAGAACCGTATACCTTTGCGTATAGTCCATTACTGATAGACGTCGTTGGACTACGGGAAATGAAACCACCATCAATGGTTGGTTCATACGCAATTTGCAGACTGCTGTAAGTGGTAATGCTCGGCGTTTTGTTCACAGCCGCCATGAGGGTATCGATGGGAGAGTCACGGAGGCACGCAAAGGTGTCCTGCGACCCACCACACCCTGTATCAGACACTAGTTGATCGTAGACAGATTGTTTTTCTGTGATATCGTATAATGGTGCCAGCGTCCCAGATTGCTGGAATGATAAATAAGTGAGGTCGCTGAAAGCTATATGCCAATAGTCGTACCATGACAGCCGCACGAAACAGCCCTTCTGTGTTTCCGTTGTTATTAACAAGATGCATAGCAATGGAGATTGATCCGGCACTTGCTCCCCAGCTGTAAGAGCACAATATCAGTACAGAAAGGATCGTTCGTTATGGTTAAACTCACATCGTAACTTTTTCGGGATCTCCTCCAAATAAACCAATATATTTCTGAATCCACTGCATGGCAAACCGCTCTAAACGTTAATGAGTATGATGATGGACAAAGAGAATAAGTGGCAAATGTCTTACGATCTTTCAGGCCAAGATTTCCGGCACCAGCCGCTTGAGCTTCTTTGCCTCCCAAAAATCCAAGCGCTAAAATCATTAGAGCTACACATTAATGAAAGGTTCAATGTCTTACCATTCAGGCGATAGTTAGCAGAAACATATATGACTGGCTCACCGAGAGCTATAGAGCGATTGACTACGGAACCTCCATCATTGGATGAAGTGTCTCCTACTTCGAATCCACCTACACAGAATGAGAACCCAGATTTTTGTTTTAGCGATTTTACTAGCCCCCAAATATCCACTGTGAGGTAGCAAGATGGCGTTGGACGCATTCATTAAAATTAATGAAAAAGAAACTCACGAAAACAACCGGAAGCTTCGTCTTATCCTTAATCGACACAGGCGTTACAATATTGATGAAAAGACCTGGTGTAGTCGTCAGGTTCATAGCGTGATTTTGAGAAGATGAAACGGTCTCACAGTCTTCAGATGTAAGTATGTTTGGAAAACTCAAGAGGGCCGTAACATTTGATGGTACACCAAACGCTGGCAGTATAGAGATGTTAGCAGCTTGTTGTGGACATGCCGGTCCGAAATTGGTTGCTTGGTGAATTCCACTAAATGGGAGTGGAAGTTGAGGTGGGGCAAACCGCAGTTCTTCAACGCTAAGAGCACAGTTAGGAAGGCTTTTTGATGTAGAAAATCAGCGTACGGAGGAGCTGCAAATGGAACGCCTAGGAATTTGGTTAAATTTCCATCTACTATGCCTTGGAAGGAACCATAGTCCAAAGTTACGACCTGTCCTTGAGATGCAGGAGCTGCATTTACTTGTAAAGGGGACGAAGGTAGAAGAAGTGACACCAGACAAAAGCACAATATTGAAGCTTTCATTCTGGATTTAAGTACTAGTACGATGGTAGTATTGTGTTAATGAAAAATGACCTTTGCCTGCCTTTATACCGCTCGCTGTGATAATAATTTTGACGATGTTGATTCCCTACTGAACGGAGATGACAAAATAGTAGGTTGACGTATTCCTTCGGCTGAAAAACGGAGGTCGTTTACTTCGTAATTTTGATATACATCACACAGGATGCAGATGCATATATCCGTGTGATCGTTTACATCTGATGAGAGAAGAGAGATAGGTAACAGACAGTTTGTTAAGATTACGGCAGTACTAGCGATATTTTGGTGGTACGTACTCCAGTTGCAGCGGCTAGGCATTCCCCCGCTCAGCGATCGTCGCCTGAAAGGCTCCATTTGGACGATCAGAGACGCCTGCACTGGGAATTTTCTATTTTTGAGCGGTTGGCTAGTTTCGGCAACCTATCCGTTGAAGCTTGTCAAGATCGAGCGTCAACGGATGGGTAGCCGAGGACCGAGACCAGCGGTTGGCCGTCGAACGTGTTTTTCAGTCGAATCGAAGATTTGAATACACTACTGTATCAAGGTATCATATATTAGGTACTTCGCAAGTACCTTTTGGGACTGGTAACCTATCCGGTCTACTATCAGGCTCGGAAATGGTCGTAAAACGCTTTAAAATGTCTAGATGGCTGTATCTAGGGAGAAATATAAGTCGAGCTCACGAAGAGAGGAACAATTAGCGGATTACCTATGGAAAAATGCGTATCGATACATCAACCGTCTGGTTGTCGTACATAGATTCGTCCTTCTGAGTAGTTGTCTTTCCGCAAAGGTAGGATTACAGATAAACGATATAGCCTATCACTTCAGCATGTAGAAATCGTTCCAAGACGGGCTTTAAGTCTCGCCAGGCTGAGTTGCTCGCCTTCGCTGAGGCATTTTGTGACTCTATAAGCCTGAGCGTCGTCGAACATTGTGATTGAGGCTCAGTTAACAATGAGAATCTGAAGCGATTCAATTGTGTAACTGAGGAACTCGAAGTCACCGATGGAAGACTTGGTGAGACTGAAAATCGAACAGATCGGGAACAAGTGAATTTGAGACGACACGTGGCAAAGTTGCAATTTGCCGAATGTTCCGAGAAGGCCTTGCTAAATACACGCAAATAAGGAACATTCTATGGAGCGGTTCACCTAAACACCGCTACTTTTGTACAAGATAAATTACTCACTCATATTTTAACCTACTCTTTATTTGTCTTACAGAAATGTTTGTATTGAGGATATGAATAAAACTGTAAGACAGATTTTTCTGAAAGTCAAAACTACGCGAGATATTTTTCTTTGTTTGAAAGATTTTGGCCACCTTATGTAATAAATACCTAATTAGGGAATTATATTATGTAATATATCAAATGCACGGGCCATTCTTGGGCCATTCCAATGCCAATCTCCAAGCTTGTCACCAATTCCTCCCCTTCAAGCTCACTGAACTCATCATCACAATTTGTTTCAGAACTTGAAATTCCTGCGCTATCCTTCCTTTAAATTGATTTTTATTTACTTGTAGGACTCAAAAATACCAAGCTCAACCCAACTTGGTTTTTCAAAGTGATTACCTTCGCTATTTACAGAGAGAAGTTGGAACAAATTGAATAAAGTAGTGATGGTCTTCTTTCTGGTTCTCAGGACAATTTATATTTATTTGAATTTGTGAACTCTTTACTATGCTGAGTGTTCCGCTTGGTATGCTAATGGAATTGATTCTGGTTGCTGGTTGCTTCCAGTGTTGGAAGCTTATGCCATCGCGCGGTAGCTTTATCAGCCATCACTGACTGTGTGCCTATGATAGTTTCTCAAGCTGTTCTTCTTATATCGACCCATGGTATGTGTACATATATAGGAATTAGGAGTAACAGCAAAAACCTCTTTGCCTGTACTATGTATGTAGTAATATTTGCATGTTACAAGCATAGCGTCAGTGCGCCTTGCGGGCGCTTAAATTAATGTCGCTCAGACAGTAAATTGGCCGCTATACAAAAGTAGCGGTGTTTAGGTGAACCGCTCCATATTCGGATTTTTCTCGGCTAGTGTACGTTCTCTTCTGTCACGTGACATTTCCTTTTTTCGAACTCACGGTTCGATAACGTCCACGATATGTATACTATAAGATTCTACGTTAGAGGATCTGCATGGCTCTTTCTTAACACTTTGTAGCCCGCGCCTGGGATTGGGGAGGCTGATTCAGATTGTATAGCGGTATTTGTGGTTAAGGAGTGAAATGTGTGTCGTGATTTTGTTGCTCGGTTAGGATGCACTACCGAGTTCGGTATACAGGCGAGTTGTGATGCCGTTAAGAAGGTTTCTTAATGGCAGGCTTAGAGTCCAGAAAGGATCCATATGACGACCATCAACATATCAGTGCGTTCTTACTTTAGTTGCCTACAACACATAGATAACAAAGCTCTTTACTACGGTCACCGGTCTGGCTCGTTCAGTGGACTGCCCCACATATTCGGAGGCGTGTATCAGTAATTGGAATTCTAAGTAGTGCCTAGTGCCACACTAGTGCTTAAAAAAATATAACAGGAACGGACCCACGTTTCTGATTGACTTTAAAGACACATCTATACGATTACAGGTGGCTTATACATAAACATGCTGTGTACTAAAGGCTACAACCTGGTTTGTTTCTATCTTTTAACAAGCCTGCAAAACAATTATCGTAATCCTTCCAAATTTTGCTGTGGCTTTTCAAATTCAAATACGATGCCACATACGTATGATAGAGCGGAGGAACAAAGGGTTTCCAAACCCTCTGTTTCTTATGCCATTCGACTTCTTTAATAAAGGAGCAGGGTCGAAGGGACGGAAAGTATTTCAGTGTAGGTTCTTCAAGTAGCTTAAGTTGCCAATTCAAGTTTGCATATTGATGATAAATTTTGAATATGTTGTATGTTCCACAGTTGCCGATTGTCAATCTTAAATTACGAACGCTAGTCATTGGTTCAAATTATTGGCCGAAAATCTAGCAATTCTTTGGTAAGTATAATTAATACGCGACAGCGAGAGTGAATTGAACACACAGATGAAATCGGCTCGACTTCGTAATGTTTTATGATTCTAAAGTTCGCTCCGGGATTGGTCCCTAAATATGAGTTCTCCAAGTATGTGACAGTCATCAGCACAGATATTAAGAGGGATTTAAGGTTGGAAAAATCTTTCAAGGATGTGATGAGTTTGAACACGCTGAAGGTATGTCCAAAATGCGAATATTTGATGAGATCATCTTGAGTGCTATTCCAACATCGTGATATGCATTTTCATTCGCATTCATGTCATTCCTTATAAAAATCTCTTCAATTGGGGATTGTATTCTGAGGAGATGTTTAAGGACGACTCCGGAGTTTGGCAGTGGTACACTGACGCGTTTTAATGCAGGAAGGTGATAATCTGTACGCGAAACCAATAGGATGCCGAAATGGCTGAGGTCGAGATCCCAGAGGTTAACCAGTCTTTGAACTCCAATTCTTTCAATAATCGGCTCACCGTGTAGCTTTCTCCTCAACGGTGGGTCCCTACTACTCGCCGCTCGTCATTCCTTTTCTCCATCAGTTCTATGGGCCTCATCTTTACGGACCTTCGTGCTAGACTACACCGAATGCTATGTAGACCAATGCTTGAGGATGTTCTCCGGAATAAGCCGAGTCAGTATAGCAGTCGATGAAGTCGTAACGCCAGCCCACGTATTTCAAAGAGGCAGAGTTCGAAAGGAGTAGAAATCATTTCGTGAGAGACAATGTTCTACTAAGGTCTCGCACTTAGTTCATGCACCATGATTTGCAAATATGCTCCTTCATACCTATGTAGTTCCAAAATAAAGTGAGCCGTATTGTGCAGTTCTTAATTAGGAATAGTCAGTACGTATATGTAATATATTTCCATGGATAGTCCGGGTCGAAGTTGTTAGCAAAACGGAGGGACGACCGTGGCCAAACCGCAACCGAACCGTAGATGTCATTGATCAATTGAACGACAGTGCCTTCACGATGCTAGCCAAATGCCAGCAGCTATTTGGTGCACGTTGGAGTCCGGCAGTTCCCGATCTAGTGCTGTTGGCAAACAAATCCCGGCCAGCAGTAAGGAATGTTCGGCGGTCCAATACTGGTCGCCATCTTCAACGCTCCACCCACTGCAGTGAGCCTCTATTTCCATATTTAACAGAAGGTATTTACGACAGCCAAGCTTGGGTTCCCACATTTCACAACAATTTTCTTAACAACAGACGCGCACTTGACTTAGTACTAGCTCTTACTAGTAGTAGTTCAGTGTGGGAGAATTGTGGGCGCTCATTTGAAGGCGCTTGCGTAAACGTCGTACATGTCACCGACTGTCCGTCACCGTCACGTCACCAGCTTCAACATGCGCTACAACTACCATCGATGGGCCAAATCATCCTCGTGAACCGCATGCGCGTATAACCCAAATCACTGTACACGTTTGGGACTTGAAAGCGATACAGAGTTTTAGTTAAAGAGCGCTACTAGGTGCAGGTGGAGGTGAAGGATCTGTTTACAGGTGTCAGGCTGGTCTAATTGGTGCGTTCCCAGTAGAGATCCTGAATTCATCTTTCGACTCAGCACTCCCCCTTAGCTTCTTTCTTGGTGGAAATGCCACATAACACACTGTGCACCTCCCGACCGGAACCAGCAGTCACGTTCATTTCCTCCATACTCGTTACATTGTTACACCTTTTCTGACCCCCCTGAACGTTGAACCTACGTCGCAGTCGTTCGCGCGTCTCCTCGAGCTCTATTCCAATCTCTCTGCTTCACTTCGAGTCCTGTCTGGCCCGCCTTCTTTCCGTCCCTCCGAAAGTTGGCTCTGATTACCTTCAAGTCCATCCCTCCACTTCTGTTGTCCTTTCTTGGCACTGAGGCTCATGCCCGTTCAAATCCCCGACCCCACCCATTTCCCCTTCCCTAACGAACTCTTCGATACTGGGGCTATTTGCGAAGGTATATTTTCCGTTCCATTTCGCCTTCCAGCCCATTTCGAAAATTGATAAACTAACGGATTGCACGCAGGAGCTCACTATATCGTGGCCCCTAATCACACTATGTATTCGCAACTCAGAATGTTTACCGACTCGCCGGTAGCTCAGATTGGAAGATTGTTGGTGGGATACAAAACATCAGACATTCCAAACTTCCGAAGACATTCCAGAAGTAACTAGAAATTGTATGATACCATTGTCCTCGATGGACCTTATAATTAGTTACAACGTTCCCGAAGTATATCCAACGGACAGTCTTTCAGCTACAATTTAGGTTATTACTCAGGAATACAGTTATGCATTGGCACACTAGCATACAACTCGAAGGTAACGAAATACAACATACATATTGTTCTTCCCAAGGTCTGTTATAACTGTTAGATGCTGACATACCATGGCATAAACAAGGAAATTTGCGGTTTTATTGTTCAATAGGTGGGCATCACAAATGCGCCACAGTGGCGACATCACCACATTTGATGCCCATAATGACGGACAGCTGAAAACAACAGAATACATGTCAGGTTTTTCAAAATAGTTGTATTTCAAACGCCATATGTTACGTGGATGCATGTCCTCATTGCATCGCATGGAATATTACATTTCTTCAACTAGCTTCCGAAGACATGTATATATACTACATGTCGTGTCTACATTTTACAACAACGGAAATCAATGTATAGAAATAGTATAATACCACTCGATACTTGTACTGTATAATTAGCTCCAATCGCATGTTTTTCGCCTTCAATTATGTTCTTCATGAACACAGTGACATCACTGACGGTACGTGAACTTCTGTGGCAGAAGATCATGTTTTGATTTTCATTCAGATGGAGGGAAAATCAACTCAAGCATAACCGATATTTATGTAATCACTGCATGTTACATCGAGGCTGAGTCCAGCAATGGCGAAATTCAGGATTTCCGAATGCCATTGTGTCAGGGGCCTAATGGGCGTGTATATCGAATAAACAGAGTAGTCGATCTGAAACCTACATTGGTTTTGGTGCACACTAGTACTACTGAGAACCAGCTGCAACCATCTCTAGAGTGCACAGGAAACTCAAGCCTCACATTTCCCCGACACCCCTTGTGGCCGGCAAATCGGCACAAAATTGTCCTGAAGAAGTTTAAATCTTGATAACAAATTTGGTGCACTGGAAATTGATGTTCATTGTCAACCACACATTCTGTTACATATGTTTCATGTTATTATTTTGTATTAAGCTTATTGTTGTCACTTTATGACACAAGAAATATACCAAACGTTACCTAAGTCGTATGAGTGCCATACTATGGAAAGTCTACCGAGCACGCTCAAAATTTATGAAAAACTTGAATTGGTTTCCGAATTTCGGAAGCCTATGACAGCACTCTACAGTCCGCCTTAACCTATAGCTATACAATTTTATCATGGAAAAAGGTTAACATATAGTCATCCAGAGAAAGTGGATGGCAAGCTTGTGACAAGCCTCAGATTCAAAACAGATGAATCGTGGCAAAGCAGCGAATTGCCGAATTTCTGAGAAGGATTTGGAAAATACATGCAAATAAAGTGACTTCCTCTGCTTAGAACTTCTTCTCAGCTTTCATTGGAACCGACGACCACAAGACGATCACGAGCATGGGGATCCTTATTGTGGAGTATTAGCAAGTAGAATCAATACTATATTACTACATAGGTAAAACACTCAGTGTCATGACCAATGGCTAAATATATTAGATAGATATCTATATGGCACACATACTGGGTAAAAACCAATGTTTTTGGTCATCTTTGGTACACCTTCAAAATTTTGAAATTAGTACACCTTGATTTTTGAAATAGTACACCTTGCTTTTAAATTTTTCGAAATTGGTACACCTTGATTTAAAATTTTCAGAATTGGTACATCTTTAATTTTATTGTTCAAAAGTGGTACACCTCATTTTTAGAATTGGTACATCTTGAAATTTAACTTTATTCTGGATGTGTTTTTTGATTTGCACAAGTCACTGTAGCATATTTATTATTAGCATTGTAGAATGGTCAGATGTATCTACTGCATGTGAGTCATTGTTTTATTGGGCATTGAAAGCAGTGCTAAGCTGAATGTAGTATTGATTAGGTTCACCATTGGTCAAGCTCTTATAGTTACATTTTAATTTTACCTATGTAATGATGTGATTATTATGTTTTATATTGACAGTTCATGTGATAAGCACTGATAAACTTTAAAGCTATTTAATGGTTAAATCTCTTTATTTGTCATATAATATTAGAACTCAGTATTAGTATTGCACATCAAAGTACAAGAGCTGAGTTGAGTCTAGAGCTGTCAGCTATAATATTTGTAATACACAAGTGTGCTAAGGGAATGGGACATCTGAGAGCTGAGGTCAAGTCCCATGCTGCCAGCAGAAATATCTATTTGATACATACTAAGGGAATAAAACCAGATATGTAATATATAATTACTACAGCCAAAAGAATATGTACATGCACTCAGTACTTGATTAAACCTAAGGGAACACATTCCACATGTTCTTTTCACATGATCTTATGTGAGGCATTAGAGCTGTTATCTCCGGACCAGTTACTGTGGCACTCGCAGCCCAGAAAAGTCATGTGATGTCTGTCTTTGTACTCTGAGAATATCCTGCTGCTGCTCATCCACATGAATTTCTACATGTATTCCATTTCTCCACATGATTTATGCATCTGAAACAATGTTATGTCATCATAGAGAGTGATATAGAGTAGTTCCATCTATATATAGGTAGTGTACAGCTTTATTTATAAAATGTATATAAGGAGGACAGGAAGGAGGAGAAAAGGCAAGCATCCAGGGAGACATCCTAGGTTCTTTCCACTCTAGGAGTGTAGTAAATTCGAATAAAAACAAGTCTGAACAGCATTTAAACTGATTAATTTCGTATGAGAGTATTGAATCCATAGTTTACCTTTATACTAGTTTATACATAATCTGTGTTATCTCTCCCTTGAACTTACAGCCTGTGGTTTGGGATGATTAGTTTATTATTACTAAAACATTAATACTATTTATCTACAAATCTTCTAATGTGCTTCCAGCCATTCTCAGCACCTTGCTACTAAATAGTCACAGCAGCACAAATTGGCACATTGTTATATCCATGACAATCCCTGTACCATTGGAGTCAACTCCAGGTTTACTCCGCTTTTAGTACGTTTCCTCCAGACTATGTATACTTGTTATATATCGAACTCTCCTTACTAATGTTTACTTGTAACTGTTTACTTGTTCCTTCCCTTTAATATTTCTACCTTGTTCTCCAGCCGCGGCCATTTCTCCTATGACTATAATCTAGAGGCATACTACTAGTTTACTATGGTCTACATTTCATGGAGTTTACTTACCCCTAGGATGCCACATACTCATGGGCATTACTCTGTATGCATTCGGACAAAGTAGTTTACTATATAAACTACTCTTGTAATGTAGATAGACTTCAGTTTCAAATCAACTACGTTTACACCCTTCTCCCACTTGGGCCTTGAGCCAACTCCGCTATTTTGCCACTTACTCCGCTTTGTTCTAAATACGGAACTGGAAGTCCAAGGGGCGCAACACACAAGTTGAAGCCAACATTCCACTACTCCTGTACTTGTTCACTTTCTCCACGCACCCTACTAACATTGTACAAGTTACTCCACTACTTAGACTATCTCCTCCAAGGTTCTTGTCCCTAGTGGAATAGAACAGGATGTGACACACATCACATTTGCATGTCTCCTTTCTGTTATTTATACCTTGCATTATCCTAAACATACAACAGGATCTTATTGCCTGATTTTTGTGGGGAATGTACGTACATCATTCACTTTATCCTTCTTGAAAATCTACAGGCGAGGCATGGCACACATGTAGCTATTTTCGTTGCTGCACTCGCATTCTTCCAATCTCAGATTGGTGTAAGCATAGATTTCGTCCTCACTTTAGTTATGTGTGATCTACCTGAGGTCCAGGATTCTGTATATCGGTAACTTCTATATCCATCTTGGTGAATACTATATGGATGTATGTCCACATTATATAATATAGCATATGAGTCAATTTCTCCAACTAGTTTCTGAAGACATGTTGTGGCTACATTTGACAACAATGGAAATCAATGTATTCTAGTAGTATGATACCATTGTGCTCAATACTTGTATGTACTGATATAATCAGCTACAATGGCAAGTCTTTCACCTACAATTAGGTTACTCAGGAACACAGTTACACATTGGAACATCAGCATACAACTTGAAGATAATGACATACGACATACATATTGTACTCTCAAAAGTCCATTATAACTAGAAACTGATGTATGATGGCATAAACAAGGAATTTTGTTGTGTTATTGTTCAATAGGTGTGCAGCATAAATGTGCCACAGTGACGAAATTGCCACATTTGATCACCATGCCAACAGACACCTTAAAACAACATAATTGCACAATAAAACAAAGCAGCCAGTTTCATTTAAACCTCAGTATGCTCAAATGTGAAATAACATTATCAACATTATTTCTCCCTTCCCAACAAACTTCCCCACTACTTTAAAACAAAAATCATTGAACCTATGGATTATAAACTCAACAGAATTGAAGCACTTAATACCATGTTATTGGAAATCAATTGCCACAAGCTCTTCAAATCTAGGGATAATACATCCAATGATATGGAACTACTAAAGGCTATGGTATTGAAACTCAATCACCTTGTAGAAGTCAAACTGTCATCTACTTGGGTTCAAGACTACCAGTTGACATCCAGTGATCTAAAGATACAATCCTTGATGAAACTCTTATATGTTCTATTTTTGATGATAATATGATTTCATCCATTTAGTGAGTTTTTCACTAAGACAATGGTCAACTTGCATAATGAAAAATAAATAGTGCAGAGATAACCATGATATTCAGTATTTATGCTACCATACTAGTTCATTGCCTTGAAGACCACTGGGATTCAGAACCTCCTCTTCCAAGTGATATTGATCCAGAACTTAGACAGTAAGTTTGCTTGTTTGTGAAATACTACAAAGAACTAATAATGGGAGCAGCTTTATAATGACTGAGCTTTTGTCTCTTTTAATGACATTTAATATGCCATGCCTTGGCATCAATATTGATCATTTCAAATCTTTTTTCGGATGCACATATGAAGATGCACTGAACATTATGAAGGAATATACTAAGGCTCTTGTAAGTCAAACTTGTATCATTGCGTGTTGTATTGGAAAATTACCATACCCTGCAGTCTTCAAGATTTTATAATGTACTAAACTTGACTCTAGCTGAGACATCAAGATTTAAGCTAGAAATCAATACAATCAATCCCACTGATGGTACATAAATTAGTGTGGCAGAAATTGTTTCTTGTTTATTTTTCTCCAAAGGACATACTGGTAAAATTGAAAGAAAAACCAATATATATGTAGTCACTGCATGTTATGTCAAGGCTAACCCTGATAATAGTAGAATTCAGGCCTCCAGAGTTCCATTGGAACATAATGGTCATGTATATTGGGTAAATAAATCAGTTGACCAGACACCTACACTGATTTTGGTAGGTGCTACTACTGAGAACAAACAACTGTGATGATCTTCTAAAGTGTACTGGGAGTGCAAGGGTCATGTTTCCACCTTCTTACATAGACATCACTGGTATATGGCCACTGTTTTGAAGAGGGTGAGAATGGTGAGAATCAACTTGAAGATCTTTAAATCTTGACCAAAAATTTGGCACATTGAGGCACATTCAACCGGAAATTCTGTCACATACCTATTCCATGTCAAGGCTATTCGATATTAAGGGATACCTTTATTATTTTTTGTAATCTGAATAGAATCAGAGATGAAAAGGACAGGGAAACATATTCCCTTGACCACTGCAAAACAGAGGATGCTTACTGAGTAATGTTGATATATATCGCGTAAGACGAGGATGCCATATATCTGTATGATCTCCCACATCTGATAGCTGAAAAGATGGAAATGAGATGCTATGTAATTATTAAAAGACAGGCTTGTAGAAGGTTCAATACTCATGGGCACCATCAAAGGACTGTCTGTCTTTGCCAGCCCCTCGTCAACCCTGCTTGCTGTAGTTATCATTATAAAGAATTTCACTGCTGAAAGTTGCCCCTCAAAGCATTATATGTCTTCTGAGCCTGCAAAGGCTGTATCAGTTTCTGTGTACTTAATACATGCTTAATACTTCATAGTCATGCAATATCAAACATCATGATTCAATGACACTCAGCAACTACTTAAGGCTTAGTCAGGACTCAGTGCTTCAGTAGTTGGCACTGGCAGTAGATGATTATAACACATTTATCAGTGGTATAATTGAATTAAAGAACTGAGAAACTCGTAGATACTGATAGAAGATGAAAGCTGGGTGAGTGGAATTGTGTGATGATGGGATTAGGATGGAACAAATGAATCTTGGCAAAGCAGGGAGTTGCCAAGTTTCCAAAAAGGCCTAGGTAGATACACACAAATACAGAAGCAGGACTTTTTCTTGGCTACCACCACCTACATGACTCACACCACACAAAGTCACCACACCCCAGCACTATTCTCTTCCATAACTGTAACCTTAGCCACATTCATCATCTTCATCTGGGTGCTCTTCAAGCAAGACGAAGTATATGGGATCAGGAGATTTTGGATGCACAGCTGAGTTGGGCTATGATGCACATGATTGCAAGTGGGATTGTCAGAAGTAACAAAGAATAAAGAGTGTGGTAGAGAGGGAATAGAGGATAATGAAGGGCAAAGAGGGTGATAGTGGAGCAAAGACTCAAACACAAACACTGATACAGACACAGATGGAGAGGAAACTTGTTTTCTACTACCAAGTTACAGAGTGTATATATATACTGAGGCTGTCTACCAAAGTCCCAACCAAGGTCCATGTAACTAAGGTAACAGACAGCTGTCAATCTGTCAATCACATATCTGTCAATCAAGGATCTGTCAATCACAGAACTGTCAAGTATGACAGGTAACAAGTGACAGCTGTCAAAGAAGCTGTACAACCCAGAATATCTAACAGGGATTGGTGGATGGGCAGGGGGGATTTTGTATCAGAGTGGTACATGGTTTGGTCTCGTGCTCAGGCTTGGTTTTGTTCAGTGTTGTGTGGACTTTGTAATACAAAGATTTTACTAGATACACTGAGAGTCCTGGTGATCAGATATGGGGCCAGATATATGTAATCCCTGTGTGTCAGTTTAGATCGAACATTCTTGGGGTTGTTACTACTTCATGTGAGAGAGGTTTTTATCCTGATGAGAAGCTGTTTTGGTATGTTATCCCTCTTTCTTGTTCTGCCCTTCAACTATTACATTGCTGCTCTTCCATAACTTCTCTCTTCCAATATGACTTGACTTTATTGCTCTCTCATGGCTTTTGCTAAATGGTAGAATTGTCATAGGAAACTGTACAATCTTCTAGAAGCCCTCTAAAGACACAGAGGGAAAGGCGCATGGGCTGCTGTTTTCTTTGCTGCTTTTGTGTTCTTGTCTCAGAACTGTGTCAACCTATGTTGCATCCACCACCATGTGGGATTGATGTGATGTGTTACGATGAAGGTTGTTGCATGTGGTGTTGTAGGTGGAATAGATCTCACAGCCCTTCTTCCTTGATTCGTTCTCTCATCTTCAGTCGAACATGAAACTGAACCAAATATACATATGATGTAGGTACATTGATATTCGGCACGGTTCATTCATTGTAGCTGTTATTGGTATATGTATCAACCTGTGGAGAAAATTTCATGTGTGCATATTTGCCATTTATTCTATTGAATTTGACTTACTAGTCAATATGGTAGACTGCCAACAGATTTATATCAGTCATTTCTGGTTATGCAGTGTTTCTGGGTCTGTTGATGGGTATCATAATCATAGGTTTCTTTATTCACTTCAGAAATAAAGTGACGAGGATGTCAATAGGTGAATTATTGCATTTGTTCATTCTGTCTCTGTCAAGTGATTACTGGTGTGTAGCACCATTTGCTAGAGAGATATCACTAAGGACTATAAATAACAGGTTATGGAAAGGCATTAACTCATTTTCTATGCTTCTACCTAACATTTCAATTATCAGGATGCCTGGCCAAGTATGCCCAGATTCTGTAAATCCATGGCTCCTAAATCAATCACTGTTAGTGCTACATGGATGTATGTCCTCCTCCCATCACATGGTATATTCCATCTCTCAAACCAGTATCCAGTTGGTAAAAACATGCATACCACATGTCATGTCTTCTAGAATTCCTTGTGAGTGGATGTATAGGCTTGTTCTTAATACCTTTTGGCCTGCACCTGGGATTGAGGAGATATGGAAGGTATGTTGTGGTTTTGTTGTTTCATTAGGACACTGAATTTGGTATAGAGGTGAGTTGGGATGCTGTTAAGGAGGCTTCTTAGTGGCAGGCTCAGGCATAGTCCATATGATGACAGCCAAAATGGGTGTGTTCTCAAAAATGTTCTTCACTAAGGTGACCAGTCTCACCCATTCCATGGACTGCTCAATATGAGGATATGATGCATATATTGATAATGGGAAATCTATAGGGTATGGGGAATAAGAAAGTACCACCATGTTAGCACTCATCAAAACACCGTCGAACTCTTGATGTAGCAGCTGGTATATATCACAATGCTTGCAACCTAGTAATTTCTGTTTTATTTAAAGTTTTATTACTGATATTGTAAATCATTTGCATTATAAAATGCTTGCTAGGTTTCCCTGTCCAGCTGTCTCTAAAGTATAAGTATATAACTTTTCCTTTCCCACATAATTATATACATATTCAGAGCATATATAACCTGAAGACTTTACCTGGAGGGATGACTGACCATTGCCGCTGGCGATGAAATCATCAACCTTGTCGAACAGTGCCAGCAGCTGCCAGCAAGTGTTGGTGTCCAGCAAATCCCAATTTACAGTGTGCTCATCTGTACACCTAAAATTGATCTTCAAATATCTCAGTATATATACATTTTTCTTGCACTGTACTTGTTCTAATAGGTAAAATAACATGTAAGGCTCACTCTGTACAAGTTTCAAGCTATTATATGATGAGAAAAATGATACAGAGCTATTTCTTTGAAATCATGTCAAAATTAGTCTAACCTGTCAATTGTACACCCTTGCTTAAGCGTGGGAAGCCACGCCAAACACCAGTGCTAAACAACGCTCAGTTTACCCTTCCCCTTGTTCATGGGCTTCTGCAGAGCCCATGTCTCGAGATTCCTATAGCTATTTACTTTAGGAATAATTCTGAGGCATTCTTCTGTAAAACAAATACAATTAATGCAAATATTTTGGTGTAGAATGCTGCATAGGAAGTCATTTATGTGTTCCAATATTTTGTGATGTTGCACAAATTGGGTATAATTTGAGGTTTACTATTCACACACTCATTTCCCATGCACATAACTTGTGCTATATATCCAACTCATAATACATAGTAGAGAACATCATTTTTGTATGTGGAATGAATATTTGTCCAGATATGGCCAGGTGTACAGTTGAGAGGCCCTGTACAGATGAGCACTCAAACACTGTAGCCCAAAGGCTTTGACAAACAAATACTGGCTGCCAGCCGACTGCAACGTTCACGTTGAACATTCACTTCCACCCAACTCCCACCACGGGCTGTTCAGCTACGTATCCAGACTTCAAATTGTATCCTTAGAAACTCACTTAAAAAATAGATGTGAATATGAATTGAATTCCGTGATTTCAATGCATGGGCCAACAAGACCTATAGTAGGCGATTGTACTATTCACCTAAATGATGATCTTGCGCTGACCCCTTGCACACTTGAGAATTAACATCAAACTTGCCAATACTAATTGCATTTATACAATCACAGATGGAAAGGTACTAATTCTCTTAAGTATATATTTAATTCTGCTGCAAGTAGTCAACATGTCAGCATTTCGTAATACTCCAATAACTGCGATAGCAATACCCACCAGCATTCATCCCATGGTAGTCGCATTATGAATGCTCTGAGCATGAAACTCTTTCCCTTTCCCATTCTTATCAACCATCGCAGTAAATTCTGATACAGTCTCTTTATCCGCGTGCATCAGTTCGGCATACATCTCGACGAATTTTTCAGGTGTGATAATTCCTTTTGACAAAAGATCTTGCAACATCGGTAGATGCGCTGGACCCGCATTATTCTGAATTTCTCCATCAACCTTTATAATCTCGTATTCACTGTTTTCGAAGACTGTCGCTTTGTAAGCCACTCTCTTGTCTTCAGCAGGTTTCTGTTGAGATGATGGGGAAGATGGTACTGGGATAGATATCCGAGTTTGAGATGGTGCATCGGACTGACCATGAGATGCTCGTGTAGCATTAGCATACATGGTTTGGTGGGTATTGCCAGCTATTTGTAAGTACAACAAGGTGGTGAAACTTGTGGATAGAAGGGTGGGAAGGGTTTTTACATTACAATTACATACTTATGTCTTATTTCAGCACTTAGTATATGATATGGAGCCGTGAGAGGCCCTGGTACCATTACCGACATCAGAAATGTCATCGGTAAACAGGACCCCCAAAAGCGCCCATGGAGGTATGATACCGGTCGGCGGATATTTTAGAACTTTTGGACCTATGTCAGAGGACAGTCCACATATATTTGATCAATTTTTGGCAAATAGTTAGGGTGGAAAATCTGCGTATGGAATGGCTCGCAGAAGGAGGTATAATTGGCTGTCTGTGTACAGTTGAGTAGTTTGGTGTCGAAGGTTGGGGGAAGGCGCTGCTGCGCAGAGCACCCCTTTGTTGCTTAGAAACTACAAGATGGCCCTGTTTATTGTCAAAGGAGTGCATCATGTACATGAGCTCCCATAAGTAGTTATCATAAAATTTGAATACAACAGCCCTGTTCTTGTCCGAAATGGTAAAGAGTCAGCAAAGCTCTGCGCAAATAAATTCAGGGTAGCATTTTTATCAATTCATTGCATGTCCGAATTCCAATCACTCGAGTTCACATCACAAGAGTAAGCAAGAACAGTAGTGGGAAGGCACTCGTGACCAGAATGAGAACCGTCACACCACACAAACAAGAAATCTATAGAAAGTACTCAAGAGAGAGACAAGAAAAGACAAAGACTTGTGTTGGATTTGTGTTTTCATCGGCTGTATGTTGAAAAGTGAGGGAGCAAGAACGACGACCAATGGATGTTATGGCTAATGTATTAACCAAATGCGGAATTTTGTTGTAACAGAATAAAGGAACTTCTGACTACTTTATAGACAGACAAGTATTAATTTCTTTAGTTCATACATTACTTTATATAGGGTTTTAAAATTAAGTGCCTGAGGCGGATTTTGGCGCTTATAAAGCGCTTAATAAGGTTGGAGGATGAAATCCGCCTATGGTGCAAGGCACTTAGTCACCTCCACTTTGGAACAACGGCAGAATCGGCAGGCGAAATTTTTTTAAATTGTACTTATGTAGAATTACAGTTTGGAACTTGTATCTATACTTAGAAATACTCATTTTATGCTCATAATCGTATGCCCAGACGAAATAAAGCTCAAAATATCACTGCAGCACGAGCTCGAGAGGCCAAAGCTCGAAAGAAATTGGGCTGAAATGACAACATCCTATCTGATCGTGACCACACATCAGATAGTGAATCCGAATCCAAGGGCACAAGTGGCTGGAATGGTGCCATCTTCTATTTGCCATCTGAATTTGAGAATTCTTGTTGCCAAAATTTCACTGCGAGCTCAATTTTATTGAGTACTTTTGAGGTGCAGTTAAATGATACCTCAGGGAGCATTGCATGATACGCTGGGTGGATGCATATCGGGAAGGGCTTGGAGCAAAAGAGGCACAAATAAAGGTGGAGCAATTCTCGTCGAGGAAGTATACCTCTCATCGAAGAATTCCTGAGTTAGTTGCATCGGCAATAGATGACTAACATTACCATATTAAGTAATTTTTACCATATATGGAAATGCTTATATAATGCGGCAGAATTCAGTTCGGACAAAAATTATAACTCCTTCAGTTTTGAGAATTTTGAAATTCTGTCTGGGCATATTGTTCCTTACGCCAAAAGAATCATTTTGGCTAGAGGAATAAGAAAAAAAAATGTTTCCCACAATGTTATGTCAGTTGTTCCAAAGTGGAGGTGACTAAGTGCCCTGCACCATATAACTCACTAATTTTGGAGATATCATCCCACAGTCCGTGTATGGAGGCGCCTATGCCGCCAAAATCTGTCCGCGTATCGATCTTCGAGTCCATCCTTCAACCTCTATCAGAGTTTTCGGGGGTCCTTGGTAAACTCATTGTCATTATTACTGTGGAAGAAGATTTCCGGTTGAAGGAATTTCTTGACAAAGAAATTGTGAGTGGATAGTGCGTCCGTCTATCCTCAGGTCCAAGTCCTAGTGAGGTACATTGGGAAGGAAAGTGAGGGGGAGAAAGTAACCTGTATTCAAAGAACGTAGAGTACTGTACTTAAATAGGTACAGAAACATGTAAACGAGTGAACTATTAAAAACCGACATGAGGCCGATTTTATGGTACAGGCAGAATGCCTGCTCTACAATTACAATCAACTGAAGGGCTGTAAGGGGTAGGTAATGGATTAGAGTCGTCAGACTCTAAAATCACTACATCTAGTTATTTCCTTTTACAATATTCTCATTATAAAGGATTAGTTAGTATAATCTAAAAGACTTTGATATTATGTAAAAAGATCAAACTGTGGCTGAGGCTGAGCCGCAGGTGTTGACAACTTAGTATATTATTAATATAGAGAGCGCACTGCCTCACGGCACAGCTATTTTCATCCCTGATCCAATAGTATTAATATAAATCAATAAGGGCCTATTTGGGTGCAAGGGGGAGGGGAAGGAAAATCAAGGGGGAACCCGCCAGATTTGATGAAAGTTACCCCCTAGTTACTGTACCCCCTAGTTACTGTACTCCCTTTTGCCGAGCATAACCATGCTCCTTCACCTAAAGTATGCATTCGGGTGGTTGTGGGGGAGAGGAAGAGCATGACACACATGTCGTCTGCTCATCATTTCACATGCTTGTACCATTCCTTGATGGATTTGATGGTGGTTGTGTGCCTGCTTCTTCAACATCATTCTCAACAGCGAGCACATAAACAATTCATATCCACCTCATTTTTACCACTTCTTCATAAATCTTTTTTATTTACTTAAATATAATTTATTGTATATGAAGTGGTACACTATATAGATTCAACCTCAATAATTTAAGCAGTTAAAACATGCTGATAAGAGTAGAAGAGATCAGCTTATATTTGAAGGTGGTTTATGGTATTCACATTAAAATATATCATATAGTCTCTATGAGAATATGCACTTTAAGATTTTAAAAAAGTTGGTGCAAAATGAGGAATAAATGAAATAGAATTCTAGTAAATAGCTGCTCACTGTTGAGCATGACGACGATGATGTAGCCACCATCAAGCCAACATTAAGCAATCAGCACAAACATACTGTGACACGATGTGACATAAAAATCTAAACCCATGGGAAGTAGTCTTCACCTCCCCGGGGGAGAACATTCCCTGGCCTTCCCCTCCCCGGATTTCTTCCCCTTGCACCCGAATAGGCCCTAAGGCCGACACGCGGCAAGGCCCGCCACCTAACACAACCTGATTCTCTCCAATAAACATATAATATATCATTTATATATGTAGTTAGACCTGTTGAAAGTTCACAAGTAGGTGTATCACTGAAAGTTTATTGAATGGGACATCACATAAATTTATTCTTAATGCTCTGCTGGTCAATGAATCATTTCCCTTAAGAAAATGCGGCCCCATAGAAAATTCGCTTATAATATGTCACCAAGATATTAAATTCAATCCTAACTTTACATACTCGTAGGTCACACTATTTAAAATATATAATCAAATTTTCGAGGTATTCCGAGCTGTGTGTAACGTGCTACAGCCCGGGCCGCTCGACGATGCAAGAAACCATTCTCGTTATATGTGGGAATTGTTGTTGGTTGCCATCATTTTTGGCAACCACGTGTATTTAAACTCCGGTTGATGGGAGGTGTTCGCTCTGCAAAAAACGAGTTTTCATCGCCCTACATACTATCATGTAACAAGAGTTTAATAACTTTTCAGTATTTCGCCAATTCCTCCCCAACCACTCAACTTGAGAGCTTCATCTTTTGCAGTTACATTGAAAAATATCTTAAATTTACAAATATGAACTTAGATCTTTGAAATTTTATTTTATTGTCCTAGCAGAGCACTTCCGGAGGCTGCCTCTAGAATTTAACAGCTTTTGTCACGCATTGTCACGGTAAGATTTGAGACTCAGAACACCGGCAAATCGGTCGCTAGTCTGTCGCCTTGCTCCCTAGCGTCACCGGCTAATTTTTAAGCGCAACGTACATAATAGGGTTTAAAGCGGAGATCTATTTCTCCTTTCCCTGTCACGCTCAGAATGCATAAAAACTCGTATTCACGCTCTATTGCTGCACAGACTCAGTTTTTTGCTATGAAACTTTGCAATATGGTAGGGGTACATGTATACTATGCACTTGTTAAATTTCGTAAGGATATGTCAACAAGATCGGAATAGATCTTGCATTTGATGTCGCATATTTGACCGATTTTGAGAGAGTTCTGCAGTAATTCCACATTTTAGAACCAAGTATACATCCAATGGACATATAAGCTGGGACTTAGATTGGTAGTTATGTATTGCATTGGCATGCAAAGTTTCGTAGTAATAGCATAAACGAGAGAAGAGATAATACAGATTTACAAAGTTATTAAACTCTCGATACATTATTAAACTCTTGTTACATGATAGTAACCCTACTACCTTAAAAGGTAGCGGGAATTATTTACGCGAAAACACACCTAACAAGCGCCACGTGAATCGGTCTCGCTCACGCATATCCAACAAGTCAGAATGCTACTGCATGAAGACACGCGGTAGGCATACTTCTTGAAATGTAAAGCTGTGGTGGTTGAGATAGCGTGAAGACGGAACCATAGACCATGCAAATGTGGTACACGGGTACCATGCCCACTGCTCAATGAAGGAACATACGCTCCTGCCCCAAGTTACCCGTCCCGGATCGGGTCAGCGTCAATTGTACGCGGAGTCCGAGAAATTCCACGGCCCATTCGTGCACCACACCTCTCTGACGGGTACCAGTGAATGTTTTCTCAAGCTTAAACCATAAATGTCTTTGCTGCTATCTGCCAACTCCAGCGCTTGTTACCAAAAATGTCGGTCACGAAAGAGTTCCGGCACTTCCATACAGTGAACGACACTCCACATTTTGTCAAATGTCAAAGCTTAAGCGTTAATTAGAAGTTGGTTATTTATACACGTATTGTATCCCCTGACCTCACTACATTCCTTTCTTTAAGCTAACATTACAGTGATCGTGCAGCAATGAGTCGAGTATGCTAGCATATCGGCCTTACATAGTCTTTCAAGAGATTGAATGAAATATGTCGCAGTGATCCACGTGTAACGCTGCGCTGCATGCGGAAATCGCGAGGTCAGATGAATGGGATTAGGCATGCAGAATGATGGTTATCTAAATGGACTGACAGTAGTAAATGGACGAGTTCTTGAAAGAGTGTAATGGCAAATGAGTCGCGAGCAACCCATCCACACGTGCGAATACAAAGGATAATACAAACACACGCTTGTCGGTGCAGGCCATTCCAGAACCCGATCTATATCGAAATTAAAGATGCACAGCTTCGAAGTACATGCTTGTCCCATCCTTCAATGCATAAATCGGTGCGGTAGCCTCTAAGTATAAGTCATTATACCTTTAGGGCTTTCTCTCAATCAACTTTCATCCCTTAATTCATCCTATCATCTTTCAATAATGCCAGGACGTACAGGCCGTCGCGACGATACTCCACCACGTCCGGAATCCGCTAGCTCTCTTGCATCCTCAGCTGGAGATCAGCCCTCATATTTACATTCTGTTACGACATCACAAACCACTTCAACCTCCATAGTAGAGCAACCCAAAGACGACAGGATCGTCTACAATGCCAGCGCATTTACCGACACGAAATATACAAAAGTAGACATTGACGAGTTGCATAACTCTGCAGGACCAAATCATCATCAAGTCCTGCTCGAACTGATGAGGAACGGCAGCATCACGAAGGATGATTATGTCCAGATGTATGGTGGGCTTATGAGAGAAGAGAAGGCGACCATTTCGGCTATTTCTGCTATGGTCGCTCACGGTGGGGAAGGAGAAGTGTTTCGGGCCGGGAAGATCGTTAATCAGACTGGTATTGGAGTGAAAGATACGCCAGTATGTAGTCTTATTTTTGTTGTTATGGCTTATTACGTGGCTCAACATTGCTTGCAGAAGAAAGCGCCGTTGCCCGATAAGCAGGACAACTTAGGCCTAGAACAGAAAAAGCTTGATAAACTCGATAGTGTACCAGGGATGCACGATAAGCAGCAAATATTGTTGTATTGCCTGGCATTCCTGGTCGTTATTTTGGCGTTGCGCGGCATTGTCAGATACTGAGTACCGAGTGTCGAGCACTGAGCGTTCGAGCTCGCGAGCCCCAATGGTCATATGTTTAAATAACGTGTATTATATTCTGTTCAGTAGTCCAATATTCTGATATTTATGATTCCTTTCATATTGCCACTTATTAAGAATTCTCTCGTTTACGAGTCGTTCACTATATGAATATACACACTTAGAAATCCAGCTACGCATGTCCAATACATTTCTCTTGTGTTTTCTCACTAGGATCTTGAGGTTGTGTTGTAAGCTTGTGTATCCCGGTGGACGTTGTGGGTAGGAAAGGCTGAAGGATGTACGTGACCGCCATGACGTGAGTACACACATTAGGGCAGCGTTACGTAAGGAAGAACTGCACAGCCATTTGGCGCTTACGAATGTATTAGCCGCCAACGACCATTTCTTTTCTCATGATGAGGCTTTCCCTGTTCAAGTTTTCTCCACCCTCTGTTCAATATTGTAAATGTACATGTAATAACTCGAGCTCGACGAATTTTTAATTATTATCTGGAACAGCGATACTGTGACTTTTTAATCTTCTCGTTTTAGTGCTTCAATGACCTGTAACACATTTCATAAGAATATATACGTCTTTAAATGAATACATCCTTCCATTTTCATACATATATACATATCCATTCCTGAAGATATACACCTCAAAACGTAGTCCAACGTAATTTCTAAAACCAATACTATAAACTTTACCCCCAAAGATTTGGCGTATTCTCCATATACCTCCCGCCCTTTACCCCAAAGCTCTCCAAAATATCATCGATTTCCGCGCAGGACGGCGTTGGTGTTGTCGATGCTGCGTTTCAGGTTTTCAAATATGTAATGACAGTGTCAAAGATGGAATGGTAGGGAAAAGGAAGGAGAGTGCGAAGCATCATATTTATGTTCGCCTAAAATTATCGTTCCTCCTTATTTAAATAATCATAGGTGGCAAATTCATAGGGTACATATCGGGGAAAAGTTACCTTGACCGATAGAAACACTTTGTCAGCATATCCTGGGTATTTATCAAAGAACCTTGCTATAAGTTCCAGGTTTGCTGTGGGCGGGTTGTATCCGTAAAATTCACGACGTGAAATATAAAACACAATATTACTCAATTATAACATAGTATACGTACCGCTGTTCAAAAGCGCTTCAGCTCCTTCCGGAAGTGCATCGATACCAGCTAGGCGATGTGGAAGTGTCGGCGTTGGAGGGAATCAGCGGGAGAGGGAGCGCGAACAAACGCGTCGACACGCGCATCACTTGATTACGTAATGGAAATTGTAATATGTCGTTTTTTGTAGTGCAGGCGAAACGCCTAATCTACAGAGCGCTGCATCACCACCCGACTTGTAAATCACAGCACTGAGGCCGTAAATTTCAAGCTCGCTGTAGTTCTTCAGTGAAAGTTAAAACTCACGTTCAATGTTCAAACTTCATGTGCATGAGTAATTTTTCAGTAGTCCAATATTGGTTCTTGTATTCATGAATACTTATGCAGCTCAAGCAAAGTGCAATGCTAGAACATCGTTTGAGGCTTGAGGTAACAGACCCTAATTTAATGTAATAAAATCATGTCTATTTGAAAGTGCGTAAGTCAAGAAATTCAGTTCTCACACAAATTCAAGAAGACCTCGTTGGTACACCCATCGTTTTTCATGTTCAATCATTTCTTTAACTTTAGTTGAGGGTTGGTTGAGGCCCGAGGGTATTTGATGCCAGTCATCTCACGGTCTCAGTGCCGTATTGCCGTGCCACAAGTCTAAACCATATCCGTAGGGGTACTCATCCAGGAGTCGGACTCCTGGATCAAAAGATCTGACACCCCTTGTAGAGCCGAACTACTGCAAACCTTTGATAGGGAAACAAGGAATTCTCGCAGTCCAGGGAGTACGGGTTGACGGTAGTCAAACGTAAGGGAGGTCACTGTCATAAAATATTTGCTCGTTTTGGTAATTCTGTAAAAAATTGTCTCTCTGTCATTAGTACCAGAAACATATATATACATTGCACAGACATGAATATCAACAGACGACATCTACAGAAATGAATGATTGTACAAACTTATGCATAAAGTATCAGACATTAGAAATGAAGCACTACTTAATACTTATCAACAAGAGTAGCTTCATACCATATAGGTATATGTGTCTATAGCAGATGGAAAGCCTGTACCTACAAAACATACATACGAGCCATGAAATAGAGAACATGAGAGCACAGAGAAAGCAGGACAGAGAAAGTTGGCGAAATTGTTCGAGGTTCAACTTCAAGTTGATGTCGTGACCTCTAGCGGGCCGTCAACATTTCGAGTTACCGGTAACTCGAATGGAACTCGGCTGGAACTCAACTGGAACTCAACTTAAGAACTCACCTGTAACTCGAAAAATGTAAATTACCTGAATTTGTATGGTATATCACAGACATTCCGACGCTGCTATGGATAACTAGATTAGCGCTAACTTACTATTTCGCCTCCGCGCTCATTATCTCCCGCGCCCCTGAATGCTGATCATTACGCTGATTTATGTGCCTTCTGTTCGTATATACACGTGTACTTACTTTTAATCCATCATGAATCAAGATATTTTCCAAAGTCGTTCAGGAACGACTCCGCTCTATGTTTCGGTGTGCTTCCCTCCAGCGTTCAATGATCTAGCAGTTACAAAAACAATACGGAACTTCAACTTTAATACTGTAATAATAAAATCATATTACAGCGTTTAAAACAACATAGCTCTAACAGGTAATTAGAAGAAAAATTGTTTGGTGTTACTCTGAGTAGGCCTCTTAGCCTGAAGTTAGGTTGCCGACATTCTCATTGTAAGGATTTATCAACGCCTCAATCGATTCAATAGTATCCTTGTCTCTTCTGAGCAGTCCATGATACATCGGAACAAATTCGTCCACGGCGATGAACCTATTTCTTAAAAGATCACTCACAACTGTAACGCTGCGGTTTGGTCCGCCAGCACAGTTGTATAGGTCGCTGGCGTTTATTTCTTTGTAATTGCCGTTCTCAAATAAAGCGCTGTCGTAGGATTGTTTGTTGTCACGGTCTGCCTTCATCAGCCCTGCATATATCGAACAATATTCCTTTATGTTGATCAGCTCATCACTTAAAAGGCCAAATAGAATTTCTTGATGGTTGGATCTGGCGCAGTTGCTTATATTTCGGACGTTAATTGTAGTACATTGGATGTTGGAGAACATGCTAGCTCCGTAGGTTAACCTGTTGCCTTTGATGGGTTCCTGAGAGATGGATGCGGAGATTGGAGAGGTTGGGGAATTCGCGGTTTCATTGGTAGTGTCTGAACGAGATGTAGGCTGTTCATCAGCTGTGTCGTTCACTCGATCTACATGTTCGGAAGAAAAGCATGGAAAAGGTAGGGATTGGGCGTTCTCAGTGGTAGTGTGTGAAGCCGATGGACTACTAGATTGCTGATCGGCTGAGTCGTTCGTTCGATCTACATGACCTGTAGTAGGTTCATGATTGAGTAGAGGACTGAAGGCCCGGATAGCGTCGTTGTCGGAACTTTCTGCAAGGTGATTGACATTCGGTTCGGCGTCGACATCGACTCTATTGGTACATTTCCCAATGCTCTTGAGTAAAGCTGCTTTGTAGGATATCCTGTATTTGGTGGGTTCTGAAGAGATGGTTGTGGATATTGGATAAGGTGGGGATTGAGTATTCTCCGTGGTAGTGTGTGAAATGGATGTACTATCTGAGCCGTTCACTCGATCTATACGACCTGTAGTGGGTTCATGATTTAGTGGAAGACTGGAGGCCTTGATAGCACTGTTGTCGGAACTTTCCATGGGGTTGTTGACTTCGGTTGACATGGTTAATTGGTGTGAGAGTTTGAGAGTGGTATGAAAGTATATCTGAAAGGGAGGAACTTTAAGGTCGAGGATGTTAATTTAGTTCAAGTAACCGAGGTTTATATAGTAAATGACCTTGTTTCGTCAGGTGTCATGTGAAGATCGAAATACAATGGTCTGGCTGAACAGCCCTATATTTATTATGCTGTTTTTTTACGTTTGTCAAGGCTGTATTGTTCACTGAATGTGGCGATGTCACCACTGTGGCTCAATGGGGGTCAAAGTGAACATTGGCACTTATGGTAAAGATTGTATTTTGTGGCGTTACACACTTGTCGTGTAACGTTACAACAGGCTTTAGCAATACGATAGTAAAAATGCGCCGTTGATACAGTGATATGATATACCTCAGTCGTCACAGGTAACCAATGTCAATCATCCGCCAGGTGGTACATCGATATATAGACCGCACCGGCATAGCGCTGTATATCATAAGCTGAAGGTGTACAGATCAATATAGCATTGCCATTAGAAATAGTAAAGTCATCCTTCTTAGATTTGGATATGTTGTCAATTCGCATCATAGTAAGTATGTTCTGGACAGTACACTCTCCAGCTACTGGCCCTCTGTGTTTCCTTCCGTAAGTTTAAAATAGAACTATAAGAGTCCAAGGTTGTTGCCGATTCAGTGGCCAGTGCTTATAATTGAAGAAGTGCTTGAGAAGTGAGGCATGATTCTGAAATTTCAGTGTCCGTTTGCAAGGGGGTGTCACCAAAAAAAAAATACACCAGGGGTCGGATTTTTTGCGAAGGCCTATGCGGAGACCCTATCTACCCTACCGTGTGAATTATATTCCTCATTAGGACATATTATGTCACGTGTCCAGTATGTTTAGTGCCTTGGCTCCGTTCGTGTTTGAAGTTTCCTATTCACGTTGTCTCTCGCACTCTACCAGCAGTGCATTTATCAACCTTTGGTATGTGTGATCACTCTGTAGCTGGCCATGACACTAACTTCCCTTACTTCATGCAGCCTTTCTGGTCAAAGTAGCAAGTAGTATACTAGGTTCTTCACACACACACACGCTTCCTTTCAGAACCTCCAGTGACCTTGCAAGCTTTACATGGCCAACTTCTCGATTGATACTCACAATTACCGCAGCTAAGGTGGTACTTGGGGTTTAAAGTGAGTAATCATTGATCTAGAGTGCTTGCCAGAGAACTCACCCATTTTGTTTCATAGCTTTCTTTTCAGCATTTAATGGTATTTTCCACATTTTCAAGTTTTCTACCCCTGGCTTCCTCAATTAGGTTCACCCCACATATACTTTCTGACAGTATTTCAAAAGTTCAACGGTGACACTATCACCCAGCACAAGACCTCCCATCATCAACAAAGTGCTGTTCATTATTTCCTTGGACAGCTGCAGTTCTGGGCGATTTCTCAACTGTTGATGATGCTTGTACAAAAATATGTAGTAGCTTTTTATTATAGTAAGTACTTACTATGTTATCAGTTATATTGAGATGTGTGACACTGGTATCCTCATGTTGCGTAGACGTGCCTGGCTCCCCTCCTTCACTGCCATCTGCTACAAAACTGGGCAGTTCATTATTGTCACTTTGAATCAAAGCCGAAAGCTTCGCCTCGGCTCCTGGCGCATCGACAGCATTGAATCCTTGAGCGAGTTCAAGCTTGACTTCTGATGCAGCGTCAGTGCCAAATCCTTGAGCACCATCTTCGCAACTCTGTATAACAGTTGTGCAAACACTGTCAATTGTAGCTTCTTTTTCGGAGTTAGCATTGCTGACTGTTTGGATTTTGTCGTCTTCACCCACTACATCTAAAGCGGTATCGTCAAATATTGAAGAGTCTAGGAATGCAAAAGGTGTGTTATCATAATTTACGTTGATCCCTTCCTCATATTGAATGTTGTTGCTAGGCTTTCATGTACATTTGTCATTACTACTTTGATGCTTGTGGAGAATGGTTGTGTTGACAATGAATGAGAATAGGAGGTTGAAGTACACAGCCGCTATAGTTCTCCCCATTGACCAACCAAGCGAGCTGCTTAGAATGGACATATTTCTCAATATTGTTGAATTTGATCCCTAAAAGCTCAGTATTGCAACTGGGTTGTAAATTTGTAATTTCTATGTCAACTTTTGTTTGAAAATATCCTGCTTTAGCCAATATTTATTCCCAAATAAATCAACCTCCAAAATTTTTCTAAGAGCGAACGAGGTACCCTATCTATCTAGACCCCCGGTAGACGATTCAACACGTGACACCCCCTTGTCCGTTTGGGTTTCATTGAACTTGCCAGCGAAGTTTGTCACAAACTGTGACTTAAACGTGACATTACATCCCAAGAACGCGCGTGTTGTTTTATATTTACTTCAGAGGCTTATGACAAAGAACCACTCCATCGCATGATTACACTACCAGTCATTGAGGTGTTCCTTAGTAATAGCTGCAGCTACCACGAGTCACTTCGACACCTCTCTCGCCCGCATCAGGAACCTCATCTCCACCACGACCTCTCGGTCCCTCCGAGTCCTCCTCGACCCATTCATCGTTTCTATCCTCCTCGCTGTAGGCGTGCAATAGAAGAGCATAGGACTCGAAGAGTTCGGGTAATGCGTTGGAGATGAGGAGGGTTCTGTTCGAGGGGCACTTGGGAGCCTTAGGGTTATCTTGGACTTATAAGATCCTTATGTTTTGTATACTTTACTGTATGCTCTCTCGCCTGTCTGGCCGTCTCCTCGTTCTCCTCGGCATCCGTTTTCGCTACACCTCCCTTGTTCCATGCCTCTTGTCTACGTTCTTTCTTCCCCAACTGGCTTCATACTTCGTCTTCATCCCGGACAGTTCTTTCGTTGGGCGTTCGAAGTTGAAAGGCTCAACGGCAGGCCTAAAGTTCGCACCAGCCAATACGCTCTCCTACGCATCCACAATGTACTTTCGCGTCATCGCTCCGGATGTTCGGTTTAGATGATGCTTATGTGCTATCAACGGACGACGAGGTGTTAGGTCATAGCTAGGAAGGAACTTAAGGACATGAAAACGTACGTCATTTCTCTATAACCTATAATTCCATATCTAATCGACAACTGACGTTCCAATCCGTTATAGTTCTCCAAAGACCCACGCCCGAATAAGTAGACGCACGCATGACAAAGCTCATCCATGCCCACTGAGGGGCACATTTACCCGACTTCGTATTCCGTATTCCGTCCTGCGGAGAATATGGCTGGTGACATGGTTGATTCTATGGAAGAGGATTGTGGGTCGCGACGTACCTTATTCCCCTCCTTGTTTACCTCCGCCCATTTCTGATCCATTCCCGACTTTAGTATGCGTTTTGGTACCTCTGCTGTGTCTGACATTATGTAGTTGGTGACCTTCGATATTTGAAACTCTCGCTATGACATCACTATACATCGGCATTGGATGTAAGACTCAAGCTATTGTGATAACATTGTCGCAAGCTGCTCATCAAATTGTCAGCTATGTTATGAACGACGGGTGGGTGGTTAGTACGATACGTTACACGAATAAAGTTATCCCTTCATCTCAGGAACGTACGGTCCCGGGCCTCTCGCTCGTTTCCTAAGTCCCAACTCTAGTCGTGTGCCAACTGCATTCACATTCATATGGTAGGCGACTCTAAGCTCGTCTCATTCCCCGAGCACGTTGGGTTATAGAAAGTGACACAAGTAGATATGTCACAATATGTGTATGCCCACAGGTTATTGAATTTGTGTCACGGCAGCCACTGCCTTCCAAGGCCCTGAACTGGTACAGACCCCTCTCAGAGTAGACGTAATTCGCTGGGCCTGGTACTTGGTACATGCTTACTTTTCAAAAACTCCCACTCAATCGCAGAGTCGCAAACAGTCTTAGATCTAACTTCCATGTTCCGACAATGAACATCTAGATTCCAGAGACGAAGTTCGTCTCGCCTGTACTAGTTTTCTAGTTTGATCATTAAAGTCTATCGTGGTGGTGTTGCGATGGGTATGTTAGGAGGAGGTCGATGGTGTATGACATGAAGGACAGCAACGGGAGCGCGTGAAACAGTGATGGGTGGGAACGTGTAAAATGATGACAACCCTGCCTTAGCCGAGGCTGGCGCTAAATGAGTGCTAAGAACCGAGCATTGATGCATTTATCCGATAGGGGCAGACAGGTGGTTACAGTACACTACGGTGCTCCAGAACCGCAAGCTTTTTCAAATTTGCTCAAATGTTAAGCGCAAATATGGCTGTGTGACGAGCTGCTGTTCCGTCACGCTAGCCTAGAGTTACGTCAACGTTCAACCTCAGTAAAAAGCAAAATCAAACGATAGTCATACAATGTCAGATGACATGAAATTTGAATGTTTGACAAAATGTCCCGTTGTTTGATTCTGGTAAGTCAGTCAGATACTAGTCACACTCAGTAAAAGCAAAATCAAACGATAGTCAGACAATGCTGGGTGACATGGAAATGTTCGAAAATTTGTCGTGTTGTTTGACTAATTTAAAATCCGTATGACCAGTGTTGGACATTTGTGGGACCACCGTACGATACACAGTTAGATATTGTGAAGCTTTGTTTAACTAAAATGCGGACAATTCATGACTAGCATCTGACCGAAGTCCGACATAAGTAGAGCTATGTGAGACTAATGTATAACACAAAGGAGTAAGGCCGGCGAGCGGCAAAGCCCACTACCCTTAAGATATGCATTGCCATCTGTACAATCCCATTTCTTCCATTCCTCTCGCCAGTATTATGTTCTCGCCATAAACTCACTAGGTTTATGTTGGCTGACTATGTATATATATTATTAGTAAATAGCTAACATATATAATGTGATATACTTACAGTTCTGTGCAATTCTGAATTAAGTAGATCTGAAAGGTACATGCTTTCATAGCTCCACCTTCCAACATCTGAAATGTAGTCAGCAAATGAAGACCAACAAGCAGCATCTGGTTCGTCATCAAAAAATCTAATAAAACATTTCTTGATTATTGGCCAAAGCCTTCCCATAGTCTTCAATGGACTATTTGGATGGAAACAGGTACAACGGATATAGGGATTAAAGACGAGAGCCAAAATAAAGACGTCTTGATCCGCTTTCTTCCATCGTTTTTCAAGGCTTCTAATAACATCATCACGGACAGTGCCATAGATCCTTGGGTCTGAAAATGTGTGATAGAGATTTGCTAATGTAATGAGAATGACATCTCACTGGGCGCTGTCACTTTGTGTAACATTTGCGGCGAATGTGAATGGTTCTAAATGCGACTTAATACTATAATAGTATATACGTAGTTAGTAAATAAAAATAAAAATAAAAATCATAACATACATCAGCAAATCTGTCCAAAATCCAGGAGACTCAAGTATATGTAATATATCTGCAGCCTTTTCCTTCGCATCTGACCGAGTACCAGCGCATACAAGAAGATCTCCATGAACCTGAGGGTTATTAACAATTTGCCGGAGTGTATTCTCGAGTTCAAGAAGTCGGGATACAGCCCAATAGTGTGATGTCCATCTGGTGAGTATTGGAAGAATTAAAGAAATTGGCTTGATTCGTGATTGTCCAATGCTATGTTGCTGCCGAAGAATCCCCAGTGCGCGAGAATGGTTGTTAAACCACTTGGAAACTTCAAGCGCATCATTTATAACAGTAATAAATGGTGTTTTCAGCTTGAAGTAGTCACCGACTATGAGATTAACCTGTTCCGAAAATGAAGTCAGATAAAATTGTAAAAAGTCGAATATTACCTTACCTGGTGAGCCCAGCATTCCACAACTGCCATTGAATTATATGATGCTCGCAATAGCCTTCACATTTTCAATGATTCTCCACTGGAATCTGTACACCATGCTATCAAATTGATACTTACGACATCAGTACAATATCTGATGTCATTCTTTACGATCTCCAGTAGGTTCTCAGCTGTCTTTGCCTGTGCAGACACATTGGTTGTACCTATTAAATAAGGCTAGAATAAAGTCATTAGTTTTATTTAGACTTCACAATGTTGTAGACCATAGTTTTACCTCAAATTCAACATTGACCATAGAACCAATTAACGAGTCTTTTGAAATATTCTTCCAGCCATCACACTGCCCAGTCCCATACTTTCCATTTACTTCTCTCCATATGTTATCAACTGCAAGATCTGCCTGGCTATCCAAAATGCGACCAGATAACTGTTTCTGCCTGGGATTAAACAACCAGGAACCCACTTCTCGAAGAAATAGTGCCAGAAAGGATTTTCAACAGCCCACCATGAAATATTGCAGGCAACCATGAGCCGACAGAGATCAGCATTCCATTCTTCAATGCGCTGAAGGTCCCACTCCATTGGCCCAGGCAACATTACCTCGTTGCTTAGAAATACTGCATCCGAGTGATTTGGGATAAAATTATCTGTCCTTCTACGCTGTGTCACATGTACTGTATTAGAACTCTCGAAGACAAGGGTAATATCCTGTGAACTGGATCTTCCCTCAGGTGCGCAAGTTTGCAAGGAGCACTCCTGAAGAGGGAGCTGTCGAAGTGTGAGCTATTTTTATTCAAGTGATATAACTCATTGCTACCGTAATATCTGATTTTCTCTATCCTTTGCTCTCTTTTGAGCATATCCTCCTTGTCATCATTTTGCCATAGCTTTGACTTGAGAGTCAACAGCATTACAATGATCAGCTAGATGATTCCACATCATTTCAACGCGCCCTGATTTCGCTCTATCAACTGTCTTTACTATTGCATTATCATGTCATCAATCAATGGTCCCCATCTTCCTGAATTGAAACCCAATAACTTACATGATTCAAAAATCTGTTCTTCAGTGCGACAGGTGTCTCTCAGTCCTTGGTATTGCTCATCAAGTTCCTTATGCCATTCTTTTCGTGCTTCATGAGCAAGACAGGACTTGCACCAAGCACTGTAGAAGGAATTATTGTTCTTGTGTTTCGTTTCAGACTTGTAGAAGTAGTTCCAAACATCAGAAGAGGTTGGCATAGCTCGCAGCAGTAATGGGTGATTACAATCTATGTTCTATGCTGCATACACTCTACAGTAGTGAGACTTGCTCACTGTCCCTCGGTAAACTTGCTCCTCTACTCGGTACACACTTGCTTGGGCGCGTCCACATAACATCATAAATTAAGTAAATTCATTGAATTTTCTACTTAAGTGGGGCATGCTAGCCTTTGCTAGGTGTCAGGATCACATAATCGCTCCACCTCAATGTCTAACATTATCAATGACGCTGTCTTGACGCTGTTATACAGCCATCAGCGTCAAAAGTGTCACTGACACTGACACCGAAGCGAACATCACTGGTCACTGCAGTGTTCCTTGGCTCAGCCTCCTCTCCACCCGCACTCACTCTTCCTTGAGCCTTCTGTTACTATAGCTTTCAATTAATCCTACTTTTACATCCCTCTTATATAGATTTACACATATAATTTTTTAAAAAAAGTGGAGCATATATATTTAAATTGCTGTATTCACCACCAACATGCTGCATCACACTAGCGAGTAGTGAGAGCCATCTAAGTTGCCAATTCATGCTGCTAACATATTTTTTGGTAACATATATATTGCTTTCTCCTGATTCAGAACTGCTCACTATACCAGATTAAACACCAAAATGAAATGACCATCTGTTTACAGTATATATAACTGACTATAACCATAAATATGCGTGCATTATCTTTCTGAACTCGAAGACTAGGTCATGATACACTACATATATGTAAGCTACGGCCTTGTAAAGCCCTACAGATCGATATTGCGAGCAGAAAGCCTCGTGTAACGCAACAATATTGAAATGTGCTGACATTAATTGACATAGTATAGACTATTGTATGACTATTGTATGACTCACAAATGTTACATTACACGCTGACTTTGTGGATGTAACTGGTGTTTGACTGCGTTTGACTTTTGGTCCCCATGCCATGTGCGTGAGGTCGTTGACGTTCAACGTTCAACGTTCAACGACGACCTCACGCACATGGCACGGGCCAGTCTCCATCGTCAAATCTACATATGTCACGACAGGTCAATTCATCATATCTATGCCAATCACGATCAACACACGATAATATGCTGCCTTCCACCGCCGCCATCTCCCTCGACGTGAACAACGCAAAGGCACTCGGAAGTGCCGTGTTGGCCTGGTCCTCTCAGTAGACAAACGAAGGAGTGTGCGTCGTTTCATTTGGGGGGGTTGGGCATTAGGCCTTAGGTTCAAAGATTTCTACTTCATTTGGAATTATAAGGAAGCTGAAGCTGTGGTACTACGAAGGGTGCGGGCGCTGCCCCGCGAACCGATTGTCAGCGTAGGTTCACGTTTTCCTTAGTAACGCCCTGTTTCGTGTCTTCAGCGTATGAACGCTTTGCATTGCTTTAGCGGGGGTCTACTACCTTCTACTTTCCACAGCAACATGTCAAGTCTTCCAAAGCGAAGTCGGATATTCATTATACGCCTTCACACCTTCCCTACACCCTCTTCTCTTCTAACTAATGCCCAGTGCCCATACAGCGACACAATACTCCTCAGCCCCACCTGCGAGCGAGCGATAAATAGACATCTGAGGGTGTGCTGCCACACGTCTTAAGTCAGAGCCAGTGCCAGCCTCGAGAGGTGACCCCTGTTTGCTGTCCTACTCCGAACTCCTACGGTGCTACGCGATTTCGTCAATATTGTTGTTTCTGCTTGCTAAAACGCCTGGAGGGCGACGGATCCTTACACCTGCACAAGGATGCCAGCATTTTTCCTACCCCGAGTCCGGTGTTCCAGCTTTGTGCGTTGAAAGCGACAGCTCTCGATGGATTAGCATTTCCATTGGTTTTCTGCAATTTTTCCGTTCTACGTTTTCGTTCTCGTGGTTGCGCGTGGTAGCATGGAATGAGGGAGATGACGAGATCGTGTGATGCCATGGCGCTTTTGAGTCCCTTTGTGTTGTTCACGTCGAGAGTGATAGCGCCGTGGTCGAGGAGCCCGTCAACGAGCACGAAACGATGGCATCAGCTAAGTGAGCACATGCTTTGGAATAGTGTAGATTTATGCGCCATGTGTTAATTCTACAAGCCAACCCCGAACACCCCATTCATCCTGTCCCAACTGAGGTTCAACGTTCAACGACGTAGTGAACGTGCAGGTCGACGATGAGCCATTGGGTAATCCATAAATGGCTCTTGGCTTACTGGTTTGATGAAAGTAAAAACATAAAAGCATGCGGTTCTGGAACACCGTAGTACACGCTACTTAAAAGCTTACTTAAAGCAAACGTAAATAGCGATGATCGGACCCAGGCACACCTGCCATTTACGCTAGTGTTGGCGTGCGAATAGGAAGTACCAATCGAAGCTCTCCATTCATTATTTGTCGAAGAAGCTACAGTGCCAAACTGACTGTTTTAGACTCCTTTGGATTGGTGGAACGTATGCAAACACCAGCATACCAACGACTATGGGAGTGTCAGATAGATTGGATACTTAAAGCTTTATGTACTCAAGTTGTTGTGGAACACCCAACTGATTCCACCAGTCGAACTCATCATGGGTACGGGATAATCTGTAACTCTCCCTGCACAAGGTTCGCAGTTCAATTCATACCACTCCACTTCCCCTATTATAATATGAAGACTGACCTATATTGATCAAGGTCCCCCACAATCCGCCGATAAAGAAAAGCTTTCGTATATAGCGACAGTGCTTGACAAAGCTGAAACAGAGAAGATAAAAATTGATGGAGAAATCAGAAACACCACCATCTACGGATCGGAGGCGAAGCGACTGCTAGATATGGTTGAGAAGAAGATTATCTCGCCGGACCAATTCACCATGATGTACGAAGCTATTATGAAGTCCAATGGTGCTCATGTTGCAGACGTTACTGCCGCGGTTGCATCCGGTATAAAAGGGAAGGAATTTATTTCAAAAGCCATTTATAATGGGCACATAGAAAATTCCGGGCACGCACAAAAGTGAGCGTGATTGAGCGTGCCACGCTCAAGGCCAAATTTTCACGCACAAAAGTGAGCGTGATTGAGCATGTCACGCTCAAGGTATTTATTTTAGCTCTAAATGGCCCAAATGTGGGTCAAAAAGAGTGTAAATCAAATGTACATACTAGTGTTGTATGGCTGTGTCATATTGTGAATGTGAGTGATGTTTCTAATCAAGATATGAAGTCAAATCTTGAAGAATAATATTTATACTTCACACTCAAACAGGTGCATGCACGCTCATGTTCATGCTCAAGGTGTGAGCGTGGATTGAGTGTGCACACACACATCACACTCAAGATTTCACTTCACGCTCAGGGTCAACATCTCACGCACAGGGTTCATACATTCACGCACAGGGTCTGAGTTTTCACGCTCAAGGTCATCAACTCACGCTCAAGGTCTGTCAACTCACACTCAAAGTTTTTACTTCACACTCACAAAAAAATTATATGTTACATATATATTTTGGCTTCACTTGCATGTGGGAGGAAAAGTAAGTTGGAAGTGTAATCTAAGTGAGCATGAATAGGAATACCAATTATGCTCACGCTCAAGTTAAAGGACATTGAGCATGAGTGTAATACTTGTGAGCGTGAATAGGAATACCAATTATGCTCATGCTCAAGTTAAAGGACATTGAGCGTGAGTGTAATACTTGTGAGTGTGAATAGGAATACCACACTCACACTCAAGTTAAAAGACATTGAGTGTGATTGTAATACTTGTGAGCGTGAATAGGAATACCACACTCATGCTCAAGTTAAAAAACATTGAGCGTGAGTAGGAATACCACACTCACACTCAAGTTAAAAGACATTGAGCATGAGTGTAATATTTGTGAGTGTGAATAGGAATACCATACTCACACTCAAGTTAAAAAACATTGAGCATGAGTAGGAATACCACACTCACACTCAAGTTAAAAAACATTGAGTGTGAGTAGGAATACCACACTCACACTCAAGTTAAAAGACATTGAGTGTGAGTGTAATACTTGTGAGCATGAATAGGAATACCACACTCATGCTCAAGTTAAAAACATTGAGCGTGAGTAGAAATACCACACTCATGCTCAAGTTAAAAGACGTTGAGTGTGAGTGTAATACTTGTGAGCATGAATGGGAATACCACACTCACACTCAAGTTAAAAGACATTGAGCATGAGTGTAATATTTGTGAGCATGAATAGGAATACCACACTCACGCTCAAGTTAAAAGACATTGAGTGTGAGTGTAATACTTGTGAGTGTGAATAGGAATACCACACTCACACTCAAGTTAAAAGACATTGAACATGAGTGTAATATTTGTGAGCGTGAATAGGAATACCACACTCACACTCAAGTTAAAAAACATTGAGTGTGAGTGTAATTCTTGTGAGCATGAATAGGAATACCACACTCACACTCAAGTTAAAAAACATTGAGCATGAGTAGGAATACCACACTCACGCTCAAGTTAAAAGACATTGAGTGTGAGTGTAATACTTGTGAGTGTGAATAGGAATACCAATTATACTCATGCTCAAGTTGAATGCAAGTGTAATATTTGTGAGTGTGAGTAAGAATACCAATCACGCTCACACTCAAGTTAAAGGACATTGAGCATGAGTGTAATACTTGTGAGCATGAATAGAAATACCACACTCACGCTCAAGTTAAAAGACATTGAGCGTGAGTGTAATATTTGTGAGCATGAACAGGAATACCAATCACACTCATGCTCAAGCGAAATATAAGTGTAATATTTGTGAGCATGAGTAAAGATGCCAATCACGCTCACACTCAAGGTAAAGGACATTGAGTGCAAGTGTAAATAAGTATTATAAATGTGATAGAATACCTATCATGCTCATACTCAAATCAAAGGGCATTGAGCATGAGTGTAAATATAATACTGACATGCAGTTATACTATGCAAATATGTGTGATAGGTAGTAATCTATCCTGTATTCCTCCCTGCTTTGTTGTGAATTTCCCTGCTTTGTTATTAAGCCACCTTCCTTGTTCTGAAGTTCCCTACTTCGCTGTAAAGCCCCATTCTTTGTTTTGAATTTCCCATGGTCTCTGCTTCACTGTGAATCCCCCTGCCTTGTTCTGAATTTTCCTGCTTCATTGTAAAGCTTCCTGTAATTTTCTGAGCCCCCTGCTTCATTATAAACTTCCCCTGTTTCTACTGTTCAATATATGCCATTCTCTAGCTCTATAAAATTTTAACTGTTAGTCTGAATTACTGCTACACTCTCTGAGTCATTTTTTCAACTTGTAGATCATATGTACACTCTCTGAATCATTTATATACACTCTACATCATATCTAAACACTCTGGATCATTGGTATACATTTTAATCAATATACACTCATAAAGAAGAGTCAAGACAATAACAATGAAATATATATAAAACCCACTGGTGTTCTTCAATTATTACATTACAGTGCTTAGTATATACCAAATTGTATTAAAAACATGCTTTACTATGCCAATTATTCAGTATGTAGTTGATATAAGACAGCCAGTTGGCTCATGCTCATATAAGGATTATTCACACTCATGTATAGAATATTCATGCTCACATCACGCACAGGGTCGAATTTTCATGCTCAATAGGTGAGCGTGCACGCTCAACTCACGCTCACTTTTGTGTGTGCCTGGAATTTTCTTGCTGCCCATTTATAATAGCATTACCAGTGAAGTGAATATTTTCACGATTTGGTCGATTACCAGAGAGCTCATACTTGCTTTTCAGCAGGATAATTAGGCCGTTGGAACATATTCAGAATGATGTGTTTTAATTGTAATTATATTTCATATAGTTAGTTGAATGCCTCTAGTGTTCCCTAAAGCGATGACGAAGGCCTTTTAGGGCTCAAGATCCGATTTCACCAATTCGGCTGTTGGATTATAGATAGGAGAAAAAAAGGATTCTAAATATACTTGGCACTAGCGAGAGTTAGTATTTCTTGGCTTGTTACCCTGTAGATAGGAGAGTAAAAATAATCTATATATACGTGGGAGTGTTAGAACTTTTGACGCTCAGACGCGCCTTGTAACAAGACAGTAGACACCTTGTGTAGCCTTCAGGATTAAATCGTGATCTGGAAGATGATGCAATGGTTTAAATTATCGTGCTATGCCTGTAGATAAGAGTGATATGAATGTTGGAAGCATCGGATAGTTACGTCAATTTACTGCATTAAAGCTTCTGATTCTGAAGCACACAGCATGGACACAATAAACATCTAATAAAACATAACAGAATGCTATAGAAAGTTTATAAATGGTCAAAAGACGCTCCTTTCCATCTTTAGAGCTGGAAAGGGCCCACTAAGACCCAAATATTCGTGGTTATCGCCCAAAGCTCTGTTATGCATGTGAAATTTTCCTGGAGGTGCTTTGCTTTAGGGCATTAGAATGGCATCACCTGTCATTTTGTCTCCACTTGACGCCAATAAAGAATTGGATTGTTGTAGAACGGACTCAATGATGATAAGACTCATCTTCAGAAGGATCGATATCAACCGTGCACTCGACCTCCGAGTCCGTCACATGTACAAATATGTACATAGGCCATCCTATCTAATTGGGGAACTCTCATTAGGAAGAGTCAGGAGTAGCTGAGGGGAGGCGCCAACCACTGAGGTTAGGCGCCCCAACACCATGAAATAAGTAGCATTGACGCGCAGCCCCATGTACAATATACATGATGTTAAAAATCAAAAGGGAGGAAATAAAGTGAGTGAGTGAAAGTAGGCGAGACTGAAGAGAAACGGGTGTGAGTGAAAGAAAAGAGAAAGCGGCTAATTAAATAGCAACACAGGTGCATCAAAAACCTCATGCACGAAAACCCAGTGGGAAAAATATGCAATAACAGGGAAAAAGCTACCGGTTGATCTAAGAGTACGGTAAAGGTAAGGGAGGTGAAGAGAAGCGAAAGGGAGGTGGGATGGTAGCGAAAAAAACTACAATGCCAACGCGGTGATGACAGAGCGCCGGTGCAGGAGGAAGGAGGAAGAATAAAGTTCCTGTGAGCTCCCTGTACCATCCACACGGCCAGCTCCAAACTGTGATCGCAGTCTGACCCCTGTGAATTATGAAGTTCCAAGTGTTGAAAAAGTCGCCGCTGCCGTAATTCGGTTGTGCTGTGGCCGTATCCACACTGCATAGTTAGAATTGCTGTTTTTTCTTGCTTATGTTGTATAAAATGTGTACTATATTATATTCTATACATTTTGGCGCCTTTATACGAGATGTATTCTGTGTTTTTGCTATGTTTTATCATTTGAAGAATTTTTCCCACGCTCCCTCACGCACTGTTCAGCTTTCCAAAAACATACCAAATACCGAATAAATGTTGATTCAAATATATTGCATCTCTTCGTTATAAAATGAACTCTATCTTAAAATAAATAATAATACAAAGTACACTGGGCACGTAAGAGATCATATTTATTATATCAAAAATTAAATAAGCTCATATATCATTCAACTCGTTACGTTGAATTGTGATATATCTTTTATCTCTCACTTAATCGCAGCTTTACTTGTACACTATTAATTCTGTCTTATAACCCAAAATCTTCATGAGAATACGTAGCATGTGAGATTATCTAGATAATGCATAACGAAGAAATTGTGTTGAGTTCGATGGCGAGTAGCGATGAGTGGAGGAGCCAGATATTACAAAGGAGACCTAACATAAACTACTCTAACTATAGCTTAAAAACATTTGAATCAACATTTATTTGGTAGATTTGGTATGTTTTCGGAAAGCTGAACAGTGAGTGGGGGAGCGTGGGAAAAATTCTTCAAATGATAAAACATAGCAAAAACACAGAATACATCTCGTATAAAGGCGCCAAAATGTATAGAATATAATATAGTACACATTTTATACAACATAAGCAAGAAAAAACAGCAATTCTAACTATGCAGTGTGGATACGGCCACGGCACAACCGAATTACGGCGGCGGCGACTTTCTCAACACTTGGAACTTCATAGTGAATAAATTGCGATGAAAGCCGAGAAGGTATTATGAGTGTCAGTGCCTCAAGCGAGAGGTCAGAGATAAGAACACTCACAATACAATTCCCAACATGTGCCAGCCACCCGTGAAGCGTGGGTGCTTCACAGCCCGAAAATACCACCTCCCTACCGTCCCTATTGGCCCAGTGCAAGTCCCCTTGAACTCTGATCAATATCTCGAAAGGATAACAGACACATGTCAAAACATAATGAAAGAAGATGCAACGCATATGATGGCATGTCTCATCTCACTAGCACTGTCCGTTGTCAGCCCCATCTTACAATACCAGTCGTGTATTACGCTCCCTAGTATGATGTTCAAACACATATCATTTTGGTATACTTGCAATGACAGTACCTAATCATCGTGGGTTGCGATGACAGAACCCTACTGTAAGAACTAAAGCCTGATCTACAGTACCTCCTCTAACACGTACCTCACCCGTTAATGCTCCGAGTAAGTTATCCAAAGACGACCGACTGACATACAGTTTAACTGATCGTGGTCCACATGTGACACTGACGTCACATGCGAGAACTGCGAGGTCAGATGAATGAAATTGGGCATGTGGAATGGTGGAGATCTGAATGAAACGACAGTATTCAATGGACGAGCGTATCAGTAATCCTTCCAGGCTACGTGCAAACACGAAGGATAATAAAAACACACACTTATGGATGCAGGCCATTCCAGAGCCTGATCCACACCGAAATAAAATGTGCATAGCTTTGAAGTACATGCTTGTCTCATCCTTCAATGCATAAATCGGTACTGTACTGAAGGGGTGATAAGTCGGTTGGGTGTCCCTAGTCAAAGATAAAATAAACAAGTCGATCGAGACGTCCGTCCGATCTAGGGATTTCTAAGGTGAAGGAAAATTGATTAGATTTCTGTAGAATAACTACAGGTGTTTAAATACTAGAAAACTAATAAATCTAAAATAAGTAAGAGCAATTAATTCGGATGAAGGAATGAATAATTTAAAAAGGAAAAGTGTGAAACATTAGAAATAAATAGAAAAACTCAGTAAGAAAGTCCAATGAGTTGAGGAGTTTGCGAGGGGACAAGTTTTCCAAACATCAGGGTCTGGTGTCGGTGCCGATGTCAAAGCTATTTTGAGAACTCGGAGTGTCACAGGGGATAGGTATGGTCTGGACGGTGTACGAAGAAGTATATTTGGAGGAAAGATTGAAACGAGCGAGCGGGGATGGTGATTGAACAGAAAGCGCGAGCGGAATGTGTACGAACATGTCAATGATGCATGATGCGTGATTACGTAATCCGATTTGGAACATCTTGATATGTCGAATAATTCCTGAATCGCATCGCAGGCATTTTGCCTGCTCTACAGTACCTTCTGATACTAAGCCATTAATACATTACACCTTTACGACTTTTTCTCTCTTAATCAACTTTCATCTCTTAATTCATCCTATCATCATTCAATAATGCCGGGACGTGCGGGCCGTCGCGGAGATACTCCATCACATTCAGAATCCGCTAGTTCTCTTGCACCCCCAGCTGGAGATCAGCCCCCACATTTGCGTTTTGTTACGACATCACTATCCATTTCAACCTCCATAGTAGGGCAACAGCTGGATCTTTGCGGGAGCTTCGCTCACACAGCAATCGCACTATTTATATGTAAGTTGGTCGTTCTATCCCCATAAATCTTGGGAGCATACATATATAATAGTATATAGTCACCTGCAGCCATGTTCCTCTCAGTAACTCCGCTTCTTTAGGTGCAACACATGGCCAGCAATAAACAGGATCTTCCTCTTGGGAATGGGACACGATACGGGTCGGTTTTAGAGCAAACCAAAGACGACAGGATAGTCTACAATGCCAGCGCATTTACCAACACGAAATATACAAAAGTAGACATTGACGAGTTGCATAACTATGCCAGACCAAACCATCATCAGGTCCTACTTGAACTGATGAGGAACGGCAGTATCACGAAAGACGATTATGTCCAGATGTATGGTGGGCTTATGAGAGAAGAGAAGGTGACCATTTCTGCAATTTCGGCGATGGTAGCACATGGTGGAGAAGGGGAAGTGTTTCGGGCTGGGAAGATTGTTAACCAAACAGGTATTGAACTGAAAGAGGTAAGTGTTGTTTTTATTCCAATGGCTGATTACATGGCTAAACATTTCTTGCAGAAGGCCGAGTTACCGGGCATTAAGCAGGACACCCAGGGCCAAGAACGTAGAAAAGAGACGTCCGACTCCGACTCTAGCGTGCCAGGCGCACACGATAAGCAACAAATATTGTTGTATTTCCTAGCATTCCTTGTTGTTCTGGCGTTGCGCGGTATTGTCGGATATTGAGCGCTCAGCGTTCGAGTTCACGTGCCCCGATTGTCATATGTTTAAGTAATGCATATTATTTTCTGATAGTCCAATGTGCTGATAATTATGATTGCTCAAGTTAATAAGTGACAATATGAACAAGTAGTAAACGAGAGAATTATTCAATAATCCTCTCGTTTACTCGCTCACTATATGTATATTACAGTCGAACTTGTCCTATCCCATACCCGCAGCAGCCCATAACCGCGAACAACCCATGGGTTTTTTTGTCCACCGAATCGGTGGGCGGGAGAAATGGGTCCGTAACCCATATTCCTATGATACCCTATAGACCATAGGTTTGAGAGAGATCTGTAACCCATACTTACGTCCTAAAAAAGAAATATGACATAATTTATGCTTCCGTGTCGCGCTGTAGGTCAGGCCTGGGTCAGGTCCATCAGTGTCTGAAATGCTTACATTGCATTTCCATCACTATCCAATCAATATCTATCATTTTATTTGATGTTTATATTTAATGTAGCCAGGCGTAATAGTAAGTGGTTTCTACCAAATATATGAAAGTAGCTACATTCTATTCTGTACTGACACTGTACCGTACCCCAGCACATTTCTATCATTGTGCTATCACTATTATGATTTAAACCCCTCTCAAAGTCATGAGGCGGACCCTGTAAAGGCCAAAGTACCTCTTGAATGTCACTGCACCCTATACCAGAAAGGTTGAGCAGAGCCTTGCGAGCTTTGGATGTGAATCACACAGTTCCATAAGTAGCAATTTTAATTATGTAATCAATCTTTGTATATAGCAGAAGTCATATTACGTAAGCAGCTCTGTATCGTAGCAGCCCATAACCCAGAGTAACCCATAGGTTTTTATGTCCACCGACCCCTATGGGTTAAGACAAGTTCGACTGTACCTATGTATTACATACACTCTGAGAAACCTAGTTACGCATTTCCCCTATCTCTAATCCTGGTGTCTTATCATGTATCTCAATTCGACGACTTGCGTGTTTGCTAGATACTAGAGACGCCTGTTTCAAATATCTAGTAAACATCCGTTGAATATCCGTGAGCCACAGGGCTGGTACGCAAGCAACATTCACTCGATCTACACGACCCGTAGTAGGTTCTCGTTCGAGTGGAGGAATGGGGGTCTGGATAGCGTCGTTGTCGGGACTTTCTGTAGGGTAGTTGACATTTGGTCCAGTGCCGCTGAGTATTTCGTCGATATTGACTCTGTTGACATTTTTCCTCAAGTTCTTGAGTAAGGCAGCTTTGTAGGATATTCTGTATTTGGTTGTTTTTCAAGAGATGGATGCAGAGATTGAAGGTGGGAATTGGGTATTCTCAGTGGTGGTTTTTGAAACGGACACACGACCTGCAGTAGGTTCATGATTAGTGTTGCCACGGCTCGGCTTGGCTCAGCTCGGCTCAGCTTTGCACGGCTTATGAATTTTAACGGTTTCGTAAGCCAAGCCAATGTGATCGGCTATGGCTTTGAAGCGGCTTAGCTGCTCCTAGCCGACATTTTGGTAGCTGTGTGGAGGAGGATATTGGCTTGGGGGTATCCTCTCGACAAAGAAATCATGCGAGTGGTTGGCGCATCCGTCCAACCTTCAGATCCAGTGAGCGCGCATTTGAGAGAGAGAAAGGGGGGGAAATGCGAAGCTGACATTCTTGAAGCGTACGTACGACATTTATGTATGTAAGCGACACGAGGTAAACGACAGTGTGTAAGGAGTGAGGTAACGGAAATGAAAATCGCATTTTTACCATGCAGGCAGAATGCCTGCTCTACAGCTGTCCACAGAGATAAAGTATGAAATAGAATTTTGCAAGCAATTTGGAAGTGTAAAGTGTTTGAAAGCTCACGAATTTAATTCTAAGACACTTTTACAGAACTGAATGTTAATTACTATTACTTTTAATCACTTATTTATAAGTTTATTGTATATGAACAATTTAAACAGTGCTTATCATTTTATGGCTCCAGTGTATTACAGTATAGCAAGCTATTACTGAAATTACATCTATTACAACAGTATTTAACTTGCACTTACCTCTATAATATAATCAACTAATATTTATCCTTTGAGGCAGTTCTGAAAGAGTAGCTTGTGCAACGGTCTACTTCAGCTCTACACCGGAGAATGTTACAACAAACGTGCACGTGTTTGTTTACGTTTTGCATATTATTATGTATTTGCTCGAGAAGCCAATGCCATACAACGGACGAACTATAGTTCGCTTCCTTTGCAACTTCTTGGCAACTTCTCCCAAAAGCCCCCCACGTGTGGAACGAATGGTCCGTTTCCTCTTATGCCAGCTGGCTGTTTCAATCCTCGACATCCTTCAATGGACACTCAGGCTCTTGCTAGGTCTTCCTGCATGGCAGCTCCCTCGCTCGCATCAGGAACATACATCCTTTCTGCTCTCCTCTCCGCAGGCGCGTAGTTGAAACTCGAAGTACATACACGTAGCTTCCGGATTAATGTTCACAAGGGACGCCAATGAAGGCTCAGGGGTAGCTAGTGTGCTCAGCGTATGTTGGAAACTAGAGTGTTTAGTACATTTTGGACTTGATGGTACGTTCTTCTTTACTTTTCTCATTCTGTATCTCGTTGAGAATGGTGTTGATACTCGTTCTAGATGCGTATTACACCATCGACGATAGGATAACCTATGCAAGTTAGGCGATTGGATCCGCTGAGTGCTCCTGTCGACCCGAAGAGTGAGGACCATTCTCATGTTATCGGTTTCACAAATACCACTCGACGCTCTCTGTTTCAGTGCAGTTACCTTCAGCACTCAATGCTTAGTATTAATGACAAAACCAATACTGAATTTATGTTCAAGCGTTCAGGATAAAATAGCTCTAACAAGTATTTATTAAAAGAGAAATTGTTTAGTCAGCAACAGTACTTTATGCGTAACTCTGAGTAAGTCCCTTCAAAACCCCTTAGCCCGAAGTGAGCTTACCGCCCTTCTCATTGCTAAGATTCGTCAACGCCTTAATTGATTCAATGGTATCCTTATCCTTTCTGATCATCCCACGATACATCGGAACAAATTGGTCCACAGTGATCAACTCCTTGCTTAAAAGATCACTCAGGACTTTAACATTGTCCTTCGCAGGTCCGCCCTGAGTACAGTTGTACAAATCGCCAGCATCGATTTCGGTATAATTGCCGTTATCGAATAAGCTGTCGTCAAACGAATCAAACGTTTCGTTGTCTGCTTTCGCCAGCCCTTGAAGAATTGAACCAAATTCCTTTATGGTGATTAGCTTTTTTCTGTAAAGTTTTATTGGGACTCCGAAGTGGTTTGGTGGTCGGGCGCGGTTAGTTGTGTTGCGGAGGTTAAGAGTGGTGCATTTGGTGTTGGAGAACATGCTGGCTTTGTAGGATTTTCTCCTGCCTTTAGTGCGTTTTGGAGGGGCGGGTGGGTAGGTTGGAGTGGGTGGGAAGATTGGGGTGGGTGGGGAGAATGGATTGGGTCGCGGGATTGGGGAGGGTGGGCAGATTGGAGAGGGCGGGGGCATTGGAGAGGGTGGGCAGACCGGAGAGCCTGGTGGGGATTGGGTATTCTCAGTGGTAGCGTCTGAAACGGGTGTAAGCTTTTAATCGACTGAGTCGTTTACTCGATATACGTGACCTGTAGTATGTTCACGATCGAACGGAGGACTGGAGGCCCGGAAAGCGTCGTTGTCGGAACTTTCGGGGTGATTATCATTCGGTCCAGCGCAGTTGTGTATTTCATCGACATCAACTCTATTGGTAGATTTTCCAACGTTCTTGAGTAAGGCGGTGTTAATGTATAACCTGTATTTGGTGTGTTCGGAAGAGATGGTCGTGGAGATCGGATAAAGTGGGGACTGGGTTTTCTTCGTGGTAGCGAGTGAAGTAGAGTTGTCGGAACTTTCCATGGGGTTGTTAACTTCGGTTGACATGGGTGATTGGCTTGAGTTTGAGAGTGGTAAGAAAGTATACACTATCTGAAAGGGAGGAATAAGGTCCGACGAGGGTGTTCTTTAAGTTCGAGTATATAGAAGTTTATATAAAAAGGACCTTTGTTTCGTTGCTGTAATATTTAATCGAAATACAATCGCCTGAGTGAACCGCTCTATATTTATCTTGCTGTTTTTTTACGTTTGTCAAGGCTGTATACTATTTCATTGATTGTGACAATGTCGCTGCTGTAGGGCAATGGGGGTCGAAGTTAACATTGGCACTTACGGTAAAAAATGTATTTTGTAGCGTTACCCACTGGTCTTGTAATGTTCCAACGAGATTTTCGCGGTATAATAGTAGAAATGCATCGTTTACGCTGTGATATGATATACCCCGGTGATCACGGGTAGCCAATGTCGATCATCGATCATCCACCAAGTGGTACAGTTCTATATAGATCGCAGCGGCATAGCGCTGTATATCATAGGCTGAAGCACTGAAGGTGTGCAGCTCAATATAGCATTTTCATTAGAAATAATGAAATCATTCTTCTCAGCTTGGGCTAAGTTGTGAGTTCGCATCAGTAGTATGTTCTATGCCATATGGCGAAACTCGCTGTGCTTGAGAAGTGTGGCATGGAAAAGGCATCCGAATCCGATGCGAATACTAGTACCACACTATTAGCACGTCGTCAAATGCTTGTAATATCCGTCGTCATCGGTTGTTACTGAGACACCACAGTGGAATTTCAGGAAGCCACCTCAAAGTCGAGACTCGGGTGTCGGTTTGGGTTTCAAACTTGCCAGGGAAGATTGTCACAAACTGTGACTTAAATGTGACATTACTAACAACGCCCGTGTTGTTTTATATTTATGTACTCCAGAGGCTTATGACAAACAACTTAGCATTTGCGTCTGTGCCAGTCAATCGTCCACGCTGCCCCACTCCATCGCACGATTACACTACCAGTCATTGAGGTCTTCCTTAGTAATAGCCGCAGCTGCCACGAGTCACTTCGACACCTCTCTCGCCCGCATCAGGAACATCATCTCCACCTCGTCCTCTTGATACCTTTGAGTCCTCGACCCATTCATCGTTTCTATCCTCCTCGCTGTAGGCGTGCAATAGAAGATCGAAGTACGTAAAGAGAGCTTCTAGGTTACATATTTCGCGTGGAATGTTAGTGGAAGCCCGGGGGTAGCTAGTATGCGCAGCGCATGCTTGAAGCTGGTGTATTTATTACACTTTGGAGATGATGGTACGTTCCAGTGCTTTGCTTTTCTCCTTCTGTATCTCATTGAGAGTGGTGTTGATTCTTGTTCTAGAGATGCGTATTACACCAGCGACGCCGGGAGAACTTATGAGAGTTACCCGATTGAATCTGCTCGTGTCATACAACTCGAAGAGTCCGGGTAATGCGTTGGAGATGAGCTTGAAGGTTCTGCTCGAGGGGCACTTGGAAGCCTTAGAGTTATCTTGGACTTATAAGATCAGTATATTTTGTATACTTTACTGTATGCTCTCTCGCCTGTCTGGCCGTCTCATCGTTCTCCCTGGCATCCGTTTTCGCTCACCTCCCTTGTTCCTGAAGAGGATGAATACCGGGTGGTGGTATCCACTCAACGAAGAAATTGTGCGAGTGGCCGGCACATCCGTCCGACCTCCAGATCCTGGTGAGCTCGCATTCGAGGTGAACTGAGGGGGAATACGAAGCTGATATTCTCAGACTGTAGGTACGACATTTATGTAGCTAGTGAGGTAAGGGTCATGTGAACGACAGCGTGTAGGTAATGAGGCAGCGGTAATGAAAACGAATGAAATCCACATTTTGCGGTGCAGGCAGAACGCATACTCTACATTCCATGCCTCTTGTCTACGTTGTTTCTCCTCATACTGGCTGCATACCTCGTCTTCATCCTGGACAGTTCTTTCGTTGGGCGCCCGAAGTTCATGCTCCACCACTTACACTGTGCAGTTAGTAATGAAAGGCTCAACGGCAGGCCTAAAGTTCGCACCAGTCAACATGCTCTCCTGCGCATCTACGGACCTGGGTTGTAGAAGGTGACACTACCTGGCATATCTTTACTTTTCAAAAACTCCCACTCAGTCGCATTCTCTGTACTCCTAAGTCACCTGAGGCGCTACTATCTACCGTGTCTGCGTTAACTAATTTGAATTCTTCGTGTTCCACTGCTGCAGCTGCTACCAGAAGGTTTTCTGTTATGTTACGCACTTCGTCGGATCAAATACGCTTTACAGTCGTCGGGAAGGCATATCGAGATGACGACGGAACGTACCCTCAGGGACGCATAATCTATGCTGCAACATACGGATGCAGCACTAACCCTAACCTTTGACTTTGTCTCATAACGGCGCTTGCCTTGTGCTCTCCATCGTCACCGCCCCTTCAATTAACTTGAAATACTTCATATTCATCTCAGGTCATATTAACTCCCGAATAAACCGAACTGTAGCAGTATTTACCCCTTTATTCAATATCTATTGTTGATTATGGTACCACTAAGAAAACGACGATCAATCCTGACTGTTTGATTATCCCCACCGCCAGTACCCCTAGCAGCACGATACATATCAATACTTATATCAACATAAGTTTAGTTTAATCCTGCCTGACATGGCAGTAGATTCCTATCTGGGTACGCAGAACCTAAGCATATCACCTCGACAGTGTAGTTCACTGTCAGTCATTATAGCTTTTATTACAGTATTGATAATATATTTGACGAGTATTGCGCTGGTTTAGTACATTTTTTGTTTTATGGCTATATTGGTCTCAGCGTGAACATAGTAGAGACCATCGACGAAGCTGAATAAAAAGTAGCCAACAAAGCGTAATGTTTAACGGTGCTGTATTTAGTGAAAAATGCAGTTCAGTACAGGACAAAGAACAGTAGGAAAATGAGAACATACCAGACGGTGATAAGACTTTCAATAACAGGTTGAATGCGTGGGGTGATCAATGCATGAATGTGGAACTGGAGCTAAGTGCAGTTTAGCGCAGAGAAGGAGCAGTGGGGGAATAAAATAAACCTGAAACAAGAATATATATATGTTGATGCGGCCTCGGCTACAACTTCTTGAAGATTTCTGCAACCATCTTCCTCCATAACGTCCAAGAAATTAGCGGGGGAGACATTACCAAGCGCAACCTCCCGCGCGGTCCGACCAGAGCTAAGTGCAGATCAGCGCAAAGAAGGAGCAGTAGGGGAATAAAATAAACCTGGAGTATGAAGATACATATGTGGATACGGCTTCAGCTACTACTTCGTGAAGCTTTCGAATGTCTAACAAATCAGCAGGGTGGACATTATCAGGCGTGATCTTCCACGCAGTCCGATCAGAGCTAAGTGCAGTTTAGCGCAGAGAAGGAGCAGTAGGGGAATAAAATAAACCTGGAAGATGCATATGTGGATACCGCTTCAGCTACAACTTCGTGAAGCTTTCTGCAGCCATCTTCCTCCATAACGTCCAAGAAATTAGCGGGGGAGACGTTATCAGGCGTGATCTTCCGCGTGGTACGATCATACTCATAAAAACAAACCCGCATCCCAGCCGCACATACAGCATGAAGCTTAGGAACTGCAAATTCTTCGTGATGCTTATGCAGTATCTTCCGCATTCGCGTATCAGCTCGTTTAACCATAGTTTGATAGTTGATATCTTCTGCATCCATAAAATCCAGTAGAAAAACGATATTTGGTGTTTCCAAACACTTAGAATGAACAATTATTGAAGGGTTTGGCGAAGACTTTTTACCCTTCCCATCACGGTCTAGGTAGAGCTGATTTCGTATCACGTACTCCGGCCGAAACGCTTCGAACAAGATATAGAAGTATATGTTGAAGAAATCTTCGCGAGTTTTTTTGGGAAATGATCCAGATTGCAACATCCAAGTGAGGTGGGAGCTCCAAGACTTCTGCATGGTGGTCAACGTCAACGTTTAAACTGGATAAATTCTACTTATATAGGCATTACGCAATATTCCGGCCGGCTCCCGCCGAATCCTTGTTATTCCCACTAACTTAAGCTTTTTAACAATTAATGTTCCGTTTCAAACTCCGCAGCGCGTGAGGGTTGAGGAGGGCTTGCACTTGGCTTGAACCGTCTTCAATCCATTGATAATGTCTCGCACTTACTTCATTGCTGCAATAAACACGTATTGCGCTATCTTTAATGACAGGCTAGATTGTGAAAATGAATACTATACCATCTTTAGCTGCGCTCTAATGTCTGCTCTGCCGGCTCGATACTCTGTCAACGTCGAGGCAACACTTGGCGATTCTTCCAGAAAGTGCGATGTATTAGTGAAGATTATATCTACTTCCAAAGTCGTCTTGATCCCCGAGGTCATGTCAGAAAACCTGGTTAAGGGTGCTTCCAGGCATCCTCAAGAGAAGTCGAGAGTAGAAAAGATAAGCTTTGTCTTTGCGGGTAAGGAGTACAAACGACGCACATACTAGCTAAAATACTCTATCGGAATATTCCATATCACGTGACCACTGCGAGAGCGCAACCCAATTCTGACAGGTCAAACCACCTTCTCATTTATATTACATATGCGATAAAATACACATTCCACGGTCCGTCAGACAATTCGTCGCTAAATAAGTTCGGTTTTCGTGTTCAGGCGTATCAAGCTAGTAAAAATTATAATTGTATTCAAAATTTGGACCAAGAAAGTTAGGAAACGAAAAGGGAGCATCGTAAATATTATTTTGAGGCTGGTAATACTCCACATCTAAATGCAGTGCATTATGTAAGAAAATGTTCACTGGTATGGTATGGATTGTAATACGAACTTGTCAATGAGAAACACGGTATTGAGATCATTGGCTGTTGCATGAGTAGTGGTACCTGCAGACCCTGTTGCTGTCCCTGGAGGGATTGTTCCCGGGGATAATAAGGCAGGGTTTTCTCCGGTCCACTCTGCGCAGCTGAACTCCTTCCTGAAATGTGGGAGTTGATAACATTAGCATTCTTCTTCTTTTTATTTCGGGTATTATTTGGTGAACGACTATAGACGTAGTTGGGATTCCGTTCGTCGAATTCTTTTCGAACTATGGCAGCGAATTTCTTATACTTATCTTTCTGCGACTATGATGCGTAGACACAATATATTATAAAGTGAGTTGGAAAATAGTAGTGGATAAAAACTGACTGCCGGCATATTTTTCCATTCCTCATGAAGTGTTTTACTGATATCTCCCATTTGGATTTTCATACCTTTGGATTTATTGAATTGTGCTATCTCTGCTCGGCGCTTCCGACAAAATATGAGGAAGGAGTTCATGGGCCTTTTGGGCCCACCATCTTTTCTAGCGGTTTGCGTCAGGTTAATATCACTATCATTCTCTGAAATGTGGTTCTAGATCAGTAATCAATACGGAAGAAAGTTATCAAATCACTATTACTATATCCGGCTTCCGCTGATTCAACAGATATATTTTCACTGCTACTGCCTGCGCCTGCGAGGATGTCATTCTGTTCGGATTCCTGCATATGGAGGTATTGAGAATAGTCTGTAGCGATTGATGATAAACAAACAGACTCGAGCAAAAGATCGGTTACGTACCGTCACCAACTAGTAACAACCCTTGCGCAGTACTATTATGGGAGTTGGGCTGATCTTTCCGAATGAGATTGGAAGTCTGTAGATTTGGGTGAGGATGTTTTCGTGTGATGGAACTGACGATACTTGCCAGTTTGATGGCTGTTAGTGTTTATATATTTGAAGTAGAATATTTGGCTAGGCGTCTGGACCAGCTCTATTTTATAGGCTTACGTGGCTTATTCAGTTAATCTGAATTTTCGATCACTTTATTCAGCGAGTCAGAGTTTGTCGACATAAGTATTTTGGAGCCAAGCACGGTCTATTTTCCAGGCCTATTTTGGATAAACTAAGGTGCTTCAGACGATGTCTCGCAATATACAGAAATCCCGGAAGTTGCTGCCCGTTGCCCAGGATTGGCCCAGGACCTAATAATTATCTGTGGTCTTATGTTTACCAAAAGCTTTGACTTACTCATCCAGCCAAATACTCCCAAATATACCTAGTCAAATTCAACGCCTTCTTGTTCCACTCAACCACGCTCCGTTCACGAATACCCCAAAGGCCATGCTATCTCAGCTGATGACACTGAAGTGATTGGTTCGAATAAAGAGCAGTCGTGTTATATTGCGAACATCTTGACTATTGCAAGCGCTATTCCTATCTTCCAATGTCTATTCACATTTCATGACGTTATACGTGTCATTCTGTGCAGTTTGAGATTGCGTCGTTTCCTTTGGCCAGCCAACCGGCCTGTTGTCATTCAGGCACATGAATACTAGTACGGTGATTTAGTGAATGCTGGAGGTCGACCTTCACGATGCTGGAGGCTTGCCGATTAGTACTGTTGGCCTAAGAGGTGCCATACCCTCTGTGCTATAGCTATCATAACACACCTAGCGCTCTTTACTCGGTCTCTGAAGCCACATCAACACCTTCCTTCCACTCATCGGAAGCACCTTTGGGCTTGTAGGACTCGAAGAGTATGGAGGTGGTGAGGAAACTCATGCGAAACGTGTTGGGATGGGAAGGGATGTGTTGGTGGCTTGGAGGCTGGATGGTCTTATCAGTACGTTTGGATACTTTATGCTCTCCCTCACTTTTATCTTTCTCCACCATACCCATACTTCCACGTCCATCTTCCGCTCCGTTATCTTTCGCTACATCTCCCCTATTCACTATTCTCTGTTTTATCTCCCACTTGATGCTTCGTCTTCGACACTTCTTTCATTGGAAGTTCGTTATACATGACCTACTGTACCCCTTTCTCCTAGCATATTAATTCCGCTCATTTTTTATACGTCCTGACTGATTCACTTCTTCTCAGACTTGCACCACCTCGCTTGGTTTCGGATTTTGGTATCGATGTTCTGATTGCATTTGTTGCGCTTTATCACGTGATCTGTGAAAATTGTCCCCGATTGTTGGCGCACGTCGCTGCTCGTGTTGCCAATGTATGAATTCGGATACTTGTTATCCACAGGCCGTACGAGAACGCTTATGAAGGCGCCTGTATCGTAGACGGATTTCTGAACTTTTCCGAAGCTGTTGAGGAAGTGGACGTTGAGAACGGGACAGCTAGATCATCGAGCATAGCTTCCCTGTCTGCCATCGTCGTTGTCTCGTTTGTGGAGTTGCACTCAGTGCGTTGTCTCTCTTTCTGCCTTGCTTCGCTCTCCTCCTTTCATGCAACTGAGTCGATGCCTATCACTAAGATTTGTGACTGAGCGGGCATTTCGGCGTCTCGCCTCTCCTGTAACTTGCGCTGGGCGCCAAGAGAATGTAGACAACGAAATCACGATAAAAACCCCTCCCATTGGGAGAAGGAAATTATCTACTTTCGCACCTCTTTTATTACAAGAGCCTTTCAACTTTCTTCTTCACGCATTCTCAAATCTACATCTTCTATCTTCTATAATGGTTTCATTCGCAACTTTCTTCATTGCTTCGCAGGTCTTCCTCTGTCTTGTATCTGCATCTCCACTCCAAAGGAGAGATGGACCGTCCAGCATGAATTGCCATCCCAACTTTGAGGGTGTCGGCGTGTCGGTGACGCAACTTTTTACACGAGGCCGCAACTTTTTTTACAGAAGGCCGCAACTTTTTTTTTTATACAAGGCCGCAACTTTTTTTATTCTGCGCAACTTTTTTTGACGGCGCAATTTTGAACTTAACTTTCAACTTTTTGAAACATAGCGCAATTTATGTCTATCATAATTTAATAAGTTGTCAATTCAAAGCACAAGGAATGACATTAATGAAGATTAATTTTGTGTTTTACATGTGAGTTACTAGTGACAAGTTATATACGGTCTATGTAAACGAGACAGTCTGAAGACGTATTACAAGTTACGTTTGAGGAAAAACTGTGGCAAAAACTGTGGCAGATACTGTCGTATTTCTTGCCGAGAGGGGGTGGGAGAGGGTGAGAGGTAGTGGTGTGCGATGGGAGACGGTAACAGCGGATGTGGAGGAGGAAATAACGTGAGATAGGAACATTTACCCTCGCCTTCTTGCTAGATGAGGGCGATAAGGGGGAGGGAGAGGAGGGGCGAGAGGGGGAGAAGACATATACCTTCGTCACTTGAGAGTGGGAGAGGAGAGGGAAGGGGTGAGACAGCACTCATCATTTGCGAGACGAGGCAAAGGGACGTGAGGGAACAATGAGACGGCACTCGTTGTGGTGTTGCTGCCCCAGCACTACACTCGTCACTTGCAAGACGAGAGGAAAGGGTTGAGGGGAAGGAGGATGGGAGGGTGGGGATTGGAGGTGGACGAATGTGTTGTTGCGACAATGACGGTGGTGGTGGTTTAAGGAGGGTACGTTAGCGCCTATACGCTGCGTCGGTGCCGTGGGGGTGATGGGGGTCACTGAGGTAGGAGGCTTGTCTCCGGTTCGTATGTAAGCTTCCGTATGTGTCTGCTATAGAACAAGGAGCGCTTCCAGCAAGAGGCGTCTGGTGGCCTTGCGAACTCCTGCAGTAGATACGTCAGTTAAACTGGGGGAGTGACATCAAACGAAGGACGTACGTAGCTTCGCTCATCAATGTCACACTTCAGCGGCGCCAACAAACTAAATAAACCATATAACTCGCCCACATCGCGCCATAGGGTATCCAGAGCTGGTTCCAACCAATGCTTACACACCAACGCGTTCCTTGCGTTGGTTCTATGGTCTAGGAAGGAGAAGATCATGTAGAGTAATTCGGGTATGTCGAGCACATGATTCGTGCTGGTTGAGAAAGGCGACATCGCAAAGGCGTTGCGTAGTAGAGTTAACCAAAGAGCTTGGAGAGAAGCCTCGTCTTGCAAGAGCTGCAGCAGCTGGAAGATGTGGATGAGAGGGTGCTGAAAACAGGAGTGCTCGCTTATCCCAAACAGAGCGTGATGAACGTAGAAGTAGAGACAGTCAAGCAAGAAAGGGGATGAGGGGAAGGAGTGAACCAGAGTTGAATATTTCAAGGAAGGACCTGATGACAATGAGCTCGACTTGCATTCACGCGAAACCTCCGTCTTCTGCGAATCACGTGCCTTACGTCTTTCGGACAAGACAGAGACGAGAAGACGGTGGGGGGCTTACTGGTTGTTGGCATGGCATGGTGTCGACGTCGAGACGACGGGTATGGGAGGGGAGGGAGAGAGTGGAGGACATACACCTCCATCACTTGCAAGACGAAGACGAAAAGGTGAGGAGAGAAGGTGCTCGCCCTCGTCACCTGCAGATGAGGGCGAGGGAACGAGAGAGGGAGAGGGGAGGCAGGGAAGGGAGAGGAGCGTAGGAGGCGGCGCTCGTCCTGGGCTTGACGTTGCAATGTGTGCCGTTACACATAGGGGAGAGTGGGAACGAGACGAGTGGACGGAGGGCGGAGGAGGGAAGGGAGACGAGATGTCAGCCATACATGCTACTGGATGCGCTCATGTCGGGCTTAATGCTGCTACGCGTGCCGCGTGTCGTTACGCACGTCACTTGCTAGACGAGAAGAGGAGAGGAGGGAGGGACAAAATAGCGAAACCCGTCACTTGCGAGACGAGGGTAACAGATATTGCGGTGCTTGATGCTACGTTCATCGCCTAGAATGAGGGGGAGGAGGAGGGGGAAGAAGAGGAAGAAGGGGATGAGACAGGGGAGGAGAGGGAGGAAGGCTGAGGGACCAGGAAAGGCGAGAATGGGGAGAGGGGCCGTGGGATACCAACAAATCAACACGTGATTCATCTGTGTTTGTATTTAAAATTAAATGTGTAATTATTTGTATGCTGATTCTCACAGAAGCTGCTGCCAAATAATATCAATAGACACATACATAGTAACATACAGATATATATCACGTGTATATTTGTTGATGTCCCATGCAACCAGCATACGTCATCATGTCACTGTGGTCCAGTAACAGACCGTTACTGTCAGGTCACTGTCACTGCAAGTGTAACGTTGCATGTTTCCACTTGGCTTCTGCTGCCTCTCAGCATATAAATTCCAATGTCCCTCACGCTTGTCCATGGCTTCACCAAGGCTTCCCTATTTTCATGCGTCTTTGCTCCCAGAATTGCATTCACATGCAGCACCACTCTTCCCTGATACCATGGCCACTGACAGTCAACTTCCAGCTCATCTTGGCCTACTTCCTGCTCGCACCACACAGTCATGGTTGGGATTTTGAGCTGCAGGAGATTCTGCAGCTCCTTCACCTTTACCTTTTCTTTCTTCACAACTCACCAAGCCTCCGCTGCAGCAGCTCTATTCCCCTCCTCTTCCAAAATACACGACTCACTCGCATGTGCAGCCTTCAACCCTCATGCTTCATCATCAACATTGAGGGCTGGCCTTGCAATGCAATAGCCACTCGTGACTTCGGCCAGGCATTCGACACATTCACCAGGTTTCTTCTCGCCCCCCTTCCGAGCATGACAAAGACAATGCTTGTAGGACTTGCAGTAGGTTCAATCGCATTGAGAAGTGTGATGAGCAGCTGGTGGATATGGATGGGGGAAGTGAATGTCACCTCATAGAGGTGGCAAGTGTATCATGGTGTGGCCCTCTTGGAGTTACTGGTATAATGGCTAAATTCAACTGGTTTGTAATTTTTTTCCTTTTCTCCTCTTGTTAGCTAATTGTATCATGGTGAAATGGACAAAGTTCATGCAGTATATTCCCAAGCCTCAGAGAACCTCCTCCAACACCTCACCATGACTCTCACCTGCCTAGTTCTCACCTTCACGCGCTCCTAGTCCCTCACAATCCTCTCCCCTGTCCCCCTCCTCACCTTCCTATCAGTATGCAAGCATGGTGCTCTTGGGAGTACCACTTTTTGAACCCTAGTAAATCACGCCGTTGATGGACTGCTAGTCAATGCTGTATGTCAATGTTAGTGTTTTTGTTGGAAAACTGGGCCAGTGCCTAGGAGCTATGCGAGGTCACGGTTTTGTTACTAAATTATATTAGTTTTGACATAGTGCAGGCAGTGAGGAAAATGTGCGATGAGTGATAGGGCTTCATATATTTTTAGTTTCATATATTATTAGGTCACATGTAGTATGAAATGTCTTTTAATAGCTGCACTTGAATTCAATTTAAATGGCATTATTAACTTAAAAATAATCATAGAGAAAAGTTGTGTAAAAAAACAAAAAGTTGCGCAGAGAAAAAAGTTGCACTGCCAAAAAAAAAGAGTTGCGCTGCCAGAAAAAAAGTTGTGCTGAAAAAAAAGTTGTGGCCTTGTGTAAAAAGTTGCACTGAATAACCCCCCGAAAAAGTTGCAGCACCCCCAAAAAAAGTTGTGCGGCACAATAAATGTGCACTTTGACCCTCATATATATATTACCTGGGGCCCCGAATTTTGCTTCAGGGTTCAGATTGTAATTGAGAAGTCTTGATTGGTCTTGGTTACCCAAGCTCTGAGACATGATGGAAGACTACAACTTGAAGGTCCAATGTGGAGTAATATGCACTCCTGGCCAGTGTTGGAGAGGTCAGTCAATGGAGGTCAATGAGGTCTGATTATGTTATACACCATCCGACCTATAGACAGGTCGGTCAAACATATTGACAGGGTCTCAGTGGGTCTATAATCAAAATTGTTCCCACCCCTTTCATGACCCAGGAATTAGAGCGCCGACAGACACCACAATTAACGCTCAGATTATGGCTTAGTAATATCATTTGGTCTTTTCCATTAACCATTAGTGGTTGACTGGTTGACTGTCAATCACTGACTTAGACCCTTTTGACTGACAGGGTCTGACCTGGTCATTGACAACACTGCTCCTGGCTGCCAACTTTTTTGCCATTTGCAAAATCCATCCAAATTTGACCTCAATAACTTTAAATATTGACTGAACATTTTGGCTGTCGCAAAATGTTCACTATTGGCTAGTGCAAAATTGTAGACAAATATAACATTTTGTACATATTTTGTATGAATACAAATGACTCTTTTTGTTTTAATTTTAGCTTCATCAAAATAAGTGTCAAATGTAATGTTGTGAATGTGTTTTGACCTCACTCAAAATTTATTGTTTTGCATGACTGCAAAACCCGTGCAAAATGAAACATTTTTCTTTTTCTCCCAAAATAACACAACTGTTGAACCTGTTATTTTAAGAGAAAAAGAAAAATGTTTCATTTTGCATGAGTTTTGCAGTCATGCAAAACAATAAATTTTGTGTGAGGTCAAAACACATTCACAACATTACATTTGACACTTATTTTGATGAAGCTAAAATTAGAACAAAAAGAATCATTTGTATTCATACAAAATATGTACAAAATGTTATATTTGTCTACAATTTTGCACTAGCCAATAGTGAGCATTTTGTGACAGCCAAAATGTTCAGTCAATATTTAAAGTTATTGAGGTCAAATTTGAATGGATTTTGTGAACAGCAGAAAAGTCGGCAGCCAGGAGTGATGCACAGTGTCCAGGAACCGCATACACTTGCTTTTTGATTCGTGTTAACCTGTGTCAATGCTTGGCGTTCAGCACTCGCTTACATAAGCGAACTAATTATGAAGGTCGCTATACTTACTTCAAATGCCCTTCTGCTTGTATAATTTAGACCATTAACATATAAGTGAGACAGATTATTGGAAGGTGTACTAAATAGGTTGTCAATAGGGCATTTCACGTTGCAGTTTTTCAGTTGTTTTTGAAGTGTTTTTCAGTTTGTTTTCAATCAGTTTTTGGAGCTTGAGAAGTACCGAAAACCAAATGAAAAACAAAAGTTGCAAAAAGTGCAACCATGCAAAAGCAGGCACATAGAAAATTCTGGGCATGCACAAAAGTGAGCATGATTGAGCATGTCACACTCAAGGTATTTATTTTAGTTCTAAATAGCCCATTTGTGGGTCAAAAAGAGTGTAAATCAAATGTACATACTAGTGTTGTATGGCTGTGTCATATTGTGAATGTGAGTGATGTTTCTAATCAAGATATGAGGTCAAATCTTGAAGAATGATATTTATACTTCACGCTCAAACATGTGTGTGCACACTCATGTTCATGCTCAAGGTGTGAGCATGGATTGAGCGTGCATGCACACATCATGCTCAAGATTTTACTTCATGCTCAGGGTCAACATCTCATGCAAAGGGTCCATACATTCACGCACAGGGTCTAAGTTTTCACGCTCAAGGCCATCAACTCACGCTCAAAGTCTGTCAACTCATGCTCAAAGTCTTTACTTCACACTCACAAAAAAATTATATGTTACATATATATTATGGCTTCACTTACATGTGGGAGGAAAAGTAAGTTGCAAGTGTAATATTTGTGAGCATGAATAGGAATACCAATCACACTCAGACATTGAGCATGAGTGTAATACTTGTGAGCATGAATAGGTGAGTGTGAATAGAAATACCACACTCACACTCAAGTTAAAGGACATTGAGTGTGAGTGTAATACTTGTGAGTGTGAATAGGAATACCAATTATACTCATGCTCAAGTTGAATGCAAGTGTAATATTTGTGAGCATGAGTAAGAATACCAATCACACTCACACTCAAGTTAAAGGATATTGAGCATGAGTGTAATACTTGTGAGCGTGAATAGGAATACCACACTCATGCTCAAGTTGAATGCAAGTGTAATATTTGTGAGCATGAGTAAGAATACCAATCACACTCACACTCAAGTTAAAGGATATTGAGCATGAGTGTAATACTTGTGAGTGTGAATAGGAATACCAATTATACTCATGCTTAAGTTGAATGCAAGTATAATATTTGTGAGTGTGAGTAAGAATACCAATCATGCTCATGCTCAAGTTAAAGGATATTGAGTGTGAGTGTAATACTTGTGAGCATGAATAGAAATACCAATTATACTCATGCTCAAGTTGAATGCAAGTGTAATATTTGTGAGCATGAGTAAGGATACCAATCATGCTCACACTCAAGTTAAAGAACATTGAGTGTGAGTGTAATACTTGTGAGCATGAATAGGAATACCACACTCATGCTCAAGTTGAATGCAAGTGTAATATTTGTGAGCATGAGTAAGAATACCAATCATACTCACACTCAAGTTAAAGGATATTGAGCATGAGTGTAATACTTGTGAGTGTGAATAGGAATACCAATTATACTCACACTCAAGTTGAATGCAAGTGTAATATTTGTGAGCGTGAGTGATACACATGTAAAAGAAATGCAACATACCATAAATTTAAATTCTTTACATCTCGATTTCGAGACACCAGTACCGAGTGTATCGAGTGAGGAAACAGCAGGGAGGGGCTGAGTTCCCATGCCGCCTCCCATAATACACCAAGGGATTAAACAAATAAACCTATTAAAACACATACTCCACCTCAGTACTGGTTTTAAATCCTTAAACCAATAAAATAACATATTACTTTACCTTTCAAAAGAACAACATTGCATTCTGTATAACGAGTATCAGACACCCAGAGCAGCCAAAATGACTAATGACAAAGTCAGCATGTGATACAAAGTATGGAGATTGACAGAACGTGGACTTACTAAATCCCCAAGACCCAGACCCTGGACCACTAAGACATGAGATCAGTGAGCTTGAGTGACGACGACAAGACAATGAAACAACGGGACAGCGAGACAGAGAGTGAGAGCGCGAGAAGTGAGGAAAGGAAGAAAGGACGGAACAAGAACGAGTACCCCAATGGTCAGGAGTTCATGCGGAAGCGGAAAACCGACCCGAGAGGCCGACATAAATGAAATTGATACGAGCAGCTGGCACTGCCACATCGGCTGATTAACTGATAACCGATGAGATGCTCGAAACAAGCGCGCATTGCAGAATGGGAGCGCGCTGGGTTATGCGTACGATTGGCTGACTGTTGTCTGGGCACTGAAGCAGTGTTTGCTTATACACGGACCGGAGAAATGACCGGAAGATAAATCATATTTTATTACTACGCCATTTGTAAGTAAGTAGATAGAAAAATGTATATAGTAGAGGAAGAGGGAAGAAATAAGGCAGGAACTGCCAGGCATTCTTCCCCCCACGGATAGGGCGGTACAGACAAGATACAGATGAGAATCAGACATATTTACGAGACATTTAGACATTGAGAAATACATACAGAGTTTCTTGTTTGAATTGATATCTGAATACTTTGAAATCTGAATACCTTGACGCATACCGAAAATAGCCCGAGTTCATTTGATCTAAAAATAACTTGTTCTAAATTTGGAATAGAATCGATTGCACCCCTCGAACTAACTGAACTTACACCTCGGGATCGAGTATTATTATTATATTTGGAATTTTTATTCTAAGTACATAAGTATTACTTAGAACTCGTCGAGTGACTCAACAGTGAGTAAGAATACCAATCATGCTCATGCTCAATGTATTGCTCCCTGCTTCATTGTGAATTTCCCTGCTTTGTTACTAAGCCCCCTTCCTTGTTCTGAAGTTCCCTACTTTGCTGTAAAGCCCCATTCTTCGTTTTGAATTTCCCATGGTCTCTGCTTCACTGTGAATCCCCCTGCCTTGTTCTGAATTTCCTGCTTCATTGTAAAGTTTCCTGTAATTTTCTGAGCCCCCTGCTTCATTATAAACTTCCCCTGTTTCTACTGTTCAATATATGCCATTCTCTAGCTCTATAAAATTTTAACTGTTAGTCTGAATTACTGCTACACTCTCTGAGTCATTTTTTCAACTTGTAGATCATATGTACACTCTCTGAATCATTTATTTACACTCTAAGTCATATCTAAACACTCTGGATCATTGGTATACATTTTAAATCAATATACACTCATAAAGAAGACAATAACAATGAAATATATATAAAACCCACTGGTGTTCTTCAATTATTACATTACAGTGCTTAGTATATACCAAATTGTATTAAATACATGCTTTACTCTGCCAATTATTCAGTATGTAGTTGATATAAGACAGCCAGTTGGCTCATGCTCATATAAGGATTATTCACGCTCATGTATAGAATATTCACGCTCACATCACGCACAGGGTCGAATTTTCACGCTCAATAGGTGAGCGTGCACGCTCAACTCACGCTCACTTTTGTGCGTGCCCGGAATTTTCTTGCTGCCCTTCCAATCTATCAGGCCCTCCATCGGCAGGATGATCATCAACGTCGACATTTCAACCGGCATGATGTACAAACCAGGCCCTCTTATTAGGTTATGCCTTGAATTTCTCAGGCGTAGGGACATGAACAACCCTCTCGCACTTTCACCTAAACGTGGATTTTCTAATGAAAAGAGGAGGGAGCTGCAACGGTTTTTAAGAGGACTTCGTGTAGTGACGAAGCATTCCGGTAAAGACAGGGCGTATACAGTTAAGAAATTGAGCGAAGTCGGAGCCAACGAGCTGAAGTTTACCAAACACGATGGGACTGAAATGACGGTTGCTGACTACTTTAGGATTGATCTTCATCATCCTCTGCAATACCCCGATATACTCTGCATCGAAGTTCGTACACATTCGTCGTTTATGTGCAAGCCACTGTAGCTGAATAAGCTCGTTCTGATAGATAGGCCACGCTGCTCTCCCCCTCGAAGTATGCACCGTGCCACCAGGGCAAGTCTTCAAAAACGATCTACCCGATGATAGGAATTTCAGGACCGATATGGTCAAATTCTCCACCATGAAACCCTCGGATCGCTTCGCAAGTATTGGGCGGGGCTTAAATGTAAGTTGAAATGCCTTTTCTTCGTATTTTTCACTAACGGGTTCAAATACTAGGTACTTGCTTACGGACAGTCCCAGTACATCCGCGATTTGGGCTTTCAAATCGATACAAGCGCACGTATTTCCCTTGACTCAGCCCGGGTAATAAGTGGGCCCAAGCTCAAATACGGAAAAGACAGTAAGCAGAAGGAGATTGTAAGAGTCCTGAACATGCTGTTATTTGGCGTCTACTAACTTTGTTACAGCAACCCAAGAATGGCGCATGGAATATGTACGTTACTACGTTTCCTATGATCCGAAATACGGAGTATGTTTTAATGCTTTGATCTACAGGGTTGATAAAACCTTCTACAAACCTGGTGCAGTAAAGAAATGGGTCATCGTGGTATTCGAGTCTGAAGGAGTATTCAATATACAACACGCAAGAAATGTTGTAAGGGAAATGCTTTCCGCCTTCGCTCGTGTTGGAAAGTACCCTATGTCTATGCTGCCGAAATATCGTCTAACTATACTTTTAGGTATAAGCGTGGAAGACAAAGACCCCATTATCCGTTAGGGAAATGGAAGTGCAGATGTTGGAGACGTGCGTAATACTTACCACCGCTGGATACTAACGGTTAAATAAATTAACTTATGTTCTCAGGAGTTGCTCCGAGCTGGCGTCGAATGTAAGAACTAGAAAGGAAGCCCGCCCGATTTTATGTTGGTAATTCTTCCGGATGCCGCACCTACTATTTATAGAGATGTGAAATAGTGCGTATTATGAACCACGCTACACGTTACATGAAATATTGATAACCAACACCCAGCTTTGGAGATGTCAGAGTAGGTTGCAGTCAACTCTTCACCTTTTGAAGTGCACTAACATCGACGTACTGAATAGATGGGCGTAGCTACCCAATGTTTGAAAGGGCATCTATGCAAAAGTGCGAAAGAGCAGTATTGGGCAAATATTATGTTAAAGTATGTTTAGTTATCCTCTATTGTAGGTTCTCCATCCATAGTAACTTGAATTTAGGGTCAATGCGAAACTGAGGGGCGTGAATGCTATTCCGGATCCATCTTCGCTAGCAACCCTCGTCGATTCCAGTACGCCAACAATCATTATGGGTTTGTTTCTTGGATCAAAGTTGACTATTATACTTTATATGCTTACATTTATTACAGGTGCACATGCAATGCATCCCCCTCCCCATACAACTGATAGACCATCGTATACAAGCCTGGTGGGTAGTGTTGATATTAATGTATCTCACTCACTACGTCGCTACAAGTCGCGTGCAAGCATCTGGAAAGCGGAGGGATATTATCGTTGATCTTAAAGATATGTGCAAGGTAAGTATGCCAACCTCATAGACAATGACTAACCAACAGGATTAGTACATTTTAACGAAGCATATGTCATATCGAGAGAAGGAGGAAAATGCCAAAGATCCACGTCCCAAACGCATTATTTTTTACCGAGGTTCGTGTTGCGGCTTTATACTTATGTATTACGCATGTTGAAATTTACATTAGATGGTGTATCTGAAGGGGAGTTTCAGCAAGTTATTGATGATGGTATGTTTTTCGCGTTAATCTTATTTGTAAATGTTTTCATTTATAACTTGTGCGCGCTATAGAACTGCCTCTTATTAAGGGTACTAATCCGTTTACTGCAATAACCGACATTCTAATTCATACATTGTTTAGAGGCTTGCGAAGAACTTAAAATTCAAGCAAAGATTACTCTTCTCGTTTCGGTCAAGAGACATCATTTTCGTTTCAAGCCTCAGAATGCGAATGATGGTGATAGGAAAACTGGTAATTGTCCCGCTGGTACCGTCATGGACAAGGATTTCGGAAGCCCATTGGAGTGCGACTTCTTCTTGCTGAGCCATTCAGCCATCCAAGGAACTAGTCGACCAACATATTATGCTGGCTTGCATGATGTAAGTGTTATTTTTATGTGTCTGTTTATATGAATTTCCTAATACAGGAATATGGATTCAAGCCTGACGCGATTCAGTCCATTACGTACATGTTATGCCATGTGTATGCCAGATCTACGCGTTCCGTTTCGATTCCTGCGCCTGTCTACTGTACGCCTAACTATTCATTCATTGGCTAAGTTGTTAATGGGCATATACTATTAGATGCCGATGTTGTCTGCGCGCGAGCCAAGAATCATTATGAGCCCAGGTTCAACATCAGCGATGAGGATACGAATAGCACCGATGCGCAGAGGATTCTACAGAAGTACAAAGATGGCTTTAAATCGCTTCATGCCAGTCAAGCTGGTAGGATGTACTTCATGGTATGTTCTCATTTATATATTTTATAACATAAATTGATATGATCTTCCCCCAGTGAGCAAAGTATATTTATGTTGGCTTTATACGATTGAAAGATTTTGTATATCTTTCTTGCTTAAACTATCACTGTACCACATGTTTCTTGCTTCGAATTTGTTTCAAATTGCCATGGTCAATGGTTGACCACTTTATCTGCATGCCTGACTTGTATATGTTACCTTGACTACGTATGCCTCAGTATGAATACTGTACCTTGTATGTAAGAAATAAATTATGTTCTGATAAATATGCGGGAATGATGAACAATGGTATATCATTTGCGATTATCACAATAAAACTGCCGGCTGTGACTCTCCTGTGATCACGAGGAGTAAATAACCTGTTCGGTATTTTAAGTGCGCTGCCTTTCTATGAGACTGATTTCACATATGAAAGGAGAAGTAAGCTGAATGACGGGAACTTGGTAGAGCTACATGCATAAAAGTGCGTCCAGTGCAAACGAAAAGATCCTCATAGAGTAATATTCTCTATATTATATATAGTACACCATGTTCACTCGCACTCTTTCCGCCATATTCACTCTTGCAGTAAGCCTCGCACCTTGAACACCTGCTTTATACCAAGTTACACAATCGGTGTAAACAATTTTATTCTACCATACAACATTTCGAGAGAAAGTTTTTTTTTCCAAATCTTAACATCCGTCAAAAGGTGAATACCTAACCCCAACTTTCAATCAAGTCCAACTCCAGGTGACGTTGGAAAAGGTGAGAGCAGTGGGGTTTTGTGCTAGCTTATATCCAAGGCTGTTAACGGAGTATTCGTACGCTACGATTCAGGTCAGCCTATGCGACAAGTAAACGGAGTAGTAAGAGTCTAACTCACGAATGAACTACATGGAATATCACACACGATCAGTAAAAGCACTGACATTCGGACGAAAAGTAGGCGTACGAAAGCAACAAAGTCCATCCCAACCCAATCATCACCGTAACAAACGATACGATCATCATTCCAGTTCGCAAATATTCCGGTACTAATGCTATTGATATCCTTAAAGTGGAGAATCCCATCTACCTCTACACAGCACCAGGGAGTGTCAGCAATTCGGAGTCCGGAAATCGTTTTATCAAAAACAAATCTTACCCACGAGTTTTCCGTGTAAGTTGTTATCCGAATTCTATAATCTTGGTTTGTTTAGAATCTCCTCGCTTTTAAATTGTTGCGTTGACCGAGTCTAGAGTAAGAGGCTTCCACCTGTTTGTCGCTTGGTGCCCGTCCATGCTTGCTGCATCTACAGCTCCAAGCTACAACAAAAGTTATAAGGATTGTAAGCAGAAGCAGAATATACAACGTACCGGATCCTCGACCAGGAACTAGCACGTAGGCATGTCAATGAGCACACGGTGACTTGTTGCTATTCATTCAAATGATACATACAATTTCATGCGGGTCATCCGCACCATCACGCTTGAAAGTGATTTTTGCAAGAAGCTTCCTATCAAACGGGTTTGTGACCTTCTCCACCATGTAGTTGACACTATCACTAGGTGCAAGCGGATCTCTGGGCTGGTTGAAACTCTCAAGATCGTTGAAGTAAATAAATCCCTCAGGATCTGTGAAACTTTGAGTTCAATTCAACCTGTAGCAACAACCACGAGGAAGAGCGCACCTCTGCTTATGTATGCATTATCCACAAATTCCTTGCCGATGTCGGTGACTTCGACACGGAGAGCTTTGCCGTGGTCGCTAGAGAAAAAGAGAGCAAAACCTGGAACGTTGAAGTTGTAGTCGCCTTTAAGTGTGCTGAAAGATCTTCGCCGCCCATGACTATTGTTGAAGAAAGCCTTGTAGTAGTGGTAGTGTAAAGTGTTAAGATGTAAAATGATGTATGCCTAGTGACTTAATCGTAAACATTGAACATTTATATGTTTTTCTTTCACATAGCCGAAGTCTAGTCTATAACGAAAAATCATTATCGTATTAGGGTCTATTTGCAACGACTTTCAGCGTGGCATCACGCTGAAAGTATAGCAATTTTCAACTGAACCAAGGCCCCACTTATGGTTCAGTTGAGCTGTGGTTTACGAATAAAATACCCAAATTAGGTAAAGGCTACTATGAACCGACCATCTAACCCAATGTCTACCAGAAACCAATTTCATGTTAATGTTGCCATGCTCACACCTTTTCTACAGCTGACATTGATACTACGATAGCTAGCATTAAATTGAATAAATATGTAAGTATTTTAATCATAAAGGTTGTGTAGTAGTTGTGATATGGTGGGTTGAAGGACTAGAAAAGTTTGGGTTAAGAGCAGCGAGCTGGCTGAGCCCCACAGGCGCTTAGTGCCAACCTAGCGCGCCCCAATAATTGATGGCTGAAAGTGAGCTAAATCTCGTTCGGTCAAAGTTCGCTGAAACTCGGTTGCAAATAGACCCTATTGCGAATAAGTAAACGACAATGGGGTTGATGATAGGAGGTATGTATTGGCACGCACCGGTCGCGTTCATCCACTCGGATCTTTAACCCCTTCGATTCGCGTTCATGGTAGCACCCCACCTGTTTTTAATATTCGTGGAGTATGCGATACCTGAGGCCTGAGCGTACGTGCCAGACCTTGACCATAGTAGGATTGCTCATGTGATCTTGTGACATACATGTTTACTCGAGAGCCTTGTGGCAAACAACTTTGCGTCATCTCCTTCCTGCTTCTCTTGAACCAGGCAATCAACCCCACTCCCTATATAACCCACGAGCGCTTGAGCGGTCGTCCTTACATCTCTCGCTATTACAAGTATGATGCGAGATCATTACGTCTTTCAGACTTCAGTTGAAGACGAGAGCATCTTGACTTCATCTCGACTACCGCGAAGGATGCACTTTGATAAAGGTGCACTATACCTATCTACCCATGTCTATTCATAAGGTTATACATGTCCTTCAGATCACCGATATGCAGTTTGAGATTGCATGATTCAATGGAGGGTTACTGAGCCTTAGAAGACTCACATTGCTGCTCGTGTTGCCGATGTACGCAGGCTTTGCCCATATGCAGTACAAGTACACTTGAGAAGGTGCCTTGTAGCCGCTGCGTATATTTGCATCGGAACGTAATGCTTTGGTACCGTCATCCGATGCTAGTTTGACCGGTTGCTAAGAGTATAAGTCTCTAGAGAATGTTCCTGGTTGTATGGGCAGTTAGTAAACAGCAAGCGAACTTACCACCTCAAGATGGGCCTACAGATTTTGATGTTGCCTGGTTTTTGACGTTGCTTTAGTGACGTTGCCATTCTGAGATTTGACATTGCCTGGCATTGTGTGTGACGTTGCTGGACATTGCTTATTTATTTTTGATGTTGCTACATATATTAGTGCTGAGGTCCTGTGTTCAAGTCCCACTGTGTAGTTAGTAATAAATACAATAAATAAGTAGGATTGTACAAGATGTATGTTCCTTTATTTTAATAATATATATTAACACTGGATGGGGTGTCTACTATGGATTTACCTAAGTAGTAATGTTGTGGTAATGGAGAGTGTGACACATCAGCCTTAGAGACCAAGAGTAAAGCAAATTAATTCTAAAGCAGTGTAGAGTAGCAAGCTGCCTGTGGTGCGATTCGGGAATTATTTGACATATCAAGACGTTCCAAATCGGATTATGTAATCACACGTCATGCATCATTGATGCATTCATATGCATTCTGCTTGTGCTCTCTGTTTAATCTCCATCCCTTCCACTTGCATTCTCCACTCATCTACATCCTTATTCACTCTCCTCATACTTTCCTCAAATTATACATCTTTGTGCACTATTCTGACATGATACCTATTCCCTGTGACACTCTGAGTTCTCAAAATAATTCTGACATTGGTACCGACACCAGACCCTGATGTTTGACAAGAAAACTCATCTCCTCACAAACCTCTTCCCTCATCCCACCACCTCATCAACTGCTTTGGTAATTCTAAAGCAGATGCCCTTGCTCATTACTGACACTACTGATATCTTCCTAGTTTTTTATTTAATTCTGTATGCCTGCTCTGGTAACTCCAAAGCAGAGTGCCATGTATGGCAACTATGAATTTTGCAAGTGACATTGCTGACATTGCCCACCAATTCTGCATGTGACATTGCCTGATGTTGCCCCTCTGAAGATTGACATTGCTTGTGCTACCTGACATTGCCTGGTGTTGCCTGACATTGCTAGCATTGCTGTGGCATTGCCTGATGTTGCTGTGGCATTGCCCATGGACGTTGCTGGCATTGCAGTGACATTGCCTGTGACATTGCTGGTGTTCCCTTATGTTGCCCCACGAAGTGAGAATAGGGTGTGATGGAGTACATTGTAATGGGTAACTCAGTGAAATTCTCCCTTCTCACCATCAAGTTTTGAGTTTCTGTTTTTGTCTCCAGCTTATTGTCAGCATTCTCGACTTCTGTTCCACTGTTTCAATTTTGAAATTCCATCAAGTATTCATGTTTAAACTTTGTTTCGAAGTTCCTATCTCATGCTTCATTGACATTGACATTACATCATTACTAACCTTCCATCTCATACACCTTAGAGCTCCTCAGTTGAATGGATGTTTGACAACCCATACTTTATTTCTTTGTTTAGGGCTGAACCTGCCCCTCACCCTTATGCTGTAGATAGCTATGTAGAGCAGGCAAAATGCCTGTGCTGCAATTCAGGAATTATTTGACATCAAGACGTTCCAAATCGGATTACATAATCATGCATCACACATCATTGATGCATTTGTATGCATTCCACTTGTGCTCTCTGTTCAATCTCCATCCTGCTCACTCATTTCAATCTTTCCTCAAATATACTTCTTTGTACACCATCCTGACTATACCTATCCCCTGCAACACTCTGAGTTCCCAAAATAACTTCGACATTGGTGCCGATGATCAAGACCCTGAAGTTTGACAAGAAAACTTGTCTCCTTGCAAACTTCAACTCATTGGACTTTCTTACTGAGTTTTCTATTCATTTTTAATGTCTCAAACTTTTCCTTTTACATCCCTCATCAGATATAATTACTTTTACTTATTTTAGATTTATTGGTTTTTATAGTATAAAAAAATCTCTGTAGTTACACTACAGACAAGTTAATCAATTCTTACTCCCTCTCACCTTAGAATTCTCAGTCAGACAGATGTCTCGATGACTCACAATCTTTGTCTTTGTGAGGTACACGCAACCGCACTTTCACCTCTTCAGCTACAATATATTTTATTTATGTACTTACTACTTAGTCTTAACCCCCAGGTGACCCATAACCCATAGCACCCACAAACAATTCTCCACCTGTTTCCATGATGAACCCCTTCCTACACCTCATCCTTTGGCTCCGACCACAGCACTAGTACACTCCTCATGCTTTTGTGACATTGCCTGGTGTTGCTGTGACATTGTATGATGTTGCCATGTGAGCATTGACATTGCTGAGAGATAATTACTGGCAACATCACAGCAACATTACAGCAACATCAAAATATGGGCAACGTCAAAAACTAGTAGCCCCCTCAAGATGACTAACGTGATGATGGAACAAGACTAGCTTGAATGTCTATGGTATACGTCTCTTGGTTTACTTGACAGTTGACTGACATTGAGGCTTTCTGATAAATTTTTATTGATGTCATATATTGTATTGATATGTCCAAGACAAAGTCACTGGTGCTAACAAGGAATGAAATGGAAAATTGTTCAGTGAGTGGGTACTTCATGTATAACTAGCTTGGAAGTACTGTAATCTCGATTCTGCTGGGGCAATCATTAGTACCTTCAAGTCGACCATAAAAACAACAAAAAAACATATGTTCTTCAGTCTGGTTAATCACAGGCTTACTCATATGTCAACCCTTTCCCATCATCAGTAACAGCCACATGAATCGCAGCAATGGTCTTCTTATCTTCCCTCAGTAGCCCATCATACATCCGGACATAATCATTCTTGGTGATGTGACTGTTCTTTAACAGTTTGAGTAGTCTGGTTCAGTTGTATATCTTGTCCACTTCAATGTCGGTGTATTCGGCAGGAGGAATATTGTTGTGATTTGTATTTGGAAGTTCTGGCATGATGAAGGTGGGACTTTGATTATGAGGGAGTTGAGAAAGATGGTTGTGGTGGGTAGGATATGGAGGTGTAGTGATTATTTATACTATGTTTTCAGAGGGTCCTACTAAGAATGGCATTTTGAATACAATATGAACTGTATATGGTCCTTGCAAAGATACAAAACAATCGCAACTGTAGGTCCACTTGTAGGTGTCTTGCACAGGTCCTAGGATAGGCCGTTATTGTAATTTTAACAGTATATTTGATGGCGGGAGATGAGTGACAACATTGTTCTTGAGCCAGAAGTACAGCAGTAGAAAGCGGAAGACGATGCTTTGTAATCATGCATCCATTTTCTTTGCATCCTTTCAATCTCCAACCAGTGACCCCATCACTAGTCCCCATCCTCTTCTTCCTCCCTATCCTCACCCACTCCGGGTTCAGGGTTTGGGATTTTCCCTCTTTCTCTCACTCTCATATGCATTCTCTTTCATTATCAACACCGCTTACACACCACCAGATTACCTCAAATATCTTCAATGAACCTAGCATACTCGCTGACTTCGCAGTAACAGTATCAACAAGAATTCGTTTTTGTCCTCAGATAGAGCTCATCAATGCCCAATTCCAATCCAAACATTCCTGAGACATTGAATTAAAAATCTCCAAGCACCTGTGGGAGTAGTACGTGTTCAATAATATCAAGAAGCTGGCTAAGCTGCAGGGGTAACAGGCCTGAAAAACAATTATTGTAATCCTTCCAAAGATGCTTGTAGCATTTCAAATTCAAATATGATGCCACATCCTTATGATAACATGGAGGAACGATGGGTTTCCAACTCGTCTGTTTCTTATGCCAATCCACTTCTTTAATAAAGGAGCAGAGTTGAAGGGACGGAAAGTATTTCAGGGTATGTTCTTCAAGTAAGTTATGTTGCCAGTTCAAATTCGCAAAAGGACCGGATATCTTTAATAGGTCATAAGGTAGCTCGCGGTTGTAAAGATATAGTCTTAACCTGAAAAGGCTATTCATTGGCTCAAATGATTGGCCAAAAATCTGGCAATTGTTTGGTTAGTATAATAACTATGCAATGGTGAGAGGGAAACCATACAGATAAAATAGGCTCTGCTTTGTCATATTCTATGACAAAGTTGTTCATTCTGAAGCCTCTATAGAAATCAGTACAAATAATGAGAGGGATTCAAGTTTGGAAAATTCTCTCAAGGACATGATGAGCTTGAAGGCGCTGTAATGTATATCCAAAATGGTAATATTTGAAGACATCACCTGGAGTGCTATTCCAATGTCAGGGTGTGGATTTACATTATCGCATTCTTTCTTTACAAAAAGCTCTTCGATTTTACAGTGGATTTTGAGGAGATGTTTAAGAAAGACTCCTGAGTCTGATGATACATAGACATGTTTCAATGCAGGAAGATGGTAATCTGTACGTGAAACCTGTATTAGGCGGAAATCACTAAGGATCAGATTCCGGATTTTAACCAATCTTTGAACTCCAATTGTTTCAATAATGTGATCGAAATTCATTTCATTCATATATGGACCAAAAAGACAAAGTTCTTCCAGGAACGAAGGCCAATTGCTTTAGCTGATGTTTGAAAAGAAACCCCGATATGATATTGATAAATTTTTTATTTGAGTGAAGTCAATGTATTGTAGAATATTGTCCATATTCTTGCCAGGGGTGTGAATTTCTTCTAGCTTCAAGCGAGATAAGCCTTGCAAAGTATATTTGGAGATGTTCTTTCGGAGGGAGCACTCATTCTCGAATGATAGAGATCTAAGTTTGGGTAGATCAATAATAACATTTATGACTTTGGTGTCAATGTAGGTCTTGTTAAAAGAGACTGATTGCAAGTTCTTCATTAGTGGCATTGAAATTAAATACCATTCCCGGAATTCATTACAGGGATTCTAGGTTGGCGGTGAATTAAGCATATTTTAATGCTTTTTACATGTTGATATAACTTGAAAGTAAGGTTTTCTTCACTTCGCATGGACTTGCAGAATTTGTATTGGGCAAAGGATGTCTGTTTGTTTTTGCTGTCTACCATGACGTTACAGTTTGCGAATAGATGCGGAAAAGCCAGAGAACTGAAGAACTTGCAGACTAAAGCATTTACCATAACATGTGCGTGAATGTTGTGTTAATATTAATGCTCACTAATTTACTGATAAGTATATCAGTTCACACTCACAAATATTTCCAGTAACTTGGTTGTGAGCATGAATAATATATAAGTGAGCATGTAGAAATATATAAGTGGGCATATAGCAATATATTGCCAATAATTTATCTATTCCAAATACATGCTCTGTACTACATTGTGTTCTTATTGTCTATCCAAGTAGCACTGATATGCTGGCTTTTAATATACACTTATTTTTCGATTATTATTTCCTTTTATTCAAACCCCTATATTTAAATCTGTGCAAGGAACCAACCCATGAGTACAAGAGTTGGAATGAGTCTCGAGTTGCCAACTATAGTATTTTCTATAAAATGTGCTACTAAGGGACAAGTACAAGGGCTGGGATTGAGACCCGTGTCGCCAGCCAAAGTATCTCAGTGATACAAACCAAGGATATTGGAAGAATATCATATGGGCTGTCAGTTTCCTGTACTCATTTAGTATATATACCTTTACTCATTGGTAACTGTTTTGCTACTTCTTTACAATTATTATTACTATTCTACAATGAAGCCACTGTACCACTCTCATGCACCTCGAATGATTTCCTGCACCAAGTCCAACACATCACGTGTCAATGTATGTAAATCCTCCAGAGAAATCCCCCAATCAGAGCATATGGGCTGTCATTGCTCAACTGGTAGCTGCCAGAAAGGTGTTTCATGCCCAATGTATGCAAGTCTGAATAATGGAAACAATGACTTACATGTGCAAAACCACATGGGATGCTGTGTGTGAAACAGCCAAGAACAGTACCAATGCCATCATGCACAATTGATGTGCACATCAGAATGATCCATTAACTCCGAAATTCCCTGTAACTGAGTGCGTGTCCTAGTGCATGTACCAATGTAGAGCAGGTGTTTCGCCTGCACTACAAAAATCAACATATTAAAATTTCCATTATGTAATCAAGTGATGTGTGAGTCGACGTGTTTGTTCGTGTTCGCATTCACACGCTCTCTCTCTCTCATTTTCCCTTCAACACCAACACTCCTGCATTGCCCGCAATGCCGCAATTACTCAAGATCATTGGTACTGCACACTACCAAGCTCCACTAAATACCACAGTTCACCTTACCAGTGTCTGTGTCGTCCCTCTCCTCAAGTTTCTATTTTATAAATTTTCTTTCAATTCATTGGTATGCTTTATGTTTCAAACTTTTCCTTTTTTTCAACAATCTACAATCTCAACACTATTAATTTCCGCTTTATTCAACTATTCCTTATTAAGTACTCTCTTTATTTTAGTTTTCTTTAAATATCATGTAACTACTCCCTCCCAATTCAGTTGAACTTACTCCCCCTTTCTTGACACCTTAGAACACTCAAGGTTGAATGGATGTTCACTGACTCACTTACAAATTTCTTTGTTTAGGTATCAACACACCACTAATCTCTACACCAAAATAATACCAATGCCACAGTGTTCGAGACACCTCTGAAACAAGGTGTATTCACATGATTTTGCATATGGAGGGTTGTTCCTACCTCAAGGAAGCTTACTAAATATTCTTGGAAGCATGTTACCTAAAGACTAGAATTAGACTACATTACACAATATGCCCAGGCATCGTTTTAGTATATAGGTAGTTCAGATTAGCTGTAGGGAAGGCAAGTACTGCATGAGCTGTCTTCCATTCTTGAAGTAGAGTAATGTTCTGAAATCAGTATCCGAAGTTTTGATTAGAATTTGAAGTACCAAGTACTATTGAATTGAATTGAATATTGGTTATCCAAGTTTTTGAACTAGTACTGCAATTGAAGTATTTAAACCAAGCCTTAGAAATCAAGCTATAGTCTTTAAAATCATTCTAATTCATTATTGCTAACCAGATACCCTTTGTACTAAATATAACTAACGTAAATACTACTACTGACATAATAAAGCACCTCTAAAAGTCACAGCAGGCAAGACTGTTTTATTCCAGGAGTGATTATGATAAATATCTTGGACACACTTAAACAAATTTTTACTATACAGAATTTTAAATCTTATACCACTAATCTCTGCCAGAAAATATGTGAATTACTTTAAATCTCTGACAGCCACATTTCTATTAGAATACCTTATAAAATTTTAGATATTCAATGTATATACAAGAGAAAATCACTTTAAATTTTGTGAGGGAAAGTATTGTCAAAATAATTGATACGCAGGAAAACTGAAAGCATGTACTTTATTTCATTTCTACATCTCAATTTGTGAGATCCTGGACTGAGGCATCGAGTCGGACACCAAGGGGAGGGACTGAGGTCCCGTGTCGCCTCCCATAAACTATCAAGAGATATAAAAGCCTATAAAACCTATTATACACAATACTCCGCCTCAGTAACCAAATTAAAAACCTTTAACAAATACTATACTTATTTTATTCATAAAACTGATGTGCTACAGTTGATCCTAAGTAACAGACGAGACCCTAGAAAACCCAAATGACATATACTCAGAACAAAGGAAAAAGAATGGAAACAATACTATGACAACGTACTTGAACTTTAGACCTGGTATCTGTATACCACAGAAAGTAGGATACTGACACAACCGAAATTCAATCACATGTGGCATATAATGCGTGAAAGAAGCAGGCGCAGTGATGACGGAATGTAGAGCTATTGAGAGAGCAGCAGGACAAGTGAAGCGGAGACGCATCACACATCAACGCCACGGTTTCTGAATTAGGAAGGCGCTGATGGAAGCGCCCGCGTGCACATGCGCTGTTGCAATAACACAATAGATAAGGACCGTGTGAGTACCGTACAATTGGCTGCATATGCATGGGCCGATGCTCCGTGCTGATTCACCACGGACCTAGAATAAAGATGCCATATGGTTAGAAAATCCTGTAGATAGGGAACTGTAAATAAGCGCATGAGTAATTGTATATAGAGGAGCGAGGGGGAAAGAAACAGCAGGAACTGCACAGGCATTCTTCCCCCCCACAGACAGGGCGGTGTATCAGACAGAAGTACCAGAAATAGTATATAGTTTTGACATACCGAATTGAATTGCACCTGAACTGTTGAATTATACTCGATCTGAATTAAAGCCTGACAGCCATAATTAAATCGTTGAAGTCCCACCGTGTTTTAAAAATAGAACGATCATATTCTAAATTTAGTTTGACTTTGAAAGAATTGAAATCCATGCGCCCTCGAACTTACAAAATCTTCGTGCATGGGAAACTTAGAATATAAATTATCGGAATAAGTAAAACTATTCTAAGTATAATTAAAGTGTTCTAAACTTGCGCGCTAAGTACATCATAATCTTAAAATATTTTATATTTTCAAAAAATAATTAACAAATTTCTTGCATATTTTCATCAGCTGAATATACATAGAGTATTAGCTGTCTACTTTAAACTTTATAGATATATTTTATAAAAATTAACCAGCAGAATATTTATCCTTGTGGTTTGAAAAATATTCGCAAAATATGCTTTAAAAATGTATAATATTATGTCAATATTCTGCAGATTACAAGTTATAAAATTTAAAATATTCTGCTGCTTAATATGTCTAGAATATGTTCAGAATATTTTAAATCAATAGACTAATTTTTGCCAATACTCCCCCAGCAAAATCTAAAGTAGTTGTCATTTAATAATCTCTTATATATACACTGAATACTTTAAATAAATAGAAGATATTCTATATATATTCTGCTGGTAATAATATGCAAGAAATTTGTTGATCATTGACTAAAAATGTAAAACATTATAAGATTATTTTGAATATACTTTCCCTCACAAAATTTAAAGTAACTTTATCTTGTATATACACTGAATATCTAAAATTTTATAAGGTATTCTAATACAAATGTGGCTACCAGAAATATAAAATAATTCTTGTATTTTATGGAAGAGATTAGTGCTATGAGATTTAAAATTTTGTATAGTAAAAATTTGTTAAAATGTGTCCAAGATATTTATCATAATCACCCCCTGGAATAAAACAGCCTTGCCTGCTGTGAGTTAGTTGTATCAACACATAAATATTATATTCAAGTACATGCTCAAGTTAATTGAGTTTGAGTGTGAGCATGATAGGTAGCATATTCACACTCCTGTATATTTATTATAAACTTGTGCATGAGTATGAACATGTATTAATATTATATTCAAGTTACTGGATGACTTCTCATAAGGATTTAGAGAGAATTTAGCTGGCTATAATTTTAAGGTCTGATTGATCACATGATTTGTCTATTTTCTGGCTATCCTGTAGCATTGTCATCCTCAGCCATGTATGAGATTTAGTGGTCAACTAAATAGTTATTTCATTTTGTGCTACTTCATTGCATTGTTCATCACATTCTACTGTGTTTTTCAAATTCTATGCTTTCTTACTACTACCTGCTAAAATGGTGGCTTACAACTGTCAATTCTACATCATTCTTATCATAAAGGCATTGTATGGCATGTCTTCAACTATATTGAAAAGTTAGTAGTAGGGTGTTCATAATTATTAAATGAGAAATCACGGTACAACAACAAACAGATCTGAATGTCATGGGGGAAAGGCTAATAAATCACCCTAAAATGGTAATAACTAAGAAATAAAGTGGTTTAGCAGGGCCTTGGCGAAATAGAGAGGGGTCAGGAGGCCTCACTATATTTCAATGTCTAGCAGACTTTAGCTGGTAGCTAGACATGACGAGACCATGATCCGGAGCTCGGCATCGGAGTTCTAAATAAAGTTTGGCCCGCTAAATGCTGCTAAATCCTTACGGGAAGTCATCCACTAGTGGATATTGAGTAAGTGTGATAAGTATTTATTTTCACACTCATGCATATTTTCAGTAACTTGAGCATGAGCGTGAATACAAGTCATATTTATACACGCTCACTCTCAATTTTAAGGACTTGGCACTGGGTGTGTGATGTTGAGCAGAAACCTATTCATGCCCATACTATATTTCTACATATATTTCGATCCTCGCTCACATTTATTATTGTGGCTTGAACATGAGCGTGAAACACTGTTCTTTTTCTCACACGCACACAAACTTACTATAATTTGCCGATACTGCATGCGTCGTCCGGGCGTAACAGAAACAGAGAATATCCTGGGTATGATTAGAGAGCGAGAGGCGAGTATGGAGCTTGGAGATGGTTGGGTGATGTTGGATGGTTTGTTGTCACCTGAAACGAGAGGAGTTGGATTTAGCTGTTGAAGTTGGGTTATTGGAGGGGACTGCTGACATGGTAACAACTTATGTAGAGCGCTTACAGACTCGCGAATTGACGCGCACAGAAGACTTATGGTGGAGATAACCCATTCGATGCATGCTGCTATCTTGAGACTTAGACCAAACACGGGGGCAAATGGTATTATTAGAGAGCGAGCTTGGACAGCTGAGAGAATGGAGAATTTTAAAGATCCCTACATAATATCGGTTGATTGATTAATAGCCGGTAAATTATCGATTTGTGTATTATTGCGGAAAAGGAGGATACCCCTGTGTCGATTAATCATGATGCCTGAGGGAAGGGGGCGTATGAGAGAGAGCTGTCAAAGATGGTTTAAGTAACTTGGGTGTAAATACGTACGTATAGACTAGTAACAGTGGAGACTTATCACAACGTCGCACATTTATACAGTATTTGTAGACAGCGACGTAGACGCAGAAACAAAATAGACGCCCACGCGACCCACGCTACTATCTTGGGTCGATCTATTTTTAGAGATAGTCGGATGTGGCCCTGAGCGGCGGGGATAGCATATAGCAAAACGACGCGAGCAAACATACATTTAGAGTGCTTTACGAGTGTGGTCAGTAGGGACAAAGAAGACCAAGGATGTTTACAAAGTACACGCATACGAAAAGAAGATTCCATAGGACGCAAAAATATATATAGCCTGAGATAAGAGATACATTATCGGTGTCGGCGTCGGCGGCGTGTGGAGTGGTGGTGATTACAGATGTTGGAGAGGATGGAACTTCTGAAGGTGTGTCCGTAATGAGCGAGATAAGCTTTGCAACGTGTTTATGGATAGATTCTCTTGGAGGGAGCGCCCATATCCGAACGATAGTGATCTAAGTTTGTGTAGATTTATATTAAAATTTATACCTTTGGTGTCGATGTGCGTCTTGTGAAAAGAGAGTAATTGTAAGTTCTTCATTAGTAGCATCGAACTTAATTACAGTCGAGAATTGTAAGCAATGATTGAATTGACGTAGAGACATAATTAATATAAGCATTGCACCATATGTGTACTTATCGATGTAAGGGAGAGACTCAAGGTACACCCCCACAAAGGAGAAGGGCTACGAAGTTTTCTCCTTAACAATGGAAACCTTAATCTTATTCTCCATCAATTCTGCAGGCCCCGGCCTCATAAAGCGAACAGGTGGACGACGAAATCGAATTGAGGTTGTTGAGTGAACTATCAGACTTGCGGGCATTCCGTTTCTGCTATCCGTACGCTTAGAATTGGTAAAAGGGTCGTATCATCACAGCGTCGAAAGTACTTACTTAGAAGTAAACTATTTATTTGAAGATGTAGAAGCTTGAAGACGCCAACGCATTGAGGTTGAACGCTGTTGAACGAGTATTCGGCATACAGCATACAGCCCATGAATCGATCAAATGATTTGAATCTTGAGCTTAACACTGCTGAGCGCCGAGTGCTGAGCAAAGAACATGTGGCTCTGTAATACCGTAGTGAAGGGCTTGGTATCTCCCTTCGACGTATGTAATCTGTTTCGTAGCTTCGCGTCTCCGTCCTGACTTCACACTCTAATTACTATTTCACATTTACAACTATATATATATATAGATAGATAGATAGATTCTATCAATCATTCATATCAGGACAATATCCGTCATACGCGCTCGAATCATGATATCTATCCTTACAGATAGGTCACCGTGATAACGAGGACGATACGCTTCCGAGATCCTTATCCTTGACCCTTTTATACTTGACCCTTTTATACTTGACCCCTTATACTTGAACCTTTTATATAGAGCACCCGCGTCAGTGATTATCGTATTTGCCACGATCATTCTTTCCCCTATCGCCAACTTGCAACAAGTCGAGGAACCTTAAACGAGGAAGAAGAGCAAAGAACTACTTCTAGGGCTGAACTATACCATACAACGAAACCCCTGGAGAGTAAAGAACACAAATCAGCAGATAAAGTACCACATCAGTTTCACGAGCAATAATAACATACGCATACGCATACGCAATGAACGAGGACCAGTCAGAGTCTATAATCGAACTAACAAGTCCGTCTTCCTCATTCCTTCTCTTTTCCCCAGCTGACGCATGTACAGATATCTCATTTTCCCCATTCCTCGCGGATGTAAAGGTGGTATTGATATGGGAAATAGACGACCATGAACCTACGTTGGTTACACTTGTATATGACGAGGGAAAGTGGAAGATGAATGATATTCACTTGTACGTTTTCTCCGTGATTCTTTGCGTTTGTTGCTACTAAGAGGATATAGGAATGGAGAATGGAAATCTGTGTCGTTTTCGGTACTTGTTGACGATGAAGTGTCGAATACAATGGTGTTTACCAGGGACGAGCTAGTTCGAGGTACGTTGTTTCGTGAACACTGCATATTCGCATGCTCATGGTACCTTAGACTTGAACTTTACATTCCCGGACACGAATCCACCAATCCAAATGTCAGCCACGATATGCCGTATGTCTCCACGCTTCACCACTCTCGCAACCTAACACCCACTTAGGAAAGGAAGACAATACGTCCTACTCAACTTTGAGTTCCCTCCCAAGCACAGACTTTTTCTCAACGCTCAAAACACAACCAGAAATCTCACGCGCATTAACATCTCAACTCAGCTCTTTGCGGCATATCCCGGACTCTAACCCCGAAAAAATAGCAAAAAGTATACAACTCGGTCTGCTCTCGATGCAACTTTTCCATATCACTAACGACCTCTATGATATCAATTTTTCAATTTCGTTCTTTCGCAACGCATTAGAGCTTGTTCGGAGGTATCAAGATTCTGAAAATGAGATGAAGGTGCAGGTCATTTTTCTTCTTTTCAGTTCGTTGCAGGAGAGGTACAATGTGTTCGCGAAGGAGGGTGATTTTGAGGAGATGGCCAAGTCCCAGGAGGAAGTGGTTAGCTTGTTGAAGCCCGATCATCCGGTTGTGTTTGCTGTGCTCTTTGCCACGGCGTCTATGCACCTTTTGAGGTTTCAATATTCGGCGGATATGGGCGATATCGAAAAGGCCATTGAGATGTTCACCGAAGCTCGCTCGCATCCTAGGGCATCTGAGTCGATGTTAGCTCCCCTCACGGGAAACTTGGGCAATTGTTACGGACATAAGTATTCGTTGTCCAAGGCAGCGGAGGATATCGACAAGTCTATCGAGTATAGTCGGCAAACACTTGATCTTATCCTGCCTCACGATCCCAATAGGCCGATGATGATGAGCAATCTTGCTGGATCCCTTGTTATACGATATCGCGAGAAGGGGGATATAGCCGATTTTGATGAGGCCCTCGCAATCCGTCTCGAGGCACTTGAAGATGTCCCCGAAATGCACAAGTTCTACCCAGACATACTATGCAGAATGGGGGGCTCCTTCCTGTACAAGTTCGAGCATATGCAAGCACTGGAAGATATCGACGAGGCGATTTCGTATTTGATTCGAGGGGTGAATCATACGGCTGAAGGCGACGCAATCAAACCGCGCCGGATTACGGATTTGGCCAAATTGTACCTCGTCCGAGCGAAGGCGACGAAGAACCCCGATGATGCGGATAGGGCTACTGAGGGATATCGTCATGCGCTTGCGTTGACGCCTGAGGGACATCTCGAGGCTGATATGCGCTTGGGGCAGTTGGTTAGTGCTTTGGAGGATTGCTTTGTGTTATTGGATGGTATGAAGGAGATTGACGAGGCGATTTCGTTGCAGACGTCGCGTGTGGCGGACGTAAAGCGCCAAGTGCGCGGTGCAGAGCTGTTTCATCTTTCTACGCTTCTTTATAGAAGGTTTAAGAAGACGGGGAGGGTGAATGATATCAGAGAGGCTGTTGAGGCGCAGAAGGAGGCGTTGGAGGTGATGCGGAGTGAGGGTGGGAATTATGCGGATATGGCGAGGCAGTTGAGGTTTTTGATGTTTAGTCTGGCAGAACATACGAAGGATCTAAAGGATATCGATGCGACGTTGGAGTTTGGTGAGAGGTCGCTAGATCTTGCGCCTGATACTGAGATTACGACTGGCTCGGGTCGGGCGGGGTTGAGCACTGTGTGGCTTTTTCGGTTCCAGTGCACAGGCGAGTTGGCGGATATCGATAGGGCGATTGAGAATCATAGGGAGGTTCTTCGTCTTTCAGAGGGCGCAGACCATCGGAAACATTTTGCAGGGTTGTTGTTGAGCAGGTTTCGGCTGACGAGGTCGGTGGAGGATATGGAGGAGGCAATTGCGGTTTTGCAGGAATCATTCAAAATGAATTCGAACGATATCTCGGGGAATTTGCATCAGATTGCACAGAAGTATACGCCTACTTACTATCGAACAGGAAGTACGGATGCCTTCGACAATATGCTGACGCTGTTAGAGGAGGCTTTGAGTCGGAGTCCTCCTGATCATGAGTTACTCCCAGCTACACTGCACTCTATCGGGAATGCGCTCTTCAGTCGCTTTGAGAGCGCTGAGAATGTGGAGGATATTAACAACGCTATTTCTGCTTTAGGCGATGCTTTGGAGAGGACGCCGCCCGGTCATCCGGATGCTCCTGCACTACTGAACGATCTTGGAAGAGCGTACTGTGTGCGATACGAGCATACTAGAAATCCTGATGATTTGGACAAGGGAGTAGCAATACTCCACGACGCCATTTATAGGGCACCGAAAGATTCGACAGGGATGTCCATATGTCTCAGCAACCTGGGGAACGCATTGTTTGATGTGTTTTTGTTGAATGGGGACGCGGAGGCACTTGAAGCGGCCATACGTCTTCTTCGAGATGCTGAGGATATAAGTAAAACGGACTCATCTCATCATATACACTTGAGCCACTTGGGAAATTGTCTCCTTCGACGGTTTGAGCTCACAGGTAATTTCGCAGATATCGATGAAGCAGTGTCAGTCCAGCAGGCCGCAGTGCAAGCTACGCCCGATAGTCATATCCTATTACGCATTAATTTGCTGAACCTTGGAAACGCGTATCATTCGCGGTCTATGGCTAGGGGGAGTGTGGATGATATTACTGAAGCTGTTGCGACCTTCCGAAAGGCCATCATAATGGTAAAGGACGAGAGCGGGAAGATAAAGCCCGCTATTCTTGATAATCTCTCCGGAGCTTTGGCACACTTGTACCATATAGTAAAGGACCCTGCAATGCTGCAAGAGGCGATGGATGTTTTATTGGAAAGTATGGCTCTGACTGGACAGGATCATCCTTACAAACCCATACAGCTGAATAACCTCGCCGCCCTCCATCGAAGCAGTTACCTACTCACTGGTGACCTTGACGATATCGAGGCAACAATTGCTATATTAAATGAAGTGCTTAAACACCCAGCAAGGACCGTTATGGTCGAAATGTACGCATATCAAAATCTCACTTGGGCAACCTTCATTTGGTTCCAGCGCACAGATAATCTTGCTGATCTGGATACCTGCATATCGTATCACGAACGGGCACACGAACTGATGCCAGATACGCACTTTTTGTATACACAATCTTTGACTACTTTAGCTATGACGTTGAAGGCTCGATATCATAGACTGGACAGCGAGGCTGACCTCAGTAAGGCCATCGAGCTTTATCGGCGTGCCGCATTGAATCCGACTGGGATTGCTTCGCAAAGACTTTCTGCTGCGATGAGTTGGGCAAGGGCTTTGAATATATTGAATGGACATGAGGCGTTGGATGGGTATAGTCTAGCCATTGAGCTTTTGCCTACTGTGGCATGGCTGGGAGAGACCGTGTCTGAGCGGCATCACAAACTTAGTACGTGGTCGTCATTAGTTAACGAGGCTACTGCTACTGCTATTTCATGGAACCGGCTCGATTTGGCGATACAGTGGTTGGAGGAGGGACGGAACATAGTCTGGAATCAATTAAACACTTTCAGGACCCCTGTGGATGATTTACACGATGTACGCCCAGATCTGGCGGACGAGCTGAGAAGGATTTCGAAAGCGTTGGATCAGCTTGGCTCACGTAGTACAAAGCAAACTGATCGCATGACTTTGGATCAAAAGACAAATGTACAGGCTGAAGCACGTATGCAGCGAGATCTGGCTGAAAAATGGGAGGATACTTTGCGCATTGTCCGTACACTGGAAGGGTTTGGAGGCTTTTTGCGTCCTGCGAATGCTTCAAAACTATTGGAAATGAAGCGTCCGGGTGGAACGGTGGTTGTTATCAACGTTGATAAAGCGCGTTGCGATGCTCTAGCACTTCGACAGGATTCGCAGGAGATTGTTCATATAACTTTGGATAATTTGACGTACGATCGAGCTGAGGCTCTCAGGCGATTACTGATTTCGTCGCTAGCTGAATATGGGATTCGGTCTCGTGGATCGCGGGGTGGGCGGCCATCGAGTTCAAAAAAGAATCTTCCATTCGAAGACATCTTGATTCAGCTCTGGGTGCTTGTTGTGAGACCTATAGTGACTGCACTGGAACTTGAAGTAAGTTAACAGTAATAATGTAGCGCGGTTACCACTCACCATTTACAGCCGTCCCATACTCCTCCCCGTATCTGGTGGTGCGCAACAGGTCCGCTTGCATTTCTCCCGATTCATGCAGCGGGAAGATATACAGGCAACGAAGCTTACTTTGGGAGCAAAACTTCCGACTACGTAATTTCTTCCTATACGCCAACGCTAAAAACCATTTTCTCTTGTGCACAACGAGATGCTCCCCGAAAGCTAGAAAAGCTCCTCATCGTAACGCAGCCTCAAACTCCCGGTATGTTAGCCCTCCCACAAACTGTCAAAGAAGGGAAGGATATACAGAATAAGTTACAATCCTCTGGGCTTGCCGTTGAACATCTGGAGGGAATGAAAGCTACTGTAGAGAAAGTCGTAGAAAGCATGGAAGGGAGTAATTGGATTCACCTGGCATGCCACGCCATCCAAAATCCCAAGAACCCCACTAAAAGCGCTTTCTACTTCCATGATGGGAACCTTGAGCTGTCAACGCTCATCAGCAAGCAGCTACCAAAGGCTGACTTTGCATTTCTCTCGGCGTGCGAGACGGGAACTGGTGACGAAAGCCTTCCTGAGGAAGCGGTGCATCTTGCGGCTGGGGTGCTTCAGGCGGGATACAGAAGTGTAATAGCGACTATGTGGGCTATTGATGACAATTATGCGTCTATGGTTTCGGAGAGTATGTACAGCCATCTTCTGGAGAGGTCGAATCCACCGAGCAGTGATGACGCTTCGTATGCGCTGCAGGAGGCTGTCAGAGAGGTTCGCGAACAGATGGGGAATTCTGATGTGGCTTTTTTGACTTGGGTTCCGTTTATTCATTTCGGCATTTGATTCGATGTTGATAGTCTGTTAGGATAGTTTTAAGTAGAGTATTAAAATTTGAATGGTATTTTCTTTCCAACTTCAACCGTGAATTTTTTGAAAAAAATCAATCACCCCAAACCACAAAAAAGACAACACATATCGCCCCACGGACTTTGGAGGATGCGAGGAGGGAGGACATGTATGGGAGGCAGGGTTTCGAGACGTGGATGACGACAGTCAGTCAGTCTGCCAAACGATTAGATTGTCCCGGTTAGAGCCGGTCTCTGTTTGCCAAATTGGCCTGATACAAACAATACAGTCACTGATGGTGATCTCGGTCACCTAAGATCAAATTGAGAAATAAGACATAAGATATTCCAAATACTGCCATTAATTTATGTTAACATTATTTTACACTTTCCAAAGAATAAATTGAGACTTTTTTTGTAATTTTTGGATGCTCCAGTGTGTTTCTATGAATTTCTTTTTAAAGTACATGCGATCTTGGCTAGGAAGCCGGTCATAGCGCGGGAACTTATTATTGCGCAGCGTTTAGTACCTGACAGCTTAATATCTTATCTTATCAAGTGCCACTAGGCAGCCTGTTGACTCATGCTTGCCCGTGCTCTCTGCACTTTACCTCTGCTTACTCCGTTGCTCACTGCAAAATGCTTCCACAAAAACTTCTAAAATATAATTGAAATACCATTCATTAAATTTCCGACAGTTATTTGCGAGTTGAAAGCCTTTTCCCAAAATTCTTCCATTAGACATTTCCATGTCATGAAAATGGAATTTTTCTGATCTCAGCACTCTAGCACCTCAAATAAAACTGTAAAAAGTGCGATAAATACACTAATATGTTTTACATAATGCCAATAACATTAAAGACAAATTTCAAGGTCAGTGTTCAACTACACAATCCACAGTAGTGCTTTCAACTTGTGGTAGAGGGGATATGGAATATACCTAACATACAAACTTAAACCTTTATTATAAAATTTAAACAGAGCAATTATGCTGTTAAATTGTCGTAAAAGTGTGCTTTTGAACTCAAAAATTGAATATGATAAGTCGCCATACTAAAAGATATTCATAAAAAGTGACTGTACGTCAGATATCAAGCAGCTGATGGGAAATACATAGCCAAATAGATGATGTGATGGCATGGCGAGACATACAGTTGTTATATCATAGCCAAATCTGCATCATTCGACATATAAATTGAGATATATAAAGGCAATACTTATATAATTATTATTGTGGTTTCTTTTTTGCAGGGGACTGACTTGTTCTGTTGAAAATTCCTGCCGACCGACTGCTAGGTGTGACCGAGTTCCTGATTACGTACTGTACTGTCCACTCCAGTCTCCCTCTGCCAACCCCTGCGCTACGTTCCACTGAAACTTAAAGTTAAAGGTCAAGGCACCCACCGGGGCCACCAGTGACAATTGTTACTGTATTTGGTGTTGCTTGTACATTAAGCAATAACATGTGACATGATTGCGACAGGGCGTTGTTGTGGTCGTTCAACGTTGCTTCTGAACCGTCATGTCTTCCTCAGACACTACCCCCAAACTCAACTGTTTTATTTTAGGGGACAACCCCATGACTGACATTTTTGTGGTCAAGCTTCCGTCCAATGTGGCAGTATTCGATCTTCAGATGGCCATCAAAGAATCCCGACGTATTGATGCTGTCACAGGCCTTTGGCTCTGAAAGAGGTCTCTCGCTATCTATTCGAACTTCGATAGCAGTATTACCAACCTCAGGCCTAACAAAAATGACACATTAAATTTCATTAATTCCATGTACGAATTGTCAGATATTTTTTCAACACCCCCCCCCCCTAAGAGACACATCCACATTATTGTTGAAACTGCCAGTGAGTGCTACGTATCATTCTTCCCAGATTTCTTCTAACAGGCGTTAGCCATTAAACAGGAACTTAGACCTAGCGACCTAGAGCTCACATATTACATTGCCGGTGGGGACCCCGAAAAGTTATTCGAGATCAAAATTTCGTCTGCAGAGTTAGTTTCTGGACTCCAGATGGCGGTCAAAAGGATCAGAGATCCCATTTTCCGTGACTTTGATCCTCTCGATATTCACCTCTGGAGTTCAATGATATCTATTGGCAAAAACTATAAGGATTTTTTTGGAAACCTTGTACTTGCCGACAAAGGCAACCTGCAAAGTAACACACCGCTATATACGATTTTTCCAGATTCCCTGCCCAGTAACATAGTTCATGTAGTTATTCAGCGACGTAAGTGAGTGTAATACATCTGTCTTCAAATTTTCATAAAATGACTATAATTGTATCCATCTTTGTGCACATTGCTTCTTACAGCGGTACAACAAGGACCTCGCGACCTTGAGCTTACTTGTTACATTGCTGGTGACGACCCTGGAAGGCTATTCAAGATCAAGCTTTCGCCTACAACGATTGTTTCGCAACTCCAGAAGGCGGTCAAAACGGCGAGAGATCCCATTTTCCGCGACTTTGATTATCTCGATATTCACCTTTGGAGTAAAACGATATCTATCGGCTCAAACTTTATGGAGGATTTCGGAAACCTTGAACTCGCCGACAAAGATTGCCTGTAAAGTAAGATACAGTTATCTTTGATTTTCCCGGATCCCCTGCCCAATAACGTTGTTCATGTGGTCATTCAGCGACATGAGTGCAAGTAGTCCATCTATCTTCAACTTTTCATAAAATGACTGTCATTCTTACTTCCTCGCATCAGGTCCGGAAGACTTGAATTCTCTATCTCCTTTACGGAATAAGCGGCAAAAAAACTTCGAAGCCAGAAAATCACCCAAAACCGCCGTCTGCACTTGCCGAACCGAAGGAATTTCGACACATTCAAGAAGATGCCGAAGGATTCTTTGCCTGTGCTCGTCCTCCGAACAGGGAGTCTAAGGTTCCATTGACTCTACTCGACAGTGTATTTGCGAAGTTTTCTGACAGTTCTCGTACAATTACCCCAACTCGGGAAGCATGCGAGGTTTCTTATGAACTGAAACGCCGCATGAATTTGTTTTATGACCATGAAAATCAGCAACCAGCCTTCACAAAGCCCTGTTCCCGTACAGCCTATACTGCAACATCGTCGCGACAGGCTAAAGATCCAAAAGCTGATAGTATGAGACAAGAATAGACCAAGAATGAAACGCACGTTGATAATGAATGGATCTTAGGCTGTCACGAAATGTAAAGGTTGACGTTGAATCCTGCTACCGGTACTTTTGTGGGCGAGAGAGGGTTATTGTCTCTCGCTGTGCATGGTTCCCTCTTTCCTCTTCACATTCCACGCTACATGAGCTTATATTAATCAGTGTTGAGTACGTCTCGGTAGTGCCGACGTCGTTCTTGACGAAGTGGCTGTCGATATTCTGATCAAGAACTACTTCCGTGAGAATGGTGTTCGTAGCTCGAAGAAACCTATCGACAAGGTGCGTTTTCTGCTTCTACGTGCTTATGAGTCCTGGCTGACGACATTGTTAGATCTTTCGAGAAGTTGCATGGAAGCTCGTTCAAGATCTGGGTGAAGGGATGTTCCCTGAACCAAAGGAAGACGAAGTTAGGCTGCAGCTGCCGCTACCGATGGCGAAGGCGAAGCTCCCTCTACTGCCATCGCCGCCGAGGACTCAACATCCACACCCACGCCCGAGGAAGAGAAGCACCAAACCGTCCCCAGCGCCTAGCCCAAAGCCAATGAACCTCAAACGGGAACTCTGTGGGCGTAGGAGCGTAAGCCCATGGAGATCCCCGCTGACGTCCACGCTCGCATTACCCTCGACGATCTGAAGGGCTACGTTGGCCCTACCGCTATACTTTAGAGCAATTGAAGGTACGTGTCTGATGTCGATGAGGAGTTAGAGGGAGTTGGCGAAGTTGTAGGGTTTTAAGCCGGCTACGAGTGAAGCGAACGAGTCGACGAGCAATTGCTTCGATCCTGCATCAACACTTCGGTTACATATGTAATGTTTCCCGAAATGAGCATCCCCGAGAAGGTGCCAGGCCCGAAACCGGCGACTATCAATTCCAGATTTTCCTTACTTAATCCAGCCGCGTGTAGAGATCTAAGTTTGGGTAGATTTATAATAACATTTAAAACCCCGGTGTCGATGTGTGTCTTGTTAAAAGAGAGCGATTGCATGATCATTCCAGGTGAGTGGTTCGTAATCTCACGCCAGGTTGTGGAGGAGGATATTGGCTTGGCTATCCTCAACACAAAGAAATGATGCGAGTCGATCGACGTCCGTCCATTCACCAGTTCTAGTGAGGCTCGATGAGAATTGAAACGGGGGGTAACGAAAATCTGAGTTCAAAGAGTGTACGTACGACAGTTTAAGTAGCTAATGAATGCAGTATGTATGAGTAAGTGACAGAAAGAATGTAACGTGGTACGGTAATGAAAAACACGACTTTCTCAGCTCAGGCAGATTGCCTGCGCTACAAGGTTCAAGACAACGTGCGTCGTCTGGACGCAAGAAATTCAGATGATATACTGGGTATTATTGGAAAGCGAGAGGCGACTAGGGACCTAAGGGATGGTTGGAAGATGTTGGATGGCTTGTCCTCACTTGAAACGAGAAGAGTTGGAATTTATCGGTTGGAGTAAAATTCGAGAAGGGATCGTTGAGCCTGGTTACGCTCAGTAAAAACGAAAAGTCATGCTATGACATGCTTAGCGCATGCCTAGGACATGCATGTCGATTGAATGAGCGGAGGCACTTTTTTGAGTCATGTAGAACTCATGTAATAATCATTCCAACTGCACGCCGATGTCATGTCGCTTTTATTTTATTCATTCCTTTTCATCCAATGGGATGTCGTTACAACCGATAGATATTGGCTCTACGTAAGTCGTAACCGGTTACGACTTACGTAGAGCGCTTACAGACTCACGACACTGACGGGACGGATAGCTCATTTGACGCACGATGCTTTCTTGGGATAGACGAAGTACGAGAACTAGATACATCGTTGAAGAGAGAGCTGGGATAGTTGAGATAGCAGATTTGTGGATTATGAGGGACGATTGTGGTGTAGATTGATAGGGAAGTGGTAATGGCGTATGAGAGCCGTTGACAGGAGGGAGCAATGCCATTTGTATGTTTATCCGTACACTTAGAATTGGTAAAGAGACATATCATCACAGCGTCGAACGTATTACTTATAAGTAGACTCGCGAAATAAACGTGGAACAGTGAGGAGGGATGAGGAGGACGAAGAGCGTTTACACTTGATCCACATGCAAATGGAAAAATGATTCCGTGGGATGCGTATAAATAGCCTGAGATTAGAGATAAGTAAATTATTGGCGTCGGCGGCGTGTGGAGTGGTTGCGATTTTGGATGTTGGAGAGGATGGAAGATACTATTGGGCAGTGCAGCTGTGATAGGGTTGATATATTACCATCGAGCGATGCGCTTGTCGTGAGGCTAAGCTACACCATGGCAGAGTCTAGAGGGGCCGACAGTTTTTGACGGTACGCACGGTACTGAACGGTACTCGATGTACCGTGCATGTACCGTGCAGTACTGATTAGTACCGTAAATGTACCGTGCATACCGTGCATACCACACAACAGATACTAATTTATGGTATAAATTGTAACCAAAATAAGCTATGTAAAATCAATTAAATACTTATTTATTATGCTATAACACTGGTTGATGAGGGTATAATGTATGGGTTATCAAGATTCTTCTTGCATCTTTACTAATAAATCAACAGTACATATGCTTCATAAATTATAACTGTAGGATTCACTGTACAAAAGTATTAATTATTCCACAGTGGAAATTTGAATTATTTTGTATTTTCATATGATTACCCTTTCTTGTAATACCTAAGGTACACCATAATGTATAAAGTAAAATATATAACATATATTACAAAAAGATTCAAGGGAAAATATTAAATACTGAGCTAAATAATGCGAAATTACTTGCTCACTGTCGAGCATGATGATGAGGAAGGGTGTCCATCAACACATCACCCATCAATATGTGCGGCGGCCTTGAGGAAAGTGAGTTTGATGGCATTGATGAATGTCAATGACAGCAATTGCAAACATTGACATTGACAAAGGTGAGAGAAGCGTGGGAAATTTTGAACAACGCAAAATGTTGAAGGAAGTGGCGGGCGGGGGGGCCGGACAAAGGGGAGATAGGAGAGCAGTGTAGAGTAGTTTTGAAATGGTACTCCATTAATTACAGAATTTTCTTGCTCAGTTAATATATGGTACAATAATTTTGATTCAGTACTCCGGTTATCACGGAATAATATTGCTCCAATGATGTACCGTGCATAACCAAAAATGTACCGTACATTGTATCGTGCGTACCGTAAATAGTACCGTACAATTTTTGATGTACCGCACAGTACCGTTAAAAACTACTAGCCCTAGAGAGCATAACTTCTATACGGCCGCAAGCCTACGCACGATAAGAAAAATAACCCGTTGCTAGCATGAGAACTGCAGTGAGCAGGGTCTGAGATCTCATAACGTACCTCACTCAGTACCACAAGCTACGCTACCCCATATCGCTCAACTTCGGCAACAGTTACAAAACAACCAGATTACTACGGAACAATATTGCAGGTTTTACGCTAACTTAATGAGAACTGAAGCGATGTTCAGCCGGAATGCCAATGGGAGGGAATCCATAACTAGGGATGGGACTGTGATTCGTAACGACACCGGTGGCGCAAGCGTTGTGGTACGTGTACTTGTATAACTGTTACGCAGAAATAAAGCTAATCTCTTTCATTTAATATGGGCTACAAGAGTGGGGATGGTGGTAGGCGTTCCGTAGCTGTAGTCAAAAGTAAATAGTGTGTGTTTATAACATGCTGCAAGTTTATCCTCTCCACCTTAATTTCAATTCCCTCAAATTCTATCAGAACCGACCGCACGTAGTCAACCTACCGGTCATCTTATAATTTTCGTAACAATTCTTGGAGTGAGTTACGCTAGTATAACTGGATCAATGTCATAACTCGTAAGGAATTTCTTTTTAGAAACAAATAGAGACACCATGCGACACAGCCCACTACCTCACTAACACTAAGGAAACGATATAAGTATTAAAATGGAATGGAGAATGATGTTAGATTAATGCGGTGATACAATGCTGGTTGTGGTGGCCAGGAGGCCCAGGGTCGACGCCCAACAAAAATATTAAAATTAAAGTTTCAGCCATCGCTACCAAATACTTTGTACACATTTTCACACATAGCCCGGCGGTAGATGTATATAAACACTACATTCGTCTGGTATCCGAGATAATTCTGCACTTCACTGCGATGTCAGACAATGACAATGTCGACCTCACGGGGAACCAGCCCACCAATACAAACACCTCCCACCAACACACGCAATCTCACCTTCCACCAGAAGCAGCTCAAAGGCATGTACCCCACTCTGTATTCCGTCTCTCTTACCAGCATTGATCGTTCCAGCAGGTCATCCTTCATTCCGGGGCAGTCCAGTATTACCCCTGTTGAAGGGAAAATGTCTTACTCTGCCCTGATGCTCGACAACTGCAAATTCGATAAGATCGATATCGGTGGTGAAATCACGAACTGTGCTGTATCGCCCCATATCGCTGTCCTTCGGCAACAATTACAAAACAAACAAATCAGTATGCGGGAATACTGCGCTTGTTACAATGATCTTATGAGAACGGATGCCATGTACCTGTCGAAAGCAGAATCGGTATTCAGTAGGGATACCACTGGGTCCGAGTTCATAACCAGGGAAGGCACTGTCATTCGCAATGACACCAGTGCCCAAGCGATGTAGTGTGTATACATATCTAATTCGAACGCGGACGAAAATTCATTGCTTTCATTGTAAGACCTACACTGAGAAAGGGGATGATGGGCGTTTTGTGGCAGCAGTAAAGAGTGCAAGGTTAGTTTTTAGAATGCATCGTCAGCCTCTCCACCGTGATCTCAACTTTCTTCAAATCTCGTAGATTAGATAGGCTTTAGTTTGATTTTCGGTTTGATTGTTCATCTCTTGTTGGAATGGGTCTACGTGTGTAGTGGTGCAATTCAATAAAATATTTTCGTATGTGAAGGAAATGTTATCCGTATCTTGTCATTTGTGCAATATGACTCTGCTGAACTATCTTATTTATCTCCTGACACGGATGATAAGTAAAGAAGAGCTTAGTAACTATTATTAACAAAGGAGAATTTAAAATTAAGGGGAAGGCGAAAAATTTCGCGCCCATAGCCGCGCTCACTCTCAAGTTATAGAGATGTAATTTTATAAAGAGTAGGCCCGACAAGCGGCACGGCCCTCTGCCGCTAACTCCAAGAATCAAGCTCAAACGATACGAAATTTTCTAAGGTCCAACGACATGAAAGACATTAGTAAGAAATAGATGTGGGAGCTAGAATGACTTCAGGGTATGGTGGAATTCGAGGTATGACAATGTGAACGCACGACGGTAATGGGGAGGCACCCAAAATGCACCGCCCATCGTACACAATCTAATCGAGGTATAACTCATCCGCCCCCGACAGCTCACTAATCCCCGTAGTACCTAGAATACTCTTCAACAGTGCGACATGTATAAAGGATGAAATGGGTCTGTTCCACGGGACCAGAACAACTTCCATGATTGTACGTGGATGATGTATACGATCCAGATGAGGACGTACACATTATCAATGCTACAATCGAAGAACCCTCGCACACGCATCCACCGTAACCTCCACCAAATGATACGTTGTAGAAACAATCGTCAAACTGAAACTACGAAAGCTATGAATCGATGGACAGTGTCGTCGTGAGGAAGGGGTATGTGAGGGGGAGAACAAGGAGGGAGGGAGAATTGATAGAGCTTTGTTTGAGGGGGCATTCGGGGAGAAGTCGATGTAACGTAGGATAGTGGGAAGATGCGAAGCCGTCGATACGATGTTCTCCTATACGCTGACAGTCCTATTGGTTCAAATTTACCGCCTGAGAAGCATGAGTCGGAGGTAAAGTGAAAGGAACCCCACCTCTTAGAATCCGTCATTACTAGTAGATCACAATCGGAGGTACGGGGTTTCGGGTTACTAATCGCTACTATCCGCCCAAACAAAAAAATATTCCCTTTCGGAGGTCGTACCGCAAGGTGAAAGTCGTCATCAATGGTGGTATAGTTTGGGCGCTGTCTACTCGCGCGGCACTTTCTTGAATTCGGTGGACAACATGGGTTGTTCATGGTGATGGGCTACTGCGGATATGGGATAGGACAAGTTCGACTTTAGTCAGCTGTGGGTTGCAGGGATAGCGTTTAGTAAAACGACTTTGGCAGAGAGACGTTTGGAATGTGTACGACTCGTTTTGTGAGGGAATGACAGCTGAAGCGAAGGAAGACGGAGAGCGTTTACGAAGCGGAGCGTACACATGCCGCGGAAGATGAAAAAATAAAGTTCCGTTGGATAAAAGAGTATAAATAAGTAGCTTGATATGAGATTAGGGATGAGTTATCGGCGGCGAGTGGAGTGGTTGTGGATTTGGATTTTGGAGAGGATGGAAGGTGGCGCGTGGCTTGTTTACCAAAAGCTTCGACTTACTCATCCAGCCAAACACTCCCAAATACACCTTGTCAAGCTCAACGTCTTTTTGTTCCACTCAACCACGCTCCGTTCACGAATACCCCAAAGGCCATGCCGCTGTCTCAGTTGATGACCTTAGGGTTCAGTAGTGTTATATTGCGAACATATTTACTATTGCAAGCACTATTCCTATCTCCCCATGTCTATTCATGACTCATGAGGTTATACGTGTCATTCGGAATCCGGATCGTTGCTGCACAGTTTGAGTTTGCGTCGTTGCTTTTAGCCGGTCTGTTGTTATTCAGGCACATGAATATATACTAGTACGATGGTTTACTGAACGCTGGACGTCGGCCTTCACGATGCTCGAGGCTTGCCGATTAGTGCCGTTGGCCTAAGGATGCCATATCCTCTGTCCTATAGCTATCATAACACACCTAGGGCCTCCTTACTCGCCCTCTGAAGCCACTTCAACACCTCCATCCCACTCATCGGAGGCACCTTGGGGTTTGTGGGACTCGAAGAGCGTGCAGGTGATGAGGAACCTCAGGCGAAGCGTGTTGAGATGAGAAGGGTGGGTTGGTGGGTTGGTGGCTGGGTGGTCTTATCGGTACGTTTGGATACTTTATGCTCTCCCTCACTTTTATCTTGCTCTACCAGTTGCATACTTCCACATCCATCTTCAGATTCCCCCGCTCCGTTATCTTTCACAGCTGGATCCTCCCTGTCAGCTTGTCCCGTTTTCCACTTCCAGCTATTCTTGTAGATGTCTGCTTCCGTACCCCCTCATCCCTCGTCCACCCAACCCGTCCTATCCTCGAAGATGAGCTTGTCCATCTTAATCGCGGTGGCAACTTGCAGGGTGTCCTCATTCCACGCGCACCTCTTGTTAGATAGTGGTTCCTTTTGTCTCGTGGTGGAGCTTTTCTCCACTCATCTTGGTTGCACTCATCGCTTCAGAAGGATATAACTTTCATCACAGCCCTCCAAGTTCCCCAAATATGGGAACAAGAACTCGCCGCCGGCCTCGGACACCCTCAAATCTCCTACAGCAGCCCGCTTACCCCCGCGCTGGTCACTGACATACTCACATTCGGACCCGAACTCGCACAGGTTCCACTAGAAGCCAAAACTGTCGTCCTCGAGGACTGCCGCAAACATTGCAAGACTGAAACACTGGAGAAACGCGGGACAAAGACATATATCTCGTCTGTATTCCCTAAGTTTGCTGTTGAAAATGGGTTTGAAGAGCAGGATCACGTTTGGAGTGCTGAGAAGCATGAGTCTCGGGATGATGTTGATGCTAGGGTTTTGAGGGTGCTTGATAGAGCGTTTGCGGATGACGGTGCTTGTAAGTGACTCCGTTTTAAGGTGATGGAGAGTTGGCTTATGACGATTGCTGTAGTTGTTTCTATCACTTGATGCAATTAGGACCAGATCGTCATAAAACGCAAGCTTTGAGCTTCTTTTATTTTTAGTTTCGTCCTCTCTTTATTATTTTTTGGTGCAGTATCAATTGTAAACCTCAATGGAATAATGAACTAGTTTATATCTGTAATGACTTGGGTAGCAATTTAGGTTCTGCAAGTTGAACGTTGAATATCGAATGAATGGTCGGGATTCTACTAAACCATTTACTGGATTCACCCCTTTCACCTTGCTACACCCATCCGTTACTTGACGAAGATTTGCAGTGCAATGTTCAAATTTCAGGCCTGGCCCCTGAGCTTGAGCGCTGAGTTTCCCGGACTTGTCTGCATACTCTTTAAGTCTCCCTGAAACTCTCAAACTCAAGGACGTCGGGTTAGTAAAACACCTTGGTAATAAACGCCCCTGTCGCCCATTCTACTAGCGCTAAGCTAGGGACGAGCACCGCCCGCCTTCGTTGTGTATGATGCGATGTTGGTACGATGGCTGTGACGAAATCTATGTATTCAAAATGATTTTTACCCTATCACTAAGACCTGTGACTGAGCGGGCATTCCGGCGTCTTACCTCTTCTGTAACTTGCACTGGGCGCCAAGAGAATGTAGACAACGAAATCACGATAAAAACCCCTCCCCGGGCCATTGGGAGAAGGAAATTATCTACTTTCGCACCTCTTTTATTACAAGAGCCTTTCAACTTTCTTCTTCACGCATTCTCAAATCTACATCTTCTATCTTTTATAATGGTTTCATTCGCAACTTTCTTCATTGCTTCGCAGGTCTTCCTCGGTCTTGTGTCTGCGTCTCCACTCCAAAGGAGAGATGAACCGCCCAGCATGAACTGCCATCCCAACTTCGAGGGTGTCGGCGTGTCGGTGACCAACAGTGCACGCGAGTGGGGCGTTTCTGGCTTCTATGCCGGCGCTGATGTTACGAGTTTGAGCGTTGGTGGTGGGCTGACAAAGGCCGACTTCAGGTTCGAGCAGACTGGCTCTCCAGCCACAAATTATATCATCAAGTAAGTTTTTCGTGCTTTTAGGAACAGGGGTAGAAAATAACAAATATCGTCCAGGGTTGTTGAGAACAACGATTTAGTTGTTGGTCTGTCGGGTGACCACTTGCAGATCAAGAACCTGGAATCTAGTGACTTGTAGGTTTACTTTCTCGTTGCATTAGTAAACTTGAACACAGAGCGAATTCGTGTTTAGGACCCAGATCTGGAATGTTCAGTGTGACTTCTGCAGCGACAATATTAGTCAGCGAAAGGGGAATGTAGCATTTGGATGCAACATCACATCCACCACCAATAATGAATGTGTCACTATTGGCGAGAAAGATACCGATGCCCTGTTTTTGGCGGACTGCGCTGGCATCGATGCGCAGAACTTCGATTTCTGGACTGCGACTGCAGTCTGAAGGATGCGATGCATTTTTATAGGCAGTGGAATATGAACTGTAGTTATTTGCATGCGCGGACATTTGATCTTTGTTAGTTACTTAAATTTGGACATTGAATGATGATTTTTATTTTATATATTACGTACCTGGGCCCACGAATTTTGCTTCAAGATTCAGATTTTAATTTAGGAGTCTTGGTTCCCCAAGTTCCGATGAGTGATCTTGAGCAGGCACATTGCCATATGCTTGATAGGGTGTTTGATTAGACGGTGCTGTGCTCAATCGGGAAAATTAGCGGAGACACGATGGAAGACTACGATTTGAAGGTCCAATGTGGAGTAATATTCCCATTCGATTCCGCATCCAAGTCATCTGCATCGCTAGAGAACACTTTGAAACTCCAAGATATTAAGACTGTAAGATTGCCCGGAGTCGTAATGACCGATAAAGCGTAGGGTTAGGTTGGGATAATGCACATGTGATCTTGTGACAATACATGTTTACTCAAGAACCTTGTGCCAAACAAGGTTGCGTCATCTCCAGCAACAAGTTGTCTCCACTGTGAGCGTATCGATTACATAATCATAATATTTCTCATTTAATCCAGCCACGTGTATCATGTAATATTCCAGGATATGTATTAGGCAAGAGTAGTAACTAAATACATTGTTATACCAACAACTACCCGCCATAATTCTAAGTTCTCTCATCCATGAACTCCATCCCTCTATGCTGAAGAGACTGAACGCGCTGTAGCACCTGATCCTTTACATTTGCAATGTCACATCCACTGGCACAAATTCGAACTTGTGAAAGCTTTCGTATGCCACAATCCACATCACCATCTGAACGATACTCAAGTGCACTAAGCATTCCATTCCAATCAGCCCTCAAAGTTCCCTCTAGGAAAAGCTTAGAAAGATTCCCTAGACGCTTCTTGCATGTTTTGTCTTCAGGAGAGGCGAATTTACAATTACCACACCGACATGGACAGAGAATATCAAATAAGCCATCTTTAATGTAAAATTCCTTTGGTTTTGGACCACATCGTGTCAGTCCAAAGGGACCCCTTATATAAAAATATTCCAGGGTTGGTGAGTATTTGAAGAGGTTGACAAGCGATGTTTTGGAGATATTGACAACTGTTTTGATTTTGAGAGTTTTTAATGGACATCTTGATCGTTGGAAAAGAGCCGCAATGTCAGCAAGGAAATACTGGGGATTTCTCTCGCATGGAAGCTCCACTTGAAATTCCTCCAATGCTGGTAGTATCAGATGATGAAGGACAGCAAAGTTGCCTGCACTACTCAGAGAACCAAGGTTGATGTAAAAAGTAGTCAGGCTACTTAGAGTGACAAAGTCAAATAACACCGTACGATTCCGAATGTCGGGAACCATGTAAAACCCAATCAGATTGAAACTATACTTGAAGTGCTTTAGAGTTGAAACAACTCGAAGTATTTTCAGCAATTCCTCTGGTTCAAAATAACTTATGTGTGTAACATCGAGATCCAAGAACTGGATAGATGGTGGATTGGATCGTTCAAGCATTGATAAAATATGTTTGAAGATAGAAGTATTTAGATTATATCCAAGTCCAAATTGACAATCTTTATTGTGATAGAATGTGAACTGCTGAAGTGCAGGTAATATGAGTGATCCCAAGATATATCTAATGTCGACAAAACCATGCAGGGTGAAACTCTTCAAATATGGAAGTTGGAGAAGTTGTAGCTCACTGGGTAAGTGCGGATAGAAGGGTTCATATAGATGAAGCTGAGTGAAGTTGCTGTAAGAGCAGTCCACTATGTTCACCATATCTTTCAATTTATTGATTAATGTGACGGCATTCATCCAAATGTTAATCCATTTGCATACTTTCAAGCCAGAAAGAGAAATAGAGATCGGAAAACCGAATTGTGCTACCTGAGTAAGGTTTGGTGTAGCACGAATGCGGAATTCAGGATGTCCATCCGTTAAGCACCGGCAGTGACGAGAGGGCCGGCAAGTGAATGCTTCTAAAGAAAGAGGAGGCTGCTTCATAATGTCTATCAAATTGGCATATGCGTCGGCGCTTTTTAAACCAGGACAGAATATATCTATGCTTTTCCATTGATTAGAGTAGGCGAGCAACTCTTTAATCAATGTAGATTCTTCTGGTCCTATGGCAGCCTGTTTGGATTGTTGAATTTTAACGGTAAGTGGTCGGTTGCATGCTCGTTGAATCCATCGCCGTAGTTCCATAGCTACTTTAGCAATACTGTCGGCATTATATCTTTCAGAGGACTCCAAGAGTACCGAAAAGGTATCCCATAAAATGGGAATGTCGAATACAAAGTCCCTCCAGGGATGACAAACCTGGCTGAGTAGTCTTGGAGTAATCAAACATTGCTTTTCATCGTCAAGGTCTGCGAATCCTACTACATTATCGGTTATATCGTGCATTGCTCTACGAACCCTGAGTCTTTCGTCCTCGCACGCATGGAGAAGAATCTCTATGATGATCTCCGCTGGAAGTCTCTGAAAGCACTGGTTGCTTGTAGCGTTCCCCATTCTGGGTTATTGATAGCTACGAGAAGCAGGTTCTACTTCGGAAGAGAAGATTGTGAACAGAGGTGGGTGGTTGATGTAAAGAGTAAAAAGTAACTATATGTAATTGATAAATCAATAAGCATTCAAAAATAAGTGAATTGCAAGAGCGTGTGGCATTTTAAAATTTCTACTCAATTGATTATGATTTTAATTGAGGAGTCTTAGTTACCCAAGTTCCGATGAGTGATATTGAGCAGGCACGTTGCCATATGCTTGATAGGCTGTTTGATTAGACGGTGCTGACATGGTGGGTGCTAAATCGGGAAAATGAGCGGAGGTACGATGTAAGACCACGACTTGAAGCTTGAAGCTTGAAGGTCCAATGTGAAGTAATTGTTTATTCGATTCCGTATCTATACCATCCGCACCACCAAAGAACGCTTCGAAACCCCCAAAGACCACAAGATCTCCCGCAATGATTAATGACCGATAAAGCTTAGGGTTAGGTTAGGGTCGATACTCTATGATCGAGATAACGCGCATGTGATCTTGTGACAATACATATTTACTCGAGAGCCTTGTGCCAAACAACACAACAGTCCCGAGTCTCGACGCTTCGTCAACGCCTTGAACCTTCCCGCTTCTCTCGAATCAGGCAATCAACCCCACTTCGTATATAACCCACGAGCGGTCGTTCTTCCATTGAAGGTAATCCAAAGGCATTCACGAAACACCGCTTCTGGCTATTACAAGCATGATGGGAGATACGTCTTTCAGACTTCAGTTGAACACGAGAGTATCTTGACTTGGTCTCGACTACTGCGAAGGATGCACTTCGATAAAGGTGCACTATACCTATCTACCCATGTCTTTTCATAAGGTTATTTCAGATAGCTGATATGCAGTTTGAGATTGCATGATTCAACGGATGATCACCGAGCCTTGGAGAGTTGTGCTGTTGTTCAACTGTGCCATAATAACGGTATGTTGATCCAGAGGCCCAAGGGGTGCTCTATCATGTATCCTATTGCTTACAGAACGCACCTAGGTCCTCCTAACGATCCTCTGAAGCATTCAACACCTCTCTCCCACGCATCGGCAGCCACCTTGTCGAGCGCTACTCAATTGAATCAGCTTGTGGGACTCGAAGTGCGCGGGGGTGATGGGGAACCTGGGAAGCGTGTTGAGATGAGGAAGGATGGGTTGGTGGGTTGGAGAACGGATGGTCTTATCGGTACGTTCAAGTTTGTGTGCTTTATGCTCGATGCGCTCTCGCTTATCTTATCTACTAGACAGTAAGTATATGTATATAGTTAACCACCCTAGTACTTAGTATATCCTGTAGTTGGGTACCTAACAATCTCGAGTTATTCATTGATTTTTGACTGATTTCTCATTGATTGCACACTTATTTCTCATTGATTTCTTTTTTAATTGTCATTGATTTCACTCTAATGATTTCTAATAATTTCAGATTGAACTGGGATTGATTTCTACTTAATGTAATTACTTGATTGATCTCTCACTGATTTCAAACTATTAAAATGGTAAGTAATTGATTTCACTCTACCATATTTGAAATCAATCACCCTCTCAGTGACGAAACATTTCGCAGCCCCGCAGCTTACTGACAGCAATCAATCAGAATCGAAGCCACAACTCGCATATCATATCATGAACGAGCACTCGAACTGATGCCGGATACACACTTTCTCTATACACAATCTTTGACTACTTTAGCTAAGACGTTGGAGGCTCGGTATCATAGACTGGACAGCGAGGCTGACCTAGTGTTGCCGCTGGCTCAGCTCCGAGCCGCTGAGCTGCTAAGCGGAGCGGTAAAATGAGCGAGCTGAGCGGGCATTTTCGCTCACCGCTCATGTCAGTCCTGAGCTAGCTTAAGCTGCCGCTCGCACAGATTTAAATGAAAATTCAACCTGAAAACAGTATTATTACTACTTACATAGCAATTCTTCAAATATTTGCGAAGTATTCTGTTAAAAACAAACACTATGTGATTCTCCCTGATTAATGGAGCAATGCTATGCACTCTTATGCACTAGAGACGAATGAAGTCAGAACGATCAATGACCATCTGGGATGTCAGGCCTTCAGGGTCGAAAATATTGACGTGACATTTAATAAAGATTTTACTACATAAGCGCTTATTTTCATATTCTTTTTCCAAATAATTCAGCTAGATAGCTATCTGACCACCACTGAAATCATTTTAGCACAATAATTTTGAACATTCTGTGAAGTATAATATATTGCTAGCTATTTTTACAGGTATATACACAAGAAACACAGTTTATTACTTCATAGCCTACTACTTTTCAACAACCCACTTATATTTGTGCTTGAGCGGCCGCTCAAGCAGCTCATCAAGCGGAGTTGCAATGAGCTGAGCTGATATTGAGAAAAGCTACCCTGAGCCGAGCGGGAGCTGAGCTGAGCTGAGCGGCGGCAACACTAGGCTGACCTCAGTAAGGCCATCGAGCTTTATCGGCATGCCGCATTGAATCCGACTGGGATTGCTTCGCAAAGACTTTCTGCTGCGATGAGTTGGGCAAGGGCTTTCGATATATTGAATGGACATGAGGCGTTGGATGGATATGGTCTAGCCATTGCGCTTTTGCCTACTGTGGCATGGCTGGGAGAGACCGTGTCTGAGCGGCATCACAAGCTTAGTACGTGGTCATCATTGGTTAACAAGGCTGCTGCTACTGCTATTTCATGGAACGGGCTCGATTTGGCGATACAGTGGTTGGAGGAAGGACGGAATATTGTCTGGAATCAGTTGAACACTTTCAGGACTCCAGTGGATGATTTACACGATGTGCGCCCAGATCTGGCGGATGAGCTGAGAAGGATTTTGAAAGCGTTGGATCAGCTTGGCTCACGTAGTACAAAGCAAGCTGATCGTATGACTTTGAATCAAAAGACGAATGTACAAGCCGAAGCACGTATGCAGCGAGATCTAGCTGAAAAATGGGAGGATACCTTGCGCGTTGTCCGTACGCTGGAAGGGTTTGGAGACTTTTTGCGTCCTGCAAATGCTTCGAAACTATTGGAAATGAAGCGTCCGGGTGGAATGGTGGTTGTTATCAACGCTGATAAAGTGCGTTGCGATGCTCTAGCACTTCGACAGGATTCGCAAGAAATGGTTCATATACCTTTGGATAATTTGACATACGATCAAGCTGAGGCTCTCAGGCGATTACTGGTTTCGTTGCTTGCTGAGTACGGGATTCGGTCCCGGGGATCACGGGGTGGGCGACTATCGAATTCGTCAAAAGAGTATCTTCCATTCGAAGACATCTTGATTAAGCTCTGGGTGCTTGTCGTGAGACCCATAGTGACTGCACTGGAACTTGAGGTAAGTTACCAGTAATAATGTAGTGTGGTTACCACTCACCATTTACAATTACAGCCGTCCCATAGTCCTCCCCGTATCTGGTGGTGCGCAACAGGTCCGCTTGCATTTCTCCCGATTCATGCAGCGGGAATATATACAGGCAATGAGGCATACTTTGGGAGCAAAATTTCTGACTACGTAATTTCTTCTTATACGCCAACGCTAAAAACCATTTTCTCTTGTGCACAACGAGATGCTCCCCGAAAGCTAGGAAAGCTCCTCATCGTAACGCAGCCTCAAACTCCTGGTATGTTAGCCCTCCCACAAACTGTCAAAGAAGGGAAGGATATACAGAATAAGTTACAATCCTCTGGGCTTGCCGTTGTAGAGCAGGCATTCTGCCTGCATGGTAAAAATGCGGTTTTCATCTCCGTTACCTCACTCCCACATACTGTCGTTTACTCATCATTACCTCGTGTCGCTTACCTACATAAATGTCGTACATACACTTTGTGAATGTCAGCTTCGCATTTCCCCCCCTTTCTCTCTCTCAAATGCGCGCTCACTGGATCTGAAGGGATGGACGGATGTGCCTCCCACTCGCATATTTCTTTGTCGAGAGGATACCGCCAAGCAAATATCCTCCTCCATACCGTTGAACATCTAGAGGGAATGAAAGCTACTGTAGACAAAGTCGTGGAAAGCATGGAAGGGAGTAATTGGATTCACCTGGCGTGCCATGCCATCCAAAATCCCAAGAACCCCACTAAAAGCGCTTTCTACTTCCATGATGGGAACCTTGAGCTGTCAACACTCATCAGCAAGCAACTACCAAAGGCTGACTTTGCATTTCTCTCGGCGTGCGAGACTGGGACGGGTGACGAAAGCCTTCCTGAGGAAGCGGTGCATCTTGCGGCGGGGGTGCTTCAGGCGGGATACAGAAGTGTAATAGCGACTATGTGGGCTATTGATGACAATTATGCGTCTATGGTTTCGGAGAGTATGTACAGCCATCTTCTGGAGAGGTCGAATCCACCGAGTAGTGACGACGCTTCGTATGCGCTGCAGGAAGCTGTCAGAGAGGTTCGCGAACAGATGGGGAATTCCGATGTGGCTTTTTTGACTTGGGTTCCGTTTATTCATTTCGGTATTTGATTCGATGTTGTAGATAGTCTGTTAGGATAGTAGTAAGTAGAGTGTTGAAATTTGAATGGTATTTTCTTTCCAACTTCAACCGTGGTTTTTTCGACACACACAATCACCCGAAACCACAAAAAAGACAACACACATTGCCCCACAGACTTTGGAGGAGGCGAGGAGGGAGGACATGTGTGGGAGGTAGGGTTTCGAGACGTGGATGATGACGGCCTGCCAAATGATTCCCACTACCTTTTTAGGTAGTAGGGTTTATGTAGGTCGTTGGAAAACGCACTTTGCAGGCCGATCGCTCGGCATTGCTTCGGATCAGAACATGCTCTGTATGGTTAAAAATTTACGTGTGTTTGCACCCACCTGAATGTTACAGACGGCTTGTACGCTGTTCTGCTTTCATCAACTAACCCATTCGGCGAGTATTTGTACAGTGTTCTGTTAAGTTCCTGTAACATGTTCCAAGATACTCCTATTTTATATCCACCTAGACGTTAAGAACATCGCTTGTACACTGTGGTGTCTTCATCAACTATCTCGTTCGGCAAGCCAAGGCTATACTTCTACTCAATGCACTTCATGTTCCTCAACATTGAATTAGTTTCTTCGGGGGACATGTAAGATTTTAGTCTTTACGGTATGTTTCCTTTTCTTGGTGGGCTTGAGAGGTGATTGTTAAACTTGTGGGTGAACAGGCTTTATCTCTGGGGAGCGTGTGGTGGGACTAGCATGGTCCCCTTTTTGAGCCACCAATAGGGGATCTGGGAAGGTCGTATTGACACAATAAATATTACCTGGAGCAGGGCGAAAGCGCAGAATGAAGAAGATGCACCGGAAACCAGGAGCCATCCAGTTACACGAAGGCAGACTTTAGACACTTCATTCGTTCAACGTGCAAATCAGGAGGTGGGAGCGGCTGTATATTTTCTCTTTCTGTGATCTCTGTCTAACTATTTAGATATATACGATATTGCCTCAAACAAAAGAACTCCCTTTTCCCTGAATCCCTCTCCCTAACCCAAACACTCAACTCTTGTATGTTGTCTTCTTACCATGCCATTCTGGGTATTGACTGTGATTTGCAGTATCTTTGTCTTCATCTATTTCTGCAAAAGCAATCTACCACACACTCACTGCCCCTTTCCCCTCAGTTCTCCCTGCCCAACCTTTCACTGGCATACTGCTTCTCGCACTCTGGCCGTACACATACTACCAATTTGACTTAATGGCTGTATCACATCGAAGTCAATTTGCTATACCGTTATAATGAATGAGTACTTGAGTTACCCCTAGCGAAAAAGGATAAGTACCTATGCTCGGTGTGTACTTCATTGTAATGTATTAGTGGTCCCTATGCTCACCTGAACAAATAGGCTTGTGGCATCTGCCTCGATTAACGAAACCGGTGGTAGTATAGGCTCAGTTTTATCTTCTATGATACCATCCTCTTCGATCCCAGGTACACCGTTAAATTGATGAAGACAAGGACTGTGAAGCAAACAGTAACGATTTGGGCACCAACAATAGTTCCAGGCATAGGTCATTACTCGGGAGCCGCTCCCCATAACCCCCCTCTCCGGGAACAACCTCCTCAACCCATTATTGCTAGCAAAGCTATCAGCGCCACTAGCCGCCTTACAACCACTAACGTCTTCAACCCCTGCCGACTCGTATACCCCTAATACTTAAGCACACAACTTCCTCGTGTGCACGGCTCAACCTCACGGACCCCAAAGGTGAACCGACTTGGATAAAACTCTCAGCAAGTCATCTCTACGCCGTCCAAGTTCTTCATCTTCGTCAACCATGCTGTACTGTGTGACAACTGCGGTCCGCTGGCATTTGTCGTGCTCTACAATGTCGCCAGCCATCTCCATCATCTCCAAACCAGTCATCCTCTCACTCATGAATAGTCACGATAGCTAGCCTAGAAACACGCTATCCTTCGGTAACGCTATGAAACCACCCTAGACTTAGCATTCTCAAGCATCAGTATTGGCGGAAAAGGAAGATGAGGGATTGCGACTTCACTATTGACAAAGTATCATGTGCATAATTTCAGTATGTTCGAACCAACCAACGACATGAACACGCATCCTCCATGAACTTCTCTATACCAAACTAGTAGTGACTAATAAACGAGTGTATGGATCGACACGAGTAGGTTACTACAATACCAGGTAGTGGGCCCTGCCGCTTGCCGGCCTTATTTTTCTTATTACTTAGTTGCATCCTGGGCTATTGTACCGGTTAGAGCCGGTATGTGTTTCTCAAATTGGCCTGATACAAACAAGATTGTCCACTAAACAATAACATGTGACATGATTGCGACAGGGCGTTGCTGTGGTCACCCAACGTTGCTTCTGAACCACCATGTCTTCCTCAGACACTACCCTCAAACTCAACTGTTATATTTTAGGGGAAGACCCCATGACTGACATTTTTGTGGTCGAGCTTCCGTCCAATGTGGAAGTACTCGATCTCCAGATGGCCATCAAAGAATCCCGACGTATTGACGCTGTCACAGGCCTTTGGCTCTGGAAGACGTCTCTCGCTATCGATTCGAACTTCAATAACAGTATTACCAACCTTAGGCTTAACAAAAATGACGCATTAAATCCCATGTACGAATTGTCAGATATTTTTCCAACACACCCCCCTAAGGGACGCATCCACATTATTGTTGAAACTGCCAGTGAGTGCTATGTATCAATCTTCCCACAGATTCCTTCTAACAGGCGTTAGCTGTCAAACAGGAACTTAGACCTGGAGACCTTGAGCTCACTTGTTACATTGCTGGTGAAGACCCTGGAAGGTTATTCAAGATCAAGCTTTCGCCTACAGCGATTGTTTCGCAACTCCAGATGGCGGTCCAAACGGAGAGAGATCCCATTTTCCGTGACTTTGATCCTCTCGATATTCACCTCTGGTGTTCAATGATATCTATCGACGAAAACTATAAGGAATTTTTTAGAAACCTTGTACTTGCCGACGAAGGCAACCTGCAAAGTGACACACCGTTATATATGATTTTCCCGGATCCCCTGCCCAGTAACATGGTTCATGTAGTTATTCAGCGTAAGTGTAATACATTTGTCTTCAAATTTTCATAAAATGACTATAATTGTATCCTTCTTTGTGTACATTGCTTGCAGCGGTCCAACAAGGACCTCGCGACCTTGAGCTTACTTGTTACATTGCTGGTGACGACCCTGGAAGGTTATTCAAGATCAAGCTTTCGCCTACAGCGATTGTTTCGCAACTCCAGAAGGCGATCAAAACGGCGAGAGATCCCATTTTCCGCGACTTTGATTATCTCGATATTCACCTTTGGAGTAAAACAATATCTATCGGCTCAAACTTTATGGAGGATTTCGGAAACCTTGAACTCGCCGACAAAGATTGCCTGCAAAGTAAGACACAGTTATCTTTGATTTTCCCGGATCCTCTGCCCAATAACGTTGTTCATGTGGTCATTCAGCGACGTGAGTGTAGTGCATCTATCTTCAATTTTTTATATAAAATGACTGTTATTCTTACCTTTTGGCATCAGGTCCGGAGGACTTGAATTCTCTATCTCCTTTACGGAATAAACGGCAGAAAAACTTCAAAGCCAGAAAATCACCCAAACCGCCATCTGCACTTGCCGAACCAAAGGAATTTCGAAACATTCAAGATAATGCCGAAGGGTTCTTTGCCTGTGCTCGTCCTCCGAACAGGGAGCCCAAGGTTCCATTGACTCTACTCGACAGCGTATTTGCGAAGTTTGCTGACAATTCTCGTACAATTACCCCAACTCGGGAAGCATGCGAGGTTTCTTATGAACTGAGACGCCGCATGAATTTGTTTTATGACGATGATAATCAGCGGGCGGCTGTACTACGCGACATTTTGAAGAAGCTTGAACTTGAGTTGGTAAATGAAACCATAGGTACATCACAAGCACGGACTGATGGACATATCTGTTTCAATAATCACCCAGTTATCATTTTGGAGGTCAAGGTCGAGTCTGACGAAGGGGGAGATCCTACATTCCAATCTCTTCTATATTACGATCTCTTTATTCAGGAGCTTCATTTGTGGGAAGATATCTCTTCAATTCACTCTTGCTTCATCATTACTCTAGTTGGTAAGTGTTGTCGTTGGGCTTCAACTTAAACCAATGTTCACACAAACTTATTTTATATTAGGACCTCGTATAACCTTCGGGGGTTGCGCCTTAACTGATCGGCCCACAATGGAGATCTTTTCTTCCGTTGCCCTTGACTTTCACTTTACCGATGAGAAGGCGATGGAAGATGTTGCGCGACATCTAACAGCTTTAAAGATAGCTGTGGACACCTTGAAAGGGCGGTATCCCGAAGAGACTCCCCAATCGGTGAAACCAAAATTGACTCCTTCCTCTATTATTCGCACCTGTCGACATCCATCCGAGCGCCCATCTAACTTGCCGTCTTCGCAAGCTGCCCCCTCTACTCAAGTTTTCCCCCTTGTCGTTCAAAACATCTACCCGTACAAAACCACATTTACGCATATAGGCACGAATCAGCTGACGCCATTCACGTATGAAGGGGCGTTCGTGGACGACAAGCCCCTACTTTTCAGAGGGTGTGTGAATAAAGATGATCCTATCCTCATCAAATTTGCACACAGATACGGAAAGGATGTGCATGTGTGGTTGTCAGAGCAGGGGTGGGCTCCAAAGTTACTCGGATTCGAAGAGCTGTCCGGCGGGTGGTTCATGGTCGTCATGGACCTTTTAGACGAGTCATGGGTCCCCGTAAGTGATATGAGAGACCGTCTGCCAAGTGGTTTGAAGGAAGCTATTCGCGCTAGCATTGACAAACTCCACGCGAATGGTATGGTGCATGGTGACATTCGCGAAACTAATATTATGATCAAGAGCAACAACAAAGAGATCAAGTTTATGTTCATAGACTTCGACTGGGCAGGATTGTCTGGCAAGGTTACATATCCCGGTAATATCAATTGTGCTTCTGCTCTTAAACGTCCAAAGGATGTATACTGTTATATGCCTATTTTACCTCGACATGACATTCATATGTTGAACAACATAGATGAGTCTTGATCTTTAAACACTTTTATTTGCTAGTACTGGCTGTAGTATCTTTTTTCATACCCTCGCGAGGCACAATATACTATGTACGGCACATCGACCTCATGGTGACACGTCCTCGATCGAGCATTTTGACGTCGGAGTAGTAGACACAATTTTACACTGACACACGCTATTCGTCAACCATACCGGCACCGTAGCTGGGATAGTATAACAGTCAAATTTCTTCTGTTTCTATATTCGTGACACTACTATAGCACAGTAGGACAATATGCGGACCGGAACGAACCCAAGAGAGAGCAATGAGCGCTTGGGAAAAAAGCGCTCCAACGTCAGAACATATTCTCTGATCCGCATGTACACCCTCCCCAACCTCGGTCGGTTTGCGAGCAACGAGATCTACACGATCTCTACCGCCACGCACGCCATGTGCATTCAGGCCGGCTACGATTCCACCCAGAGAGTACAGTTGGACAGTCAATGATGCGGCGGAGAATGAGATCAAAGGGGGATTCGAACAAGGGTAGACTTAACCGTGTACTGCATTGGATTTCCAACGTTTTCTGCATGAAGTACGTTAGCTTCAGCAGTCAACGCAATCACTGCCCTGGCAAACGATTTCCGCCGCTGATTCGAAAAGATATACGCAAGCATCCTGCCTTGCTTGCGGAAGTTGGTGTGGTCATCAGAGTTGACAGAGGGGGATATGGGGCAGTCGCCGCGCACGATGTGCCGTATTGCTGGGTATATAAGGCAGGAGTCCAGGGAGAGGTGGGCGGCGGGCGTGGTGAGTGTTATTATGTTTTCGAAGATGATTAGCATTAGTTCTTTGCCATCTGCGAGAAGGCATTAGTAGGGGGGAAATGAGCTGAGGGCTGAGGGGATAGGGATGCACAGGCGGCTTTACACCTAATCGCGCGTCGGCAGCATAGTAACTTGTAGAGAGATAGATGAGCGAGGGATAGGAGAAAGACTGGGATAAAACATACTAAACGCGAGCTGCTCAATCATACTCCCAATATTTGCACCAGCCTTCACAAAGCCCTGTTCCCGTACAGCCTATACTGCAACATCGTCGCGACATGCTAAAGATCCAAAAGCTGATAGTATGAGACAAGAATAGACTAAGAATGAGGTGCGTTATCTGCTTCTACGTGTTTATGAATCCTGGCTGGCGACGTCGTTAGATCTTTCGCAAAGCTGCGCTGAAGGCTGAAGCTCGTTCAAGATCTGGGCGAAGGGATGTTCCCTGAACCAAAGGAAGACTAAGTTAGGCTGCAGCTGCCCTACCACCACCGCCGCCGAGGACTCAACGTCGACACCCACGCCCGAGGAAGAGAAGCACCAAACCGTCCCCAGCGCCTAGCCCAAAGCCAATGAACCTCAAACTGAACCCACTTCATCCACTAGCACTGGGGACCTCGGGGAGTCTGTGGGCGTAGGAGCGTAAGCCCATGGAGATCCCCGCTGACGTCCACACTCGCATTACCCTCGATGATCTGAAGGGCTACGTCATTTGGCCCTATCGCTATACCTTACAGCAATTGAAGGTACGTGTCTGATGAGGAGTTGGAGGGAGTTGGCGAAGTTGTAGGGTTTGAACTTGCCGGCTACGAGTGAAGCGAACGAGTCGACGAGCAATTGCTTCGATCTGCATCAGCACTTCGGTTATGTAATGTTGCCCGAAATGAGCATCCCCGAGAAGGTGCCAGGCCCGAAACCGGCAATTATCAATTCCAAATTTTCCTTACTTATGTAATCCAGCCGCGCGTAGAGATCTAAGTTTGCCATTTGGGTAGATTTATAATAACATGTAAAACCCCGGTGTCGATGTGTGTCTTGTTAAAAGAGAGCGATTGCATGATCATTCCAGGCGAGTGATTCGTAGTCTCATGCCAGGTTCAAGAAAATGTGCGTTGTCTGGACGCAAGAAATTCAGATGATATACTGGGTATTATTGGAGAGCGAGAGGCGACTATTTAGGGATCTAAGGGATGGTTGGAAGATGTTGGATGGCTTGTCCTCACTTGAAACGAGAGGAGTGGGAATTTATCGGTTGGAGTAAAATTCGGGAAGGGATCGTTGAGCCTGGTTACGACTTACGTAGAGCGCTTACAGACTCGCGACATTGACGGGACGGATAGCTCATTCGACGCGCGATGCTTTCTTGGGATAGACGAAGTACGAGAACTAGATACATCGTTGAAGAGAGAGCTGGGATAGTTGAGATAGCAGATTTGTGGATTATGAAGGATAATTGTGGTGTAGATTGATAGGGAAGTGGTAATAGCGTATAAGAGCCGTTGACAAGAGGCAGCAGTATCGTTTGTATGTTTATCCGTACACTTAGAATTGGTAAAGGGACATATCATCACAGCGTCGAACGTATTACTTATAAGTAGACTCGCGAAATAAACGTGGAACAGTGAGGAGGGATGAGGAGGACGAAGAGCGTTTACACTTGATCCACATGCAAATGGAAAAATGATTCCGTGGGATGCGTATAAATAGCCTGAGATTAGAGATAAGTAAATTATTGGCGTCGGCGGCGTGTGGAGTGGTTGCGATTTTGGATGTTGGAGAGGATGGAAGATGCTGTTGAGCAGTGCAGCTGTGATAGGGTGGTGTTGGACTGTGATATATTACCATCGAGCGATACGCTTGTCTTGAGGTTAAGCTACACCATTGCAGAGTCTAGAGAGCATAACTTCCATAGGGCCGCAAGCTTACGCATGATGAGAACAATAACCCGTTGCTAGCATGAGAAACTGCAGTGAGCAAGATCTGAGATCTGATAACGTACCCCAGTCCCCCAAGTCACTCGCTGTCACTAGTTGACGCGTCACCGGTCACCGAACACTTGGTCGTATTGATACAGTAATCTGAATCATTTGGCAGACCGTCGTCATCCACGCCTCGAAACCCTACCTCCCATACTTGTCCTCCCTCCTAGCCTCCAAAGTCCATGGGGCGATGTGTGTTGTCTTTTTTGTGGTTTGGGGTAATTGGTTGATGTCGAAAAATCCACGGTTGAAGTTGGAAGGAAGGCTTTTGTCACCCGTCCCAGTCTCGCACGCCGAGAGAAATGCAAAGTCAGCCTTTGGTAGTTGCTTGCTGATGAGCGTTGACAGCTCAAGGTTCCCATCATGGAAGTAGAAAGCGCTTTTAGTGGGGTTCTTGGGATTTTGGATGGCATGGCACGCTAGGTGAATCCAATTACTCCCTTCCATGCCTTCCACGACTTTGTCTACAGTAGCTTTCATTCCCTCTAGATGTTCAACGGAAAGCCCAGAGGATTGTAACTTATTCTGTATATCCTTCCCTTCTTTGACAGTTTGTGGGAGGGCTAACATACCGGGAGTTTGAGGCTGCGTTACGATGAGGAGCTTTTCTAGCTTTCGGGGAGCATCTCGTTGTGCACAAGAGAAAATGGTGTTTAGCATTGGCGTATAGGAAGAAATTACGTAGTCAGAAATTTTGCTCCCAAAGTATGCCTCATTGCCTGTATATATTCCCGCTGCATGAATCGGGAGAAATGCAAGCGGACCTGTTGCGCACCACCAGATACGGGGAGGAATATGGGATGGCTGTAAATGGTGAGTGGTAGCCGCGCTACATTATTACTGTTAACTTACCTCAAGTTCCAGTGTAGTCATTATAGGTCTCACAACAAACACCCAGAGCTGAATCAAGATGTCTTCGAATGGGGGGTGCTTTTTTGAATTCGACGGTCGCCCACCCCGCGATCCCCGAGACCGAATCTCATATTCAGCTAGCGACGAAATCAGTAATCGCCTGAGAGCCTCAGCTCGATCGTACGTCAAATCATCCAAAGGTATATGAACAATTTCCTGCGAATCCCGTCGAAGTGCTAGAGCATCGCAACGCACTGTATCAACATTGATGACAACCACCGTTCCACCCGGACGCTTCATTTCCAATAGTTTCGAAGCATTTGCAGGACGCAAAAAGTCTCCAAACCCTTCCAGTGTACGGACAATGCGCAACGTATCCTCCCATTTTTCAGCCAGATCTCGCTGCATACGTGCTTCAGCTTGTACATTCGTCTTTTGATCCAAAGTCATACGATCAGCTTGCTTTGTACTACGTGAGCCAAGCTGATCCAACGCTTTCGAAATCCTTCTCAGCTCGTCCGCCAGATCTGGGCGTACATCGTGTAAATCATCCACAGGAGTCCTGAAAGTGTTCAACTGATTCCAGACAATATTCCGTCCTTCCTCCAACCACTGTATCGCCAAATCAAGCCGGTTCCACGAAATCGCAGTAGCAGCGGCCTCATTGACTAATGAAGACCACGTGCTAAGTGTGTGATGCCGCTCAGACACGGTCTCTCCCAGCCATGCCACAGTAGGCAAAAGCTCAATGACTACACCATATCCATCTAACGCCACGGGTTCCTTCAATCGATTCAAGGCCCTTGCCCAATTCATCGCAGCACGAAGCCTTTGTGAAGCAATCCCAGTCAGATTCAATGCGGCACGCCGGTAAAGCTCGATGGCTTTACTGAGGTCAGCTACGCTGTCTTCTTTATGATATCGATCTTCCAATATTCTAGCTAAAGCATTCAAAGATTTTGTATACAAAAAGTGCGTATCTGGCATCATTTCGTGTGCTCGTTCATGATACGATATGCAAGCATCCAGATCAGCAAGATTATCTGTGCGCTGAAACCGAATCCAAGTTGCCCAAGTGAGATTTTGATATGCGGCCATTTCGAGCATAACAGTCCTTGCTGGGTGTTTAACCACTTCATTCAAGATGGAAATTGCTTCCTCGATATCGTCAAGGTCACCGGTGAGCAGGCAAATCTGCCCATGGAAGGTGGCGAGGGTATTCAGCTGTATGGGTTTGAGAGGATCATCTTGTTCAGTCAGCGACATACTCTCCGATAAAACTTCCATTGCCTCTTGCAGCAATGCAGGGTCCTTGGCTATCTCGGACAAGTGTGTCAAAGCCGCGGAGAGATTAATAAGAATAATTGTCTTCGCCTTTCCCCTCTCGTTCTTTACCATTATCCTGGCCTTTCGGAAAGTCGCAACAGCTTCAGTTATATCATCCAGGCTATTCCTAGCCAGAGACTGCGAATAATACGCTTTTCTAAGACTCAACAAATTAATATGCAATGGAGCGTGCCTATCGAGCGTAGCTTGCATCGCGGCCTGCTGGACTGACACTGCTTTGTCGATATCTGCGAAATTACCTGTGAGCTCAAACCGTTCAAGGAGACAATTTCCCAAGCTGTTCAAGTGCATATGGAGAGACGAATCCGATTTACTTATATCCACAGCATCTCGAAGAACACGTACAGCCTCCTCAAGCGCCTCCGCATCCCCATTCAACATAAACACACGAAACAATGCGTCCCCCAGGATGCTGAGACGTATGGACATCCCTGTTGACTCTTTCGGTGTCCTATAAACGGCGTCCTGGAGAATTTCTACACCCTTGTACAAATCATTATGATTTCCAGTATGCTCGTATCGCAAACAGTACGCGCCTCCAAGTTCTTTTAGCCGTGCAGGAACATTGGGATGATCGGGTGGCGTCTTCTCCAAAGCATCGCCTAAAGCAGAAATAGCGTTGTTAATATCCTCTGCATGCCCAGCTCTCTCAAAGCGACTGTAGAGCACAATCCCAATAGCGCTCAGTGTAGTCGGGAGGAACTCGTGATCAGAAGGACTCCGACTCAAAGCCTCCTCCAACAGCGTCAGCATATTATCTATGGTATCCATATTGCCCGTTTCATAGCAAACACACGTATACGTCTGCGCAATCTGATGCAAATTCCCCGGGATATCCTCCGAAGTCACTTTGAACGATTCCTGTAAAACTGCAATTACCTCCTCTATATCCTCCACCGACCTCGTCAGCCGATACCTACTCAACAACAAACCCGCAAAATACACATGATATTTTGCATCTTCAGAAAGACGAAGAATCTCCGACTCCCTATGATTCTCAATCGCCCTATCGATATCCGCTAACTCGCCTGTGCACTGAAACCGAAAAAGCCACACAGTGCTCAACGTCCCCCGACCCGAGCCAGTCGTAATCTCGGTATCAGGCACAAGATCTAGCGACTTCTCACCAAATTCCAACGTTGCATCGATATCCTTCAGATCCTTCGTATGTTGCGCCAGATTAAACATCAAAAATCTCAACTGCCTCGCCATATCCGCATAATTCCCACCCTCACTTCGCGTCACCTCCAACGCCTCCTTCTGCGCCTCAACAGCCTCTCTGATATCATTCACCTTCCCCGTCTTCTTAAACCTTCTGTAAAGAAGCGTAGAAAGATGAAACAGCTCTGCACCGTGTACTTGGCGTTTTGCATCCGCCACACGCGAAGTCTGCAACGAAATCGCCTCGTCAATCTCCTTCATACCATCCAATAACACAAAGCAATCCTCCAAAGCACTAATCAACCGCCCCAAGCGCATGCCAGCCTCGAGGTGTCCCTCAGGTGTCAACGCAAGCGCACGACGATATCCCTCAATAGCCCTATCCGCATCATCGGGGTTCTTCGTCGCCTTCGCTCGGGCGAAGTACAAATTGGCCAAATCCGTAATCCGGCGAGGTTTGATCGCATCTATGAAGTTCCAAGTGTTGAAAAAGTCGCCGCCGCCGTAAATCGGTTGCCGTCGCCGTAAATTGATTGTGCCGTATCTACAAGGTGCCGTATCCAGACTGTAACTTCAAAATTTCATGTTTTCTGTACTTTTTCGATGTCATTACATACTATTCATGTAAGTTTCTCATAACTACATTGTATAGGACCATTGAAGCTCTTATATACCATGTAAATTGAACTTCAATCTAACCTTCTCTCGATACGGATGGAATTCCCACGTTTCGATGAAGCGAGCATACACATAAAATATCGTGCATTTGCTCACTCGTTATGACCTATTTGAGTCTATGGATATATGTGTAACAATATGAGTAGTGTTTCAGCACGCACCACTGAGACTTGTAATAGGTACATAAATATCACAATGTAATCTCAATATCATTTGAAATTAGTTATCCATTCCTTTTCTATTTTTTCGTTCCGAAAGTCATTCCAATCCAACTATAGTTCTAATTTTAATTACATTGTAGCTCAGTTGTAGCTTACTTAATGTTCTGTACATTTCCCTCTACGCAAAGCAATATATGAACGCTATTGTACTTGCAGAACTTCTTCCACTTCTCCATTTAGTTTTACTTAATTTCGTTACAATTAGCCGTAAAGGAGCACTGATAAAGAGCTCAGTTAATAAATGCATGCAGATATTTCCGTGCACGCTCAAAGTCTGCACATGGAAATCCGACCCTGAGCGTGAATAATATGTTAGGGAGCATGATGCAATATACTATCATAAATATACCAGTATCCTAAATATATACTTTACTACTGCATGATCTTATGGTCTAGCTTAAAAGCGCGTAAATATTACATTGAAATCCATGCTCAAGTTAATTTATTTGAGCGTGCGTGAAAGTTATAGTTACTATTGGTGTTCACGCACAGATATAATATTCACACTCGCGGTCCATTTAAATGGGGTTGAGCGTGAGCGTGATTGAATAAAATATAATATAAATATTGTAGAGGCAGAAGGGTGTGTTGATGCCTAAACAAAAAAATAATTTAGCGAGTCGGTGAATATCTGTACGACCTTGGATGTTCTAAGGTGTCGAGAAAGGGGGACCATTGTTTATTCCATTGAGAAGAAGTAGATACATGATTTTAAAGAAAATTAGAATAAAGAAAATACTTAACAAGGAATATCTTGTAAAACGAAAATTAAATATGTTGAGATCGTAGATTACGCAAGGAAAAAGGATAAGTTTGAAACATAGAGCATACCAACTAATTGAAAGAAAATTGTAAAGTAAAATTTGGGGGAGGGAGACATAGGGTAATGACGGCCTTCAGTAAACTATTTTGTGGCATTCAGCGGGACTTGGTAGCACGGGATACTGACGATCTTGAGTCCTGCTGTATAATAGCGGCTTTGAGGGCAATGCAGGATTGTCGGCGTAGGAGGGGGAATGAGAAAGAGAGAGAGAGAGAGAGCGCGCGCGCGAACACGAACACGAACAAACGCGTCGACGCACGCATCAGCTGATTACGTAATGAAAATAAAGCTCGCCTGCTTATGATAACGAAATTAGTAAAACCTTCAGTTTTGTAGTGCAGGCTCGAGAGGGTGTACTGTATTCAAGGAATTTAAAGCGCTACATAACTGAAACATTTATTTGGCATTCTCAGTACCCTTTCGGAAGGCAGAAGAGTACAGAGAAGAGCGTGGGAATTAAGTTTCAGATGATAAGAACATAGAGAAAAGAATAAAAATAGTGTGAATAGCGGTATCTAAAGGCACTACATGCTATGTAACACATATTATATTTATTGCTACACCAAAAGAGTAGAAATATTAGGCAATTACAGCAATCCAGTTTAGATACGGCACCGTTGTAGATGCGGCACAATCAATTTACGGCGACGGCAACCGATTTACGGCGGCGGCGACTTTTTCAACACTTGGAACTTCATACAGATGCCCTAGGATGCGAGCGAGCTTCGGTGAACATCTCAATGGCCTTTTCGATATCGCCCATATCCGCCGAATATTGAAACCTCAAAAGGTACATAGACGCCGTGTCAAAGAGGACAGTGAGCACAGCCGGATGATCAGGCTTCAACAATCTAACCACTTCCTCCTGGGACTTGGCCATCTCCTCAAAATCACCCTCTTTCGCGAATACGTCGTACCTCTCCTGCAACGAACCAAAAAGAAGCAAAAGGACCTGCATCTTCATCTCATTCCCAGAATCTCGATACCCCCGAACAAGCTCTAATGCGTTGCGGAAGAACGAAATTGAAAAATTGATATCATAGAGGTCGTTAGTGATATGGAAGAGTTGTTTCGAGAGCAGACCGAGTTGTATACTTTTTGCTATTTTTTCGGGGTTGGAGTCTGGGATATTCCGCAAAGAGCTGTATAAAGATGTTAAGGCGCGTGAGATTTCTGGTTGTGTTTTGAGCGTCGAGAAAAAGTCTGTGCTTGGGAAGGAACTCAAAGTTGAGTAGGACGTATTGTCTTCCTTTCCTAAGATGGGTGTTAGTTTGCGAGAGTGGCGAAGCGTGGAGACGTACGGCATATCGTGGCTGACATTTGAATTGGTGGATTTGTATCTGGGAATGTAAAGTACAAGTCTAAGGTACCATGAGTATGCGAATATGCAGTGTTCACGAAACAACGTACCTCCAACGAGCTCTTCCCTGGTAAACACCATTGTATTCGACACTTTATCGTCAACAAGTACCGAAAACGATACAGATTTCCATTCTCCATTCCTACGATCCTCTTAGTAGCAACAAACACAAAGAATCACGGAGGAAACGTACAAGTGAATATCATTCATCTTCCACTTTCCCTCGTCATCTACGAGTGTAACCAACGTAGGTTCATGGTCGTCTATTTCCCATATCAATACCACCTTTACATCCGCGAGGAATGGGGCGAATGAGATATCTGTACATGCATCAGCTGGGGAAAGAAGAAGAAACGAGGAAGACGGACTGGTAAGTTTGATTATAGACTCGGACTGGTCTTCGTTCATCGCGTATGCGTATGTGTATGTTATTATTGCTCGTGAAACTGATGTGGTACTTTATCTGCTGCTTTGTGTTCTTTTACTCTCCAGGGGTTTCGTGGTATTGTGTAGTTCAGCCCTAGAAGGAGTTCTTTGCTCTTCTCCCTAGCTTAAGGTTCCTTGATTCGTTGCAAATTGGTGATAGGGGAAAGAATGATCGTGGAAAATGCGATGATGACTGACGCGGGTGCTCTATATATAAGGGTGGAGTATAAAAGGGTCAAGGATAAGGATCAGAATAGATCCTATGATTCGGGCGTGCATGACGGATATTGTCCTGATATGAATGATTGATTCCCACTACCTTTTAAGGTAGTTGGGTTATAGGGAGATCGCGGTCGGGATCTCACTTTCTAGTAATCTGATTGGCCGAAGCCCCGTCACACTCTGTGATTGGTTGAATACGGTTGTTCAGAGCCCTTTGATTTCGGTGAGTTCTTTCTTGTTGGGGGATGTGGTAGGAGTTGATACATGATGGTGTGTTATTTTGTGTGTAGAATAGGACGTCACCCAAGCCCCCTCTGCTCGCCTCCTCGACCTTCCGCCTTCCTGCATCACGATGTCAAGGACACCACAACATCCAGCTCCCCCTCCCTGCTTGCGTTACGACGAAGATGCAAATGTCTTTGCAACCTCGTCAACGCCTTGCCAACCACTGCTCGACCTCTTCCACAACTGTACCACGGATACCATGCAGATCCTCTCTTTGAACTGCAACGAACCGAAGACCTCCATCCCACACTCAACCGCCACCTCCAACACATAATCCTGCACACACACGCAGGCGTGGTTGGTGGACCAAACTACTCGGTCCACCTCCCCCATTGCCCTCAATCTCCCTGCTCGCACATCTTCCAAGAAGACAGGTGGCTAAACAGCAGCATGCGAACGAAGCCACAGAGGATTCCTCCGCCCCCACACGGATTGTCCCCTTCATCCCCTGTCGTGTCCACCCATCATCACCACATCATCGACATCCAGACATAACAACACCATTGACTTCTCAACCACCACCTCCAATGCCCCTGCCCGCCAGGACAACAGCGATCTCTACCCAATGTCAACCACCACCCACCACCACTGCCACGATCAACCGTTTTCGCGCCCCTGCTATCCAGCATCCACCGCTACCTCCGTGACTTCTTCCACTACCCCATACTCCACCATCCACCCTAGCCTGCACATGCAAGGGATTGGTACGAGTTCACGATGCTCGGTGTTCTTCACAGCTGGATAAAGGCTTCATGAACACGGTATGTCCACGCACACTTGATTAGTTTTCACTTCTCACCTACTTTTCGGTCCACAGCTCTACAACTTGACACCTAAAGCATCCTCTTCACCGTTTGGCCATCGTATCCAACCAACCGTGGCAGTAGTAAAAGTTGTATAGTTCTCATTGGTGTCATTGGCGGAAGTGGTTTCATTCACCACCTCTATCACCACATCGTCCTCAATGCGATGTTTCGCGTCGCCTGGCCCACCCCACATCCCCTACTGCGTCATATCCGCCATCTAGCACCACCATTGTTCCTTGTCATATCGACGTGTCGGTGGCGTGGTCACGATTCGCCGCGGGGTTCTTTACCCCCTTCCTCCTCCACTTCTCCCTCCTCATCCCAGCACGGTGGCGGTCTCGGCCACCACTGCCACCTCAGCTTGGTCTCGTGCCCACGACTGTCATCACCTCAACATGCCGTCCCTTTCGCTAGTTCCCCACATCCACCTCCACCTCCGATTGTTGCACACCGCTGAGTGTTCTAGGAGATAATGTCGTAGGTAGATGTGAAGATTACCGCTTGTGATATGAGGTTTAAAGGTGTAATGAAGACTATGATGTGTGTTAATCATAGGTTCGATCTACACAAACTCTTACTGATTTTTCATACAGTTGTTGTCCGAACGCAGCATACTACTTCGACCTACCCACATTCTCCATCCACCTCCACGCCATAAGACAAAGTTCCCCAGGCGACGAAATAACAATCTCCTACGTACCACTCGATAGTGCCGCCTCCGATCGCGCTGTCCATCCAACAAAGCACTATGCCATACCCCCCTGCACACCCACATGCTGCACGAACCCCTCCTCACATACACTCCGCACAAGCATATCAAGCAAAGCCCAAGCACTCCAAAGTCACATGTACGAAACCTGCACCAGAATCGAAAAAACAGTCCAATGCGTGCTCGTCACCAATTTAAATATAACCGACACACCGGATGAAATGGCTAATATACGAAAAACGTAACTCGCTGCGAAGGCTTTGGTGTGTGATATGAAGAGGTTTGGAATTAAGGGGTGTATGTCGTATGTGATCTTGGTGAGGACTACGTGTTATTGTACTGCGCTTTCGTTTTCGAGGAATCCGGGGGCTGAGATGAGGGCTGTGGATAATAAGGTTAGGAGGTTTAGGGTCTTTGCGGGGGACGTTGTGAAAGCGCTTTTAGGGGAGGGGGCGGAGGAGTTTAGGGTGCTTGTGCTTGAGAATGAGATGTATGGCGTTGTGTGATGTTGGTTGGGCGTTTTATTGTTTCGGAATTTTGAGAGGATGAAAGACCGCGATTGTAGGTCCATGTGTGGGCGCACTTGAGCGGGATTAGCGTTCTTCTAACTTAAGTTGAACAATGAAAAGTACTCATACTGTGCACTATACAATTATAGACTCGGCATCTTGGGTATTAGTTTACATGGACAGCAGAGATGTAAATGAGAATTGTTGTTTTTAGTGGACTATGTTACGATGGCGACGTACTTATCTTATACCCGCATCAACGCCCACTGCCCCAAGCTGGGGGTGTCGATAGCGCCGTTTAAGGCAGTAGCTGAGTTTGTCATTATCTAGTAGTAACCAACGTTGTATACTTTCCCACGGGGGATAAATGTCAAGATAAAGAGCATTCTAGAAAATTAAAACAAACTACGCTGGCAATTCACTCCACTGCGAGTAAGTATGTACATTACTGCAGTACCTCGGCGCATCTTTCGGCGCCCAGGCAAATTCTAGTGCTGTGTAATCATGGACTTGTCGTCTTGAGAATTTGTTGACAAGGGTGGCGAGATGAGCAACAATGCTGTTCTTCAACGGACGGTGCTACGAAGGTGATGTATTTAACTCGTCATAATTTTTGATGTTCTGAGCCTTGGATGTCGTTAATGGCAGTTAACGCAGCTCGTTTTTCAACACTTCACTGGTAATTCTTGGGCAATTAATGCGGCCCACGGGTACACTGCTAAGTATTGCACAACGAAAAAATGAGAAGCCACCTCGAGGCGCCTTCCGACAGGTTTATAATGGGACTCCTTTTGAAGAGGAGGAATACTGCTTGGTGGTATCCTCTCGACGAAGCACGCAAATGAGGTGAACTGAGGGGGAATGCGAAGCTGTATTCTTAGAGGGTACGTATGTATGACACATGTGTAGCTAGCGAGACAAGGTCATGTGAACTACAGCATGTAAGTAGTGAGGTGGCGCCGCGGCGGTAATGAAAATGAACGAAATCTGCATTTTGTAATGCAGGCAGAGCACCTGCTCTACACTTTAGCGATATTTCAGCCGGTTACAAGAACGTTTAAATAGCACCCATTAGAATGCAAGCGTCTCTATAGTATAATCAACAAATTTTTCGACATCTTCAAACCTGGGAATAATCCTGCACTGGAAGGGCTTCGAATGCCTAGAAACCAAAATGCATCAGTGGGTCTGTTAGACGATCTGTAGATTATGGCATACATAGCCAGCCCGCTGTCAAAGCATTCCATTGGATCAGGGACCACCGAGCACTCCGATCCATCCTTCGTGGGAGTTACATCGAAAGCCCACAGGATACGTGCTGCGAATATGAACATCGTGTCATTTGCAACGTAGCGGCCAACACATATTCTGAATAAAAACTTGAATGAGATACAATTCGAGGTTGATGAACCAACGTGATTGGCCATTACCTTCTTCCAAATCCAAATGCTATATCTCCTTCCTCAGAGCCCTCTGAAACGGAAAGGAATTTTCCGGTGTTTGAATCAAGATGTCTCTCAGGTCTAACTCTTCAACATCAGGGCCATAGACATCCGGATCATGCATCATTGCCCTGTTAATATACCCGCTCTTTAGTGCAATTACAAAGTTCTACATGCTATAATTTACCAGATGTTTGGGATACAGATAGTGTCCTTGGGTATAAAGTAACCTTTATACCAATCATCTCTATCCAATTTATGCGGTATGCCTAGGGGCGAAACCAACATCAAATTCAGCACAACTTGTTACTGAGGCACTAACATACCGTTAGGACCAATTGGCCGCCATCTCATGCATTCTTTTGTAAGTGCCCTGACATACACCAGGTTGTCGTAGTCCCCAAAATTGGGTAGTCGCTCCCGGCCTACTACGCGATCTAATTCTTCTTGCGCTTTCTTCTGTACATTTGGATGAAAAATAATGGCTAGTAAGAACCACTCTATTTGGTACGCGATCTGTACGTCCTAATTATTGAATACGTCAACGAATAAGAAATATGTTACTTACAGTATCCGCGCCTGCAGCACTGGAAGCGCCGCAGTCAATTTGTCACGGACAAGGTACATAGGTGAAGACATACTATAGAGTCACTGCGGTCCATGCACTCTCGATCTTCGGAAATGCTCCACTATTATCTTCCAACAATGAGCTCATAAAACAAGGCTTCTGAATACCTTCATTCTAAATTGGAAGTTTGACTATAATTCTGTGTAAGCACTCCTCTCCAAGGGGTTACTTACCATCCGATTTTCGACCCCCTCCATGAATTCCCTTATCATCTCCGAGTCTCTGATAAACCACTCCTCCGTCTCATATCTCCACTTACACATCCACCGCGGAAGGAACCTCATCCAAGTGAAGAACTCTACCCAGTACGTTCCTGGCACTCCAGCCTTCGTCAAGCGCTGCATGAAATCTGATACCATTTTAATCTTAGGATCTTCTGATGACGCGATTGGTGGTTGCCCATACAACATCGACAATGTCAGAGAATTGCTAGCCCTATGTAGATGTTTCTTGAAATCGGTAGGCGTTCCTAGAAGTTGTGAGACCATTAGGGCAGATTCGGATTCTTGAAAAGGGTGATATTTATTCGCGACGTTGTTGCTCAGTGCCCTGCAATGATCTCTAATTTAGAGGTCATTTGGAATATAAAGCGTAAATACATACTTATGAACAGCCTTCCTGATACGCTTCAACGACTCGCCATTCTGATAAAACGCAAAACTCAATCCACCAGTTACAATATCGACTATTATGGATGTTGGTCGACCAGAATATATCGCTGCACGGCGGTCTAGTAGCTCAGTGGCTACATCTGCATTTCCCAACACAACTACAGAATGTCCGGCGAGGTTTAAATGGATAATTGGTCCTAAACACCTTAGGTATTGCACGACTTAATGAGAGAAAGAGGATAAGTACCATATACTTCTTTCCACTTGGTAAATTTCAGCCAGTTCCTTTCCGAGAGCTGGAGAACATTGCCAATAATCGGTATACCAGGTGGACCAGGGGGTAGTTTCTTATAATTGCGATTTCGGTGCAGGGTGACATAAGAGAAGCCCAAATAAAAGGGTGAGGGATACAGGATTTATGATGCTCATTGTAGGGAAGCTTCAAGACTCAATAGCTGATTTTATATCACCCATTCTGATGGTAATCTATTTCAGAAGTATAGTAACTACTATGCGCCGGAAGGAGAATAATAAACTTTGCGAACCCAAGTATCATATCTACCACGCGTCGAATTAAATGAAGCAACGACGACGACATTACAGTACAAAGTACAATACATAAATACGTATATTACGTACATTAAACAGCAGCATTTCGTCTGTATAGTATAAAATAAGTATAGTATGAACCGCTTTCACGCATTGTGCTCGTATTCTTCAGCTTCTATTCACTTAGCAGATTAACGGCTAGGTAAATTCATCATTCTTTCTATTTATATACGCTCTACTAGTATCTTTCGTCACATGTACATGTACTATTCCATTTCCGCGCTAAACAGCAGCAATTTGCTGTATACTTGCAGTTGATTAGTATCTAGCCTACTCTGTGGCTTTTAACGAAGCAAATGTTGAGTAAAGGATTCAACAGTCTCTTGTACGTCTCCTTCCCAACTCCAGCCCGTGTCCAAATCGCCGATAAGTCACTTGAATCTCTCTATGTATAAGTAGGCTACTTGTTACTTTACCCCGTCGAGAATGGATTGCGTGTTCCATCCTGCTGGAGTGAAGGAATCGATAATAGTACATCTGTCGTTTGTACTATACGGTCTCGTATTGCATGTGTCCATTCCCCCCGTTCACCAACAGCTGCACGGTCTTGGGGTACCATGCAGGATTCTTCAGTTCCACTTCCCTCACCCTCCTTAAGCTTTGACCTGCGCAGGTCGAAAAGCGTACTTGGGAGTCTTCTTATGGTGCTCTCCAAGCGTCTCTTTGGCCTTCGGTGTCCACATCTTCTGCTTCGATTCGGGAAAGTTCTGCCGTGTTAGGCTAATTATTTGGTACCGAATTCCGTAGAGATAGCTCAGTGCGATTTAATGACGGCATTGGTGGGCGGAAGATGTGGTTCTCTGTCTTCTTCCTGTAGGGTTGGTTTCATGGGGAAGGGGTGAGTCGTCGGTGAGTGATAAGAGGATGAATTCGGAGGAGGGAGATAGGTCGGATGCGTCTGCGCAGTAGGCGTCTGGGACTACAAAAAGTGATTGTCTGTTGAGGGAAATAGACTACCTTGATGCCGGCGCTTCGGGGATCAGCACTCGCCTCATGTTTGATCGTAAGAGAGAGTAAAACGCGTCTCTAGTTTCTATCCGTATGTATCTTCGGGCTAGTTGGGACGGCATTTGGATGACATGTAATTGGACTTCGGGGACGTGAGCAGAGAAAGGAACAAGAGATTAAGAGATGAGAACTTGAGAGAGATCGTGGAAGAACAGGTATCGCAAAGTCTGGCACGACAAGTGATCAAAATGAGAGTCAATATCTTGATTGATATCATATCGTTGAATGTTCTGAGCTCGGAGCGTGAAGGAAAAGCTAGGAATTATACGGAAATTCAAGTCGCAATTCTCAGAGGCGACGCGTCACGACAACGTCACGTAGTTTGCTGCGTTATTTGGCACTGACCTTAAATTGTTTGGCTGGAGCATCGCCGGACAAATCCGCATCTACTGAAGTTCTGTTCCAGACTCTAGTTATCATGAACTTTATGATCTCATGAGCGCTTGGATGACTTGAGATATAATGTGAGGTAGTTCTTACATTTGCATGCAACATAATTATATGTACTAATCTAATGCAGCAGTGCAACAGAATGCGAAAAGCAGATAAACGACGCAGGAAATACCGATAGAGGATACGAGAAAGCACGAAATAGAGATAGAAAAGGGGTAGACAAAAAGGAATAAACATCGGCCCAAGTCTTTGCAAGTAGCGAAAGAAAAGAAAAAAAGGTTATAAATAGAATAAACTATGTAAGTAAAGCTACCGACCCCGTCTACGTGAACGGTATGGCGGCCATCGATCGCCGCGGTCACGATCTTGTCGGTCGCGATCAGCTGATGGTCCTCTGGGAATGTACGACGAGCCTGAGTACGAACGCGGGGAAGACATATACGAAGACTGGCTCGATTGAGACGAAAGAATGCCGTTACGAAGGGCGCGGGGTGCACTGGGTACAGGTCGTGGGGCGGTGGGTAACGTGCTGGGATTGGATGTGAATGAGGAGCCTGACGAGCGATAAAGAGGAGGAGCAGAGGATGGAGTAGGTCGTCCACCAGACGGCGACATGGAAGTATGAAAAGACCTAGGATGCGTTGGAGGACTGCGAGGACGATAGGAATCGAACCGTTTTAGTGGAGGTGGAGAGGCCTCGCCGATTTCGCCTTCTTCTTGCTGAGGAACCCGACGAGTTTGAGGATGGTCCAGGGGTGCATTGGTGGTGAGTGGAAGTTTGGATATCTCTTTGGTCAGTGAGACAGTGACGACGGGTACAGGAGGTGGAGTGTCACTCGGTAAAGGTGAAGAACCGACGGCGATGGACTGTTCAACCAGCTCCACCTTGGCCTCACGCGTAATCTCGTGCGTGAGTGGCGGAGTTGGAGCAGGCTTCGCTATTGCTCGAGGAGGCGGCGGGGAAGGAGTATGAGTCAACTTGGAGTTGTGAAGGGCGGAGGATGACAGCGGAGGAGGGTGATACCCGTTGACCTTTGGTGGTGCCATCTGGTGGTCGTCGATGTTCATAACTTTCCCATGAGCTGACGGAGGAGGCTCGACTGGAGTCGCATCGACAGCCTCCCCTGCCAGATCATGCTGACCGTCCACAGACACCTGTACACGCGACATAGGAGGCGACGGCAGTGAAACCGGAGAGGGGGCTTTCGTGGAAAGAGCCCGTAGATGAGGTACGATAGGCGACCGCAATAAAACGGTCTGCGGTACCATAGGCGACGGAGCCAGCACCTCGTTCGTACCAGGAGGCGAAACTGCCAACACCTCATTCGTACCCGCCGGAGAAACAGCGAACGCCGATGACGCGCTCATTGGCGACGTCTGAATGCTGGTACGAGTAACCTCCTCTTCCCGCTGCTTCTTCTTCCGCAGCGCAAAGTCTTTGAGGGTGAGCTTGACTTTGGGAACGGGGGCTGGTTGAAGCGGAGACGATGCCGATGATGGAGAAGTGTCGTGTGGAATGAATGCTTCTCGTGGCATTTCGGACGGGGGCATGAGAGGAGACGATGGCGGCATGGATGGCGAAAGAGGAGTTGCCTCTCGTGGATACGGTTCCTGAGACGAGATGGGCGGAGCAGAGGCAGGAGGCCCACGAGGAGAAGGTGACCGAACGACGACTTGAGGTGCAGGAGACTCGGGAGCAAGACTATACGCAATCGGCACATCAGGAGAAGAGTGATATTCATCCTGTCCTTCATGAACTCCAACAATCTCCCCGCCATCAACCATCGGCGACGACGGTATCGTCGACATAGGGGACAATGGCGAATGTTCGTCCTCCAAATTAGGCAGGTGGTCTCGTGTATCAGGGAACGGCGAGGTCGGCAGTGGAGAACGATGCGGTGACGGCGGGGAAGTGAGAGGTGATAGTGGGGTGTTATTGCCGAATGGAAAGTCTCCCGTGGGCTGAGGGCTTGGGGAAAGGGGAGAGATTGGCGTAGGAGAGGCGGAGTGCGCATAGGCGGACTTGGTATTGAGAGCGCTGGGTAGAGGAACCGGCAACGAAGCAATAGACGAAAGAGGAGAGTGCTCTTCGTGTAGGGGAACGGGAGACGGGTGTCTCTCGTCTCCAAGACCATGCATCGAATGCGTTAGCGGAATGTCGAGCTCGTCCATCTCGACATCACCATCTCCAGACGCAGACGGCTCCTCCATGGGTATCGGCGGATGGTCATGCGGCGACAAAGCCACCGTAAGCGTATTCGGCGACGACACTTCCACCTCAGCCTCCTCCTCCTCTTCTTCCTCCTTTGGCAACTGGCTGACCTCCAACGAATCTTTACGCGTAAACGCGCTCCAGCTCATCTGAGGCGACCCCAAACCCTCCTCCGCGCCAGGATCAACATCCACGGTCCTCTCCTTGCCTTTGCCCTTCCCGAGCCCCAGTCCAACTCCCAGCGTTTCAGAAATCGATGCGTTAGTCGAGCCAATGACGGCGTAAGCGCCCGTGACTGGCGTTACGAGCGACAATTTGGCAAAACGCATCGAGGGCGACGTCGCAGGTGGGGGAAGTGGTAGTGTGTCGAGCTTGACCGTCGAAGGGCCAGCAACCGCCGCATCACCTACAGAAAGAGGTCAGTAAAGAGTACATGCACGACCATGAGTAACTCACCTTTCTCGATACCAATATCGTCATCCACGACCTCGACTCGAAACCTATCGATCAAGTGATCTGCAAAGGCGATGATGAGAAACCATAGAATGTAATAAACAGAAAACGTACTCTTCCTCCGATGGAAAATCGGCCGTGACTCTCCACCCGTATCGCCCACTATTTCTTCCTCTTCCTCCTCCGTGCCTGCGCCATCCTTCACATCTCCATCCACTCCAGCCGCGCCCTCAACCCCTCGATCCCCATCCACAGCCTCGACCCCAGCAGCAACATCCTCTCCCTCCCCATCATTCCCAACAGCCATCGGTCGATCGAACCACTTCTTCCTCATCTTGGGAGGAACAAGCGGCGACGCGGGCAACTCGTCCTCCACGTCCATCGTCGGATCTTGACGCACCGAGCGAGGAGACTTTGAAGGAGAGCGTATCCTAATTCGCCGGACTGGAGAACCTGTAAGAGAGGGTTAGCAACACGAGCGAGTGATTTGCGTACCACAACCAAAACGAAAAGAAAGAAGGAAAAGGGATCTTACCATCACGCTTATCCTCCTCCTCTGCCCCCTCAGCACGCACAACGACGCCTTTCCTCCTGTCCCTCCCCTTCCTCGTTCGTTTCTTCCTACTGCGCCCATTAACAGCCCTCTCTTTCTTCTTCTTCCCCTCCTCCTCGTACTCCTTCTCCGTCCTCTCTCCTTCCCCCTCCTCCGGCTCATCAACACACATCTCGACCCCACTCAACCCGCCCGAAAAAGGGACCCTCTCCTTCGTCTTGAACCCCCTCCTATGACCAATGAGTGGTCCCAGATCCACCCCTTCCGCTTTCTCCCCAGCAGCGGTAGCAGAAGCAGGAAACTCGGATCCGGAAACGGAGGAGACGACCTCCCCGTCGACGAATGCTGCCATTTGAACTAGGGCACAGTCTTTTGCGCGTGCGCCGCATGCGCATGTTGTGAATGTGGATGAGAGGAGGTGCAGGATGTTGGCCATTTGTTGGCGGAGGTGGGCGTATTGTTGTGGGCTGGTTGGTTGGGCGGTGTTTGGTGGTGGCGGTGGGTTCGAGGTGGGTGAAGGTGCGGTGGTAGGTGATGTAGTAGTTGGTGGTGGTGGTGCGGTTGTAGGTGATGTAGTAGTTGTTGGTGGTGGTACGGTTGAAGGTGGTGGTACGGTTGTTGGTGGTGGTCCAGTCGTCGATGGTGGTGGAACCGTTGAAGGTGGTGGAACAGTTGTCGCATTCGGAGAAACAGGCGTCGAAGCAGAAAAAGAAGAAAAAAGCGGCAAGCTAACGTATCGGTAAACCAAAACCCCACCCAATATTCAAAAAAAACACTCACGGAAACATCTGAGGACTCTCAATCAACGCAGGCAAACTATGAATCGCATTCCCATCGTCCCACTCCCATCCTAGCACAACCTCCTCATTCGCTTTCAAATCCCTAGCCGCAAAAATCCCAAACGACAACGCCGTACCGCCCTCCTTGTTTGCCTTTTCAGGACAAAGGACAGGACGAATGACGGCGTTTGGTCTACATCCACTTCGTACGAAACGGCCTTTGCTGCCGGACACTCTCGCATCGAGGGCAACGTCCAAAGGCGGTCCTACGAGATGCACGAAAGGCCTTGGCATACCCAGATGCGCGTAGCCATTGAGTGGGTCGGAGAGGTACGACGACGAGGGTGTGATGCGACTCGTATACGGGGTAATGAACGACTGGGTCTTGATAGGCTGCACGGTATGCACCGCGTACGAAGGTGGCCGAATTGAGAGGTGCGAGTGAAGACTTAGGTATGGTGGGACTGGCGTAGGCGGAAGGGGACGTAGGTGGATTTGGGCGTCTTGAGAATCTGATGGTGGCACCGGGACAGGGATGGGAGAAGGCGTGTAGGGGGATGGGGTGGATGTTAGCGCTGTTATGCCCCGCCAGTTCTGTGCGTGACGGCGGAGTTTTGCACGGGTGTCGGCGTGTGGGATTATGTCTGTTGATAGGGGGACGTAGGAGTGCGTCCAGGGCTCGTCGATGTCGATGTGGTCGTCTTCGTTTGAGGTGTCGAGTGGTGGGGGTGGGATGGCTGAGGAAGAGGCGAGGAGGATGGATGTGGTGGTGGTGGTTGCGGTGGTTGGGGAATGGGCGATTGAGATTCGACGTTTTTTCTTTACGTGCGCTGAGCTCCCCTCTCCTCGACGTTTTCGGTCTACACCTGGACTCCTCCTAACCCTCCCAGTGGTAGCTACGCCTCCCTGCTCGAGGACAGATTTCCATTGTTTACGCTGGACAAGGACGGCTTTCTCCCTATCAACCTCGCGGGGGACACATTCCCAACACTGCCACTCATCGGGAACCTCGTCGTGGCCTATGCCAAAACACGCAGCGTGACACCACCTCCCGCAAATATCGCACGCAATGGAGAATCCATCGTCGTGGGTGAAGCCGCAGATGCAGCGGATGGTTTCGGAGGGGTCCAAGGGGGGGTCTGAGGGCGGAGGGGGGTCGTATAGGGAGGAAGGGGGTGAGCTGGGTGGATTCATTCCTTTGTTGTCGGTGGATGGGGTTGGAGGGGGATGAGGATGAGCTTTTTCTTTTCCCTTGCGACTGGGTGGTTTGTGAGTGTCGTCGTTGTTGTGGAAGCCTGCTGTACTAGCGCGGCGTTTGGTTGGTACGACCTTTGCTACTCCTGACTGTGGCAGGGATTCCTTTGCGGCATGGTTCTTCCCTCGTTTCCCCGAACTCGACGAACTTGCACTTCTCCCTCCCCCTTCTGCGCTGGTGCTGCCACTAGGCCCAGCTGGTGCTCCCCCAAGATCTAGCAGACTGAGCGCTGCCTCTCCTCTCGCATCAACGTTCATCAGCAGCTATAACAAGCATGCGCGGGGGCTGGAGATTCGATTTATCTTTTTTTACTGGTGTTTGAGGCGTGCGTGAGCGGGAGAGAGAGTAGAGAGAGCGTTGGTTGCAAAGTTGGTGAGGCGGTTGACTGGCCCCCCTTTGCTCTGCTTTGCGAGGCGTGTTGGGGTGTGTTTGGTTGAATGAGTAAGGAAGCTTTTGGTAAATAGATGACAATAGTCGTTGGGTTATTATTAGTTCGGGGCCCCGCGGGTTTTTGCGACGACGGGTATGCACACGTTGTCTCTTTCCATCATGTTTCTCTTTTTGTTCGGCACCGGTGAGCATGGTCGTTTGTTGGTGGTGTTGATAGCGTGCGGGATGGCAAGTGGCTAGTTGGGGGGACTGAGGTACGTACTCGATGCTGTTCTCATGCCAACGCCCCATTGTTCTCATCGTGTGTAAACTTGGCGTAATATGGTTTAGCTCTACGATGGTGTACGGCGCTGGGAAGTGATTCTCTAGCTCATCCTCGCGAAGTGTATCGCACGATGGTGATATATCACAGGCCAACACCAATACATCACAGCCGCACTCTTCCATCCTCTCCAGCATCCAAATCAGCCACTCTCCACGCCGTCGACGCCGACACCTCTCTTATCTCAGGCTATTTATACTCTTGCGTCCCATCGAATCTTCTTTCATCTAACTCTGCTTTGTTAACGTCCTTCGTCCTCCCTGTCCTCCTCACCACACTCACTCTAACGCACTCTGAAGTCGTTTGCCATACTATATCTTGGAGCCTTAGGATGCCACGCGGACATATCTAAAAATAGATTGACCCAAGATAGTAGCGTGCTCGCGTGCCTTATCTATATCGTAAGTCTGTTTATAACTATGCATGTGATACGTCCCTTTCACCAGTTATAAATGGGTGTATACTGCTCCTCTTCAACCATAATGCACGATTCCGCTCTCTCAACTATCCCACCCGTCCCCGTTCTTCATCAAAGAAGCCCTTAATTCTTCTTTGTGCCTCAATTTCCCGTAACCACTCCATGTACGTCGTTGCCAGTCTCAAGCGAGGGGGAAAAAGCCAAGGTTACGATACATCCAACTACGAACCATGCAGACCGACTCGAAACGAACACAGTACCACTTTCCTAGATGTTCCATACCCATAGGTTACCCGTCGACAACGTCAACTTAGACTTTATACACTACCCTCGTGGTTCATACCAACGACAACATTTCAGTCCTAGCAGACACCGAGAGCCTGCTAATATGGAGTAGTGGGCCAGACTATCTTGATACTTCAATTTGATTTTGTCATCCGCCTGTTTTGTTGTAGGCGAGCGCGATTTCCGAGCCTTAGGGTTAGGGGACATGGAGACTAATGTCTCTCCGTTGGAGTATCGGAAGGTTCCCCACCCACATCGCGTACCATTCAGCCGCTGCACCACGTCATGTATTCTGAGTTCTCGTCCCTCTGCGAGCGGGTGAGTTGGATTTAATGAGGACCACGGCGGGGAGGATATACTTCGATTATAGGGCCAGGAGGTAGGATGCAGGCTGGAGAATGGCGGGTAGGGGCGTTGTGGGCTGAAGATTGTCCTAGAAATGAGTATGCAACTGTACCGAGTGGCGAGGAGAAGAAGGCGTGCGAAGGTTCGCATATTACATCTTCCCATTTATCATCCTGCAATTCAACCACCGGACATCCTTCTACGCTGTAATCCTTGTATTTCCATTGGTAATCGGGAGAATACTTCAAAATGGGCTGCAAGTACTGTTTGAAGAGGTGCGTTCGAACGTAGAGGATGATCGAGCCGCTGTGATGTTGGATCGTGCTGGATTTCTCCGGTAGTGCTAGGAAGGAGTGGGAGAAGGTGGTGATTTGGTGGTTATAGTAGTGATATGTATCTACCTAAGCTAGGTCTTGAGGAATAGACCTTAGGGTCTCCAAATTATGAGCAGGACTCGTCGAGCGAGACAAACCAGACCGCGACCCAACCTGACCCAGCTCCTTCAGACGATATAGATGAGTCTATCTTTACGTTTATCCTTTCGTTCGGATCAGTCTAAGTAATGGAACAGAGAGGAGGGGTGTGGAGAAGCCGCGCGAGACTTCGAGGATGTTGGCGTGGGAAAAGAAATAAAATTACCACCCGACGCCGATTCGGCATCTAGTACAATGTCAGAGCCGTACTGTCTATGTTATGGTTCATTGCTGTGTGTTTTCGACGGTATGATTATACCTCTGTATTTTTCCGGTGTTCCGGGCTTCGTGTAAATGGTCGCAGAGGAGTATTCACTGGGACTTAGTAGTACGAAAAACTGACGTCTGACGGGCACATGTCCAAACGCGTAAATGCGGCGTCCAGCAGTGCTTGAGCATATAAGCATGGTCGTACTTACAATGAACTGTCCATATATATGCAACCATAGACTAATATCGTTTCTCAATAGCTTCTTTTCCTAGCAGTGCGAGCGTACTTGCTGTGTTCTGGCGTACGACAGACATTCAGAGCAACAGGGTTGAAGGGAGTCCGCCGCGGTGGAGTGAGAACTTCTACATATGGAGTCAATCACATTCTAGTACATACATGGTCAACTGCACGAACTTTGTCTACATGTAATAATTTTGTATGGGAAGCATACTGTAATTTGTTGCATTTTTCTTGACACCCACAACCAACGAATAGGAACAGCTCCAAATATTTCCGTCACGATACGGTGAAGTCGAAGTGAATTTTCGGGTTCTGCGGAAAACTAGTCTAAGTGACTGTTCAAGGAATAAATGAAGAAGTCTGCGGGGCATCATGAACGTGCGTTAAATTGTTGCGGGAAAGTCAACTTCATGTCTATGTACTAGCACCAAACGTTCAACTACAGCAGCGGACATAAAGTGGACCCAAGAGTAACATATCTGGTCAGCGTTGGAGTGGTTTTAAGCATTCAGCTACTTATGTGCTGGTATGTGGAGCACGGTCATCACCATGTACAACAGTAACGGCATTCATTTCATTCGTGCGCTCCGATATTGAAAATGGACTTGGAAATCACACGCGAAGATCGCGTAACTTTAAGTATAGCAGTTCCCGAAAATAAAGTCCGGTTTTTGGTCTTATTCGCCTAACGAGCTCACATATCGTATTTATCTGGGGAACAATTTGGTGGTGGGGTAGGATGGGTCCATAATAGCGGTGCTTTGGCGTTCAAGTAGCAAAAGCTCAAGCTATTACGTACTGACATGATTGTAATTATTCGGCTCCACACTCATCGCCTCTTTAGATATCAATGAAAGCACTCCGAAAACCTTGGGCCCAATAGAGAGGTTTGTCTATTGTGCTGCCAGTGGCTTCGGTGATTGATTTCCCAGCTGTCAGCTTTGTCTGATTGCCACCGTACGATTCGCGTCAGAACTAAATGATAAACGGTAACCACAGAATACCTAATGATTAATGAACCTTGAAGGTAAACCCTCAGCGGGTTAACAATCGAGCAAAGTCTATTGGAAAGAGGATTGCAATTGGCTTTATACCTATATAAGTAGAACTGTTGCTTATGGAAATGCCCGCAATCTAGTAACATGTGAGCTCATCACATCGACTGATAGAGACCCAAAATCCAAGACCTAAGTCCATCGTAAGTGACGCATCTACTCCACGGATCGGTATGTGTCATATGGGATTTTACGGTGTTTACCGAACCTAAGGCGACATCCAAGTCATTGGGCTTGATTTGACAGAATTTTGACGGGTTTAATAAGAGTCGCCGTTCCGTATTCATCATCCGCTTTATCATTGAACAGTATAGTTGTTCAGCTTACACCAAAGAGAATTCGAGTGGGCGGCGAAGAATCTTGACAAAGGCGATGCAGTCAGACCATGTTAGCACATGCTTGTATGCATAGATTATTTAGTCCACCGATCACAGGTTCGACTGTGCAGGATAGCGTTCACCAAGAAAAAAGTAAAGAAGAATCGGTTTTATATATCGAGCCTCCAAATGACCCGTACGCACGAACCAGTGAAGGTATTCCCTTCGGCCTCCAGTTGGCATTCGTTAATTACTACATGACACCCATAGCCCAGGCACAAACCTGTCTGATTTCGGAGCGTGATGAAATGACCAGAGCAGAAACAATGCAAAATATATGACGAAGGCTGCTAGCCAAGAAAGTACAGTTAAAAATCTATAAAAGAGAGACGATATCACTGGGATTCTTCAGTTCGAATAGCATCTAGTTCAAACTACCACTCGCATTCTACATAGTGTTCATTACAATGCTCGCTCGTGCAACTTCTCTCTTCGTGTTCATGCTCTTCGCTCTCCCGCTCCTTGCGGCCGCCAGTGCCATTCCTCGCCAAAGCTCCCAGTGCAACACGGGAAGTCTTCAGTGCTGTTAGTGTTCATCATTTTGAATATGGCTCTTTCTTACTGACCAAGAAATACCTTATAGGTAATAGCGTTCAGCAAGCTAGCAACCCCGCAGTTGGTATCCTTGCAGGCCTCCTCGGCATTGTATTGGGTCCCATCACTGGCCAGGTTGGATGTAGGTTGTTACGCATGTTGCTTAGGGAAGTATGTTGACATAATACTCTTAAGTGACTTGCACTCCGATCACCGTCATTGGCGCTGGAGGAAATAGCTGGTAAGGATTAAGAATGTTCCCTGAAATTAGTGAACAGGCTAATAAATAATTGAATTAGCACTGCCCAACCAGTCTGCTGCACTGGCAACTCTTTCGTGAGCATATTCAATTACGATAATACTTATCGCCACTTACATATTTATTGCAGAGCGGTCTCATTGTCGTTGGTTGCACTCCTATCAACCTCAACCTCTAAATACCGCAAGGAAACCTCAGCCTTTCGAAAACGATGTCTGCAGCATACCGCTTCGGAATGGCTAGCGAATTAGGATGGATTATTCTTTTGATAGTACTGAAATGTAGTGACGCTGAATGAGAATGTTTGAAATTTTATATAGTTTTGATGAACCCTTGACATTCAGATAAGTGAAATGCGCGACTATTAGGCGAGAAAATTAAACAACAGTTGAAGTAAGTTCATTAGTATCTTTTTCTGTATGATAAAGGAAGTTTTAGCTTTGGGCCGACAGCTCAGAACGGGCAGCAAGAAAATTCCGGGCACGCACAAAAGTGAGCGTGAGTTGAGCGTCCACGCTCAGGGTCCGCGCGTGGAAATTCGACCCTGTGCGTGAATAATATATATGTGAGCGTGAATAGGGCAGGCAGAAAATTCCGTGCACGCACAAACATGAGCGTGAGTTGAGCGTGCACGCTCAGTGTCTGTGCGTGGGAATTCGACCCTGAGCGTGAATATTCCATAAATGAGCGTGAATAATATGTAGTGAGCGTGAAGCAATATGTTGTTATAATATACTATTTAGTATCCTACATGCATGCTGTACTACTGCATGTCCTTATGGCCTAACTGAAAAGGACATAAATATTATATTCAAGTTCATGCTCAAGTTAATTGAGCTTGAGCGTGAGCATGATAGTTAATCATGTTCACGCTCCCAATTATTCCTGAAATTTGAGTGTGAACGTGAATATAGGTATAATATTCATGCTCACGCTCACTTTTATCTCTTATAATTTGAGTGTAAGGTTGCATATGGATATTATATTCACGCCACGCTCAATTTAATTGAGATTGAGTATGAGTGTGATAGGTATTCGCGTTTACGCTCACATACATTTCCTGAAACTTGAGCATAAGTTTGAATATAGATATTGTATTGACATTCACATTTAACTTAATGGAGTTTGGGTGTAGTATTCATATTCACGCACACACAGATATCCTTTTACTTGAGTGTGATTGAATAAAAACATAATATTTATATTCACGCTTATTACACTCACGCTCACCCTCAAGTCACAGGAATGAAGCGTGAGCGTGTTATGCACGCTCACTTACAGACAATATTCGTGAACGTGAATACGTTTCATGTTAGCGCTCATGGTCGAACTCATTTTAATTGAGAGTGAGCATAAATAAAAGTATTATACTCACGCTCACTCTTAATTAAAATGTGTTTGAGCGTGAGCGTGAAATGGTGCAGGTAGACAATTCCGTGCACGCTCAGGGTCCATGCGTGGAAATTATATGCAAGTGAGCGTGAAGTAATAGGATGTCATAAATATACTATTATACTAAGTACATACTGTAGCATCGTGTCCTTATGATCTGTCTTAACATGCATTAAATATCATACTAATGTTCTTGCCCAAGCTAACCGGGTTTGAGCATGAGCGTGATAAGTATTCCTATTCACGCTCACGCATATTTACCATAAATTATGCACCAGTGTTATATTCATACTCACACTCACACTCGGTTTACTTGAGATTTAGTACGAGCGTGATAGAATACCTATCACGCTCATGTATATTTGCATAGTATAACTGCGCGTGAGTACTATACTTACACTCACGCTCAATGTCCTTTAACTTGAGCGTGAGCGTGACCAGTATTCCTATTCACGCTCAAGCTTATTTCCTATAATTTGAGAGTAAGCATGAATATAGATATTTTATATGTACGCTCATGCATGTTTACTGACTTGAGTTTGGTATGTGTATTATATTACTATTTTCATGCTCGCATGTATCTCCCAATGTCACTTGAGCGTGAGCGTGATCAGTATTATTACTCACGCTCATGGTTATATCCTATAATTTAAGAGCGAACATGTATTATATTAATGTTCACTGATAATTAAAATGTGTTTGGGTGTGTGCGTGTGCGTGAATATGTACTTTCACGCTCACACATAAGTATCACTAAGTATTTTGCATTATATTTAAGTGTGGTTGTGTCTATTGTACTTAACAGTACTTACTGCTCCTCTTACATGTACGTTAAGTCAAAATACAAATGTAACATTTAATCTTATAGTGAGCGTGGAGTAGAGACCTTGAGCGTAAGTTGACAGACATTGAGCGTGAAGACTTAGACACTGTGCGTGAAAATATGGACCCTGTGCATGAGATGTCGACCCTGTGCGTGAAATAAAATCTTGAGCGTGATGCGAGCGTGCACGCTCACACCTTCAGCGTGAAAAATGAGCGTGCACGTTCAAGTTTGAGCATGAATAATATCGCCTTGAGCGTGAAATTTAATATTTATTCTTCTACTTCTGAGTATTTATCTTGCTTAAAAACTTTACCTGCAGTGGCAATAAGACTATAATAGTACAGTACCAGTATATACACTTGATTTACAATTGGTTTGACTTAGAAATAGGCCTGTTATAACTATTAAATATATCTTGAGCGTGACACACTCACCTACTGAGCGTGAAAATTTGACCTTGAGCGTGGCACGCTCAGTCACGCTCACTTTTGTGCGTGCACGGTAAAAACTACGTGCCCAAAAATACGGCGAGATATAAATAGCTCGCCTACAACAGCCTACAACTCAGCAGGTTCCGAGTTCGATCCCCACTGCAAGCCTCGGCATTCTCACTGCACGTATGCTCGTCCCAAGCTTTTCCTCTGTTCCACCACTGTTATGTAGGACTTTTTATAGGTCACACCCAGGTATCTCCATAGCTGCAAAATTTATTAACAATCCCTGAAGGCTATAATGCTCCTACAAATATCGATAACATATTAGAACATGGTGATTAGCACATACATCTTACTAACCTTTACTGTATAACAGTCAACAGAAATTATATGTAGTTCAACATGGGCAAAGAACATATCTCATATAGATATATTATGTTAATTAATTTATAGTTAATAGTTACCGACGTACCGGACGACCACGCATCAATCGAGTCAGGTCTCGCATAAGTGATCCTGAGCACACTACTGAGTCACACCGGTCCTTTGAAATTGCACAGTACCAATCCCTTGTACACTGCCCATTTTCTCGAGATGGGGTGCTTCCATATCAATTTTTGCCTCATTTATAATAAGAAAAATATGTGTTCTCTTAATTCACATACTTTTTTTAAGAGTTGTAGGTGTTGGCGTTCTTATATGTTAAATTTACTGTCTTTTCTGAAATTTCATGAGATCCGTGACATGGAAGGTCCCTGTCACAAACCCTGATCAGGGATATCAGTCACGATTTGCTAGTACATGTCACAACAATGTGACAGTGTACAAAGGAATGGTGCCGAGCCGAAATGTCCAAAACATGTAAAAGACATATAATAACTTCATTTCTTGTTTATGTATTCTTTAACTTTACATGTAAGTAATAATACGTGTTGCAAATATTTCCATGTTCTTAAATTCAATTTTAATGGTCTAAATAAGAAATAAATGTGAAATCAAAATTGGGTGTACAAAGGACCGGTTGATCTCAGTAAGTGAAACCGAAAATCTGAAACCAAAATTGTAAGTAATATCTAACCGAGAAGCCGAAGTGCCGGGCACCGGAGTCTCATTATATTTAATGCGTCTGCCAGTAACGTGGTCATTAGACCTTCCATAGGATGCAACTAAGTAATCATTTGACAGGCCGTCGTCATCCACGTCTCGAAACCCTACCTCCCACACATGTCCTCCTCCTCGCCTCCTCCAAAGTCAGTTGGGCAATGTGTAGTGTATTGTCTTTTTTGTGGTTTGGGGTGATTGGTTGTTTTCGAAAAATCCACGGTAAGAAAATACCATTCAAATTTCAACACTTCTTACTATCCTAACAGACTATCTACAACATTGAATCAAATACCGAAATGAATAAACGGAACCCAAGTTAAAAAAGCCACATCGGGATCGGAATTCCGCATCTGCTCGCGAACCTCCCCGGCAGCCTCCTGCAGGGCATATGAAGCGTCATCACTACTCGGTGGATTCGACCTCTCCAGAAGATAGCTGTACATACTCTCCGAAACCATAGACGCATAATTGTCATCAATAGCCCACATAGTCGCTATTACACTTCTGTATCCCGCCTGAAGCACCCCCGCCGCAAGATGCACCGCTTCCTCAGGAAGGCTTTCGTCACCAGTTCCCGTCTCGCACGCCGAGAGAAATGCAAAGTCAGCCTTCGGTAGTTGCTTGCTGATGAGCGTTGATAGCTCAAGGTTCCCATCATGGAAATAGAAAGCGCTTTTAGTGGGGTTCTTGGGATTTTGGATGGCATGGCACGCTAGGTGAATCCAATTACTCCCTTCCATGCTTTCCACGACTTTGTCTACAGTAGCTTTCATTCCTTCCAGATGTTCAACGGTAAGCCCAGAGGATTGTAACTTATTCTGTATATCCTTCCCTTCTTTGACAGTTTGTGGGAGGGCTAACATACCGGGAGTTTGAGGCTGCGTTACGATGAGGAGCTTTTCTAGCTTTCGGGGAGCATCACGTTGTGCACAAGAGAAAATGGTTTTTAGCGTTGGCGTATAAGAAGAAATTACGTAGTCAGAAATTTTGCTCCCAAAGTATGCCTTGTTGCCTGTATATATTCCCGCTGCATGAATCGGGAGAAATGCGAGAGGACCTGTTGCGCACCACCAGATACGGGGAGGAGTATGGGACGGCTGTAAATGGTGAGTGGTAACCGCGCTACATTATTACTGGTAACTTACCTCAAGTTCCAGTGCAGTCACTATAGGTCTCACAACAAGCACCCAGAGCTGAATCAAGATGTCTTCGAATGGATATTTTTTTGACTGATTCGACGGTCGCCCACCCCGCGATCCCCGAGACCGAATCCCGTACTCAGCAAGCAATGAAACCAGTAATCGCCTGAGAGCCTCAGCTTGATCGTACGTCAAATTATCCAAAGGTATATGAACAATTTCCTGCGAATCCTGTCGAAGTGCTAGAGCATCGCAACGCACTTTATCAACGTTGATAACTACCACCGTTCCACATGGACGCTTCATCTCCAATAATTTCGAAGCATTTTCAGGACGCAAAAAGTCTCCAAACCCTTCCAGTGTACGGACAATGCGCAAGGTATCCTCCCATTTTTCAGCCAGATCTCGCTGCATACGTGCTTCGGCTTGTACATTCGTCTTTTGATCCAAAGTCATACGATCAGCTTGCTTTGTGATACGTGAGCCAAGCTGATCCAACGCTTTGGAAATCCTTCTCAGCTCGTCAGCCAGATCTGGGCGTACATCATGTAAATCATCCACCGGAGTCCTGAAAGTGTTCAACTGATTCCAGACAATGTTCCGTCCTTCCTCCAACCACTGTATCGCCAGATCGAGCCGGTTCCATGAAATAGCAATAGCAGCAGCCTCGTTTACTAATGACGACCACTTACTAAGCTTGTGATGCCGCTCAGACACGGTCTCTCCCAGCCACGCCACAGTAGGCAAAAGCTCAATGGCTAGACCATATCCATCCAACGCTCCATGTCCATTCAATATATTCAAAGCTCTTGCCCAACTCATTGCAGCAGAAAGTCTTTGCGAAGCAATCCCAGTCGGATTCAATGCGGCATGCCGATAAAGCTCGATGGCCTTACTGAGGTCAGCCCCGCTGTCCAGTCTATGATATCGAGCCTCCAATGTCGTAGCTAAAGTAGTCAAAGATTGTGTATACAAAAAGTGCGTATCCGGCATCAGTTCGAGTGCTCGTTCATTATATGATATGCAGGTATCCAGATCAGCAAGATTATTTGTTCGCTGGAACCGAATGATGGCTGCCAAAGGGAGATTATGATATGCGGCCATTTCGACCATAACGGTCCTTGCTGGGTGTTTAAGCACTTCATTCAAGAGCGAAACCGTTGCCTCGATATCGTCAAGGTCACCGGTGAGTGGGTATCTGAGTCGATGGAGGGTGGCAAGGCTATTCAACTGTATGGGTTTGTAACGATGATCTTGTCCAGTCAGAGCCATACTTTCCAATAAAACATCCATCGCCTCTTGCAGCATTGCAGGGTCCTTTACTATACGGTACAAGTGTGACAAAGCTCCAGAGAGATTATCAAGAATAGCGGGCTTTATCTTCCCGCTCTCGTCATTTACCATTATCCTGGCCTTTCGGAAGGTCGCAACAGCTTCAGTAGTATCATCCACACTTCCCCTAGCCAGAGATCGCGAATGATACGCGTTTCCAAGGTTCAGCAAATTAATGCGTAATGGGACATGGCTGTCGGGTGTAGCTTGCACCGCGGCCTGCTGGACTGACACTGCTTCATCGATATCTGTGAAATTACCTGTGAGCTCAAACCGTCGAAGGAGACAATTTCCCAAGTGGCTCAAGTGCATATGATGAGACGAGTCCGTTTTACTTATATCCACAGCATCTCGAAGAAGACGTATGGCCGCTTCAAGCGCCTCTGCGTCCCCATTCAACAAAAACACACGAAACAATGCGCTTCCTAGGTTGCTGAGACATATGGACATCCCTTTCGAATATTTCGGTGCCCTATAAATGGCGTCGTGGAGCACTGCTACTCCCTTGTCCAAATCATCAGGATTTCTAGTATGCTCGTATCGCACACAGTATGCTCTTCCAAGATCGTTCAGCCGTGGAGGAGCATCCGGATGATCGGGTGGAGTCCTCTCCAAAGCATCGCCTAAAGCAGAAATAGCGTTGTTAATATCCTCCACATTCTCAGCGCTCTGAAAGCGACTGAAGAGCACATTCCCGATAGAGTGCAGCGTAGCTGGGAGTAACTCGTGATCAGGAGGACTCCGACTCAAAGCCTCCTCTAATAGCGTCAGCATATTGTCGAAGGCATCCGTACTTCCTGTTCTATAGTAGGTAGGCGTATACTCCTGTGCGATCTGATGCAAATTCCCCGAGATATCGTTCGAATTCACTTTGAATGATTCCTGCAAAACCGCAATTACCTCCTCCATATCCTCCACCGACCTCGTCAGTCGATATCTGCTCAACAACAACCCTGCAAAGTGTTTCCGATGGTCTGCGCCCTCTGAAAGTCGAAGAACCTCCCTATGATTCTCAATCGCCCTATCGATATCTGCCAACTCGCCTGTGCACTGATACCGAAAAAGCCATACAGTGCTCAACCCCGCCCGACCGGAGCCAGTCGTAATCTCGATATCAGGCGCAATATCTAGCGACCTCTCACCAAACTCCAACGTCGCATCGATATCCTTCAGATCTTTCGTATGTTCCGCCAGATTAAACATCAAAAACCTCAACTGCCTCGCCATATCCGCATAATTCCCACCCTCACTCCGCGTCACCTCCAACGCCTCCTTCTGCGCCTCAACAGCCTCTCTGATATCATTCACCCTCCCCGTCTTCTTAAACCTCCTGTAAAAAAGCGTAGAAAGATGAAACAACTCTGCACCGCGCACTTGGCATTTTGCATCCACCACACGCGAAGTCTGCAACGAAATCGCCTCGTCAATCTCCTTCATACCATCCAATAACACAAAGCAATCCTCCAAAGCACTAATCAACTGCCCCAAGCGCATACCAGCCTCGAGGTGTCCATCAGGCGTCAACGCAAGCGCACGACGATATCCCTCAATAGCCCTATCCGCATCATCGGGGTTCTTTGTCGCCTTCGCTCGGGCGAGGTACAAATTGGCCAATTCCGTAATCCGGCGCGGTTTTATTGCGTCTCCTTCAGCCGTATGATTTACCCCTAGAATCAAATACGAAATAGCCTCGTCGATATCTTCCAGTGCTTGAGTATGCTTGAACTTGTGCAGGAAGGAGTTTCCCATTTTGCATAGTATATCTGGGTGGAACTTGTGCGTTTCGGGGACATCTTCAAGTGCTTCGAGACGGATTGCAAGGGCCTCATCAAAATCGCCTATATCCCCCTTCTCGCGATATCGCATAACAAGGGTTTCAGCAAGATTGCTCATCATCATCGGCCTATTTGGATCATGGGGCAGGATATGATCAAGCGTTTGCCGACTATACTCGATAGACTTGTCGATATCCTCCGCTGCCTTGGACAACGAATACTTATGCACGTAACAATTGCCCAAGTTTCCCGTGAGGGGAGCTAACATCGACTCAAATGCCCTAGGATGCGAGCGAGCTTCGGTGAACATCTCAATGGCCTTTTCGATATCGCCTATATCCACCGAATATTGAAACCTCAAAAGGTACATAGACGCCGTGGCAAAGAGGACAATGAACACAGCCGGATGATCAGGCTTCAACAATCTAACCACTTCCTCCTGGGACTTGGCCATCTCCTCAAAATCACCCTCCTTCGCGAATACGTTGTACCTCTCCTGCAACGAACCAAAAAGAAGCAAAAGGACCTGCATCTTCATCTCATTTTCAGAGTCTTGATGCCTCCGAACAAGCTCTAATGCGCTGCGAAAGAACGAAATTGAAAAATTAATATCATAGAGGTCGTTAGTGATGTGGAAGAGTTGTATCGAGAGCAGACCGAGTTGTATACTTTTTGTTATTTTTTCGGGGCTGGAGTCTGGGATATGCCGCAAAGAGCTGTATTGAGATGTTAAGGCGCTTGTGATTTCTGGTTGTGTTTTGAGCGTCGAGAAGAAGTCTGTGCTTGGGAGGGAACTCAAGGTCGAGTATGATGTATTGTCTTCCTTTCCTAAGGTGGGTTTTAGTTTGCGAGAGTGGCGAAGCGTGGAGACGTACGGCGTATCGTGGCTGACATTTGAATTGATGGGTTTGTATCTGGGAATGTAAATTTCAAGTCTAAGGTACCATGAGCATGCGAATATGCAGTGTTCACGAAGCAACGTACCTCGAACCAGCTCTTCCCTGGTAAACACCATTGTATTCGACACTTCATCGTCAACAAGTACCGAGAACGATACAGATTTCCATTCTCCATTCCTACGATCCCCTTAGTAGCAACAAAAGCAAAGAATCACGGAGAAAACGCACAAGCGAATATCATCCATCTTCCACTTTCCCTCGTCATCTACGAGTGTAACCAACGTAGGTTCATGGTCGTCTATTTCCCATATCAATACCACATTTATATCCGCGAGGAATGGGATGAATGAGATATCTGTAAATGCGTCAGCTGGGGAAAAGAGAAGGAGTGAGGAAGGTGAACTTGTGAGTTCGATTGTAGACTCAGACTGGTCCTCGTTCATCGCGTATGCGTGTATTATTATTGCTTGTGAAACTGATGCCGTACTTTATCTGCTGCTATGTTTTCTTTTACTCTCCAAGGGTTTCGTTGTATGGTGTAGTTCAGCCCTAGAAGTAGTTCTTTGCTCTTCTCCCTCGTTTAAGGTTCCTCGACTCGTTGCAAGTTGGTGATAGGGGAAAGAATGATCGTGGTAAATACGATGATCACTGACGCGGGTGCTCTATATAAAAGGGTCAAGTATAAAAGGGTCAAGGATAAGGATCTTGGAAGCGTATCGTCGTTGTTATCACGGTGACCTATCTGTAAGGATAGATCTCATGATTCGAGCGTGCATGACGGATATTGTCCTGATATGAATGATTGATAGAATCTATATATTTATAGTTGTAAATGTGAAATAGTAATTAGAGTGTGAAATTAGGACAGAGACGCGAGGCTACGAAACAGATTACATACATCGAAGAAAGATACCAAGCCCTTCACTACGGTATTACAGAACCATATGTTTCTTGCTCAGTACTCGGCGCTCAGCAGTGTTAAGCTCAAGATTCAAATCATTTGATCGATTCATGGGTTGTGTGCCGAGTACTCGTTCAACAGCATTCAACCTCAATGCGTTGGCGCCTTCAAGCCTCCCCATCTTTAAATAAATCTGTTCTCGCGTCTATTTCGGGAGTCTATTTCTAAGTAAGTAAGTACATTCGACGCAGTGATGATATGGCTCTTTTACCAAGTCTAAGCGTACGGATAGCGGAAACGGAAAGCCCGCAACTGATAATCCACTCAACAACCTCAATTCGATTTCGTCATACCCCTGTTTGCTTTATGAGGCCGAGGTCCACAGAACCAGTGGAGAATAAGATTAAGGTTTCCATTTTTAAGGAGAGAACTTCATAGCCCTTCTCCTTCTATGTGGGGGTGTGCCTTGAGTCTCTCCTTTACATCGATAAACACACATATGATGCAATGCTTATCCTAATTATGTCCTTACATCAATTCCATCGTTGCTTACAATTTTCGACTGTAATTAAGTTCGATGCTACTAATAAAGAACTTGCAATCGCTCTCTTTTAACAAGACGCACATCAACTCCATATGTATAAATTTAAATATAAATCTACACAAACTTAGATCCCTATCGTTCGGATATGGGTGCTCCCACCGAAAGAATCTTTCCATAAACACGTTGCAAAGCTTATCTCGCTCATTACGGACGCACTGCCTAACCCCTTCAGAAGTTCCATCCTCTCCAACATCTGTAATCACGCCGCCAATACCAACACCAATAATGTATCTCTTATCTCAGGCTATATATACTCTTGCGTCCCATGGAATCTTCTTTTCATATGGGTGTACTTTGTAAACATCCTTGGTCCTCTTCGTCCCTACTAACCACAATCGTAAAGCACTCCAAATGCATCTTTGCTCGCGTCCTTTTGCTATACGATATCCACCGCCGCCCAGGGCCACATCGGACGATCTCTAAAAATAGATTTACTCAAGATAGTAGCGTGGTTATCTTTATCGTGCGTTTGTTTCCGCGTCTACGTCGCTGTCTACAAGTACTGTATAAATGTGCGGTCCCCACTGTTACTAGTCTATACGTACGTATTTACACCCAAGTTACTTAAACTATCTTCGACAGCTCTCTCTCTCTCTCATACGCTACCCCTTCCCTCAGGCATCACGATTAATCGACACGGAAGGACCTTCCGCAATAATGTACAAATCGATAATTTACCGGCTATTAATCAATCAACCGATATTGTGTAGGGATCTCCAAAATCCTCCGTTCTCTCAGCTGTCCAAGCTTGCTCTTCAATAATACCATCCGTCCCCTTGCTTGGTCTAAGACGCCTCCCAAGATAGCAGCATGCATCGAATAGGTTATCTCCACCATAAGTCTTCTTTGCGCGTCAATTCGCGAATCTGTAAGCACTCTACATAAGTTGTTACCATACTAGCGATCCCTCCTCTAATAACTCAACTTCAACAGCGAAACTCCAACACCTCTCCTTTTGGGTGACAACAAACGAATCCAACATCTCCCAACCATCACTAGGTTCAATACCTACCTTCTCATTTAACAGACGTTTACAATTAGCAAAGAAAGAACAGGTAATAAAAAACTATATTAATAATTGTAGTGATAAATGCCCTGAATTTGAAGTTCATAAGTCTGAAATGGAAATAATGATAAACGTGGTAGTTAAAAGTAAGGAAACAAACGAACTTACCCTGAGCCAAGCATATTTATCTAGCCATTGAACCTAGCTTAGAGACAAGTCATTTAGCGTGTCGCCATATTTTATAGGCCATGGAATCGGGAAGCTATTTCATACGTCGCCATGGATAATACACCATCGTAAGGCTGTGTCTATTGTTGCTCTCTGGTGTCGTTAGCGCGGTTGCGCGCGTGGTAGGAAACGAAGACCTTGGTGTTATGATGCCTGGACACTGCTTTACAATCGAGGTAAGAGTGTTTTGTTTCTCTGAATAAGTCAGTCATCTTACGAATCCTCAGCCTGCTATAATACAAGGACGATATGCCAGCGCGTGGTTGTTCCCAGACGGATGGACAGCCTCCACCGAAAATTGCGCGAGAGCAGTACAAGAAGAGCACATGGTTTTTATAACTGAGAATGGAGCAGACGTTCTTACTAAGTGGCACTTGTCATGAAGGATAAACCCAACAGCTTCGATAGCTTACTGTATACCTTATTCTAGCGAAGAGGATATGATACTCTACTTTAATGCGTGAGCGATTAAGACGCAGAACTCGAGTCTACACTAAATGCCTTCCAAGATGAATTAGCGGATGCGTTACGCGTCTCTCTTTGCCGTCATGTTGATCGCTCACGTTCGGCGGCGAAGCGCACGAAGAGCCGGTATATGGATGGGAATCTGTCACAGAGCACGATGAGAAACGAACACCGTACGTGCCGAGAGGAAAGGAACGTACACTACTGTAACCGCCAACACCACAAACATCTAGAAAGACCAGCCTATAGAAGCGAATGGTAAATAATGCAATTGCAACCGGCGAATCCGATAAAAGCTATCTTACTGAGTCAGCGAACATGTACATATTCTGGGAGGAGGGAGGTAGAAGGAGGAAGGTGGTGGCGTCGGTTTCTGGGAGGAGGGATATCGTTGTCTCGAAACCTGAAACCAGTAGTGTGGAGTACTTCGATGTGAGTCGCCTATGAGGATGTGGTGGATGTTGAAACCGAAACATCGATGGAATGGGTGAATACGGAGGTATTAAGTGGCAGATGTGGCCTGAGGGGGGGTACTTGAGGTGGGTGGGTGACATGTGCGATGGGGTTGACTGAGAGAGGTGATTGTGATGGAGACGAGGTTCTGGCGACAGGGATGGCGTATTGCGGATGTGACAGTCGGGGTACGAGACCAAAGTGAGGTGGTGGTGGGTCGTCTGGGGAGCTGGAAAGCGGAGGCACATAAAGTGTCCATTGTGGTCGTGGTGGTAGGTGGTGGGTTAATTGTGGCTGGCAGTAGTGGTAGGTGGCGATTAATACCGGCAGTGGGGATGTGGAAAGTGCTTAGCGAGAGCCTGGATGGGGCGTGAGAGACGTGAGATGAGCCTACCCGCACCCGCCTTATCTTCAAATCCCCCCGACAAATTTCTCAGAATGCCCGCTGGCGGCATGACCTACTAACACTTGTACCAGTGGAATGTATCGGAACTGATGTTCATGCGCCCTAGAGGAGCAAACTACGGAGACTCAGGCGATTCTTGGCCTTACACCTTTCTCGAGGACGAAGGACTCTCCACTGGGCAACGTTGATGGGATCTATGCTGCGTTTAGCGAGCGAGCTATAAGGAGAGAGGAAAGGGATAGACGAACCCAGGGAGTTTCCAGCTCCAACCCCTGCAGCTTAGCCAACTCCTCGCCAGACACCTTCCATCCATCGCTCTCCATTCCAGCTTCTTGAGCACGTGCTACTCCCGCAGGCGCTTGGCGATTTTGAATTCGATGTCTCGGGAGTGTATGGATTGAAATTGGACGTTAATGAGCCCCATCTGGGTACGAAAACGGATTCCTGTTGATACTGCTACTGCGAAGTCAGCGAGTGTGTCAGGTTCGTCGAAGATGTTTGTCGTAATCGGGTGGTGTGTAAGCGATGTTGATAATGAAAGAGAATGCGTATGAGAGTGAGCAAAAGAGGGAAAATGCTAAACCCCGAACTCGTAGTGGGTGAGGATGGGGAGGAAGAGAATGGGGACTGGAGACGGGGTCACTGGTCGGAGATTGAAGGGACGCGGAGATATCGGGTGCATGATTACAAAGCATCGTCACTTCCGCTTTTTACTGCTGTATTTCTGGTTCAAGAATGTTGTCGCTCAAGCACTCATCGATCATCTCTCGCCATCAAATATACTGTTCAAATTACAACATCAGAAAAAAAGCGCACCACATACATTGGCGTAAGAATAGAATAGAATAGTTAAAAATGTGTTATACACCCTAAGAATAAATTGTATTGATGACAAGTATTGTAAACTACTAGTATGGAACCTCAGAAATACCAACCCAGCAATAGTTTCCAACATTGTACGACATTGGAACCCGGTAATTCATTGCAATACTTGGGTACCATACAAAGCTTACAATCCAATCCAATTCTTCGCAATCCATCTCAATTCTTCACAATCCAATCCAATCCAATCCTTCACAATACAATACAATGCCTTTACAATAGAATCTTGCATAACAAGCCAATATAAGGTGAACGACGAGAGCAGTAGGATATGCCATTAACCCTTACACACCTACCAAATTCAAATCAATGTTCACTGTCATGTAAAGAGCAATAACATTATTCTACGAACAAGCATAGCTACATAGCTAGGGAAAATAGTACAAACACAGATGAAAAACAAAGACAAAAATACAGGGAAGTTGGCAATATCAGTGGTCAACAAGGCAGAGAGAGACTGACCATGAGATGCGTTAGGGTGGGATGTTGTAAGTTGAGCAAGTAGACAATATTCTTACTATCTAAATCCTGAATACGGCACCCATATTCAAATATATGCAAGCCAGACCCTACCTTGTATACAATTTTCAGCCTAAATTTTCAAGAAATACAAGTTGCACTCTAGCTGGCATCAAATTTTTATGCAAAAATATCATGAAATGTCAGTCATACCCCAGTTGGCATACAATTTATGGCCTAATGTCTCATGAAATACAAGCTGATCCCTGTTGACATATCTGATACCAGCCATGGTCCAGTTGGGATACAATTTAAAGCTAAAAATCTCATGAAATGCCAGTTATACCCTAGTTGGCATACAATTTCCAGCCAAATATATCACTAAATACAAAGCTGATCCCTACTGGCATATCTGATACAAGCCATACCCCTGCTGGTATACAATTTTCAGCTAAATGTATCGTGAAATACAAGACTGACCCTTGTTGACATATAATATGCAAACCATGGTCCAGTTGGGATACTATTTCTGGCTAAGAATAAAATTAAATATGAGGCTGATTCTTATTGACATTCTCATTCTACTGTTTTACCATTGTATTATTATTATACTCTATGCCTTTTATTTCTCTTCTATTTTGTACTAATATTAACAGCTATGTTACAAGCACTGCGTTGAAATTAGTGGTTGCGGCGTGTTGTTTATTTCAAAAGCCATGGCCAAACATCACGCGAATACGCGCAAGTGCCGCTCCGTTTGCTCCCGCCCTCTCCCTCCCTTTACTGCTTTCTTCTGCAGTCGCTCCTTTTGAGCTGATGCCCACAACTGTGTGCCTGGAGGGCATCTTTTGCACGCGGCTAGGTTAGAAAGGCGGCCTCTGCTTTCTTTTACGGCCGTCCCTTTGAACTATTGCTGGCAACCGTGTGCCTGGAGGGCATCTTTTGCATGCAGCTTCTGTTTGAAGGGATGGCCTCTGCTTAATTATCTCTTCTCCCCCTTTCGTATCGCAGCGGGCAGCTGCTTCCTGCACTCAGTGGTGTATTTCCAAAAGATACATGGCTTCTACAACCCGCCAGCCCCCTTCCCCCTCTCCCCATCCCCCTGTAACCCACCCCTGCCTACAATCTCTCAGCGCTATACAACTCAGCCCCACCGGCGACCTCAACAAAGTCTGCCCTTCCGCCTTCTCCCACCTCTAAATATGCAAGATCAAAATGCACCCGTGCCCAAGCCGCCTATAGCCGCAAAATGGGAACGGAGAAAGAGACCTTCAGATACGTTTGCACCTTTGATTAGATCCGGACGCATGGCAGTGTTTAAACGTTTATGGATGAGGGCCGGGATGATGGGACACTTGATTTTGTGAGTTTGGCTTTTGTTACGAGGGGGCGCCGGGTGCTTTTGTGCCTCCGGCGTTTTACGCCGGAGGGCGACACAGTTGCATTGGGAGTAATTCCCCATGCATTCGAGCCCTCGAGCCGAGTTATGGCCAACGCCCGCTGCCTGTTTCATTATACATCCGTCTTCTGCTCATGACCGCTAACCGCTGTGTCATTCTAAGTTAGGATACCAACTATCTGGGAAGCGCACGCGGGTGAATCTTGCATTTAGTGAACGGATGGCGGAGGGCTGAGGAAAGAAGCAGGAGCAGGAGAAAGGCAGGGATAAGGGTCAGGATGATGATTTCGACGGGGACAGCAAGGAGAAAAGAAAGAGGTTCGTGGTATCTCTCTGTTTTCCATCGCGACCGGTATGCTTATCGACCTGCTGGTACAGAAAGGTCCGGCTCGAACGCCCACAGCACAAGTGCAGGCTACGGATGGAGCAGACGGCTCGTAGCTTACCCTTCCACCGCCGCGGTATAATGCTATGTCGGCTGTGCTGGAGGATGTGTTGTACGCGTGCATTCTACCCCTGCACCTCACTTCTGTCGCTGCCGCATATATATCCGCTGCTGATTCCTTCGACAGATATGGCGGCATCCTCGAACGCAGACCTCGTGAATACACGACCTAGCGGCTGCGTTCATGAATACTGCTACATCGCCTGGCGATGCACTCAGTACGCCGCTGCTGCGGACTAGCCCCAAGGCCCGGTGCCCGTCTCGTCGTTTAAGTCACATGCAATAGGAATTGTCGGCCGCGTCGTCACTCCCACTCCACAACACCGACCTTCTCACATCCCCTCCCCCTCCTCCTCCCTGAATCACGACGGCGACGAACACCCACACCCGCATCCGCTTTCCCACCCACGCCCACAACGACGACCACGACGCCAGCACAAACACCAACGCCCGCATCGAGGACGAGGACGAGGACAGCGCCCAACGGCCACAACGAAGAGATGGGCAGGGGAGACAACGAGGGTAGTACTTGGCAGGAACGGCAACGATAGGCGCATAGTGAAGGGAACGAATATGGCAGCGAGGAAGAGGAGAACAGGAAGGGCGTCGAGGGTGATACACAGCAGGAGGGGCGGTTGCAGTGGCGGGCGTATGCAACCAACACCCTGCCTGACATTCTAGCGGCCCAACTCGTTCCTTGCGTCGCTGAAAATGTTAACGCAGCATCACCCCATCCTTCTTCTCTCCTGTGTCGCAACGAAGACGACAAAGTCACGTCACCCGGCCCCCCTCCTCATTTCACCTCCATCCTCGCGTCGAGACAACGCCGCCGGATAGAACAGCGTCGACTGGATGTCACCCAATCCTCCTCTCCTCCTCCACCCTCCCCTAGGTCACAACAACGGCGACAGCACGTTATAGAACCCCCCCTTCCCGCTAGCGTTTGTGCTAGGTTTTTGTTTCATGGTTTGTGCCGGTTGTGCCAGCCACCTACTCGCCTCTCGTCCCTCAAATCCTTCCTCACCCCTCCGCCCTTCAAATCTCTTTGAGTGTTCTTAGAGCGTCTCATCTCAACCTTCTGTGCATATCGTCAAGCAGCACACCTTCAAGGCCGCGGACCTTTTCGTCAAGAGGCTGACGCTTCGGAATCTCAACTCCTACTCTCAACCCCCCTCTCCCCTCTCTACATTCTCCACTCTCCACACCCCTCCGCTCTCTCCATCTTCCATCTTCCTGTGGCTCGGAACCCCCCTTCCCTGCGTTGCGAAGACGACAATGCCGCTGGAAAGAGGGACGTCAAAGGAACATCACCAGAGCGTCATTGAGGGCCAATCATCCAGACCCCTCCGGTCCCTCCTCCCTGTGTGATGAAGACGAGGCCTCTGACAGGAATAGTATCGCGTCGATGGCCCGTCTAACTTCACCCAACACCCCTCCCCCTCCTTCGCCTTCATAGCGACGACGGCCCGTCATTCAGATGACTCCAGCCTCTTCATTTTTCATCACATCTTACTGCTCTTGTCGCTGCCTCCGTCGCCGCTATAATATCATTACCCACTTTGTACTTCATTATATTAGTATATTTAGTTTCTACCATTAGTTTAATTATAATGTATATTAGTAATGAAATAATAATGAAACGGCGACGCCAGTAACTCATCCTCCATGTCCACCGTCGGATCTTGACGCACCGAACCAGGAGACTTTGAAGGAGAGCGTATCCTAATTCGCCGAGCTGGAGAACCTGTAAGAGAGGGTTAGCAACACAAGCGAGTGATTTGCGTACTGCAACAAAGGCAAAAAGAAAGAAAGAAATAGGTCTTACCATCACGCTTATCCTCCTCCTCCACCCCCCCAGCATGCACAATGACCCCTTCTGCTTTCTCCCCCGCGGCAGCAGAGGAGCGAAACGCGAGTCCAGAAACGGATGAAACAGCTTTCCCATCTATGAATACTTTCATTTGGACTAGCGCGCAGTCTTTTGTGAATGTGGAAGAGAGGAGGTGGAACATGTTGGCCACTTGTTGGCGAAGTTGGGCGTATTGCTGGCAGCTGGGCAGCGCACCTTAGGTATGTACTCTATTATCAGTGTCATCATTCCTCTCAGCACGGTCACCAGATCACACGTCTGCAATGGGACAAACTCATTTAAAGCTTCAAGTCGTTATCTCCTGGGCAGAGTCGATGTTCCATAGCTGTATCCTTTGGTGTGTTTGTTAGCTATTTTCATTCTCTTGTTACCTGACATACGAATTGAACTTGCCCTCATCCCTGTCGGACTTAAGAGAGGAGGAAGGGAGGGGAGAAGACGGTGAAGCAGCTTCGAGGTCTCCACGGTATCCTTGCTCGACGACGCGGCCAGACTTCATAACATGGACGAAGTTACCTTTGTCAATTTGGGAAAGATTGTGTTTGATGACGATAGTGGTCTTCCGCTGCGTCAGTACTTGACGGCTTCAAATACGAGAATGTGGGATGTAGCGTCGAGTACTGAAGTTGCTTCCTCTATATGATGGCGTTAGTGAACCTTCGAGGAAAGAAACGGAGATAGAAGAAACTTACCGAGGATGAGAACGTCAGGATTCCATAACCGCGCATGGGTAATCTCCAACCATCGCCTCTGTCCACCACTCAACGATACCCCACCACTCCCACCAAGAACAGTAGCTCTATACGCATAGACTCGGCCGAGCGTCCGGAGCCAGATAAGCCTAGAAGAACGTTCTCATAGACTCTTTCCATCGAGGATGACACCATCGCCAATAGTGCCTCCTACGCTGCCGACATAGGAGGGGAGGAAGGACTCGTTGAGATACCAAACATCCTACTCATCTAGGCAGACGCTGCCTCCCTGGGGAGCGTACATTCCGAGAAAAAGTTGGGCGACGGTGCTCTTACCGCTCCCGGGAGCACCGACGATGAAGGTGAGTTTGCCAGCGGGCAGGAAGAGGGGTATATCCTCGAGAACGTGGGTGTCTGGACGAGAGGGGTAGGAGAGTAATATGACGCGTAAGGAGAGTTCGCCTGTGAACTTCTTTGAGTCAATTTTGGTGCACCCCTAAGTTTCGTGTGGTTGGGTGTTGAAGGATTTGACGGCTGCAATGACTGTTGCCACGCGGGAGAGGATGGCTGCCGCTACGCCTGTGTATGTGCGTTCTGAAGCTAGTAAGGGGGAGGCGAGAAGGGGAACAGCAGAGAGGATTACGAGGGTGAGAGACCAAGAGCGCGTGAAGGCCAGAACGAGGCAGGTGGGGCTGGTTGTGAAGTATTGGAGCCTTTGCCTGAGGCTAGGGAGGATGCTGCGTGAACTTCATCCGTTTCACTGTGATACAATTAGTCGATGAGAAGATAGAGTGAAGGGAAGGTACGAACCGGTTGAATTTAGCCATAAGGCCGGCGGCTCCAAGAGGACCCTCGGCATTGTCGTTTCCACCAAGATGCGTACCAAACTATTCCATATCACGATCCAGGACACATCGATGCGCTCGCCGCCTCGACGTTCATCATGTTCTTCATGGGCTTCGGAATCCATCAACCATCGGAGACGACAGTATCGTTGACATAGGTGACAACGTCGAATGCTCGTGCTCCAGGTTTGGCAGGCGGTCTCATGTATCGGGGAACGGCGAGGTCGGGAGTGGGAACGTTGCGGTGACGGCGGGGAAGTGAGAGGCGACAAAGGGGTGCTATTGCTGAATGGAAAGTCTCCTGTAGGCTGAGGTCTTGGAGAAAGAGGGGAGATTGGCGTAGGCGAGTTGAGAGCGGTGGGTAGAGGAGCCGGCAACGAAGCAATAGACGAAAGAGGAGAATGCCTTTCGTGTAGGGGAACAGGAGACGGGTGTCTCTCCTCTCCAAGACCATCCATCGAATACGTGAGCGGAATGTCGAGCTCATCCATCTCGACGTCACCATCTCCAGACGCAGACAGCTCCTCCGTGGGTATTGGTGGATGGTCTTGCGGCGACAAAGCCATGGTAAGTGTATTCGACGACGACACTCCGCCTCAGCCCCCGCCTCCTCCTCCTCCTCCTCCTCCTCCTCCTCCTCCTCCTCCTCCTCCTCTTCCCTTGCCAACTGGCTGACCTCCAACGAATCCCTACGCGTAAACACGCTCCAGCTCATCTGAGGCGACCCCAAACCCTCCTCTACGCCAGGGGCGACGTCCACAGCCCTCTCCTTGCCTTTGCCCTTCCCTACCCCAAGCCCAACTCCTAATGTTTCCAAAATCGACGCATTATTCGAGCCAATGACAGCGTAAGCGCCCGTGATTGGCGTTACGAGCGACAATTTGGCAAAACGCATAGACGGCGACGTAGCGGGAGGTGGGAGAAGTGGGACAGCATCGAGCTTGACCGTCGAAGGGCCAGCAACTGCGGCATCACAAAAAGAAGTCAAATGATCTACGAAGACGACGATGAGAAACGATAGAATATAATAAACGGAAACGTACCCTTCCTCCGATAGAAAATCGGCCGTGACTCTCCATCCGTATCGCCCACTGTTTCTTCCTCTTCCTCCTCCGTGCCTGCGCCATCCTTCGCATCTCCATCCACTCTAGCTGTACCCTCAACCCCTTGATCCTCATCCACAACCTCGACTCCAGCACCCTCACCCCCTCCCTATCATTCCCAACAGCCATCGGCCGATCGAACCACTTCTTCTTTATCTTGGGAGGAACAAGCAGCGACGGCGGTAACTCATCCTCCACATCCATCATCGGATCTTGACGCACCGAGCGAGGAGATTTTGAAGGGGAACGTATCCTAATTCGTCGAGCTGGAGAACCTGCAAGAGAAGGTCAGCAAACACGAGCGAGTGATTTGCGTACCGCAACAAAGGCGAAAAGAAAGAAGGAAATAGCTCTTACCATCACGCTTATCCTCCTCCTCCGCCCCCTCGCATGCATGACGCCTAACCCTAACCCTTCTCAGGACAAAGCACAGGACAAATGACGGTGTTCGGTCTGCATCCACTTCGTATGAAATGGCCTTGACTACTGGACACTCAAGCATCGATGGCCACGTCCAAAGGCGGCCCTACGAGGTGCACGAAAGGGCACGGCATGCGTAGATGCGTGTACCTGCTGAGTGGTTCAGAGAGGTGCAGCGAGGAGGGGGTGATAAGACTCGTATACGGGGTGATGCATCAACTTCTGCACTGTGTCGTCGTTTCAATTGACTTAGCCGTCGCCTATCCCGTCGCGTATGTCACGTGCAACTTCGACAGGGCAACGCCTTGTCCCTCCTCACTGCATCACGACGACGACGACTGCTACAAGAACGGCGTAGACGCCACCCTCCAGGTCCCCATTAACGCCTCCCCCTCAACTCCATCTCGCGTGGTCCCAGCGTCAACGTCAATCGTTGTTGAGATTGATGCCACGTTGCCACAATGTTGCAACGCCCCACTACATTGTCCCGTGTCGTCAAGCCGTACAGCGCCATCGACGCACATCTCCCAACCCCCCTCATTCGTCAACCTTTCTCCCATTCTATCCAACCCTTTCCCTCTTTTTGCACCCAGAGGGTCTCCGTACCGTTGCCGGTATCTCGGGAACGAGAGTGATGCGGTTATGCCTATCGAGGCTATTGTACGTTTGCGTCTTTTCTTTTGCGTTGGGTAGTACTGATAGGATTGGTTGTAGGGTATGCCGGGGAAAGGTGGTCTGCAGCTTACTGGTAAGCTGGACGAAGTCATCTGGGAGAACGCGAACATTGGCCTTAGCTGGGTCAAAGCCCACGCATACGACCTTGGTATCACAGAGAGCCCTGACGACCAATTCCTTACCGACCGCGATATTCACATCCATATGCCTGAAGGTAGCATAGGAAAGGAAGGCCCCAGCGCGGTGTTTACAAAGACGAAGGTTGATCAGGATATTGGTGAGTACCCTCTACGTTCCGCCGGAATGCTATTCCTTATCACCTCTCCGACACCCCCCCAGCACCCTCAACGCCCTCCACGCCAGGCCCAATGGCAAAACAATCTGTCTCGCTACACTACCCCCAAGTCCTCGCCCTCCCCATCGCCCGCCATCCCCTCTTCCCAAGCTTCTACAAAGCAGTCGTCATATGAAACCCCTCCGTCGTCACAGCCCTCAAAGAGGCGATGAAACAAGGCCAACCTTACCTCGGTGCATTCCTCCTCCAAGACCCCAACGCCGACGCAGATATTATCACCGACTTCGACCAAGTCCACTCCGTTGGCGTTTTCGCGCAGATTACGAGCGTGTTTTCAGCCAAGAATGCCGATGGGGAGGATGGGGAGGGTCTTACGGCTGTTTTGTACCCGCATCGGAGGATTCGCATTACGGAACTCGTTAAAGCTGGGGATGAAGGGGAAATAGACAGGGAAGAGGCGGAGAAGCCACAGACGGTTGAGCCGCCCACACCCCCTGCTACACCCCCACCTGAGACTGAGGAAGAGAAGAAGGTTAAGGAATCTATGCGTACGTTCTCTTCCTTTCTTTCTGCTCGTCTTACTTACGGATACGACAGCTTTCGCTCCCATTTCATTCCTGCACAAATTCCCCATCTCAATCGTCAACATCGAGAACCTGACAACGCTACCGTACAACAAGGACGACCAGTATATTAGCGCCTTCATATCAGAGATCGTATCGGTATTCAAGCACATCGCTCAGCTCAACCCTCTCTTCCGGATCAAATCACCAACTTCAGCATCAACCAGGTACCTATCCTCACTCTCTCTCCCTCACCACCTTACTAACGTACCCCCAGATCGCCTCAAACGTCTTCGACGAACCAGGCAAACTAACCGACTTCGCTGCAGCAGTATCAACAGACGAACTCCAAGAACTCCATGATGTCCTCGAATCCCTCTCCGTCCCGGACCATCTCCGAAAATCCCTCCTCGTCATCAAAAAAAGAACTCAACGCCCAGCTCCAATCCAAACTCTCCCGAGACGTCGATTCCAAGATCGTCAAGCGTCAGCGCGAGTACTACCTCATGGAGCAGTTGAAGAATATCAAGAAGGAGCTGGGGATGGAGAGCGATGGGAAGGATGGGCTTATTGAGAAGTTCTGTGAGAGGGTGGCGGCGTTGAAGATGCCTGAGGGTGCGAGGAAGGTATTTGATGAGGAGCTGGCGAAGTTGCAGGGGTTGGAGCCTGCTGCTAGCGAGGCGAACGTGACGAGGAATTATTTGGATTGGATTATTCAGGTTCGTTCCTCTCTTCCCTCTCCCTGTCGTTTCGTACTGACACAGTGTTGATCCCTTGGGGCAGACATACCTTCGAAAACTACTCTCCCGCAGAGCGAGTCTCGCGACCTAGCGAATGTGTTCATGGATACTGCTACGTTGGCCGACGATGCACTCAGTACGCTGCTACCGCTTGACTAGCCCTGAGGCCCGACGCCTCTCTCGTCGTTTATGTCACGTGCAATAGGAGTTGTCGGCCGCGTCGTCGTCACTCCGACTCATCAACACCGACCTCCTCACATCCCCTCCCTCCATGACGACGACGAACACCCACACCCACATCCACTCCCCCATCCACTTTCCTACCCACACCCATAATGACGACCAGGACGCCAGCACAAACACCAACGCCCACATCGAGGACGAGGACAGCGCGCAACGGCCACAACGAAGAGGTGGACAGGGGAGACAGCGAGGGTAGTACACGGCAGGAACGGCAGGAACGGCAGGAACGGCAGTGATAGGCACACAGTGAAGGGAACGAATAGGATAACGAGGAAGAGAAGAACAGGAAGGGCGTCGAGGGTGATGCACAGCAGGAGGGCAGTGGCATTGGCGGGCGTATGCAACCAACACCCTGCCTGACGTTCTAGCGGCCCAACCCGTTCCCTGCGTCTCTGAAGACGTTAACACAGCATCACCCAGCCCCCCCTCCTCGGCGCCTCCCCCTCTGCGTCGCAACAATAACAACGATGCCACGTCCCCAGCGCCCCCCTCCCCCTCCTCTCTGCTTCATGGGGACGACAACGCCACGTTATCCAACTCATCTCCTCATCCTTCTCTCCTGTGTCGCGACGAAGACGACAAAGCTACGTCACCCGGCCCCCCTCATCTCACCTCCCTTCTTGCGTTGAGTCAACGCCGCCGGATAGAACGGTGTCGACGGGACGTCACCCAATCCTCCTCTCCTCCTCCACCCTCCCCTAGGTCACAACAACGATGACCGCACATTATAGAACCCCCCCTTAGAGGCTCTTCCCTGCGTTACGAAGACGACAACACCGCTGGAAAGAGGGACGTCAAAGGAACATCACCCAGCCCTCCTCCACACCCTCCCGCTGTCTCGCCACGACTGAGATGTTCTCCCCATGCGTCCCCAGCGGCACCGACGCTGTCATCGTCTCTCCCACCACCACCACCACCACAACAACAACAACAACACCCTCCTTCTCTCCCATCCATGCAACCGTCGTCGTTGCCAACTCCTCACCCCAACCCTTATTCATCATCATCAACGACGCTGTCAACTGCCCCTGCCATCACCGCTGTGTCCCAGACAGCCTCAGTCTTTCACACCCCCTATGTCACAACAATGGCAACGGCGCGTCATCCAGACCCCTCCAGCCCCCTTCTTCTCGCATCACGAAGACGATGGTGCCGCTAGCAGGGACGGCATTGATGACACGTCATTTAGCCCCCCCCTCCTCCCTCGCCTTCTTGTGCACAACGACGATGGGATGATGGCACCCCCTTCTATCCCCCTGCTCCTCTTCTTCATGACAACGACGACGACGCTGGCAAGAGCGTCATCGAGGGCCCATCATCCAGACCCCTCCAGTCCCTCCTCCCTGTATGATGAAGACGACGAGGCCGCTGGCAAGAATGGTATCGCGTCGATGGCCCGTTCGGCGTCACCCAACCCCACTCTCCCTCCTTCACCTTCATAGCGACGACGGCCCGTCATCCAGATGACTCCAGCCTCCTCATTTTCCATCACACATTACGGCCCTTGTCGCTGCCTTAGCTGCCGCTGGCATATCGTTATCCACTTCATTATATTAGTATATGTAATTTCTACTATTAGTTTAGTTGTAATGTATATTAGTACTGTAATAATTGTGTTTTTCGTCCTAATCACAAGCTGTGGAACTCGAAAAGGTGTTGGAAGACATGGTAACGAAATATATGAACGAATCCCTACACGTAAATGTGCTCCAGCTCATGTGAGGCAACCCCAAACCCTCCTCTACGCCAGGATCAACATCCATAGCCCTCTCCTTGCCTTTTGCCCTTCCCGAGCGCCAGTCCAACTCCCAGCGTATCCGAAATGGGCGCATTATTCGAGCCAATGGCGGCGTAAGCGCCCGTGACTGGCGTTACGAACGACAACGAACGACAACTTGGCAACGCGCATGGAGGACGACGTCGCGGGAGGTGGGGGAAGTGGGACAGTGTCGAGCTTGACCATTGAAGGGCCAGCAACTGTGGCATCACAAAAAGAAGTCAGCAAAGTGTACGGGCACGAGCATAAGTAGCTACCTTTCTCGATACCAATATCATCATCCACGACCTCGAGTCGAAACCTATCGATCAAGTGATCTGCAAAGGCGACGATGAGAAACGATAGAATATAATAAACGAAAAACGTACCGTTCCTCGGATGGAAAATCGGCCGTGACTCTCCACCCGTATCGCCCGCTGTTTCTTCCTCTTCCTCCTCCATGCCTGGGCCACCCTTCGTATCTCCATCCACTCCAGCCGTACCGTCAACCCCTCGATCCCCATCCACAGCCTCGACCCCAGCAGCACCCTCTCCACCCTCCCCATCATTCCCAACAGCCATCGGTCAATCGAACCACTTCCTCCTCGTCTTGGGAGGAACCACACATCTCGACCCCACTCGGCTCGCCCGAAAAAGGGACCCTCTCCCTCGCCTTGAACCCCCTCCGATGACAAATGAGCGGTCCCAGATCCACCCCTTCCGCTTTCTCCCCTACGGTAGCAGAAGCACGAAACGCGGATCCAGAAACGGAGGAAACGACCTCCCCGTCGATGAATGCTGCCATTGGAACTAGGGCGCAGTCTTTTGCGCGTGCACCGCATGCGCATGTTGTGAATGTAGATGAGAGGAAGTGGAGGATGTTGGCCATTTGTTGGCGGAGGTGGGCATATTGTTGGAGGCTGGGTGGTTGGGGGGTGTTTGGTGGTGGCGGTGGGTTCAAGGTGGGCGAAGGTGTGGTGATAGGTGATGTAGTAGTTGGTGGCGGCGGTACGGTTGAAAGTAGTATGGTTCGATGGTGGAACGGTTGTCGCATTCGGCACATTCGCAGTCAATAGAGAAACAGGTGCCGAATCAGAAAAAGAAGAAAAAAGTGGCAAGCTAACGTATCGGATACGAAACGGTCTTTGCTGCCGGACACGCGAGTGTCCAGGGCAACGTCCAAAGGCGGCCCTACGAGATGCACGAAAGGCCTTGGCATACCCAGATGGGCATAGCCGTTGAGTGGATCGGAGAGGTACGACGATAAGGGTGTGATACGACTTGTATACGGGGTAATGAAGGATTGCGTCTTGATAGGCTGGACTGTATGCACCGCGTACGAAGGTGGCCTAATTGAAAGATGCGAATGGAGACTTAGGTATGGTGGGACTGGCGTAGGCGGGACGAGGCGGAGGTTGATTTGAGTGTCTTGGGAATCTGATGGTGGGACCGGGACAGGGATGGGAGAAGGTGTGTAGGTGGATGGGGTGGATGTTAGAGCTGTTATACCCCGCCAATTCTGTGCGTGACGGCGGAGTTTTGCACGGGTGTCGGCGTGTAGGATTATGTCTGTAGATAGGGGGACGTATGAGTGTGTCCATGGCTCGTCGATGTCGATGCGGTCGTCTTCGTTTGAGGTGTCGAGTGGCGGGGGTGGAATGGTTGATAAAGAGGCAAAAAAGATGGATATAGTGGTTGTAGTTGTAGTAGTAGGCGAATGCGCAATTGAAATCCTTTGTTTCTTCTTAACATGGGCTGAGCTCCCCTCTCCCTCGATGTTTTCAGCCTACACGTGGACTGCTCCTATTCCTCCCAGTTGTAGCCACGCCCCCCTGCTCGAGAACAGATTTCCATTGTTCATGCCAGACAAGGACAGCTTCCTTCCTATCGATCTCGCAGGACACATTCCCAATGCTGCCACTCATTGGGAAACTTGATGCAGCCTATGCTAAAACACGCAGCGCGACACAGATTATATTAAAAAGAAGTGTTTAGTATATAGCATATGTATTGTATAAATGGTATTACATGTATGAGATAATGAAAAACACAATGAGTAATAGTGTGTAGTATATGATTGGGTGTTTGATGAGATGTTGGGAATAGTGTATGAGCAGATTGATAAGGTGTTGAATATGAATTGTGTTTCTGTAATGTAGTAGTATGAATATAGTTATATTGTGAATAATGATAATGAGAATGATGTTTGTGGGTAATAGTTATAAGAAGTGGTTGTGTAAATACTAATAGATGTTTGATTTGAGTGTATTATTAATAATAAGAATTTATAATGAGAATGTGATGATTGGGAGTATTGGTGAATATGTTTAAAGAAATGATATTAAAAATGAGTGTATAGTAAAGAGATTTGGAATGATTTTAAAAATCAAAGATTTAATAATAGTGGTATATGTTAATGATCTTATGGATAATGTAGGAGTTAAATATTAGATTGGGTATGAAATAAATGAATATGTGATATTTCAGAGATATTAGAGAAGATGTTGTAATATATTTTCATTGCACATTGAATGTTAGATGTAGATTGAAATAACGAGAAGTTAGGGTTAGGGTTAGGGTTAGGGTTAGGGTTAGGGTTAGGGTTAGGGTTAGGGTTAGGGTTAGGGTTAGGGTTAGGGTTAGGGTTAGGGTTAGGGTTAGGGTTAGGGTTAGGG